>CM076963.1:11379821-13779821 GCA_039566865.1 Aurelia coerulea
TCGTTCATTCATTTATTCATTCTTTCATTCATTTATTCATTCCTTAATTCATTAATTCATTTATTCATTCATTTATTCATTCATTCATTTATTCTTTCATTTATTCATTCATTCATTTATTCTTTCATTCTTTCATTTATTCATTTCTTCATTCATTCATTTATTCATTCGTTCATTCATTTATTCATTCTTTCATTCATTTATTCATTCCTTAATTCATTAATTCATTTATTCATTCATTTATTCATTCATTCATTTATTCTTTCATTTATTCATTCATTCATTTATTCTTTCATTCTTTCATTTATTCATTTCTTCATTCATTCATTTATCCATTCGTTCATTCATTTATTCATTCTTTCATTCATTCATTTATTCATTCATTTATCCTTTCCTTAATTCATTAATTCATTTATTCATTCATTTATTCTTTCATTCATTTATTCATTCATTCATTTAATTATTCATTCATTCATTTATCCATTCGTTCATTCATTTATTCATTCATTTATTCATTCATTCATTTATTCTTTCATTCTTTCATTTATTCATTCATTCATTTATTCATTCATTTATTCTTTCATTCATTTAATTATTCATTCATTCATTCATTCATTCATTCATTTATTCATTCGTTCATTCGTTCATTTATTCATTCATTCATTTATTCTTTCATTCTTTCATTTATTCATTTCTTCATTCATTCATTTATTCATTCATTCATTCATTCATTCATTTATTCATTCGTTCATTCGTTCATTCATTCATTCTTTCATTCTTTCATTTATTCATTTCTTCATTCATTCATTTATTCATTCATTCATTCATTCATTCATTCATTCATTCATTCATTCATTTATTCATTCATTCATTCATTCACTTATTCATTCATTCATTCATTCATTTATTCATTCATTCATTCATTCATTCATTCATTCATTCACTTCATTCATTCATTCATTCATTCATTTATTCATTCATTCATTCATTCATTTATTCATTCATTCATTCATTCATTCATTCATTCATTCATTTATTCATTCATTTATTCATTTATTCATTCATTCATTCATTCATTCATTTATTCATTCATTCATTCATTTATTCATTCATTCATTCATTTATTCATTCATTCATTTATTCATTCATTCATTCATTCATTTATTCATTCATTCATTCATTCATTCATTTATTCATTTATTCATTCATTCATTCATTTATTCATTCATTCATTCATTTATTCATTCATTCATTTATTCATTCATTCATTCATTCATTCATTTATTCATTCATTCATTTATTCATTTATTCATTTATTCATTTATTCATTCATTCATTCATTCATTCATTCATTCATTCATTCATTTATTCACTTATTCATTCATTCATTCATTCATTCATTCATTCATTTATTCATTCATTCATTCATTCATTTATTCATTTATTCATTCATTCATTCATTCATTCATTCATTCACTTATTCATTCATTCATTCATTCACTTATTAATTCATTCAGGGAAAGACAAAGACGAAGAAAAATACTTACAAGCCAGTTTTTAACCAGCAGATCGTTTTCACAGAGTTCGTGAGTTCCCTTTTTTAAATTGCCTACTTCATGTTACCGCTGGTGTTATTTTATGTTTTCAGTTGTTGTACCCTTTATTTGAAGTTTCTCAGCATGCTATTTTGTACCCGGTTTAAGTACCCCGAAAAGAGGTACTCTCGAAATCTTATCTCGAAGTCCCAAGCTTGCAAAGGGTGGTACTTTATAGTATTGTAGGTACATCCACGAGTTTTGCTAGAATGCCCCTGTATGGGTAGTTAAAAGTACCAAAAATGCAATTTCAATTCATGAACAACTCTGTAGAATGGCAGAATCCTCCTTTGCTAAACACTTAAGCATTTTGAACCCCCTTTTCATCAGGAGATACTGTTTACTTGCAATCTTTCAAATCTTGTAATGTTCCATTTTCACTATTTTCATCAACTATTCTTGTCCGCAGTTTCCACCGCTCTGCAAAACGATAAGGATTCAGCTCAAAGACAAGTAAGTTGCCTTATACCGGGTGCGCCAAAATAAACTATGCATGTTTGACAGGCCACAATAAATCGTCCGCTGGACAGATTTTGAAGATTTATGACTTAATCGTTAGCAGAAAGCCTGAATTAGATACTGGGATTTTTTGCAATTTTTTTCATTTTCAGTTTTTAGAGCTAGAAGCGAGTTTCCTAAAATTATAGTTTTCGAAAACACTTAAAACGATCAAAAAACATCGATCAAGTTTTCTAAAGAATCGACATGAATGGACAAAGAGAAAACTTGTTCGTGGTGATTTGCGATTTAAAAATCGACCAATGGTAATCTGCTGTACGAGAGTTCGTACTGAACCCCAAATCCCCCTGAAAATGTTTTCTCTTTGTTCATTCATGTTGGATCTTTTAAAATTTGATCTAAGTTTTTTGATCGTTTTCAATGTAAGAAACTCGCTTCTAGCTCTAAAAACTGACAGCGGAAAAATTTCGTAAAAGTCCTAGAATCTAATTCAGGCTTTCTGCTAAAGATTAAGTCATAAATCTTCAAAATCGGTCCAATGTACGATTTATTGTGGCCAGCTAAACGTGCGTAGTTTATTTTGGCGCACCCGGTACTAATCACTACTTCTCCTTTACTTGTAATAATTTTACGTTATTTTATCAAAATGACACTGCATTGTCTTATTTTGATTGCAGTGACTGTGAGTGCTATAACGGGTCCTATTTGGGAAGTTTGAGGACCTATTTCTGCTCTTTGGCACTATTTTAGTATCTTTGAAAATAACGGTAAAGCCATCGAAACCTAGGGCAACTGAAATGTAAGGATTAATCGATGGAGTTCTTTTTATGCTAGAGTTCATTCATGGGTACTTCTTTACAAAAGGAACTTTTCTCTTAACAAAACTTAAGTATTCACCTCATAGAGTGACCAGGTAGCAAGTTTTTGTCGTTTGGTCAGCTGTTCAGTCTATTTCAATAAACCATTTTTCAAACAAAGTTGATTCAAATCTTGGTAAGAACTTTGTTACCACCTCAGTCCTGTTGTTTACGCTCGTTATTCATCTGCAAAAAATCTTGTATTTGAATTTGCTAACTGTTTTCTCCTGGCTTGTCAATCAGAGGCAACGGATGCTATTATGACTAAATCTCCCCTTATTATTCAAGGGTAATTCCTGTATTAAATCCCCTTTTTATCCTGTCGCCAGGGACTGTGGGGCGAGTGGTCGAGCGGCTTATACAGTTTCCGTCAAATGACTGAAGTTAAGCTCAGTCGAGTGAGGTCAAACTCCGGATGGATGACCTCTAGGAGGCCTGACCTTGCAACTCATCTCGCTGCCCTTCGGAAGGGACGTTAACCTAGTGGTCCAATGCCTGGATGCAGCATGCATAGTGGCCTTAAATTAGCTTTAAACAGCTAGAATTCCTTCCAGCCCGCTTAAAATTTTTGAATTACTGGGAAAAACATACGCCATGCAATTTGTAGTAGAAGTGATATCGACATATGATAAATTTGCAACTTTATGATAGAGTATACGGACGTATTGATTAAGACTATAGCCTTGGTTTTGGGGGAAATGTTGATGGGTCCAAAATCACCAATTTTAGTTTTTACTTCAGAACACAATTTCAGGGACAATGTTATCTTTGAAAATGTTGTTAAAAGAAGCTTTGACTAGAGTTTGAAGATTTACTTACCTGGGCCCGGTTGTTCTCCTCCAGGTTTATGCTTAAGGTGGATCTGCACTTAAGGTGGCTCACTACTGAAAATTTCAAAATCATGAAACAGCGACAAGGTGGCTTACTATCAAGTAAAAATATGTTAAAAGCACATAAAAGACAATTTGTTAAGTTGGCTCGCTACTGATAAAGGTTTCACAGTGATACACACTTGGTGTCCTATCGCTCATGGGATAATCGTAGATTAGCTAATCGTAGATTGTAGCTGTAATACGCCTTTCAACAGCGCTCCTTAATACACCGATTAGCAAACCCGGAGTTGAGTTGGTAAACCTAGATTTAGCCCTAATCCTGTGTTAAAGTACAAGTCCGGGGTTGGTATGATTGATGATGAAATACAAGATAATATTACCATGAGTGAGTGATGTATGATACTTTTTCCAGTATTTTTCGCCTTCTCCTTGTGAAATTACGTATTCAAATAAAAAATTTGAGCGAAGTGACGTCATATCGCGCAAGCGAAAATGAGGCTGTGTGATTGTTTTTTCGCCTCTTAATCTCTGATAGCCTCTTTATCGTGTACTCGTGCATTGAAAATGGCACGAGAACACGATAAAGAGGCTTGCTACGATATAGAGGCGAAAAAACAATCACACAGCCTCGCTCTCGTTTGCGCGATATGACGTCACTTCGCTCAAATTGCTTATTTGAATACGTAATTTCACAAGGAGAAGGCAAAATATAGTGGAGAAAAGTATCATACATCATTCATAGCAGTATTATCTTATATTTTATCATCAATCATATATTGTTTCTTCTCTGCAGAAGTTGCCATTATTTGATTGCTGTAAATGAATCTGAAGTAAAATATGGTAAAACTTTAAAAGGAGTTGATGCAAAATTTTTGTGCGTGCTGTTACTTGGAGAAATGAGATATTATCTTTGAGCCACTGTGTTTTGAATTTCGGTTTGCTTTTGTAGGTTTCATGCCTGTATTTGGTCCATGCTGGGTAAATCTGTATGGCTCGACACGTGACTATACCATGTTTGATGAACACATTGACTTGAATAATGGCATTGTGAGTAAGCTCTTCTTAGGCGCTAAACTTCGATTGTTGTTGTTTTATAGACGATTACGCTAAAGATGGTGACGAGGAACTTTTTACCAAGATGTATTGCGTCCGAATTACTAATCTTTTAGCGATTCTATAGGAATTCTATTAAAGAGAACACAATTCATCTTGGTAAGGTTCGTCTATTAATGGTTGATTTTTACTTTGCCCCTCAGCCATTGAAAACTAACTTTTCGTAGCTTTTTTGATTAAGTTTGGCGATAGACGTTGCAAGAACATTAGAACAATGTTTCCGTCTACTGCCTTATCACTGCTGCTAGCTCGGCAGCTTCTACGGTGCCACTGCTGTGGTGGACTGAATTAAGTGCGATCAAATTCCTGCCTGAAAGCACTGACAATATCAGGGGTTCTTTTTTACATATATAACTACTACTAGAAAAGAAAGAATTCATAAAAAGGGGACTTGGCAGTTACTTGATAGATAGCAGAAATTTAAACGAATTCAATCAAATCGACTAGTTTCATGGATAAAATTCACAGCTGGCTCGAATATTTTTCTATTATTTATCATGGAGCTCTTTATCACCATAAAGCTGCGTTCAAATGGTCGTAATAATGCCAGGACTCAAGCGAGAAAATCTCATCGTTGAATATCAAACGACGGACAAAGCAACAAAAAGTCACTCATTCTCATATCTAGTAAACTGAATTCTGTCCAATGGAAGTATGTTTTCTAGTGAGTGGCCGAGCGGCTTATACAGTTTCCGTCAGGTGACTGAAGTTAAGCTCAGTCGAGTGAGGTCAAACTCCGGATGGGTGACCACGGAGGCTTGACCTCGTAGCTCACCTCGCCTTCCTTCAGAAGGGACGTTAAACTAGGGGTCCCATGCCTGGATGCGACATGCATATGCTTCCTGCCCACTCAAATCAAATTACTGAAAAAAAGTGATGACCATTCATCAGTTGATGTTCGTAGTTGAATGTTGTAATGAATTGAATGTTGTAATGATTGAATGATTGAATGATTGAATGATTGAATGATTGAATGCTTGAATGATTGAATGATTGAATGATTGAATGATTGAATGATTGAATGATTGAATGATTGAATGATTGAATGATTGAATGATTGAATGATTGAATGATTGAATGATTGAATGATTGAATGTTGTAATGAATTTTCCAATGAGGATTGCTGCAAGATAGAAAGTTTGCAGAGCTTTCTGTCTTTTTCCAATATATTGGAGTTGATTCTTTGCTCATCCTTGTGGAACCACTTGTGGACTATGAAGTTGCAACCTCTGAGCTTGGCAGTCTGTTGAATGATTCACGATGTTGAATGATTGAATGATTGAATGGTTGAATGATTGAATGATTGAATGATTGAATGGTTGAATGATTGAATGATTGAATGGTTGAATGATTGAATGATTGAATTTAAATGATTGAATGGTTCTTGAAAAGTTGAATGATTGAGCAGGCCTTGAATGATTAAATGATTGAATGATTGAATTCTTGAGATTTCTTGAGAATTCTTGAGAACAAATCTTTTGTACCAATGAAGAAGTTGATCATGATGTGAAGATTCTAAACATTCTTGTCATTTTAATAATTTACATTAAAGCTATTATATAAGAACCTTTCCCAGTTTGAGCCTCTTAGTGGTTCTTATGTAGGGGGTTTTAAAGATTGAATTTCAGCCTCTAGGTTCTTATAAAAACAGGTTCTTTTATGCGGGTTTCTACTGTACTACATCAACGATACGATGCTTCTGCTGCTCCGATAATTGAGAATCTTGGCTGGTCAAATATCAGAAATCTTGTAAGAAAATAGACAGCCACGCTAACTTATAAACCTTTGAATTCGCTTGTCCCAGACTACTTGAACAAATTATTCATAAAATGTTCGGACGGTAGAGAGCGGTTTCTGTGCTCATCAGAAACTGATCTTAAGATACCGTTCCTTAAAACTATCAATCGCCAAAAGGCTTTTTCTAATCGCGGTGCGAAACTGTGGAACAACCTAGAAAGAGAGACAACATTGGCACCCTCCCTAAAAACCTTCAAAGGACAACTATAGACAGGGACAACTTTTATTTTATTAATTAGTCTTGGTTTTGTATAATATTGTAAATCAGGCATGTAAATTTCTTTTGTTCTTAGTTTTAGTGGTTCGGTTTTTCTTTTTGTTGAAACAGGTCAGGTTGAAAAACATATTTATATATGAATCCTATTAACCTGTATAAATATTGTAAAATGATTGAAATGAAAAACGGCGCTTGTGGGATCCAATATTAATAGGTTGCTTGTGAGTATGTAAGTGCAAAATGAAGTAGAAAATGTGCCAGCCACAGTGGAGACCAGATGACCTAGTGTCCTTCTCTGCTGTGGCTGGTACATTGAAATGTATATATTTTGTAGTTTTTAACGTTTTTTAGATTGATAAAATAAAAAAAAAAAAAAGTAGAAAATCAGGAATAGCGTAACGCAAAAAATGGCGGTGAAGATGGTTTAATTAATAATAACGAATCTATGATATCATATATTCATTATTATCATTCGTACCATATTCGCTGTCTTTTTTGTCGAGTTGAGTTATTGCTGATTTCTACTTCATTCTGCAGTATTATATGTTCGCTTTCATATCAATTGTGTTGTTATATTAAACATCGCATTATCGATTACACTGAATCTATTTGTTAAACTCTTAATTTTGCTTTAATCAGGGCGAGGGGATCTCATACCGTGGACGAATATTGATGGCAATTGATTGCTTCGAAGGAGAACCCGAGGAAACGGGCACTGTGGAAGTTGATGACACCATTGAATTGCCAAAGGTATACTTTTTACTTCATTAAATTCAATCGGTCACTACCAGTAATCTATCTGATTAACAGATATGATTGTTGAAGGTCAGAGCGTTTATTGCGTAACGCATTTGTTGGGGATGGCTCCAGATCGTATGCGCAGTAATGATTTACTTCAATGACGTAATATGCAATTAGCTTGACCACCGAAAACAAGAGAAGAAAACAGTAGCAACGATGTGCGTGACAACGTGAGCCTGAACGTTGATTCGTTCACGAAAAAGCTGAAAGTCAATGCGTCAAAACAATAAGGTCAGCACTTTGTGTCCCCAACAAGCATAGCAGAAAATTGAGAAGATCACAAATGCGGTGGTCACTTTGAAAGAGATAAAGGTTTAAATATACTGACTAGATGTAATTGTCTTCTTCTGTTTCCTCTTCATGTTTTATCAAAGCAACTCTTCTCAAAGAAATGCAAAAGATTTCCATTTTAACATTAGCGAATCGATCCCTACAAAAACTTTCACACTTTCTTCGATCCTATAATACCATAACTCTCGTTAAATTTCTAGAAATCTTATTCCTTTAATTTTTTCTTTTCATATTTGCTTCATTTTTTATCAGTTTAGTCTGTAATTTGAAAATATTTTTGGTGTACCGTAGTTACTGTTCATGTTTATTTGTTCAATTCAATCTTTTCTCGTCATTAGAGGTGTAATGTTAGCGGTATCGAATTAAACAAAGTCAGTTCTTTAAGTTAGTTCTTTTCAAATATCTAAAGCATCATATTTGTTGCCATTTTTTTGAAAAAATTTGCTTTATTCTCCATCAATTGAATTTAATTGAAATTGAATCAAATGAGGTTTGGCTTTGGAGCTGGTCTATTTATGTCAATGCTGAACATACTTCCCCCTTTGAATTTACATCTGTGACTCGTTGAAATACTTGCAAATCCCTTATTTGCTTTGTTTTAGTCTATACTTGGAAGAGACGAAGCACATCTACTGTTTGCGACTTTTTACGAAGCGTGTATGATCCCAAAAAAACTTGGAGACAAACAGATACAGTTTGAAGTCACAATTGGTAAGTTGCATTTCAGATTGAGTTTTAGAACCCCGACGACGAATGAGGATAGGTTCCACAGTTTCAAAAGGCTCGTGTAAAATCCTGTAACCTATTTCTTTGAATTAAATGTCTTGAAGAGATTTGTAGCTATTTTGCTATAATTCTACCATTGGAAGTTTCGGAAATATAAAGATTTCGTCAATTTCGTCAATTACGCTTTTATAATTCATCTTTTTTAAGAGCCCAGCAAAGATCTAAGCTCATGTTTTTCATTCATATTTCTTGCTTAAAAAACTTTCTAACCTAAGATGAAAAAATGTAGGTTCTTGTTTGCTCCACACTGTGTAGGACAGAATAGGAACTGTGTGGAATGACTGGACAAAAAATGTCTATCTTAAAGATTTTCTTGATTATATAGGCTTTCTTCAGTACATGCCATGCACGCATTGACATAACGTATGCCTCATGGATTCTTATCATAATGTAGAGAATTCTTGTCATGTCATGTCATGTTATGTCATGTCATGTCATTTGCGCAAGGCCAGTACTGACACTTGAGAGATCAAAGTCGATGGTCCAGGAATGATACTCTCGAGACTTGCCGCTTTTTTGTGCATGGTACTGGAAGGTAAGGGTTTTCAAAATTCAATTTATTGCATGCGCTTGCTCTGTATTCGTGGTAGGCTTTACTTTAATGGTGTTTGTAATAGCTAGCATGTTCTTTCAAATTGTAAGCAGTTCCCACTTGCACTGGGCAACGTCTGTCTACGTATCAGCAGTGGTACTGGCCTTGACCAACTAAGCAATTTCGCTGAGCCACAGAGGCGGAAAAAGTGCATGAAGTCGTGAAGCAGCTTTGCAGGAAGCTCGTTTCTCTTGAAAGAAGAAATGGGGAGGAGAAAGAGCAAGTAGAATAAAGGAAGAAAAAAGGAAGGAAACGAGGCAGAGAGGAATGAAGAAATGAAATGAAAAGGAAATAAGTTAATGATAAGAAGAGAGAGAATGGAAATGGAAGGAAGAAAAACACGGATGAAGGAAAAAATGAAATTGAAAATGTAAAGAGGAAAGCAGGAAAGAAGGAAGAGCAGAACAAAAGAAAAAGGCAGTGTTTGGTTGTGTTCTTTTACCGTTCATATGCGTAGTGCAATAGTTCAATAATGCTTTGAAATGCGGCACATAATAATAACAGTAATCTATATAAAGTGGTAGGCACTGGGTAGTGTCAACGAATACACTGTTTTATGCTGCTTTAAATTTTTGTCAAAGATTTCTACTAAGCTCTATCTTGAGCTAATAATTTGGTATTCTCCCATGTGATATTCAATTTCGCCAATAGTTCTTCTGCACATTTCACCCAAGTGGTCTTGCGTCGACGTCTGAGCATTCTAACAGTTCGTTCCGCTTCTTCCAGTGCTATCCCTGCAGGTGTGTTGGCTGGCATTCGTAATAAGTGGCCGATCCATCTGATTCTTGCTGTTTCAATTGTTTGGTCCATTGTGTGTAGTCAATACCGGCTTTGAGTTGGTCATTTGATATCTTTCTAGGCCATCTTATGTTGAAAAGTTTTCTGAGCAGTCCTCGTTGATATGCATTTATTTGACCTTTTTTTGTTTCGTGGGGTTATCATGAAATCGAATATTCGGATTTTAGTGGAAATTGACACGTTATTGTTTTTCCATACCGGATCATATGTTGTCATGCTATTCATTGCTAATATTTTTCTTCTTTTGAAATGTTCTGTTGTATCTACAGGGTGAGTCACTAAAAAGGCCCGATGTTTGAAAAAATGCTGCTCTCTCGATTTCAAAGCAATAATATTAAAAACTGTCTTGTTTATTCCTGATGTGTCCATTTAGGTTCAGTAATTTACCCGGCTTTAATCGGCCATTCCTTCCCGTCGATATGAGAGATTTTCCACAAAAAGCCCCTTTAGAAAACCTGCAAAAACGAAGGAAAACGACAAACAAAATTTCCCTTTGTTTCCCTTCCTAGCAATAATGGCACTCACATGAATTCGTGCATTTTGTCCTCTTGGGAGAATGGTATCACCCTGAACAAGTTATTCATACCAGGGGAAATACTTTTCCTTCCCCAAGAAGATAGCACGTGATTGCTGTAAGGTAAACAAAATAGCGAACCTTGCTCATAATTTTAGCACGTTTTTCAAGGTTTCTCGAAGTGACATTTTTTAGAAAATCCCTTGTAAATTTTAGTGGAGTGACCGATTTCAGCCAGAAAAATTCTAAAAGTTATTGGACATGTTAGCTGTTGAATTAGATATTGCAAAATGTCATTGCTTATATATTCAGAGAGCAGTAGCATTTCAAACGCCGGGTCTTGTTTGACGCACCCGGTAAGAGTGAGCCGAGGTATCAAAAGTTATCGAGGTATCGATAGGTATCGAGCTATCATCGACAGAAATGTGGCACAAGAAAATTGATAAAGCAGTAAAAAGAAGAATTTTAGTTTGAAATCGCTTCGCAGGAAGTAAAATTTTGTTCAACCACTGCTGAGTCACTTCCCTAACCAGCGACCTAACGCTTTTTATATTTCTAATTTTTATTTGCTTTCAGGCGAATTTGGTGTTTACCTTGAAGAAGACAATGGAAGCCCAAAAAACGGAAAACGGGGCTCTACTGATTCATCACTTAGCAACGGTTTTGACGACATTAATGATTTGGAGGAATCGTTAATGAAAGAAGGTGTTGTTGCCAAGACAATGACGCAGTTATATCGCCCACAATGCAAAGGGGATGAGAAGTACTTCTCAATACCATTCTCTTCGGAAAAACCATGCACTTTTGTGAAGTTTGATTTTGAGGATCAGAGAAGAAGAACGTACAACAAGATCATGTTACGCAAGATTTACAACACACTGGTATGTCATGTTTGGGTTTTGAGCCGATATTGCAGCCAAGGCGTGAACAAATAGTTTCCTTCCTGCGACTAGACAAATTTTTAAGGCATGCTTCAAATGCTTCAGACGAAATACTTCACATAAATGCTTCACACAAATACTTCACACAAATACTTCACATACTGGAGGCAGACACTTCGTAAATTAGATTTTAAGCCATAAGACCATTTCTAGATATTTTTAGACATTGCTCAGGCCTTCGTAACCTATTGTCTTAAATCTTATCAAATAGTTTTTTATTTACTTTATCAATTTTAACTTTTATTTTTACTGATGTGTGTGAAAATATTTCAAAGAATCGTTTCCAATATTGGAAGCTATTGTACGTAAAAAGGTTTCCTTCTCCCTTCCAAATATTTCATTATGTCATTATTTTGTAGTGTTACGGCATACAAAACTATGGTAACGCCCTTTTCTTTTCTAGGAAGAGAATTTAGGGGAATTGGATGAGAGATATCGACTCGAACTGAGAGGGACGCATAGATTGATGAGAAAATTCATGGGGGATATTGTATACATGTGCAGGTATGTAAAGGCAATTTTAACCCTGATTGCATACCGGGTAAGGAGGGGCGTCGCCAGCCCTAAAAAGTGGAGTTGATTTAAGCTGAATCCACACTGAAGGTGTTGTAGCGCTGTGGTGTAATCCTCTGACTTTGCAGCCAGAACATTCAGACGGACAGGGTTCGATACCCGGTAGAGCCCCACCACTTCACAGAGGAAAAATCCAAACAATCATATCTTTTACGATTGCTTGGATATAAGTGGATTTTTAACGAGCATATTTTGGTGGCTTGGGTGAAGCCACCAAACAAACTGCAGAAAACAATGGAGAACAATAGCCACTTGCGGTGTTATCAGCATTGTTTACGGTTTGGCGACGGAGCCCCTTCAATGTAGTGATGAATTGGCAGATTTGTCAGATTTGTCAAATTCGTTGCATTCCTTTAGTTGTACGATTTTTCAAAGAATATATAATTCTTTTGATTCATGCAGTATGAACGTATTTTTTACCGTTTGGTGTATCTTCAATTTAGTTCGCTAGCAAAGCTTTATTTCTGACTATCAGTTGAAGGAACGACATGTGATATTTCTTTGCGTTCTAGCATATTTATCGATCTTGTTGATGGAAAAAAGACTGCAACGCACTTGGGAAAGAATCGACTGGACAGGGAAAGAATGCGTCTCTGCTTGTTTGAAATAGTACGTTATTTTCAATAATTATCTTTGAAACAGGCGACTGCTCTCTCCTCAATTAGCCTAGCTATTGAGAGAGCTTCTTCTTAAGAAGTTCTCCCATTTACAATTCCTCTTCTATTGTACATAATTTAATTTAGAATCTCCATTGCATATTTACTAAATTTTATTTTCCTCGGATTTTGAACTGTTAACCATTGTCGTGTTTACTTAATCTGGTATATTAATTCTAATTTTGTTCCATTTGTATTGTACGCAGTGGAATTTTCAAATATGAAACTAAAATTGAAACTTATTTCGTTATCTTGAAGTTGCAGTTTTTTTTTTTTTCTTTTTTTATATCATTCATTTATAAAGTTTACAAATGAGTTCTACAATCTACAATACTTATCTAATTACTATACAACACTACGGGAACGATACCAGGGGGAGCGAAAAACAATGACTACCCCATGGCCAAAAACATAAAGACATATAACGTTAACCTACATGCAACTAACTGTACACTACGAACGATTAGAAAACTAATGGATAAAGGATATAATATACTAGATTCTGTCTGATATTAGATGTCGTGTCAAGGTTGGGAAGAACTCAAAAATTTTACGAGTGCGGCTCGTTATGAAATTGAGATGCATAAGATGCATGACATCTAATATCAAACAGAACATACAAGGAAAACAAAGAACATTCACGTAAAGGGACTTGGTGGTTGCTAAGAACATAGCTGAAGTTTCAAAGGAAGTTGCAGTTACACAAATATGAACCTATTGGCTGTTTTCCCTGAATCATAGACCTTGTGATTCAGCACCGCAGAACCTCTGTTTTCCCAGAATCAGAACTTCAATGAAATAATAGCACGAAAGAGCTATACCTGAAAGCAAACCATGAATTTAATCCAAGAGGGCAGTGAAAAGCTTGCCTTTGTGACGACGATTCTGTTAACAATACCACAAACTCCACCAAGTGTATGTTGGTCGTCGCTTCTCCAAAGTCAGTCTTCCTTTTCAACGTTTGCCTATCTATCCGCTAAAGGTTTTGGAATGATTTGAACGGCTTTGAAGCTTACAGAATTGATTTGTTTGATAAATAAACGAGATACTCTCAAAATCCCAGTGCGAAGCTATGTTTTGTAATGGCTTCTTTTACCTCAAGTCTGATTTTCGAGTGCAAATTAATACAATCATGTGACATGACGTTTGTATGAAGAGTGCCTGGAATTATTGCTGTTTTAATCCTACTGATCATGTTTGGTTTAAGCGTGTTTACCAGCTGTGCAAACTAATTCCCTCATATGGAAGACGGACAGCCGAAAGCTTTCAGCCCTCTCTGTCTTCATTTTGTCAGATAGAATCATTAATTTCATGCTTTTCTCAATTAATTCTAGAAAAGCATGTCTATGGGGGCAGCAAAAATTTTGTCAGATAGAATCATTAATTTCATGCTTTTCTCAATTAATTCTAGAAAAGCATGTCTATGGGGGCAGCAAAAATTGCTGCAACTTGTGCCAAATTTGTTGAAGAGACAGACAATATCGCTATCATAAAAGATTGCATTGATAAAGCAAGGGGAATGTTGAGAAAATTGAAAGAAGTCGTTGATGAGGTAAATATAATTTATTTGAATGTCGTTGTGCGGTGCTGAAATTGAAATTGTATTTTGCACTATATTTCAACTGCAAAAATAGACTTAGCTCACCCCTTATAGGTTTGAGAAATGCAGAGATTGAAACTATCCCACAGATAACTGAGCAAATTATTTAAAGGACAAGTCCGGGGTTGGTATGATTGATGATAAAATACAAGATAATACTGCTATGAATGATGTATGATACTTTTTCCACTATTTTTCGCCTGCTCCTTGTGAAATTACGTATTCAAATAAGCAATTTGAGCGAAGTGACGTCATATCGCGCAATCGAAAACGAGGTTGTGTGGTTGTGTTTGCCTCTTAATCGCTGCTAGCCTCTTTCTAGTGTACTGGTGCATTGAAAATGGCACGAGAACAAGATAAAGAAGCTTGCTACAATAAAGAGGCGAAAAAACAATCAAACAGCATCGTTTTGGTTTGTGCGATATGACGTCACTTCGCTCAAATTGCTTATTTGAATGCGTAATTTCACAAGGAGAAGGCGAAAAATAGTGGAAAAGTATCATACATCATTCATAGCAGTATTATCTTGCATTTTATTATCAATCATACCAACCCCGGACTTGTCCTTTAAGACTGAGTTGAACTCGTTTCCATTAAATCGCAAAGTGTCGCAAGTGTCGCAGAATTTTGGTTCTGCAACACATTGCGACGAATGGAAACTGCTGTACTAAAATGCTGCGACACTCTGCGACACTCTGCGTTCGGTGTCGCAGAGATAGAAAACTTTCTATCTCTGCGACACTTTGCGACACTCTGCGACACTCTGCGATCAATGGAAACACCTGTCCTAAAGTTCTGCGACCAATTGCGATCCCAGAACAAAAGAGTCACGTGATGTTATTCCGTTTCCGAAATTCCCGCCTTATTGTCTTTGATACATGGCACCGAAATTCTGCAACACTCTGCGACCAATGGAAACGTCCTGTCGCAGAGAGTCGCAGAGTTCAGCAAACCAAAATTCTGCGACACTCTGCGACACTCTGCGACACTTGCGACACTTTGCGATTTAATGGAAACCAGGCTTTAGCCGCAGCTTGATTGATCAGGAACATTTACCTACAAAGCCATTCCTATGTTCAAAAGGCTTTTTCACAACGAGGGCATATTTTGTAGCAATATCATAAGTTGCGTTTGATTGACGCTCCATTCCAAAGCAATTAGCGATCACAGACAAAGGACATTCTCTCGAGCGAAAAATTCTTGTTCTGTCTGCGTTTAATTTTTTATTCTACATTGTGTATTTAGATTGCTCATCTTTTTCTTTGTACAGGGCAGCCTGTGAAACAAGTTCTGTGTTTTTGATTGATAACTTTAGACTGCTTAAGCAAATAAAATAAAATAAAAATGAAATGCTGTTGTTACAACATCTATCTTTATTCCCTATCACTATATTCAGGCCCCAGTTACACGATACCGGATTCATAACACACCGGATTACTTTTTGCATCGGATAGGGGGATGCAGTTACACGACATCGAGGCAATCCGGTGTCACTCCACTCCGTTTTTCGCGGAGTGAAACCACTCTGGTCTGGAGGTGAGGTGAAAATGAATCCGATGCACTCCGCTCTGCGTTCCATCTCGTGTAACTGCACCAATCCGGTGTGACACCACTCCGTTTGCTTGTGTAACTGCACTAATCCGATGTGACCCCTCTCCATTTGGGCTTCGAAGTTGTCAAAGACGATAGATTTAGACTTCGCAGTGCAGGGTGACTCGGTGTCGTGTAACTGCAATCAAAAATGGGTTCGTGGCAATCCGATGTCGTGTAACTGCAATGAAAACGGTGCGATTTTGACGCAGATGGGTTGAAACCAATCCGATGCGAAAAACGATCCGGTATCGTGTAGCCGAGGCCTCATAAATCATCTTTGATGATAGTGATGAGATGAGTTACCATTGACAACGGACCATTGCAAACTTTTGCTGTTCCTTCTAGCCTCAGCACACACTTCCAGATATTTTCATCTGGATGATAAGTGGTGGAAAACGAGTTGCATACACGCGGGTACCCGCAGCTGATGTAATGTTCTCAAAAGTAGACTTTGAAGCAGGACCCAATGCTGGAAGAGTGCAAACGATTTTCTTGAGGGTAAGTGATATTAAAAAAATGTTCTTTTGCGTGTGGTGCAATTGTACAATGATAAACAAGTAAATAAAGTGAAATATAAGCACTTTGATGCGAATTGAAATAAGCACGACGTTTCGAGCAAAGCCCGTATCAAGCTTGATAACGAGCTATGCTCGAAACGTCGTGCTTATTTCATTTTGTAAATGATATTTGTTGCTAGTTTTTTCTACCGGGTATCCTAAAGAGTGCAGTAAATCCCCGCATATAAGAACCTACATAATAAGAGCCTGGAGGCTGTTTTTCCTAACTTATGCACCTTGTAATTAAGAGCCTGTTTCAATTGGATAAATTGAAATAAATTGGATAAATTGTTTCAATTAAATATGTTCTTATATCAGGGTAGCAAAGTTGATTTTGGATTGTCATTATTAAGTTCATTTTTGACCCAGTCTTTGGCGCGATTCGCTAGATATATATACAGGGTGTCCCAAAAAAATTGTGCCCCGTTTGCCTGAAGATTGCGACAAAGCGGCAAAAGATTCTCGCCAAACTTTTACATGATGTTGCTCTTCAGATATTCAATTAAAGGTTGCACCCATTCCCGTAAAAATCCGTTGAAAAATGATGGAGCTATGACCTTGAGAAGACCAAATTTGCCTGATGACTGAAACCAGCGGTCGGCCATTTTGTCTTGCTATTTTACAGTGATAAGTATCTTCACGTGAGGTAAGAAATAATTTCCGTGAGGTCAGAAATAGTGGAACTCTCCGAGAATTATCGGAATTTTCACGAGAGCTATGACATTGGAGGCTGCCGTTTCATTTTCATTCCATAAAGCTATTTATCGCTGCAAAATAGTAAGACAAAATGGCCGACCGCTGGTTTCAGTGATCGGGCAAATTTGGTCTCCTGAAGGTCATAACTCCATCATTTTTCAACGGACTTTCATGTGGATGGTGGCAAACCTTAATTGAACATCTGAAGAGCACCACCATGCAAGAGTTTGGTGAGAATCTTTTGCCATATATATATATATGTTTACAAAATGAGCTTCGTTGCTTAAAGATCTTGTCATGAGGGTCAGTTGACAATAGGTACCGATAGATCAGAAACAAATATATAAGAGCGTAGGTACGCACGGTTTAGTGTTTTAACAATAGGTTTAAATTCAAGACATTGTTTCTTATCCCCAGTACCGATTTTTGTGAATGAATATATTGACGAATGATTGAATATGTAAATAGATAAAAAGAATAAACAAGGACATTTTATTAAAATTCTTTTAGAAATGTACAGTTTCACCGTAGGAAAGTAGCATTCATTCTAGTAGTCTAATGTTTGATGTAACTTATTTGATGACAGTTCTATCTTCCTTGAAGTACCCTGCTCAAGTATCATTTCTTTACTTTTCTTTTTAGCTTCCGGGCAAACGTGGACACGGCGAGAAAGGTTGGGCAATTCAAGCCAAG
Source organism: Aurelia coerulea (assembly GCA_039566865.1). Classification (NCBI taxonomy): domain Eukaryota; kingdom Metazoa; phylum Cnidaria; class Scyphozoa; order Semaeostomeae; family Ulmaridae; genus Aurelia; species Aurelia coerulea. Next base: position 11,397,784 of record CM076963.1, read on the forward strand.
ATTGAGGTTCGATTATGGTTAGGTTTGTTGCATAAACATCCAAAGGAGTTCCTGAGAGATGCGCCAAGTGGTTTTGAAAGGGTAAGGCCAGCTCATCTATTTACCGGGTGACCCAAACAACCTGAAAGCCATTTCAAGACTTTGCAATATGGCTAGCTCTGATTTTCTCACTGGTGTCAATGATGCACTTTAGACTGATTATATGGCCGTAGTAATCGCTATTGAAAGACTGCCGGACGCTCCTAACTACGACTCATAATCAAATGCCATTATTTTGAAATGACTATCACTGCCTTGTTTCGATAAGGGTCTAGTCAGAAAAACATTAGCATTTGTATTTTTCAAATGGAACACATTGATTTGAAAACTTTACAGTAAATCAGTTAATGTTTAGTGAAAGCAACAAAATAGTACCTACGTACAAGATTTGACATTGTCACCATCTGTTTTCATGGTATTCTTCTTCGTAAGACTTTTTTCTGTCCGGGCAAGTTCCTTGAAACTCTGCTTTGAGCTTCAAAGTTGCCGTAATACTATGAGTCCCAGTATGAGCGGTCTCGGTTTGGTGGAGTACTCTCGTTTTGAATAGTGATTACTGGGACTCATCGTAATCAGTCTAGATACACTTGAAGCATACGGATACTCTGAAGTTCCAGACAACAACATTTTGCAGCTTTTCGACATGGAAATAAAAGTTGCCCTTAGAAGCAAACAAATTAATCTTGAATGCAACAATGAACCATACCGGATGAGTCAATAAAAAGAATTCCCATTGGAAAGGTCACGGCTCCCTGGAAATCAAGACGAATCTATCAGCAAATATATAGTGTGATGGTAGACATGTTCAAATCCATTTCAAAATTTACCTGACTGAAATCGCCCACTCCGTTCTGAAATTATGAGGGATTTTTCTCGAGAAAGCGTCTTCAAGAAACCTTCAAAACGTGCCCAAAGTCACGAACAAATTTCCCTGACATTTTGTCTTGCACAGGCCTTACAGCCATGACTTCTGCACGCTTTAGCACGTGCTATTCTCTTGGGAGGATGAGCAAGTCTTCCCCCTTGTATCAATAACCTATTCAGGTGGATTCCACTCTCCCAGGAGGACAAAATATCCTTCTTATTCTGGCCATTTCATTGCTTTACCAAAAGTTTGAAGTTTTTCGAGTTTTCAGCGAATTTCAATTTGTTTTGTAAGCCGTTCCATATTTGAGGTCCAACGGGCTCAAGGCTATTTGAACCAAAAGTTACATGATTTGGTCTTATATGCTTTAATTTGCTTATAATGCGATGGTCTTTCAAGGTGAATTTATTGACATGAACTATTTTGTATTTCCTCACAGCCAGAAGATGCGGTATTAACAGTGCCACCAGAGAAACTAATTTATCATGGTAAGCAGTATTACTTTGCATGTCTGGTTCCCTGACGTCATTCTTACTTAGAGGCCTGGGATCCTAAATGACGTCTTGACCAAAAGGGTAGCAAAGGCATGTTTAAGACCTTTGATTTCGTTGTTAACTTCAATGATTTTATAATGCAATCGCAAGTGTTGCCATGCTGGTAAACACAGGTGTCCAAGGTTTTTTAGTGTTTGCCTTGGGGTGGACTTGCCCAAGTCGTCTTTACAAGACGACTTGGGGGCAAGTGCATCCTTGGGGTCGATAGTAACGTCTACGCAGAGTAGCTGTGTTTTCCTCCATAGCTTACATCTACTAGGCGTTTACTTTGAGGCAACACGAATAGCGCTTTAATTATCAAATTTTTTATTGTAAAGAAAAGGGACCTAACGGGACAATGCTCTAGGGTAGAAAGAAATTGATGAATGTGCATCTTTTGCACGTGCAAATTGGGTAAAGACCTTTTTTCACAATTGGTATCAATGCGAGGTGAATGATGCAAATCCTGGCACAACTAGAAATCTACACCATACTTATTTTGATGCAAATACACGTACGAAACTATTTCATGCGTTGCTCAGAGCAATGCATGCTTTTGGGATTTAGCTCCCATCATATCGAGGCGAATTATGCATTTCAAAAGATCTGACGTCACTGTGAATAGGTAACGCACTGTTGTATGGTATTCCAGGAACCAAAATGTCGAGGCTACAGTATGTACAAAACTGTGCAGCCAGGTTAATTAAGGGTGCTCGTAAGTTTGATCATGTGACACCCTTGCTCATTGACTTACATTGGCTACCAATGACTTACAGACCAATGTTTAAGATCCTTCTCACCGTGTTTAAGATTCTTCAGGGTAAAGCCCCTGAATATTTGATGGATATGATTACTCTTTACAATCCTGGTAGATCCTTGCGATCTAATGGTAGCCGAATTTTGAATGTACCCCGCTCTAATACAAAGAGTTGGGGCGATAGGGCTTTCAGCATTGCTGGACCCAGATTATGGAACTCACTCCCCATTGAGCTACGGACGACAAATAACATTGTAGAGTTTAAGTCGAGATTGAAGACTCATTTGTTCAAAATGGCATTCGAGGGATACTTGTAATTTTATATCATTTTATACCTAATTTGTAACTATTTGTACCTAATTTTTCTTTACATTATACCTAAATTTGTTAAGGCGCCTTTGAATATATTTTTTATTGTAGATAAATGGCGCTATAGAAATGTTCTAATAATAATAATAATAATAATAATATGGTCTATAGCATTTTAATTTTTAAATATAGCGAGGGATGAACTTCGATCACTTTTTTATTTTTGATGGTTCCATTTCTTTACAATAACAAAACTAAGTGAAGTTGCAGGATATTGTGCCCGGCACCGCCAGGGGGTATTCATGCTCAACCAAAAGTTTAGGAATACCCGTTGGAGTGCCAAACATTCGTATAGATTTGGTTGGATCCGGGTTGTGAATTTTGCTGAATCAATGTCTAATCAATTTCTAAATGTTCCTTGATAGTTACCTTGAACACAGATACCTTGTTTGTTGGTATTGGTGCTTTGAGAGTAGAAATATTAACTTGGAAAGCTCAAATTTGTTTCCACCTCCAATCCAGAGCTTTAGCATTTTGGTCTAAATATATTCTTGAAGCACGGGGAATAAATCAATGAAAGTCTTGATAAAATTTTAACATTAGATCATAGTATATTCTGTCTGCTGGAAGTCACCCATTGTGCAGTTTCTTAATTTTTCTTTAATTTCAGTTTTTAAGTTTGATGCACTTACGAATTTTGCTGAGACCAAAAGGCCAAAGCTCTCTTTTTTTGAGGTGGATGCAAATTTGAGCTTTCACAATTGATATTTCTATTCTCAAAGCTCCAATACCAACAAAAGAGGTATCTGTGTTCCAGTTAACTATCGAGGAGCATTTTGAGAGTGATTAGCCATTGATTAAAGCCAAATTCACATCGCTGGACCCAACCGAATCTGTATACTATTTTATCTGTATTCAAGTTAACTATCGAGGAACATTTTGAAAGAGATAAGCCATTGATTTAAGTTAACAAGCATATCGCTGGACCCAACCCAATCTGTCTCATACTTTTTTCTGGTACACCGAGTATGCTCCGCTGAGCTCCGTTGCCCGGCATTGTCAGCACGCTGCTAGTTTGGAAAATATATCCAAACGTCTGGCAAAAGTGGTTTCAGATGAACGGAAGGATGATGATTGATATGCTCATTTTCATTGTAGGTTTCACGGATATTTAACTCATTTGCATAAATTTATCCATTCTTTTTTGGCATTCATACTTTGTAAGGTAATTGAGACATCTCCTTCTAGAGAAGCAACAGTTCATCGTGAGAGCTCATGTTTATCAAGCGAGAAGTTTGATCGGCAGTGATGATTCTGGCTTATCAGGTAAGAAGTGGTTCATGATCATTCATTCATTCATTCATTCATTCATTCATTCATTCATTCAGTTTAAATTCTTTAACCACGGTTACCCCGTCAATCAATAGGGTACAATAAGACTGCTTTTCAGGGGGCCGTGCATAAAATCTTACATATTAAGTTAGAATAAATACAAAGTAAAACCCTAATTTAATTACAATGATAAATAAATTATGAAGAATAACGAAAGTAAACTATTTCAAAGCGTCTTTAAATGCTTTGAAAGAGGATGCCTGCTTGACTTCATAATCCAAGAGGTTCCAAACTCCAGCACCATGATATGAGAATGCTCGCTGACCATTACATGTTTTCATTAGTGGGACTTGAAGATCAGTTGCGGTGTTTCTCAAATTTTTCATACTGCATGTCGAATTTTTAGTAAAAATTTCTGACAGGTAATCTGGAGCAAGGTCATTTATCGATTTCATTTCATTCATGCTCGTTTCACGCAATTTGGTTTCGTATTTTTGATAGTAAATTAGTGTTATTGGTGCCTATATTTTGTCATAGGAAACGGAATATATTATTAGGTGATATATTGATTTGTTACCTGATGAAAGTTTCAAAAACGAAGCAACACAAGAATCCGTCCACTCCCATTCGTTTATCACACATTTCCTGCGGTTTTCCCGTAGCTTTTTATAATACAGTACAAGGACGCGTTTTCATCGCCGCAGCAGCTGCTCTCTAGGCCTGCAAGATTTACAGTGAACGTAAGCGACAGAACAAAATGCATTTGACCAAATGATATGATAATAATCTTCTTTAAAAATGGTCTATTCACAATAGTAATATAGTTACTAATTTATACCTACTATTTACAAAAACAACTTTAACAGAAAATATACAAATTTACAATTCTGGCTATTTACCAATCCGGCAATTACACTTATCGCCAAGCCAGTGCTTGATCGCTCTTTGGAAAGCTGCAACTTGATATGATATGATTTGATATGGTTTGAAAATAGGAGCTCGAAAATAGAATGCCCATTGCCCATTGCCCATTGCCCATTGCCCATTGCCCATTTCCCATTGCCCATTGCCCATTGCCCATTGCCCATTGCCCATTGCCCATTGCCCATTGCCCATTGCCCATTGCCCATTGCCCATTGCCCATTGCCCATTGCCCATTGCCCATTGCCCATTGCCCATTGCCCATTGCCCATTGCCCATTGCCCATTGCCCATTGCCCATTGCCCATTGCCCATTGCCCATCATTGCCCATCATTGCCCATCATTGCCCATTGCCCATCATTGCCCATTGCCCATTGCCCATTGCCCATTCTCCATTTCCCATTTCCCATTCCCCATTCCCCATTGCCCATTTCCCATTGCCCATTGCCCATTGCCCATTGCCCACTGCCCATTTCCCATTGCCCATTGCCCATTTCCCATTTCCCATTGCCCATTGCCCATTGCCCATTTCCCATTTCCCATTTCCCATTTCCCATTGCCCATTGCCTATTGCCTATTGCCCATTTCCCATTGCCCATTGCCCATTGCCCATTGCCCATTGCCCATTACCCATTGCCCATTTCCCATTGCCTATTGCCTATTATTGCCTATTGCCTATTGCCCATGAAACTATTTACAACTGCTTTGAATTCAATTTTAGATGCATTTGCAAGAGTGATCGTCACAAACCAAGCACAAGAAACATTCGTTGTAGAGAAAACGAGGAGCCCCACTTGGGATCGAATGTTGAAGTTTGAAGGAATTGAGTTATGGGGGGACCCTGAAGAATTCGCTGTTAATCCTCCAATCATTGTAATTGAAGTATTTGATAAAGACGAAGAGATGTTTGGAGGGGTAAATTCAACTTTTTCATTTCTATCCTCTGTGAAGATTATGTTGCGAGTTATTGGTGAATGAAAAAATGATCAGGCGTAAGAAAAGCCTGTCTCAAACGATTTATCAGATTCCTATAAACTGATAATACCAGCGCAGCTAACATATCAACTTGGACTGCGTTCACACGATGCCGGCACATTTAGGAAACGGTGAAAAACGTGACGGATACACGAAAATGGCACATTATTTGCCGGTAGATTTTGAAAACGGCAGATTTTGAAAACGGAAGTATAACCGACACATTTTGAAAACGGCATCATCTGAGCACTCCATAATGATGAAAACGGAACATTTTTCAACGCTTTCGAAACGAAGCTCATTGGCTTTGGCGCGCGAAAATCCAGCCTTATTCTCGTGGAGCTTGCAAAGAGTTTATTGCCGTCACAATTTCTGGCGTTTTCGAAATTTTGCCGGTATCGTGTGAACGCAGCTGCGTTCACGTGATGCTGGCACATTTTGAAAACGGTGACAAATGTGTCCCGTTCACACGAAAACGGCACATTTTTTGTCGACAGATTTTGAAAACGGCAGATTTTGAAAAATGACGAAAACAGAACAATTTGCAACGCTTTCAAAACGAAGCTGATTGATTCCTAAGGTGTAGGTACACTCCTTTGGCATCAAGTTCTTGGGGAGATTGCAACGAGTTTTTTACTGTCAAATTTGCTGCCGTTTTCGAAATTTTGCCGGTATTATGTGAACGCTAGCTCAAATTTCGCTGCCGTCACTCTTTTCGCCGTTTCAAAATGTGCCGGCATCGTTTGAACGCAGTGTTAGATAGAAAAAATTTAGTTTGTCAAATTAGCCACATCGTTCTCAAATTACAAGCGATTTTACAAAAATACTTTAACTCAAAATGCTTCAAAACAGGCCTAAGTTCTTTGGTCAAATTTATTAGCATTTAACCCCACAGCTATCATAATCAAGCTGTACGGCTGTTCAAGCTGTACCTGTCTGTCTTATCGCTCTAACATTCACTTGGTATATAAAGAGGCTACTGTATAATCATGTACATTTGGGACTGTCATTCAGCTTTTTTCGTCTGTTTCCTCTTATCATGAGAGTAATCAAACGTAGCCTTACTTTTGCACAAGTAATGGTGCAGGTAAACGGTATGGTAGTGGTTGTAGTCATTCATGTTAAGTGTAGATACAAATAAAATAGTTTTTGCTTGTTTCATAGCTAACTTAACAATGCAGCTTCCAAAATTAAATATTTGGACAAATTTCCTTGGAGCTTTGCTCCCGTGCTCCCAACATTGTGCGCCTGTCTCGCGATCCATCGAGGTGTATACGTCGTATTTTATTTCGTTACATTTCAGGGGAACATCGAGTTCATCGGTCGTGCACTTGCGAAGCCAGTCGTCAAAATGGCCCACGAGCCCTATGAAAAACCATTCTTCCCACCTGCACTGCAATGGTTCCCAATTTATCGTGGAGATACAAAAGCTGGGGAGCTCCTCGCTGCGTTCGAAATGTTTCATGTGAGTTTAAGTTTAATTTCTACGTTATGTTTTTTATTATACATGTTTTTATATATCATATATATTATATATTCCAAGCCAAATTTTACAATACACATTACGAGCTACACTACTTGAAAAATGATTACTCTACAATACTACTAGGGCGATCCACCCCAGGGAGCAAAAATTGTAATAAAGCTTGTTTTGCAAGATTTACATATCTACGCTATGTTATACCGTGTCCCGAAATAAGGGTAACGGTTTGACCAGCAATATAATTTGGTTTTTAAAGGGCATGTATCGTGAACGTGATTGGCTAATGTAATACAATTATCTCTTTTGTTCAGTACAAAGCACCGAGGCTGCATTTTTACGGCAGTAAAAATTCATGAAGCAGAAATAAAAGTCATGAAACAATCGAATTCCACTGCAAACTTCTTTGTTGTATCAACCAACTGCTATCGCGACATATGCCCTTTAAGTGAATGAGTTGAGCTATATGGTGCTCGTCTATAAATATGACATACTCCCCACCATACTTCCCACCATACTATACTTTAACGGAAGAAACTTTTGTGGGAAGAAACTTTCGCGAATTGGAAACAATGGGAAATTTCGCGGAAATAAACTTTTTGGTTTTGCAAAAATACGAGTCATACAACACTCCGCAGGAATTAAAAATTCGCAAATTTCATAGTTTACAGCATTTCGCAAGAATGAAATTTCGCGAATTGTGTATTTTTTTGAAATTTCATGGGAATACACTTTCGTGAATTTCAGTCAAAAACACGAAAAACGCGAAAGTTTCTTCTTGCAAAAGTTTCTTCCCTTAAAGGACAAGTCCGGGGTTGGAATAATTGTTCAAAAAATTAAATATCACAATGTTGTGAATGGTGTGTAGTACTTTTTTCCAGCCTTCTCTGTCTTTTCTCTGCAAAATTGTGTATTTAAATCTGTGAAATGAGCGAAATGACGTCATTATTCATGACGTAATTTCACCCATTTCGCCTTCGACCTGAACGAGGCTGTTTTCTTATGGAACTCTCAAGTAATTTCCGACGTCACAATCGAACCTCCAAACCGAGGCTAGCCATTTTATTGCGTTTTCAAAATGGCGACGACATTGGGCCTAACTTACGAAAAATGTCGTACGAATTTACAACAGAAAAAGACATCAAAACCCGAAAAAAAGCTACAAGCGATGCTTGGCAGTTGGTAAGGTTGCTTATTGACATTAATTGTAGAAACCCCGGACTTGTCCTTTAAAGTACCAGATACTAGCTAAATATCAATGCTGTGATTTAATCATAATCATGAACTTTTATAAAAGAACCACTTGAAATGATTTCAGCAATTTGAGTGGTTCTTTTCACGGCTTGTTATCCAAAACAAGATGATTTTCTTTCAGGAAAAATCTCCACTTTCGCTAATATATTTCAAGAATACATTTACAATATTTGTCAATTATCCCTACCTCGATCACTACTTCTTAAATTAAATTGAATTACAAAAATGCAGACGCCAAAAGCACCCCTGCAGGGATTCTTTCAAGGGCTGGCCACCTTAATTCAATTCAATCTTACAAAAGCAAATGTCATTTCGAATCGTCGTCAGGTACCGCAGAGACTCCATCAGTCACTAGCGCGTGATAATCCAATTCAATGATACGAATGTAAGCCTCGTTTTAAGCTGACAATAAGAACCGCAAAGAATACATCACAGAGTCTCGACCACGCAAATCCTAAATTTACTTTTTATTATCGCTTCTCGGCCTTTTGGCTAAGTTAGACGGCGTAGCCCTTGTGGTTTGCTTATGCACTCCCAGGGGACACGTCAAAGATGGCCGAGAAGTCAGCTCCCGTGCTCACTGAACCTCGCGGGAGCAGAGATCACGAAGAAATGGTAGGAAAAAATCTAGAGAAAGAGAAAAACAAGAAAAACAACGATAGATGTAATCCTTGCGGTAACGAAGATCGGCCAATGAATGACAAACTTGAGAAAGGCAAAATGATGAAAGACCAGAGCGCTGACGAAATTTCTTCTGATGAGGATGAAATCCCACTTGAAAATGAAAACACTCTTTTGACAAGACACAAAGAACAGTTGAAGCAGGCTCGCGAGGGAGGTCCTACTGGCTTACCTTCGGAAGATACTACTGCCCCGCCAAACCTTAATTTGAATGGACAAGTTAGTTATGCAAATACTGCGGCGCAAGCAACAGTAACGAAAGTCGTAGTTGGTAGTTCTGGAGCTCGAATACTTGGCATAAAGTTGAAATCTCGTCCGAGGTCCGTAATTGTGCATGGACAGGAAAGTAACATTAATCCGTCTGCACTATGTAAAAAGCTCGTGGACTCCCAAATTGTACCCAAACAAGTCCAGGTAATGCAAAATAGAGACATTGAAATAACATTTACCGATCTAGAAGATAAAAATAACTTTTTTAAATTGGACTTCGTCGAATTCCCTCAAGTACTGTATCGGCCTCGTGGCAGATTCTTAGCTGGGTATCAGCCGCCAGTATGGGTACGTGTTCATTACAAGCCAGCTGAAATGAAGACAGAGGTTATAACCAGAAGGATACAACGTTATGGTAGAGTTTTATTCGCCAGAGCTAATAAAGTTCCGGGAACTGAAATTCTTACTGGGACTTTAACTTTTAAAATGATTCTACACTCGCCGATACCCAGTTATTTCCAAGTTGGACCTTACTCTTTGTCTGTAAGATATGATGGCCAATCACAAACCTGCAGGAAATGCAATGAAGTTGGTCATATGGCGAGAGAATGCCAAGTTAAAAGATGTTTTAACTGTGGTGATCCGGGACATTTGAATGTCGACTGCGAAAGTGAAAGAATTTGCCAAGGCTGTGGATCGCCTGATCACAAACTTGAAAAATGCCCAGTCAGTTGGGAACCGGAAGACGGTGATGACGGCTCTGAATCAATGATAAGTGATGAAGGAAGCGACGGCGGAGATGGTGATGAAGGCAGTGTTGGTAGGGAAGGTGAAGATGGTAGAAATGATGAAGCAACACCTGCGATACAAAATCAGACAGAAGGAGTATCTCACGGTCTGGAGACCTCTGCTGCTGGCCAGGAGAATCGTCCAGAAGTAGATAGCCCTATCCCGGAATCCCTGTTTAATCAATGTACAAGCGATTGGGGATCATTATGTGAGACACTTGCCGAAAAAAGGCTTCCAAATCAAGACGAACGACTGGATATCAAGAACTCCGGTGCAGTTGATTGCAACACCTTAAAGGGAACTTCATTGTCGGAATTATCGGATTCTCTCTTTTCCCCGGTAAGTTATTCCTCCCTTGTTATTGATGAGGGTGACGCTATGTCCCCACTAAAATTCTCTCCGGCTCTGAAAAGGTCATTGTCAGATGACAATTTGTCTGTTATGTCCTCTTTTCGGAGACCGTCTGTTAAAAAGAAAGTCAGAGATGGAATATAATAGGCCCTTGTTGGAATTCACCCTAAATAGGTAAAATGGCAGTGAGAGCCCTCAGTATCAATGTACACGGGATACGGGGCTCTACCAAGCGTCAAAACATATTTTTGTGGCTCAACCAACAGCAAAAAGATATATTTTTTCTTCAGGAGACTTACTTTTCTTGTGAAGAAGATACTCAAACCATCAAAAACTTATGGCCAGGTAAAGCCTACTTTTCTTATGGTAGCAACCATAGTAGAGGAGTTGGCATCTTGATAAAAAAGTCACTTAATTGTACCATTTGTAAAGTTTCCCGCGATGATGAAGGGCGATGGATAAGAGTCATTCTGTCAATGGAAAACTCCAAATTGCAGCTTATGAATATTTATGCTCCATGTCCAGTTGGTGAAAGAGCTACCTTTTTTGATTCACTGCCAAATTATCTGATAGGGGGGATTCCAACAATTGTTGGTGGAGATTACAATACTGCTGAGGATCTTTATCTTGATAAAATCGGCGGTGATGGTCAACCAGGCAGGTCTGCTCAGCAATCTCTTAAAAACTTTGCTACCAGCTTACACCTTACTGATATATTTCGGTCTAAAAATCCTTCTGCGCGCGTCTTTACTTGGACAAATGGTTCTGTGTCTACTCGTTTAGATAAATTCTATGTATCAAATGATATTGCATCTAATACAGCCAAGGCTAGCATCACAATTTTTCCCTTTTCTGATCATGATGCACCTTATATATCATTTCAGTTGCCCTACTCTCCAAGTAGAGGGAAGGGAGTGTGGAAATTCAATACCAGACTTCTTGAATTTCCTGAATTTACTTCGCAAATGAGGCAATTTTTAGAACACTGGCACCTGCGAAAAGTAGACTTCATTAACAAGCTTGATGCGTGGTGGGACATAGGGAAGAAAAAGATAAGAAGAATATGTCAAAATTTTGCTCTAAAAGTTGCAAGTGATAAACGTAAGGAAAGAACGGAGGTTGAAAATAGAATTCACACACTTTCTTTGTCTTCTGACGAAGATGCTAAAAATCAGCTTGTTCTTCTTCGGAAACAGTTACATATGCTAGATATGATTGAAATAAATGGCGCCCGTATTCGTGCTAAGGAGTTTCATTTCACCTGCAATGAGAAATCTTCGCGATATTTCTACAGTCTCGAAAATTCTCGTCAGAGTAGGAAAGTGATTGCTAGACTTAAAGACGAACAAGGTAAAGTAATTGAAGGCAATACTGCAGTGCTTGACCACATCGCCGATTTTTATGAATCCTTGTATACTGCAGAGGACACTGACTCAGTCAAACAGTCGCAATTGATTGCTAGCATAGACAAATATGTCCCAGATGGTATGAAAGATGACCTAGAAGGTCTGCTGACCTCTTCGGAATGTAAGGCTGCTTTAGATCACATGAAGCCTGATAAATCTCCAGGCTCTGATGGTTTGCCTGCTGAGTTTTATAGGTTTTTCTGGGAGACTATTGGAGACGATTTGGTAGAAGTATTGAACTTTTGTTTTAATAAGGGACTGTTGACTGAGTCAATGCGTCTCGCAATTTTAAGTTTAATTTATAAAAAGAATGATGTAGAGTTAATTAAAAATTGGCGTCCCATTTCTCTTTTAAATGTGGACTATAAAATTGGTTCTAAAGCATTTGCCACAAGACTTAAGAGAATTCTCCCACACATTCTCAGTTCAGACCAGACTTGTTCTGTCCCTGGTAGATCAATCTTTGAGAATCTGATGTTAATTCGGGATATTTTTGATTATTGTGAAATGAAAAATCTCCCCCTTGCTCTTGTGAAAATTGATCAAGAAAAGGCCTTTGATAGAGTAAACTGGCTTTTTCTAGAGAAGGTATTAAGAAAAATGAATTTCGGCCCTCACTTTATTCACTGCATACAAACCATGTATACAGATGTATCTTGTAAAATTTCAAATAATGGCCACTTGTCGAGGAGTATCACTCTTCAGAGAGGCGTGAGACAAGGATGTCCCCTTTCCCCTCTCTTATATTGCATTGTAGCAGAAACTTTAGGCAATTTAATTCGGAAAAATGATAAGATAGATGGTCTGAGAATTCCCGGTTTTGGTTGTGAAGTTAAGATATCACAGTATGCAGACGATACCACCCTGTTTCTTAGAAATGGCTACTCAGTTGATCAAGCATTACTTTCAGTGAATGACTATGAGCGCGGATCTGGCTCGAAAGTTAATTATGACAAAGGCAAGTCTTGTGGCAAATGGCTTTGTAGTCAAGGTTCAGCCTCAACTTTGGTTGATCAACAACTTCAGTGGACTGATGGTCCGTTCGAAATCCTTGGTCTCCTTTTTGGAAGCGCAGAAGCTGTCATTGACACTTGGATTAAGAGGTTGGAGAAACTAATTAATAGGCTAGATGCCTGGCGTTATAGATCCCTCTCTCTGAAGGGCAAAACTTTGATTGTTAACACTATCGCCCTTTCTGGCCTGGTTTATGTTGGAACAATTTTTAATTTGCCGGAGAACATACGAAAACAAGTTAATCGAGCGGTTTTTCAGTTTGTTTGGTCTTTCAAAAACGAGCTGGTTTGTAGAAAGACCTGTTTTCAACCTATTGAGAAGGGTGGATTAGGTGTAGTAGATATCGGAGCAAAGGTTAAGGCTTTGCAATTAAAATATGTTGGTTGTATATATGACCAAAGCTATGCAGCACCTTGGGTTTATTTTGCTAGGTATTTCATTGGACTCCAACTAGTTAAGTATTCTCCCGCTTCAACATTTTTGCGTTCTAACATGGTACCCCATGCTCTAACTCCTTCTGCCTTTTACAGTCGCTTGCTCTCTTATGTCCATGAATATAAAGACCACTTTCTCAAAATTACCCTTGCCGATCGTTCAACAAGATCTATTTATGGTACTGTTCTTGAACATCATTTCGAAACGCCACTTTGTGAATTTTCCTGGCAGATTTCCTTGGGGAGAGACCGAGAATGGAAGATAGCCTGGCTAAGTTCTCGTCTCGGCCTTTCCACTGGATTTGAAAACGATGTAATTTGGAAAATCTATCATCGGGTTGTTAAAACTGCATCCTACATAAAATCATGGGGTCTAAGAGTTCCTGAAAATTGTGATTTGTGTCCTGTTAAGGAGGATATAGACCATGTTTTCCTGATTTGTCCGATTGCTCGCGATGTTTGGAATTTCATTCGACCTTTTGTCGAAAATTTGTTAGGCAAATTTGAAATCAGTGCAGAGTTCTTGTTCTTTTTCGAATTTCCCAGATGTAGGAATAAAAATGCCAAGAAGCTAAGCATGTATCTTTTGAAACTGTGCATTTATCAACTATGGCTGCATAGGTGCGACCGCCGTTTTGAGAAAAAACCAGCAAGATCTGCAACGGTCATCTCTTGCATCCGCGCAGAAATTAAAGAAAGAATCAAGCTCGTTTATCATTCCAAGGGTGTTTTACAAAAGCAATTTCCTCTCTGGGTGTATGGTGATGTTTTATGTAAGAATGTAAATAATAAGTTGCTGTTAAAGATTTAGTGTATGATAATTTGGTATCTAGTTATGGACATTTATTTTGAACATTGCATTTGACATTGGAACAGTTTATTATTGTACATAGTTACTCGTTTAGGTTAATGTTGTTATTGGTTAGATTTAGAAAGAGGCCAGTGTACAAAAGGGGCACTGGCAGTCTTTTAATATTGTAAATATTGTGTTTTGGAATTCTAAATATGATGCACCTGTGCCTTCTGTTTATCAGTGGCCAGGAAAAAAAAAAAAAAAGTATCTGTTCTTATCAGCTTGATAACTGATAGGCATCCAAGGATGCCCTTTTATTAAACTGATTTTTGGAATTTGTCCGTCGGCCTGAGGCTTGCTTCACCGCGGGCACGGGTTGTCCTGGTATTGCAGTACCACTACGGATGGCCCACATTCTTGAGTTAAAAATTAAACGCAGTAAAATAGTTGCCAGAGGAATTGCCAGAGGTTAAGCATTTGTAGACCTCAAGCATTAGCTTTTGCAAGTTTTTTGTATGTATTGTGTGTTCGCCTCTCTTACGAAGGAGCTCTTCAAACGTAGACTCATAGTCATCTAGAAGCACTCTCAGGGCATGTTTATGAAATCTGTTGATATCATCGTTTGATGTTTTCCCACAGAATATGCAGATTAATGGACAGTAGTTGAAATTGGACAGTATAATTGAATTGTATAGTATGGTGCTTTATCATGGTGTGGCAAAAGCGGGCAAAAGTGGATAGTGGATAGACTGGACCAATGCATTATGTTTGCCCAAAAAGATTGCTATCTTAGAATTGTTTCTAACTTTCTTTGCACAGTTGTTTGAAATCATTTAGTGATACAACAGTTAAGGTGAACCGGTAATGGTGCCACACCTTGTAAGTCAGCTGTTTATCAGTATTGTAAACGGGAAAATATAGATTTTGTCAGGCTTGATACACAATTTGAAGTTGCACTAGTTTTTTCTTATGCCAAAAATTGTTTGAAAGTATAGAGTCTGCTTGTATAAAAAATCAAAGAGATTTGAAGAATTGATTGTGTGCACTTTAGTACCCTTAGGTCAATGAAATATGGGGACGATTTTTGGACACGCTATTTATTTCTTGTTGTTTGATTTTAGATAATGGAGGATACAGAACCAGAATTTATTCCAGCTGACCCAGAAGTAGAAGTGGATGATGATGGTCCATATAAGCGTGTACCAGTAGGAATAAGACCCATTATGACAAAGCATAGGGTCGAGGTATGTTTCATAATTTATGCAAAATTAGATTAATTAGATTAACAAGGGCAGATTTTGTAATACAATAGCACGAGTTGCTCTTGTTGACACCTCAATTCAAAGCGATTAGCGATCACAGACAAAGGAAATTCTATCAACCAGTAATTCAAAACAAACAAAGCCGCAAAATTTTCTCTGAAACTCAGGTAGCTAGCTCGCTCGCTGTGCATTCCAGAAATTATTTTTAAGGACAAACATGAGCATAGATCGAAAGAAGAAGGATATATCTACACATCTGCCGCGGGCATTTTATTTCTTTGGTCCAGAAGCTGAGCAGTAAATGTTTTGATAACACCCAAAAAATAAGAGAATTGCATCGCCTCCTAAACGGCTTTTGAACCAAACAAATAAAATGCCCGCCGCAGATGTGTAGATGCATCCTTCTTTCGATCTAAGCTCATGTTTGCCCTTAAAAACAGTTTCTGGAATACACAACTAGCGAGCTAGCTGCCTGGGTTTCAGAGAAAATTTTGCGGCTTTGTTTGTTTTGAATTGCTGGTTGAGAAAATTTCCTTTGTCTGCAATCGCTAATCGCTTTGAATTGAAGTGTCAACGAAAGCAACTCATGCTATTGTATTACAAAATCTGCCCTTGTTAATTAAATTCATTAATGCAAAAATTATCATGAATATGCTTAGGTGGCGTAAAATTATCATGAATATGCTAAGGCGTCAAATCTTTGCAATACTTTGAAATTGAATGTTCAAAATGTTATTGTCCCCTTCTTTCAACTGAATTGCTCCAAGGGAATTATTGTAACTTGCCATAATCCCAGAGAGAGCATTTTTCATATCATGATTATATTTGAAATTATTACCTGACTGACGTTTCAAAAACGAGGCAATATAAGAATCCCGCCAATCCCATTGGCTAATCGCACATTTCCCGCGGTTTTCCCGTAGCCTTGTATAATACGATACAAGGACGCGTTTTTGTCAGCACAGCAACTAATTTAGGCCTGTGAGATTTACAATGAACTCAAACGACACAACAGTAACAAAATGAGTTTGACTAAATGGTATAAGTCAAAATTAGAAGCTATCAGGTAATAAAACTCATACTAACCGGTTTTGTAGTTGCACAGGAAAATATAAAGCCCTCGGTCTTATTGCACAGACCTGGCAAGCTCGGTCTGTACTTTTAAGACCTCGGGCTTTATATTTTCCTGTACAACACAAAACCGGTTAGTATGCGCATATTACAGCCCTGGGGTGAAACTACCCAAGACTGGGGAGGGGGACTTGAGTAGGAGACCTAGACAAAAGTATCCGAGACTGGGGATAATAATTTGAAAAGAATACCCAAGCCTGGGATAACTTTTATGATGACATACCCAAAATTGGGGAATTCTTGTAACCCCACAACTACAAAGAGATGGAAATTTGAAAATACAAAAAACCTTTCTTCTTAATTCAAACTTTGTAGAAGCTCTAAAAATGTATTCTTTACAGATAATAATGTGCAGGGGCCAAAGTAAGCAGCAAAATTCTTTATGATAGTCAAAAGGTATATCCCCATCTAAATATAACCCGGAACTAGGGATTGGTGGGAATTTATGACTTGTTCGGGATACTGCGAACTCCCCCTTTTGTAAATCACAATGGAAAATACCATAAATCTGATTGGTTCGCTGATCAATGGAATGGGTGAAGCGCTTTGGGGCATGCGCAAATTCACAAAGAGAAATGAAGGACGATGACCCTGCAATCGCTAGTGCGCATATTCCAAAGCGCTTAAACGGAGGTCTCGCTCTTCTGGAGAAACTCCCTAAGACTTTCACTGATAGTATCCCGAACAATGACCCAAAGCTTGGGTCGACAAGTCCCCGTCCTCCGGTTTAGGGTAGCTTCACCCCCAGGATTACAGCATTTTGAAGGTTTATGCAAGGATGTGCGAGATGAAGTATAGACCCCGTTTACACGGTAACGGATGAAAATTCGTATGGACAAAAATTAGTACGCTTAAGACCAGTTTGATGTGTTACAAAAAATGTTTGTGCTCCTTTCAGAAATTAGGAAATATTGATTAATTCTGTCACTTAAGCATGTCTTCTAAGTTTTATGTAGATGAGAAATCCTTGTTTTTATAGAAGGACTCTTTGCTCCTGCAGTACTCTTGCGCTTATCAAATGAGATCTCAAAAATTATCTGAAGCTCAAAGATAGTCCTAGCAATGATTTACTGTTGATAATATTAATGAGTAGGTTAAGATCGAGCCAAGAAGAGGTCTGATAATTTTACATTTCAAGGACTATTGTGCTCACTTAGTGCTCTTTTTTTTAACATCTCACAAAGCAATCGCACGAACAATGCAGTCTTCAGTCAACCCAGAATGTCTCGGAGACAAAGTACCAAGTTAAGATTCATTTAAGACTTTTTTGCTCATTTTAAAGATTTTTAGCTCATTCGATCCAAGGATTCAATAGCCTGCTAACCAGACCCAATTTCAAAGGAAATAGTGGTCTGTTCAATACCGCCATAAAGCTTGTTCAAAGCCTCTATTTCAAGAGGGCCGTTTTCCAAGTTTTGTCGAAAATGTATTCGCATAATTATCTCGCAGCTCAAAATATTATCATGAAAACAAAGAGCGAACTAGTTTAGTGAAGCAAGGGAGACAGCTTAATCAAATTGCATGATTAGACCCTTAGGTCAGAGATTAGATTTCTATGCAAGGCGGAACAAAGAGTAATCAGGGCGTATTCAAATTGCAGTATTCTTTTTCAGAAAAATTTCAAAGAGCTTCCTCGAGGTTTGGACAAGCTTTATGGCGGTATTGAACAGACCACTATTTCCTTTGAAATTGGGTCTGGCTAACAGGCTAAGGATTCAATGGCTCAACAACTACTCCTAACTTTGACCGTTGATAGCTCAAGAACAAAGCGTCATAAAATCACGGAAAAAAAGGACGTAGAAATGCAATGTTTTCTCGTTTGAACGGTAACCCCGCTGACGGTTGAAAAAGATACGACGATTTCACATATCAAGTTTACTTTAGATAGTCAAAAGTGGCAGTTTTTCCTACTCAAAGAAAACATGTCCATATAAGGCAATGCCATGTTATTGTTATCAGATGTAAACGGTTAGACACACGTGCGAATTTGTTAATACTTAATCATTTAAACAACAAGGACAGATTTGGTAAGACAATAGCACGAGTCGGTTTTGATTGACACCGCAATTCAAAGCGATTAGGGATCACCGACAAAGGAAATTCTTTCAACCAGTAATTCAAAACAAACAAAGCCGCAAAAGTTTCTCTGAAACCCAGGTAGCTAGCTCGCTCATTGTGCATTCCAGAAACTGTTTTTAATAACAAAAAAGAGCAAATATCGAAAGAAGAAGGATATATCTACACATTTACCGCGGGCATTTTATTTCTTTGGTTCAGAAGCTGAGCAGTAAGTGTTTTAATTATACGCAAAAGAATAAGAGAATTGAATCGCCTCCCAATCGGCTTCTGAGCCAAAGAAATAAAGTGCCCGAGGTAGATGTGTAGACATATCCTTCCTTTTTTCGATGTATGCTCATGTTTGCTCTTAAGAACAATTTCTGGAATGCGCAACGAGCGTGCTAGCTACTTGGGTTTCAGAAAAACTTTTTCGGCTTTGTTTGTTTTGAATTTATGGTTGAGAGAATTTCCTTTGTCTGCAGTCGCAAATCGCTTTGAATTAAGGTGTCAATCAAACGCAACTGTTGCTATTGTATTACAAAATCTGCCCTTGTTCATTTAAACTACATGCATAGTTGATATTTTATGATCAAATCTGCGAATAAGGAAAGTTGTACATTGATTTTTTTCAGGTTATCTTCTGGGGTGTTAGAGAAATGAAAAGAGCTCAGTTGATGAGTATTAAACGCCCTCGGGCGGATATTGACTGCTGTTATCCAGTCGTTGATCTGGAAGGAAAACGAAGGGAATTCGTTCCTTCGCCAATCTGTAAAGATGCCAGCAAGAACCCGAACTTTGAAAATCCTATTGTTTTGTTTGATGTGGTTAGTGTTTTTACTCTTTGTATACCGGGTGACTAAATAATATGCGGTTATTCAACGATTACGAGGTCAATGCTGGAAAATATTTGGACCACAGTTTGACGTACAAGGTACTAAGGTCCAAATATTTTCCAGCATGGATCGAGTAAGTGTTTGATAAAGGTTTTATTATATGGCAGAACCATTTGAGAAAATTGTTTACATTATTATACTTTTTATTGCGTTTTTGATCCTGTGTATCACTGTAGTTGTTTGTTTGAACGTTAACTACATTGGCATTTTTTTTCTTGTATGATTGCAAGTTCGTCTTCAAAGTTTACAGCAAAGAATTCTTCGAGGAATAAGCTAAACTTTGGCTGACAATTCTTGCGGCCTAAGCCTGCACAAGAAGCTCCTCGCTTATTTTTATTTTTTAAGGCAGCAACCGGCCCAATACGGCTTTGAAAATACGATACAGCTTTTGCGGACCGATCAAGAACCAATCAAATTGCTTCTTTGCCAATCCGAGGAGCCGTGTTTTCGAACGCCATATAATAATGTTCCTTATTTGAAGAATCATTGCTTCAAAAGTAATTGCGCTAGGATCACAGGGATTGATTTTTTTGGCAGCTGAAAGATTGAATTATTTTCTGTATTTATTTGGTAATTTTCAAGTCAGTAGTCCCTTGGTAAATTTGAAAGATTTAAAGGACAAGTCCAGGTTTGGTATGATTAATGTTAGAAAACTAACTTACCAACTGCTGCCGCGAATTCTTAACTTTATTCCACTTTTTGAGGTTCCTAATGGCTGTAAATTCAACAAAAATTCTGATATTTTAGGCCAAATCTGGTCGCTGTGTCGCCATTTTCTTGCATGAGCACACGATAAGGAGGCTGGCAACGATTAAGAGGCCAGAAAACAATAAGAAAGCCTCGTTTTCGTTGAAAGTGACGTCAGAAGACCAGATTCTTTGCGCTCTCATGACGTCTTTTCGCTCAGGTCGCTTATTTGAATTCATCATTTCACAGGAAAAAGACGAAAAATGGTTGGAAAAAGTACGACACACCATTCATAACAGTATAATCTCGTATTTTATCATAAAACATACCAACACCGGACTTTTTCTTTAGGAATCAGTTTTGTAGAACAGACGGAAAATGAAAAACGCACGTTCAAATGTTCCAGATCTTGAAAATCAATTCAAATTCCTGAATTAGGTTAGAAATTCCAGCCTTGAAAGGACCGGTTGCTGGCTATCAGAGCAACTTTTGAGTAAACCTAATCCGTGAAATTAAACCGTTATTGAGAATCAATTAAAACAATTTTTAACACTACTGAATCGTTTCATAAATCATTTTTCAGGAATTACCGGACAACAAGAAGTACATACCTCCTGTGACAATACGCGTTAATGATATCCGGGCGTTTGGAAGAGAGGTTCTTGTCGGAACACACGTCATTGACTCCCTGCATGCATACTTTAGAGATAGGGCCTCGTTTGTGCGTAAAAATAACGAAGAAGATGAGGCTAAAAGTAAGAAAGGTAAGCACAGCAATTCATTTCAATTCAATTCAGTAAAATTAAGCTAATTTGCAATCATAGAATGCAATGTGTATTTCAATTCATTTCAATCCAACAAAATCAAGCTCAAATTAACTCATGGAATGCGATATGTAAAGTAACGATGAAAATGTACCGTTAAAGGGTCTCCTTGTTTGTGCGTAAGAATGACGAGGTAGAGAAGACTAAAAGTAAGAAAGGCAAGCACAGCAATTCAATTCATTTCAATCCAACAAAATCAAGCTCAAATTAGATCATGGAATGCGATATCTAAAGTAACGATGAAAATGTACCGTTAAAGAAGAGAAATCATTCGAGTTTGCACGCAGGCTGACAACATTGGGCTGTCTTCACTATCATATACATTTGAATTCTTGTTGCGCAGCAATGAGAAAGCATATTTACATTACCATCTTGAATTCCTTCTTTTTCAAAGAAAATCTACTTGATGATGGTGTTGCTGGTATTGCTATCGAAATTCCAGATGGCGAAGAAAAACCTGTCGAGGTAATGATCCTTAACGTCCTATTTTGTAGACTGCAGCAAAGGCTCCAAATCTCTGAACAGGCTGGTGTAAAATTTAATGACCTATTTCTTTGAACTGAATGACTTCAAAGAAACTTCAGATATTTCTCTTTAATGATACCGTTGGACTTTTCTGAAATCTTCAATATTTTCTGATTTAGTGTGTCTTTCTTTTTTTTCAAGAATTCAAAAAAAATTTCAAAATAGCTTAAAACTATCGTCATTTCCAAACCGTTTGACTAAACATGAAATATTTTCCAACAAAACCATGGTCTACGAATGTCTACAATATGGCATCAAGCTAAAGTCTATCTTTCTTCTGGTTTATGATTTAGAAATTTGATGCTGTACGAATATTAGTACGGACTCGCACTGAGGGCATGCTTTTTATTCAATACGAGGCGTAATCATGATGACTGCCTGCTTTGTTCTTTCGTTGCTGTCCTTATTGTTGTGCTAATTGGTGTGCTCTCTTGTTTACAAGCCTCGGCAACTAAAAGGTTGAACTATTTTTGCTTGACGACAAAGAGCTCTTTTTGTCTCGTGTAAAGGCCGGGCATAAGTGGACTAATTTTAATACGGTACCGTGTAAGCGCATTTACGCGTAGTAATTTTCGTCCGTGCAATTTTCCATCTGCTACCAAGTTAACACGGTATTTATTTCTATAAATTTCCACAAAGTTCAAGGTTGTTTTACTCACATGATATGGAAAGCTTTCACCTAACAAGATCGGTGAATGTGTGTTTTTTTTTATTCTGACAGGAAGTGAAACCAAAGAGGAAGAAACAAGAGGCTGACAAAGAGGAAGAAATTTTGGATTGGTGGACGAGATTTTATGAGACATTGCGGGATATGGAAGATGAGAATGCAGGCAAAATGAAAAAGCTTCTAGCAAACCCTGGCAAGGTTCCAGCAGGAGAAAGGGTACCCAGATTAAAAGTAAGTAGATCAAGTTTTACCCCCAGGGGGAAGGGGGTACTCTGTTATATTTATGATAGGGATGCTCAGGCTACTTTTTTTGGACCAAAACTTTGGGCAATAGTTATTATCTAGAATGTAGCTTTTCTAAATGACCAGGCACCTGCTTCATCTACAGATATCGATCGTTTTCAAAAGTCGACCAAGTATACCGAATGTCAAAAAATGGATATATTCTTCTGTGAAGAAATTGGATTTACCAAGCTTGTATGCCTGGTGACTGAGAAATGAAAGGCACGCCGCTTAAAAAGCTATTTATCCCCGAATGTCATGCAATGATATTGACTGGCATTTTTTTCTAATACAGCAAAAGCCCCCATATAAGAGCCATGACTTTTCTTCATTTTTCTTTTTTGTCATTTTTAAAGTGAATAAACAGAGCGAAATGGAGGTTATCTATGAAATGGACGACGAAGAAGGTGCCCACGCATGCTATTGTTCCTCTTGCTGAAGCTGAACAGCATCGACGCACGTGTGAAAATCATTAAATATAATAGGCTAATTTTAGACTTTCAAGTGTAGCTCTTGAGTCAGCTATTCGTCTCCGTCAACTAACTTCGATCATTTTACCACCGTAGAACAGGGGCAGATTTCGTAATACAATAGCATCAGATGCTTTTGATTGACACCTCAATTCAAAGCGATTAGCAATTGCAGACAAAGGAAATTCTCTCGACCAATAATTCAAAACAAACAAAGCCGCAAAAGTTGCCCTTAAACCAGTAGTGGAAACTCTTGCCTTATGCACGCCAAAGGCGGTTTTTGAGAGAATGTATGTGCTTATAACGAAAAAGAAGGGTAAATCTAAAGTTCTACCTGGCGAATTTTGTTTATTTGATTCAGAAGCCGAGCAGAAGGCATTACAATTCTCTCATATTTAGGGCTCAAATGAAACAATTACTGCTCTGCTCCTGAATCAAATAAACAGAATCTGCCAGGCAGAACTTTAGATTTACCCTTCTTCTTTCGTTTTAAGCAAATAACTTAATTAGAAACCACCTTTCGCGCGCACAAAGCTAGAGTTCACCCTACTTGTTTCAGGGCAACATTTGCAGCTTTGTTTGCTTTGTGAATTGGTGGTTGAGAGAATTTCCTTTGTCTACATTCGCTAATCGCTTTGAATTGAGGTGTCAATCAAAAGCAACTGATGCTATTGTATTACAAAATCTGCCCTTGTTCCACCGTAGCCCAATTAGTCTGTTGAGACCGTTTTGTTGGAAAGGCCGTGTGAAAAGATTGCAAGCTAAAAACCTAACGTACAAACAATGATACGCAAGAAGATTGAATAGTGATAAACAGAAAAAAACGTCCATAACAATTAAAATGTTTTCAGCTTACCCTGGCAAAGTTCTAATAGTAGCACAGGAAGCCCAAATGGATTAAAAAAAATAGATGTCATTGTTGGCCGACTGCTGGTGTATGTGCAGCTCTAATCAATGATGATCAGTAAATTTTTCAGAATGAAGTCAAACATTATGATTTACCTTTTTAAAGCATCAGTGTTGTTTCTTTGTGTATCTAACTTTTGTATTAATTGTAAAACAAAGCAGCATTCTCTTCACCCTAACCTCCGTCAGGTCTGCTATTCCTTATTCCGAAGTCAAGGTAACCAGCCACACTTAATCTGAAGTCGAGGCAACTATATTACGTCACATAACGCTGCTGATAAACGGTTGCAGTGACTGTACCATTGTTATGAATACTGTACAACGAGGAAGGAAAGTTTTTCAAAAACCAAACCAGAAAATCGTTTTTATTGGCTCTCTAACGCAACATCCCATGCTTGAAATGCACTTCATTGTACATCAAAATGAAGCTCATTTATTCCTTAACATACTGTAATATAATTTGTTGGAGCTAGCTTCACGAAAAAGAAAAGACTAATGCTAAAACAAGGGCTAGTCATTGTCAAGTTGCTTTCCAGCCATCCTATGCACAAGCATCTTGGCTTCGAACTCGAAATTCGCACTCGAAAATCGAGCAGCTTGCAAAAGAATTTAATGAATAAACACCCGTTTTTCGTAATGAAAAACTCTGTTTGGAAAGACAAAGACGGGTGTTTATTCATTAAATTCTTTTGCAAGCTGCTCGATTTTCGAGTGCGAATTTCGAGTTCGAAGCCAAGATGCTTGTGCAGAGAATGGTTGGAAAGCAACTTGGCAATGACTAGCCCTTGTTTCAGCATTAATCTTTTCTTTTTCGTGAAGCTAGCTCCAACAAATTATATTACAGTAATAAATGAGCTTCATTTTGATGTACGATAAAGTGCATTTCAAGCATGGGATGTTGCGTTAGAGAGCCAATAAAAACGATTTTCGGGTTTGGTTTTTGAAAAACTTTCCTTCCTTGTTATATTCATAACAATGGTACAGTCACTGCAACCGTTTATCAGCAGCGTTATGTGACGTAATATAGTTGGCTCGATTTCAGATTGAGTGCGGCTGGTTACCTTGACTGCGGAATAAGGAATAGCAGACCTGACGGAGGTTAGGGTGAAGAGAATGCTGCTTTGTTTTACAATTAATACAAGAGTTAGATACACAAAGAAACAACAGTGATGCTTTAAAAAGGTAAATCATAATGTTTGACTTCATTCTGAAAAATTTACTGATCATCATTGAAACAGAGCTGCACATACACCAGCAGTCGGCCAACAATGACATCTATTTTTTTTTATCCATTTGGGCTTCCTGTGATAGTAGTACAAGAATACGGCTTATGGTATGCAAAACGCATGTAAATAATATTCTTTGCACATCTATCTCTTGTCAACATATATCTGTGCAATATTAATTCGGAAAATTTACCTCTAAAAATTTAACCCAAATTTTCTTAGAAATTGTAGTTCTTATTTAAGGGTTTTTACTTTCGTTGATATGTTCAGTTAGTTTTTAAAATCTACGTGGCTGAAATTGGCCATTCAATTCCGAAGTCATGAGGGATCTTCTCCGGGATGGACCACGTTTCTACTCTACACGTCATTGTGTGTGTAAAATGATTGTGCTTCTTTCTACTGATTCCTGGTGTATTTCAAATCTTGTTTAGTTTGGAATTCATTTGTCGTTTTATCAATTTTCTTGATTTACTATTTGATTGGTTGATTGGTTAGTTGGTTGGCTGGTTGGTTGAATAGGTGATTGATCGATTGCTTAGTTGATTAATTGATTATTGGAGAAATTTGAATAATGATTGATTCAGTTCTCGATTGGATGATTGAGTAATTTGGTATAACCTCAGAATTCAACTGTAATTTCGGCAGTTTTTATGGATTGATTGATTCGTTAGATGATTGATTCTTGGATGATTAATCAATTGATTAGTTGATTCCTTGATTTGATTAAAGAGATTTGGCTACAATTGATTCAATTCTTGATTTGATGATTGAGGGATTTGGCAGCTCGTCAAAAATTATCTGTAATCTTGGCAGTTTCTTTTCATTGATTGATTGATTGATTGATTGATTTACCGATTGATTGATTGATTGATTGATTGATTGGTTGATTGATTCGTTGGGTGATTGATTCGGTAGTTCATTGAGCACTTGACTGGTTGATTCTGTGATTGATTTAATCAGAAATTGGGCCGCTGATCGATTTGTTTCTCGGTTGAATGATTGGGTGATTCGGTATTGCCTGAGAAGATATCTTTAATTTCTATCAATTTCAATTGTTTTTTAATTGATTAATTCATTGATTCACTGATTGATTGATTCGTCAGGTAATTAATCAATTGCTTGGCCAATTCCTCGATTCAAGGAGAGATTTGGCTACTATCCTGATTTATCTGTTTATTGATAAGATGATTATGTGATTTGGTATCCGCTCAGAGATTATCCGTAATTTTGGCTGTTTCTTTGAGTGATTGAGTGATTAGGTGATTGATAAGACTGATAAGACTGATAGCTTCTTAAGCCTTGTAGATGATAGAAGAAGACACCTCTTATTCAGCCTTGTTTGCTTTCCTCCTTTTTGAGTTTCTTTTCTGAATCAATCAAGCAGCCACCAACACTTTGTAATCGTCTTTTTGTCGATATACGCTCTGAATACATACTGCACAGGGTTTACAGCAGTATTTGAAAGCAGGTTAATCGAACAAAACACTACTCTTATTCAGGTTCTGTTTCCTTCAAAATATTCATTTTGGATTGATCAAGCTGCCCCAACACTTTGCAATCGTCTCTTTGTCGATATACGCTCTGAATACATACTGCACAGGGTTTACAGCAGTATTTGAAAGCAGGTTAATCGAACAAAACACTACTCTTATTCAGGTTCTGTTTCCTTCAAAATATTCATTTTGGATTGATCAAGCTGCCCCAACACTTTGCAATCGTCTCTTTGTCGATATACGCTCTGAATACATACTGCACAGGGTTTACAGCAGTATTTGAAAGCAGGTTAATCGAACAAAACACTACTCTTTTTCAGGTTCTGTTTCCTTCAAAATATTCATTTTGGGTTGATCAAGCTGCCCTAACACTTTGCAATCGTCTCTTTGTCGATATACGCTCTGAATACATACTGCACAGGGTTTACAGCAGTATTTGAAAGCAGGTTAATCGAACAAATCACTACTCTTTTTCAGGTTCTGTTTCCTTCAAAATATTCATTTTGGGTTGATCAAGCTGCCCCAACACTTTGCAATCGTCTCTTTGTCGATATACGCTCTGAATACATACTGCACAGGGTTTACAGCAGTATTTGAAAGCAGGTTAATCGAACAAAACACTACTCTTATTCAGGTTCTGTTTCCTTCAAAATATTCATTTTGGATTGATCAAGCTGCCCCAACACTTTGCAATCGTCTCTTTGTCGATATACGCTCTGAATACATACTGCAAAGGGTTTACAGCAGTATTTGAAAGCAGGTTAATCGAACAAAACACTACTCTTATTCAGGTTCTGTTTCCTTCAAAATATTCATTTTGGATTGATGAAGCTGCCCCAACACTTTGCAATCGTCTCTTTGTCGATATACGCTCTGAATACATACTGCACAGGGTTTACAGCAGTATTTGAAAGCAGGTTAATCGAACAAAACACTACTCTTATTCAGGTTCTGTTTCCTTCAAAATATTCATTTTGGATTGATCAAGCTGCCCCAACACTTTGCAATCGTCTCTTTGTCGATATACGCTCTGAATACATACTGCACAGGGTTTACAGCAGTACTTGAAAGCAGGTTAATCGAACAAAACACTACTCTTATTCAGGTTCTGTTTCCTTCAAAAGATTCATTTTGGATTGATCAAGCTGCCCCAACACTTTGCAATCGTCTCTTTGTCGATATACGCTCTGAATACATACTGCACAGGGTTTACAGCAGTATTTGAAAGCAGGTTAATCGAACAAAACACTACTTTTATTCAGGTTCTGTTTCCTTCAAAATATTCATTTTGGATTGAAAGCTGCCCCAACACTTTGCAATCGTCTCTTTGTCGATATACGCTCTGAATACATACTGCACAGGGTTTACAGCAGTATTTGAAAGCAGGTTAATCGAACAAAACACTACTCTTATTCAGGTTCTGTTTCCTTCAAAATATTCATTTTGGGTTGATCAAGCTGCCCCAACACTTTGCAATCGTCTCTTTGTCGATATACGCTCTGAATACATACTGCACAGGGTTTACAGCAGTATTTGAAAGCAGGTTAATCGAACAAATCACTACTCTTTTTCAGGTTCTGTTTCCTTCAAAATATTCATTTTGGGTTGATCAAGCTGCCCCAGCACTTTGCAATCGTCTCTTTGTCGATATACGCTCTGAATACATACTGCACAGGGTTTACAGCAGTATTTGAAAGCAGGTTAATCGAACAAAACACTACTCTTTTTCAGGTTCTGTTTCCTTCAAAATATTCATTTTGGGTTGATCAAGCTGCCCCAACACTTTGCAATCGTCTTTTTTCGACATACCGTTTGAAGAAGTACAACACAGGATTTACCATTGCATTTGTTAACAGCAGAAGT
This sequence comes from Aurelia coerulea, assembly GCA_039566865.1. Classification (NCBI taxonomy): domain Eukaryota; kingdom Metazoa; phylum Cnidaria; class Scyphozoa; order Semaeostomeae; family Ulmaridae; genus Aurelia; species Aurelia coerulea. Next base: position 11,426,214 of record CM076963.1, read on the forward strand.
GCTGTAACTCTTGATGTTTTTCTATTGATCTTCAAATAGAGCGCAAATGGAAATGTGGAGATGATGAAATAGCAAACACTAACAATACATGTCCATATTAGGGAAATTTCACGCTTTGTTGCCCGTACTTCTGAAGAACCTGATTGGCTGCTCAAATTGGCGCGTCTTTTGAATACGAGAATGATAATCATCGTGTAATAAAATAAGATCACGGTCCCTGCTGATAAAATCCAGTCGGTAGCAAACCATGAGAAGTACTGATCCACCCAAGTTTTCTCCGACTTATTAAAAATCTCATACATTGTTGGAATTAGCACAATAAATAGAATGACGACAGTCCATATTGATATGATCATAAATCGCATACGTCTTCGCGTAAGCCAAATCCGATGCTTGATCGGACGTCGAATCGATAAGTATCTGTCGACTCCGATCACTGCTATATTCAGAGCTGTGAACGTGAATGTGGAGATTAGTACGGTGAGGAATGTGTCTTCCTTGACCTCAATCTTTATAGCGTGCTTAAGCACTCCGTAGGTTAAGGTTAGTAGTCCAATCAAGAGATCGCTGCTTGCAAGGCTGAGAAGTAATTGATCATGGGGCTTCAACATTACCCATCGTTTGCGTATCAAGTATATCTCGAAGGTGTTCAGAGAAACTGCCGCAATTCCTAGTAGGGTGAAAAGTATCCCCAACGAATTCATCTTGGTTGAAACTCGTCAAATGGATTGATTGATTGATCGATTGATTGACTGATTGATTGATTGATTGAGTAATACCAGTACTGACCTCAGGATTCCACTCTGTAAGACCTCAAATGGGCAGCGGAGCTTTTCGTATCGAGGAGTTACTGTTTGGAACCAGCTGAGCAATGAAATAAAAACTGCTCCTTTGCTAGCCACTTTCAAAACGAGGCTAAAAGCATTTTTGAAAGATCAAAGAGGCTGATAATCTAATTCAACATTCAGCACATACGTTTGACTTCCGAGTCCCTTTATTTTTACATATATTTCTTTCTTTTATGTAGGATCTCCAAGTTTATTTGTAATATCATGTATTTAGGTTAGTTATGTTTTTAAGCAGGGCACATTGTAAATCAGTTAATTTATATTTACTGAATGTATTTAACCCTGTTAAAATAAATCAAAATGGACTGATGGATTGATGAAATGGTTGCTTTTTTCTTGAATGATTGACTGATTGATTGATTAGGTTATTTGGCGAGTCAATGATTGTGCTTTCGGTTGATTTTTTGGATTGATCTAGTGTTTGTTTGATTGAGTGATTGGTTGCCCTTTTTCGACTGATTGAATGATTGACTGATTGATCAATCAAGATGGTGATTTAGCGAGTGAATGATTGTGCTTTCGGTTCCTTTCTTGTGATTGATTGATTGATTGATTGATTGATTGACTGATTGACTGATTGATTGATTGATTGATTGATCAAGGTGATGATTCAGCAAGTAAATGATTTGCTATTGATTGATTGTTTCTTTGATATAACGAGTGACTGACTGATCAATCGAGGGGGGGATTCAGTAAGTTAATGATTTTGTTTTCGGTCGATTTTCGAGCATTGATTTATTCGTTGTTTGATTGGTCCATTTCTCCGAAATTCAAGTCAAGGTTTACTCAATGTTGTTGAATAGTTGTTGAAAGGAAATCCGATCTATTTCAGTCGTGACGGGCATATTATAATTGTTATCCCTGTCCAATTCAAGTCTTGCAGCGAACAGTATGAAGGCTTAAGTTACGTATCCAAAATCTGATCAAGATTATATGTCTGTGTCTTGTAAAAAGAAAATTTAATCGAGTTATCCTTCTGGCAGCTTCTCCTGCAACAGACAAATGGAGCATCTTAGGTCTGTGAACGAGTAAAGAAATTTTCAATCAGTTCTTCCAAACTTCCCAAATGCATCTTTCATCTTTCAAAATACTTCAGATTGTATCTTCACTTCATTACACGAGCAAGGTAAACTGTGTTTCCGTGTCCAATTCTTCTACGCAAGTTAAAACAACGCTTATTTTTCCCCAAAATAATTTCAGTCACAACCGAACAACACCTGCATGTCAAATCGTTTGTTCTTTTCTCGCAAGCATTTGAAAGGAATTAAACTCTTCCCATGTGTAAAGTAAAGCTGCGTTAAATCTTCCAAGATATAAAAGAAGCTGTGTCATTTTGGATGTCAAAATTCTGCTACTTTTACAGAATGCAAACGAAATGATTTCTGCTCTGCTAGGATCTAAAGTTAAATCATCTCACTTGTCTAAGATATGTTGAAAACACTCGCACAGAAAGAAGCATGCATTGTTCTTAATCTTTTATCGCCGTTCTTTTCTCTTTCTGGTGTGTATGGACTTTGAAAGTACTCGTGTTTAATCCTGAGGATTGTATTCTAACTTGCCATTGATTTCTCCATTGGTAACGCTGAGTTGGTTTTTTCCCGGACCTTTCGCCTCACCTCTGAGGCCTTTTCTACAACTGATTAACTCAACCAGGCTTGGCTTGTTTCCCAGCAAGTAAATGACACAGCTCTTCCAAAAAACGAATTAAAGCACGGTTATTTTTGAAGAATCCTAGCTTTTTTCTCCAATTTGAAATGACAGCGTCTTGGCAGGAAATGAATCTGAATGCACCTGTCTACAATAAACAAAATATGCGTCGGTTTCAATTTTCAAACAACCACTTTGAATGGATTATTTCTGACAACAGTTGAAGTCAAAGAGTTAGTCTACTACAGTTGAATCACATCTTGTGTACTCTTCCAATAGCATGCTGTTTTAACAAGAACCTTTACAAAGTACCCTTTTTGTTTTCCAGTTGAATTTATTAATTTCAATTTCTTTCTGTGTGTGTTCACAGTTATGTTCCTTTTTTTCTTACTCTTGCCACACGGCGGTCTTTCGCAAGAGTTGCTTCGAAGCAGACACTATCACATCATTATATGTGCCAACACATGCAGTTTTCTAATGGCAGTCTTTTCCATATCACATCAGATGACAGTGATTCTTTTTGATGACTTCTGCTCAGTGCTCAGTACTCTTCTATTCATTACTTTCTAATTTGTGTCAGTGTGTGTTCGCAGTTTTCTTCTTTTTATTCATTACCTTGCCAAACTGCAGTCCTTGGCAAGAGTTGCTTCGAGACAAACAGTTCTATCACAAAATTTTATATCCCAGCACACACGGTATCTTATAGCAGATTGTTTTATGTCACGTCAAGTTGAAGTGTTTCTTTATCGTTGTGGCTTCTTCTCAGTATTTATAACTTTCCAGTTTCTTTCAGTGTACTTTCACAGTTCTCTTCTTTTCATCCTCACTTTGTCAAACTGAAGTTTTTAATCCAGAGTTGCTTCTAGACAGACAGTATCTATATGCATGCACACACAGTTTTCTAATGGCAGTCTCTGCTATATTACATCAAATGCATAGTGTTTATTCACAGTGTTTCTTCGTCATGGTGGCTTCTTCTCAATGTTGAATTACTTTCCAATTTCTTTCAATGTACTTTTACACTTCTCTTCCTTCTTTTCTTACTCTCGCCAAACTGCAGTCTTTTGCAACAATTGCTTTGAGACGAAGATAGCCTAGCAAATGAAATTTAACGGCACTACATACTCTATATTACAGCATACCACAGCATTCTTTATGGTGGTTGCTTCTTCTCATTATGACTTCGAAAACCTTGCTATATCAATTGCAAATTTTCTCCATGTTATTTGTTAAGAATTGATTTACGAGGTGCTCAAGTTATATGGTTGGCAATTGCCTTACAAGTTTTGCAATCGGTGTACGAAATTATATCTTTCCACGAATTGCTCGGTCAACTTCAAACATTTCTTAACTTACTTGAGGATCCTGTCCATTATTTATGTGCGGATGTAGGCCGACATAAGGAACGCGAAACTAGCTGAAGTTATTTCTGTGGTCATAAGGTTGCCAATGTTTTCATAGTACACAAGACCAATTTTTTGTAACTAAGCTTCAAATCTGATTGTTTAGATAGAATTCTAAATAATTGTCACATCTTGCCCATTCGTTACTCAAGAATATATTTCGCGAGTAGCTAGAAATAAAACTGTAAGGTCTACTTCAAGAAGGTTTCCAGTTTCATCATTTACGAAGGCTTATAAATAACTTGCTGATCATGAATTTGAGTGACATTCAATATTTTTGTTATGTCGCCCTATCGGACACCCTACAATTCATTTAGAACAGCCGGTTTAGATTGAATTTTTCTTGACGAAATCAAATAATTACCCAGCAAACCAGCTGTCATTTTGCCAGTATGAATCATTCCACGATTTGGCTTTAATCAATATTTTTCACTTACTTGGAGTAAACAATAAACGATTAAACATCGCTCATCCTCACTAACAATAGTTTAACCTGGATTAACAAAGACGTAATACTCCCTAAGGATTCATTATTTTGTTTATTTTGTCTCGATTTTATTACTTCATCTTATCTGTTGTTTGCAAAATAATTATAATGCTGCTGGCGTTTAGGATGTTTGTAATTAGCGTAGGTAAATGAAGTGTGGATTTAAGGGAATACTAAATTTGGATGTTTGGGTTGCTAAATCCGTTTTAAAAGTCTTGAGTTGGAGTAATTTTGAAATTGAGTGAGTCACCGGGTGAGTAAAACAAAAGAATCCTCGCCAAGACTACAGATCCCTCGATATCAAGACAATAACTGTGGAAAGTATGTCATTCAATAGTGAACATGTTCAAATATATTTTACATTTTACCTGCCTGAAATTGGCCACTCCGTTATGAAGTTATATGAGATTTTCTCGAGGAAGTCTCTTCCAAACTTCCAAAAACTGCATAAAATCACGACCAAATTTCTCGTATGTCTATGCCTTATAGCAATGACTCGTACATGCTTTGTCACGTTTTATCCATGTGGGAGATGAAAAAGTCATCCCTGGGGGCAAAACAACATTATTCCGGACGATTTCAACTTCCCAAGAGGATAAAACATGTTAGAATGCGTTGAACTCATTGAGATAAGGCAGAAAGCTCGGGAAATGTTGGTCATTGTTTCAAGCCTGTTTTGAAGAATTCTCAAAAGGGCTTTCTAGAGAAAGTCCCTCATAATTTCAGAATGGAGTGGCCGATTTCAGTCATGTAACTGTTGAGATCCATTTGAACATATCTGCCTTTAAATGGTATGTTTCCCAATATCATCATCTTGATATTCAGGGAATGGTGGTTTTTCAAACGGGGATTCTTTTTGTTGACTTACCCGATAGAAGTGAGGCTTGTTTTGATTAATAGACAAATTGACCATTAGCCGGATTTCATTTTAGGTTTACATGGAGATCTAGCCCTTCTAGGAGGGCTAGACATGATGGCGCCAACCGTTCTAATCCTATTACCTTGAACAAGGACAGATAATGTTACAATAGGATCCGCTACTTTTATTGACACCTACATACAAAGCAATTTATGATTGCAGACAAAGGGAATTCCATGCCCGGTTGGTCAAGTCATAAACAAAAACAAAGCAAGCTGCAAACGTTGCCCTGAAACCTAGGTAGCTAGCTCGCTCGCTGTGCATTCCAGATATGGTTTTTAAGAGTAAACATGAGCATATATCGAAAGAAGAAAGATACATCTAAACATCTGCCTCGGGCATTCTATTCTTTTGGTGCAGAAGCAAATTTGGAGGTGATTCAATTCTTGCATTTTTTGAGTGTAATTAAAATGCTTACTGCTCAGCTTCTGTACCAAACAAATAAAATGCCCGAGGCAGATGTTTAGAGATATCCTTCTTCTTTCGATATATGCTCATGTTTGCTCTTAAAAACCATTGCTGGAATGCACAACGAGTGAGCTAGCTACCTTGATTTCAGGGTAACTTTGCGGCTTGCTTGTTTTTGTTTATGACTTGACCAACCAGGCATAGAATTCCCTTTCTTTTCAATCGCTTATCGCTTTGTGCTAAGGTGTCAACCAAAAGTAGCCGATCCTATTGTAACATTATCTGTCCTTGTTATTGCCTTGCGCTACCTTGACTGTATTGTTTCCGCTAGCCCCCTTGAAAGCGTTTACATGGGAAATTTCTAGCCCTCCTTGGTAAGATCTCGGGTATTCAATAGCGAGATCTCGCCTAGGCTAGCCCCCTCTCACATAAAAGAAAAGTAATTTTATAAAGGAGTACATTAAGTACAAAATTTTTCGGCGGATAAAATTTCGGACAATAAACTTCGGCGAAAATATTTTCGGACACATTTTTGGTATTTCGGACAAATAAATTTTCGGACAACATTTTTGACTAGTCTTTGGATCATATATGCAAAATCACACCAGCTTTTAAATCTATTCAAACAAAACACCTTCATAAAGTTTGGAATAGGGCCGTAGCATGTCCTAAAGTCCCTTCTAACATAAAATTTTCTAAAATAGAATAGCAAAAAATTCACCGGTTTCCTAGTTTCTATTCGTATTCGTTAATTTTTTGTATACTTGCTTTAAATTGTAGTTGTTGTCGTGTCATAGGCAATTTAAATCTGCAAAAGGATCTTCTTCTATGCCGTTTTTGATAGCATCATCAATTTTTGCCATTTTGATATGAATTCTTTTCGAATTACATCAGCAATAGTGAGAGCATGTAAATGGTGGTAGACGAAGAGGACTTTGTTGTTATTTGTTCTAACCATATGTTCCGAGTAATGACAATAATATTGGATTGGAACAGTTTTTTCAAAAGCTTTGCATGTTTACAATAACCTTTCGTGACGTGCTGGAGATTCGATTTCAGATTTCTTGTCTTGGTTTCTATTTTGGGCATTAAATCCACACTGCGCATGCGCATATCTATGCAAAAATTTTCAGCGTGACAAATTTTCGGACAACTACATATTTCGTACAAATAAATTTTCGGACAAGCCTTTGTCCGAAAGTTTGTCACACCGAAAATTTTTGCACTTAATGTATACCAAAATGCGATATCTCGGCAAAGAGGGCTGGCTCTCCTTGTTGTTGTTGTTGTTGTATCTTTATTTTACGTCGATTGAAAAAATCATCTAGTCTACTATGTACATATGTACATGGAAACTAATCAAAATCGATGGATACAGTAATTAAATTAAAATAAATACATTTTTTTTAAACGGTTTGTACATTATTTACAGTAAAACGACAGGCGTTGCATTTGCACGTGGGGCCATCCCATTGTGATATTAACCTTTTGAAAATATTAAGGCTTTCAGCCGATTTTAGCTCATTTGGTAAGCAATTCCAAATCTGCGGTCCTAAGAACTTGAGACTGCGAGCACCGAAAGTAACCTGGTTTGGTCTGCAATGAGTAAGGTTATTAGGATTTCGCGATGAATAATTAGAGGATCTAACTTGAAAAATATCTTTCATGAAGGATGGATTCAGACCATTTAGAGTCTTGAACATTTCTATGGAGATAGCTCTAAGTCGGTAAACATGCATGGTGCATCGTTTTGATTTCAGTAGAAGGTCATTATATGAACTGACATGATCATTATGAAGGAACCTAAGTGCACGTTCTTGTACCTTCTCATTCTTATGCATTGATTTAGCTGAACAAAAATGCCATACTAAAGGACAATAATTGAGATTAGAATAAACAAAGCTCTGAACAAGGACTTCTCTCGCATCAAAACCAATATAAGCTCGAAGCCTCTTTAGGACATTAAGTTGAGTTGCAGCTTTTCTACAAAGTACTGCGATGTGTGGATCAAAGTTTAGTTTATAATCTAGTTGAATCCCGAGAAGTTTGACTGAATCTTCAGACATGATTGTTTTTCCTTGAATACTTATTTTCTCACCACTGGTAGTTGTCTGGTCTTTTTTAATTAACCTTCATATAGACAGCACCTCGCTCGACAGAGCTTGACGTCAGTCACCTTACAAAGCTGTATAAGACGCTCGGCCACTCACCCTGCAATGAATAAGACACGGGGGGGAGGGGGGGGGGGTTCTTGGCCAAATTTTGGGTAGGGGTCTGCCGCGAGCATCTTCAAAAGGGTACCGTTGGCTTGACTAATTTTTACGAAAATGGTACACCTGGCCAGACCAATTTGACCATTGTCTGAACCAATTTTTATGAAAATGGTACCCTTAGCTAGACCAATTTTGACCATTTCCTCGACCAAGATTGTCAAATTTGTGCCAAATATGACATCACGACCGTTCGCTAGACCAATATTGTCAAAAATGATACCCTTGGCTAGACCGTTGCTGGTCCAAATAGCAAAAAAGTATACACTTGGCTAGACTAGAAGTCCGAAAAAGTTTACCCTTGCTCGCGGCACATCCCCAGGTACCTTTACTATGGAAGAACCCCCCCCCCCTCCCCCCGTGGAATAAGAACTTGCCGTATCCTTGCATAAGCATTCATTGAATTGGCGTGTGATATAATTCCCATTAAAATCCGTTGGAAACTGACGGAATTATGACTGTAACCAGTGGCCCACCATGTTTTTTACCTTCTCAATCGACAAACAGCTTCAAGAATGGATTGCAGAGGGAGTTTCCAGTTTCATAGCTCTAAAATTTTCCTACTAATTATAAGAGAATTTAACTACTGGTGTCCCAGAAAAGTACTCCTGTTGGAAACATCACTAACATTTGATTAAGTGGCCGATCTTCAAATTTCTTTTTTTGGCAAGTAGATCAATGGGCCAATTAATTTCATTGTGATTTGGTTTCAAGATTAGCAAATTTAGCTCTTTATATGGCTGCCTGGTTTCTGAACCGTACAGCAAAAAGCACTGATTGCTGCTAGATCTGTTTCCTTTGATATGCTAAGCTTCTAGTTTGGTCACAAATGACGGAAAGAAACGCAAACTATCATTGCAGACTTTAAGGATTATGAAAAATCTGATGGCTGTTAAGGCTGATTTCCAGTCAGTGGAATTTTCCGAGCGGACGGAATTTCCTTTGTCTGCGTGAGAAAATGTCGCCCTGGAATTGAATAGAAAGTTACGACTGAGCGACCTTTTATTGTCTAAAATTCCGCCCGCTCGGAAAATTCCATTGACTGGAAATTCGCCTTTAGGCAAGATTGACGATGTTCAGGGATAAGGCTTTTTAACTGTCATTTTTTACCCTTTTAGGCAAGGGCGCCTACCTTGTAGGAACTGTGTTTATTACCAGTACTGTTTTCGTGACCCAATACACAGAGTAATAGAATCATAAGATTTTTAGTTGCAGGGATTTTCAAATTCTAACGTCTGTTAGTTTTGACCAACCAAAATCACGCTGTCTGGTCATCTCGTATAACAGTTGATCTCGTATTACATCAACACTGGAATTTGAAACCCCAAAGTTATTCATACGTCATCTTGACCTTGACAAGACAGACTCTGTGTACTACTGGGTAACGAAAACAATATTGGGAATAAACACAGTCCCTACAGGGTCCCGGGGGGGGGGGGTTACATAACATATTTATGGTACGGGTATGTGCCGCCCATATGGGTGGGTTTTTGGGCCCAAAATTCTCTAAAAAAGGGTCCTTTTTCAGCAGATTTTCCATAAACATGGGTGGGGTTTCGCTGAAACTCGGAAAAAATGGTTAAAATGGGCAGTTTTCCGCCAAAATTCATCATAAAAGTGGGTATCAAAAGCAAGTTTCGGTAATTAGAAGAGGGTAGCTTTCTGAAAACTGGGTGGCAGACCCCCGTCCATCCTCAAGTCATGTCCCCCCCCCCCCCCGGGTACAGGGTAGTCGCCCTTGCTTTAAGTTAGCAAAACAAACATTTTGTCATTTGCAGATACATTTGCATTCATTAAATTCAAATTATTTGGTTGCAGGCTGTCCTGACTTGCAGCTTAGTTTAATGTTTGTATGCTGTTCCTTTTGTTCTTTGACCCCTTTACACACTGTTCTGGTATTGTCCTTGTTTTTTGTTTCATGTTATGGCCTTGGGGTAGTCGTGCCACTTCGCTCCTCTTGGTATCGTCTCTGTAGTGTCGCATAGTTGTAATTAGAGAGTATAGTAGGAGGTATCGTTGTATTGTAAATTTTTATCTTGAATATATAAAAAAAATTGCATCATTGACATAAGAGATCAAAAAGACAATTTTATGATATGTTCCATAATCGAATTTTGGTGATTTGTAAACAGAAGTCCTTTTTTGGGACAAACGGTATTTCAACTCGCGATCTCTGATGGATGATATCATTTAAATGTAGTCTCTTGGCTTTTGATATTCCTTGCAAAAACAACTTTCTTGATGGGAGCTTTGTTTGCAAGGCAGTTGTAACATGTTTTGATTGATAAATGAGGGTAAAAATTAGGCCAACATATCACTTAGATAAAAGGTCATTTTACTAACTGACTTTTTCGCGCACATCTAATTTCGTTAAAGTAATTTGCATAGAAGCAATAATTTGCTACCTTCTGATGTTCAGTGCCGCAAAATTTGTCATTTTCAAGTTTACTTCCGATTGTACAAATATTTTTTACGGCAACCCAATTTTTTAAGATTGTTTTGGCTGAGTTAACAAACAGCTTTTAGATCGGTTGCTTCTAATATATGGAAAAATTTAACATGCAGGCTGGTTCTTGAGCTATACTTTCATAACAACTTTGAAAGTCGGCGGTATGTTTCAAGAAAATGGGTGAAATGTGAGAATCAAATTTTATCAAATTGATTACTTTAAGGGAAGAAACTTTCGCGGGAAGAAGCTTTCGAGAGTTGCAAAAAACGTGAAATGCTTTAAATTAACTTTCGCGAATTTTGTTTAAAGACGCGAAAAATTGGAAAGTTTATTCCCGCGAAATTTTATTCACTCAAAGCGTTTTGTAAAATTTTAGCGGGTGAGTCAGAATAATTTGAAAGGTTTCGCAAATTCACAAAATCTCGTTTTTTTTTATCACATCGAAAGCCAAATTCTTGTTAGCAATTATGAAAATTATGCTAGGTTTATTCATGAGTTGAGTGAACAGACTTTAGATAGGTATTTCATAGATAGGTCTGCTTTTATGGTCTGGCATATCAAACTACAACACTAGGAGCAGGAAGGATCTCTTTGCATAATAACTGACATTAGAACATACCAAAAGAAGTTTCTTGTACACAGGTCCAAATGCTTGGAACAGTATCCTACAACCCATCAGAGCAAGGGCGCCTACCGTGTAGGAAGTGTGTTTATTCTCAGTACTGTACCCGTGACCCAGTACACAGAGTGACCAAGTACACAGAGTAATTGGTGTCCTGTGACCCAGTCCTGTTGATCTGTGTATAAGATTTCAAATTCTAACGTCTGTTAGTATTGACCAATCAAACATCACGCTGTCTGGTTCCCTGTGGCCAATTCGTATAACAGTTGATATTGTATTACATCAACACCGGAATTTGAAGCCACAAAGTTATTCATACGTCATCTGACTCAGTGTACTGGGTCACAGTACAGTACTGGGAAACTCTGTGTACTGGGTCACAGGACACCAATTACTCTACAGTACTGGGAATAAATAGAGTTCCTACAAGGTAGGCGCCCTTGATCAGAGATACCGAATCCATTGTACGATTAATAAAGATGCTTAAATCTCACGTTTTAAGCTAACAGCACTGCAGAAAATGATGAAATTTCACTACGTTTTTTCATGGGAAAATTTTGGGGAAATGGACATTTTCCCCATAATTTCCTAAGACGGAAATGGAAATGTCCGTTTCCCTTCAATTTCCCAGAGAAACTTGTCTGTTCCCCTAAATTTCCGTGCAGAAACTATAGGAAAATTTTGATACTGCTTTGCACAAATCCATAGAAGATCAGTACTTAGGGACAATATATTTTTAAATCTATAGAGTTTATTCCTGTTACTTTTTGTTGTATTTTCCTTGTTTTTTATTATAACTGAATGGATGTCGCAGTTAAATAAGATTAATCGAAAAAAAACTAAAAATGATATTTCCACTAAATGCCAATTTTAAATATTTTCGATAAGATTTGATTTTAGGTAGCTGTATGAGCTTAGTCTCGTGAGGGTTGCCTAGTTCATCTGGTATATGTTATACACTAATTTTATTGTTTTAGGTGTATGATACAGAATTAGAAGATATTGATGAGTTCAACGAATTCAAGGATTTCATGCAAACATTTACGCTGCTAAGAGGAAAGAAAACGGAAGATGAAGATGACGAAGAACGAAGATTTAGTGGAAAATTCAAGGTTTGGCTCTTGTTTGTGCTTTGCATCGTAATGTTGTTTTTGGGGGCAACGAGAAAATAGCTTGTCGTAGCAGTGTCCCCATCCTTCAGTTCAAAGTGATGACACTTCGTGAATCCTGTAGCATGGGACTATACAGAGTTCGTAGCTCTCTTAACTCAAGATGGCAAATTTCCCAGGGCGTGCTACCACGGAGTCTCCCTTGCAGCTGTATGCGTCCCCATCCTTCAGTTCAAAGTGATGACACTTCGTGAATCCTGTAGCATGGGACTATACAGAGTTCGTAGCTCTCTTAACTCAAGATGGCAAATTTCCCAGGGCGTGCTACCACGGAGTCTGCCTTGCAGCTGTATGCCTCAGTGAATTGACTTGGTAAGTGTTGCGTTGAAATGGCTATAACCTCAGTTGAAAGCAGATCTTTCATTGCACAATTACGACTTAGGGCCTGTTTATATGAGGCGGGCTGGCTCGCCTAGGTGAGATCTGAGTGAACAATGAGCAGCGGGCCAGCCCGATGAGCCGAGATCTGTGAATTGAGTAGGCGAGCTCATATAAACAGCGTCAGGCGGGCTGGACCGGTTGACTGAGGTGAATATAATTGATATGCGTAGGTGAGACTCCATTGCTTAATTTCAGAGTCTTTGTCTGGCCATTGTCTTTCAAACTCCCTTGATACGTCATAACATGCAGCATTACGAGGCCAGCCCGTCTGGCCGGGATAGTTTTCACTCATAAACACAAACTAAAATCATCTCGCCTCATATAAACAGGCCCTTATTTACGAAAAGGCTCTCTTCAAAAGATTGCACAAACGGCAGAAAACCTTGGCCAAATGTTTTGGATTGTTTGCCTTACGGGATGGCAAGAGCCAGTTGCAACGTTTTTGGAAAATTTACTGCACAGAGAGTTGCACGAGCAATGGGCGAGGGCTGTTAGTTTTTATGCGATGATGTGACATGGAAATGAAGGATCCGTTTCCACGATAACTGTGGCTTTTTCATGCAGACAGCATGACAACACTGCAGCTCGGAAAAGACGACGCCATCCTTATTTTAGGGGCAATGAATAAAATAGTTACATGAACAATTTGATTTGCATAGCAGAGTTTTTGCCCGACAACGTTGCAAAAAGCTTGCCTTTATGTTGTTGAATTGTAAACAGTTCCACAAAGTCTAACGGTTGTAAGTTGCTCTTCGCTTCTTCAAATTCAACCTTACTTTTTGACGTTCGCCTAATAGTCTCTGAAAGTTGTGACATTTGATAAGCTTCCAAGCTTTTAAAATTTAAGAGTTATTTTGAAAAACAATCGAAGTACTTTCAAAATCCCAGTGCGATGCTTTATCTATGTCTATGCTTTATTTATGTCAATGGCTTTATTTATCTAAACATTGATTTTTGAGCACAATTTTCATGCGATATGAAGTCAGTGCCTCCGACGACGGGGGGGGGGCCGGGGGGCCGGGGGGCCAAGGGGCCAAGGGGCCATGGCCCACTTTTTTGCAAATCATACCGTTCTGAAAGGCAGCTCATCATGTTGTGCTGTGGTAATTTTTTGTATCAAGTTCCCCCCCCCCCCATTTTTCTAATCTCGTCGGGGGCCTTGGAAGTCTAGGCGAATTGGATTACGTTCAGAACATTTGTTGACTCTGTGCCATTTTATACGACAGTTATTTTACTTTTTGTTGTTCCGTTCATGTTTGTAAAATTTGTTCTCAATCTTTTTCTAATCAGGGAAATCTTCGAGTGTGGAAGCATCCATTACCAGAAGGATTCAATGAAAAGGATCCTAAGGGGACTTTCTACAAGCTGCCAAATAATGACCCAATCAAAGTCCTTGTTCGAGTCTACGTCATAAGGGTAAGCTGCCGATCTTAAAGGGGCTCCGTCTGCAAATCTCGGTTGAAACGGTGATTTTGAAGTTTTTTGATGGAAAATATCAAACAGACGTTTATCTGTTTTTTCGAAAATAAAAGCATCATTTTGAAGATAGATCTTTGTACCGGGTTTCCTAAAAAAAGTACTCCCGTTTGAAAATTCACCATAATTTGACTACATGGCCGATCTTCAATTTTCTTTTTTTTGTCAAGTAGATCAAGGACCAAATTATTTTCCAAGACATCGCTGAAATGTAATTAGTTAAAAAAATAAGAAAATTTAGCTCTTTTTTGGGCTACCTGGTTTTGAATCATACTGCAAAAAAGCTCTGATGATTGCCAGATCAATTTCTTTGTGCATGTAAAGCATCTTGTTTGGTCATAAATGACAGAAGTAAATGCATACTATCATTGGAGGCTTCAATGGTGATAAAAAATCTGAAAAATTTGAATCTTAGGCAAGATTGAATGTTTTGCTTAAAAACTATAGCTCAAAATAAGGTTTTTCAACGTGCTATTTTTCTACCTTGCTACCCCAAAAGCAAATATTTTATCATCTGTGAATATTTTTGGGTCTTTGACAAAGCAATTCAGAAATGAAATTTTATTAAAGGTTTGATGGTCAATTTTTGGTGATTTTTTAAACAGGAGTACATTTTTTTGGGACACCCGGTACTTTACAGAGGAAAAACCCAAACATTCATATCTCTTACGATTGTTTGGATATAAGTGGATTTTAACGAGCATTTTTGGTGGCTTGGGTGAAGCCACCAAACAAACTGCAGAAAACAATGGAGAACAATGGCCACGTGCGGTGTTATCAGATATTTTTACAGTTTGGTACTTTAACTGAAACTTTTTCGCGTTCATCTTTTACCCTCGTATTAGTTGTTTGAGAATTTTGCAATTGTGTTCTAAATAGTAATGGACCACAAGAGATTTCGACAGAAACATTTGTTACAGTTATATCAGAAAAGGAGAGAAATTTTCATAGCTCATGGAGGAGGGGGTACCTTGGTATGTTGGTTCTAAGGGTGATGTGCCATTTTTAAGGGTACCTTTTGAGGAAATTGCATAATTGTGGGTATCATTTCCAAACAGTTTACGGAATTATGGGTGCTGTTCTGGAGAGATGGCTAAAGTTTCGGAATTACAGCAAATTGTTTCATGATTTGCGGAATTATAAGCCCAAACTTTCATTAAATTTGGGGAATCATGACCCTAAAATTTTCAAATACTTGCGGATTATAGGTACGATATTTTGCTCCAAATTGCACGTACCCTTTAGATGACATGTCGAGATACCCCCCATTGTAATTCACGTCTGATAACTCTGTAACAACCAAAGAACAAACTCGTTGTTTGAAAATGACTTTGCGCCACTACTGTCTGGAATTTCTGACTTCAGTGTTGTCCAAAATTCATGCCTAAACTTGCTAAAGTACAAGGTATGTTGAGGTTTGCCACGACTTGGTCTTCCAGCTTTATTCTCTGCCACACATATGGGGGCGAGGACAAGCTTCCTTCTTGCAGAAAGCTCCTGCCTTGAGGTAGCCATCTTAAGTTCTGATTATCAGAAATTATCGATCACAGGGAAGCAAGGTATTTTTGCAGTTGCAAAGCAATGACATTACGCAGGACCCTTTAAGGGACATTGGATTTCTCGTTTATTTTATGCAAAGGTTCTCAGGAATTCTCCCAGCGGCTGAGCTGCAATCTTAGCAATGATTTTTTTGAAGTAATTTAAGGCTGAAAATTTATTTTCTTTGCCAGTGTCTCAATCTTCACCCAACGGATCCAAATGGCAAGGTAAGTAGCCTATTCCCATTTTCATCTATAACCATGTGACACAGAGGTTCTATGATCTATTTTTATTTGATAAGCCTGTGGTAGAAATGTTTTGAAGCTTTATTCTATAGACATTCGTTGCAAAAATTGTGTGTCTCGGTAATGAAAATGAATAGATAACCTGTATTTCTCTTTTTCCCTAGGCCGATCCATATCTTGTTGTAACAGTTGGCAAGAAGACGCAGAAAGACAGAGATAATTATGTTTCGAAACAGCTCTCTCCAGAATTCGGAAGGTACGTTATATCCTAATTCCATTCGTTAATTCTTACAAGCTAAACTACCAAAAACCACGACTTGCTCTCCTCCATGCAAGCAAATAGCAGCAGATACATTTTCAAATTAAGCCGATTTCTCTAGGCTTGAATTCCGTAGAATTAGCCAGTTCAATCAGACTTTTTATTTCATTTGACGACACGCGAACAGTACAAGTATCTGACTGTATGTCTGATTAGTACTGGGGATAGTCCAATCATTTAATCATTGATCAATCATTAGCAGTTCTTCTCTTTCATAGAGCATTTGAATTTGAATCATTGCTGCCATTCGACAACATGCTAATAGTACACGTATCTAAATGCATGCCTGATTAGTACTGGGGATATTCCAATCACTTAATCATTGATCAATCATTAGCAGTTCTTCTCTTTCGTAGAGCATTTGAATTCGAATCATTGCTGCCATTCGACAACATGCTAACAGTACAAGTATCTGATTGCATGCCTGATTAGTACTGAGGATAATCCAATCACTTAATCATTGATCAATCATTAGCAGTTCTTCTCTTTCGAGTATGCTATGCACTATGCACGTTTGGCAGGCCACGATAAATCGTACACAAGACCGATTTTGAAGATTTATGACTTGATCTTTAGCAGAAGGCCTGAATTATATTCTAGGATTTTTTGCAAATTTTTCTGTTTTCAGTTTTTAGAGCTACAAGCGAGTTTCTTAAAGTTTTTGTTTTCGAAAACACTGAAAACGATCAAAAACCGTCGATCAAGCTTTCTAAAGAATCGACATGAATGGACAAAGAGAACATTTTTTCGTGGTGATTTGGGATTTAGAAATCGACTAATTGTAAATTGCTGTACGAGAGTTCGCACTATCTTGTGAGCAATGTAATAATATTTTCAAGAATATAAAGAAATGTCTTTTCATTTGTAATGTCATTCAATTTATGCTTTGCTGCAGGCTGTGTTCCTGCATCAAGGGGGTTAAAAGACAAGCGAGGAAGCGTCATGGGGCCAGCAAGCATGGAGTTTTGTTACATTTTTGATTTTGTGACTGCTTTTGGGGCGGCACTTTATTGTAACTACTACAGAATTTCGCAACAAGCCAATCTTTGAAATAACACTCGTGCAGAAGTTTACAATGATCAATTTCCAAATCCCCATATCACGCTGAAAACGTTTTCTCTTTGTCCATTCATGATGAGTCTTTAGAAAATTTGATCAACGTTTTTTGATCATTTTCAGTGTTTTCGAAAACGAAAATTTTAAGAAACTCGCCTGTAGCTCTAAAAATTGAAAATGGAAAAATTTGCAAAAAATCTTAGAATCTAATTCAGGCTTTCTGCTAAAGAGTAAGTCATATATCTTCAAAATCGGTCCAGTGTACGATTTATCGTGGCCTGCCAAACGTGCATAGTTTATTTTGGCGCACCCGGTAGAGCATTTGAATTCGAATCATTACTGCCATTCGACAACATGCTAACAGTGCAAGTATCTGATTGCATGCCTGATTAGTACTGGGGATAGTCCAATCACTTAATCATTGATCAATCATTAGCAGTTCTTCTCTTTCGTAGAGCATTTGAATTCGAATCATTGCTGCCATTCGACAACATGCTAACAGTACAAGTATATGACTGGGATATGATGACTGGTGATGATTTGATCGGTGAAACCAAAGTTGATATAGAGAATCGTTTTTACAGTAAACATCGAGCATCTTGTGGACTACAGGAAAACTATATCTCGTAAGTGTGGTTTTTAAATTCCAAACTTTCACATTTTGTCAGTTATGTTTAGTATCCAAATAATTGTCGGGCATCCTCGCCGTAATGTTTCGTTAGAAATATGTTTGCAAGAAATTGGTTCTGCAGCTCGTAAGATTTAAGAAACCGAAATACCTCGTTTGGAAACTTTTCTATTGAAATATTAGACAACAGTTGAATGAAATAGGATTTATACTGCAACAAACCATTGCATTGGCTTCAATAGGCATGGAATTAAACTGAAATGGATCGAGATACGTTCAGAACAAAAAATTGACAAAAATCATTTGCGTATCAAGGGACGAGTGTTTGGAATGGTTTAAATCACCAAATCTAACTGTCTCTCTCGTTATCAAATTTCAAATTAAAACTAAAATAAGGTTTATAGCAACCAATTTCACGATTTCTTTTCTGCAGCAATGTTATTATTTTTTCTTTTGATATCGGATGTAATGTTTTTCCTTTTTAATAGGTTTTCTTTTGTTGCTAATTAACCCGACAGTGCATTAAGTAGTATTCGATGTTTTTCTGTTTCTATTTTAACAGGGCACATTGTAAAACAGTTTTTGTTAACTGAATGTTTTCACCCTGTATAAAGAATTTAAAATAATAATGAATAATAATGAATAATTATTTTTCAAATTAGTAAGGAACTGTTACTCGCCTTGCAAAGACGCATACGTTGACCTTTATAATTCCACCTACTCACGAGCTTTTCATCAAGCAACTTGACCTTGGCATTCAATGCCAGGTTAAAGGCCTCATACTGTCTAGCTGCACTGATGAGCCCTGAATAAGGGAAAACCGATAATATCCCGTATTCCTGTTCTACTTCTGCGAACCACTGTATCTGGTAAGGACAGGGATCAGAAACTTTCCTACACCCTGTATTTCATGAGCAACGATTTTCAAGACACAGTGGTACATTTTCTAACTCTCCTCCTGGTATGTGTAAAAGATCTAGCACCAAAGTATCTAACAGAATTGTTGAAATTACGTAAGAAACCTCATTGCATTGGATCTGCAAATGATGTATTATCAGAAATAGGAAACATCGGATTAGCAACGGGTGGTGATCGTGCTTTCATAAATGTTGCTTCTGTTCTATGAAACAGGCTCCCCTATTCGGATAGAGCGTGTGACACAGTGGAAACTGTTAATTCACACTAAAGGAAACTTAACCTTAAAGTCTTTTTGAAGACCTATTTATTTAGATAGTATTTTATTGAATGAATTGTTCAATCTAGACTTTTTAGGGAAACCCTGCAAAAGTTGTATCTTTTTAACATATTTTAATTCTGCTTATAGTGTTTCTAAATTGTAATGCGCCTATGAATCCTGAAGACATATGGCGCAATTAGATGCTTTTTATTATGATGATTATGATGATTATTGTTATTATTATTGTCAATCATGTAAATCTTAGACTTATTTGTCTGGTAAGTTCTCTATTCCTTTTATCCGTGAGAGCGGGTAACAACAAGTCACCAAGGGTCTCAAAGTTCCTGCTCCTGTTTCTCTAAAGGAACACAACTTTTCGCAATATCCTTGCTGTTCCAAACAGTGCCGTTTTCTGAATTATTTCCATTGCTATCTTCACATCCAACTTCTTCATGTGTCTTTCAAACTTATTTTTATTAATTTACATTACTGATTCTTTTGAGGCATGGTTATGCAAAATGGCGTGATCCGCAAAAGCCAACCCAAATTTTGACGAAACTATGCAAAGATGAAGGTATCGAGGGACCAAGCTTTGACTGCGGCACTTGTACCATCGATGGTATTCCTTTCACAGGCGAGCCAAATGTTAAAGATGCCAAAGGTATGTATCTTTGTCTTTACGAAATCTAGGCCACTGTGGAAGAACGCTTTATAGGCTTCATGTAATTTCTGATCCTTTCACTGTTATTCATGCCGCAAAATTCCTAGTTAGCCCCCTTTTTAAAGTCCGTCTCTAAGATAACGTTTACCTTGGCGATGATGCACCGATTTTTTTGGGATGATAGGATTTCTTACTGATTAGCTGCCCTGTTCTCTAATCTGCATCTCTGTTGATCAATTTGAGTGGACACGATCAGTAAACTTAGCATAAAATTTTGTTTTCTTCTGTTTTTTCTCTCTCTGTTCTGTTTCCATTGGGCCTTCGAATTGTAACTGGCAAATTTTCAAACTCTCATTCGTAGCGACGTAAAACGGAAGGCAAATTTTACTAATCGTGCTCACTCAAATTGATCAACAGAGATGCAGATTAGAGAACTAGGCAACTAATGGTTAAGAAATTCTATTATTATTGCCTTCCCTTCCCAAAAAATCGGTGCATCATCGCCCATGCGTTCACATGAAACCGGCACAATTTAAAGGGAGTACAAAGACCAGCATGCTTTGCGCGAAGTCAGCTACTTGCTCTGCACAGCTTCCAGAATAACTGACTGTACGAAATTCACAAAATAAGAAACGATGGCAAAGGCTGCTGGTCTTTGTACTCCCTTTAAAAACGACAAAAATATGACGGTTCTAAAATTGTAGCTAGTGCTCGCACGATACCAGCACAATTCTAAAATGATAGAACACTTGAAGGCACCAATCAATTTGCAATCTCTGCGGCAACAGGCTGAATATTTACGGCAGAGAAATTCATCAATTAATCTCGTTCCAAAATTGTCGAAAAATATTCCTTTTTCGTTGTTTTGAGTGTTCACATGACTTGGGACCTATGCTGAGACTGGTAGTTCAATGAGTCCCTTAAAGTAGGCTGTAATATCTTATTTTTCAGACAGGGCTGTTTCTCTCTTTAAAACCATATCTTATTATTATCTTATCATTATATCAATTCTTTATACACGTTATCCATTCAGCTTCAAGCATAAATTACAAAATGAATACATAATTATATACATAGTAGACAAATTTAAGAATATATACATAAATAAATGCGTCTGGATGCTGTTCTTCGAGGGAGTCGTGTCTTCGTTTTCAGGCTCTATACACTTTTTTTAGATTTTTTTTAAATTGATCGATCAAGGGGAGTTCTCTAATTTCAATTGTAGTGTTATTCCACACGCTAAGGCCAGTGTAGTGAAAGCCTTTTTTCGTCTTTTCTAAGTTGATCTTTGGGATTTTTTTAGGTTCCTACGGTTTCTAGTATTATAGCAAGAGATCTCACGTCTTTGCTGAAATTTAATCCACTAGCTTTCTGGGCATAGTTGTTGATTTTGAAAATCATTACTGCCTGGTCAAACTTGATGAGATCCTCAACTTTGTCTTGAGCCACCAAAATAGAATTGGCTCCTCGATGGCTTCATAAATGACTATATTATGCAGCCTAACTTTGCAAAATCTTTGATTATGCATTAAACTGAAATTATCACAACACCGGAAACTTCGCTATTGATAGACTGATGGACCAGTTCAATGCAGTTCAATTAAGATAATTAAATTGTTGTTATTGTTGTTGTTGTTTTCTTATTGTTATTGCGATAAATGGGACTATGTAGTGAGTCTGTCTTTGACCCATGTCTGTCTCTTTCAGGACGTGAGAAAGAATCGGATGAACCATGTGCCCTTGAAGCATTAAAGAGGTTTCACGAATTACCGAAGAAAGGATATCATTTTGTTCCGGAATATGTTGAATCAAGGTCATTGTTTAATCCGGAGAAACCAGGAATCGAACAGGTCAGCTAAGCTACCTTTTTTACCCATTGATTTGTTCAGTTTCTTTTTTATACCACCGGATGGACCCAGGAGAATGTCACATGTTTGAAAATTTGTTATCCAGCGAGCACTAGAGATACCGGAATGAATCAAAGTTTGGTTGAATATCTGGTTGATACTCAAAAGGCTGAAATATTTTCTTCTACCTCAATTAGATTCTCGGACTTTTTGCAAATTTTTCCGTTTCCAATTTTTAGAGCTAGAAGCGAGTTTCTTAAAATGCTCGTTTCCAAAACATTGAAAACGATCAAAAAACGTTGATCAAATTTTAAAAGATTCAGCATGAATGAACAAAGAGAAAAGGTTTTCAGGGGGATTTGGGGGTTTAGTACGAACTTTCGTACAGCAAATTACAATTGGTCGATTTCTAAATCTCAAGTTACCACGAACAAGTTCTCTCTTTGTCCATTCATGTCGATTCTTTGGAAAAATTGATCGATGTTTTTTGATCGTTTTTGGTGTTTTTCAAAAACTAAAATTTTAAGGAACTCGCTTCTAGCTCTAAAACTGAAAATGAAAAAATTTGCAAAAAATCCCAGTATCTAATTCAGGCTTTCTGCTAACAATTAAGTCATAAATCTTCAAAATCGGTTCAGTGTATGATTAATTGTGGCCTGCCAAACGTGCATAGTTTATTTTGGCGCATATGTTTCTTAGCATTCATTTGAAGTATTGCAAAAATTTTATTTACAACAAAGCTGCAACTTTGAAATGCGTAAAAGGAGGCCTAAAACCCTTCTAGGTAATGACACATAAGATTATGAACATATTAAGCCCTGAAAGCATCTGGGATAAATTTCAGCAAAGATCCTCGCAGTCAAACTATGCAACAAGGCACTCTAGAGATCTACTATTTCCTAAACTAAATTCAGAGAATGCGAAAAAGAGTTATTACTATTCTGTTATCAAAGTTTGGAACGATATTGCAACTGATACTCGCTGGGGTAGGTGGGTGCTAGCGATTATTAGGACTCAAAGTAATAAGTCTAGATTCATACCAGTGCCTTGAGCATTCTCTGCATAAAAAAATTTGAAAAAGTGGTAATATCTTTTGGTGCACTCGGCATATTCTCGTGATAATTTACAAAAAATATCAAGGGTTTATAATGATACCACGAGGAATATGGAAATACATAGCAACTCTATGGCCATTTACATTTGATATATCATAGTAACATACATAAGGTACACCCTAGTGTCTGGGGAAGTTCTGCTGGGAAATAACATTACTGATCTGCCTCCAATAGTTGACTCTCTTCCAAATTCAGAAATTTAAACACAAAATCCTATCAGCCACATTTAATGAAAAATATCGCTATGCAAATAAATATCACTGAAAATGGTTTGAGAACTCCAGGCATTCAATAATCTATGCATTTTTTCTACATTCAATTAAAATGTTTGCACAAAGAAGGTACCTAAGACACTACATATGAGCTACTATAAAACACGACGAGGACGATGACAGGGGAGTAAAAGACAATGACTACTCCCTGGCCATTCCATAACAAACACATCATTTTTTCACTTATCCAGTATTTTAAAAACATCTTGCAGTATCATTTTTTTCGCTCGATTGTCGACGTTCTCTTTCATTACAGGGTAGAGTGCAGCTCTGGGTAGACATGTTCCCAATGGAGCTAACAATGCCAGGCCCACCAACTGATATTACTCCGAGGAAGCCAACTGAGTAAGTGTTACCATATTCTTTGTTTATTTCTCATAGATACCATAGGGCTGAGTCTGCAGAAAATATTGCACAGGTAGGTATTGCATCTCATCTTTTCTTTGACTAAGTGGAGATTTTTGATATCTTGATGATTTTCGAAATTACAGCATTTCATATGTTTTGAGGTTGTGACGTCATCAGAGTGCTGAATCATAAACCAGAAAAGCGACAGATTTCTACTTACTGCCATATTATACAGGGTGTCCCGAAAACAATTGTGCCCTGTTTGTATGGCTGCTTTGGGGGAGCTGTAGTACTGATTGTCTGGATTTGTACACAGTTTCATAGGTCAGGCTTCATCTTAGAGCTTGAGACCTTGTTTGACTCAATCGGACAAGTGGTCACAGATTTATGGCGGAGGAAAGATAAAATAGGTGGTTGCTTTAGAAGCGGCACTCCTATTGTATGACAGTATGACAATATTGTGTTAGTTAGGGGTCAGTCATGTATATTGATTTCGTCCCCGCTTAGCGTCATTTCGACGCTAACTTTCAATAACAACAACAGCAATAACAACAACAACAACTTTTTTTGAGAAACATTTGGACTTAGGCCATTCGAAAAACTAGAGCTGGCGCTGGAAAAAGCTCTCCAGTAAGGTATTTTCTTCTCAGGACATTACCCTCACTTTGTAATCTGTGATATGAAAATCGATGTAAAAAATATTTTTTAGCGTCACCCACCCATTAAAGTGGAAATGACGCTAAGCGGGGCCGAAATTGACATATGACTGACCCCTTAACTGACTGTAATAGACAAAATCGGCTGAGGTTTGTTTACACCCATTTCAAGTCATGTGATCATTCTCTTGATAAAACATCTTTTGATTTCTCCATGACATATTTCGTGCCATGCAAAGTTATGCCATTGAGTGCAAAAATTATCATAATACTAAAACTTCCTAAGAGTATGGTTACATGACTTGAAATGGGTAAAGCAAACCTAAGCCGATTTGGTCTATTATGGGTGGTTAGATGCCACAGTTGGGCTTGATTGTCTCAGCTTTCTTCTTTTGCGAAGGAAAGCATTATATACTACTACGGAGGAGCCAGCATGATACTTCCTCCTCTGAAGTAAATATGTTTTCCTCTGCAGAGGCATATATGCTGAAACATAACTGCATTGTCTAACAACCCGCGCTGTGATGTTGCTATACAAATAAGAAAAGTCCGTCTAACCGATACCTTTTGCACATTTCCCTAATCCGCCATTAACAAGGGGAGAGAGCGGTCTCAGCCCTTTGTGCCTTGACGGAATGTTGGAATGCTGGATCCAGGAACTACCGAAAAGGGACAGGTAAGAAGGACTGAAGAAATAGACTTGGGGCAAGTATACTAAACCATGATGAAATTGGTTATTTTTTTCTATCCTAGATATGAATTGCGTCTCATTATTTGGAATACCGACAGCGTACGCCTCGAGGAGACAAACATTATAACTGGAGAAGCTAGCAGTGATATTTATGTCAAAGGGTAAATAATTTTAATGGATCAAGTAACTAATGCTTTTAAGAACCCTGTGTTTCCCGTAATCCTTTGTACACCTGCAAATTATCAAAATATCATATTTGGCCACAAAAACATATCTTGAACAGAATATGATGGCAAATAAATAGCTCCAAAGAATAATGTTTTCTCAATCCCTGAATTATCTTCAGGACTGACTGTTGTTTTAGTTCAAAAGCGATGACAAAGAATATCAATTTGAAATTAAAAAGATAAGAGCATCCTCTCGATTGCTAGGCCAAAATCATTTTGATACAGTATGCTGAAGGGATTTTGTGTCCAAAGGATTTGAAATGAATGAAACTGAAATGAAATGATGTAGCTTGTTAAGTTTCCTTTGGGTGTCACCCAATGTTTTAGACCACTGCGATTAGCTCCGTTCGTTCACTTTAAAAGAATCACTCCAAAATTGGTGAACATTTTGTCAGTACTGATCTATGCATATGAAAGTAATCATTAATTTCTTTGATTATCATATTATCTCAGGTGGCTAGAAGGTAACCGGGAATTCAGACAAGAAACAGATGTACATTATCGGTGAGTATCTTTTAATAATGAATATTTATGATTGCATTGCCGTATACCAGGTGTCCCAGAAATAGGTATGCATATCTTGTTGGGTCCTGCGATGAGAATTTAGTTTTACTCAATGGCTAA
The DNA here is from genome assembly GCA_039566865.1 of Aurelia coerulea. Lineage (NCBI taxonomy): Eukaryota > Metazoa > Cnidaria > Scyphozoa > Semaeostomeae > Ulmaridae > Aurelia > Aurelia coerulea. The sequence continues at coordinate 11,451,698 of CM076963.1, forward strand.
TCAATTTAAATATGTTCCTCTCAAGCTAACTTAAACATAAATTGCCATTTGGCTGTTTCTTGTGTTTGGTTGTTCCTCTCTGAAGTACGAAGATTTATCTTCAAAATAATGCTTTCTTTTTCCAAAAAAACCATGAAAGTCTGTATGTCTGTGTGATATTTCCCATCGAAAAACTGCAAAATCAATGTTTCGACAAAATTAGACTTTAATTAAAAGATGTAAGGATCATCTGGTTATTTGGAGTTTGCGGAGCTGTTTACAAACGTTTCGACGCGAAAAGAAAAAGGGCAAATTTTGCAGCTATGGCATCAAGTGCTTTTGATTGAAATGCTGTTCAAATCAAAGCAAGCGAAGCCGCAAAAGATGCCGTGAACTCAGTAAGGCTAAATGTCGCGTTGTGCGTGCGAAAAAGCATTGTCAAGAGAAGATATGAGTATGCACTTGATTTTATCAATCTATTTACTTATCTTAGTGTAAAACCTACCCTGTAGATATCTAATGAATTTTTCTCTGCTACATTTCCTCAAAACAAAAATAGCATCCTTCTGTTTTGTGTCTTTTTGGTCGGAGTGAATTGTAATCCCGAGGTATGAATCTGCTTTTATTGAGAATAGACTGGTTTAACAAATACATGCGAGTCACGAAGAAGCCAGCAAAATACGCTTTTTTAGGAGTCATTTGGCCTTCGAAATAGACCATTCTGATTCCCATCATTTCAGAAATCACAATAAAAGCGTTTCATTATTTACAGATCAAATGATGGCTCAGGAATGTTCAACTGGCGATTCATTTTTCAGTTTATGTTTCATAAATCAGAGGAAAAGATAGTAACTAGAAAAAAGGTATTTGAAATTCTCAACCTTCCTTTTTTGCAAAATATAATTCTTCAGATGCAGAGATCGATAATCTTAGCATTAGTTCCCTACACTTGCCAATTAAAGTACCATTGAATTCTAAGATAAATTATTCGCTAAGGAATAATCACTTGTACAGTAAATCCCTGCATATAAGAACCTACTTTTTTGACAGCCAGGCTGAAATGGGTTCTTATTTTAAAGTTACTAAGACTAATTTCAAGGTATAAAGGAAGAGTGCCTTGCGTAAGTACATTAGAATCTTCACCAAAGATGATTAGCACAGATATGTTGTTTTGGCAAAGTTATTATGTACCTAATAACCAATTCTAAGCTTACAAACAGCAGGGGAGGAGAATCAAACTTTAACAGCCAACTGGGTCAAAAATTAACTTAATAACGAGAATACAAAATCAGCTTTGCTACCCCTGCAATACCAACATATTTTTCCTCAAACTGAAACAGGCTCGTAATTACAAGATGCATAAGTAGGTTCTTATATGCGGGGATTTACTGCATTTTTTTATATTCCATTAGAAATTTACAACAGATGATTACTAATTACTATACCTACACCTGACGCTACCCTACCACAGAGACGATACCCCAAGGAGCAAAATATTTTGTCTACCCAGAGGTCATAACATAAAAAGATGAATAAAATGACAAACAGAGCTACAAGTTAAGGCATCTTGCAAGCAAATAATTGCGAGTGAAGATTTGAAAGGTTCAGAACCAAGAAAGGCAATGTAAAATATATTAATTGGTTGCAAGCTTCCTGAAGACACCACATAATTGCAAACAAATATAACTACTTGAAACAGACACATAAAGAAGGGATTTGGGTGCTCTATTCAGGAATTCCAGTAACCTTGAACCAAAGCGTTCTCTTTCAGAAAGGAATCTTGATAGTTAAATTTAAGATTAATTAGATAAATTTATTGTATCGTAACAGTGCCATATTCAAATTTATCTTTCCCTTTGCGAAGGTTTTCCTTCAGATGATGATATATGCTTTATTTTTATCATGTGTACTTACGTGAATAGATTTTCTGAAAGAGATCTTTGAGAACGTAAAGCTGAATATGGACTTGAAGCGAAATGAAGCGACGCCGAAAAAAGAATCGTGTGTGCCCAACAAGTACTGATTTTGTAAGACAATAGCGTCGGGTTGTTTTGTTTGACATCGCAATTCAAAGCGACCAGTGACTGAAGGCAAATCACATTTTCTCAACCAGTACCACAGGGAGCAGCCCAGGAATACTTAGCAAACTCTTAAGATAAATAACTCTAAAATAGATAGTTTGCTAATTATTCCTGGGCTCCCTGTGCCAGTAATTCAATATAAAAAGCCACAGAAGCTGCCTGGAAACCAGCAGGGCCAACTTTAGCCTTGTGCATGCGAAAAAATGATTTTTAAGAAAATGTATGAGTTTATAACGAAAGAAAAAGGATAAATCTAAAGGTGTACGCGGCGGATTTTGTTTATTTCATTCATGAGATGAGTAGCAATTGTTTCATGTAAGCCTTAATACGAGAAAATTGCAAGTTCGGCTTCTGAATCCGCGAGGCAGATCTTTACATTTATCTTTCTTCTTTCGTTATTTACTCGTGAATTTTCTTAAAAGTGACTTTTTGCATGCTCAAGGTGACAGTTTGCCCTTGGTTTGCTACCAGTTTGCTACTTGTTTAAGGGCAACCTTTGTGGCTTTGTTTGTTTTGAAACTTAACGACTGGTGCATAGATTTCTTTCTATTTCGCCCTCCAAAATCTTATCCAAATCTTCATCAAAATCACAAATGTTCTCTTTTAACCAAGGTCGTTGCAATTTCTCAGTAAACTCCAGATTTCACGAGAACAAGTCTTTGCTTGCTTTTCAGGCTAGCATCTTTTCAGTCGATGAGACCGAAGAAAAACATCCTCCAAATCTATATTTGCAAGTCTGGGATGCAGATCTCATATCAGCAGATGACATTTTAGGTAAGTTGACGGCTGAAACTACAAGCAGATTGAAATCCTATCAACGAAATCCTCAGAAGCGAATTTTTTTCACTTGTCCCAAACATTTACTTAAAAATCGGAACATGAGGAGGGCAACGCAGCTTTATTATGAATCGAAGAGCAAGAACGACGATAAAAAGAATCATGTTCATGTTTTGTTCTTTCTATTCCAAATCCATGCTATTTGATCATTCAAGACAAGTCCATTAATTACATGAGAGACACAAATCAGTTTAAATATAAAGTTGACTATAAAGGTGACTTAAACCATGTTAATTTTTTCCGAACGTTTCGGATCTGTTCCAAGATCCATCATCAGCGTGTAAAAAGTGGGCGTGTATCGCCATCAAATAAGAACAGTAACAAAGGATGGCGGTACACGCCCACTTTTTACACGCTGATAATGGATCTTGGAATAGATCCGATAAAGATAATGATAATAATTAATAAATGTAACTCGCGAAAATTTATTCCCGCGAAATTTTCCATCTTTGCTGATTCGCGAAAGTTAATTCCAAAAATTTCGTGTTTTTTCCAACTCGCGAAAGTTTAATCTTCCGAAAGTTTCTTCCCTGAAGGTAACTTTGATTTAGTTTAATCTTCTTCATTGTTTTCAATCAGGTGATATAATCATGCCAATAACAAGAATACCAAATCCAGCAAAGACCGCAAAGCAATGTGGGATGGATATGCTGAAAGACGACTATCTGACTGGATCTATAATCAAAGCCAAGCACATGAAAGGATGGTGGCCAGTTCAATATAATCCTGATGACGATGATGACCCAAATCCTATTTTAGCGGTAAGATATTCCTTTGATGATTTCAAACAAATTCATGACTACCTTCGTGATATCAAAGACTTTGACATAATCCCAGGGGGGTACTCAAGTATATTTAGAATAGGGGTGCGCAGGCTGGTATACAGCGCACCAACCCAAAAAATAGTTTCTAGTATGAAAGTAGACCCAAAAAAATAATTTTTCCGACCTTACATATACCCAAAAGTTATGAAGTCGTTATCTTAAATCTGCAGAAAAGTGCCCTAATAGGCCATGGGCAGTGCACCGATGTCGTTTAAGTTCGTTGGACCCAACTTGGAGACTACTTTCTGATAAAATGAAATTATCAAACATACTTTCCTGATTACTTTTCCACTTGTTCGCGGTTGCACAGACCCGCAGTTTGTTAAAAAATAAACAATTTGTCTCCTTATTTTGACAATAGGAAACTTCCTAGCCAGCGCCATTTTGAGATTCGCTTTTGGTGGATTATAAAATGCGGACCAAACCCCAACAGAGGCTAAGGGTACTTTCTAAGTTAGCACGGCAAGGAGGCTGTGCTGTTCCAGGAGCTCTGGAGTCAGGATGAAAACCCGAGGTAAAATTTCGAATGAATGAAAATTTATACAAATACATATCTCTGTTAAAAATATCGCAGAATTGGACAAAACTTATTGAAAATGTTAGTGCAAGTCTAATACCAAAATTTTTACAAAACTTTGATCATAGTTTTGCAAATTCTGTAATAAACCCCTGGAAATGTAACGATTGCAGTTACATTTGTTTCTTCTTTCTTAACTTTATTGAAACAGAAACTTGTTTATAATAAGCTAAGAATCCAAAAAACTCTTTAACTAAACTTGAGAAGCACTGTGCTTGTTATGACAACACGTTATTCGACTCCTCTCCATAGATTTTTGGTTGCTGCACCTGAATTTCCAATTTCGTCACTTGTTTTCTAAGTCCTCGTGTTCAAATAGGAATTGACTTTTAATAAAGTTACCGTTCCTTAGTTTATCACTATCATTATCATTTCTGGCTATACCTATGGGGAGAGTGCGATCACTTGCCCCCCCCCCCCAGTAAGCCTTGCACTCCTGAGCAACGACGGAATCCAAGAGGATCTCTCAAAACAAAGAGCCGACGTTCTACAGATAAGGTCGAGTCCAAGTGGATGCAAAGTTCCGAATCACTAGAAAGACTGACGAAACCCAATCCAGCAGTGTCTTCTTTAAAGGTTTTTGCAACGAGGCTGTTTTTATCAGGAGTCAGGAGTCTTTGGTAGTTTCTAGCATAGCAATCTTCTAAATTCTCCAAGGACCGCTGTTTAGCCTCATGAGCTAATAATACCCTGTACATTTGTACAAAATCTCAGATGTTCCTCTAAAAGCTTGTAGAAGAGAATCCATTTGGAGGGGACAAGGTTCTCTCATGGGTGCAGACCTTACCACATTGGTAGTTAAAGCCAAACAACATCTAGCAATGGTAGTCAAGAATGGGCAAAATTGCAGTCTCAAATACTTTTAAGTTCAGCCGCAATACAGCAGACCATAGTAAAATTGCATCGCCACGTACTCCATAAAGCTTAGATACTGTAGGGTTCAAAGAGCCTGATAAAAATAAAACTGTGTGCAAAAGGTATTGGAGTCTAATAACAGCTAGAAGTGGCGTATTGTCAAAACTAAACGAGCCTTTTTCAGTATTTCACTCTTCGTGACGTTACTTTAAATGTTCCACTGAAGTATAAGAAGTATGTTTCTAGGTTGTGCAGAGCTATATTTTAGCTCCAATGGAGACTGGGTAGCATCCTCCTCAAATGCAAATGCAAACCTCTTCGATAAAGAAGTTAAACAAGAACGGAACAAGAGAGCAATCCTCTTTCACCTCGACGTCTTACATAATAGGCTGTACGATGAGATATCTCAATGCTGCTGACTGATTGGATACACCGTCTTTGTTTTTATTAGAGTAAATGATTATACTGCGAAGGACAGGCCGGGCCGGAATAACTAAGGACCCACGGAAGTTTTTGGCAAATTAATTGAGATAACACAACCTCTTAGAGGGCCTTTCACGACCCCTTTTATCCCCCCGTCTCTCTCGAAAGTACTGTGCAGCTTGGCAAATTTTTCACCAAACGTTGTCCACGTTAGGAAATTCAATCAAATGCACAAATCATTTTTGCGGTAGAACTTACATTAAATCCTGGTTTTGAGAATGAAACTGTCACAGATATTATTTAGAAGAGAGTCAGATGACATTCCTCGTATTTTCATAGATACATAGATTCAATTCTGCGTTCAACTTCAACCCCTTGCAGCGCCGTTCTTTTCCAGTTCATTATAAGGGTTTTATTACTCTTCCCTTTAGATTTAAATAGTTGGATGTTTACACGTATTTTTTCAAGTAAGAAACTGAGAAATTACCCTTACCCTATGTTTGTTAGATTTACCAGATTTTGTTTACTGGCAGTTTCTTAGACTTTTCTTGTGGTCCCGGGTACCGTTAAAGCTCTATTAAGCCCCCTCTCTATCAAACTCCTCTGTCTTATATGCCCTTCCCCCCTAAGCCAACATTTTGAAAAGCCCCCTCTCTCAATTAAGCCCCCCCCCCCTACTCATATAAAATGGCAGAGTATACCAAAAAATTATATTTATCTAGCTAAAAAACGTTGCAAGTTACTTTTGATATGATTTGGGATAAAAACTGTGTCAAACTTGCGTAAGTGACTCGTGAAGTGTATGTCGATTCCGCAAAAGATGTGGGGTAAAGAACTGACAAGCTGTCGTTAATTTTCTTTTCATGTTACTTACGAGCCCCACTCTCTTGTAAGTCCGCCCTGTGGAGTCTCTGAAATTGCATAAGCCCCCTGGTACCTAGGGTAAAGCCCCCCGGGGCTTCAGAGAACTTTAACGGTACGACAAATATGGCAAATATGGCAAATATGGCGAGCTGCAACCTGAATATAAAAAGGTTGAAACTCTTTTATCTGCGAGTTGAGTTTCTTTCTTCCTTGAAAATAGTTGTAGCGGATTTCTTGTGATGAAAATTAAAGAAACAAATAAATTGAAATAATCCAGCACATCTTCGCCATGTTCTTGATGTCCTGGAATGATATAGCCTCTTTTTCATATCACTGGTGAAAATATAACGAGCCTCTTTTCAAATATGGTCCGCATTTTATAATGCGCTAAAAACAAATGTCAAAATGGCGCTGGATAGGAAGTTTCCTATTGTCAAAATAAGGAGACAAATTGTTGATTTTTTAACAAACTGCGGGTCTATGCAACCGCGAACAAGTGGAAAAGTAATCAGAAAGGTATGTTTGTTGATTTCATGCTATCAGAAAGTAGTCTCCAAGTTGGGTCCAACGAACTTTTTTTTGAGGCGCTTTATCACTGGACTGCCCATGGCCTATAACTGATTAGGCGTATCATAATGTATTTGATATTTAAGTTTTTTGATTTTAGTAATCTTATTTGATTCTAATTTTGTTTGTAAGTTATATTTTTCTCAATTTGTGTACTTTTTCCCATATTTTAGACCCAAAAAAGTAAGCCAGAACTTCAGGAACCTAAAAAAAAACTGTAAAATGATTGACCCAAAAAAGTAATTCTTGCCCAAATTTTAGACCCAAAAAAGTAACCTGAGCAACCCTATCCTGAATATACCAGAGTACCCCCCCCCCCTGGGGACATACTGCAAAAACTGTCAAACCGGTTTGAAAGTTGTGACGACGTTTTCTGGCTAAATCATTATCATTATCATTATGTGATTAAAGTGCATAACTATAATACAATATTCTACACATTTTACAAATAAAAGCCTATTACAAAATATCACACGCTAATTTGAATAAATGAGTCTTTAATGACGATTTAAAACTTACAGATTTCTGACTGAAGACTGTTTCAGAGAATAGCTGCAGCATAGGCAAAAGTTCGAGGACCTAATGTTTTGTTTTTAAACCGAGGCACTTTTAACAGCAACGCATTACCCGATCTGAGAGTTAAAGCTAAGGTTTGTTTACACCCATTTCAAGTCATGTGATCAATCTCTTGATAACACATCTTTTGATTTCTCTAACATATTTCGTGCCATCCAAAGTTGTGCCATGAGTGCATAAAGTAAATGGGTAAAACAAACCTTTGCCGATTAGGTCTATTTAGAGAATTTATTTATGATTTGCAATGCAAATTTTGAATTTAAATCAAGAATTTTTAAAAACTAGCTGTCATGGGCTTCGGCTTGTTATGAGGCTCTATCGGTTTTAACTGTGCAATTGTATTTTCAATAATAAAATGGATTTTATATTTGCAAACCCCCTTCCCCCATATCAATGTTGATTGGGGGGAGGGGCACTTTGAGTTTGAGAAAGCGTCCAATCGTTCTGCCGTCTCATAACTTTTTGTCCAGGATTGTAGTTTCCAAAATTTAGCCTACATCAACCTGGAGAACGTCTGTGCAGTAGCGTAGAGGCTGCTCAGTAAGGCAGCGGTTGTCCAGTGCGATACAGGGATCGCATGATGTCACTGGAGGGATCACATGCAGTAAATTTGAGGCTATTCAGTTATTTACAGGGATAACATACAGTATATGAGAGGGGGACATAGTGTCATTGGAGGGATTGCCTCTGTAAATTTGAGGTTATTTAGTAAATTATAGGGCCTACATGATGTCGTTGGAGGGCTCACATTAGTAAAGGTGAGGCTATTCAGTTACTTACAGGGATAACAAGCAGTGCCGTACAGGGATAACATCGTGTCGTTGCAGGGATAACATCAGTAAAGTAGCGGTTATTCAGTATTCTGATGTGAGCCCTCCAACGACATCATGTAAGGCCTATAATTTACTGAATAACCTCAAATTTACTGAGGCAATCCCTCCAATGACACTATGTTCCCCACTCATTTACTTTATGTTATCCCTGTAAATAACTGAATAGCCACAAATTTACTGCATGTGATTTCTCCAATGACACCATGTGATCCCTGTATCGCACTGGACAACCGCTGCCTTACTGAACAGCCTCTACACTACTGCACAGACTTGTACAGACTACACAGGGTGTACATACTTTTCTACACTCGTACGGGTGTCCCAAAGGACTTAGTGGACCCTATTTCTGAATGTTTAGAATAATAGAAACAGAAACAGCAAACAGACTCCACGACAAGACAAGACAATCGTGATCTTGTCAAACAGTTTTGAAATAATAATTTTACATGAAGATTTCCAAATGGAAACCATTAGTTGAAAGGTCTATTGATAGTTAAGATTTCTTTAGTATCTTTGTATTTGGCCTCGGACTGCCGTGAGTTTTTCATTATCTCTATTGATGACAAAAATGTACTTTCTCATGAAATGGCAACAAAAGGGAATCCTTTCTTCTACTGTTTACCAGCTTTTACGAGATCTGAATAAAGGCTGGTGTAAAAACTGAATCGTTACTCCGCTGCTGTTTGCTATCTGCAGTTCTCTTGCCCATCCTTTTTTCTTTCCCATTGCCTTTTTCAGCTTTCTTTTCACATTTATGCCTTTCTTTCCTTCTTTCTTTCTTACTTTCTTTTCTTTCTTTACCTCCTGTTTCGTCCTTTCTTTTCCTCTTTCTCTTGTTCCTCCCCTTTCCTTCCTTCCAAGTGATTGCTCAGAGCATTTTTCCACCTCTAATCTCCACCTTCTTTTTCAGGGCAAAGTAGAGGCTGAGTTTGAACTATTGACGAAAGAAGATGCTGAAGCGTCACCCGCAGGAAAAGCAAGGGAAGAGCCGCAACCACTCACTAAACCAAAGTAAGTGCGAGCATATTAAATAGTCGTAATGAGTTACCCGTGGTTCTGGTTTGATTTTCGGGCGTTTCATTCTTTTTTTGATTTTGTCAGACTGCTGTGACCATTGCCTTTTGAAGATATTTTGCAAGTGATCTCGTTATTAAATGCTGATTTCCAGTCAGTGGAATTTTCCGAGCGGGCAGGAATTCTATTGTTGACGAGAAAGAATATAGCTTTGAAATTGAATGGAAATTTACGGCTGAGCGACCTTTCATTGTGTAAAATTCCACCCGCTCGGAAAATTCGATTTTTGGAGAGAGAGAGATGCGAGCGAGCTGCAAGCTGAACATTTACCAATGCAGAAGGGACGATTCCACTAGATTTCCTTGTTGCCAAGGCTGTCAGCATGGGCCGCGCTCTCCTCAGTCTCTTTCTCCAAATTGCGAAATGGTCTATTGCTGTTTCCTAATTACAACCTTAAGACAGCGGTATTTATTCTTTGAACTTAAGAAAAATGAAATCAATACCGTAACATGGCTCATTGTTTACATCTGTGTCGTTTCTCTTGCTCCGAACTCCTTGATTCATCCTGCTATGACAGCATTGCTCAACATTGCCACAACATCCTGCTATGACAGCATATGACCGCCATGACAGCATGCTGCAGCTCCGTTACTGTTGATGTGCTGCAATAACGCAACATTAATGCTGCGCAGTATAGTATAATAAAAATAAGAATATATCATAGTATATTATAACAGTGAATACATTGCACAACATTAATGTTGCGTTATTGCAGTACAACAACAGTAACGGAGCAGTAGCATGTTGTCATAGCGGCAGGATGAATCAATGAGTTCGGAGCAAGAGAAACGACACAGAGATAAACAATCAGCCATTTTACGGTATTAATTTCATTTTTCTTAAGTTCAAAGAACACGTACCGCTGTAATACGAGAGCCTCCTGTGCCCGGGTGACCCAAAAACCTTGTCTTGGCCCATGGATCTTGTTTTAATTTCTGATTTTTGCATTTTTTCAGTCGCCCATCAGATGCCTTTGGTTTCTTCATGAGTCCTTTCAAGATGCTCGGTTTCCTTCTTCAAAGTTTCAAATGGTGTATTATCAAATTTCTCGTCATTGCATTACTGCTTTGTCTTGTTGGCCTATTTTTCTATTCCATGCCCGTAAGTTCGCATTCAGTGTATTTTCTTTTACTTGCTGCTTCGCCACTTCAAACACTCACTGTTAGCCTCTTTGAAGAGTAGTGCTCTTTGAACTGAAAGGGAATTTGATTTGATTTGATTTGATTTCATATCTTTAGCGAGGGCAGCCTTTCAGCAAGTACTTATTTTCAAGGGGCCCTCCATCTACAATACAATCAAATGATAATAATATAATACAAAGGAAAGAAAAACCTATTTACAATATGTCAAAGGTCTAATTAATCTATTGGAATACAGTGTTAAGATCAACTTACAAGGTGTTTAAAATATATTAGCTACAGAGCAGTCTACGCTAAATATGGCTCTTGAAGGCATTAACGGAAGATGCCTGGCTCAGTTGAAAGGCTGTTCCAGTTTTTTGCACCCGTGAACGTTAGCGGTACTTTTCAAAGGCAGCCGTAAGTCAATATTTGTATTTCGTAACCTGTGCTCGGTGCAATCAGCTTTTTTGGTGAAATGATCGCAAAGATAGCAGAAAGTTAGGAGTAAGGCCGTTGAGGCATTTAAAACCGTTAGTTTCAATTGTCTTTATATCAACTCCTTGATTGTGTGCCAACCTAAAATTTGTATCAAGGGTTTACTTGGAGCATCGAACTGACTATTGGTCACAACACGAGCTGCTCTGTTTTGAAGTCTCTGCAATTGTAAGATGTCGGTGGAATTGCAGCAATCCCAAACAGAACAACAGTATTGGAAATGAGGCTCCACGATGCTGCTATAGAGAGTCTTCACAACTCCAGCAGGAAGATACTTTTTGGCATATTTCAAGAAGCCGATAGCTCGGAAGCTTTCACAGTGACCGTTTTTATTTGCTCCTTCCATTGGAGATTTTCATTAATTGAACACCTAAGTACTTAGTATTACTTGCAACTTCGACTCTAGTCTCGCGAATGGAAGGTTGGAAGTTAAGAGATATGATAAACTTTTCTATCATCGGCATCAAATTTTTAAAAAGGACTGCATAAATTTATTTATCTATATCCAGATAAAATTCTTACAATACACGTTTTTACTTACTCTACATATTGATACACAACACTACAGAGGCGATAACGCAAGAAGCAAAATGGCGTGACTACCCCATGGTCTACATTATTTTACCACCAAAATTAATTGCTATGACCTTGACGAGGCTCTTATATCACGTAAAATTTGAAAAATGACATGAAATTGCAAGAAATGGTTTGTTGGCTAGAACGTTCGATATTTTGTGAAATACTGTTGCGTAAAACAGGTTTTTCTCATCCTGTAATTTCGTCATCTCATAGACAAAGTTGAAAGTTTTGTACATGGTGTCCCAAAAAAGTTGTGCTCCGTTTGCCTGAAGATGGCAACAAAACGGCAAAAGATTCTCGCTAAAATTTTGCATAATGTTGCTCTTCAGATATTTAATTGAAGTTTGCTACCATCTCCGTAAAAATCCGTTGAAAAATGATGGAGCTACGATCTTCAAAAGACCACATTTGCCTGATGACAGAAACCAGCGGTTGGCCATTTTGTCTTGCTATTTTGCAGTGATTGTAGTGCATTGAACATCTGAAGAGCACCATCATCCAAAAGTTCGGCGAGAATCTTTTGCCGTTGTATCGCAATTTTCAGACAAACGGGGCACCATTCTTTTGTACACCCTGTAGACAAAAATTGAGTAACGCTTGTTTACACCCATAAGTCAAGCATGCCTTGATAAACATATTTTGAATAACTGAAATATCTCGTGCCATGACCACTTGTGCTATGAAAGCAAAAGGTACTATAATACTAAAACTTACCGAAAGTATGGTCACATGACTTGACATTGGTTGATAATGATTTATGAAAACAAATTGATGTTAAAACTAACTACCAACGTTTTCATACGCCCTAGATAAGCATAGCTTATCGAGCCTAGGGCGCTTACAGTAATAGCAAAACCTAACAACAGCAATCTAAAACAACCTTAGCCGATGTCATCTGCTGCTCATCTTTTTTTCAGTATCACTTTCTTCACTGAACTCGTTATACTTTTGCAGGGTTACACGGTCAAGAAGATATTTGGTGTATAATAAAACTAAAGAAATGGTTTGTTCGTTTATTTTTGATGCTGTATTTATTTCTTACTTCAGTGATTTAACACTTTCATCCGGTGAGCTACCGTATTTGACTCACATTTCTGTATTCCTATACATTAATGCAAGCCATGCGGTAACACAACTAATATTTTTAGAAATTTTCAATGCAGTAAATCAATTGTTTTGAGGTGCATTAACACTTAGGGATTTTTGTAGACTGTAGCAACTGATGACTAGAATCAGATCGAGAGCGACTACGTATTTGATGCTTTGTTTTGAAATGTTTCACCGTTTGAGAACAAGGACAGATTTTTGTAACACAATAGCATGAGATGCTTTTATTGACACCTGAATTCAAAGCGATTAGTGGCCGCAGACGAAGGAAATTCTCTCAACCGTAAATTCAAAACAAACAAAGCCGCAAAGTTTCTCTGAAACCCAACTAGCTAGCACGCTCGTTATGCATTCCAGAAATTGTTTTTAAGAGCAAATATGAGCATATATGGAACGAAGAAGGATATATCTACACATCTGCCACGGGCAATTTATTTCTTTAGTTCAGAGGCTGAGCAGTGAGTCTTTTAATTACACCCAAAAATATAAGAGAATTGAAACGCCTTCCAATCGGCTTTTGAACCAAACAAATTAGATGCCCGATGCAGATGTGTAGATATATCCTTTTTCTTTCGATCTATGGTCATGCTTGCTCTTGAAAACAATTTTCTGGAATGCACAACGAACGAGCTAGCTACCTGGGTTTCAGAGAAACTTTTGCGGCTTTGTTTGTTTTGAATTATTGGTTGAGAGAATTTTCCTTGTCTGCGATCGCTAATCGCTTTGAATTGCGGTGTCAACCAAAGCCAACTCGTGTTATTGTCTTACCAAATTTGTCATTGTTCCGTTTGAGTTATTTCCAGTTTTTGTAGATTTTAGTCGAGTTAAAGTCCCGCTTTTAAAGGGGTTCCGTCTCAAAATTTCAATTGAAACGGTGATTTTGAAGTTTTTTGATGGGCAATATCACACAGACGTTTACCTGTTTTTTCGAAAAGGAAAGCATCATTTTGAAGATAGATCTTTGCACTTCACAGAGGAAATATCCAAACATTCATATCCCTTACGATTGCTTGGATATAAACTGGATTTTTAATGAGCATTTTTAGTGGCTCGGACGAAGCCACCAAACAAACTGCAGAAAACAATAGAGAAGAAGGGCCACGTGCGGTGTTATCAGATTTGTTTACGGTTTGGCGACGGAGCCCCTTTAAACAATAGAGTAATTAAGGGGGAACAATAGGCTGATGTAAAAAATGGGTTTCTCAAAAGGTTACTGTATTTGAAACCACTTGCATGTTCTTGTAGTATCTATGTGAGTTATAGGTTCGTGTTTAAAGCCACACTGTCCCCTCGATAATTTGCTTCATCCAAAGAAAGCAAAGTCATTCATGCATAATCTTCATGGCCATGAAAATTACGCATGAATGATCCTACCTTCGTTGAATAAAGAAAATTAGCGTAAATTTGTGGAATATACAGTTGAGATCTTTATCGATTTTTTCATTCATCAAGGGGATAGATGGACTTGCTCCAAGTCTCGCTCTTGATCAATAAATATGGGAGGGGAAAGGAGGAAAGAGGGGAGGCTCTCGTTCCCCTTTCTCTTCCCTTTCTTTCTTCCTTTCTCACTTTTCCCCGTGTCCTCCCCCCTTTCCTCCTTTCTCCTCAGTGGCGTAACGCAGTTTAGGTTACCTTAGTTGAAGAACTAAGGGCCCCCAATCAAAAGGGGCCCCCAACAAATTTTTCGTATTGTGTGCTTTTTGCCTTTTTGGCCAAACTGTGCTTAAAGTCTGCTAAGACAACACTGGATTTTCATTCCGTTTTCGTTCATTCCCTGTAATTTTTCTCAAAACTTTATTCTTGTGAGCAAGAGCATCTCATAACATACTGTGACTTTGCATTATGTTTACTAAAATTCTTTTTAGAATTATTGTGTTTATTCGCATGGATAACTTTCAGGTATAAAGGGAGAACACTTAGTCTGCACTAAATTTACTGCACCTATTGCACTAATACTATCCGCAGAAGCTTTAAACATAGGTTTCAAGCCAAAGAACCTGCCATGGAGGATATTTTTGGTAACATTTTTGTGTGTTTAAAGTAATCTTCATCAAACAGCACAACAGTACCGCCCGAACCTTTGAATATTGCCGTATTTCTTTAAAAAAGATTCAGATATCATATAATTCCATACCGAAGAACAACAATTTGTTATGTAAACTACTTAGCTTTTTGAAACGCAATTCATATAAATGTGCTAAATTTACTGTTGATTTTTCAGTGGATTTTTCATGAGGGCCCCATCTTACCGACCTCCTACGGGCCCCGAGTGTCTCTGTTACGCCACTGTTTCTCCTCCTGTATTTATTGATCACGAGCGAGACTTGGAGCAAGTCCAGGGGATAGATTGCCTTTAAAGGCGTGGGTCATGCATTTCATCTTAATTTTGAGATGTGTGTCCCAATGGCTTAAGATTCACCCCCCTACACCCATGAAGGATCTGCAAACTCTTTAAATGGTGCAGTGCAAGCTCTTCAATTTTGCAAATAATGGTATTCAAATTAATGGCAATTCGGCAATGAAAATATGGTCTTTGACATTTCTGTTCATTGATTTTCCTCATGCAAAACATTTTCGTGCTATATAAGATGATGCACCTTTTTCAAGGTCTTAAGCTGCCATTTGGTGTATTTGCAAGATAAAATAAGCAGTGCTATTTGCAAAAATTTAATTTAATTGTGTTGCGTCTATGTGATTGCCATTTCAGATACGCCCCACGAAACTCTATTTTCCTTATTTAACAGGAAAGCTAATTTTAGTATCGAAAAATGTCAACCGACTTTGTAACATGTGTTTCTTAAGATGCTTTGTGTGTAATTTTTAGTACTTAGTGAATGTTTCCATACAGCCCAACAAAACGAACACAGTAACTTTTCACTCCTTCCGTTTAGTTGTTCATAATATCACAGTATGAACGACCATGGGTAGTATGACGCCCCCAGCTTTGCTCTTTTGCGGAGGAATGCATTATTTACTACTATGGAGGAGTTAGCGTAAGCGATTGAAAGAAAGAAACGTTTTCTTTCTTTCGGTCTTTCGTTGCCTCTTCCGCAGAACTGTAGAAATTATTCCTCCGCAGGTACATATTACTTGCGGCCCTCCTCCATAGAAGCACACCAGTAGTGTCTAGTTACCCATGGGACAACTAAAAGGGAGGCGTAAAAAGTTAGATTTTAAGCTATTTCATTTCAGTGGTGGCGCGGCCCTGACCAAAATCTGGACACGCCTTCCCCCGGAATATGTTATGCTTGTCTCTTCTATTTGATTGAATGCTGTTCCCTCCTTGGGACAACTAACACTTCCTTTACAATTGACTTTGGAGGCTATATAGACACATTCTTTTCGTTTGCATTCATATTTGTATTTGTAAGATATGTTTTGAGAATACTTTATATTAAATAACGTTGTACAATAGTAAGCACCCACAAAATAGAAACCCAGAAACCTCACGCTGATTTTGTTGAGAAAAGGTATATAGGAAACTTCTAGAATGTACAACTAAACAGGCTGTTTTGAAAAAGTGGTTTCTATCTTGCGGGTTCTTTCGGTAAAAGCATTTCTCTTTGAACTACTTTACCAAATGGATCTTCGACTTAGAATTTGAGGTGGTCTTATTTTAGTAGTGAAGGGTATTGACTATATAACAATTTAGAATGTGTGAGAAGGAGGAAGGTAGTTTTGGTTGGTTTGAAAGGAAAATTTTATTGTGAAACTTGCCCATAGCAGTTGGCTTCGCTTATCTTTCAAGAAACAAGGAAGATGATGCAGAACTGGAAATTTCTTAGATATTCTCAAACCAAGGCTTTTGTGAAACTAGGTTCTTACTCGAGCAATACGTTGCAAGAAAAGACAAAAATGTTTGGGATATCCTGAAATGAAGGAAACGTTTTTAACATGTTGCAACTGCCTTGCCTCGTCGAATCGTCGAAGCAGTGCTCTATGCCATTCAGGCAAGAGTTGCCTGATGATCGCCGTATTTTGCTTGAAACTCTTTGAGTAACAACAACAAAAACGTAGCCTTTTTTATTGTCTCACTCTCATTGATTCACTTCACCCCCTATACCTATTGGCATACGTCCAGCATAAGAGCTGGTTATGATTGTCTGGCGATGTTAGAGTTTGGTTTCTTGTAAACTGATAAAATTTAAGCTAAGCTTTTATGCTGGACGTGCAATGCAGCGAGGAATTCTTTAACGTCTCATTGTCAAGTCAAGGATTGCCACTCGAACGGAACGGCGAAACACAGGCAAAATCCAAAACCAAACTCGAGAGAATTACCTTAATTTTAGCAAATTATTACGAAGCATAAGAAAGGGCTGGGTCTTGCGGATTAATTTTCTTGAATTTTTTTAAAAAGTAGTATTTAATTTCATTAGTGACAGAAATACCGTAATTTTCAGGGTTCATATGTATTTAAGTAATTGTAAATCTTTAGGTTATTAGAATAGATATTCAGTTTTACTAATATTTGCAATTTTGTCAGTTTTTCTGCTATTTCTGACTGCATTTATTTATTGTGTGTTAACCACTAATTGGGCCAATGAAATTGAGTAAAGAACCATTACATGCACATGTCAGCGTACATTTTGACCAATTTAGATTTACAGAAAAACCAGCCCTAGATAAATGTTACACATAATGGATGTCGGATGATTGTGCACAATTTGTATGTAACGAATTTGTATTTCGCCACTTGCCACTGATCTGCCACAAACGAAGCCACAAAAGTTTCCCCGAAACTAGACTAGTAGGGCAAACTTTCGCCTTGTGCAAGCGAACTGTGTTTTTTGAGAGAAGTTATGTGCTTATATCGAAAGAAGAAGGGTAAATTTAAAGTTCTATCTGGCGGATTTTATTTATTTGATTCAGAAGCCGAGCAGAAGGCATTGTAATTCTCGCGTATTTAGGGCTCAGATGAAAAGATTACGAAACAGCTCCTGAATCATATAAACAAAATCTGCCAGACGGAACTTTAGATTTGCCCTTTTCACACAACTTCTCTTAAAAACCACCGTTTGCTTGCACAGGGCGAGAGAGTTTGCCCGACTAGTTTCTGGGAAACTGTTGCAGCTTTGTTTGTTTTGAATTACTGATTGGCCTCGGGGTAGTCACATCCTTTTGCTCCTCGAGGTATCGTTTCTGTAGTATTGTAAAGTAATTTGTAGGTAGTGTAAGTAACATATATATTGTAATCTTTTAGTGGATGTGTAAAAGAAAAGAATTACTGGTTGATAGAATTTACTTTGACGGCAGTCGCAAATCGCTTTGAATTGAGGTGTCAATCAAACGCAACTGCTCCTATTGTATTACAAAATCGTCACAAATAACAAGAGCGAAAGAGAGGGACCAGTGTAGCTAGTCTAGTTTTTCCGAGTTTTTCGCATTCTTTCTGCTATTGCTAGCCTCATTTTTAAGTGAGATGATACTGGGAACGAGATCGACAACAAACTGTTGCATGGCCTAGGCGAAGGGGGAGGGTAGACTGATTATATGTTCGTAGGTTATCGCTATTGATAGGCTGATGGACGCTATAACTACGACTCATGGACTTACGCTTCCAGAAACGGACATGGCCTAAATCACCTGCTATTTTTTCTCAAAACCATCGACCCTAAATCGCCGCAAAAAGTGGTTTTCCTGAAGTGCTACACTGCAAAACAAGCTATCAGTACTTAGATGAATGTTTCTTCAAGCTATTAAAGCAAAAAAATCCTACCTATAAGTGATATTTTGGTTGTTTGGGGACGCAAAAGATCTCGTAAATTCGTTCGCTACTTTGAGATTTTAATCGTTGGAGCAGTTCAGTCGAACGCGTTGTTCGAATTCGTTTGTTTGCCTTTGGCGGGAAGTTTGAATTGAAGAAGAATCAGCCAATCCCATCAAGTTATTTCAAGTCTTGCATCCTGATTGGTCCAGGAACAAATTTGTTCCTGGCGAGAATTTTTTTGCCGTTTTGAGAAGAGTTAGTCCATAAGGCCCTTGACTGGAGCGACAACAACAACATTAATTCACTTCAATTAGATGAGCGTAAGTTGAGGGTCCTTATGTAGTGAGGCCACTCTCCGTCGCAGAGTAGTGAGGCTAGGGGGAGGGCAAGAGGAACAGACAGGAAGTGTTTTGTTCTACAATATATCAAGTACAGGAGCGCAGAAAAGTCAACTTCTGCAGTTAGAAGTTTGCCAAAGACGGAAAGTGAGATGATGGAAGTTTATACTGGTAAGTAACACTGTGCTGTATTTATGTAGATATTATGCAAGCGCTATTATGAAATGATTTTAGACTTATTAATATTTGGCCTATTTTATTTGTTTTGATTGTTTTTGGTGGTGGACCTTGTGATGTGAAAAGGGGGAGATAAGAGGGCCTTGATTCTTTTGAGGGTTGAACTCTATGTAAACCATTATTATATCCAAATTTGATTGCTGGATGCCGCAAAGTCCATTGTTTACCAACATTTTTGCCCAAATGAGGGTAGATTTTTGCCCGATTGGGGCTGATTTTCAATGATTTTTCCAACATTGGGGGCTGCCGCCCCCCGGCCCCCCGCCCCGTACGCTTATGACTGGATGCTTCATTCAGTTAAAAAATTGAAAGAGTTTGGTACAAATATGTGCCAATTGTTCCCTGTACAAGCTAGCCCAACAAGCTCATATATAAATGAGATATCTCGTATAGATAGATAGCAATTTGCTACAATCCTGGCCAAAAGAAGCTGGGACGCAGGCGAATTTCAGTGTCTTCATGATGTTTCCTAAAATATCGAGGAGAAAACATACGTTTAGAGCCTCCTAATCCCCCCTTCCCCCTACTTCAATGTTGAGAAGGTCGAAAGGCGTTTGATTCAAGCAACTTTGAGAAGGGGGGAGCGGGGGGCACGTAATCAAAGACCGAAGTAGTGCAATTTTATGATTTGTCCCAAGTATTTTGGCCAAGATTGTCTGAAAAATTGCTTTCACTACCTATCATATATGTTTCTATGAATCCAAATCTACTTGTATCAGACAATTTCTTTCACTATGAATGGATAGCCACTAACTGTGGGCTTAACTCTAGAGTACTTCAGATGTTAATGTTTTCATTGTTACTGGTTCATCCATCAGAACTATGACGTCATCAAATTATGCAAAATTTTCCCATGACGTTCAGCGAAACTCCTCTTGTGCACGAAACCTGCCAATGATATTCGCCTGAAAACATCACAGTTATCAAAGAGAACAACTGAAAACAAAGTTCCTTTTGAATCAGTGCAAATTCTGCGCCTCCGCAGTGCAATTGTCTTATTTTCAAATGTACCGTTAGCCAATTCTCTAACTATTCATTCATTTTCAATGAGATTAAATTCGCTCCACCAAACTTGCATTCACCCTGGACGGCATTGAATGGTCTATTGTGCCCGATGAATTGTAATCCACAACTTTTTTGTTGAAGAAGAATATACCTGTTGCATAGCAGCAAGGTGGATTTGCACTGTCCGGAAAATTGAGAAAGGGATCAAATTTGTCAACGCCGCTCCCTACTTTAAACATTAATAACGTCGGCAACGTTTGCCCTATTCTAACAAATTTGGTCTCATTTTAATGAGAAAAATGAGCTTTATTAGCCTATAGCAGTATTTGCATCGATATTTTCGTGAAATATGATTTCTGACGGTTCTCAATAGAGTTCAAAAGAAACTTATCCGGAACTGTTTATTTTAAGTTTTTTAATTTTGGAGCGCCGTGACATTTCCACCTTCCAGGCAATTTTTACTTGGTTTTTTGCATGAATAGGAAGACTTTGATGTTAAAATGTGGAATCAGACGAATTTGCCAAAAAATCGTGACTTATCCCAAAATTATGGGGCATTTTTCTGTGGAGCGCCGTTGTGAGAACCGAAGAATTCACAAGAAACCGGACCTCAAACAATGAGCCCAAAAGCTTTCTTGCAATGCTAAGTCATTTTCAAAGAGCAGCGGAGTACACAATCTTACGATAGCGGAAGAAACCTCAGAATCCTAATGTATGTCACTTTTTATAAGGGAATCTTTATGTGAGTGAAAATTGCAGCAATTTTGCCACGCCCATTTTTAAGAAGGTTCTCAGCGAATTTAACGAACAACGCCTATTTCGGCATAGATTGCTGAGAACTCACTTCTTTTGTTGGGGATAACGGTGTTAAAATTTCACACAGAAATCTCTATGGGTTCTCAAGCTATGAGGTATTATTTGTTAACAATCATTTTCAGACAATCCTGGCCAAAAGAAGCTGGGACGCAGGCGAATTTCAGTGTCTTCATGATGTTTCCTAAAATATCGAGGAGAAAACATACGTTTAGAGCCTCCTAATCCCCCCTTCCCCCTACTTCAATGTTGAGAAGGTCGAAAGGCGTTTGATTCAAGCAACTGTGAGAAGGGGGGAGCGGGGGGCACGTAATCAAAGACCGAAGTAGTGCAATTTTATGATTTGTCCCAAGTATTTTGGCCAAGATTGTAGAACCTGCATTGAAAATTGCACGGTTCTCTTTTGGTCGTCAAGACATTGGTTTGACGTCAGGGGGGGCAGACTGCTATTTATGCCATGCGCACGGAAGATTTTCCGCGCGCAATTTCATGTATAACAAAAGAACAACAATAGAACCATTCTTCTCAAAACAATAGCCAGGGGCACATCTTCCGTGCGCACTTTGCAAACTTATCAGTCTGGGGGGGGGGGGTATGCATTTTGGAGAAATTGCTTTAATGAACAGCCATGAACACTAACAGGTACGTTTTTAACTTTTAACAGGCAGCATTTCCATTTCCCTAACCAGGGTCTGGTCAAGTGCCCCCCCCCCCAGTATGCATTATTTTAGCAGTCATTTTCATTTTTGTTTCAGGTCATTCTCTTGAAAATGGTAATAAATGAATGGCATATTCAAGTGGGGCTGAGATTTATTTTCATGGCAGAATTTTCTAGCCTGATCAATTCTTTGCCATGGCATTAATAAAAGGATTTGAAAATAGACTATTGGTATGAACATATATATAAGTATCTCTGAGATGAGCAGGACTTTGCCAAGAAAAGATTCTGGGTTTGGAAAAAAGTACAGAGAAAGATGTACCATAAAACAAGAAATAAACACTGAAGATGCAAGTGAACATTTGCATTGCTCTGTGCCAATAAAGACTGAGGAAACAGAAAAATCTGCAGAGAGACCGGACCATTTTGAAATAAACCATGAAGTACTTTTCAATGAAAGAACCACTGATAGAAGTCCAAGTAAAGTTCTGAATATTGAAGAAAGATGTGTATGGGATGTTCTCAGAGAAGCTATGAAAGGGAATGGAGAAATTGAATATCAAAATACAAACAGTGATGAAGATAGAAATTGTGGTTCCAATGAAGAGGTGATGAATTTATGGGATAGATATGAAGAAGTCACATTGCCAGAGGTCAGAGGGTTAGGTGTAAAAGTTAAAGTAGAGCAGGAAGAGTTTGAAGGTGACAGAAGTATTGAAAGAGACATTTCTGCGGAAAGAAAGGAATTTGAGGAGCACCATGACAGATATGTAGTTAAGGATGAGGTATCTGAAGAGGACCATGGTGAAGATTTTAAAGATGAAGAGGGTAAAGGTCAAGATGCCATAGTCAAAGAGGTCACAGGTGAAGAGGGCAAAAGTGAAGAGGTCATAAATGAAGAGGTCATAGATGAAGAAGTCATTGGTGAAGAAGTCATTGGTGAAGAGGAAATGTGTGGAAATAGCATAGGGGAAATTTTTTCAAAGGAGGAATTTGATGATGATGCCCACACTGCTTGGAGTGATGATAACTTTGAAGAATCAGGGGAAGAATGGGTTCCAGAAGAAAGCAGCGAAGATGATAATTCAGAGCAAGAACAGTTAGAATATTTGTGGAACGAATATAATCAAAAGGTATGCAGTGTATTTGAGTGTTTATGGAAATATGTATTTGCAACTGTTTTTTTATTTTTTTGGTGAATGCTGAAAGATTTTAAATGTGATACATTCAAAACCATAAATTTTCTGTGGTATAGCTTCAGAAAAAATTATGTCCAAAACTTGTTTGTCCGCATTACTGCACCTTTAGAAATTGCTGAATTGCTGAAACCTACTTACTTTCATGCTTATTTATAATTATATCATATTATCCAGAAATGAATAATTTGACCCAAGGTGCAAGGTTTTCAAAATTTTAAGTGTTGCAAACTCAAAAGATGTTTATTACAGCCAAGTTTTATCAACCCTTTCAACTGTCTAGACATTACTCAAGTGCCTTACGAGCAAAGGGACGCAGGAGGAACCACCTGAAAACATGATTATTGATTATAAAGTGCTATGGATTTCCTGACCCAAAAGAATTTTCTTTAATGATAACTGTCTCTTTACTGAAGTCTCTTAATTTCTTCTTGATTTGTGGGTTGATTTTCTTTTTCCAAGTTTTTCCACAAAATAACAAGCAAAAGTTAAAATTGACTGCAATGCTCTTACTCCTGGAAATATAATCACAGGTCGAATACGAATTTGGAAACAATACTAATTTGTAAAATAAAAGATACTTTATTTACACGTATTTTTTTATATAAGAAACTGCCCATAAGAAACTCAACTCTCAGATTGCCAAAAAATTAAGAAACTCCAGTACTGGGAAAATAAAACTTAAGAAATTATTTATTTTGATAAAGGAAATTTTTAACATATTTTTTCTTTCTTTTCATTTATTTCCTGTATCATATTACTTGGAAAGTACTTCAGTGATGCCTAAACATCTTTTGTTTAAATGTTCAGCAGATAAAAATTTACCATACAATGTTACCTCCTACTATACTCTCTAATTACCACTATAGGACACTACAGGGACGATACCAAGAGGTGCGAAGTGGCATGACTACCCCAGGGCCATAACATGAAACAAAAAACGAGGATAACACTAGAACAGTGTGTAAAGAAAGCAAACAAGGGGACAAAGAACAGAACGAACAGCATACGAACATTTTAATTAAGCTACAAGTCAGGATAGTTTGCAACCAAATAATTGCAAATTAAATGAAGAGTCTAAACTTTAGACCCAGATATCATGGCTGGTAAAATTTCTTACTTGGTTGCTAGCTGCCCCAAACTACCATTTCATCTAAAAAAGGGACATTTAACAGATGGAGGGTTGGGATACGGAGGGTATTCGTAAGAAAATGGACAAATTAATTAAGGCGTTCTGTTTCCAAAATAAACTTAATTGTTAAGTTCAAGATTATTGCATTTGCTTCCGAGGGCAGGTTTTCATCTCCGTAGAGTACAGCTGCAAAATATTGTTGCCCGGGCCTAAACATTAGAAAGGCTTTGAAAAGAACCTTGTTTTAGAATGTTCAAGAGAGAACAGTTAGTGAACATGAAGGTTGTTATGGAACCTTTAACGGTACTGGCCAAAATTCTTAGTTGCTTATGAAAAAATATGTGCATAATGCTTCCTTTTCGTAGACTGCGAGAAAAAGCGATACACAGACAGGCTCAGGCCACTCAGAAACACTGTTGCAGCCAACACCAGATCAGAAGGATCCATCTCGTTCAGTGAGCAAAACTTGGCCATCTATTAAGAATATAAGGACAAAGAAGGGGAAGAGTATTGACAGAGCTCTTGCAGTGCCTATTAAACAAGAAGAAGTTTCTGAAGATGACAGTGGCATGGTGGAGACGGCATGCAACAGCACCAGCGGGGAACCACCATATGTGGAAAAGAAGTTTCCTTGTATTGACTTACTGATCACGAGATCAGTTACAGGTAGGTCAGTCTTCATGTTTCACTTCAAGTTCTTCCGTGCATTTGCTTATAAAAGACAATAAGATCAACACTCCATTGTTTGAACAGACAAAATTGCACTCCTCAGCACTACTGTTTACATTTTGGTACCTCCAAGGGGAGGAAGCGTGTCTTGTCTGTACCCATTGTTATGAAGGAGTGTGGCTTGAATTTTGGATTACCAACCCATCCTTTTGATGAAATTGAACGTCAAGGAGTTTAATTGTTTTTAACGCGAAAGACTTTATCGAAATTGTACTCATTTTTTTAAGGATCTTTCCAGATGAAGTGATATTAAATCACATTTGTTTGTTTTGTACCTCATTTTTATCAACCTACAGCCTACAGGATTTCAAATCGAATGGATTTCAAACGACCTGGAAGATTTTATCTTCGTTTTAGGCCATTTTCCGGCTGTTTTCAAAGACGACTTCTTTGAAAATTACCAAAAAAATACAAAAAATATTTCAATCTTTTAACTATTAGAAAAATCAATCCTTTGATTATCATGCAACCAGTTCTGCTGCAATTATTTTTCAAACAGGGGGACATTTTTCGAGTCACCCGATATTACCAAATTTATCCTTGTTCTCCTGTTAACGAACAAGGGCAGATTTTGTAATACAATAGCACGAGTTGCTTTTGTTGACACCTCAATTCAAAGCGATTAACGATCACAGACAAAGGAAATTCGATCAACCAGTAATTCAAAACAAACAAAGCCGCAAAATTTTCTCTGAAACCCAGGTAGCTATCTCGCTCGCTGTGCATTCCAGAAATTATTTCTAAGGGCAACATGACCATAGATCGAAAGAAGAAGGATATATCTACACATCTGCCGCGGACATTTTATTTCTTTTGTCCAGGAGCTGATCAGTAAATGTTTTGATAACACCCAAAAAAATAAAAGAATTGAATCGCCTCCTAAACGGCTTTTGAACCGAACAAATAAAATGCCCGCGGCAGATGTGTAGATGCATCCTTCTTCTTTCGATCTACGCTCATGTTTGTCCTTAAATACAGTTTCTGGAATGCACAACGAGCGAGCTAGCTACCTGGGTTTCAAAGAAACTTTTGCGGCTTTGTTTGTTTTGAATTGCTGTTAATGATTTAATTGTTTGACTGCAGGGCACACATCTCTGAAGAAGCTGAAAGATGTGGTAAAATTACAACAGGGTGAAATCAAACCGCTTTTTGAAGGAATCCTGGCTGAAAATGAGACAAATTGTCATATCAATGATGATACCAAAGAAAGGGAAGACAGCGAGGAGGCTGGGTGGATTAAAAGTAAAAAGGAAGGGTATTGTTCATGCAAAGTTTGCGGAAAAGAAATGCTACTCAGAAGCTTTGGATTGCACATACGAATTCACAATGGCGACAAACGATTCAAATGCGACGTATGCGGTCAAGCGTTTATCCAGAAGCATCATTTAAAATCACATAAAGGAACTCATACCGGTCACGAGAAATTGTTTGCATGCGATACATGCGGCAAGAAATTCACCAGCGCTAGTTATCTCGTTGTACACAACAGACTGCACACGCCCGATGAGAAATACAAATGTGACACATGCGGAAAGCTCTGCTTATGCAAATCACAGCTCGTCGACCACAAAATGAGACATACGTCAAAGCGACCATTCGTATGCGATGTATGCGGCAAAGATTACACGTCTAGATCGCATCTTTACCGTCACCTCAAAGTTCACTCCAATCATAAACCGTACGCTTGTGAGACTTGCGGTTTTAAATTCAGTTCACGGAGCCATTTGAGAAGACATATCGCCACTGTGCATACTGAGGAAAAAAAATACGAGTGCGATGTGTGTCATAAGAAATTTAAACGCCCAGAGAATGTAACGCTTCATAAAACAACGCACGATGAAAGTAAACCATTTTGCTGCGATTTGTGTGATTATAGAACAAGTCGCAGGTCTCATTTAAAGAATCATAAATTAGTTCATAGCGCTGAAAGAATATTCAAATGTGATATGTGCCCGTTTGAGTATAGAGACCGGTGCTCCCTCAAACGCCACATACGAGAACATCTGATCAAGAAGCCCTATGCATGTGATTTATGCGATAAAAGATTCGCTGTTAAAAAGGAACTAGCCAACCATATTAAATTTCACGCTCAAGTGCCCCGAAAAAAGAAGTATAAATGTGATTTATGTAAAAGAGCATTCGCCTACCCTAGTCATTTGACAGAGCACAAACTAATACATAGTGGGGAGAAACCACACGTTTGTGAACTCTGCGGCAACCGCTACAGACAACGTTCATATTACGTGCGGCACATTCGTATACACAAAGGAGACAAGCCATGGGTATGTAAGATATGTTCGAAAGCCTTCATTGGCAAAACTGATTTGAGGTATCACGAGTTAACGCACGAAGAAAGATAAAACTACTCTGCAGCGACCGTTACAGAAGACATCGTTCTTATTACGTGCGGCATATCCGCATACACGAAGGAGACAAGCCAAGGGTATGTAAGATATATTCCAAGGCCTTCGTTGGCAAAGCTGATTGGTGGTATCATTGGTCGTGGGCACACCCCCGTACAAATTTAAGTCAAATACCCCCCCCCCCCCGATTTTTGCCTGCGGCACTAATTACCCGGGACGAGCTGGCTTGCCAAAGAGGGTAGTCGTATAATCTGCTCATGAAGCGTATGCATTGCAGATTTCTCAGCCCACTTTGCCGGGCCAGCTAGTACTTGAATCGATTACATGAGAAGAATGTGTAACTTCCAGCCACAGCCAGCAGACGGGATCTCGGCGAGGGGGCGGCGCCAGCCCTCAAAAATTGGGATGGACCAGGGATAAAATTGAATGCCAGAAGGAAAACATGTATTACGTACATGTACGGTTTTTACTTGGTTTTTGCTTAAGAACAATACCGAACTGAGAAAAGTTGGGTGGGCATGTCCACCCCCTGAAACATCATTTCTCCGCCAAAATCTTCCAAAAGTGAACCTGTAAATCACAAAAAAATCCGACAAGCAGCCCCCCACTGGCTTCAGCCCTGTGACACTGGCACAGTCGATCGTACTTGTTTGCAACGATGAGATGGCTTCTTAAAAGCCCGACATTTTTTCTACTCGCCTGATGTATTTCAGTTTTTCATTGTACCTTGTGCAGATAACATCAGCAGTAAAGAAAATTGCTACACAAATTTACCTACAAAGCATGGGTCATTTCATTTTCAAGTCACAAGCTGTTAATGAAAACTGTCCTTCTCAAGATCTCCCCAAAACCATCTCGTTTTTGTATCATAATGATCTCAGGGTTTTGAGGTTCATTAAGGTGATTTTCTACTTTTTCGACTTCCCTCGTAGTTTATAAAAGCAGGCTTGCAAACTTCCATCTTTTTTCTAAACCATCTATAGTTTTTGAACATGATGTACAGTATGTATAATAATAACGGTTCACATTTTCACGCTTATATAGGTTTGGTATGGTTTTTTACATTAGATTATTTTTGTACATTTTTATACATTCACATCGTCGTATCATTTTATATAATTTATTGTTCTTATTTCACTTGCCTGTGAGCGGGCCAACATGGTACGAGATGAGTAACAGAAAGTCCCCAGAAAGTACGTAAAAGGGCCTCGATTGGAAATGTTCAACTCATTTCTAGTACGCGTATTTTTTGTAAGAAACAGCTTATAAGAAACAGTAGGCTAAATATTTCGAAAGTTAAGAAACAACCCTACCTGAATTTAAAAAGCTATGTTTTGACACTGTACAGTTATATCAACTGTTTGGACATCATTTTGAGTGCGAATTATGTTATTTAACTTGTTTTGAGATCTTACTAAGTAATTTGGGAGCCCTCTTGACGAAGCTATATTAATTCTACATTTTCGGCATTAAAAGTATAAGAAACACGAAAGAAACTTTTTGGTAGCAAAATGGCCCAAAAATTTAAGAAAGTGCCTACCAGCCCCGGACCTTAGTTTCTTATAAAAATACGTGTAATTAGAGTTTCGTAGCCGTTCCAACTTTTGTTCTCAAAATTCTTCAAGTGAGGAAATCGCCATCCTCTACAACATCTTACGACGTACACATGAATATGCATTTTTTCTGAACCAAAATGCACTGTGATTTTGAACATTACATTTTTGTGCAGAAGGAAATGCATAGATATTTCTTTCGTGGAACTAAGAAGTTGAGCCAGAGAGTTTGTGAAGTTATATTTTTCCAGTACTGGGGTTTCTTAATTTTTCGGCGATCTGAGAGTTGAGTGTCTTTTTGGGCTCTTTTGGAGTCTCTCAAACAAAGCATAGGGTGGGTATAAAATTCTGTGACATTTTTCTTTGAATTGAATGGCTTGAAAGGACCTCATGTAGCCTGCGTGCAGACAAAAGAAATCAGCAGAGTCTTCACGCAGGCTAGACCTCGTGGTGCTTTGCTGTAAATGTGCCGTGGAAATGCTGTGATATCTTGATTTTGTTCAACATGGCGGAAATTTAATTAATTTTGAAAAAATTCATGGGGAATTTTGAAAAAAGTTAAATCATCCTAAATCCTAAACCAATAGATGAAAAATGATATAACCTTCAAGAAAACCATAGTTTATGAAGATCTACAATATGGTGGCAAACAGAAATCTGTAGCTTTCCTGGTTTAGGTTTAGGATTTAGAAATTTGATGACGTCATAGCCTCAAATTTAATAAATGCCACGATTTTGAAAACAATCAATATTAACAAATTTCCACACCAGATTTACAGCAAAGACCCTAAGTTCTTTCGAAGCCATTTATTTCAGAGAAAAGTGTAATAGAATTTTCCACCGACCTTTTTACAGATTTGAGATTTGAGTAAGTTCTCAAACAAGTCAGTTTGTCTGTCTGTTGTTGCTGTTGTTTGGACTTTTGTGAAACGGAGAAAATGGCCGCCAATTTTAGACATGCCACAAAGTGATGAGGGAAAAGTTGTGAAGTTCGTGTTCAGTTGAAGTGATTAACAACCAAAGATGGCTGATGTAACCGAGAAAGAGCACGCTATGGAACCTATGCGCCCAAATGGGTGGATAATCCTATACTGGGTGGGTTACGATCTTATATTGGGTGGGTTATGATCTTATACTGGGTGGGTTATGATCCTAATTGGGTGGGTTACTATCCTAAATGGGTGGGTTATCATCCCAAATGGGTGGGTTATTATCCCAAATGGGTGGGTTATCATCCTAAATGGGTGGGTTATCATCCTAAATGCGGCGGATAACCTTATACTGGGTGGGTTATCATCTTATACTGGGTGGGTTATCATCCTAAATGGGTGGGTTATCATCCTAAATGCGGTGGATAACCTTATACTGGGTGGGTTATCATCCCAAATGCGGCGGATAACCTTATGCTGGGTGGGTTATTATCTTAACTGGGTGGGTTATCATCCCAAATGCGGCGGATAACCTTATACTGGGTGGGTTATTATCTTATACTGGGTGGGTTATCATCCCAAATGCGGCGAATAACCTTATACTGGGTGGGTTATTATCCTATACTGGGCGGGTTGTTCTGTTGCCAGCAAATTTCATCACATACGTATTTGCCTGGCTTTAGATCCAAGGCACTTGTACAATGGTATCCTTTGAGTAAACTGCTTATAAGAAACTGTAAGTATTCTCCTGGAAAAAATTAAGAAACTGTAAAGGAAGCGATCACAAGAAATATACCGCTTATAAGAAATAAAGCATTAAGAATAAAAGAGACATACAGAAATTGAATTTTAAGAGTTTCTTACAGTTGAAACAAGAGTAGTGTGACCGACTGAATTGGATTATGCGAATATTAATCGTATAATAATCGAATATGATTTTGAAGAATCGAATAATATAATGACAACATTTCGATTTTATTGACCGCTCCTGCGCTGTGGTACCCTGGGTAGCGCTGTGGAAATCCGCAGCAAAATATGACATGGCATTCAATGCATTTGACAGTACAAGACTAAGAGATCATTATTCGAATTATTATTCCAATAACAATCCAATAATGATTTGGAATAATCAAATTTTTTAGGATTTTGCTGGTTACGCTTCTCTTGCATCAACTGTAACTGTTCTTACGTAGTACCAGAGTTTCTTAAATTTTTGGCCATCGTAGTACTAGTTTCTTATAAACCAGTTTCTTATAAAAAACGAGTATTGTCAAGCGGAAAAGTGTCCTTTGCCACTAAGTTTACAAAGAAGCAGAATGAATTTGACCAAATCGTCACTGTTTTTGAAAATCAACTCTTGGGCGACCTTCTCCCTCCCAGTTAGAAAACAAATGTTCCTTCTTCATTTGCATTCACAACAGGTGCCTTGGGATCTATTACAACTCCGATGGATTCCATATTACAAGTGCCTTAGATCTAAAGCTAGGCAATATGTATATTTTCTATTCAGGGGGTTGCTGCCAATTCATAAACTTTCCCTAGCACCCGACAACAGAACAACCCGCCCAGTATAGGATAATAGCCCACCCAGTATAAGGTTATCCGCCGCATTTGGGATGATAACCCACCCAGTATAAGATAATAACCCACCCAGTATAAGGTTATCCGCCGCATTTGGGATGATAACCCACCCAGTTTAAGATAATAACCCACCCAGTATAAGGTTATCCGCCGCATTTGGGATGATAACCCACCCAGTATAAGATAATAACCCACCCAGTATAAGGTTATCCACCGCATTTAGGATGATAACCCACCCATTTAAGATGATAACCCACCCAGTATAAGATGATAACCCACCCAGTATAAGGTTATCCGCCGCATTTAGGATGATAACCCACCCATTTAGGATGATAACCCACCCATTTGGGATAATAACCCACCCATTTGGGATAATAACCCACCCATTTAGGATAGTAACCCACCCAATTAGGATGATAACCCACCCAGTATAAGATCATAACCCACCCAGTATAAGATCGTAACCCACCCAGTATAGGATTATCCACCCATTTGGGCGCATAGGTTCCATAGCGTGAATCATTTAAGATATTTAGGGTAACTAACAAAACATTCTGCAAAAGAGGAGAGTAACTTGTTTGGAAATCCATCTACCAGTCATGTTCATGCATTACATTTACACAGTTTACAATTTAAAATACCGGTCTTGTACTGTGGGAATTTTTTAAATTTTTGCATGTTGCGAAAATTCAGCAAATTACTACTCTCCTATGCAGAGGCTCCTTTCCATCGTTTTGCTTTGCAATGGCCTGCATGCAGACTTTACTTTCCAATGCGAAGGAGAGCCTATGAGGATTTGGCTCTCGCAGTGGAAAGTAAAGTCTGCACGCAGGCTAGCTTTGCAAGGATTCACAAGGATAGTAAAAAGCTCTGCGAAGGAGAGAAGCATATTACAGCAAGCCGAATCAAAGGGCAAACATTCCTCCTCTGACCTTTGGCCACTAATTGAAATCAAATGACTCTGGTGGGCGTGCTGTTATGTTTTGTTTGTTAATTTCACATTTCGAATCAAAAGTTTCGATCACCTGTGATCACAGCTGCAATCAGACAAATACATATTCCACAAAACAACAGAAGGCTTTTTACCATTGCCTTTGTCCTTTCATCCCTGCAAACACTTTCTATCGTCTGGAGGTCAAATCAATGAGAATTTCAAGAATTTCTGCCGTGAGGGGCATTTCACTGCCAAAAAATCCCGTACATCTTTGGCTGAAATCCTTGTTTCCAAGGAAAATCCATCTAAATAAATCCGTAAAAATCCTTTTGTTTTGACAAAATCTGGTACGCTTTTTCGAATGGGTGAAGTGCCCCTCGAATTTCTGATTCAATTCAATTAGAAATGCGGCTTTCGCTGCAAATAAGAATCATATGAAGTATTTAGAATTTTAGCCAAGCAGGCTTGTTTATGCAGTGCATACCTGACTGGAAGAAATTCTCGCGCTCTTGTCCTCTCCTCGGCTGGGAACTGATAGCAAGAAACTTCGCAAATGGTTCGGCCTAAATCTTTCGGCGTCGTGAAAGCTTCCTTCTTTTTCTTATCTCTGTTGTCCAACAAACTTCGTATTCTTTCCAAACATACCTCTTGCAAGCGACAGCCTTGCATTTCTTCTCGTCCCAACGAGGTATGACACTGTTTGTGAGCAGAAATTTGTTAGCGCGTCAACAACATCGACTTTCAAGATTCAATGGAATCATTTGGGTCCATCGAGAAGGATCTTCTGGATCAACGCCAGAACTCTTTGATAAAGCCGAGCACCCCTCAAACGCAATTTTGATTGGTTTAGCCTTGGAAATTTGAATCTCGGGTGCTCCCGCTAAAACTGAGCATCCATCAATCGATGATGCTATTGGTCAAGCATCTGATCATGTGAACTGACGGACGCTCAGCGCGATAGGGAACGTGCGCTGCGATAAACCATGGACCACTCTGCAATGAATTACGGACTCACAGAATGTATATCAAATCCCCTGCGATGTTGAGATTATGTTGCTGTTGTGCTTTACATATTTTATGGACCAGTTCATAAAGCTGAAACAAAAGCCTGTTCGGAGCTGCTGAGTTTTCAATCCAAGATATGTGGTGGGGGGGGGGGGCGGCTGCTGCCTTATCACCTTCTGTGTTTATAAAGTAGTAATTTTCAGTGCTTCATCAACTAAATCAGCTAATTATGTAAAAAATTAAAATGCATATCTTTGGATTTTTGAGGAGTGCTTAAGCACCCGTAGCGCCCCCTTGGATCCGCCCCTGGATG
This sequence comes from Aurelia coerulea, assembly GCA_039566865.1. Classification (NCBI taxonomy): domain Eukaryota; kingdom Metazoa; phylum Cnidaria; class Scyphozoa; order Semaeostomeae; family Ulmaridae; genus Aurelia; species Aurelia coerulea. The sequence continues at coordinate 11,484,983 of CM076963.1, forward strand.
AAATCAAGTGAAAAGTTTCTATGCTTTATTTGAGCCAGTCTTACCTAAAAGGGCTGTATTATCAAAGAACCATTGGGGCAAGTGCTAAATACTGTATTTATTGTAAGCACAGGAATTAAGCAAACACACCAAAGAATTCAGCAAGTTAAATCACAGTTTTATTTATTTATTGCCAATTAGCTACATGGAATTCTTTTTTATTCAATTGGTAAATTGAAAATAGAAAGCAAAAGAAAAAGTGTGATGCTCATCTTATTTGACCAATAAATAGTAGGTTTATGGTACTTTCTGCTTTGTACGTTTCTGTATAGTAATACAAGGCTAAACTTGGCTTGCAGTGGGGATTATGACCTTGTCCTAACCTTTGAAGAAAATTTACAAGGCTATCATCAGTAAAATTCCAAGTTACAACCAGTCTAACAAAAGGTTTCCACAAGGCTAGATCAACCTAGCGCTAGCTGTGCGAAGCTTTGAAATTACAATTTGAATTTACAATTTGAAACATTTCACATTAAAGCTTTGAAACAAGAAAAATTTAAGAAGTGTATACATAAATATAAGGACAAATTAGATAAGATTAATTTTCAATCAGGGACATTAGCAATCAAATCAAAAGATCATTCTTTTGTGTATTGAACATTAAAATTGAATTGACATTTTCCAATTTATAGACTGCAGTATTCCATTGGACTTTAAGTTTTTCTAGTTACATTTTATCAAGATTTAATTTCAACTATTTACTCAATTTTTTCATGCAAACATCTTAATCATAGATATAGTTCTTACTTGTAATTTTAACTTATATTTTAGTTTTAGTAAAACAGGTCCACATCAGCTGTACAGCTGCCTTAGATTTAACCTGTATAATCAAAAATATGTAGCCTAGGTTAAACTTATTAGCTTTTTTTGAGCCATTTACAAGGTTACATGCAGCAAGGCTTTTCTATGCTAGAATGACGTTACAAGGCCATAACTACAAGGCTTGTACATAGCTGTTACCTGGCATCCTATTTTCCGTACATGTTGGATCCATTTCGTCCAAAGAAATACAAAGCAAAACCGATTATGCCTAACTCTTTGATTTTCTCAGTTTCTTTAAATTTGCTTTGAAGCAATGAAGATGTGTGGGATGATGAAGTGAGTCCTCAACCACCAAGCTCACCAAACTGCAATGGAAGATCAAGAAAAGTGTCTGAAAGGACTGGCAAAACAAGATCAAAAGCAGTTTATACTGTTGGTGAGTGACTTTAAGAAATACTTCAGGATGGCAGCAGTGTAAAATGTTCAGAAAACTTTAAATTTGATTGTGTGATATATGTTCCTTTTTTTTCAAATGATGTGCTTGAAGGAAACTTTAAGTAACTTGCCATCATTCCAGAGAGAGCATTGTTGATACTATCATCAAGCTTTTTATGATTTATGAAAGAAAGTATGAAAGGAAGCATAAGAACATCAAACACCACAATTTCTATTCCCGATTGACGAAAATCAATAATTTTTCAAGAAAACTTTAATTTATGAAGGATCTTAATATAGTGTGGATAGGACCAAACTTACAATAAATAGGACCAAAAATACAATCTAATGCTTTTCCAGACACAGAAATCTCCTGAAGACCCTTATCTGCTGCAAAGTTACACCTGGTGGCATTGTTTTTGAAAAATTGATAAATTTATATGTTTTAAGTAAATATTAAGGTTACAGGGATTGATAAAAGTGATCACATTTACTGTACGTCCAACAATTAAGAGACATTGCTTAATTTGAGTGTATGGTACCCTATTCATGAGAAGCAAAAGCCTGAGAAAATAGAATCCTTAATTTCTTGTTTTTTTTAAGCCAGACTGTGAGAAACTAGTACAGTATGTGAGATAGGTCACACATGCTAAGAAGCAACAAACTAATTGTTAGCAAGAATATTCATTGAATTATAGAAAAATAGAGAAAATTAAAGCTTACCGCCACTGGGAAGATATTCAAATTAATTGTTCATATTTAGAGGATTAAATTCAAACATAAATAACTGATACAATTATCATATATAACTACGTAAACACAAAACAACATAATATGATGGGGTCAATTTTTTGTTACAAAATGTGGCCTTCAATGTTAATTTTTTTCTCTAATTCATTGTTATTTCTTACCAGCAAACTTTTGAAAACTAGTAAATTTGTAAGAAGCTAATCATTGCAGAAAGTCAACAAATTAAATACATTTCAGCTTTAAAAAAATATTTGAGCTTTTTATGACTTTTGTATTGTGTATTACTGAATGCCATTCAATTGCTTTAGAATCTTTTCTTATTATTTCATAACAGGAAGGCCACCATGGTATGATTCAAATGGACAATTGAAACAGGCATTTATGATTGGTAAGTTGCACAAAGATGCTTTTGATTCAGTCAGGTGGATGTATCACCTATCTTCAATTTCCTGACAAACTAAAACTGGCTGCTGTATCAGCTAGTCAAAGCTGGCAATTCTACATTGAAATTTAACTATAGGTCTATAAGTGTCCTTCGGGCCCTATCTAAAGCCCTTGAGTGCATCATGGCCAAGCAAATGAAACCATTTGCAAATGCCGGACTTTCTAGTTTACTGTGCGTGTGCAGGCTTCCATAACGGTTACAGTACACAACATGCATTGTTCCGTCTTAACAAAATTTGTCGCAGTATGCTTTGCAAGAATTCTTCCTGTGACTTTTAAAGAGTGAAACTTCAAAAATTTATCAAACAAAGCAAATGAGAAAATGTACAGGTTTTTAGAAGATACAATATGTATTCGTTGATTCTATGCAATTGTGACAAATTGAATCATCTTTTTTTCTGTTTTACATTCAGGCATATGTGGAGGAAGCGCATCAGGAAAGACAACTGTTGCAAAGAAGATTATTAATGAACTTGGTATTCCTTGGGTTATCATTCTATCACTTGATTCATTCTATAAGGTATGTAGCCAAACTGCATGTGAAAAGACATGCTAAAGAGCATGACATGAAAATTTTAAAGGGAGTACAAAGACCAGCAGCCTTTGCCATCGTTTGTTTTAGGGAATTTTGTAAAGTTGGTTATTCTGGAAGCTATAGAGAGCAAGTCGCTGACATCACGCAAAGCATGCTGGTCGTTGTGCTCCCTTTAATATTTTTCTTGGATTTAGTAGACTTATCTGCAGTTTTGTCTGCAGCATCCTCTTTCAATTACTCATCTAAATCATTGTTTTTTGTCATTGTCATAGTGTTAGAACACTGGGAGTTAAATGATATTCAGGGTAAGTTTTGATTGAGTAGCGTAATGTTTGGTCAGTTATCTTCCTGATGTTTATGATACATAGCTGGTCTGCAAAAGTGGATTTGGCACAATGTTTATTCATATGCCAGGTGCCCCAAGACTTCATAAGCTAGATCACACCAAGCTCCCCAGAATCAAGCATTATTGACACATTTATTTGAAAGGCATGGCTATCCTTTTTGAGATGCTGCTTAGTCGTCCAATTAGGCAATTCGGCAATTGCAACTCTTCTCCTGAAACAAATCTGATTTAACAAAAATTTAAAATCCTACTTTTCTTGTTCAGAGTGAAATAATCCCAATCCCTTTCTAGTCCATGTTTTATAAAAGATTTATGGTAGAAACAGATCTGAAGTTGTTGTGAGAAATCTATATTGCAAAAAGACGGTTCGTTTTTAATACTTAGCGTATTGTTATATCTTCCAAAATATGGGCTGGAAAGAGGTTTGTTCATTCATTCATTCATTCATTCATTCATTCATTCATTTATTTATTCATTATTCATTATTCATAATTCCATTACTTTATTTAAAGTAGGCTGGGAAGATTCCTAAGTATTCAAAGCTAATTTAGGCCTACTATGCATGCCACATGGTGATAGCTCAACGGTGAGCAAGAAACGATAGAATCAATCAGTGAGTCCATTTTTGAAACTATTTTAGGACAGTAGTCATAGCTGATACTGATAGAGGAACATCTAGAAAGATTGTTTGGCTATTCAGCTCAGTGTTGATGCAAAGATTTTGTTGATAATGCTTGGTATGATGAAGAAAAGCATGATCAACCCCATGAAGTTGTTTTTGACCTGGGGGGCGGTACTTCACTGTGACCATGATTCGACCTGCATCTGGACTTTGACAAGTGCCCCCATTTGTATGACAAAATATTCAAAATTTCCGAACCCTTTTGCATGAACATCAGGAAATTTCTAACCCATGTGTATGAATTTTGTCGACTTAAAGACTCAAATACTATTCAAATTTCTTCAGCTTTGACTAGCTAGACGCTGTTGTTGTCATTGTTGCTACACAAAACGTTGTCTTTTCTTGACGTTATCGTTTCTCAAACAAAATACAATGAGATTTTCAGTTGTTTGGTGTGGATTATCATTATGGGTCCCATTGATTAGAATGTTCTTATAAACGTTTCCCATCTACCAGAATTAAAGTAAAAAACAGACCCATATGTAGAGAATTGCAGATAAAATGTGAGTGGCATGTCCGGTATCACTTAACAATGAAGTATACCTTTTGATTCAAATACAAAAATTCTTGAGGCGACATTGAAATATATTAAAGCCTCAGAACGCTTCCAATAAATTGCTAAAACCAGCGTGGGCGTTGGGTCTTTGGGGGGATTGCGCAGTTTCGTGTGGTTTTTTTGGGGATCTGATGCTTATGCTCTAACTCTCTCGTGTTAACCTTTCCTCCTTTATGTTTAGTGTGGGGGTCGTCTGGCAGTCTTCGTAATATGAAAATGGGCCGCGTGCGGCATTTCGCACGTCTAGGTTAGTTTAGGCGTGCGATGGCGTGCGATACGAAAGTGCTAACTTTCATCATCATGATTGCGATTATTTGTTGTTTTTCATTCTTGTTCTCAAGAAATATGGGGTGGTGGTTTCAACATGACCTTTCATATCGTAAACTACCGTAAATGATGAAAGCTGATCGATAACGGCCTTTTATTGCCCTCAGATATAAGCTTGTGAGGGTGATCACCCCCAATATAGCGTCGCTTTTTTCGAGTGTTTTTTGCTCTTTATTGATAAGCTTTCAATACGTTGTTCTTGCATCGGTGAATGCTCTCTTCCACGAGACATATGGCTTATTTTCCTGTCGAGAAGAGAGAAGGCAGGCAAGAAACTGCCGTGCTACTAAAGTTACGAAAAATATTTCGTTGAGTGTGTATTTCTCTGTCGTACTGCCTTTCAAGTTAGGGAAAGGTCAAAGCAGTTAGGCCATCCAGTTTCCTGTTTTCCCGTTTGATAAAATGTGGACTTCAATTAGGCTTCAAGCCTAATTCAAAACAAATAAAGATTTCACAAAAGTTATTGACAGATTAAAGAGGGTGATTAAGTAGCGAATATACGGTCTAGAAAAAGCAACCAAACCTTTTAAGGCATCTAAAGTTTATTGGAGAGTTTACGCAAATTCGTAGTGGGCCTACTCTAGAGATGCACTGCAGAAAATCCAGAGAAGGGTTTTGTGTCAAAGTCAGATTAACGTGAGTATTATTCATCATTTTCGCTCCCTGATTCTTGACGACGTTAACACTTTAGTTCAACTAGGAACATGAACAAAGAAGAGAGAACGATGATAGACCCACGAAGAAACTTTTCTATTGCAAAATACAACAGATTGGAGAGATTATTAAAGACAAGTCTATCCTCCGCATCTTGCAGTTCTTTAAAGATTTCTTGTTGCATCCATTTGCTAAGATCGATCAATAAACACTCAAAGCTCCGCCTGAAATCCTTGCATCTTGTTTGCTTCGCCAGTGAGCTGACCTTTACAACGGTTTCCTTTCGTAAAGAGACCGAAGCAAGATCGTAGCATCGAGTGATGAATGAAGGAGAAATTTCAAATTCTAAATAAAAGGAGGGTTCTGTTTTTTGCGACATTGTTTGTCATTGAAATTTTATGAAATTCGGTAAATTTTCAGGTTTGCCCGTGCGACGTTTCGCACGCCTTGGACAATTTAGGCGTGTACGGAGGCGTGCGCGTGCGATCGCACGCCTCATATTACGAAGACTGCCCTTCGCCGTTGTTTTGTAATGTTGTAATTGTTTGTTATTGTAGATTTTATGAGAATATTAAAAAAAGACAATGAAGTACCCCCCTCCCCCCGGGTGGTTTTGGTCATTGATAGGTGAATTAACGTCAGTCAAATGTTATCATTTCAGGTGTTAACACCAGAACAGCACGAAGCAGCTGTCAGGAATGAATACAACTTTGATCATCCCGATGCTTTCGATTTTGATCTTGCTGTTGAAACTTTAAAGAAATTAAAAGCAGGCAAATCTGTTCAGGTAAAACACTTTGCTCATTGCGTTGTTAATTTGGGAGTAGAGCAAAGCTGAGCATAGGGCTCAAAACTTTTAAATCTTTAGAAACATGGTTGTAGAATTCTGTGACATTTTTTTGAGTTGAATGGCTTGATGGCACTTTGCTGTAAATCTGCCGTGGAAATTTTTAATACCCTGATTTTTTTCAAAATGGCGGCAATTTAATTAATTTTGAACAAATTAATGGAAAGTTTTGAAAAAGTTTAAATCGTCGTGAATCCTAAACCAATAGAGGAAAACATGACAAGAAAATGATAGTTTATTGAAGGTCTACAATATGGTGGCAAGCAGGAATCTGTAGCTTTTTGGTTCAGGATTTAGAAATTTTATGACGTCATAGCTTCAAATTTAATTTCCGTGACAGATTTACAGCAAAAATCCCTAATTTCTTTCCATGCCATTTAATTAAAAGAAAATCGTAATAGAATTTTACAGCAACCTTTTTAAAGATTTGCGCCCTATGTTATTTAGGAGTAACGCATAGCTGGTTCTGGGGTTGCTGTGCTTTTTGACGCGACAGAATAGAAGATGAAGGCATTGAGCAAAACTTGTAAGGGTTTACAAAGATGCCCTACTTCTGTGACAACAGAAAATGGAAGTTTTGAGATTTTTACCACTTCTCTGGCTGTTCAAGTTTTTTATCATTAGTCTAGGGATGTTGCAAAATTGCAAAGCGTTTTTCAGTGCAGCGAAAAGATTGGCCAAAATTTCCTTCTCTTGAAGAGAATAGACATAGCTACATCGAATGGCCGCTATAAATAGGCTACATAAAACACCTACAGACCCATAGTTTCTTTAGCTACACAATGAAACGGCACGTCTCAAAGTTATCAAATACAATATTTTAGCTTGGCCCCGGCCAGCTTTTAACCATGTCGATTCCCTTAAATGTTAACCAGTGAAGTTATTCCACAAAATTTGCGTTCAAGATGTGTTCATTCATTCAATCTATTACTTTGCCTTAATTTATTTTCTTTAGCTTCCAATTTATGATTTTGCAAGCCACAGCAGACTATCAAAACAGGTGAGTGGCTTTTTATTCCGGTTTGTCTGCTTTTTTTAGCGTAACGGCGGGATTCACTCACAAGATGTATGCCATGTCCCTTGATTTATAGGCTTAAACAGAGTACAGCTCTTTTATCTCATGTTGGTATAGATGTTGCAACTTATTGAACGATCTGGGTTTAAATATCCCAGCTGTCAAGCTGTCAATGGAAGATGTCAAATGGCAGCTGTCAGTAATTCGTCCCAGTGCAAAGTCTGTTTTCGGTATTCATGACCCAATAGGCTTAGGTTATCTTTTACAAATAAGGGTTGGTCTCAGCAAATTGAATTTTCACAAATTCAAGCACAATTTTAGGGATACAGTGAACCCAATGTGCCCAACGAATGATGGCATTGAGGATACGGAGCACTTTTTGTTGCTTTGCCCTTCATTCGACATTCAACGACAAGATCTTCTCGCTGGAGTTTCAGAATTGTTGCAACCATTTGTCCAAATCGACGCCCTTCCAAACAATGTACTGGTCCAATACTTATTGTATGGTAATGAAGAACTTTTTGACGAAGTGAATAAAAATATACTCGAACGGGACTTTAAGTTTCATCCACAAAACAGGTCGGCTTGGATAGCTTCAAACTATCGTTTTACGCCACACAACCACTATGTACACTTTTTCCCCGTTTATTTTGTAAGTCTGTTTCACATTTGATGTTAAGCACATCAAGGGTGAATCCACACAAAATCGACAGTATTTCGGACCATCGTTATTGCGAATCAGAAACCCAGACCTGACAGCATATGTGCAATGTGTTGAGCGTTGGGGATTCTGGAGGGGGATGAGTAGCGGTAGCAACTGCTGTCGTTGTTGTTCTCTCGTCCGGGGTTCCTATTATTCAGCATCATACTACTATGCTGGCCTGACATCCAATGTGAAACGGATTCTAGTATTTATCAGTAATTAATCGTATTTGTAGCTTTTTGTAGTTGTTTATTTGGTTGCTATTTTTTGCATGTCTTTGTGTTAATGGCCACGGGGCAGTCATTGTCTTTTGCTCCTTATGGTCCCGTCCCTGTAGTGTTGTATAGTTTGTAAAGTAATTAGAAAGTATAATAGGATGTAGATGTAACATGTATTGTATCATTTTAAATGATTATAAAAAAATATCCCAGTTAAGTTGAATAAAGGAAGTCTATGGAAGACTTCTTTGTTGCGTCACTTGCATTGGTTATTAGGTTATTAGTTCTAGGCCTTTGTCAACTGTTTCTTTCGAGCTTTTATCAAAAATCTGGATTGTATCGATGTAGTGATTGCATTTAAAGCTTTAATTCACATTTGATTCAAGAAAGTTTCAGTTAAATACCTGAACGATTGCTGGTGGTGCTATCCAACTCACAGGCTTCTTCGTAATCTTTTATGTGGATTTAAAGTCCATCTCAAATTAGATGTCACCTGAGATTTGCGATAACGCAAAATTCCTTTGCAAACACTTCTATTATTGTTATTCGCAGGAATTTGCAGGTGACATCTAATTTGGGACAGACTATAGTTGAAACTATGACATTGATTACCGGGTGAATAAAGGAATAGTTAACACGTTCTGTGGGCTGTGGAATAAAAAGTATGCGGCAAATATTAAAAACTAAAATGTTAATGTATCAGTCAAAGGCTAACTTCAATGCGAAAGATGTTGACGGGTTCGGTGGGCTGTGGAATAAAAAGTATGCGGCAGATATTAAAAACTAAAATGTTAATGTATCAGTCAAAGGCTAACTTCAATGCGAAAGATGTTGACGCTTTCGGTGGGCTGTGGAATAAAAAGTATGCGGCAGATATTAAAAACTAAAATGTTAATGTATCAGTCAAAGGCTAACTTCAATGCAAAAGAAGTTGACACGTTCGGCGGGCTGTGGAATAGAAAGTATGCGGCAGATATTAAAAACTAAAATGTTAATGTATCAGTCAAAGGCTAACTTAGATGCAAAAGAAGTTGACACGTTCGGTGGGCTGTGGAATAAAAAGTATGGGGCAGATATTCAAAACTAAAATGTTAATGTATCAGTCAAAGGCTAACTTAGATGCAAAAGTTTTGTTTGGTAAAATCACGCATCTTTTAGACCAGGAACTAAGGAAAATGCTGACAGGGGGTCTTTATTGGAACAAGAATTCCACGTTCCTTTTTGGTCCATGATTTACTTGCCATCGAAATTTAGATTCAATGCAATTTCACTTTCAGAAATGGAATTTGAATGTCAGTGGCAAGTAAACCATGGACCAGAAATGATCGCGGAATTCTCATTCCTATACAGTTCAGTTCACTTCATATATTTTAAATCCACAACATACAATTTATAACTTACTCTATCAACAGAAAACTAAACTACAAGGAAATAAGATATTACAGAAATTAATACATTTATACGGAAAATTAATACAATATACAAATACAGAGAACTGAGATCAATTGTATGGAGTGAATTACTTAAAATTATACATACCCCTTACCAGTATTTTTCTAAGTTGTGCGTCTAAGAGATAAGACATTTTACCAAACAAAATTTTGCATCTAAATTTGCCTTTGACTGATAGATTAATATTTCAGTTTTGAATATCAGCAACTTTTTTCTTTATTCCCATAGCCTGCCAAACGTGTTAATTTGTTTTGCTCACCCAGTAGACATTAGTTAATAGACGACGCTTGCTTGTTTGTGAGGCAACATACAAATACTTCAACCATTAAAATTATTTGATGATGATTCTTGTCTTGCAGAAAACAGTTTATGGTGCTAACGTTGTCATTTTTGAAGGAATCATGACATTTGCATCTCCAGCACTTTTGAAGGTAACTTCTTTGGCCATATTTCTGCTGCGGAAAATTTTGACAAACAAGGACAAAACTGGTGCTCGTACGAAAATTCGTATGTAAATCTGCTTCCCATGAATATCTTGCATTGCTGAGGTAATCCTAGGTAAAATCGACTTGGAGCAATGAGGATCTTAAACTGTCTAATTGAAAAAACCCTCTCTGTCTTCAGAACAGTGGGGCTTCTGGCTATAAGTAAGCAGATTCCGAAACACCTAGTGTGTCCAATGCCTTCTTTTTTTGCCGAATGCATGATTATTGCTTGATTATTGCTGAAGTACATGATTATCTTCCTCAGTGTAAACTCAATTTCAACCGCAGCTTGCCTTAACGACGAGATCTAGGATGCAAAAGAGATCCACCTTTTTGACTCACATGCTGTGGTGCTTTGTTATCTTTCTCCAGCAGCACTTTAAGAAGCACTTTTATAAAATCATTTGTAACTTGACAACGATACCACTTATTTTCAGTAATAACTAGAATTTCTTTTCTAAATAACAAGGACAGATAATGTTACAATAGGATCCGCTACTTTTAATTGACACCTAAGTACAAAGCGATTAGCGATGGCAGACAAAGGGAATTATAGACCTGGTCGGTCAAGGCATAAACAAAACAAAGTAAACCGCAAAAGTTGCTCTTAAACCCAGGTAGCTAGCTCGCTCGTTGTGCATTCCAAAAATTGTTTTCAAGAGCAAACATGAGCATAAATCCAAAGAAGAAGGAAATTCTAAACTTCTACCTCGGGCATTTTATTTGTTTGGTTCAAAAGCTGAGCAGTAAGTGTTTTAATTACACCTAAAATAGGAGAATTGAATCGCCTGTCCATCCTTTTCGTGGCAAAACAAATAAAATGCCCGAAGCAGAAGTTTTTGATCTATCCTTCTTCTTTGGATTTATGCACATGTTCGCTCTTAAAAACCATTACTGCATTGCACAACGAGCCAGCTAGCTACCTGGGTTTCAGAGCAATTCTTGCGGCTTGCATTGTTTTTTATATGATTTGACCAACCAGGCATATAATTCCCTTTGTCTGCCATAACTAATCGCTTTGTACTTGGGTGTCAACAAAAATAGCGGATCCTATTGTAATCTGTCTTTGTTTTTCTAAATTGATATTTCAGCTACATAGATATTACCAGTTTATAAGAATCTGATAAATGGTTTGAGAGCTACCGGCGGGAGGGGAAGAAAATGAAGAAGAAAAGGGAAAGGAAAGTGAGACTTATGAACTACGTGTTCCGAAAACGAGACTCCATTGTCTGATCTGCCCACCGGTCAAGATCTTGACCAGCAGCTTTCTTTCATCGTATCGTGAGCCAATGAAAATTGAGCATATGAATTCTGAGCCTCGTTTTTGCAACGCGTAGTTCACAAGTCTCGCTCTCCTTCCCCTTTGCCTTTTCTTCTCCCTCTTCCCCTCTTTCTCCCTCCCGTTTGCTTATTGACCAAGACCGAGACTTTGGACCAAGTCCACCGGCTTACCAACTTCTAAGCTTTGTTTTACTCACCCGGTACTTTTTATCTTTTACAGCTATTGGATATGAAAGTATTTGTTGACAATGATTCTGATATTCGTCTGGCAAGGCGTTTGAGAAGAGATATTTCAGAGAGAGGCCGTGATTTAGCAGGAGTTCTCAAACAATACGACATGTTTGTAAAACCAGTAGGTTTCTCATTAAAAATATCTTTTCTTTTTAAATTGTAATACACTCATTTTTTTTATAAGAAGCCGCTTATAAGAAACGGTAGGCTCAATTTTTCGAAAGTTGAGAAGCAACCCTACCTATAATGAAAAAGCTAAGAAAATTTTGTAATTTACAGTTTTAATTTTCCCATCGCACTCAAAATGTTTTGACACTGTACAGTTATATCAACTGTTTGGACAATATTTTGAGTGCAAATTATGTTATTTACTTGTTTTGAGATCTTATTAAGTAATTTGAGAGCCCTTTAGACAAAAAAAAATTAACTCTACACTTCCAGCATTAAAAATATAAGAAACACTTAAGAAACTTTTGGTAGCAAAATGGCCAAAAAATGCAAGAAATTGCCTGCCAGCCACGGACCTAAGTTTCTTATAAAAAACTGAGTGTACCTTTAGGTATTCTTGTATCTGCTTAGTAAAATTTAAAACATTTACTCGAAAACATGTTAAACTACCAGTGACTTTACTCTCATTTAGGTCATAGCTTCTAAAAATATCAGATCTTTAAAACTGCTCCTGCTTCTTGTTGAGACAATTCTTGTCACATTCTGGAAGTCAGCTAAAGTAGTATAAACTAGAAATAGCTATCGCTAACTAATGCCCACGCTTCGGTGCAAGTAAGATTCAAGAAACGTAAACAGAACAGAAACTTCAGAAAGAAAACAGGCAAGGCATGCATAGGCACTTATCATTTGCCTTGGGAATCTTGGAGGACCAAAAACCTTGCATGGAGGCTGCAAATTTGAATAATCATAGAAGTAATTTTTGATAAGAAACTGGTTATAAGAAACTCAGCTCTCAGATCGCCAATGAATTAAAGGGGCTGGGTCACGTAACCGTAAACAAACCTGTTATCTCTATGATATATATTGTTGCCCACACGTGGCCATTGTGTTCTGGGCAAATTTTGGTGGATGGGGTGAATCCACAATAAAGTTACTACTAAAAATCCACCAACATCTTTGCAATCTTACAACATATGGTTGTTTCGTTTGTTTCTCTTTGAAGTTCAAGAGTTCATCTTCAAAATAGCACTTTTATTTTGACAAAAATAGTGGAAAATCTGGTCTGATATGGCCTGTCAAAAAATCTGCAAATCGTCGTTTCGAAAGAAGTTTGTTTACTTTTTGAATAACTATAGCTCGAGGAACTATTCATTTTGCTAAATGTAATCCTTAAAATTGGAAAGGTTTCAAAAGTAGTAACAGCTTCATAAATGATCTGGCTGAGGTCTCTCATTTTGGGTTCGTACAAGCTCGTTTTATTCTACCATATTTTTTATTGCAGATGTTTGAGCAGTACATTGCTCCTTCAATGAAAATATCAGATATCGTTGTCCCATGGGGTAAGTTTGTAGCATTTTGCGTGTCATTTTCAACAACGGCTTTATAGACAATGTTAGCGATGATTTTACACTGGAGTTACATACTGATTTTAAAGTGAATGAACGAAGATAAAAATGAATGAGCGAAGATAAGTGGCCTGCTCTTTGAAGACCTATACACTTCAATCAAGCTAAATGCGTTTTATATTAAAGATGGCCTTCCATGCCTGTAAACTACTACCTTCCACTGCTAAAGACCCCTACATCAATGGCATTTTCATCAGGTCTTAAGTCAACATTTCCTCCAAAGAGCAAAGTGTCTCAAAAGTTTTGGCTTGGATGGTATGTTAATCTAACTTGGGTATACTGTTCAGTATGACATTGCAGTTTAACCAAGTTATGGATCTATCCCTGGATTCAGTTACTTATTGTTGACAAAGCGACGTTGTGATAGCAGATGTTTGGAATTTGATTAAACTGATTTGCAATGATGTTTGCTAACATTTGTTATGGATAATCAATTTTGTACATAGGGAAAGCTATGAAAATTGTTTCTTTCCCGGCTTAATATTGATAACTAAGCCACCAGATGAGTCTAGAAAAACTATCCCCGTTTGAAAGAAGGCTGCTCCCTGAATATTAAAGCAATGATATTGGAAACTGTCTTGTTTCATTGCCGATATGCTCAATTAGCTTCAGTAATTTACCCGGCTTCAATCGGTCATTCCTTCCCGTTAACATGGGAGATTTTCTGCAGAAGGCTCCTTCCAAAAACCTGCAAAACGAGTGAAAACAACGTGCAAATTTCCTTTCTTTTCCTTCCTAACAACAATGACACTTAAAATGTATCAGCATTGTTTTGTTTCTTGGGAGAACGGAATCCTCCTGAAATATTTTTCATACTAGGGGAAAAACTTTTCCATCCTCCTAATACGTGTTGAAGTCATTGCTGTAAGGTAACAATAATGGGGAAATGTGCTCGTGATTTTAGCACGTTTTTAAAAGTATCTCGAAGGGATTTTCTTGAGGAAATCCCTTGTAAAATCTGAACGGAGCGACCGATTTCAGCGAGGTATATTTCAAAATATATTTGAACATGTCCATTGTTAAATGTTGTATTTGCCAATATCATTACTTTGATATCCAGAGGGCAGTTGACTGTCAAACGGGAATTGTTTTATTGACTCACCCGATATGTGAAACATTATTTTTTCAGAGGGTGAAAATACGGTGGCGATAAACTTGATCGTTCAGCATGTCAGAACCCAACTGGAAAAGGTTAGCTTACTCAAACTTAATACTTGCAGATAGCCATTTGATTGATTGGTTAATTGATTGATTAATTCGATTTTGTAATGCAGTGAATTTTTACACAATAAAGACAAATTTTTACCAGGCAGATTGATTTTGAAATGGAGCACCTAATTCATAGTGAAGGTTTGAAACGATGCTACATGTAAAGAATTCCGTCATTGAACAAAATCGACAGTACAAAGTTCGCAAATTTTGTGCGTTTCAGTGCCAACGATGTGAAGGCAGACATTGCTCCTGAAAGTTCTGTGCTGGTAAAATTTAGTTACAAATTTGGGTAACAATAGCGTTTATTTTCCTGGGCAGTATAGTAGGCATTTATCTGAACTATTTTTTCATTCCAGTGAAGAAAAAGAAACGTGAAATACAAGTTATTCTCTTTAAATTCGGAAGATTATAGCTCTCAAGTCGGCTCTTAATGACCTCAAAATTTGCGGTGAGCAGGCCGAAGACGGGTTTTTAAGCACAGATTTGTAAAACCCATCGCCTACTAAATCGCGGCTGTTTACCGCAAACCAATTTCTCATGTAAACAAGCTTTTTCGTGTCAAAGTTGCAGTCTTGTGTTGTGTAAAATCCATTTTTGAGACAGGTGATAGGAAATCTACTTTAATTACTTTCGTTTCGTTTCCTCTCCGGGGGAACGGATAGGCTGCATAAAAAGTTTTCGCAGATGTGTCGCTAATATTGGTAGGCTTTTGATGGGAAAGTCCACTCCTTTGTCGGCTGTTTTTACTTGAATTTGGTATTTAAGGATGAAATATGGAAGGGGGGAACGTTGCCAACAAACTTCCAGTAGCATTGGGTATTACCAAGTCAAGCTTTATCAATTAGAATGGGATAACCTTCTCAAAACTGAAGTGCCGATCCCCCGTCGTGTGGAGAGTCATGCACCCTCTCCCTCCCAGCGCTCCATGTCTTGAAAATGTGCTTCGGAATTATGTAAGTTTGTGCTCAGCAAAGTTTGTTTATCTTTTTGTTGACGTTACTTGTGAATAGTAGTTAAATTAAAGAAATAGTGTTACACTAGATACGACCGTGCTAAAATCATAAGTTCTCACTTTCAAATTATTGAAAATCTTCGAACAAAGTAATATGGCTTCTGATTCTTGTTCGTTGCAGCGTGGATTCAACTTTAGGTAAGTGAGAAATCTTGTATTTTTCAAATCTATACGCTTTAGTTTTGGGGAAAAGGAGACTTTCTATTGGTTGCATAGCTAAAACATAGGAGAGAAATCGTTCTGTGACAATTGGTATATGTTTGTTTAATGTTGAAAAAACAAGAAGGTACTATGCGATGACTTTATAAATTGAT
This sequence comes from Aurelia coerulea, assembly GCA_039566865.1. NCBI lineage: Eukaryota > Metazoa > Cnidaria > Scyphozoa > Semaeostomeae > Ulmaridae > Aurelia > Aurelia coerulea. Next base: position 11,500,857 of record CM076963.1, read on the forward strand.
GACTTCATCAGTTGAGATGCTATGGAGATGCAATCGAAATTTTTGTAAAGTTAACATATTCAGGCCTCCAAAAAACTCTGTAACCTGGTTTCCAGGCACAATTTGCAAAGAAAAATCCTTGGCCTTTTCTTCAGGCACACAGTGGTCCTCTGTTGTCGTAAAGGCACGTTTAAGAGTTCTTTTGTTGTCTATAAATGCCTGATGCTATATTCATAAATGCCTCTTTAGATTCTTGCTTTCTTTTTATAAACCTGTGTGTTGCAGTTGAATATTGCGCATGCAATATTTTTATGTCAATATATGTATCTACAGTACAGGTCCTTCACAAATATACTCATTTAATCTCATTTGATCTCAGGGTCAAGGTTATTTAAATAATCCCCCCCCCCTACTAAGACAGACATTCGCAGTTTATTTCACAAATTTCCCCAATATTGTATTACTTCTATATAAGCTTGTTATGAGATGGTTATTGATATGATGATTCTTGCCCTTCAACAGATCAAAGCTGGTTACAGCACATCAAGGACAGCCACTTCCTGACATTTTATACATGGTTGAAGATACACCACAACATAGAGGATTACAAGCAATTATAAGGTTTGTATTGTCAAAAAAGTTATAGTCGACTCACGTTATCTTGAATCGCCTTTCTGATTTTGAGCACTTGTAATGTCAAAAAACTTTCTTTTCAAAACTACTTGAGAGAAGAGTTTGGGGAAGGATGTTCAAGAAAAACAACGAATTTCATCCATAAGACATATCTAGACATGTATCGTTCATCCTCAGCTTTTTTAATATATATATTTTTTTCTTTTACATTCAATCTAAAAGCTTACAATACACATTACTTAATTACACTACTTACAAAATACTCTACCATTTGGAGCAAAAAACTATGGCTACCTCATGGCAACATAAAACAGGAAACACGAACATAGCACTACACGTAACGACGTGAAGAAGGGAATGGAAGGAAATGGAAGAAAACGGGACAATTTCTTGGGAGAAGAATATGAAAAATCTTTAATCCAGACGTTCTGTCTTGAGGATGTACGTAATAGTCAAAGTTAGAATTGATCTGTTTACCTCATAAGACAGACTTTCATCACAGTACAAAAGAAGTTGCAAAAAGCTGTTGCTCCAGACAGAATGCCCACTATTTTGAAGTACAACATTAACATCGGTGAGACTTAATAATTAAAGATACCAGGAGAAGTAAGTTTAGCTTACACTACAGTAGGTAAGTGCAAATAGGAAACGCATATGTAACAAACTCAGACACTGAATTTCTTTTGGAATTATCGGACGAAACATGCTGCGAATTGTATCTGACTGACGTTTTAAGTTCGGTGTATCATGGTCTAGATTTTTAAAGCAATCCGGACGTATTTTGCTAAGCATATGACCTTATAAGTCACAATATAAATTGCTTGATTTATTTCACAGGGACAAAACTTGCGCACGAGATGATTTTGTATTCTATTCGCAAAGGCTGATGCGGATTTTGATAGAAAAAGCCATGTCTCTACTGCCATTTAAGGTAAGTTGTAGATCCTATGTCGTCATTACTTCGTAAAGTCGTTTTGGGGGAATGGGTAAACACAATTACAAATATTGGACGTAGTGAATGAATGTTTTTTCCTTCAATGATTTATTTTGAGTGGGCTGGAAGGATTTCTAGCTATTTACAGCTAATTAAGCCCACTATGCATGCCGCATCCAGGCATGGTACCCTTAGTTTAACGTCCCTTCCGAAGGACGGCGAGGTGAGTTGCGAGGTCAGGCCTCCTAGAGGTCACCCATCCGGAGTTTGACCTGACGGAAACTGTATAAGCCGCCCGGCCACTCATCCCACAAAGCGGCTACTCTCACAAATGGGACACCACTTCAGATCAGTTTGGCCACTTTCATGTACATTGGTGAAAAGAATCATTAACTCCCCCTCACCCCCACCCCATTTGCCCTTTATTCCTACTTTGCCATTTTTTATATTGTAGCCCCACACATGCACAACTGTTAATGGTAACAAATACAAGGGAGTGCAATTCGCAGGCTCTGGGGTAAGCAGTTTTTAGTGTAGCGTCTCTTTTCTTATCCTTTACACAAAACCATTGGAATATCTAAACACAATCTGGTATTCTTAATAACTTCACTTTTAAAGGAAAGTAAGACTTGCCCCAAGTCTATTTGTAGTAAGCTAGACTTGCCCCAAGTCTATTTCGTCAACTGTAATGAGTCTATCTGCCTTCAATTTTTTTGGCGAAATTTTCTTTGACGAAATAGACTTAGGGCAAGTCTAAGTAATAGCTAATGATACATTTGATGGCCTTCGTATTTTCTAGCCGAACGTAGTACCAGGATGAATTAACATTTAAGAAACTATAGTACTGCGTTCAGGAAGCAAATGTAACTTTTCAATGCTAAATTCAAGAATACTGTGACAAAAAAGTCGTTGAAGTCTTGCTCAGCAATTTGATCTTTTGAGCCAAACTGAGCTCGTTTCATTGCCAAAGATTGTTTTGTATGTCAAGAAACATATCTTTAAGAGACATAGAAACTACATCTGGTTCTTGCACCCGGAAAATAAGAAAAATTGTAAGGAGCTTTAAGTAATTAGCAGTGGAAAAGTTTATGGATAATTGAGAAACTGTTGATACTATCATGAGCAACAAGGGCAGATTTTGCAATACAATAGCAGCAGTTGCTTTTGATTGACACCTCAATTCAAAGCGATTAGCGACTGCAGACAAAGGAAATTCTCTCAACCAGTAATTAAAAAAAAACAAAGCCGCAAAAGTTTCCCCAAAACCAGTAGGGCAAACTCTCGCCTAGTGCAAGAGAAGTTACGTGCTTATAACGAAAGAAGAAGGGTAAATCTAAAGTTCTGTCTGGCGGATTTTGTTTATTTGATTCAGAGGCCGAGCAGAAGGCATGTAATTCTCGCGTATTACAAAAACAGCTCCTGAATCAAATAAACAAAATCCGTCAGACAGAACTTTAGATTTACCCTTCTTCTTTCGTTATAAGAACGTAACATTCCTTAAAAACAACTTTTCGCTTGCACAAGGTGAGAGTTTGCCCTACTAGTTTCGGGGAAACTTTTGCGGCTTTGTTTGTTCTGATTTACTGGTTGGGAGAATTTCCTTTGTCTGTAGTAGCTAATGAATCAAACGCAACTGTTGCTATTGTGTTATAAAATCTGACCATGTTATCATGAGAGAATATTGATTTGAATTGCAGTTTATATATAATGGGAACTTACCTGAGTTCTTTTCGTCGTTTTCTTATCTTGCATTGCAATTACTGTCTGAATTTTATTTTCCATTTCTATACAACCGAAACCGACCGCCATCTTGAATGAATTTTCGCTCCTTAGCTTGCGGAGGAGTGAAGCTTAATTCAGAAACCGTTGATGCAGAATAATGGCGGTTAAAGAGGACTCGAGCTGTGATGCTGATTGTGTTGGCTTGGAAAATGCGATTCAGGCAGTAATTACGAGATCAGGAAACGGCAAAAAAAGAACTTGAGCAAGTTGTCGTTATATCTTAACAGCAGAATGAGTTAACTACGAAGTCAAATCACGATGAGAGTAGCTGAGGCCATTCATCGTAGTTTAGGCCATTGAAATCACTCATTTTGTCTCCTGATGCTCATGATACTATATGCAGATTCATGTTTCTTATAAGAACTTCTGATGAATAATATTCCCATCTTGTATCCGGGAGACCTTTCGTTAAATCCTATGGCTGTATGTTTCTTTGCTTGACTTCTAAGTAAACAGCTTAATATCCTTGGGATACAGAGTGCTAGAAAGGGGTGATTTCCTAGCCTGCGTGGAGCCTCAACAATCCTCCTCCGGGATCGAGGCTGCACGCAGGCTAGTGATTTCCTGGCCTTGACAACATAGCTAAATTTTAGTGGCTTTTAAAAAGGTGAAATTTGGATCGTCTTCACTTGGAACAAACGTATCATTCATTTTAGCTTCAGATTCGTTTTCGAATACGGATATTTCAGAAATTAGATTATTGGATCGTGTGACATAATCCGATATTTTTTCTTTAGATATGCGGAGTTTCAATTTTACGTGCTGGGGAGGCGCTTGAAGATGCTCTCGTATCAGTTGCTAAAGATGTGAAGATTGGCAAAATTTTGATTCAGACGAATAAAGACACGTATGAACCCGAGGTTTGTTTAAGAGATTGCTCACCTCCCATTGTTCTCCTTGATCGTTTCATTTCTGTACCGGGTGACCCAAAAAACTTCACGAGCTAGATCCTATCTAGCTCTCTGAAATCAAAAGTTATTGACAACTGCTTTATATCACCGTTTATTTGAAAGGTTAAGCTATCTTTTGAGATGCTGCATGGTCATTTTAAGCTGTGATTACCATCCGAAAAACTAAAATTAAAGACCCTTTCTTTTCCTGTCAACATTCTATGAAAATTTAACTTAGAGACAGACTTGAAGTCGTGTAGGGAGATCTGATGTTTGGAAAATGACTGATTTCGGCTTGTCATTCAAATTTCATGCTTCCATGTAAATGTGGAATTCGGCTTTTGTCACATCTTCCAAAACATGGACTGGACAAGGAGGGGAAATTCCAAAAAATGAATGAATTACCATATTTTTGAAACTGGCTTTTCGAAAGGTAGTCACAAAGCTTACACTGACCAATCAACATCTCAAAAGATAGCTCAGCCCTTCAGCTACATGTTGATACCTTGTTTGTGTTCATAACATTTGCTTTCAGGAAACTTTGCGCGATCTAGCTCTTGAAATATTTCTCGAGTCACCCTGTGCTGTAGTACTCTTCTGTGATTACGTTGTACCTTGAAATTCTTCTCTATTCTGTTTTTAGTTGCATTATCTACGACTCCCTAAAGATATTGGTAAAGATCACGTGATACTTATGGATGCCACTGTCGCATCAGGTGCTGCAGGTGAGAAAACTTTTTTGCATTTCTTCACTCTATCTATTAATGTGGCGTGAGTGGCCGAGCGGCTTATATAGTTTCCGTCAGGTGGCTGAAGTTAAGCTCGGTCGAGTGAGGTCAAACTCCGGATGGGTGACCTTGGAGGCTTGACCTCGCAACTCACCTCGCCGTCCTTCGGAAGGAACGTTAAACTAGGGGTCCCATGCCTGTAGCTAGAAATGCTACCTGCCCATTCAAAAGAAAGTACTGAAAAAAATGAAAGAAAAATAATTGTGCATTCGTCCTATCGTTGGGCTATTTGCTTCCCAAGTTTAGTTACAATCAGCCCTGCAACTGTTGAATCCTGTAAATGTAAGGTAAAGCAAAGAAACTAAGTTGTCTGATAGTTCTAGAAAATAGCACTTTTGTGTTTTGTCAACTTTATAAACTTGTAATTTACAAACGTCCAATTTTGATGATAGAATTTGTCACTAATAATTCTAGATTTGATTAAGATTTTGCAGATGACTGGTCAATATGTATCTGCTGAAAGTCAGCAAGCATTAGTGGCAGGTTCTTCCTTCCCCAGTGAGGGACATATTTTGAAAGACCTACCCACAGAAATCTGTGCATGTTGTGCATCCAGAGACTCAAAATGATAGATAGTTAGAATCCACAAAGACTTCACTCGGTTTTTGCACGAAAGTGGTCGAATTGAAACTCAACATCGGTGAAACTCAGCTTGACAACTCAACCTGTGCTGAAAGATGATCGAAAATTTCCATGTAAGCAGAAAATTTTCAGCTCGAGGTGTGTTGAAATTAGAATTTAGAATGCGAACAAATGAAGTCGAATGTTTTTTCAATCATGCGAATTTTCGAATAGGACTTGCATTCCTGGATCTAAGCAATTGTTTGCGACCACGTTGATACCATATTACCAAATCTCAGCCCATGTTGAGATAACTCCAAAGCAGTTTCAAAGTAAATGCAAACGCAAACAAACTGCAAATCGTAAATGCAAAGAAAACTAAGCGATGATGTCGAAACTCATCCCGCGTTGAACACAGCACGGGCTGCGATATGCGAATGGCCTTGTAGTATTTTTCATGAGATGCAATCGAATTGACAGCTACTACAGTAAGAACCCGCAAAATAGAAGCCACTTTATGAGAAACCTCAGGCTGATTTTTTTTAGAAATGGTGCCCTCATATAAGAAATTTCTCAGCTTGATTTTGGGAAGGTTTCTTATAGAAGGATCCCGAATAAATTCATATTTAATAATCTTTGCTAAAATCAGGTGCCAAACATTTCTTAGAGATTTCATGTAAAAGCATCTCCATCTATATACTTGGTATGTATGCTATGGTTGAGTAAATTTAGAGAGAATGCTAGGTAGCAAGAAGATAATGGTCGATAGTGTTTCTTCTGGGTTTTCTTTAAAGATTTAAGTTGAAGTCACTGAAGGTTTCTTAACCATGTGATTAGAAACTTTTCAGCCTGTTTCTAGATTAATGACCTTTTAATAAGAAACTAAACAGGCTGTTTGAAAAAAATTGGTTTCTATTTTGCTTGTTCTTTCTGTTTATGTAAAATATACACGAAGATGTTGATTATAGATAAAACGTACACCCTTGAGTGTAATGAATATAAAATAATACTATGTTTAAAAGCCTATTGCTTGGTTTTATCTCCTGACTGACGTTTCAAAACGAGGCGATACAAGAATCCCGCCAATCCCATTGGTTAATCACACATTTCCAGCGGTTTTCCCGTAGCCTTGTATAATACGATACAAGGACGCGTTTTTGTCACCACAGCAACTGATTTAGGCCTGTAAGATTTACAATAAATTTAAGCGACGTAACGGTAACAAAATGCGTTTGACTAAATGATACGAGTCAAAATTAGAAGCTAGCAGGTAAAAAATTCATACTAACCGGTTTTGTAGTTGTACAGGAAAGTATAAAGCCCTCAATCATATTGCACAGACCTTGCAAGCTCGGTCTGTACTTTTAAGACCTTGAGCTTTACATTTTCCTGTATAACACAAAACCGGTCAGTATGAGCATGTTCTTAACTTCCTTGTTTGTAAGTCAGTGCTTTCTTAACACATTGATTTTTTTGCAGCTTTAATGGCGATCAGGATACTCTTGGTAAGTATCGGTTTTGTTTGTTGATTCTAACAATACGTGAGAAGAAAATTGATCAATATATTCATGAAAATTGAAATTTGAAAAAGTTCTTTGATTTAGAATGTTTGTGGTTCTGCCGTGGAATGTAAAACACAAATTAAATAAACCGAACAGCCTGTTTCTACCGGTTGTCCCAAAACAGTATACGGATTTGGTTGGCTCCAGTGATGTGAGTTTAGCTTTAGTCAATGGTTAATCATCATTCTCAAAAGGTTCCTCGATTGTTAACTTGAACATCGGTACTTCGTTTGTTGGTATTGGTGCTTTGACAGCAGACATGTTAATCTTGAAAGCTTAAACTTGCATCCACCTGCAAGCCAAAGCTTTGGCCTTTTGGCCTGAGCAAATTCTTGAGCCACAGCGAATGAACGAACGATAGCCTTGATAAAATGTGAACAGTATTATGTCATATTATAATCTGTTTGCTAGAAGTCACCCATTGAATTTTCCAAATTTTGTTTCAATTTCAGTCCTTAATTTCGATGGACTTCAATAATTTGCTAAGGCCAAAATGTCAAAGCTCTAGTTTGCAGGTGAACGGAAATTTTAGCTTACAAGATTAATATTTCTACTCTCAAAGTACCGATATCAGCAAATGGGGTATCTTTGTTCAAGTTAACTATCGAGAAACATTTGAGAGTGATTAGCCATTGATTAAATCTAAATTCACATCGCTGGACCCAACTAAATCTGAATAATTTTTTGGGACACCCGGCAGAAAAGCTTATGAAGGTACTGTAAGTTTTGGTTGAAAACCTTGCCATGTGCTTCAGAATGATAGATATTGCATTGTTCGTTCTCTAAAATTGTATTTTGGCAACAATATTTTATTGCATTCGCAAGGAATAGACATTGATCTAATGCCTCTTCTAAGGAGAATGATTCTCTTGCTGAAATTTCTTGGCCTTTTTCAAGTAGTATCAAAAACGAATTCGATGCTATCCTTAGAAATGGCAACACCAATTTGGTTGAAGTAAATTTTCACATAAGCGATAATATAATAAATAAATGATTTTAGTACCAAAAATAGCTGAGATGTTGAAAAACAAGACGTTTCAAGCGTATGCTCGTTATCAAGTAGTAGTTTGACTTGATAACGAGTATACGCTCGAAAGGTCTTGTTTTTTTAACATCTCAGCTATTTTTGGTACTAAAATCATTTATTTATTATATTATCGTTTAATTGCTATAGTACCACACGCAGCGAACATATTTTCATTAAATTTTCATATGACTGTTAGAAATTAAGCATCTGAATATTCGAACCTTTTTCAGGATCATGATGTAAAAGAGGAGAACATCATGTTTGTTTCTTTGATCATGGGAAAAGCAGGTTTGTTGATGTAGTGTTTTTGTTTCTGTTTGTTGCTTGTTTGTTGTTGCTAGTCATCAATGAAGAGTTTTTATAGGGTGAGCAGCCGAGTAGACTTGCCCCAAGTCTGTCTTTTCCATCTGTCTACCGTTCCCTTTACGGTAGCCTGGATCCGTCATTTCCTGGATCCGCCCTTCCAACATTCCATCCAGAGAGCTCGGGCTGACGGAATGTTGGAATGGCGGATCCAGGAAATGGCGGATCCTGGAACTACCGTAAAGGGAACGGTAGACAGACGGAAGAGATAGACTTGGGGCAAGTCTAGCAGCCGAGTGGCTTGTACAGTATCCGTGAGATGACTGAAGTTAAGCTCGGTTATATTATATCATGATCCAGATGGATGAACCTTCGGATGTCTGACCAAGCAACTCACTTCGCCGTCCTTCGGCAGTAATGTTAAACTAGGGATCCCATACCTGGATGCGGCATGCATAGGGGGCCTAAATTAGCTAGAAATACAGTAGAAACCCGCATAAAAGAAGCTAGTTTTATAAGAGCGTTGAGGCTGAAATTCCACCTACAACTTTTTAAACCGAAATTTCTAAAAGGTCCTTATATGATAGTTTATTACATGGTATTGTACTTGAAAATTGCAAAATCTGTCATGATGTAAACTTTATCAAAAAGAAATATGGTTGAAAAACTATTCATTTCATAGAAGGAATGCACTGGCATGTATGAAAGCACATTTGCGTTGTACCAACTACAAGCACTTTTTTAAGAAACTTACAGGCTGGACTTGAGTATGGCTTGTAACCAGTAATTCAAAACAAACAAAGCCGCCAAAGTCTCCCCGAAACTAGTACGGCAAACTCTCGTCTTGTGCGCGTGAAAGGTGGGTTTTAAGATAAGTTATGTGCTTATAATGAAAGAAGAAGGGTAAATCTAATGATCTGTCTGGCAGATTTTGTTTATTTGATTCAGAAGCCGAGCAGAAGGCATTGTAATTCTCGCGTATTTAGGGCTTAAATGAAACAATTACAAAACAGCTCTTGGTTCAAATAAAGAAAATCTGCCACACTGAACTTTAGATTTACCCTTCTTCTTTCGTTATAAGCTCATAACTTCTCCTAAAAACCACCTTTCGCGTGCACAAGGCGAGAGTTTGCCCTGATGGTTTCAGGGCAACATTTGTGGCTTTGTTTGTTTTGAACTACTGGTTGAGAGAATCGTCTTTGTCTGCAATCACTAATCGCTTTGAATTGAGGTGTCAATCAAAGTAACTGATGCTATTGTGTTACAAAATCAGCCCCTGTTTATGAAAGGAGATTCATGTACTAGTGTCGTTCTTCAATGTGTTTTAAAGTGGCGAATGGAACAGTAGGACATACAATCATCACAGACTTTAGACATAGAATTAGGAGCATGACTGCACCTACTCTGCTCAAGAGCGTGTGAAATGCTCCAATTGATCTTTGTCTTTGTTACAGGTGTTCATAGCATTGCCTTTGCTTTTCCAAAAGTGAAAATTGTAACAACAGAAGTAGATTCTGTTACTAATGAAAATTACCATATCATTCCAGGAATCGGTGAGTGAATTTATAGCTTTCTTCTCTCAACTTTCATGAGATTATTTCCATTCGATTTCTAAGTCCCTAAATCCCCACAGATGATTTTCTCTTGTCCATTCAAGTCGAGTCGAGTCTTTAGAAAATTTGACTGAGGGTCTTCTATCGTTTTCAGTGTTTTCGAAAACGAAAATTTTAAGAAACTCGCTTCTAGCTCTAAAAACTGAAAACCAAAAAATTTGCAAAAAATCCTAGAATCTAATTCAGGCTTTTCGCTAAAGATTAAGTCATAAATCTTCAAAATCGGTCCAATGTACGATTCATCGTCGCTGCCAAAAATGCATTGTTTATTTTAGCTAAAGTTACCTCTAAATATTCTTGAGATTTTAAAGGTATGCGCTCGTTAGAAATCATGCTTCGATGTAACATGAAATAGAATCTTCTGCCCCATCAACAACGCGAGGGTACAATAGATAGTCTTAACCAGGTCGCACTCATTAGTGTTTCAGCAAATCTGTTACTGATTTACGGTTTTTTCACGTGTTTAATTCTCGATTTTCAGGTTATTAACAGTGGTTTGATCACTCGGGATATTTTTTTCAAATTTCTGTTGTTAAGGTCATTTAAAAATGAATGTTGTACTGACAGACTGTTCTGTGCTGATCACGTTTTGAAGACCGTCACAGGGGATTTTCAATTCAAATTTGCTATGGGTAAGGGACATCTGGTCAAAACGAGCAAGCTTTTCTTTGCTGGGCTCGTTATTCGTGAGGTAACACCTGGGGATTCTGTACCAAATGGGGATTCTGTAAACGTTGTGTTGATCTATCAATCTGACCATTGATCTATTGATTTATTGATCTATTGATCTATTGATTTTTTTAGGGAATTTTGGAAATAGATACTTTGGCACGGAGCTTGAATAACGATATTGAACTTACCTGGAGGTAGAATCATAAAAGCTGGTGCCGGGAGATCAACTTTCTACAGGTTTGACATTTCGGCAGTTTCAGATCAGCATGAGAAATTTTCCTTTTTGACAAATTATTTATCATTGGAGTTTGGAGTTTGGAGTATCAGAGAAATCAAATTTACACAGAGAGGGTTAAAAATGAACTGGGTAATTCAGAGTAGATTCCTCGTTGAAAATTTATGTAGCGTGTATGGCTCGTAATTTGTACACAATTAGAATTCTGTTGCTAGAAGTTTCTGCTACTATGAATTTACAGAACAGACCGAAATTGAGCGCATCTTATTCTCTTCAGTTTTAATAACCATTTAATTTTGGCGCGATAAAGATGCAAGAACGTTATTGAGAGAAGTTAGAAAAATGAAGCAAGTGCAATGGTGAGTTTTTTTTTAATTTAAGATTAAAAGGTCTATTTTGACCAGGGTGCCTTGCATGTCCCATCTCTTGATTGGCCTTTGTTGTTGCCATTTTCATAGGCCATCAAAAGGTGTGTGAAAATTTGTTGCGAGATGATTTAAAGTGGTCAAATTAGAAGAGACGCGAAAATTAAAGGTGATCCTGGAGCGAGAATTTTTATTGATGCAAATGAAGGGTACTATTGAATGATAAAGAATCATGCTTAGATTTCTTTGATATCTCATTTCGTTTTCAAACTATCCACTGATTTTAAGTATCAGCTGATGACGTCATTTTGTTTGCAAATTACTAGGATGATATATTGAAATATAGCTGTATCTGATCTTTGAAAGGTTACAGTTGTAGGAGACATTTAAGGTATGCTGAATAAATGTAATAGAAATTGTTTCATGAGTTGATATGATGTTTAGAAAGGCATTTCAACTGATGAAAAGTTCTTTGAGTTGATTTCCCTTTGTAAAAATATTCAACCTTGTATGCTTTCTTTGACGTTATCAGCAATCATACCGGGTGTCCCAAAAAAAGGTAACAGAATTGATGAGAACTAGCGATGAGAGTATAAGTTCGATCCCAAATAAGTTTTGGAGTACTCTTCGATAGTTAACTTGAAGTTTAATACAAATTGGTGCATCAAGAGTTGAAATATTAATCTCGAAATCCAAAATTTGCGTCCATCTACAAACTAGAGCTTTTGGGTTTTGGCCTAAACTGCTAACGCGCTGGTTAGGGGAATCTCCTCAGTCAAAGACATTTTTGGACAAGGAACCCGTTTGTAAAAAACTGAAAACTAACAAACAAATTAATGAATATAGTCACCAAGGAGTCAAAATGCATTTACTAAAGTACACCAAGCCAAGCACGAATGAGCATTTTTCATGTTCCCTTGGGTATATACGATTGCTTGTTTCGTAATAATTTCGTGAGAGATGATGCAAAAAAAACATTCAAGCAATGAAGATTGTAAGATGGTCTATGTGTTAAAGCCTACGGGACTTATTTCGCTGATATCAAAGTTTTTGTAGAATCAAGAAAGGGGTCTCTTCGGGGCAAAATTCTTGAATCTGATTGTGAACGTCAAAGTCAGATTTCTACTAAAATGTGTTCCTAAGCACGAGGTTCCTTGTTTGTACTTGGCTATGGTTGAGGAGATTCCACAGCACAGCGAGTTAACATTTAGGCCAAACCCCAAAAGCTCTGGTTTCGGGTAGGAGGCAAATTTGGACTTTCAAGATTAATATTCCAAATCTTGATGCACTAATATCAACAAATAAGGTATCAATCTTCAAGTTAACTATCTAAGAGTACTTCAAAACTTATTAGGGGTCGATTCAACTTAAATTCTTATCGCTAGCCCCAATCAAATCTGTTACCTTTTTTTTGGGACACCCGGTCAGTGGATAAAACTCGAATCGAAAATGAAACAAGGTATCAAAAAATTTTTAACGAAATTCTTTATCAGTCAACATTGCTATTCATTTGCATCAATGAAAATTTTTGCTTCAAATCACCTTTAACGGTATCCAGTTAATCTTTTATCATCATACCAGTTGTTCAAATTAAATGTATCAGCGTTTGAAAAATCTCATTTCTGATGACGCAAAATTGCTCATACAAAACTCTTCAATTGTTTTATTCGCGGGAATTTTCACGTGATATCTGATTTGAGACTGACATTATGTAATTACGCCAATTGAGATGAATTGTATATTGTATCATTGTAGGCATTTTTTCTGTCGTTACGTTGGCCTAACCAAGTGCTACTACTTTGCATATGCGGGCAACATGCTCTTTAATCCGAGTACTTTTATCCGAACTTTTCTTTTACCAGAAAGACTGACTCTACAGATTTAATAGAATTGTATTTATGGTATTATTGTATCAAACAGTTGTTATGAATGGTTGATTTTATTTCCTTACCCTTTATATGTGATCTGTTCCTCTTCCCCCCTCAATCCGCAAGTAATACGATAAACCAGAAGCCTGCAATGATTCGATAAAATTTTTATGCACTTTCCAGTATTTTAGGTGACTATTTTAAAAATAAGCAAACTTCAAATTTGCTCTCAGGTCAAACCCAGAGCTGCTACATTGGAGCACATTTACGCAACATTGCTGACACATTATGCATTTTGAAGAGAAATAAACCATAAAAACGACATCTTTGCTATACGTTTTGATAAGGTATTCGCCAATAACCCAAGATTTCACCCAAGATTCGGTAACGTTTTGCAAACATTTAATCGTTGACTGGTTTTTAGAGAATTCATATGCAGCAGGATTAAAACATTTTGAACAACTGCCGAATTTTTTTTTTTTTGAATAAAAAGAGAATTGGTGGATGCAAGTAGCGTGCAAAATAGAAAAATGCTTCTTAATTTCAAAAGGCAAATGAAAATGCCTCGAGATGTTTTACATACACGTGTTACTATTTTTGAGTGATCTGAGTATCATTGATGATAATAATAATGTAGTTCAAACTGTAGGCTAGTAGCCTGTAACACATCTAAAACATAAGACTGGTGACTTTGTACATTGTGAAAAATTTTAAAATCATTGAAACTTTCTTGCCCGTTTTTCTTATTTCTTATAAAAAACCGTAAAAAAGTGCAAGAAGCAACCTCTTGTCCACCCTTTGCATTTCCACACGTTGGGCTAAATTGTCAATGAAACTTCAGTAAAAAATTAACAAAATTTACGGCTGAGATTACGGCAAGTCCACAACTTCGCTGCGTCGATCGCATGGATCATGCGCGCGTCGCCGATCTTTCTTTACTTTAGAGTGGCCATTTCTTTCTGACCTCGTTTCAGAAGTAAAAATATTTTTGGCGCGAAAAGCATTACAAGAACGAGAAGAAAATGGCGAAGTTTACAAGAAAACCAAAGCGAGCAAAACTGCATGTAAAGTCCGAAGATGGCTTCTTGGATGTTGCAGATCGATATCAACATTGTTTACAGCTTTATCATGCTCCACCAACTGAAGAACTTTCGTTGGAAGACTTCGAGAAGTTTGCAATCGATCGACTGAAAGGTAAGCAAAAGCCTGGATGAAAAAAATCTTCCCAAAATCCCAGACGACAGGCCTGACCCGAATGAAGTTATCGTTAAAGTTTTTCATCGAGGATCCGCAGATCTGAGTTCGTCTCGTCTAACTTGTAGCCGGTCTGAATGAAAATGAATTCAGAATCAAAAAAGACGCCATCACTCGCACAATGAAGCAGAATAAAGAATGAAGGGGATTGAATATATTAGTATTGAATATGGATATTTCGATTCATTGCCACCTCTGGCAACATGAAGATGCAACTAACAAAATATTTAAAGACCTATCTTTACGCTTGCATGCAACCAAGGTGCCTTATCCATCATGGGTTTGTCCTGCCACCAATGCCACAAAAGATTATATTGTTTGTGACCAACTTGACCGCCACGGCTGAGGTGGAACCAATATGGAACGCAGTCCGGGCATATTTTTCTAGTTTCCCAAGATTAAGAGAGAACATCAGAGAAGAGAGCAGAAAAATGAGAGGACAAAAACTTCATGTGTGCAAAGCCAAGCATGGGGTGGCTGGCATCTTTCATAAACTGTAGATTTGCAATGCTTTCATTTTGTAAAGAAGAGTTTCTGGGGGCCCTTTCGTTCCACGGAACTGTGGCCTCTGTTCTAGCATCATGCAATGGCTAGATAGACAAGGCGATGTAGCCATGTCTAATATTTTGTGGCTTCTGCTACCTAGAGCCACCTTGAACTCCTGTTAGTAATGATGGGTGCACATATGGGATGCTGTCTGCTTTGGCTGCAAGACGTACCAGGTCTGTGCATTAAAGGGAATTTGTTACAGAGGAATGCAAAGAAGTCTGGCCCATTCACACAATGCCGGTTCAAAATGAATATGGTATGAAACTGTGCCGTATTGGCCTCCCATTTTACACTATGCTGGCATAGTTTGCCTTAAATACAGCACAAAATGAATACGGCATGCTATCTGGCTTTATCGCTCAACCGGCATAGTGTAAACGGCAAATACAGCATCATTTCATGTCACAATGGCATTCAAGCGATACTTTGGCTAATGAGAGCATGCACCTTGACAAATCCTTGCTCTGCGCATGGTGAAAGCCTATCATACTATGAATAATGAATGAATAACTCCAAATGAATAAACGCTGATATCTACATATACCAGATACTGCCTGCCTTCTAAAATTTAAAAAGAAAATTATGACAGGGTGGCAGGGGCCAGGTCTAAAGCGCGGACATCGTGGACTTCACGGACATGTCCGCACCATTTGCAAGTCCGCGTTTCAGGTTTTAGCATAGGGAAAAACCTAAAATGCAGACATTGCGGACATTTTGTAATTCTTCGAAATAAAGCGTTGATAAGTACGTTTCTACAAACTTTATGGACACCCCTTCACAGAGAGTTACGGAGAGTTAGGCTACAGTAAATAAATACAAATGAATGAATGAATGAATGACTGAATGATGTTTGGTGGGGGTTCGATGTAAGTAGTAGTGTCATATACGCATACATATTTTTCATAAGAAGTGGTAAGCTTAATTTTTCGAAAGTTAAGAAACCTTTCTGACTTTAAAAAGCTAAGAAACTTTGATAATTTGAAGTTTTAATTTGCCCCGGTCTGAGGGGCAATCACTCTGTAAAAATCTCATGCACCTGGCAAAAATCTGTGACCCTCTGTGAAGGGGTGTGCATAAAGATTATGGAAACGTAGTTAGCTGCAGATAAACAACAGATCTATTGTTTCAACCTATTGTTCTTAACTGCAGAAACTGCAAAATTTCCACAGTGTTTAGGTCATCTCAACTTACATTTGCAAAACGCTAATTTTCCTGTCTTGTCCTGATGGTTTTTGTGGAAATCTGATCAGGAATGTTACAGGGGCCACAGAAATTCTTTAGTTACTGTACTGTAGCTTCACCCAACTGACTGGTTGAATTTTGAAAAGAAGTAGAATTTAGGGGTCAGGCGTTGGTTTCCTTCACAGCAACAAACTAGCATGCTGTTTATGAAAATTCACACATCAAAAAGTTCCTGACTCACCCAGTATATTTATCTTTTACAGTCCTGAGAGAAGTTGAAAACATTGGCATCAGATTTAAAAGGGACTCAGATGAATACAATAAAAAGATGACTGAATCTCTTTTGGGATTTTTACCTGCTGATTTCATTCCTGGAAGTGAGGTATTATAGCGATTTGTTCATCTGGACATTTTCTATGTCAGAAGTCTGTTTGTTTTACCAGGTGAAGTTACGCTTATTTAGGCTCATTATAGAGGCCAGGGAATGTTACCTAAAATCTGCACCTTTTTGCTCATTGTCTAATGTTTCTATTTTGTTGAAGCAAATCTAAACTACTGTATTTACTTAGCAAATCATGAATACAGAATAGATATCTCAAGAAATATAAGAAAAAACAACAAAAAAACTAACAAGAAAATTAAAGCTATGTGTACGATGGCTATTAGTTATCACAGGATAATTATATAGTATGAGAGGTGGGATATTTGGGCGTAGTTTAAAAGCATCTCTTACATATTTTGCAACCTCTAAGACTACTCTCTGGTCTTAGCAAGACAGCCGGTAAATGAACTTTTGTTTAACTGTCAAAAAAGTTAAAAGATTGTATTTCTTTCTCAAGCACGAGTAAAAATTGAAGTGGTTGATTCACTGGGCATTCCAGAAGGAAACATTCTTCATTTTCAACCGTTTTCAGGGAACACAGGTGGCATAATCATTGCTCTGCTGGAATATTTTCTCTTTGGCCCATTTCAACTCGTAAATTGTAATCACTTCAACTTAATTTTGCCATATTTCGGCGAAGATCCTTATCCTGCAATAAGCAATAAGGTTCTTTTTGCAACTGAGATTTAAAAAAGGTGATACGAATGACAACATACCACATACAAATGACAACATACCATAAATCCTTGAATGAGCACAATCGTTGAAGTGCCTTGTAAAAGCCAAAAAGCTGAAAAGGCCACCCTCCCTTGAATGAAGGCCCCCAAGTGCAAGTACAATAGCAGTCACAAGAAGTTCCAGGGATATACAGTACTAAAAGGAAGATCTTATAAACTTGATTACAAAACATTACATTAACAAAACTTGATTAAAAAGAAGAAAAAATCCTATATTGTTGGAAAACTAAACGAGAACATAGGAAAACCAAAAGATTTATGGAAGTGTCTAAAATCTCTCGGATTGTCATCAGGAAACAACTCACCCCCTAAAATTAGTCTAAATGATAAAGGCAAACCATCTTTTGACGATAAAACAAATGCCGAAATTTTTAAGGAATTTTTCTCAAATCTGGCTTCAAATTTAGTAAAGAAACTTAACCCATCCCCACATAAACTAGACAATGTGCGAAAGTATTACCAGCACATAAAACTTTCTGAACCATTTTCATTGCTTCCCACATCCTCGGAAAATGTCCTCAAACTCTTAGAAGAGATAAACCCCTCAAAAGCGACAGGTTTGGATAATATAGCAGGGAAATTCCTCAAAGATGGTGCATCCGCCTTAGCCGAGCCGATAACCGAACTATGTAATCTCTCAATCTTACAATCTCAGTTTCCTGATGGTTGCAAACAAGCAAAACTAAAACCACTTTTCAAAAAAGGATCGAAAGATGATCCCAAAAACTATCGACCAATTTCTTTGCTTCCTCAACTCTCTAAGATTATTGAAAAAATAATTCATGGTCAAGTACAAAAGTACCTTGATGATAAGAAAATATTGTACAGATACCAATCTGGCTTTCGTGCTCATCACTCAACAGATACCTGCTTATCTTACTTGAGTGATAAGATCCTTCAAGGATTTGAAACTGGAATGTTTACAGGCATGATCTTAATTGACCTTCAAAAAGCATTTGATACAATTGACCATAACATCTTTCTGGATAAAATGGCATGCCTTGGCTTTAGCAAATCTGCCATTTTGTGGTTTAAATCTTACCTTCAGGACCGTTCTTTTGCCGTCAATATTGGCAAGGAATACTCAAATCATGGTAGTCTGTCATGTGGGGTCCCTCAGGGGTCAATTCTTGGCCCACTCATATTCCTTCTTTACGTGAATGACATGGCACGAGCGATCGACTGCGACCTGCTTCTGTATGCAGACGATTCTTGTTTAATTGTTAGAGACAAAAATATTGAACTAATAGAGAGCAATTTAAATAGAAATTTCAATTCACTCTGTGGTTGGTTTGTAGAAAACAAACTAAGCATTCACTTTGGAGAGGACAAAACCAAATCCATTCCCTTTGGACAAAAAAAGAAAAAAAAGCAAGAACTTGAAAAGTTGGACATTAGGAGAGGTGACATAAGGATTAAACAACATTCAACAGTCACATATCTGGGATGTGTCCTAGATGAAAATCTCTCTGGGGAGTCGATGGCGACTAAGATGCTTGGAAAGATAAATGGCAAGCTAAAATTCCTATACAGGAAACAAAACTTCCTGGATAAATCCCTTCGCAGGTTGCTTTTAAATGCTCTTATTCAACCTCATTTTGATTATGCATGCACTTCTTGGTATCCAGGGTTGAATAAGAGGCTGTCCAAAAAAATTCAGACGGCACAAAACAAATGCATTCGTTTTTACCTCGATTTAAAAAACACAGCACATATTGGGGTCACAGAATTCAAGTCTATAGATTGGCTCCCTACAAAGAACAGGATGGATCAATGTGTCTGTGTCAACATAATGAAGTTTTTCAGAGAAACTGCCCCAGCATACAGTGCTGAGATATTCCGTCCAGTCAACCAGGGCCGAACAACACGAAGGTCTAAGTTCAAATTGGATATTCCATTTCGCAAAACTACTGCTGGACAAAAATGTCTATCTTATCTAGGGCCCAAAACATGGAATAGTCTTTCATCAGAGATTAAATCAACAAACAATATCGACACATTCAAACATAAGATCAAAGAGAATTTTTTCCAAAACATATAAAAAGAGGAAGATGACATATATGTCTTCTATTAAGACTCTCTCCCGATCATGGTATGGTATTATAAACCATGTTTTATACCGAAAACAAACTACAGTTTAGTATATTTTTTTTCTTACGTTTTTCGTTGTACCAGCACCGCTAAGGGGACCATTATGGAATTAAGGTCATCTTGACCTTTTAATGCTATCCCTGCCACTGTGATTAGGGGTGTTTTTCCTTTACGTTTTTAACATTATTTATTGTATTGTATCTATTTTTATATTATATAACTTGTAAATAATTGTAAATATTGTGGCAAAATGATACATACATACATACATATAAAGGTAGTTATCTTGAAGGCTTCTGGAATATCTTATGAATAATTTATCTTATAATGAATAGGCAACACAAAAGCTACTTTTGATGCTTCAAATTCTTTTCTTGGTCCAATTTTATTAGTTTGTAAGCAGTATTTACAGTACTTTTTATCAACTAAATGCAAGGGTGGTACCATGATTTTCAGTGCCTGCAGTTTTCAGTACAGCTTAGCTGTCAAGAGCTGTGTATAAAACTAGGAACAGGCACTGTAAATCCTATTACATATATTCTACTTTATTTCTTAGTTATATTTTATTTCTTGTAGAAACGGCTCATGTATGAAAACAATGAATACACCGATGAAAGAAGAAAAGTTTCTGAAGAATCAAAATTAAAAGATAGAAGAAGAGATCACATCTCGCATTTCATTCTCCGACTTGCATTCTCTAGATCGTAAGTGATACTAGTGTTAGTGTTTTTTTCTTAGTACATTGACAAGAATCTTTGATTTCAATAGGCCTTTACGCAAAATCCCATACAATTAATCGTAAAAATGTAAAGAATGTATTGAAAAACTGACTTGAAGGTTTTGCGTCCCTTCTAAGTCGCCCAAGTATCTCTAATGGCAACCCATGAGATCTGCTAGTAATATTTAGATTGGAAAATAGAGCGCCTTATTTGCAGCGGTAAAGTGAACTTTCTTTTGGGAATACAGGTTTTGCCTCAAATCGAAATTACTTCATGTAAAGGCCTATTACTCTAAAAATATCATGGACTTAGGCCACTTTTGTATCTGTGATGAATGTGAAAAATGTTATGAATGTGATGTTTCTTTCAGGGAAGATCTCAGGAGATGGTTCCTAAATCAGGAAATGGATTTATTCAGGTTTGTATATTCATAAGTTAATGCATATTAATGCATGCATTTAATCTCATTTCTTGTCTTTCGAAAATTACTCTCATAGAATTGTTTTCCCTTTAGAAGTTATCAGTTTGTTAAATTGCAGCCTCCCTATTACCCTTCCTGTACAAAAACACAAGACTAAACTTGGCCTTGCACATGCTAAGTTTTAGCCTTGTAGTGGGGATTATGACCTTATTATGACCTTGTACTAACCTTTGAAAAAAGTTACAAGGCTAAAACTTGAAATTACAATTGTAGTAAGATTCCAAGTTGCAACCAGTCTAACACAAGGTTTCCACAATCAGCATTTTTTGGACAATCTACAAGGCAACAGCAAGGCTTTTCTAGGCTAGAAAGAGGTTACAAGGCCATAAATACAAGGCTTGTACATGGCTATTAAACATGGCCTTGTATTTTCGTACAGGTTATTAAAGAAGTTTTCTGAGAGGCATTTGCAAGTGTTGGATAATTGGATAATTGGAGAAACGTTTTCTTTCAAATCTCATGAATAAAGAACCTAAAGGATAAAACTCTGTTTCTGTTTGTAAGTTGAACAATAGGGAGTATTTTAAAATTTGAAACTCTTAACAATTACAGTTTTCTTTGAATTAGATGGCTTGGAAGGCACTTGAGGGTTTTTTTTTGTAAATCTGCCATGGAAATTTATTGGTACTCGACTGATTATTTTCAAAATAGCGGCATTTATTAAATTTGACTATTGTTTTAGGATTTACGATGATTGAAATTTTTTCAAAATTTCCATCAATTTGTTTGAGCATAATCGAATTGCCGCCATTTTGAAACAAATCAGTACTCTTGCTATCAGTATTTTAAAACAAAGGGTAAATAGATATGTTTTAAATAGGGTTATTTTCCATAAAGTTTTTTTTTTTATTTAGTAATTAATAGACAAAGTAGAAAACAGGTCCACATCAGCTGCCTAAGCTGCCTTAAGATAACCTGTATAATATAAATTATGTATGTATATATGTATGTATGTATCAAAAGACATTTTGTATGTATGTATCAAGATATCAATAGATTTCCACAGCTGATTTACAGCACAAAATCCTAAGGCACTTCCAAGTCATTCGATTCAAAGAAAAATGTCATAGAATTTTACACCGACCTTTTTACAAATTTGAAAGATTTGAGCCCCATGCTAACTCTTTGCTGAAGGAATACGAGTGTCAGAGAAAGATGTTGTGCTGGTGCCCCACATACATTGGCGTTTGCTGAACTGTACAATCATGAATTATTCATCAGTTTGAATAGAGTACCAATCATTTTGAAGCAAAAAAGTCTAAATTAAATAACATTTTCGAAACTTCTAGCTCTCTTCAATGTATATTGAAAAATAACTCTCATAACCAATAAGTCTAGAATGGTTTGACCGATTTTAGTGAAATAAATTTATACAGTAGGTTAGACTTTCTGCTACAAAATGACTGGTAACACTTTTCAGCAAATGCCGATACATCATTCTGCAACAGCTGGTAGATGTTTTGCTGCACCTAGAGGTTCTTACAGAGCTACTTGTGTTGTATTCTTCAAAAAGCCAATCTCAATTTTTCAGGTATCGATTTCAACAAGAGCCGGCGCAAGAAGTTGACAAATTTCTTCAGCAAAACAATCTTGATTACAATACTGTGAGTTTTTCTGCAGAATTTATTGCAGTTTTTGGATAAGAATCCTATTGTGGTTTCTTTCTACTTTTGAACTCATCGGAATATTTGATGGCAACTACAGCTTGACAAGCACAGCATTGGAATCCTTCATTTGAGTTATTGGCTGTAAATGTGGCCTGAAGCGAAATATTTTTGATGCAAATGAACAGCACTATCAAATAATAAGAAATCCTGTTTACATTTCTTTGATATCTCATTTAATTTTCAAATTATCGTTTTCACTAATTTTAAGTATCAGATAGACAAAATTTCATCATCAGCCGATCATACAAAATAATGGATAACTCGAAGATGAAACAAGATATGAAAAATTTTAAACAGAAGTTTTTCTCATCCAATACTGCAGTGTGGATCTGTCTGAAATTGCAACGTGCCCGAAAAGGACCCTGGGTGATACTGGCTCGTTAAATCATTAGAAGGACCAACTGTATGGCTGCAGGCTGTGCCACTAACGACGTTGCTAAAACATGGAATAAGCGGAACGAGCGGAACAACCCAGTAACAAGCAGAACAAGCAAGGAACAACCCAGAGTAACAAGTGGAATAAGCAAGGAACAACCCAGAGTAACAAGTGGAATAAGCAAGGAACTGGCCAGTAACAAGCAGAAGGGGCCAGTAATGCATTGAATAAAGCATCGAAAACATGAAATTAGCGTACTGAACTCCACGACAGTGGGGTACTCCACATTTTTAAGGCTCCTGCGATGTGTTGCGTGGTGCATGAATAGAGTAATGAAAAAGAATAACAAATGAACGAAAACGAAAAATTATTTGGCAAAAAGATGTAAAGCTAAGGCATGACACGTTATTGCAAAGCTTTTATTTTACCAGTTTGCATCGAAGAAAGCAATGAATACACTTCATTGTTTCATAGGAAATATTTTGCGAAAAACTTTATTGTCAGCTCACTAAAGAATTAAGACATTGCACTAGTATGGATTTTTTACTAAATTTTCTTTTACTGGAGGTAGGATGTTTCCCTTTATTCGCTTTATTTTGGGTCATTACAGTTGTTCTATGGTTGTTACTGTGTCGCTATTACAATTGTTACTGGCCTGTTCCTGTTGTTTCTTGCTTTTTACTGTACTGTTCCGTAGTTGTGCTGCTTGTTACTGGGTTGTTCCTTGCTTGTGCCGCTTTTTACTGGCCTGTTCCGCTTGTTACTGGCTTGTTCCGCCTGTTCCGTGTTTTAGTAACGTTGGTGCCATTAATTCTCCCCAAGGGAGAATGAATATCTGAGCTGAAGAGGTAATGGAATAGATGATTATGATGAACTTTTTACCAAGATGCTTTGCATTCTAATTACGATTCTTTAACGATTCTATAGGAATTCGATTAAAGATCGCAGTGTAGTATAGTATCTTGGTACTTGGTACAAAGTTCATCGCCGCCATCTTTAGTGTAATCGCCTGTTGTAAAACGCCTTTGAATATTGAATTATTGTTTATGTGTACAAGCATCTTTTAGATTTCAAGTGAAGAGAAGCAAGCAAAATGTGATTACTTGAGAGACTCTGGTTTTGATCTTACTAATGACAAAGTTATGAATACAGATTACTACAAGGTAACATTGTAAAGTTTTGTTATAATATTATCTTTATATACACTTAACCTATCATCCTTCATCAATTTGTTGTACACAGTCGCATTAAAGTGTTCGTCAAAAGTCATGTTATGGTCCATAGTTTTTAACTTCGTCGTTATCGTATGGTAGCTGCACTAAGACATGGGTTCTAGAATAGATAAATTGATAGAACTGCTACAAGATAAAGAAAATAACATATATACCGTGAACAAGTATAACGAATCCTTGAGGGAATGATAAATGAGTTTAGAGCTATTTAAGCAGAGGGTTTGTTGAATGGTTGAACCACGGGCGGTAGGAAACGCTGAATTTAGAAAAAGCTTTATGGTTGATACATCGAGTTATTCCTATCCTAATATATCATTCCTTTCGTGATATATCAACCTGTTTTTCTTGTGGTGTCTACCTCTCCTGCGAAGGCGCCATCTTAATCCGATTGACATGACTTCAAGGGCCCTAGCGCAATTATGCCATTCAAACGGAAACTCCTCCAAGAGATGGTTTCCGTTTCATTTTACCACACTTGAGTGGCATAATTACTCCAGGGCCCTTGAGGTCATGTCAATCGGATTAAAATGGCGCAGTACGCAGCACTCAGTGGTATTGCCGTCGCTGTGTTAGCAGATGAAGAGTTATGCGCGAAACGTCGTTAATATATCTTAGTCTTCGTACAAAGTCGAATTTTTAAATGAATTTATGTCTTTTATTGATACAATCGACGTACAGCACGCACAACAACTTTGTTTTCTATTGGCTTGTTAGCAGCCATTATCTTTGAAATGAACTTAGCCGAGCTACATCAGAATTGTTAATTCCAACGTTAAAAATGGCTCGCAAATGTTCGAAAGTTTTCTCTCACCTGGTGCCTCAGCTAAAATTCAAGTATGAGTTACCATGAACATCAATTTTGCACGCTGAAGTATCTCATCTTCTTACGTAAAAGATATCAAATTTAGTACCCCAACTGTCTCCGTAGGGCCAATTTCCAGTCGGTGGAATTTTTCGAGCGAGCAGAATTTCTATTGTATGCTAGAGAAAGCATCACTTTGGAATTGAATAAAAAGTTACGTCTGAGCAACTTTTTATTGTGTAAAATTCTGCCCGCTCAGAACATTCCACTGACTGGAAATTAGCCTTTACTGCTAATATAGTCCACATTTTACTTTTAAGGCTGATTTCCAGTCACTGGAATTTTCCGAGCGGGCGGAATTTCTATTGTATGCGAGAGAAAATGTCGCTCTGGAATTGAATAGAAAGTTACGGCTGAGCGACCTTTTATTGTCTAAAATTCCGCCCGCTCGGAAAATTCCACTGACAGGAAATTAGCTTTTATGGCAAATTTTTAACTTCTACTATTTTTCAGGTGAACTTCATTGAAGCTTTGGAGCTCATAAAAGGAAGAAAAGTTTATCTTGAAAAGGTTTCCTGAGTTTCATTAATTTTTGTATTGATAACACTTGATAATATGCTTTTTAGACAATTATCCGACCCCTGATATGCTTTTACTTCAATGCAATTTGCAAACATTTATGATGGCAGGAATCATACTAACGATTCTTTGATGAGAAAGATTTTGAACGGTTGCATCACCCTTGAGTAGCATTTTTTCTGAAGAAGCTTTGCAAAATTACTCTCCAGTTCTAAATAGGATGACTGGTCTTAATATCTTGGGAGAAGGGAAGATTTTTAAAATTTAATAAGCAGGGGATCCTAACTAGTGAGAGAAGGTAAATATTTCAAAATGAAAGTGTTATTTTTGGCTGCTCTTAATTGATTGCACCAGAGTTAACGAAGCTTGTGCTCAGCCTTTCAACTAAATCTAGAAGCCATGGGTCCCAATACGGCTGGGTGTTGGAAAAATGAACACTTTTATAACTGACGGGGGGGGGGCTCTATTTGGCACTGGAGAGATGGCAAAAAGTTTCTCGAATTTTGCATATCTGTTTCTCCATGCAGCACGTTCATCTATTTGAAGGTTATGATTCTGTTAAGAGCTTTTCAAGTCCATTCTGCTTGTTTAGATGATCAATTCATACATTTTTTTGGAAATATTTCTGATCACAAAACTTTTCTGTTGAGATTTCTACTACTACCTTTTGATGTACCGGGTGAGCCAGAAAGAAGTTCCCACTTTTGAAAATTCATAGCATAAAGAGTACTGGATGGATTGGAATGAATCAATATTTGCTTGACAGCCAAAAGATTGAAGTATTTTTGTGATTTTTCTCGCTTTCTTATGAGCACTGGAAAAATTGGTAAATTCAAGTTTGCAAAAACTTGGTTGTTGCAAAATGACTGAAAAAGGCCTAAAATACTTGATCAAATCCTAAATGACTCCTCACTCAGAAAAACAGAGAAAATGCTATTTCTCATGGGTGAGAAATATCGTCTGCGCATTTATTGCCATGGGATTGAAAATCTCTTGTGTCTGTTTGAGAATCTATGTCTCATAACTCTTGAGAGGTAAAACGCCTGTGCGTATTGTTTCGTGTTAGGAGAGTCCTAACGATTTGATGCAGTGTTTTAGGCCATTTTTCCGTTATGTTGCAACAATGAAATTTTTTTAAAGTAGAATTAACCTACATGTTAAAGTAGAATTAACCTACATTTGCAGTGCTCGCAAGAAGACAAGAAAAATCACAAAAATACTTCGATCTTTTTGCTTTTAATTAGAATTTGAATCCTCCAAATCCATGAAGTACTTGTGGTGCTACGAATTTTCGAAAGTGGGAATTTTTTTCTGGCTCACCCGGTACATTTTGGGATGTTGACATCACCATGTAAACTTTGTATGTTATTTGTTTCAGGGACTTGCATATATCCCTCGCGGCGAATTGGTTTCAATCATTGTCAGCGCCTACAGGAGTCAACTATCGAAGGCACTCGTGGTAAGTAATCTAGTGAGCTTGTTCCATTCTTCTGGTGAGTCAAAAATCCGTTAAAGTATGTAGCTCTCAAACCATGTATCTGACCTTTATAAGTCGATAATACCTGCAGGGAACAAGGGTAGATTTTGTAATACAATAGCAACATTTGCGTTTGATTGACACCTCAATTCAAAGCGTTTAACGACTACAGACAAAGGAACGTCTCTCAACCAGTAATTGAAAACCAACAAAGCCGTAAAAATGTCCCCGAAACTAGTAGGGCAAACTCTCGCCCTGTGCAAGCGAAAGGTGCTTTTTAAGAGAAGTTACGTGCTGATAACGAAAGAAGATTGGGTAAGTCTAAAGTTCTGTCTCGCGGCTTTTGTTTATTTGATTCAGAAGCCGAGTAGAAGGCATTGTAATTCTCGCGTATTTAGGGCTTAAATGAAACGATTACAAAACAGCTCCTGAATCAAATAGACAAAATCAGCCAGACAGAACTTTACATTTACCCTTCTTCTCTCGTCATAAGCACATAACTTCTCTTATAAACCAACTTTCGCTTGCACAAGGCGGGAGTTTGCCCTACTAGTTTCGGGGAAACTTTTGCGGCTTTGTTTGTTTTGAATTACTGGTTGAGAGAATTTCCTTTGTCTGCAGTCGCTAATTGCTTTGAATTGAGGTGTCAATCAAAAGCAACTGTTGCTATTGTATTGCAAAATCTGCCCTTGTTGCTCACGATAGTATCAACAGTTTCTAAATTATCCATGAACTTTTTCCGCTGCTTATTGCTTAAAGCTTCTTACAGGTTTTCTTAACTGATGCCATTGTATCACAAAATCTGCCCTTGTTCCTGCAGGGCTCTAAAAATTTCCTTCCTAGTAGCAAGAGTTTTGTAAAGATTCTTCATCTCAAAATGCTTCAGAACATGCCTAAAATTCTTGATTTACTTTGCGAGACATTTGTCCCCCAGCTATCATGATCAAACTTTATCTGTCTATGCTGTCGCTCTCAAGCTTTTACCAGGTAAATGAACAGGGCTGCTGCACAATCAGATTCACTTGCAACTGTCATTCAGCAGCTTTTTTATTTAAAGACAGTTTTTTACTATAAGTAGTTGCAAAATGAATTAAATTGAGCCCCTTATTTCTTTAGCAAAAGCCATTGTAAAATCTTGCGTTCTGAGATTTTGTCTCCTAAGTCTTTCAGTTGATCCCTTGTCTTGTACGACAATGGTCACCAAAACAAAATTACCGAATTACACATTGTAAAATCATTTTCAGGAATTTTTCTCATGTGAGCAAAATGGTGATTTAAAGTGAAAGTCTCAAAACTGAATGAATCTGACCAAGTCTGAATTCGTGTGGATGGTCTTTTTTGCTTTATGATCTTTCAAAAAGTTGATTTTCAGTAAATTACGTAATGGTTACAATTAGATATTCGTCAGTAAATGGCATACTAATTTCTAAATTCTCATCCAGATGACAAACCGTAAGCTGCCACATTTGGAAGAAGACGAACGAATCTTGCCGATGTTGAAAAACCTCAGGTATTCTATGACAATTTGTTTGTTTAATTTTGTTGCCATTGCTATTGAACTTGATTTTTTGCATTGCAAAGTTTTGACAGTTTTCATTTGCATCTGATGACAATTAGTTTAAATCTGGAAACACCTCAAATGAATATGCCTTTAAAAGCAAAAACAACTGATGCTCTCAATCTAAGAAATACTTCTAACGCTATGGAAAGTATCAACTAAACGTATCAGGCCGTGCCCTTCGTCAGTAGTAAAGGAACAATCGAATCTATTCGAATCGATTGTGCTTTTAAAAGACTTGTTCACAGACTGGAAATCAAAGGATGCGGTTCTCTCAATGTGCACGTTGCTTTAAAGATTATTCTCACATAGCTCTTAAACAGATAACGACATGGTTTATATAATGTAAATTGCATTGCACGCCAGGAGCTACGGTTGGAAAATTTCGGACAAGATATTTTCGGAAACAAATTCTCGGACACTTCTCACGGAATTTTGGACGTTTCTACGAAAATTCCTGACGGCTATGAATAACAATATATTGGGATTTTTCTAAAGGGTACCTCGTCAGAAACTTCCATTGGATCATTATTGCTTAGGATAATGAGAATGATTTCTAAGATGGATTTAATTGAAAAATAGAATTTCCTTTCGATAAACAGCTCCATCAGTACATTTCTTCAATGCAAAATGTTTTATGAGCTGGACGTTATGTTTTTAAACAGTAGAATTTTGGAACCAGGACAAATTTCGGACATCAATGTTTTTGTACGTTTGAAATGTATGAAAATATTAGTGTCCAAAATTCTTTGCGTTGCATGTATATATGAACCAAAACTTTTCTTTTCAATGTCCATCTTGAGAGAATCATGACTCATTGTCCTTCTGTAAAATATTTGTTTGTTGTGAGTTGTTGTTCTGTATCTTTACAGTACAACTTATATTGGTGAGACCTATACGACGAGGAATTCAGCAAATGGAGACAAGGTCACTTTGGATCAAGTTGATTCTGTGAGTATTTTCAATCCAATCGTTCTGGAAATAATATCCTTATAAGAGTTCTGTTATTTAATTTTGTTGTCATTGCTATTGAACTTGATTTTTGCATTGCAAAGTTTTGACAGTTTTCATTTGCATCTGATGACAATTAGTTTAAATCTGGAAACACCTCGAAGGAACGTGCTTTTAAAAGCAAAAACAACTGATGCTCTCAATCTAAGAAATACTTCTAACGCTATGGAAAGTATCAACTAAACGTATCAGGCTGTGCCCTTCGTCAGTAGTAAAGGAACAATCGAATCTATTCGAATCGATTGTGCTTTTAAAAGACTTGTTCACAGACTGGAAATCAAAGGATGCGGTTCTCTCAATGTGCACGTTGCTTTGTAGTTCTGTTTCAGGTATCTACTTAATTCCATTGCGTTAGCATTTTCAAATCGATCCGCTTTCATTTGGCTCCGTAGCATAGGGCTCAAATCTTTCAAATATTCAAAAAGGTGGGTGTAAAATTCTATGACATTTTGCTTTGAATTGAATGGCTTGAAAGGAACTTATGGTACTTTGCTGTAAATCTGCCGTGGAAATTTTTGATATCTTGATTTTTTTTCAAAATGGCGGCACTTTAATTATTTTTGTAAAACCTGTTGGAAACTTTTGAACAATTTTGAATCATCGTAAATCCTAAACCAATAGAAGAAAATGATATAACCTTCAAGAAAACCATAGTTTATTAAGGTCTGCAATATGGTGGCAAGCAGAAATCTGTAGCTTTTCTGGTTTAGGATGTAGAAAGTTGATGACGTCAAAGCCTCAAATTTAATAAAGGCTGCCATTTTGAAAGTATCAAGATATTGATAAACTTCCACGGCAGATTTACAGCAAAAAACCCCTAAGTTCCCTCCAAGCCATTATTTTCAAAGAAAAGTATCATAGAATTAATTATTATCAACGCAAGCAGAACAGTATGAGTTCGGCCTTACTTAATACCTAACATATCATTATTGATGTAGCTCTGCTTGGCGATCCTGTAAGCAGCGAGTTGCCGTTTTGCAAAGCCATCTGCTATCCAAGGTCTTTCCCTTTCGTTGTCGAAAAATAATAAAAAAGTATAAAACTCGATTGCAGCAAATCAAACCTAGCCTTTCGCTCAGACTTAACAAGGTTTTAGATGATTAATCTACCTAAAGACCGGGCGAAAGGAAACCAAACAGTGACAAATAATATTCGAGAAAAAAAGGGATTTCTGAGTTAGGTGGTTTTGCATAACGGCAATTTGCTGTTAGTTGCTGGTCTCTAAAGCGAAAAGGGACGTACTTTAAAAGAGAACTGGAACCAATTATCACAGTTCACTGAGCTATTCAACCTATATTGACGGAACAAGAGCAGATTTTGTAATACAATAGCAACAGTTGCGTTTGATTGACACCTCAATTCAAAGCGATTAGCGGCTGCAGACAAAGGAAATTCTCTCAACCAATAATTCAAAACAAACAAAGCCGCAAAAGTTTCCCCAAAACTGGTAGGGCAAACTCTTGCCTTGTGCAAGCGAAAGATGGTTTTTAAGGGAAGTTATGTGCTTATAGCGAAAGAAGAAGGGTAAATCTAAAGTTCTGTCGCTTAGATTATATTTATTTGATTCAGGAGCGGAGCAGAAGGCATTGTAATTCTCGCGTCTTTAGGGCTTAAAATGAAACGATTACAAAACAGCTCCTAAATCAAATAAACATAATCTAAGCGACAGAACTTTAGATTTACCCTTCTTCTTCGCTATAAGCACATAACTTCCCTTAAAAACCATCTTTCGCTTGCACAAGGCAAGAGTTTGCCCTACCAGTTTTGGGGAAACTTTTGCGGCTTTGTTTGTTTTGAATTACTGGTTGAGAGAATTTCCTTTGTCTGCATCCGCTAATCGCTTTGAATTGAGGTGTCAATCAAACGCAACTGTTGCTATTGTATTACAAAATCTGCTCTTGTTTATTGACGGACAATTGTTGAAAACTGTAGAAATGAGTGAATGTTGGCATAGTCACCTACGAATATATTTTTTTAGGTTTTTGCGCACCCTTTTCATCATGTTCAGAGACTGTTTGTCATCCATCGTGGCATGTCATGTATACAAATGCATTGTTCCTTCTTGAAATTCCCAGATAGCATTACATCCCGTTTGTAATTTCTGCTTTATTTATTTTCTAGTTATCAAAAATATCATATCCTTTATGCATGAGGCAACTCCATGAAACATTGAGACAGCAACATCATTTGAAACATTTCGCTAGGCTTCAGTTTGGCCTGTTCATCAAGGTAAGCTCTCACTTCATATATTTGTTTCGTGTACCCGAATATGGTGAATGCTAGATAAGTACCTTCGTTCATGGTCATAATTAATTATGTATATATTGAACCCCCCACTTGAGAATGCGAGAACTGCAGTACGGCAGACGTGGCAGGCGTGGCAGACTTTCTGTTTTTCAACCAGCTATTTCAACCCCGTGCCATACAATCTCGTCCCCAGAGTGAGCTCATTGCCTTTCCTCTAATCTGGGATACAAGAGGCTGCTCTGCGACTTGATTAGCTAAATTGAAAATATTAGCAAACATAAATATTACACGAAAACTTCCTAATTATTCGATTAACAACAATTTAATCTTGTCACTAAATGACAACCATTACAATGTTGCTTTGTTGTTTAGAATCGAGGTTGCATAATTAGCGTTGCCTAGCAAACTGCAAATCCATAATGGCTGCTAATCCACCCATTTTTTCGACGTATTTGATCGAAGTGTGCCCGGGTGTTCAGTCGGCTTCGTGATCAGTGGATGACGTAAGAACCCCTTGTGTCCAATACAGAGACAGATTTAAAACTACCCAAGAAGAAGTCAGCTAAATTGTGGAATGGCCTTCTAGCCGATACCTAGCAGGCATCTTCCCTAAATAGTTTCAAAAAATCTCTTCAGGATTTAGTTTTCTTTTATCGTAGATTTTGTAAATTTGTATTCTAACATTATGGTTTCATACTGTATTTAATTTCTTCCTTCGTACCTTTATATTGCAGTTAATGTTTTAAGTGGAAGGTCCCTTGTAAGACAGCCCCGGGTGCAGGGCAACCTCCTTAATATAATCAAATGTCAAGATATCAAATAACGAGTTTGCGTAAAATGCTAGTCTTTATGGTCTTACCTTGAAGTTGTTGAATTCTCGTTGAAGCTAATTCTACAGTCGTGATTTATTCTTCTCCAAAAATGCACCAGGATATGTGTCACGCATTTGTTGGTTGATAGAAGACAAACAGGAAGAAAGCAATACAGTAGTGGCATTTGGATGTCAGAACGAGGCTGAATTACTACTCTGGTAGAAAAAGCGCAAGAACAGATTGTCTTCACTTTCAAGTTCACCGACAACATACGTGACACTTTGATGTTGATTTGAAGAGCTATTCGTGATATGCCTCACAAAATTTCTTGAGGGTATCTTGGCGCAGTGGTGTGATTTGGTAACCAGAGCAGTCAGGTGGACATGCTTCGAGCCCCACCACTTGAGCTTCAAGAAAAGGGGTCGTAGACGCGATTGGATCTGAGCTACTTCTGCGATCCCACCGCTTGGTGGGAAAACCTGTAGAAAAATTGAGTCGTGAGATCTTGGTACTTTGACATGCTTTTATTTCTTAGGGCATTGGACTAAGTTTGGAAGAAGCCATCACATTCTGGCGATCAGAATTCACTAAAATGATGGACGTTGATAAGGTGATTTTTTCAAAGTTTGACTTGCAATTGCGTGCTTTGTTGCATTGATTTTTTAAACACAAAGGCTGCTAACTATTTAAACTTCGTTTTGTTCATTCATACTAATATCGCTGTTTTGACCCACAAGTGTCACTCAAAGGCTCGGAAATCACAGAAAAGGATGTTTTCACCCAATATTTTCACCAGAAAACACCCAAAGATTATTGAACCTATGGGCGGTACTGCTAAAACAAGAAATGATTGAAAACTGTGTTTCTAAGTATTTTTACCAGACACAACGACTACATACTTTTGAATCAATACCTTTTGCGTCGACACTCTATTTCTTTGACCCTGATTTCACTGAAAAATTCCTTTCAGCTTCATAAACCATGTAGGTATTTAGAACAGGCAGTTTGGAACAATCGATTAAAATGCTTCAGTTATAATATTTGCATTCAAGAAGCATTGAAAGTTTGCAACCTTTTGCAACGAAGATGTCACTCGTTTCTGTCACGTAACCAAAGGGATGTTGCCCAAGAGATACTTCCCTCCAAAAACCTCACGTAAATAGGGCCTTTGCTTTGCCCTGTCTTTAACTTCGAGACGTTTTTTCCATGCCAGTTTGACAAGCAATATGCCTATAACATACGTCACAGTTATGGCAAAGAGGGGAAAAGAGCATCATACACTCCTTACAGGTACACATCTTTTAATTTTACATCTTTTACTTTGTTGCGTCAATCGTGAAATTAATTGCGGTTTGCTCTTTATTGCTCTTTTTCCTAAATTTCATTTGTTTATCTATTTTATCCAGGATAGCCCCATTTTAATTTTTTTTTTCATTTTGTCAATATTTATACGCGAAATTCCTTTCAGCCCTATTAACAAATCATTTCAGAGAAAGAAAAAGTAAGAATGATTAGTAAAGACTTGAAATATGCTGCTCTACCAAGGGGTCGTGTTTGAGTCTCGTTGGTTCAAGATATTCAAGATACTTTCTAAAACCTGTTGTAAAACGAGCGATTGATTCTTGTTCTCAAATGCTGTCAGAGATGTCATTTCAGTTTTTGACACCAGAGAAGTACAAACTTCGCTTTGCATATTCTAACCTACAATTCTTGCCAAAACAACTTGAAAAATTATGTCCTTTCTCTGCTTTCTTGTCTGACGAAGCATCCAGAATACATTGCAGGAAACTTACCGTTTCTCTTTTTCCCTCCCCCCCCCCCTTGCCCCCCTGAACAATGTTGGTCTGAAGCACTGATCACCAAATATGAAGAAAATGGCTTTGGCTGCGTTTTTGTGCCCGTGAGAAATGCGTATTCGCACAAGAAACCAACATGTAGGGGGGAAGGGGGGAGAGCTGCGCAAAAATAGGTGATTTTTTTCAAGAGTTTTGGCAAGGATTGTAGCTTTGGGAATTTGCAGATCTCCATGATTTCTGGTTCTATACTCTGAAATCATGGATCTTTCAGTGAACTTATGGCGAAAATTTTCGGGACAAAGGTCATGCAGAATTTTATTTGTCATGACTTTGTCAAAGGAGAGCAAAGACTTTACATTGAGCCAGTTACAATTCCAACAGTTAAAAAACTGATTTACAGGGGTCCATGCTAAAAACTTTAATTTACAATAAATTAGTGGCGGATCCTAGCAAGAAACCTTGAGTTTGGTAAAAGCTCAATATTTTCAGCCTAGGGGTGAGGTGGTAAACCCCGTCATTTTTTATTACATTTTTCAATAGACGATTACGCTAAAGATGGCGGCGAGGACCTTTTTACCAAGATGCACTGCGTTCTTTAATCGAATTCCTGTAGAATCGTTAAAGATTCGTGATTTGAAAGCAATGCATCTTGGTAAAAAGTTCCTCGCCGCCATCTTTAACGTAATTGTCTATTGCGATTTTAGCCAATTTTTGGAAGTGGGGGTATAAGTGGGGGTATTTACCACATCATGATGAAACAATAGTAATGATCCGAAACCTATCAGCATAATAATAATACTGTTATCTTCAGGGTTCTGTCATGAATGTAAAGGGGGGGGGATTTATTCTGCATTACGTTTTTCATTCCATCATAGGAAAGATGTATATCAAAAGTTTTTCTTGGGAAATATTCGTTTTCAAACGATTAAAATACAATCCTGGACTAAGTCTTACAATGTATACACTCTTTTCTTTTTATAAGAATAATGTTTATAAGAATATTCAGGCTCAGAATCATCCAATCTTTAGAGGAATATTATAAGAATATTGCTCAGCCTCAGCTCCCATATTTATGTCTCCTTTTTCAGCAGTTGCCTGTTTTGCAATGTTCATAACAAAGAATTGTTATAATTGCTTAAATTGTTCTTTCATTCGACCATTTCCTCGTAATGACATGATCATGAAATTTCTTTTAACCATGTTCCCCTGAAACCATATCATATTTGAAGAAATGGGAATACTTAAGTATATTTTTCAGGCTCAAAACACAAATTTCTTAAGAATATCCAGGCTGGACAATTTAAAGTATCCTTATAAACAAAAAAAGAGTGTACAGTATAATAAGATATAAAAGACAGGAGATACTATAAAGAGCACAATGGATGGTGTTTATAGAAAATGGTACCAACCCGGCCAATTAATTTCAAAATTTCTTTATTTTAGTTGCATGAAGATAATTACTGGCAATCAGCCTGGTCCTGGTGATTCTCATGGTACATT
The DNA here is from genome assembly GCA_039566865.1 of Aurelia coerulea. Taxonomy (NCBI): domain Eukaryota; kingdom Metazoa; phylum Cnidaria; class Scyphozoa; order Semaeostomeae; family Ulmaridae; genus Aurelia; species Aurelia coerulea. The sequence goes on from CM076963.1 coordinate 11,536,521, forward strand.
TTGTTACTTTTTTCCATTCTTAACGGTAGACATTGGAATAAAAGAACCCTATATTAGAGAATCTTTATTGATGAAGAACCTACAGCCAGAAAATTGGAATTTCTAACCTAAGGATTTTAGTTTACAGAAAAAAGGGGAAAACGAAAGCAGTAATAAAGTTTAACAATATAGTGATAGTCATAAATGGCCGTATTTTAAGACAATAATGCCCAAATCTCAATCAGCTCACATGTATGAATAGTGAATCTGATTCCATTGATTTGTGGCCAAATGGCTTATACAGTTTCTGTCGGGTGACTGAAGTTTAGTTTGGTCGAGTGACTTCAATCTCCGGATGGGTGACCTCAGAGGCTTGACCTCGCAACTCACGTCACTGTCCTCAAAATAAATTACTGAAAAAAGTGGCGGACACTGTGGCAAATATTGGGGGGGGGGGGCAAAACCATTGTTTCTGATAAATTTCATTGTTCATTTTTCCTTTTGTTTTCACCAACCATTAGGGGCGACCGCACCCCCGTCGCCCCCTATTGTCTGTCACTGTTTGTTGCTCATTCCACATGCTATAGTTATACTGCTCATTAGTTATGAAGACTAAATGTAGCATAGGATTTTCGTTGGATGCAAAGTTTTCTGCACCTAAGAACCTATACCACCGTGATAAGAACCTACCACCTGAGTTTGCAATACCCCCCCCCCCCCCCCCCCCCCCCCCCTCCCACATAACTGAGAACATAAACAGAGTTATTTGAGAATTTTAGTTTCTTATTTGCCAGTTTTTACTGTTATTAAAATCGTCTCGTCTGGGTATGATAATAGAACCATCGACAAAAGACACACACAAGCTTTTGACCAAACCCCGCTGTTAGCCGTGCCTGTGCAGTTTTGGAGAAAATTTTCAAGGACTGAACCATTCTTTTCATTATTTTATAAAAGTTAACGGTGCTCTGACTAATCATTTCAATGTTGTGAGAAAGGACCATAGTGTCCCAGCTTTTTAGTCATGTTTATACATGATATACTTGATATACATAATGATAATAATAATAATAATAATAATAATAATAATAATAATAATAATAATATGCTTTCTTTCGTATTTCGTGTCAGTGTGCACGTGGTGTCAGGGTGGAATTCCCTGTCTTGCCATCTAGGGATTTAGCAATTTAAGCAAATCCCAGGAGGGTCGTTGGGAGGCGTGCTTCTTCGTTTGCTTGAGACTTTATATACGCAGAGCTTCCATTCCGATGTCGAGAACTAAAGGATTAGGGAATTTACTATGAACTTTTATTTGAATTGGAAGTTTTGGCTGGCTAAGAAAACTTGAAATAGTCTAGGTGTGTTATTTGGCATTGTTTTTAAGGGGGGCCTCGGGGGGGATTTTATCACGATTTTATGTTAATGTTATTTTGTCCTATAAATACTTGGCTGTCCTGTGGTTGTAAACAACTGATGAAGATTTTATAATCGAAACGTTTTGCTTTTAACAGTTTTGTTTTTCATAATAATAATAATAATAATAATAATAATAACCCTTCTAGGCACGGCATAATAATAATAATAATAACCCTTCTAGGCACGGCGAGAATCATCAGACAGGTTCTTGATATCTAAGGACACTAGATGTGACCCGATATCTTGGACAGTAATTCCAAATGTTAATTCATTTGTGCGTAACATTCATAATAATAATAATGATAATAATAATATAAACAATTTATTTAAAGTTGGCAGAGACAATAGCGTTAAGCTAATTAAGGCTTACATGAATGCACCTGAGCACACACGTACTGCTATGCGGTCCTGCTGAGTATTTTGATATATGTAGATGATGAGTCAAAGTATAGTCTCGGAATTTGCAGTTAGTTTTTGCTTTGGTTTGCGAATCATCAAATTACTCTTAGCAATGAAAATAGTTTTAAATTGTTTGACTCCTGGAAGCTCAATAGACCTTTGAGCTATTCTACAAAGAACCTGGATCGAGCGTTATCTTTATATATTTTCATACGCGAGGTTCGATCGAGTGGCGTTATAGCTTCTATCACTATTGTGCACATTCGAAAATTGTACAAAATGTAACAAAATATCGTTCGATTCTGGCTCTTGAGGCCAACGTGTATCAGAGAGTGCTGCTTCTGGTTTGTTTTGAGATTCAAGGCTTTTTCTTTGTAGGATGCCCATTTAAACATAGTGATCCAGAGATCCTTGCTAAAAGGCTACAGATGTACAAAGTTCCAAAGGAAGGCATCGATGAGGTATATTTTGAAATCGATTGTTAGCATAAAAGCTGATGCCTCAAAACCAGAGCTTTGGCCAGAGGTGGAACATTTTTTTCCTTCTAGCAACCTAAAGGCCAATCTCCACGAAAGCGAATCCCAGCAATTGTCAGCGATCGCTGCATTTTGAGCATGGGCAGTTAAATTTTTCCCACCTACAGGCCGGTCGCAGCGGTTCGCCTTGGAGTTCAAGTTGCTTGAACTTGTCAGCAATCGCCAGCGAAAGTTATGCAATGTGATTCAAATTTTCAATTCCCATTTCAATTTCTATTGTCTCGCCAGCGCTAAATCTAGCAAATAGAGATTGATTTTACCGCCAATCTCAAGAACCAATCGCAGCGATTTGCTGTAATGGAGATTGGCCTTCAGTTATGGCTGGAAATTGTCTGCAAAATTTTGCTGGAGATTAAAAATTCAAAAATGTTTATTCTTGTCAATATAACGGCGCCAAAAAAGTAACCGCAAAGATCTGTAAGAAACCAGGCACAACATAAAATATATAATATGATATGATATAATATAAAATAATATAATATAATATTATATAATATAATATAATATAATATAATATAATATAATGTAATGTAATGTAATATAATGTAATGTAATATAATATAATATAATATAATATAATATAAAATGTACTGCACAAAATCAGAAATGGAGAAATGGAATTTTGTAAAAATTTGGTCACAAAAATCACTGTAATAAAGTATTGATTATAGACAATGATTCGCTAACGCATTTCATAGAGATTGTCTATTTTAGAGATCGTTTCTAAGGCCTAAAGATTCTCTTGAAAAATTTCTGTGAATAGTTACACTCAAAATATTTTTGTCTGCTTTTGGCCTGGGTGAATTCCTGAATCAACTCAATATTAGAATTTATTAGAATTTGACATTAAAGACAAAATAAAATACTGCACGATAAACAATAAATGTGTTCTAAGCAAATGACATGATATGATCTAATTTTTGTTCAAATTTATCAAGGCTATTGTTGATTTATTGGCTATGCTTTACAGAATTTTCTCCTGTGCAACCTTAAAATTTCGGTCGTAAATTTTGCACGCTGCTCTTCGCAAAATGTTGAACCCAACGTTTTCCTGTGACTACATTGGAAACTGTACGAGTTTTTATTTTAATTTCTCACGTATTTTTCTTACAGATTATCAATTTGGTAAAAGGTCAGCATTATCAAGTTGCTTGTGCTAAATACTTCGAAATCACTCACAAGGTATTATAATAACAACTTTCCCATTTGTCGAGTTTTCTTCTTGTTCTTTCTTACTCCTTTTCCTCGCAGAAAACTTTTTTTCATTCCAATAAAAATTTACAATTCAAATTTACTAGTTACGCTACTTAAAAAATACATAACTACACTACAAGGACGATGCCACAAGATGCAAAATACTATGACTATTCCATGGCCTCACAAAAAACTAAGACGACATACATATGAATAATCAAAGGAAAAACAACGATACATGGAGAAAACCAAGCAAAGAACACTACATTCTGCCTCAAATTAGACATCAGGCGAAAAATTGTCCGCGAATAACAACAGACAAGATGCCTGCCGCAGTTATAGATAATTTTGCGCTCTCGCAAATCTCACCTCATTTATAATTTGAGACAGACCTTTCATATGATAATTAACTAAATAGTTGGTGGCTTACTAGGGGATAGAGGCGAGATACTTTATTCAAAGCGACCAGTACTATGTATAAAGCGTACTGTTAACTCAAGGATGCTTCTTTTCAGTTTAGTTCAGTTTAGTTCAGTTCAGTTCAGTTCAGTTCAGTTCAGTTCAGTTCAGTTTAGTTCAGTATGTATGCATGTATGTTAAAATTTGCCACAAAAGTAAAGATTTACAAAGTTTAAATTACAATAAAAAAGATACAATGCAATTTACATAAAACAGCGTTGATCAATACAAGTTAAAATCACCCCTAATTAAAACGGCAGGGATAGCATTAAAAGGTCGAGTTGACCTTATTTCCATAATGGTCCCCTTAGAGTTGAGTTGAGTTGAGTTGAGTTGAGTTGAGTTGAGTTGAGTTCAGTTCAGTTCAGTTCAGTTCAGTTCAGTTCAGTGAATTTACTAAAGGGCAGTTTACAATAATAGACATTTTAGCTATTCTGCGAACGACTCTGGATGAGTGATATTTTTACTCATTTATTCGAGAGGTTTGATTTAGTGGCGTTAGAGCTTCTGTAAATATTGTGGACGTTTTGATATTCCGGACATTTCTACAACATGTTTGGAAAAATATTGCTCGATCGACACTATAAAGGTAGAATAGCTAAAGCTCTATTTTCTATTAGTGGGCATAACTTAAGATTTGAATTTACTACGGTTCCTCTATCTAATTATTTTAAGTCCTTTTTTGACAAATTTTCCTTTAAAACCAGTTATTATCGTTGCCTGATAAATGACATTCCTATGATTGATATACTCTTACGATGCAACGTGCTTCTGTTGGTAAATGTCGGACTTACAACAAGTAGGAATTGTCACTTGATTCTTTAAGTTATAGACGTCCAAAAAAGCTTATCTTGAGGAAAGTTTATTAGTACCAAACTTGTGATAATTTCGAATACAGGGTGTCCCAAAAAGATTGTGCCCCGTTTGCCTCAAGATTGCAACAAAAGGGCAAAAGATTCTCGCCAAACTTTTATTTGATGTTGCTCTTCAGATGTTCAAATAAAGTTTGCTGCCATCCTCGTAAAAATCCGTTGCAGAATGATGGAGCTATGACCTTCAGAAGACCAAATTTGCCTGATCACAGAAACCAGCGGTCGGCCATTTTGTCTTACTATTTTGCAATGATAAGTATCTTCACGTGAAGTAAGAAATAATTTCTGTGAGGTAAGGAATAGTGGAGCTCATTGAGGATTATCGAAATTTTCACGAGAGCTGTGAAATTGGAGGCTGCTGTTTAATTTTCCATCCAAGAAGATATTTATCGCTGCAAAATATCAAGACAAAATGGCCGACCGCTGGTTTCAGTTATTGGGCAAATTTGGTCTCCTGAAGGTCATAGCTCCATCATTTTTCAACGGATTTTTATGGGAATGGTAGCCAACTTTAATTGAATATCTGAAGAGCACCATCATGCAAAATTTTAGCGAGAATCTTTTGCCGTTTTGTTGCCATTTTCAGGCAAACGGGGCACAATTTTTTTGGGACACGCTGTACAGTAACTACTTTTTGTTCACTCTGCAGAAGAAACTTGCAGTTGCTTATGATAGAGATATGTAAAACCAAAAACAATTTAAATCCATCTTTCATGGAAGATATCTTTGTCGAACGAACGAACCAGTACTATCTTGGAACTAACGATGGGTTTCTGGTACCAAAGGCAAATACAACATGCTCATGGTATATGTTGGAAGTAGACTTTGGCGTTGGCCAACATTAGCAAGTGACACTAAAGGGTCTCTCAGTCTAGAAGTCTTTTAAGGTTTGCATAAAAAGTTGGATTACGGACAAATGCAACTGCAAGGCTTTGCAAGACATTTATCGCGAATCTTGGCTATGTTTAATTAGCACTGGTATTTAGATTTTAGAAATTATATAAAATTGGTTTTCTTTGTACAAAGTTGGCTTTAATTAGCTTTTCAGCTACAAAAGTCACCAACTTAAGATAAATTCTATTGTCATGTTATTATTAGATATATACCGAAATATTTCTTGTTCCTTGAAATCTTACCAAAAAGCATTTGTATTTCTTTGAGACATCTGGTGTTGGTTCTTTCTAAGGTAGCCCTAAAAAGAGCTAAATTTGCTCATTTTTAAACCACTTTCAAGATCAGCTATGTATTGGAAAATAATTTGGTCCTTGATCTACTTGACAAAAAAGAAAATTGAAGATCGGCCGTATAATCAAATTTTGGTGATTTTTGCAACGGGAGTACTTTTTTTTGGGACACCCGGTAGTTTCACTGCAATTGCACTTTCTCAAGCTTCTCTCTTTTCATTTTAAAAGGCACCAGAAGGAGCAAATATCGGTATAAATCATCCAAACCAATATTTCGACGAGAGTGTCAAACTTTTGAAGAATATCAAGATAGGTGGTGGCACAGAAAACCAACAGTCGCGGTAAGAATTAAGATGCTTTTTTTATAAATTCAATGTAAAACATTTATAATTTACGAATTACCAAAGACTGCAAACGAGCTACCATACATTACTACAGAAACGATACCAAGGGGAGCAAAAGATCATGACTACCCCATGGCCATCACATGAAGAAATTAAACCTAAAATACAACTAAATATACAATAGACCTTTTACCTATTCTGAAACGAATCAGAATAGAACGATATTTTGCGGCGTTTTGTAGAATTTTCGAATGTGCACAACAGTGATAGAAGCTCTATCGCCACTCAGTTAAACGTTGCGTATAAAAGTGTAAAAAGATGACGCTCAATCCAGGCTCTTTTGCAGAATAGCTGAAAGGCATATTGCGAAAAGCTACACTATAAACAAAAGAATAGAGGAACGGAACAGCGACAGGAGACTTTACGAAAATGGGCTTGCTATGGTGGTTTAGTTGCATTTAGCTAGATTTAGGTGATCTTAAATGAATCGACCGCTTTTGGGGATGTATTGTAGAGTCAAATCGAGTATATTTCTGCAGAGTAATAAAATGTATTACGATGCTTTTCTGCAGAGTGATTAAAATGTGTTTATTGCTGCTTGGCAAAATGATAATCATAATGGAATGAAACATTTTTAAAGCAGTTGTGAGTGCATCTGAACTGCTGGGTGTCCCAAAATGATGTATCTGTGTTTACCGAACTGTACCGAGTGAGTAAAAAAAGGCCCGGCATTTGAAAGGCTACTGCTTGCAATATCTGATTCAACAGCTAACATGTTCAATTATTTTCAAAATTTTTCCTCGCTGATATCGGTCTCTCCGTTTTGATTTTACAAGGGATTTTCTAAAAAGATTCTCGTCGAGAGCAAGTTTCCCCAATAAGTTTACCTTACATCAATGACTTGAGCACGCTTTAGTACATGCTATCCTCTTGGGGGAATGAAAGAACCCCCCCCCCCCTAGCATGAATAACTTATTCAGGGGGATTAAATTCTTCCATGAGGAGAAAATACATGAGTGCATGTACGTTTCATAGTTGCTACGAAGGAAAACAAAGGCAAATTTTTTCGTCGTTTCCCTTCTTTTTTGCAGGTTTTTGAAAGGGGCTAGAATGAAAGGTTTTCTGCAGAAAATCTCCCATATGGACGGGAAGGAATTTCCGATTAAAGCCGGGTAAATTACTGAACCTAATCGGACATATCAGGAATAAAACAAGACAGTTTTCAATAATATTCAATCTCCCACATGGACGGGAAGGAATGGCCGATTAGACCTGGGTAAATTACTGAACATAATCGGACATATCGGTAACAAAACAGACAGTTTTTCAATATTATTGCTTTTATAGTCAAGGAGCAACTTTTTTCAAACACAGAGCCTTTTTATTGACTTACCCGATACTTTAATGAATTATTCACCTATTTCAATGAATTAATTATCATATTAAAGTAAAAAAGGCTAACTTAGCTACAAAAATTTGTTTCACTGAAATTGTTCATATCGTTGTCGACTTCTGGACAATTTTACAAGAGACTGTTTTGAGACAAGATATAATATTACAATCAAATTTTGCCCCATTTTCAGTCTTGATAAAATAAAATTTGCATTGCATCAGTCATCTTCTGAGTAGACTTGCCCCAAGTCTATCTCTTCAGTCCGTCTTACCGTTCCCTTTACGAGAGTCCCTGGATCCGCCATTTCCTGGATCCGCCATTCCAGCATTCCGTGCACTATTGACGGAATGTTGGAATAGCTGATCCAGAAAATGGCGGATCCATGAACTACCGTAAAGGGAACGGTAAGGCGGAATGAAGAGATAGACTTGGGGCAAGTCTATCTTCTGAGGATCATTAATAAGCAGCCCATGTACAATGACACGCAACAAGTAAAATTGCCACTTGCTTCTATTCCTTGGAGAATTGGCAGGCGCGCTTTAATTTTTCTTTGGTGAAACTTTGGAAAAACGTTATCGAAATTTTTAGTTCTCTAGTTTTTTTTAACTATCTGCCTGATGCTTTACAGAATTTTCATCAATATTTGTAATAGACACTGGTGCTAAATCTGATGGATATTGGTTTGCGCCGCATTGCATTTTGACTGATTTGATCTGTGGATTTCTGCATTGACGCAAAGGATCTTGGTAAAAATTCCTCGAAGCCATCTTTAGAGCAATTATCTGTGTACCAGCTGAACATGCTACAGGACGATATACAGTAAAAACCCGCGTATAAGAACCTGGTGGATTAAGAACCTGCAGGGGGAATTTTTGCAATTAGATCTCCATTGTATAAGAACCCAATCAGGCTAAAATTTGAAATAGGTTCTTACTTGTAGAGATCATGGGGTTTTATTCACAACAGAAGTTTGTGGAAGAATCGTAAATTGTTATGTTACCTGATGAGAAGCTTATCGCTTACAAAGGCTTTTCTTTGGATTGCATATAAACATTTCTGATTCTCCCAAAAATTCTGTTGCTGAAGTGATGTGAACTGACAGTAAATAATATGCCTCAAGTTTTAATTTGAAAATAAACTCCTCAAAGCCCTGAATAAAATAAGAACCAATTTAAGAACCTGAACAGCCTCATTTCCCACTAAATACCCAAAACATAAGAACCTCTTCAGGCTGACTTGCAAAATTATAGGTTCTTATACGCGGGTTTTTACTGTATTTTAATTGATGTTTTCCATATTTAGGCCCGCCCCTGTGGTGAAAACCGAACGTGAATGGACCCCTGGTGTAAAGAAGGAGAACAGCTTCACACAGCCAAAGGCCGGGCCAGCGAACAATGCGGAAACAAATGCATCGAAAAACCCGGACCAGGACTTGACGTTGGAAATGGATGATTTTCTCATGGATGACTTGGAAGGAATTTGAAGACATACAACGGACTTACTTATGATGTTTGTGACGAAAACAGTACGAAACGACATCCACAAGGTACACTTTCAAATTCTTCTACTTTTGTTTAAATACAATATATATTCGTGCATGGTTAAAATTTTTGTAGAATTATGTGTTTCGAAAATGCTATAAATATCTCTAAACCTGCAAAAATTCTGCATCTAGGAGTCTTCTGCGAATTTGCTTGTATTAATGTGTCTAAGAGTATCAAGAGGTAAATTTCAAAGTCTACTTCTAAGATGATAACGATGGAAATAGACCTTTTAGCTATTCTGAAAAGAATCCGAATCGACCTACATTTAGCTGCATTTTGTAGAATTTTCGAATGTGCACAATAGTGATAGGAGCTCTAGCGCCACTCGATCGAAAGTCCCATATGAAAATGCATAAAAATAACGCTCTATTCAGGCTCTTTCGTAGAATAGCAAAAATGTCTATCATCCACTGGCGGCTAGCCCTGGTCTCATTGTACATATCATGTGCCTGTCAACAGGTGATTGGGACAAATGTGCGTGCAACCAAATCACCAAAGACAAAGTAAATGTGTCTGCAATTAACGATGATACTATGCTGGCATTGGTGTATTTTTGTCATTGTTTTCCTTTAGATTAAGGCCCTGTTTACACGATACCGTTTTCATTTCATATCAGATTGGGGTTCTGTTTACATGGAAATGCTTTGTCTTGTGCTGCGGAGGATTCACTTTGTTTTACCACCCACTGCGCAGTGCAACAGGTGAATAGGAGGCCAATCCGATGTAAACCAATCCGGCATGAAACGAAAACGGTTTCGTGTAATCTTCATGTCATGTATAATCTGCTCTCTTTTTTTGTAACTAAAGCCATCGCTTTCTTCATAGTCGAAATCCTCTGAAAGCAAGATCAATGCTCCTTATCTTTCCTACGTTATAGTTACAGAAATGACGACTCACAATATATAGAGGGTTGACTACCTGTCAATTCAATTCAACCATTTGGATGGCTCAATAAAATGTCTTCACATTGGAATGAAACGCCAAACTTTGATTTCAAGGCCAGTCATCAAATCTCTATTTTGGCCATTAGATCAAGGACAAACTATTTTCCCAAGTAATCTTTAACTTTTCCTGCAGGAGGCTTTCTCGCTACCTTACAGGATTGTGGGATTCGATACTGGTAAATTAATCAAAACCTATAACGTTTCTGCACGTTTTTAAAGGATGTACTTTTGTCTTAATTCCTCATACTGAACAAGTAAAATATCTGGGTAAGCACATCGCTTGTGAATATACCAAATTAGATAAGGTTTATTTACATCCACTTCAAGTCAAATGATAAATCGATTGATAGGACATCCATTTAATTCTTCAAGATCAGGTGCCATGAAAACTTGTGCCATGAATGCAAAAAGTAGCGTAATAATAAAAATTACCAAGAGTTTGGTCACATGACTTGAAATGGGTGAGAAACATAGAGCTCAAATCTTTAAAAAGGTCGGTTTAAAATTCGATTACAGTTTCCTTTGAGTCAAATAGCTTGGAAGGAGCTTAGGGTTTTTTGCTGTAAATCTGCCGTGTAAATTTATTGACATCTTGATTAGTTTCAAAATGGCGGCATTTGTTAAATTTGAGGCCATGATGTCATCAAATTTCTAAACCGTAAACCAGAATTTTATACCCAACTTTTTGAAGATTTGAAATATTTGAGCCATATACTTGGGTGAGACAAACGTCAGCCGACTTTGTCTGTTGGAGATTTCTTTTCCTTATTCGACCGATGATAGAATTGAGCGTTCGTTCTTTCACTGCAGCACCACAGAGAGGCTTTTCTGATCAGTCAACTCAATTAATTCTCACAGCCCATATCCAACACGATCGAAGACTGGATATACGACTTTGCCATTCCCTCTTCAGACTTCATCGACTTGCAGTACCACTTCTTTACTCAATTCTTTGATTTCAGATCTCATTTTAATGAATTTCTTTAGCAAAGTTTTATCACACTGTCTCAGTTCTTCCAAGTCTGTTTTCAGTTTTTTCAGCGATGTATCAATGCGAGGCTTCATTGTTGCCCAGTCCTCTCCTCTGTTGTTATTCATTTTGACTCTCGAAAATGAGACTGTCATCAACAGAGAGTTCTGAATTCTCTTTCTTCTTCTACGGCCAAATTGTTGCTAATTTCTTCTTTGTTTCGTTATTTCTTTCTTCTTGCTTCTGAAAAGAAACAACTTGGTAAAAACGTGATCTTTTTTAACTCCTGTATTAAATCAGTGTAAAGTGTTCTCTTTGAGCCTCAAAGACGAAGTTGTGCATAGTTTCTTTTCGTAATACAAAAGCACGCAATTGTGAACACTGTTAACCGGGTGAGAAGGGAAAACCAATCCACGTGTAAGTTTCGGTTCAGTTTCAGTTTCATGTTTTAAATTTCACTAGCAGGTGAGTCGAAAAAAGTTTTCACGTTTGCTGGGCTGTGGAATAAAAAGTATGTCTGATATTCAAAACTAAGATGTTAATATAGCAGACAAAGGTTAACTTAGATGAAAATTTGTTTTTATGAAATCACTGATCTTTAAGACCCAATAATTAGAAAAATGCTTGTAAGGGGTTTGTATGGGAATCGAGAAATTCCACCTTTTTTTCAGTAATCTATTTTGAGTGGGCAGGAAGTATATCTAGCTACTTAAAGCTAATTTAAGCCCCTAAGCCCACTGTGCATGCCGCATCCAGGCATGGGATCCCTAGTTTAACGTCCCTCCCGAAGGACGGCGAGGTGAGTTGCGAAGTCAAGCCTCCGAGGTCACCCATCCGGAGTTTGACCTCACTCGACCGAGCTTAACTTCAGTCTCCTGACGGTAACTGATTAAGCTGACGGTAACTGACGGCCACTCACCCCACATAACTTCCATTCCGGTCCATGATTTTTTTTTTTTTTTTTTATATAATATATTCCAAATAAAATTTACAATACAAATTACGAACTACATTACTTATAAAATTACTCTACAATACTACTAGGACGTGATTTACGTGCTATTGAAATCAAAATTCTATTTTCTGAGAGTGAGTGTTGAATTGAATTCAAATTTCAATGGTAAATAAATCATGGGCCAGAATGGAATGTGGAATTCTCGATTCCCATATAAGCCCCTTACAGGCATTTTTCAAATTTTTGGGTCTTACAGATGAGTGATTTACCAAGCAAAATGTTCGCATCTAAGTTAACCCTGCTCCGTTTTTGTATAAAAAACGGAGAGAAAAACCTCCGTTTTTGTGAAAGTGTTCACACTGATCCGCACAAAAAAACCACAAAAACGGAGGTTTTCGAAAACGCTATCAAAGGTGGATATCCACAAAAACGGAGGTTTTTGAAAACGCTCCAATATTCAACAATGAATTTCACAAAAAACGGAGCAATGTGAACGCACAAAAACGGAGCTTTTCTCTCCGTATTTGTTATCAGGCGGATCAATGTGCATGGACAAAAACGGATGTTTTCCCCTCCGTTTTTGTACAAAAACGGAGCAATGTGAACGGGTAGCTTGGATGTGGATGCCATAAAAACGGATATTAACTAAAATGGAGCAGTGTGAACGGGGCCTTAGACTGATAGGTTAAAATTTTAGTATTCAATATCAGCCACATACTTTTTATTCCACATCCCGTCAAACTTGTAAAATTTTTTTGACTCACTTGGTACATACACTTTAGTAGAAATAACTATACAAAAGAAACAACTAGACTACAAGAGCATAGGCAATAATACAATTAATACAATAATACGAGAAATTAATACAACATGTAAATACAGAACAAAGAAACAAGATAAATTGTATGCAGGGAATTACTTAAAAGGGGAGCTCTCTCAGTAGGTAAACTAATGGAGGAACGAGCCCCCTCCACCGTATCCTAAGATATTATCGATAGACTTCAGATGAATTTAAATAATCCTGATAAGTAAACGCTATGGAGCCTATAAGCCAAAGCGCGCGGACAAGCCTACGCCGGGTAAGCCACCATCTCAAATGGGCAGGCCACGGGCAGGCAACAATGAAGTAGCTGTCGGACATTTTAAAAGATGTGCCGTGTCGAAAACCTTTTCGGGTTAGCCTGCGTGCAGCCTCGACAATCTAATTACAGATAGTTCGGGTCTACTAAAAGTTTCTGTTCTCATTCCGGTTTTTCCTCTTTCAGAACTATCGATCTCAAGAGTCGTGATTGCTTCGTGCGGCTTTTCTCTGTAGTTTAATTAGGGGATATCTGGTTGAAACTGTTTGAGTTTTAATTTCCGGTCTTTTGGTTTTCTTTCTTTTCCTGCTTTTGCAAAGCTGCCTGTCGCCTATTCTACCTATTATCTCTTCCATACCTGCATTTGATTACCACATCCTCGCAGGTCAGAAATGCCTTAGGCTCCATCTGCACTTACTAACAATCCTCTTTGGCGTTTATATATATTTTGCCGATTTATCTTGTGTTTACTGTGTTGAACAATTATTTACTAGCCTACATGTTGCAAGGAGCCGGCCTTTTCCATTTAAGGTATCTATGTGATATTGCAATGGGAAGCGTGGTAGCTGTCTTCAAGGACCGTCTTAATTAAGACCCACCAGGGATGCCAGGGACATCTGTTGTTCATGAACACGGGGCAGATACACTTTTTAAGGAAAGGGTGACCGGGCAGTTGGTTTTTTTGCAATGATTTCACACGAGGCGAGCAGATTTTTTGCAAGATTTTTCTTCTCCACGGCTATCTTGAAAACATGGAATGTGGAATACTGGAATGGAATACTGGAATGACATGGAATACTGGAATACTGGAATGCCATAGAATACTAATTAATATTCCATGGAATGCTAATTGATATTCCATGGAATGCTAATTGATATTCCATGGAATATCAATTATGTTTCTATGGCATTCCAGTATTCCATGGAATATCAATTAGCATTCCATGAAATACTTAAAAATAGGTTTATATCCCAGACATCTTTTCTTTTCTTGATTGTTATGTCTTATCAAGCAATTATTCTCAATTAACTTTGTCGGAGTGGCAGCAATTATTCCTTTTGTCAAGGAGATACCACCATTGTAAAGACCAAGTTCATGTTATGAAATATTTGTCGATGATCAGATAACTTTAGTATCTCAACTTAAACCAATAAATCTGTGACAGTACTTTCGACTCACTTGATGCGAAAGGTAGAAATTCTTCAGATCCTTTTATAGAAATTTCTAAGGATCATACAATAAAGCTCTTTCTCTGCCAATCAATTGCGTAATGTCTTTTCATCAGACCTGCATACCTTCATCGATTAATTTTCTATGAATGGGAACTTTAGACCCAATGCATGTGGCAAGATATTAGTTCCCCATAAATTTCCCATACGCAGATTTTCACATGAACGCAGTTCAGTTGGCATTCTTTCAGTGCAGTAACAGATTTCTATGCGATTGCATGGTATATCAAAAGCGAATTCGCTACTTATGTGCTAAAATCTTAGCTAGATATCTTTTTCAAATATTGTAAAAATTGTATAAAAATTCCAAGTTTGCCATGCTGATTCCTCTCACCCAAACCTAGTTGTTCCAATATTTCTGCGAAGGGGGTGTTTCCTCTCAGACAAGTACAATGGTTTAAAGGAACAAGTTTGGTCTGCACAAGTTTGACAACATTCTGTCCATTACTTTTTGTCAGAATTACGTTTAGTGCCGTCTGCAAATTTTATGGTGCACATTTTCTCAGTAAATTTCTGATTTGGAGCATTCATTGCCAACCTTTGATTATAATTAGATTGATTCGATCCCATAACAAGCGAAAGATTTGCTCAATAAGTTTTAAAATTTACAATTTTCGAAAAAGTTTCTAACACCATCTTGGTCGCAGTTTCTGGTCGGTAAGATTTTTCGTACAAAGCATTAGTTTGAAAGGCACAGAAGGTCCCTCTTTATCATCAGCAAAGCATGTGAGAAAGAAACGCTTTTAGTCTTATCGCTATTGAACTTCTGTCATTGTGAGATATTTGTAAGTTCACCCATCTGTTTTGCTCTATATGTTGCCTTTAAGCAGTTTTGAATTAATTTATTGATGGCATGATTTACACGTATTTCTTTTTATGAGAAACTAAGAATTGGGGCCAGTACTGAAAGTTTCTTAAAATTTTCAGATTTTGAGTACTCAGAGTTTCTTACGAGTTTCTTAGAGGTTCCATAACAATCTACATTTTCACTATCAGGTCTATAAGTTATACGTTCGGCCGCACCTGGATTATGGTGATATCATTTATCACAGATATGATCCTGACATGATTCTAAATTTTACAAAAAGAGTTGAACAAACCCAGTACTCAGCGGCTCTCGCTGTTGCGGGTGCCTGGAGAGGAACTAGCAGACAAAAGCTCTATAATGAGCTTGGTTGGGAAAGTCTGTACCATCGAAGATGGTTCAGACGCTTATGTCATCTTTTCAACCTAAGGAAAACGGGTACTCCTTCCTATCTGTTCGCAGAATTACCAACTGAAAGACCACTTCAGTATGGTCTAAGAGGCAAACGTGATTATGACATACCTTTCAGTAAGACAAAGCGCTCTTCAAATACATACTTCACAAATGTTCTCCATGAATGGAATATGCTTGATGAAAATATTAGAAATTCTGCAACAATTGCCGAGTTCAAACGAAAATTGCTTACTTTGATAAGACCGGTAAAAAATTCCTTGTTTGGAGTATTCGATATCTTTGGCGTAAAGCAACTGACAATGCTGAGACTTGAATTTAGTTTGTTAAATGAGCATAAATTCCGCCATAATTTCCAGTGCCCGAGTCCCATGTGTGCTTGTAATACTGGAATTGAGGATAATGTGCACTTTTTCCTGCATTGCCCTTTGTTTGTTCCTATGCGTAATGATCTCCTTGGACAGCTTTCACACCTTCCAGATTTTGATGTAAACAACATGGATCCAAAAGCCCTGCTTAGTTTGCTTCTTTACGGTAGCCCAATTTTTGATGAAACTGACAATCGAATGATTTTAGAGGCATCCATAGCATATATCAAAGCTACTAACAGGATTAACTGAGGTGTTCCCGGGGATTCTGTGGGCTTGGGGTGTCTTTTGGCCATGGAACTGCCGCTTTGCTGCCGGGTTCTGCGGGCTGGGCGTCATTCGGGGGCGCTTGGTGGGTGGGGCTTGGGCCCTGTGGTGGTTGCGGTCATTGCGGGGCTCGGGCTCCGCTTGCTCGGCTCATTCGGGTGATGGCTGGTTTGTTGTTTTTGGCGGTGGAGTGGCGGTTTTGTGGCCGGGGGCGTTTCTGGTCTGTGGGGTCTTTGGGAATTCTTCGGAAACATGATGAAAACCTGACGATTGGCGACACCTTATTCTTATTTATGTTTAGTCTTGTTTTGAGTAAGCCCTTTGTGAACCATGGCACCAGTCATTGGTGACTCACATCCAACCATCTTTACACAAGTTTTGCACCAGTGAATAGTTTTTAGTTTTTGTCTTTATTTCTGTTTTGTTTGTTTGTTTGTTTGTTTGTTTGTTTGTTTGTTTGTTTTTCCTTTTTTGTTTTACAATAATTCACCTACTAAGCTGGCGTATGCTAGCGTCTGCCAAAATGGAATGGTGCCATGGTACACAAAGTGCTTAATAAGATTGCTGTTAAAGGAATTGTCAAGTGCCGTTCATAGCTAGAACCAGATGACGTCATGTCTATTTCTGCTATGGACGGCACCAGGACCGTCGAGAGGGGGGGTTGGAGGGGGTAAAAGGTCCGGGGCCCGGGCCTCGAAGGGGCCCGTAAAAATATCGTTCGACAAAAATTAGTTATTGCCGTAAAATCTTTTTACGGCAACTTTTATGGCAATCTAGCTACCTGCCTTAAACATAGACATAGGAAATAGTTTTCTTTTGTTTAAAAGTTTTCGCGTCCGTACCTTGCGAGCAAAGTCACCTCGTAAGAGGGAATCTTTTCATTGTTTACCGTAAAAACCGCTTCCTTGATAACTTTTCCGAATATCTAAACAGTTTTTTTTAAAGTAGCTTTGTTAAAAAGGGCGTTTCCCTCATTCTCCGAGAGTCTGAAGGGCGTGGTCCCAGAAAATTTTCTTGGGTGCTTCGCCCCCAAACCCCCCCCCCCCCCCCTGAGGCCCGATCCTAAGAATCGGTCCAGGGCCCGAGCTGGCTCTCGACGGCCCTGCTCGCAAGCATCGAACCTTCGGATCGATAGTTTGCGAAATCTACTGAACCAAAACTTCCATTGCCAATTCGTCGTAGATCATATAAATCTTGCCATACAAAGGCTATAAACTGTGGAATGCTTGCTAAAAGATCTTCGCGTTTTCTTGGTTTTGGGAACTTAAATGTGGCAGCCATTCTGGCAGTAAGTGAAGAGCCTGATCTCACTGCGCGTGGAACAGGTCAACAGATTAATCATCATCCTACCCAACTTGCAACAACAGGGGGGGGGGGTACTCGGTGGAGGGCACCCTACCAGAAAATATATTTCAAAAATCTGGGATCCTTTTAATCCTAGAATCCTTTGCCGTTATGAACCAAGTTTTAAGAACAAACAAGTTTTAAAGTTGCATAGTTGAGGTAAATTACATTTGAAATAAAATGCTTTATTTGAAGCATAGTTTGACTATGTTTGATGAAGGCTTCTATAAGAAGCAGGTGCTTTTCGCAGCAATTTGCCCCCGTCTATATCTTGCCACATGCATTGGGTCTAAAGTTCCCATTCATAGAAGATTAATTGATGAAGGTATGCAGGTCTGATGAAAAGACATTACGCAATTGATTGGCAGATAAAGAGCTTTATTGTATGATCCTTAGAAATTTCTATCAAAGGATCTGAAGAATTTCTACCTTTTGCATCAAGTGAATCGAAAGTACTGGCACAGATTTATTGGTTTAAGTTGAGATACTAAAGTTATCTGATCATCGACAAATATTTCATAACATGAACTTAGTCTTTACAATGGTGGTATCTCCTTGACAAAAGGAATAATTGCTGCCACTCCGACAAAGTTAATTGAGAATAATTGCTTGATAAGACATAACAATTGTAAAGAAAAGAGACTGGGGCGAGACATTTTATTGACGTTTTGTTTTTTAGAATCAGTAGATGTATCGTAGAGTCGTAGCGTAGAGAGCTTGAGAAGAGACGTGAGAGTATAGTAGAGTTGAGACGGAGAGAGAAAATTGAGAAGGTTGGCATTTCATAGGGATAAAAGCGGACGGATAAGTAAAAAGTACTACCCGTCAAATTATCGGCTGCGAATACACTATTCGCAGTAAATTCACTTTAAAAATACATCATGGTGCCGTGCAACCCGGGAGTTTAAAGAAAGATTTTGAGTATATAATTTTGAGTCTGGACGAGCCAGAAATTGAGAAAATGCCGACAGATGAGACAACGAGAAATGCAGAGATGGAAGCCGAGGCTAAAAGAAAGACGAAAGGACGAAATGTCATAAGACGATGTTTAAAGAAAATTATTGCTGAAACGGGAAACTTGATACAGGAGAATGAGACGTCACAAATTTCAGAAACTTTGTTGACGAACAAGGAATTGATTCGCGCGGAACTAGAAGGTCTGAAAAGAGCAGACAGCGAAATTATTGATTTGTTAATGGTTTTTGACGAGAAAGGAATGGAGAACGAAATTATGAGTACAAGGCCAGCTTACGCAGAAGCACAGCATTGCATAACGAAAATTGAGACGAAGCTAAAGAGTTTAGCAGAGAAAACAGCCGCAACGAGTAGACATGCGACGTCATCGAGCGCCCAGAAACCTAAAGTTACGAAATTGCCACATTTGAAACTAAATTCCTTTTCGGGCAATACTACGGAGTGGATATCGTTCTGGGAAACGTTTGCCGCAGCTATCGATTCAGATGAGACCATTGAAGATGTTATGAAGTTTAGTTATCTAAAAAGTTATTTGGAAGGTGCAGCCGCAGACGCGATAGCGGGATTGCAAGTGACGAATTCAGCGTACAAAGAAGCGGTAGAAACATTGAAAAACAGATTTGGAGATCGACAGGTAATTGTTTCGAGTCATATCGACAAATTAATCGACTTAGAGCCTATTGCAACGATGCAAGATACGAGAAAGCTGAGAATAATGTACGACACTGTGGAAGCTAATGTAAGGAGTTTGAAGACGATGGGTGTGTCAGTAGACTGTTACGAGCAAGTTTTGACGCCCATGATTCTCAAAAAAGTACCCAATGAGCTGAGATTAACGATAACAAGAAAGCTGAAAGATACTTGGAGTTTTGAGGCGCTGCTTGAAGTATTTCACGAAGAATTGCAGATAAGAGAGAAATGTTCACTGAACGTAGTGAGCTCAGGGAGAATAAATCCTTCATCGTATTCCGCGGATAGCAGACCGCGCGAAAGAATCAATTTCCGCAACAATCAAGCAAGTGCAGCAACGTTGTATTCGGAGAGCAGAACGGAAAATATAAGAGATATCAAATGCGTTTATTGTGATGGAAAACACAAATCACACCAGTGTAAAGTCGTAACGAACCACGTAACTCGAAGAAAGATTCTCATGGAGAAAAACTGTTGTTTTATTTGTTTACGTGCAAATCATTTAGCCAGAAATTGTCGCACGAACATGAGATGTTTAAAATGTAATCGTCGCCACCACTCGACTATTTGCGAGAGTTATGGAAATAAGGACGAAAACGTTCAAGCTACAGGTAACAAGCCACAGCAAAGTACGCCAGAAGCTACGGGATCGCAGTCAACAACCAACATGCACGTTAGCAACAAAAACTCAGTTTTACTACAGACCGCTCGTGCGTTCGTGAGAGCCCCAAGAGTCGCCGCAAAGGAGCAGAATGTTCGTTTGATTTTCGATTCAGGAAGTCAAAAAAGCTACGTGACTGCTGATTTGAAGAGAGCTTTGAATTTGCCAGTTATTGCCAAAGACAAATTGATGATTAAAGCGTTTGGTGACAGTTCACCGAAAGTAAGAGAATGTGAAATTGTTCAAATTGGTATCAAATGTGTTGATGGAGTTGAAATGATCATGACCGCATACGTCGTACCTGTAATATGTACCCCCATCAGCAATCAAGTCATTTCAGGAGCCCTTGAAAGGCACCCCTATTTGCGAGATCTGGAGCTAGCTGATTTTTCAAGTGAAGACGAGTTAAACGCGGACAAAACAGTTCAAATTTTAGTAGGAGCTGATTTTTATTGGAGATTAGTTGACGGAGAAATTCATCGTGGAAGTTCGAGCGGGCCAGTTGCCATGAAAACGAGACTTGGATGGGTATTATCAGGCCCAACTGAGATGGTAAGTGACAATTTAAGTCCCAATTCACATGTTTTAAATATTCAAGTTATGTCTTTGGGAGAGCACGAGTCGATTTCGAAAGAGCTCAACAAATTTTGGGAGAACGAATCAATTGGAATCAAGGAGCAAAAAATTGAGCAAACCACCAATGAAAAATTGAAAACGAGGTTTCAACAGGGTGGTTTTAACATGCGTAAATGGATGTCTAACTGTGAGGAAGTCTTAGACAAAATTGGAGAAAATGAAAATTCTGTAAAGGTTGACTCTGAATTTGATCAAAATATGAAATCAGAGCCTACACTTGAAAACGTTTGTGAATCTACGAAAAAGGTAGGAGAAGAAGCCAAAATTTTGGGCATTTTGTGGAAACCAAAAGTTGATGAGTTGATTTTTGATTTCAATGCTATGTTAGGAGCCCCTGCGGGGGAAAATGTTTCGAAAAGAGAAGTTCTTGCTACCACAGCAAAACTATTCGACCCTGTTGGACTTATCAGTCCCATTGTTGTGCCGCTGAAACTTGTGTTTCAAAAACTGTGTAAACAAAATAAAGATTGGAACACGTCGGTTGATGAATCAATTTTGAAAGATTGGAATGACGCCCTAAAAGATATGAGAAACGTTGGTAACATTACTGTTGATCGACCTTATTTGAATTCGGAAATTGATTTTGAAGATGTTGACTTTTTGGAGTTACACGGGTTTTCGGACGCCTCGAAAACCGCATACGGCGCTTGCGTCTACATTGTTTATCAGTTGAAGTCTGGGGAGAGAGTTTCATCTCTTGTCTCTTCCAAAACTAGAATTGCGCCAATATCAGGAGAAACAATCCCACGCCTCGAATTGTTAGCAGCATTAATTTTAGCGCGATTAATGAAATCAGTACAGGAAGCTTTGAGCAAAAATGTCTAAATTTCGCAAATTTTCTGTTGGTCAGATTCACAAATTACTTTATGGTGGATAGCAAGTGAAAATAAAGTTCTTAAAAGCTTTGTCGAAAACCGAGTTAGAGAAATTAGAAGTCTTGTACCATTAACACATTGGCGTTATTGTGCAACGAAATTAAACCCTGCAGATATTTTATCGCGCGGTGTGAAAGCATCGAAACTAGTGAAGAGCACCCTGTGGTGGAACGGACCTACATTTTTGACGCAAACGAAAGTTTTTTGGCCGCAGCATGAAAACTTTGCCGTTGAGAAATTTGATTCATTGGACAAAGAGGTTGCTTCAGTGAATGTAAATTTGATTTGCAATGGGCAGTATAATATCAGTGAAGTAATCTCTGTTGAAAGGTTCAGTGACGCGAACAAACTATTTCGAGTAACAGCCCTTGTTTTACGATTTGTTAACAATCTAAAGGCAAGAATTAGAGGAAATATTATGAGATTTATTGCATGGTGATTTGAATCCTACAGAAGTCGAAAATGCACGTCTAAAATTGCTTTTGTCGGCTCAACAACAAGTTCGTGATGATAAAAACTTTGATAACTTGAAAACAAATTTGAACGTTTATGAAGATGAAAACAAGTTATTGCGTTGCCGAGGGAGGCTAGAAAATGCCCCTCTTGATTTTGAATCTCGCTGTCCAATTATTTTACCAAGGGAAGATCATATCACAGATCTTATTATTAGACAATGCCACGAACATGTAAAACATAACGGCGTAAAGGACACGTTAACAGAATTGCGTACCAATTATTGGATCGTACGGGGCAGACAAAAGGTTAAAAAGTTCATTGCAAAATGTTGCGTTTGTAAGAAAGTTGAAGGGAGAAGTTATACTGCTCCTCCACAGCCACCTTTACCCAATTTTAGACTAGATATCGGACATGCGTTTACAAAGGTTGGAATTGACTTCGCAGGACCAGTTTATGTGAAAAACATGTACGGAACGGATGCAAATATGTATAAAGCTTACATACTGCTTATCACTTGCGCTTCTAGTCGAGCTATACACTTGGAGCTTGTACCGAGTTTACACGTCGAACCGTTGATTCGTGGACTGAAACGCTTTCAGTCGCGAAGAGGAATTCCATCGTTTATAATCAGTGACAACGGTAAAACTTTCAAAGATTCGAAATTACGTGCGTTTTTACTCGACAATAGGACTATTTGGAACTTTATTGTAGAGAGAGGAGCCTGGGTCGGAGGTTTTTACGAGCGTTTAGTGCAGTCGACGAAGAGATGTTTGAAAAAGATTTTGAAAAACGCGAAATTAACGTACGAAGAAATGTTAACCCATTTGATCGAAGTTGAAGGAGTTCTTAATTCTAGGCCCTTGACTTATGTATACGATGAAATCGGAGAAGCTTTGACACCTTCTCATCTTATTTGCGGGCGCAGATTGTTAGACAGACCAAAACTGAATCCAAATGCGCAAATTGTGGAAGTCGAAAACAAAGTGGAATTGTCGAAACGTGCAAAATATTTGCAGCAATTGTTGGAGCATTTTAGAAATCGTTTTCGGTGGGAATACTTAACAAGTCTGAGAGAGTTTCATACATCTAAATCGCCCAGCGGAAATAGAATTATTAAAGAAGGACACATCGTGACAGTTCAAGAAGATAAGAAACGTCGTCAGTTGTGGAGGCTCGGGCGAGTCGTTAAATTGAACGAAGGAAAGGATGAACTTATTCGCAGTGCTGTCGTCAGAGTTTACAGCAAAGGAAAAGTCAAAGAACTACGACGTCCAGTCAAGTTGTTGTATCCAGTGGAGGTACCAGAAGTCGAAGACACAAAGGAAGTGAAGGAACTCGCACAAGAGAACACAACAGAACCAGGTATTAGAATGGTATACGACGATGATGTAAGTGAGATTATTCATTGATTGTCTTACATTTTTTTGCTATGTTTGCTTTTTGCTGAATTAGTTTTGTTCGACCGTGTAGTCGTATATTTGATATTTTTCTGAAGACATTTAGCGTAAATTCGCATTTCTCGCGGGGGGAGTGTAAAGAAAAGAGACTGGGGCGAGACATTTTATTGACGTTTTGTTTTTTAGAATCAGTAGATGTATCGTAGAGTCGTAGCGTAGAGAGCTTGAGAAGAGACGTGAGAGTATAGTAGAGTTGAGACGGAGAGAGAAAATTGAGAAGGTTGGCATTTCATAGGGATAAAAGCGGACGGATAAGTAAAAAGTACTACCCGTCAAATTATCGGCTGCGAATACACTATTCGCAGTAAATTCACTTTAAAAACACAACAACAATCAAGAAAAGAAAAGATGTCTGGGACATAAACCTATTTTTAAGTATTCCATGGAATGCTAATTGATATTCCATGGAATACTGGAATGCCATAGAAACATAATTGATATTCCATGGAATATCAATTAGCATTCCATGGAATATCAATTAGCATTCCATGGAATATTAATTAGAATTCTATGGCATTCCAGTATTCCAGTATTCCATGTCATTCCAGTATTCCATTCCAGTATTCCACATTCCATGTTTTCAAGATAGCCGATAAACACAGCTAAATCAGCTTTATTTAAACCACGTTAGATTTCAACCAATCACACACATTCAATTTGCAGGATTGACCAATAAGAAAGTAGCGTTCGATGACCTTGTTTAGTTTACGCTGATTTAACTTGCAAGTGTCAATAGGGTATTAGGCTAGTCGATTATTCTCATAATCAAATGTTTTTGGCTTGCATTCTACCCAACTGAAAAGGATTAGTAAACGGGCTTTAAATCGCGTTCGAGTTTTCCGCATTTATTTAAATACGTAGTAAACATGAACTCGCAGCATGCAGGCCCTAATGCGCTTTCATGAAAATATCAATGAAACTATCGCTTGCTTATGTAAAGTCAATGCCAATGGGTGAATGGGTTTCAATTTGACTACCTGCTGAATATGCAGATAAACAAAACCACCAAAGCAAAGACATGTTCACGGGATGTAGGACACCTTCATTTGATTACAACATAAACCTGCCAAATAGAAGCTTTTAGATAGCTGTCATAAACCTGCTTAAAGGGAAGCTTTTAAATAGCTGTCATGTTTCCAGCCTTGGCACGTTGAATGCCGTTGCTGTGAGGCATACAATTATATGTCCATTAGCGGACACCTCTTGGAACTCGCCAGCTCCCAGTTTTCGTGCATCTTCAAAGCTTCTCCGCAAAGCTCCTCCGAAATGGCACCGCAGTCGTACTACAAGTGCTTTCCAATAATCCTTTGCTAAACAATATTTTGCTCTTGGACTGTCAAGTGCGATCTTTATTTCTTCAGGAGTTCATGTTTTTTTATGAGAAAGTTGTTCATAAGACAGGATATCTGAAATTTACGAAACTCTACATTGCTGTTTTAGAGCCAGCAAGCAACTTTTTAAAGTGAATAACATACATCACTACAACTTTATGTTTGAGCCGAAGTGAAATTTCGTCTCTTGCTAAATGTTGTTTTGTCTGTCCAGAAGCCTACCACATGTAGCAGTGGCAAAAACTGCATCCGAAAAATAAGAAAAATTAAGAAACTTTTAGCATTAAGGGGTGAAAATTTCCATACGAAGTTAAGAAACTCTCAATCAATACGGGGCTTATCCAAGTCTCTCATAAACGTGCATGATTTAGTTCGCAACTTTTTGTGATCTGAATAGTATCTCAACAACAGTGGACATGCTACAAAGTCTCTCTCTCTCTTTTCATCAGCACAAGTCGTAAGATGTACAAGCTCCCTCTTTATCTGCTCTGCGTTTATCTTTTGTGTCTTCTCTTGTGTGTGTGCTGACAAGAGAGAGACTTGCAGGAGAGACTTGCTTAGTAGCAAGTCCAGAACAACAGCGACCTGTTAAAAAGATATCTTCGTGATCAGAAACGTCAAAAATAACAAAAAGATTAAAGCAGTTACCAAGCTTTCTCTACTTCTTCTTCGTCTTCTTCTTCTCGGCTGCTATTTCTCCAAACCGTATCTGGCCTAAACTGTGTGTTTCAGTGCTTTCGCGATCCAGTTACAATCAGGGACGTAGGAAGCATCTCCAACTTGAGGGGGCACGGCACTTGAAGAGCACTTTTTTATTAAGCTAAAGGGGCACTTCCTGAAAATAAAAAGGGTGTTCTTTGTTTATTGCAAAATCTTGGGGGCACATGACCCCAGTGCCCCCCCCATTCCTACGTCTCTGGTTACAATTGTTTGTTCAGACTTTCCATCGAAAATCTTGCGTTTCGGATGAATTCTTGCAAACAAATCTGATATTATTCCACTCAGTGAAACAACGGTGCTTTGTCTAGGCCTAGGCCGCATAAAAAATTGATCAGATCAACGTCTCAGCAAAGAACTCTTGGTGGAATGCCAAAGCCGAATGGGCCTATTCTTTGCTAAACTTGATCTTTCGGCGCTTCCTTCACATTCAATAAGAATCGGAAAAACGGCCTAAATAGCGTCGTTCAAGAAACAAGTTTATAATCTGAGGTAAACGGAAAACAAAATCACGGACAGGTCTTTAAAATGAATTAAAATGTGGTTTGGCGGTACTTAATACAACATTGAAAAATATGTTAAGAATAAGATTTAGAAGTTTTATTGAATTTATTATCAAAGTATAAAAGAATTACGAGGGAGGTGTCTAATTCGAAAACAATTAATGATATTGTTTTCATCTTTAATAATTTTACGACCCTGAAAGGCCTAAGGCTGGACCAATGACACTGGCCTCCTAAGCGTGTACGAAGCAGGCCTCAATTTTAATCTGGCGGTAAATATGGAAAATTAAATGAAATTGACAATGATATTTGATATTGATAACATGAACACTAGACTTGCTCCAAGTCTATTCAGCGGACCATCAATAGTAAATCAATAGTAAAATAGTATAATTTCTTCTGCGGGGGCGTAAGCTACTAAGGTGATGCTGCGAAGGAGAAGTGAGAACGAAACTGAATTCAGTTTCGTTCTCATTTCTCCTTCGCAGCGGCACCTTAGTAGTTTACGCCCCCGCAGTAGAAATTATATTATTTTATTATTGATTTACTATTGATGGTCCGCTGAATAGACTTGGAGCAAGTCTACATGAACACTAATGTTGCGTGCAAAAGATGAATGGCAAAATGCATTGCTCACTGGTTAAGTCCTTGCACCAAAAAGAGTTTTTTAAAACACTTATGAATTTAATGTTTATTTTCCTATAAGGTGAAATGTTAGCACCATCGAGAGTTACATGAATTTCCCGGTACCAAAGGAAATCTTGCTTGCTTAACTTCAGACTGATTACACACATCAACAACAACAACAGAAACAACAACAGTGAAATTGAGGGACTGGTGTAATAAGTCTAAATGCACTAGATTCAGTAGCAGTAGTAATTGTTGCTCTTTGCATTGTGCCAGATATTTCCACATCCATGTGAAATGAGGACTGGCACTAGATTCAAATCTTTAAACGGATCGGCAAGGTTACATTGGTCTTGTTCCACATCTATTTTTGTCGGTCCAATGAGATGGCGTTTTGAAGGCAAGGTCCAATCAGATGGTGTATCATATCTTCTACTTTTATCTAGCATGTCATACCAGTGTCTTACCCTTTGAAAATGCCAAGAGCAGGAACGAAATCATGTTTCTAGATGACTAAGAGATCGCAAGAATGTAACGAAAATCAATTGGTGTCCGTCATCATCACACACCAGGCCCGTCAGAACCGGGGGGGGGGGGGCTGGGGGGCTTCAGCCCCCCCCCCCAATAATTTGCTGCAGTTCGTTCACTTTTGTAAGTAAAAAAGGCTGTAAAAGCCCATCTCATGGAAATGAAGATTCAAACTTAATTATATTCGAGGAAGCTATTAGAATTGATCAAGCTATCATCCTTGATATTATGGAATTCAAATATAATCTTTATCCTCCTGAAATTGAAGTCCCATTTTTCAGAATTTTCTCGGAAAGACGCCCATCAGACTTCATCCTTTGCTTTTTTAAATAACCAATTCTCCAAAAATGGGGCGTTTTCCATCGATCTAAAGGGCGTGGCCATGAAAAATTTTCCCGAGGGCAAGCCCCCGGACCCCCATTTATCATCACTCCGCTCGCATTAAGCTTCAGCCCCCCCCCCCCCCAATATGAATTTCGTTCCGACGGGCCTGCACACCTTCATTACTTGCACCAAACATTTTGATTTATAGGCCCAAAATATGCTCTGGTTAACATTCAGCTTCGGTCAGCAAGGGAAATTTTGTAAAACAAAAATGCAGGTTCTGAAAAGACAAAGCGTTGCCTTCTGAAGAATAGTTTTGACACCTCTGAGTGCACTCAATCAAATCAAAATAAACAGAGAAAGCAAAACATTATGGTCGGCTGCGTTTAAGGTGTGAAATCTATTCGTTAGGCTGTCAGATCGCTTGGTCATAAACAGAACTGTATCCTTTGTTTTACAAAATTCGCCCCTTTTGCTTCGGCCTTGACTTGATCCAAGTCTGGATTTTTTGAAATTTTTCTTTCAGTAATTTATTTTAAGTGGGCTGAAAGGATTTCTAGCTAATTTAGGCCCACTATGCATGCCGCATCCAGGCGTGGGACCCCTAGTTCAAAGGGAATCTAAGCATATATATATATAAGCCCTTGACAAAATAGCGATACAAAGACAATAGGCTATGACCCGTGCCGCACCATATTTGGGTAACTGATCTACGTCAACAGGAAATTCTGATATCTGATAGGCTAGAATTTTACCGTAAGTGGCTTGAGCCACTTTTATATGCTTACATTCCCTTTAACGTCCCTTCCAAAGGACAGCAAAAATGAGTTGTTTCAAATCGACTATCTACTGATCAGAGACAAATTCGGTTTATTGTGCATATGTTAAGGATAAAGCGATTTAAAACAGATACCATCGAAATTAGAGCCCTAAATACTTTTTTCTCAGTCCGCAATCCCTTCTAAAGAAGAAAGACTCATCTAGATTTCGCATGTAAGCTCAGTCACAAGACGTTACTGTTACTCATTCTATATCATTACGTCATCTATTTTCACAAGCTATTTTCAGATGATTTATTCTGTTACGAAGAAGCAGGGCCTAATTTTGGAGGCCTCTGACCCATGATCATAATCGTAAATCGTAATAACATTATTTACAGTTGGGTTTTTTGCAACAGTAATCTAATTACCAATTCATACCAACTATTTACAAATACAAACTTAACAGAAAAATTTAATACTAAGTAAGCTCTAGCAATTTACAATTCCGGCAGTTGCATTTATCGCCAGTCCAGTGCTTGATTGCTGTTTTGAAAGCTGTAACTAAGGATCTTTTATCCTGTTACTAAGGATCTTTTATCCTTTTCCTGTTCCAAAGAAGGCTGCCTTTGAAGGATAACAACTCATTTGAATGTGTATTTTCATGCTCTCACTAAAAGCCCTAAAAGAGGAGGCAGGGAGAGCTGATATTTAGCTAGTCTGTGAGCAAGCATTCTACTCGTTGCCAGTGTTAAAGCATAGTCAATAGAAGGGAACAGAGTAAAGGCAAAAACTTCTTTTTTCCAATTTTCTTTGTCGCAAAAGTCTCTGAAAAGGATCTTCAGCTTGGACTTATGACTTAACCTGACAGGTCATAGTGACGATGGACAGGTCAAGCAACGGTGGCTATAATTTTTTTTGAGAACGTCAATTTTTCGAGCTGACTCAACTCAAAGATTCCTTGCTTGGACGATTTCAGCCTTAAAATAACCTTTCTCGTGTTCTGATCCGAAAAAGCGGATATTATGATTTAAACCAAGCTTTCATGGTCCTTATTTGTACAAGGCTTTCTCCCAGTTTCATGCAGTCTTGAGCTCCTGGTCAGATTCATAGAAAATGCAAACGATGCTTGATTGTGAATAAGAAGCAGTGGCGTAATTCGAAAACCAAGGGCCCCCGAGACCTTACACTTGCCTTAGGCTTAGTCTATTCTGCGGATCCGCCATTCCAATATTCAATGGCGGATCCAACCCAGGAACTACCGAAAAGGGAGCGGTAAGACAGACTAAAGAAATAGAGTTGGGGAATGGATCTTTCGCTTTTATTGTGGATTAGATTGTTGAAGGTGCCAATGCTTCCAGCTGCGGGGCCTCGAGCTGAAAAATCCCCAACGACCCCGATTGTCTCCTGATCACGGATAAGAAGATCATGGAAGCCAGTAAATGTTTCGTGACTGGTAATATAATACATAGCAGGTTTCTAAGTGTGGAATGTTTATTCGGGTTTATTCTGATATGTTTCACAGTAAAGTTATCAAAGCTTGGTCATTTAATCAGGCCTACTTAAAAAGCACCAGCAAACCCAACGTTTGAATACCAAGTCAAGAGAAATCATCAGCGATTTCGTAATTCTACAAATAGATTTTGTCAATCCGAAATGCAAGCGAAGGGTAGCGGGTATTTGATTGATCACTTCTCCGTCTTGTCTATCCTCGGTGATCTTTCACATACACTGATATCTTATGATAACGATGTATCAATTGATCGATGAATCAATCAATAGATATACACCTGTTGTTGTTGTTATCTCCCACGACATAATCCAGCGTAATCCAACAGCATCCATAGAAAAAAGAGCAATACACGCACTGGTATAATTTCAATGTGTAGCTTGCACTCTGGTAAACCATGGAGGAAGCTGTATTTTATCGTAAAATCAGTTGGCTTGCCGGTATATCGAAAAGCCATGTCGGCGACTAGCATCATTGCACAACTCAAAGTCAGCTTTGGCGTCAAATGTTTACAAAACCAGGATATATGGCTCACAGGGAGGTGGGAGGTGGACTCTTGGCTAAATGTTGGGTAGGGGTCTGCCACGAGCATATTCAAAGTGGTACCGTTAGCTTTACTAATTTTTATGAAAATTCTACTGTTGGCTAGACCAATTTCTACAAAAATGATACTCTGTAGCTATATTTCAGAAAGTGATACCCTTGCCCAGATGACTTTAGCTGAAAACATGGCCATTTCCTGGACCAATGTTGTCAAATATGATACCCTTGGCTTGACTGTCGCTAGATCAAAATAGACGATTACGCTAAAGAAGGCGGCGAGAAACTTTTTACCAAGATGCATTGCGTTCGAATAGCGAATCTTTAACGATTCTATAGGAATTCGATTAAAAAACGCAATGCATCTTGGTAAAAAGTTCCTCGCCGCCATCTTTAGCGGAATCGTCTATTGCAAAAAATGTATACCCTTGGTTAGACAAGAAGTCCGAAAAAAGTATACCCTTCATTGCGGCACATCCCCAGGTACCTGGCTTTCAAGCAGACTAGCAAATTCATAGATAGCTATGAGATTGATTTATTTTTCGACACTAAATTTATGACTGGTTATACAGTTTGAAAAATAATAGACTCTGTCCTGGAAGCTTTTCATATTTATCAGGAAAAAATTGCAATGTCTACTTGTAGGAAAGGAGAGATGATTAGGGAAAGTCTCTTGAAACCTCGATAAAATTTCTCTCAAATACCATGGCTCATAATCTAATTTAGACCTGTAGCATTTTCAGGTAATTTTGCAAAATGTCTGCTCAACGTTTTGCTCCTTGTTACTCTGACGATTCGCTATATTCAACAAGTGACTCCATATATTTTCTTCGCACTTGTTTACCTTTATTACCGCTTTCTTGAATCAGTTTTCTATTTTTCCGCTTTCTATCGGACACATTATCTTTGACGTAATTGAGAAGAAGGCTATACGTTCTTTGATACGTACTTGCTGGGTGCGTGGCAACCCTGAACATTCATGGCTACCTCATCGACACATCAACTATCGAACATCATCACTGTGAGCAATTCACCCCGAACATCATCACTGTGAACATTAAAAATACCAATTCGTTAGAAAAGTCATTTAAAGGCTCTGGGCAACAGGCATTCATTGCGATGGTTTTTTTGTTGGTCGTGGATTTCATGGATTTAATTCAATTCAATTCAAGTCCAATGTTTTACACATGTAAGAAGAAATGGCCACATCTGCGCCTGCAGCTCCTTGCTGCAACAAGGGCAGATTTTGTAATACAATAGCATCAGTTGCTTTTGATTGACACCTCAATCCAAAGCGATTAGCGACTGCAGATAAAGGAAATTCTCTCAACCAGTAAGTCAAAACAAAGAAGGCCGTAAAAGTTGCCCCGAAATCAGTAGGACAAACTCTCGCCTTGTGCATGCGAAAAGTTGTTTTTATTTTTTAAGAGAAGCTATGTGATTATAAACGAAAGAAGAAAGATGAATCTAAAGATTTTCCGCGCAGATTTTGTTTATTTGATCCAGGAGGAGCTGTGTGGTAATTGTTTCATTTAAGCCTGAATATGCGAGAATTACAATGCCTTCTGCTCGGCTTCTGAATCAAATAAACAAAATCCGCCTGGCAGATCTTTAGATTTACCCTTCTTCTTTCGTTGTATAAGCAAAAATTCAGAATTAGATGATGGTTGCAAAGCAAAAGCAGTTTCTGGACTGGCATTTCAGCTGAACCTTTTGGCTGAAGTATCTCACTTATTCGAGATGAAAAGATGTCTTATTAGAAATACAGGTGGTAAAGCAAACACAGCTTCAAGGGATATCAAAATCTGCCAGAAATTACCTACAAGCAGCAAGAGCGAATTTTGTAAAACAAAGGATGCAGGCCTGATCAAGACAAAGCGCTTCCAACGCTTAAAGAATAGATTTAACACCTTCAGCGCAGCCCACCATAATGTTTTCCTCTCTCTGTTTATTTTGATTTGATTGAGTGCACTCAGAGGTGTGAAATCTATTCTTCAGAGCCGTAAATCGCTTTGTCTTCCGAGAGAGATGAATTCTTTGCCTTACGAAATTCACCTTTGTTCCTACAAGCATCACAAAGAAGAGTTTTGACGTCGGATCCTATTTCTTTTGATATGAAACTGCACGTGAATGAACCTGAGATCACATGAATAGGCCTAATACAGTGTATGGGCCTGTCTCCCTTTTAGTCACACGCATCAGACAAAAACAATGTTACAGTTTTTCATCTTACACTTGCAAATTGGGCAAATTTTACTAAGAGGGAATTAACCTATCTTCCAACAAGCAAATTTCTTTTTTGAAATGGGGCTAGAAGGAAAACTTGGAGGATTTTTTTCAATAAAAATGCGGTTGAAAAAATCGTTAGATGTCAGGTGAAAATGCCAGTGAATAAAAGCACTAGAAGAGTTTTGCATCATACATTTGCGTTATCGCATATCTCACCCGACTTGTGATTTGAAATAAGGTTTTAGTAGCCACTTGTTCTCAGTACACTGCAATGCAAGGCAGTAGTTGCTGTGGTAGTTTGAATCTTGAAGGTGTTGTGGATTGAGGGTGTTGTGGTTTGAAGGTGAAAGTAGTTTGAATGCAGTGGCGGAAATTCAGCTTTTTGAGTGGGGGGGGGGGGGGGGCAAGCCGTAAATTTTCCGAGTCGGAGGAAATGCTTTTGTTCTCAGGTATTTCGCTGGAAGACCTAGATCTGACATAAATTGGGTCCTTAAATGTGCTAAGGTCATTGTATATCAGATTTCAAAACTATTTATATTCAGCAGTTGATGGAAAAAGGCAAGAATGTGCTATGAACGTACTGTCGGTAGGCCCAATAGCTACGAGGACGCCGGGGGCGAAGCCCCCAGGAAAATTTTTGAGGAAACTCCCTCTATTTTGCTTAGAATGTCTTTCATGACCCTATGTTTGCCAGTACTGAATTGGGATTTTGACAATGTTGAAACATGTGTTTAGAGTAGCATCCCCTGGAATTTTTTTTCTGTCGCAATTCAGGTTTTGCCTGCCCCCGCCCCAAACATGGAAGCTTTGAAAATTCGGCAAGTCGCTGATAGTTTGTGTTAATGTCGCGTCCAGGAAAATTTTAAAGAACTCCAACCTTTACATTGGCTTAGAATGCCTCTCCCAAAGCTGCAACATCTCGCGGAAATATTGCTACTCTCTAACTGACCTATACCCAAGAACTTTCTTCTCGTTTATGAAATAAATGAAAGTGAATAAAAACTTTAGAATGTGCTTTTTGAGTTTGTGCATTTCGTTTGCTCTTTCTATATAAAAACTCGTCCATTTCTTGACGGTGACTCGTTTCTACATTACAGTTTCAGTCCCAACTACAGAATGTCCGACTTTTAAGAAAATTTCCGAGTCTTATCGAATTGGGGGGGGGGCAATTGCCTCTCCAACCCCCCCCCATAATTTCCGCCACTGTTTGAATGTGTTGTGGCGCAGTGATGTAATCCTCTGACTTTGCAGCCAAAACAGTCATCCGGACAGGGTTCGATACCCGGTAGAGCCCCACCACTTCAGTGTCATTACCACGGGGGGGGGTTCTTCCATAGTAAAGGTACCTGGGGATGTGCCGCGAGCAAGGGTATACTTTTTCGGACTTCTAGTCTAGCCAAGGGTATACTTTTTTGCAATTTTGGCCAGCAATGGTCTAGCCAAGGGTATCATTTTTGACAATATTGGTCTAGCGAACGGTCATGACATCATATTTGGCACAAATTTTGCAATATTGGTCGAGAAAATGGTCAAAATTGGTCTAGCCAAGGGTATCATTTTCGTAAAGATTAGTCTAGCCAACGGTACCCTTTTGAAGATGCTCGCGGCAGACCCCTACCCAAAATTTGGCCGAGAACCCCCCCCCCCCCCTCCCCGTGGTCATGACAAGGGGTGGCGGACTCGATTAGCGCTGCTAACTTAGCTACTTCTGTGATCCCAGCGCTTGACGCTAAAAACCGCAACTTCAACTTCAGTTGCAATAACTTGGAGGAAAATCATTATGTCTATGCACTGACATGCATGATCATGATAGTTAGAAAATAATCTTTTCGATAAGAAGTCCTTGAATTTGCAATTGAGTGCTGTATATGTGATTGTGAATTATGCCAAATCTATTTTGCAAAATCAGCTAAATTCCGAACCGCATAAATTCCAGAAAACGACGAAAAGTTAATCGTGCGTAGCATTTCAAAATCACTGTTTTATTAGAATGCATTTCTTTCCATAGTAAGTTAGGTACTGTTTTCATACATTATTGATCATTCAGGGAGCGCATTCACCATCTACCAGTAGTGTATTTGATTTTAGAGGTCATTTGACTGACAACATGCTAACCATTAATGTCAATCAACATCTTTTCAATAAAAAGTCATACCATTGGGGAACATCTATCTCGGCGAGGTTTTGCATTAAATTTACCATTTACCATTTTAATTCTTCAAAATACAATACTCAATGCTTCATGAAAATTGTGTTTTTACATAAGAAAATTGGATCAGCCCTTTGTACTAAAAGTTTCTCAAATTCGCATGAACTTTTTCCTTTTCAGGACTGAAAGTTTTGTAATTTTGTTTCTTTTTTTGAATGCATGGATTATGATGTAGTTTCTATCATCGCCACGTATTTATTTCTTGACGCACACCATTATGTTTACCAAGGAACGAATTTTATTTTGCTCAAAACAGAAGATTGTCATGAACATAGCCAAATTAAGAAACTTGAAATCTTCCGTTCCATACTGGCTCAATTTACTAGTTTCTTACAAAAAATAGGTAGTGTGTAAATTTAAAGACACTTTTGCCACCAAAGGTTCCTTATGAGTTTCTTTACTTTGAAATTATAGGTGTCTAGTAAAATCAACTTTCGGTAAGGTTTCTAACTTGCCCAGTAAGATCTCAAAATAGGTAATAAATTCGCACTCAAAACATTGTCAAAATCAAAAACTAACCTTGGAAAAATTAGAGCTGCAAACTACAAAACTTTAATCCAGGTATCAAGGTTTCTTAACTTTTGAGAAGTGAGCCTGAGAGGTTTCTTATAAGAAAATTAATGAATAATCTGTGCCCAATTTCTAATCTACAATTTACAAACCAACCATTTGGGACACAATCGTAAGTATCAACTCCAGAGCCATGACATTTACCAACGTGAATTATGAATGGATGCTGGATGCTCGCACATTGTCTTTAAATGCCACGCGAAGAGAAGGCTGCGTTAGAAAGAAAGCAAGACGGATTTGAAAGGAGCTAGGCGACAAAACCCAAAGCATCATCACAACAACAAGAATGGATCTCAATTTACGGGAAGGTGAGATTGATATCTCTGAAAGCAAGAAACTCCACGGCAAATATGATTCCCCACGATCGAAGAAAGATAAATGCTTGGCTGGCCTAAAGCAAAATCTACTGGTGATAATGATAATTGTTGGAGCTTCCATGGGTTTTGTCGTCGGAATAGCCTCAAATAAACCGATCCAAAAACTTCAAGAGCCTGATAGAAGCACAACTTTGACTCTTTTGGGTTTTCCAGGCGAGTTGTTAATCCGCATGCTGAAGTTGTTGATTCTACCCCTGATTGTTTCAAGCTTGATTGTTGGATTGTCAGGTTTGGATGCCCGTGTTTCTGGTAAACTTGGCCTCAGAGCAGTTTGTTATTATTTTTCAACAACATTAATTGCTGTTGTGATTGGTGTTTGCCTTGTTTCTGCAATCAAGCCAGGAGTTGGGGCTGATAAGCCGAAAAATGCAAAGGAAAGCCAGCCTGTCAGGCCTTTGGATAGTTTCTTGGATATTCTAAGGTATGTTAACTTAATTATATTTTGTTGTTATGAAGTGTTAATTATCTTAATTGGGCCTTATAGATATAATGAGATATTGTCATTAGTGAAATGTTAGTTGTAATAATTTATTGCTGATTTTACCAGCTATTAAAACATCGATTTTAGTTGTCTATTAACTTTCATCTAATTTTGAACAACCAATTAGCAAGTACTGGCAAAAGTCTCCAAGTAGTGCTAGGATTCAATTACGCTTATTTTGATGAAGTTTCAAGGTATTTTTATTGTGAATTTGTATATAAATTTGTAGATGTTCTTGCTGATTGACCAGAACTCTATTTTACGCAGCAAGAGGGGCACGCGATCCACTATTATTGAAAGGGTCATTGTTCACATAGAAATCTTGGGAGAAAATTCTGAAAATCTTCCTGTCTTGTCTGATTCTCAGAATTTCTCGAATGATCACAAAAAGTCATCAGTTCCCCTTCCAGGCCCTTCCTTTCTAGAATCAAAACTGTTTGCTCCCTCGTACCAAGCAGCAGATTTAATTACACTCAAATTTCATTTTCTTGTTGTACCTGCTATTGAAATCAATACGTTTCTCATTGAGAACCTTTCCCTCTAGTCATTTCCACAATCTCCAGATCATCTTTGTTCGTTTCTTTTAGCTGCCAAGATAACCTAATTATTTTCTTTCTTTGATAAACTCCTGTCTCCTGACTACCAGGCCAATTATATTACGTCAAAAAGGAATTTGGTTTTGAAGTTGGTGAAAGCGATTTTGTTTCTCAGGAAACAAGAGGAATGAATGTCTTTCCTACCTATTTTTGCGAAAAGAAAAGGAAATTTTCGTTTATTTTGTTGCTTCGCACTGAGAGAAACTGTGAAACGCAGTTGGGATCCTTAAATTTAATTCTCAAAATCCCATGGCAAACAGCATCTCAAAAGAGAAAGGAAACAAAAATCCTTGTGAAAATCTCTGTCACGTTCCTGAATATTTTATAAAGAAATCATGTCCGTAGAAAGAAAGTCGATGATAAGTTTAAGGTTTCCGAAATTTTGCGTCTAGTGAGCAAAGTTTTGGCAAGAATTCAACAAAGCAGCTTTGCATTTCATGAAGTCCACTTCAAGTTTTCTAGTTCAGAGCTTAAAAACAAAAGATACAAATGTTAGTTGTTTTTATCTTGTATCTACTGTCGTTATTATCATTCTCCTGCTATTAAAAGTTGTGATCGTATGACTCACAACAACAATAAACACGCCACAACAGTTTCCAATACACAAAAACAAAAACAATGACTTGCAATTTAGACAGAATGTTTCGTATAGATTTGAACTATTTTGATCGCATTTACAGTCTACTCGATAACATTGTAAGCTGTATTCTTTTGACGAAATGCGAGAGAATAGTTGCGAACAAAATTATTGTGTGAAATTTCTTGTTTCGCGGCAGCCATTTTGAAATTCCAGCGTGAAAGGAAGTTCGCCTAGCGACACACCCCCGGTACGCCTCTGGTTTTTACTTCGCAGTTCCTTCTCTGTTGTTTGAATGTTTGAACACAACATGTTTTGTTGCTTTAGCTGTCAAATGACCACGAAAACACTTGAGAACTTCGTTTGAGTAATCAAGAAGGACAGATTCTTTTTGTGGAGTAAGCCTCGCACTTTGATATGTCATAATTGAAGATATTTTCATCGCGGAATCGATGACCTGGAAAAGTTTTCGAGGACAATCTCCTTATTGTCGCTCGAATATGTCTGGCAAACCGCTGTCCCTCCAGCAAAGCTATATGATCGTTTGAAAACCTTTGGTCAACCATTTCTCTAAATCGTTCAGAGCGTTTTACCAAGCAGCGTCTATACAACTTGAATACTGTAAAACAATACACGCATTTTTTTTCTAAGACTAAGAAACTGCCCATTAGAAACTCAACTCTCAGATCGTCAAAAATTAAGAAACTCCAGTACTGGGAATATTTAAGTTAAGAAACTATTTATTTAGATAAAGGAAACCCTTCACAATATTTTTACTTTACTTTCACTTGTTTCCTGTATTATATTACTCCTAGGGTACTTGAGTTAGTCTAAGCTTAAAAGACGTTGTTTTGAAATTTTCTCCAGGGCACAGGTGGTGAACATGAAGATTGTTCTGGAACCTCTAAAAAACTCATAAGAAACTCTGAGTACTCAAAATCTGATGATTTTAAAAAACTTTCAATGCTGGCCCAAATTCTTTGTTTCTTATAGAAAATACCTATAAATCCTCATGAATTCACCAAAACCTTCCATCTGCCTAGCAAAACGTTTCTGTTTTGTATCCACAAGCTCAAATGCACATGCTTGTTATGTTAGGAAAACTGGTTTTATATCTTTTGATTAGGAGAGCATTAAGAGTTCTCATGACACTTAGAAAATTTGACAAACCGATTGGTTCCCAATTCCTGAATAAACTGATAAATTTCTAGAGAGGAGGATTTCTGAAAACCCACGTTTGGTGCTCACTAAAAACAATCCGAGTCAGACCATCTAATGAAACCACTCAGAACTAACTGATTAGAAATGAAACCCTCCTTCTATCTCTCATTTGGTCCCTGTTTACCATTATTACATTGCCAATTCTTTTGTAGATTGATACCATAGAAAGGCAGATTTATAGCAATTATTAACAACATTTTTTTCTGTTTCAGGAACATGTTTCCAGACAACATAATGGCTGCATGCATCTTACAGGTTAGTTGTACTTTTATTATTGTTTAATTATCTATCCTTTAAATTATTGGCCACCATAAATGTACAAGCCAAGAGGCTAGGGGTAGAGAATTCATGTGCCCTCAATGTTTGAAAATTTGCAAAAATCTACCTTATTCAGGAAGAAGACCCACTTAAAGTTAGGCAAACGTTTTTTATATAACGGCCTTGGCTTCAGGCAGCCCCCCTCCGCTTTATTCTTCTTGTATCAAAACTTAAAAGTGTTCATGTTGTCCTTGATGCAACATGTTACCCAGTCTATTGAAATCATGCATTCAGAAAGTTTTCCAGAAAATTTTCAATCTTTTGGGTTACTTCTTTTGGCCCACACATTGCATATTTTTTATGCAAGTGACTCAGCCTCAGGGGATGTGCCTGACTGTACTTGTAATCTGTATCATAACTTGTAATACTTGTAATCTGTACTTGTCTGATGGGGACGTGTAAGGGATGTTTTGTTAGATCATGTTGTTGCTCAGTCCAATTTTCATATTTTGGAGTATACTTTTGACCAATTCCTTCTAGAATCAGGTATCGTGTGGAGTGAAAATTCTGGAGCCTGGTAAGAAAAAAGCTTGTCTTGGACAGCAAATTCAAGTTAAGAACTCCCCCCTCCCCCCCCCCCCTGGGACGACTGCAGAATTTCAAGTTCTGTTTTTAAAGGTAAACTGTCTGGAAAAATGAAGAAATAATGCAGAGGTCTTAGCGTTAATGCCCTTGTTTTCAATTTTCTATTCTGGTTAAGTAAGTATTAGCAAAGGCCTCGCCTTGACCTGATGAAATGTTATGACACATTCTTCTTTTAAGGCAAGACTTTTATGGATTATCCTTGCTTTCTTTTCGAAACAAGAAAAGAGTTAGACTCGAACCACTTTGATTTACTTTCTTGCTACAATGTAACAATGTAGCATTTTCAGTGGATCCCTTTTGTTACCAAGTCATAAACCATATCAACACTGGGGTATTAATTTTCATTATCTTTTGTTTCTTTGTTTCTTGTATCTGTAGATTGGCTAGAAATGTGTCATTGCAGGTTTTCCCTGTCTGGCTCAGCTCGTTGGCTTTACTATAATATAATGAAACTTTGTTTCTATTTTCATCTGTTGTCCCAAGATAATGCTCTCTCAAATCAGAGCAGGGCTGTGTTGTACAATCACTTTATCCTTCAGATTTTAATATTTCTTATTAAGATGTAGCAATAGCATCGTGTCATTTCAGATGCAATTGCACAATAAAAAACCTTTCAAGAATCTTTGAATGCTACAATGTAACAACAAAGCATTTTATTTTTGTTTACCTGAGGGCTCCTATGCTTCCAGTATCTGTAGATATGCTAGATATTTGTCATTGCAGACTCAAATCATATCTAACGAAGCATATACTGTAAGAAGTTATCTGCGTATCCTCATATGATTAAAATTACTCTTGATGTGGAGAGATGTGGATGACAAACAACAGTGGACAACAAACCATTTGAGCACACTAGGACACATTGAGGCCTTTGGGACTTGTGTCCTCATCAGAATGTGATTTCAATTCAAATTAAGTATCTCCAAATTAGGGAAATGATTGAGATCATCCTATGGATTGCAGAATTACGTCAGTTCAGTTTAGGATAGACACCAGTGGTCCCAGTGGCACAACAGTTTCTTTGTTACAATATCGCATTGAAATATATGACCTTGTTGTCCAATTCGCAATCTAGACAAATCAATTTGAATCCGAGAAACGAAAACGACCCACGCTGCTCTAGCGATTTGTTCTGTAAACCTCTGTAAACAATGTCTAAAATTGCAAACTACTTCATCCTGTTAGACCTGATGTTTTGCAAGAAGCTTCCTTCATTGAACATTGAACTAGACTATGTCATCTTCTAGTCTTTCAAACTTGAGACAAAGTGTTTTTAAATTCGAGGAAAGATTTGGCTGATCCTACGGATTTCTGCTATTTCAACGATCTAAAGTTGTAGCATTGCATCATATGAAGCTTTGCTTTGCTTTGCTACAATGTAACAATACGACGCTACAATGAATCCTCTTATCTTTTCCCTGATCTAAATTAAACCTTGTTTAATCTGAGAAGTCATTAGCTTATCATACGGATTTCTTGCTTTTAGATATGCCACTGTGGCGAATGGCATCGCTGCAGATTTAGATAATCTCGACTGTTTTTACCTTATGTGTACGTCCTCTGCATTTCTTAGCCTAGATTACATGTATTTAAGACGAGGCTTTGTTTGAAAGGACTAAAATTGCAAAATCATACCATCCGGAAGATTTTATGTCGTATGTGTTCCATTCAGATAAATTTCTATTTAGTTTGAATCATCATCATCATTTAGGTATCGTCTTCGATACGAAGGTTTGAAACCTGGGGAGGGGTTACTTGACTTAAATTTGTACGGGGATGTGCCTAGGAAAAAAATTTTTACCCTGTTCCACAATTTTTTGCTCCAAATGATAACCCATTCTAGAAAAAACTGGTGAAAAGTATTCTCCAAAACATGAAAGTTTGACCGAAAAACGACCCGATCTAGCAAAATATCCCTTTTTGGCATGTTTTGACAACCTGCACTAGAAACATTGACTCATTTTGATACCCTGTGCTAGAAAAAATTGGCGAAAGGTTTTCTATTTCTGCCCAATCTTTTAAATCGCCAATCTGGGTTTTACGCTGCCTTCCGTTGTCTCCGTCTCCAGGAATGATTTCACCACCCACTAGAGCCTCGTAATAATTGGCCTGCAAAATACCTTTTTCTTTCAAATAATTCCGTCATAAGACATGATTCAACTAGCCCCGCTTGCTGAGAACATCCTCATTTGAAACCAGATCTCTCCATTTTATTGTTCAATACTCTTCTTTGGCACCACATTTCAAACGAGTTCAAACGTTTGACGATGGCAGAATCACATTGATTCCTTTTCCAAAAACTCCTAAAACTAAGCATGCCTCAATTTCAAGATGTCATTCCTTGTGTTTTGGTCATTTCTTGTGTTTTGGTTCTGTAGTGAACGTAATCATGACGAAAGCTCCATTTGGTTTTGCCGCTTGATCTCTCACCTCTCATTAGCTGCATTCAGGAATTTTGAAAGTTATGTCAAGCTCTAGGTGTAAATTGTTGGTTTTTTATGTGTGCCAAGAAGGCAGAGGAGGGCGTTATTTGAAAGTCGCCAATCGGGATTGGGCTCTGAAAAGCTTGGGTTAAAACATGGCAATGAATACATTACAGGCGGGTAGATGGTGTGCAATATTACGTGTGGTGTTTGGCATTTTTCATGGGCCTAAAGTGCTTGGTGCGACGAAATGAAACTCTGAGCTGTTAGAAGGCTTTCCTTATGATGGGAAATTGGCCCTGCGTGAAATGAACGAGAAATTCACAAAGTCATGTCTCTTTATTCAGGTTAACTCCAGTTGCGCAGTAGCGTTTTGGGTTGGAGCTCTGCCGGGTGCATGAGCATTAACCTACTGCACGGTGGGACACATACGTTGCCTGGGACAGACCGTATCTCGTCTCCCCAACAAGGCCATAGTTTGATTTTCAAACAGTCAGAAATGGCAGTGTGCTCGTGAAGGACCCTGGGTGACAATGAAACTTTAAAGACCCAGTGCACATCAACAGACCTGTTCATAAACAAACCCTTTGTTTTATGATTGATGAGTGGCGCTCGGTCATGCAAATGACCTGTTTTCTTTAAGAAATGATATGATCTGTGCATTTCATTTTGTTTTCGTTGTAAAAAATTGAACAACTTTTGCCCATAGTCTCGATGATCGTAAACTTAAACATTTCTGAATATGAACCTGTTTATAACCTTTGTATCATTAACTACACAAGTGAATGAAAGAACATGGAAAAGGAAAGATTAGTTGATATGCAGGTCTGCCTTTCTTGAACATTCTCAATTCAAATTCAGCGCAATTTATTTTCTAAGACCAACTTTATTTCCTCTTGGCGTCAT
Organism: Aurelia coerulea; assembly: GCA_039566865.1. Taxonomy (NCBI): domain Eukaryota; kingdom Metazoa; phylum Cnidaria; class Scyphozoa; order Semaeostomeae; family Ulmaridae; genus Aurelia; species Aurelia coerulea. Next base: position 11,579,291 of record CM076963.1, read on the forward strand.
GCAGACATGTTCATCCGCTGCAATTAGATCTGCTATTCCTTCTGGTTTGATTCATTAATATTTAAAACTTCTTTGAATAACAAACGAGAGAGAACTCGTTTCAAAACCTGTTTATTCTTGTTTTGCTTTGTGATGGCGTTCCGACGCTCAAGCTAGAGCTTACTAGACGCTTCGCATCAAAACAACATGACCCGTACGAATAGTGCTAATGAAGACATGCATGCTAGGATCGTTAACATTTCTCAGAAATATATATGAACTTGTCCATTAACATCTCACATGATTAACATCTCAGCATGCAAAATTGACTAGCAAACTCAACTTTACCATGTCTGTCTGTCTATAGGACAACTGAAGTGAAGTTGCGGTTTTTAGCGCCAAGTGCTGGGATCGCAGAAGTAGAATAGGCCTAATCGAATCTGCGACCCCTTGTCATGACGCTGAAATGATGGGGCTCTACCTGGGATCGAACCCGGTCCACTTGACTGTTCTGTCTGCAATGTCAGAGGATTACACCACTGCGCCACAACTCTATTATCCGTTTTAAAGATGTAGAGACTTTTAAATACAACATTAGACCCCTTTCTCTGAAAAATTGCTTGATTTTGACATCGCCGGAGAACGAAGAAAGATCTATTTTGAATTAAGCAACCATTTATTTTGCCATTCTCGTACTATAAGTTAACAACAACGTTAAAGATTGACTCAAACAAGGTCTCAAACTCCAAAGCCTGAGACCTTGGGTTTTAATGGCGGCCGGTTTCATCGCAGCTTGTACGTAAGTTTCATTGCAGCGTATGTGATGGAACTTTTGGTACCCATTGAAACTTTCAAATATTCGGCGTTAGAAAAAAGAACGAATCCTCCACCAAAGCCTTCGATCGCCAAGATTATCGCAGATACTTTGGATTACTATTCTCTGTGCAAAATCGCCATTAGCTATGTTTTGTTTAGATGATTCGATGATTTGACACGCAGAGCCATGCAGAGAGGACGGGTTATACAGCCTGATCCATATTTTCTGCTTTCTTAGGCCAAATTTGATTGCCAGACAGTTTGAAATCGCAGCGTGCCCGTAGAACCCTCGTAGGCTCACGAAAAAGTCCCTCTTATCGCAGCAACGACAATATACTCGTTTTGACTCTACAATACATCCACACAAGCGGTCGATTCAATTAAGATCACAGAAATCTAGCTAAATGCAACTCAACCACCATACCAAGTCCATATTCGTAAAGTATCCTGTTCGCCGAGTCCCGTTCCTCTATTCTTTTGTTCTTTTGTTTGTAAGTAGCTTTTCGTAACACACCCTTTAGCTATTCTACAAAAGAGCCTGGATTGAGCGTCTTTCTTATACATTTCAAATGCGACTTTCGATTGAGTGGCGATAAAGCTTCTATCACTATTGCGTACATTCGAAAATTCCATTTGCAAAATATCGTTCAATTCTAATTCTTTTCTGAATAGCTAGGGGGCTTCTTATATATTTAGTTGTATTTTAGTTAATCTCCTTCATGTGATGGCCCTGGGGTAGTCATGATCTTTTGCTCCCCTTGGTATCGTTTCTGTAGTATTGTATGGTAGCTTATTTGTAATTTTAGGTAATTCGTAAATTGTAAATTTTTAACATTGAATTTATAGAAAAAAAAAAAAAAAAAAAGCAACGACAACAGCAACAACATTAGTTTTGCTTCATCAGTCGTTCAACAACGATAATTACGAACATGTAATCAGTCTAGGACCCTGGAAGACAATGTCTCTTTGAAGCAAGCATGTAATACATATTTTCTTTACCAAACAGGGAAAGACCAAGATTATCATCGACAAGCAAATCATGCGCGAGTACAACCACACCATTACTGGAAACGAGACAGCCTCGTTCTTAGCTGGCAAAGTGATCAAATCCGCTAAAAACGAGACATCAGGAGTGGTCTGGAACTACACAACAATCCAAGACGTTCGCAAATACAAAATTGCAGGCGATACAGTGACGACCTTCAAACCAAATTTCTTAGGCCTCATCGTGTTTTCTATTGCCGTTGGTATAGTGCTTGGCCAAATGGGTGAAAGTGCCAGCACGTTTATTGAATTTGCTGCAACGCTTAATGAAGTCATTATGAAGTTGGTTATCCTTGTCATGTGGTGAGTACTTTAAGGGAAGAAACTTTCGCGGGGAAACTTTCGTGTTTTTTGCGTTTTTGTCTGAAAGTCGCAAAACTTTATTCCCAATTTCCTAAAACATTGAATCATACTTTAATATGATCAAATATTGATTTCCCTTCTTATTATTTTGCAAGTAAATTCAATATGATCTTGTTTAACACCAACCCTTTTGAACTACGCTACAAACAAGCATAGTTAGGGAAGATTGGGAAGAGTCATTTAATAGTCGATGAACATTTGAGACTTTACAAAATTTGATAAGAAAGAAACCTAATTCGCGAAAGTTTATTCCCGCAAAATATCCCATTTGAAGTTAATTCCAATAATTTTGCGTTTTTTCCAACTCACGAAAGTTTTTTCCCGCAAAAGTGTTAAAAAAGCAGATTCTTTGATCTCAGTTACTTTTTAGTAAATGATCTTTTTTCAAGTGAGAGGCAAATCATACCAAAAAGTCTCGTACATTGTCAGAAAACCCTGAAAAATATTTAAAAATCTGAAAAATCTCAAGGCATCTTAAAGATGTGGAAATCTCCCAAAAGATCGTAGAAAATGTGGAAAATCCCAACAAAATCTTAGAAATCCTTAAGAAAATCCAGAAAATCTTCGTAAATGTAAAAACTCCCTGAAAAACTCCCAATCCAATCCAATCCAATTCAATGTTTAACAAACGTTCAGAAAGATATAGCTGCATCTGGAGACGATCTTCCCCATCCACGACATGATGCTCACTTGAGTGGCATCACAAAATCAGTTTTTCATGCAGCATGAAGTTATGCTACTTTTACAAACAGGGAGGGCTACAATCCATGCTGGTCGCCCAAAAGACTTTAAAAATTGTTGCGAATGGATTGATTGATTGATTGATTGATTGATTGATTGATTGGCGCTAAATTCGCATCACTAGCCAAATATGTTACCTCGTTTGGGGACACTGGCAAGTATGCCAGCAATTTTTATCTAATGTTAGACATTAGTTTTATGTTTATGTTAGACAGGCCACAGTCATCGTTTTTCTTTTTTTTATTGTTTGTAGCATTGTTTGTAGCATCTATGTAAAATTGTATGCAGTTTAGCATTTTTTTTAACAATGCCATGGGGTAGACATAGACTTTTGCTCCTCGTGGCATCGTCCTTGTAGTATTGTAAAGTAGTTTGTAGGTAAAGTAGTCTGTAACATGTATTGTAAATTTTTAATTGAATATGAAAAAAAAAATTTTATTTCAGAATGTTCCACCTAAATAGATTTGTGATTTGTGATTTGTGATTCGTGATTGATTATATTTGTGATTGCTAAGTTTTCCTCTTTTTCTTCAAGGTATTCTCCTATTGGCATTTGGAGTCTTGTGTCAGCGAAATTCGCCGCTATGGAAAACATCGCAGGGACCTTCAGGAGCCTTGGACTATTCATTGCAACAGTAATTACTGGAATTGGTATTCATTCGTGTCTCATATTACCACTTATTTATTTCATCATTGTTCGAAAGAACCCTTTTAAATTCATGAAAGGCTTATTGGAAGCAATGGTCACAGCCTTTGGAACAGATTCGAGGTAATTTTTCGCGAGTGTTTATTTTTTTTTAATATGTTTAGTAATAACAGAGCTAACTATATGATGATTTCATTTTCACATGTGTTTCTGAAATTTTTAGAGGCTATTGAATAGAGCTCTCTTAAATTTGGTATTGTTTATGATACCGGATGAGCCGGAAAAAATTTCCCACTTTCGACAGGCCAGGATACATCATACATTGGACCAATTTCAAATATTTTTGATTTAATCTTTTGTCAATATCCTATTCTATATTATTCTTGGTTAAACAGTTATCAAATTGTCTAAAGAGTGAACTTGTAGTTCTAGAAAAGGTATCGCCCTTGTAGTGTAGTAAAGTTGCTCGTACGTAGTGCGTTGAGTAGTTTGTTTGTAAAAAATTTTATATTGAATAAAAGAAATGACCATGAAATGAGAATGGTTCTTTAATAGCCCTCCCAAGTTTAAGCCACGTCTCATTTCTTCCCTCAGCGCTGCAACCCTTCCAGTTACCTTCCGATGCTTAGAAGAGAACAATCATATCGATAAACGAGTGACCCGATTCGTTTTGCCAGTTGGAGCAACGATCAATATGGATGGAACGGCATTATACGAGGCTGTTGCTGCTATGTTTATTGCACAAGCTGTAGGCCAATCACTTAGCATCGGGGATATCATTGCAATCAGGTAATTAAATCGTCATATAATTTGATGACGATGATTAACCATTCACATCACTTTTTTCCATTCGAAGATTAAAGTAGGTCCAACAAAATTTCGACGTTCGTTGTAACATACCGGGCGTCCTGAAGACTTTACACAGGTTTGAACAATTGTTTAGATTGTTGCCATAATTTCGCAATTTTTGAATATCCATAAAAAATACCCATCCCCATACCACTAGCATGCTAAGATATGCACCCTATCCCCCGATTTGAAGATGCAAAACACTCATCCGAAAATATGCCCTTCTCGAAAGCCAAGACTGGACATTGATTCCTATTTGACCTTAGTATTACCGCGCCTCTCATTGTGTGGTGATAAAATTTGTTCATGTTAAATGTTGCTTTTGTTTTCGGAGTGATTTCAGCTAAAATCCGCCTTGTTGTTGTGAAACTTAGGACATTTAATGTGTCTTCAACATTCTTTCGGGACTTGAAATAGTTGTCTTGGTGACTCTATCATACTTACGTATGATAAAGACCGTTTCTGAAAAGGATGAATATCGAAACGCTAACAAAGTCGTAGCTGAATTATCATACTTGCGTAGATACACAGTTTATCTTAGTTCTAACATTGTGTTTCTTGAGCTCTTAAGAATTTAGGTTTTAAAGCTGGAAACAGCCGGTTCCTATTTAACAATGTTCACTTCGTTCTGCAATTAATAAATGGGGTGAAATGATGAAATAGAAGTTTCATAATTACAAACATTCAGATTCGCTAGCTAAGATTCTATCGGTTCGTACACAAAATTGTGAATGTTTAATTTGACAACTTAATGTTTTCATTTCAGCTCAGTTGAAGTCGTAATTCGCGAACTAAAATATTACTGCGAGTGTTAGAGCCCTTCCCTCCCCCGGGGGGCATCACCTTAACGAGTCATATGTGGCTGTGCGCCGGAAGGATTTATAGCTCTTATAACCCAATCCCAGAAGATAAGGGAGACTTTGATAATCCCAGAATGTGGTGAGGTTTCTGGCAGTCTCTTCACAGCAAGCCAACTGAAAATTGTTGTTTATCTCAATCCTAAACATTGCAAGATGTTCAGGTAAAAATTCTACCCCAGTCCCAGAAAATTCACAATAAAATTGTATCCAGTCCTAGAATCTTAGTGCCAAAATTACCCCAAGACAGGCGGACATCCCTGTACGACCAGATAGGGAAATGAGTGGATGGAAATATTACTGCCTAGCTGTGAGCACTGTTCCTGAAAGTTTTTCAAACAGTTAGTGGGCGAAAGATTCTATGAAAACATATACAAGAGCTCAAATTTGATTTAACATTTTGGAATCTCCACTTCAGCTCAGTTAAATTCATAATTTTCTAATTGAAATATTACTGCCTACCATCGTTCGAGTGCTATAGCAATGCTCTAGCAATTGTTTTAAATAGTTATTAGACCAAAGATTCTGTCAAGACGTATACGAATCTTCAAATGTTTGATGTGACCGTTTGATATCGTTATTGCTTACAACACGACAGCGAAAATGTTGGTGCACTGGTCCCAGGAAATTTTCAAATATTTGTTCGTCCACAGGGAATTTTTCTTCCAACTGTAGATTTTATCTTGTCATTCATGGAAGTTATCTTCAAAGGCGTAAAAACGACAACGCTAGCCATTTTGCTTCATCTTATTCGTGGACCGATATCATTTCTTCATATATTTTGTTCGAGATCAGGGTCCGAAATTTTGCTTATGGCTGACATATCCTTTTTTTCTCCAAGGTAGACCCCCTGGACTGTAGATTATTTTGGGACCTAGCATGTACGGAGTTCTAGGCAGTGACACATATAAACAGCGAAATTTCTTCGATCTTGTCATTGAACAGTTCATTGTCAATCCTAATTCCTCAGTGCATATTGGCGGTTTTTTTATCCTGGGGTGTTGGACTGGTCAGATAGCATTTTCAAAGGGTTGAGTCACAAAGCATAAAGGTTGCTTTCAGGTTTAAATATCAGCAAAGAACGTTAAATGTTATTTGTTTATTGGAACGAAATTTGACCTACCTAAGAGCTAAATTGTTTGATTTTCCGGCAAAGGTAGATTCCCTTGCTGTTCGTTTATATTTTATGAAATTGTTAACGGGTAGCCTGCCTACCGCCAGAATAGACCTACGTAGGTAACCGGCAGGTTGTTTTTGAAGCAAACAGTAGTGACTGAATGATAATTAGTGTTCATAGAAAATATTCGGGTGTCTTTGGTCTTCTGGAAGAAGAATAACCCAACGGGATTCCGACATTCGGAATTCATGATCAACAACTTAGACTTAGAACTTTTAGTGAGTAATAGTTTCTGCAAAATTGTTCAACTTTTTTATTTCTAAATGAAATTTCGCCAGTGCAGCAAAAGCCTGCATATAAGTACCATCGCTTTTTGGCCTTAACCTATAGCTCTTAATTTTGTATTAAAGTCCAAGAATAATGCAATTAAGAGGACATGTACTATGTAAAAACCTTATGAATGACATGGTTTGTGCTTTTCTAACACTTTCAAATAGACAAGGAACGAGTTTATAACACAATATCGTCAGACACCGGAATTCAAAGCAATTAGCGATTGCAGACAAAAGAAATGCTCTCATTCACCATATAAGAACAACCAAAGCCGCAAAAGTTGCCCCGAAACCAGTAGAGCAAACTGTCGCCTTGTGCACGCAAAAAGTCAAAAGCAACTGATGCTATTGTGTTACAAAATGTGTCCTTGTTTGTCAAATATCTTTCTTTCCAAGTTTATTGCAATTTTTGCGAAGTCTTTAAAATCTTCCTTCCGAACTTTTACCATATGCGGGTGTTTGCCGTAGTACTTAAAATGCAGCATCACCTACACGTGTTTCTTTGTAAGAAACTGCTTACAAGAAATTCAACTCTCAGATCACCAAAACATTAAGAAATTCCAGTGCTGGAAGAATATAACTTGATAGGCTACTCATTTTGTTAACGGAAATTCTTAACACATTTTTACTCTATTTTCACTCGTTTCCTGCATCATATTACTCGGAAAAGAGCTCTAGTAATGTCTAAACATTGGAAAGAATTAAAGAAAAAATGTTTTGGAAATGTTCACGTGGGCACAGATAGTAAACTTGAGGATTATCATGGAACCTTTAAGGAACTCGTAAGAAACTCTCAGTACTCAAAATGTGATAATATTTCAAGAAACTTTCAGTACTGGCCCAAATTCTTAATTTCTTATAGAAAATGCATGTATTCGCCGTCTCAAATAATTTGTCCGTGTAGACTTTGTCAACTCAGCTTTGTTAGTGACTCCAAACTTTCAGCTTTGTTTGCTATTGATCTTAGATTATACATATTGTGGCTATGTTATTGCGAACGAAACATCATTTTAAAGCTGGTCAAATAAATAATTAAAGAATTGAGAGAATAAGATTAGGAATTTGTAACCAACTAATTCCTGTAAGCTAGCCTGTGTTTCAAGGCTATCTTCGCATTTGCTACCACCAAAGCACCATCTATATCTTCCGAGCACGATATTCCGGAGGAGTTTGGAACCTTTCATTTTGATTTGGTCCTCCTGCATTTAGCTGGATTTGAAAAGATAAAATGCAGTCTTGCAAGAATCGTCTTTAACCAAAAATGTGTTCGGGAGATTCTTAATTTGTCTTGAAGTGACTGAAAAATCGTTTTGATGAGATAACCCGTAATGCCACAGAAACGTTAGACTTGCCCCAAGTCTATCTCTTCCGTCCGTCTACCGTTCCCTTTTTACGGTAGTTCCTGGATCCGCTATTTCATGGATCTACCATTCCAACATTCCGTCAAGAGAGCTCGAGAGATCTCGAGCTCTCTGGACGGAACATTGGAATAGCGGATCCAAGAAATGGCGGATCCAGGAACTACTGTACAGGGAACAGTAGACGGACGGAAGAGATAGACTTGGGGCAAGTCTACAGAAACGTAGGAAATAAGCAGCAGGATTCAGAAAAATTATAGTAACGTCTTTTGAAATACATTTTCAAGTGAATTTATTGTTAGACAAGATATGCGATAACGCGAAATAGCTCTTGCAAAACCCTTTATTTTTTTATTCGCGGATATTTTGGCTGACATTGAATGTGAGACAGACTTTAATTATGCCCCCTTAGCACGCCTTGGCATTACTGCAGTGTACTCCAAAGCCTTACAATCATGATATTTTTTTCAAATTAATTTCCTTTCTCTTTAGTATCACTTCCACTCTGGCATCCGTTGGTGCGGCTGCAGTCCCACATGCTGGCCTCGTAACCATGTTGATTGTCTTGGATACAGTTGGCCTTCCATCAGATTACATTGGTGTTATTTATTCAGTGGACTGGTTCCTGTAAGTATTACCATCGTAGTCGCTTTGTTACTACGCAGGGTTTACCCACTAACCGCTAACTACTGCTTGCACCTGAAGTTGCAAGGCTGTGAACACCCTAGTCTTGTCTCAAATAATAGGATGTCACGTGAGATTTGCGACAACGCAAAATACTCATGCCAAATTCTTCAGCTATCTTTGTTCGCAGACATTTTCACGTGACATCTAATTGATACAGTCTTTAAACAATTGAAAGAATTTTCCATCGAAGGCAGCGTTAAATCATGGTTAAATGCTTACGAAGAGATACTTGGCAGTGCTAAATTCGGTATGATTGAAATGAATCAAGTATAACTCGCATTGGGATGTCACTATGTTAGGCCACAAGGTAATTCATGGTCACTTCATAGACCTTTAGTCAAAAGACTGTCAAAAAGTTAACAAGCTATGAACTCCTTCATAGAAGCATTCTGTTGCTTCTAAAATGCATCTTTCTTCATATTGATGAAGACCCGCTGTCGTAGCCTTAGCCCGGGAGTCCGAGAGAGGAACATGACTTTCGTTCGAACTGGTGTCTGCTGCTCAGTTTTCAGAAAGATACCCTCTCCTACCTAATTTGCCTCTGGACCCTCTTTTATGAGAAATTTTGCCAAAGAATTGCCAATTCTTACCGGTTCTTCTTGATTTCAGTTGAAAAAGGAACATTTTTTGAGGTTTTATTCTATATATGGTCAAAGATGTCAAATTTTCATTTTATTAGCGGTTGGAATAGTAGACTAAAATATCTCAAAGGCCATTGCAGAAGATTGTATCATTTATATCACTCTTCCGCTTTTAAGTGGCAAAATTGCTGACAAGGAATTTTGACGAAATTTGCTTCCAAGAAGCAAGGAACGTGTTTTAGCATGAAGGAAGATCTTTTTTATCGCTGTGGGTTGTGATATCCTCCGCTTTTGAACTAAGACAATTGATATTTAGTATTGGAATGAGGAAACTGACAAGGCTTTTCAGCACTTGGAGGCTTTTAGCGTGGTTGCTTACGACTTTTCCGTTCTCGCCTCCATAAAATTGATGAGTAAAACGCTTTCAAAACGACAAGGAGGAATTTCTTCAAACAAAAGATTCAGGTCTCTGATATGGTGGATGATTTGAAGATCCTTGTGCCAAGTCAACCAGGTCAACATAAACAAAGAGCAGAGCCTTATGGTTGGCTGCGGTGAAGGGGCTAGATCTATTCTCGAGACTCTGAAATCGCTTTGACATACATTGCAACACGTGATTAAAGCGAATAACCTGAATTGAAAAATGAGATCTCATAGGTTTATATATAGCCTATTGTATTTGATATAGTGAGCGATGAAGAAGAGGGACAACATCCTCAGAGAGCAGGGAGCAGAGAGCCTATTGTATTTGATATTTATACGCGTGCCCAAACCCTAAAGACGCAATAATGATATAACTAAAAAATGATTTGAATACCAGAAAAAGCGTCGATTAAAGGACAAGTCCGGGGTTGGTATGATTGATGATAAAATACAAGATTATATTATGCCGTTATGAATGGTGTATCGTACATTTTTCCCACCATTTTTCTTCTTTTCTCTGCGAAATCGCGTTTTCAAATAAGCGACCAGAGCATAATGACGTCATAAAAGCAAAGAATCTGTGCTTTTCTGACGTCACGCTCAACGAAAACGAGGCTGCCCTATTGTTTTCTTGCCTCTTAATCGCTGCTAGCCTCTTTATTGTGTTTTGATGAAAATAGCGATGAAATGGCGAGTGATGTTTGGCCTAAATTCGCAGATTTAGGTTGGATTTTGCATGGAAGTAGGGCTTGGTAAGGCTAGGAAATGGTAACTCATTGCTGTATGTCTTATTGCCCCAAGTTCTCACTGGGTGCTGCTGCATAATTTTTCACATTTAGGACTGTGATTCGAATTTTCCATCTATTTTCTGTTGTCATGAGGCTAGGAAGTTCTGAGAATTCGATCAAGAATTGTTGGCCTGCTTTGCAGGATGTTGAGCTGAAACGTACCGGGTGTCTCAGAAAAAAGTACCCCCTTTTGACTGGAAATAGGAACCAAGCAATAAGATATCATTGCTCCCCGACTTCACAGCTAAATTTATCACTGTTCAACTTAGATGCACGTACCTTGCATTTAGAAATCGTCCACCAAACACCGGAGATACAGGCTCGCAAAGTCAAAATTTACAGTGCACCCAAAACCAGAGGTTTTGAAAAAGGGCCTAGTCATGATTTGTATCGTGGACATTTTCCAAAGTACCTGTAGACTTTAAGTTTCTGTGTTTTGCTTTGCTTTTGAAAAGAATAAAAGATTCATGGACATGGCGCTGATTAAACAAATATAGTAAAAATGTGGTAAGAATGATAAAGTCGTGCCACATCTCCAAAATAAGCGTGCACATGCTTCTTTTCCTCTTCTTTAATACAAAACACTTGGGATCGAATGCAATGCAAGGACCGTTTCCTCAAAAGAAAAGTCACTTCAAGAACAATTGAAGTAATTCAAGGTATAGATCTTTTCAAATGTAAAAAGTAAAGGTCAAAGTCAAAATTCGTTTGCAAAAAGCTTGTTTGGTGTCAAATTATGGCTAGGCCATTTCTCAAAACCTCTGGCTTCAGGTGCACTCCAAATTTTGACCTTGCGAACTCATATCTCCGGTGTTTGGTGGTCGATTTCCAAATACAAGGTATGTGCATTTAAGTTGAAGACCAACAAATGTAGCCATGAATTCAAAGAGTCCCGAAATATTATCGTTTTGTTGCCTTGTTGAGTCAAAAGGGGGTACTTTTTTTTGAGACACCCGGTATTTAGAAAATCGCTTGTAACCTGAGAAGGACAGAACCGATCTTGACAAACTAAATTTTTCTATCTACATTGATATGTTAGTTAGACAAACATTATCAGTTTATAGGAATCTAATACAATTTAAAATTTTAGCCTACTCTAAACTCCGTAGATTTTCTGACTTACCCGGCACATCACCAACAACTTTTGACGAGGTCTAATTTTTATCATAGGGACCGATGCCGAACAATGGCAAATGTAATGGGAGATTCAATTGGAGCAGGAATTGTGCAGCATCTCTCGAAACACGAATTAATGAAGTTCGAAGATCCCGAATCCCCAGACGATACATTCCAACTGCATCCCACCGCCATGCCGTCAATCGCAGAATCGCGCCAATTATGAACCCCTTAAAAATGAATCGCAAATCGTTATGCATGTATCGAAAATGGTAATGGAAATATCGAAAATTGCAACGGATGGATGGAGCTGCCGTACCGGGTGATCTAAGAACTGTACCCAACAAAGTTTTGGTGCAAAATTTCTAGTCTAAAATTTGTCCTCGATATTTTTCCAAGTCACCAAATCTGCGGAAATTTTTCACAATTTTAATCGTGAAAATATAAAAAGAGACTCTGAATGCGAAATCCCCAGTCACCAATTTCTGGGTCACCCGGTACTTTTCATCGAACCATATTCTGTGTGCTGAAAAGATGCTGCAAACGTCACCATTTTGTACAGGTATGAATCTGTTAATATTTTCTCTAGGAAATTGCTTTTCTATTTTAGAATGAATAATGCCATGAAAAATGCACGGTTTGCACGATGTAGCATATACGTACAGTGCACGATATGCGTGACAGTGCACGATGTGCGTGAATTGCACTAATTATTCCATATGAAACAAGTTTGAAGCTAGGTGATCGTGATTTCTACATCGTTATGCTTTTGATAATCGAAAGGCTAAGTGTCTGTCATGTTTCGCTGTGAAGTACAATTTTCTAATCAGCAACGAAAACCCTTAAATTAAACACTACACTGCGTGACAAAATATCGTTACAGCCAAAACGAACCTGCCTACCTACTTTCCTGCCTTGTCATCTGCCTCTTCGTGGCATGTCCTCTGTCGAAACGAACGGAGGTTGTGAATCTAGAATGCTTAATCTGGGTGTTTTGGCAATTTTGGAATTGTTTACAAAGGATTCGATTGAATATGCTAAAGATGTGCATTAAACATCACGCTCTTGAAATTTTATAGACAGTCTTCTGTCAGTTGTGAAACAACCCTTTGTCACGTATTTTGAATATAGATTGCTAGAGAACGTTAAATTGCCGAACATTTCAAATAGGGTTTGTAGAAGAGATTTGTTTCAATCCTAAGTTTGGTTCTTCCCTCCACGCTTTCATAGCTTCTGATATTCCGACGAATCTTCATACATGTGAAGTATTTATTAGAGTCAAAGTACACTCCTCATTCTTTCACAATAGTCAAATTGCACGTCACGATTTTCAAACCTTGTAGCTTCAAGCTTGTTTACCGATTCACATCGAAGTGAAATTCGTCATCAGAATTGTTAAGTCTTCCACCTTGCTTGATTAATCAACATTTTCAATCTTGTGGTTTCTAAAATCTTAGCTTCATTATTTCACGTGGGCTTAACTTTGTGCAAACGCGTCATTACATAATCTCAAGTTGAGGTTTGACGTCCAAAATTACTCCAGGCGTAATCATTTGATCATTTATAATCATCGAGGCAAACTTTTGATTGAAATGACAAGAAAACACAATGCATTTTTTGCAGACCTATTCATTTTCATTCGGTGACATTTGAAAGGAAGACATACACTTGCTTTCAGATAAAGCCACAAATGCATCAAATTTCGACTTGAATTTCACTTTGGTGTGAATCTGATTTTACCAACTTTACAGAATTTAATTTCCATTCATTGTCCATGAAATACGTGCATAAATCATTTCTTCTCGACATGCATTATTTTGATACATGTATGGCTCTTGGCAACTGAAATTTTCTCTTGCTTCCGGATTGAAGAACACTGTTTTGAAAAGCTTTGATGACAGTCTTCACTTCAAGTCTTCATAATACTTTTCGAATCCACAAAGCAATTGTTTCAGAAATCTAAGAAACACCAGGAAAGCCTTTTTTGTGCATTGTTACGAATCACGTACTTCATGGGCATCTAGGAAGAACTGGCAAAGCCAACGAACAATGTTTCATCAACTTTTCAGATTTAGTTGCAAAGCAAAAATTTGACTGTTTCGCCAGCCATCAAGCATTGCTTTACGCAGATCTTTCTCACAAGAAGCAAAACAATCCTTGCACCTTGTCGACCTCCTGTAAAAAGATCTGATATAAACCAGCAGTGTTGTTTGGCCAAATGGAACCATATTGTTAAAAAACCCCGTTTGCTTATTTTCAAAGCATTGTTCGTGCGCTTTATCAGGGCTTCAATCTTTTAACTACGTACTGGTATAGTTAGTAAACTCAGTTCCTAATCCGTCCTTTCGCCATTCGAGTGAACAGAGAGTCAAACTTTGTTGGTAAACTTGTAAATTTTTAGATAGACGGATTGATTCTCCTTGATTGTAGCATAAAACAGTGTTTACAAGCTGCGTCCAGTGCTAGAAAACATTGCAGGAAATTTTAGCAACACAGCAGGGGATATTTGAATAATGACCACACAAAAGGTTAGGCCACATTACACACCGTATCTGTACAGTTTTGATCCGTTACAAAGTCGTTGCGGTTCAAAAGCATTTGCACTACCGGGTGTCCCAAAAAAATGTATACGGATTTGGTTGTCTCCAGCGATGTGAATTTAGCTTCAATCAATGTCTAATCACTCTGAAAATGTTCCTCGATAGTTAACTTGAACATAGATACCTCGTTTGTTGATATTACTACTTTGAGAGCAGAGATATCAATCTTGAAAGCTCAAATTTGCCTCTTCCTACAAACCAGAGCTTTAGCCTTTTGGCCTAAGCAAATTCTTAAGGCACAGCGTATAAATCAACGATAGCCTTGATAAAGTTTGAGCAATATTTGATCTTGAGTTATTTTGTTGTCCAGAAGTCACCCATTGGGCACCCATTGGGCAGTTTCTTGATTTTTCATTAATTTCAGTTCTTAATTTCGATGTGCTTCAGGAATTTGCTTAGGCCAAAAGGCCAAAGCTCTGGTTTGCACGTGGACGGAAATTTGAGCTTCCAAGATTGATATTTCTGCTCTCAAAGCACCAATACCAACAAACGAGGTATCTACGTTCAAGTTAACTATTGAGGAACATTTGAGAGTGATTAGCCATTGATTAAAGCTAAATTCACATCGCTGCAGTCAACCAAATCTGTATACTTTTTTTTGGGACACCCGGTACTGCAGAAGGCTATTGTCTACAATAGATCAACGGAAAACATGTTACTAATTAGCAGGAACAGTGTAAACGGGAGGCTGGTCCGTTAAAGGCACACTGTCGTGGCACTGATTGGATGAATAAGACAATATGAAAGAATAGAATTAGGCAGGCTTCAGTAGTTTCGCTGTACGCTGAAATTCACGAAGGTAATAAGGGCCTGTGGCTCCCTTTATTCTCGAAACAAAGTATGATCCAAGAGCATGAAGACTTGGTAGTTATTCAGGTGTGCCTTTAATATTTTGTAACGGATCCAAAGTTGTACCACTACCGTGTGAGCATGGCCTTAGTCGATCTAAAAATGCAACGTATTTTGTGAGAAAGCTCCTGAAAACATGCATAAACATTAACGTGGTTATCGACTTTCTCTGTTGTTCATGTTGCTGTTGTCGAAATTCTTCGACGTGTGGTTTTGCTGCCAGGAAACAAAATATTGAATTATTCATGCATAAAATCATTGTTTTGAATCTGTGTACATGAAAGCAACAAAACACGTACTGTGTGGACTGAAAGATTTGTTTTCTCATTTTGCGTCGTTATTTGACTTGATTATACCGGTGCAAAAAAGTTCCATACAATCCTCAGATTATCCTAGGATATCCTGGAACATTATGATGGAACATTCTAGGATTCTTCAAGGATATCCTTGAATTCGACTTCGACCTTGAATTCGACCTTCAATTATCCTAGGATATCCCAGGATTGAAATTGAGACCACGCAGTTGAATAGGAATGACATGAAAATCCCGGGATGAAATCCTTGTAGGTTGCCTTATGTTAATTGTCCCAGGATCTTACAGGATAGTTCAAAGATTTTTTTCGCGACTTTGATCTGAATTCAAAACAAGAAACCAGTCTTGCTTAAACTATTCTTTCTAGCACTGGATGTATCTTGCTCGCTTTGTACATAAATATATCAATTTTGCTAGATATTTGGCACGCTGCTAGACTACAGCTTAAAAGACCCATAGCTAGCCATGATCCTTTGCGCTCCCAAAATCGACTTTTATCGTGTAATGTAAGGGTGTGTTTGAATGGTAATTCCAAACCTACTAAATTCTGAAAACGGTAGACTTCGCAGACAGAAACACACTTCCCAATCAAACACAAAATTCTTTAAAACGACAGGTTTCAGATTCCACCTGACGCAAGCGAGGTTTCCAACTGAAAAACACTATTTCGAGTCTGTTACTTGGCAACAAAGAAGACCGATCACCGTAGCAATGCAAGCGAATTCGCCTCGTTTTCAGAGTTTCGCAAATGAAAACGAGAATCTCTCCAAAGTCTGCCAAACTTTCTGCCTTTTGGAGCAGAAGGCTCAAGGCCTTCCATTCTTGCCAAACCTGCCGTGTTCGGAATTTGGGAGTCAATCAAACACAAATTCCGAGTTTGCTAAGTCTACCGTTTTGAGAATTGGTACCAATCGAACACACCCTAAAAGTCGTGTCTCTCCTAGATTCTGTTTGTTTCGCTTCTTATTCGGCGCGCAGAGGATTATGGCTGGCTATGGGTCTTTAATTTTCGCTATTTTGTGATAGAACTATTGGTTAGACCACTAACTCTTTATATACTTTTTGCATAGCTTTTTACTCGGATATTTCATGAACTTGCGCAACGGAGGCAAATCAGAGGTACTGTGAAAGAATTTGTTATGGATATTTTGATAGGGTTCTCCGTAGTGTTTTATCTTTCCTTCATCGTTTCATCAACATTTATTCAAAGTGAGCAAGTTTCAACTTTTTCAGTCAAGTCAGGACAAGATTTCAAATTAGCTCTGTCCTCTTTTAGAAGGCACGGACCACGGAATTCAGTCGCTTTTTTCGTTGTAGCTTTGAATAACTATAATGTTATCGATTTGCTTCAACTGAAATTGTGGTAGAAGCTATCTAGCACCGGGCAAAATCCTGTTTTTTCTTCAAAGAAATCCCTTTGAATCATTCGTTAGCTGGGACCTTTTGATAAATACGATCCTCTTACTGTTTGCCGCGCTGATTTGTAGACGGAAGCGATGACAACAAGAACAACAATAATAAACAACAACAATAGCTGCCTATGAGGTTAGATACACCCTTGCCTTGTCTGAGAACCTCCGTCTTCATGGTGGCGCAACCTCTCATGAAATATCACCATTGTGTATTGCATATAAATCTTGTCTGAAACAGTTCTTTGTTATCTTTTAGTCCGGGTTTTATCAGCCTGACAAGTAGCTAGACTACGTTCGTTAATTTCCTAGCTAGTAATGCATAAGTACTGTCTGCAAAATAGAGCGAATCGCCAATGTTGTGTTCTAAACTAGAGTAATTTAAGCAACTCAGATCTCCCGCATTTTTGAGTCCTCATCCATATACTCCAATAAATTGACTTGTTCTTAAGTATATACAACAATGGACAATACATGAATGTGTGTAATATAGACATATGGTTTTAATAAATTTAATGTCATTATATTTAGGATATTGTGACGAGTACTCTGCTCCCTTTATTAGACTTGCCCTAAGCCCATTTCGTTATGTCCGTCTGACCGATCCCATTCCATGGTTTCCAGATTGGCAGCTCTATCATACATACTTGATGAAAACGTCCAAAATTCTGTTGGAAGTCGTAAATTCCAACAACTTACGGAATGCTGGAATTGTGAGTCCGGGAACTGTAGAAGAGGGTAGGTCAGACCTGCACGAAATAGACTTGGCTTTGGTCAAATTAGATGCAGTTTTGAGGCGTTTTTAGCGCTCTGCAGGGACATTCCTAGTTGTGATGTTACAAGTCCTTCCTATGAATGAAACTAATGAAATCTTTAGCAATAGAATCGAATACCTACCAAATAGTTTTTGAAGAACTTGCAAGAAATTAGCACTAATCTGGTAGTAATTAGGCCAAAAAATTCAGTAGCAGTTTTTCTTTTTGGACAGCGAGATTTCTTGCACAAAGGCTACAAGAACAATAGCTAAGTGTTGCTATTGCCGACGCTATGGACATTCAAGTCAGTTCTCTAAGGTGTTGCTATTGCCAACTCTATGGACATTCAAGTTAATTCTCTCAATGAGACGCTCAAACAGTCATACCGGAGTCAAAACATATTTTCATGCAAGGAGTCTGCTCTTTAAAATATTTTTAAAAAATATGTAATACAGATGATCAAATTTTTTGTCAATTTGATATTTTAGATACCCTCTCGTGACAGAAGATTAGCTTCGCAGAATTCAATTTTCTGGGAGGCTGTCCTAGATTTTAACTTTATGTCGCTGACTTTCAATTCAACTCAATTATCGTTAAGGTTTGAGCTCTGCGTGCTAGCTATGCCTCAAGTTACGTCAATCTTTGAAATGATTCTCCCTTCCATATAACGATACTAGATCGATCTTATATCGTATTAGCCTTCCCCCAAGTCCGTTTCCTGAAGTATCCCTATCCAATATTTCCTGGATCCGTCTTAATATTTCCTGGATCCGCTATGCCAACATTCCGTAATATTGGATTGTGGGTCCTGGAAATGTGGGACAGGGATCCGTCAGACGGACTTGGGACAGGTCTAACATTATATTAATTCTATCACAAATAGTCTTACTGTATGTTGTTCCACTGCGTGAGATAAGAGTGAAGTGTTGTGTGGTTTTGTTTATTTCTTAACTTTAACTAATTTATTAATTTATTGGGACTCATTTATTTATTTGGTGTCTTTAACTTAATTTTTTTCATGTATTAAGTACAGGTAATTTATGAGAACTGCTAACTTTCCATCCACATAAAGAGCCTTCGATTATTGTCGTCATGCCAAGACAGGTCAGGCAAAAAGCATTGATTTTAAAACACTGGTGTACTGGATTTGGTTACCTGCCAAGTGTCCGCCAATTATTCGAAGCGCCCACACGGTGTATCTGAAAGTATCCTCCAAGGCCAGTTTTACTCGGTTGAATTTAAGCTGAAAGATGTTGATTTTGTTGTTTTCGTAGAGTTACCCTCGTTTGCTTCGCTGTCGAAATAGTTACCCTGTAAATTCAGACCACGTTTACACTATATCGGTAGAGTTTTGATCTGTTACAAAGTTGTCACGGTTCAAGAACGTTTACATTGCTCCTAAACAAGATGTTTGTATAGACAGAAGGAGCAAGAGTGTCCCGATTTAGCAGGAGCAGTGTAAAAGGGAAGGCTGATCCGTCACGCTTTTGTTACGAATTCCAAAGGTACGGTGTAAATGGTATAGTGTAAACGGAGTCTCATCCCCTCCATTATCTTTATCAAAAAAGCCAAGGGTATATTCTGCAGCAATAACCTGCACAATTTTCGCATGTACAATCAGTCAGTTAGCGATACTGGTTTCGGCACATCTCTTTCGGCTTCTTTTGTTTTATTCGTTACTTGAGAGAATGTCCTTTGTCTTCGATTTCTAATCGCTTTAAATGGGATTGTCAATCAAAAGCAACTGATGCTATTGTGTTGCAAAATCTGCCCTTTCTGTTTCAAAGGATTTGTGTTCCAACAACTTACAAGCTTACAAAGAAATAGTCATGCAATTATTGTTTTTGCTATTTACAAGAGATATAATTTAGAGTTTAATAAGTATTGCTGCATTGGTATTTAACCTCATTTATCTTAGGTTTGTCGTGTTAAGTTGATATTAATTATGTAGTCTCTAGAGTGTTGATAATTAGTTTTTCTCCAAATTGTTGAATGCACTATATTTAGAATAGTTTTTGATAGTATCAGTCGTGTTCTGCAGATTTGGGTTGTATCCCCCGCCCGAAACCTGATAACTGACGGAGTTGTGGGAGAATTATTCGAAAGAACCCGTGTTTTCAAGTCATCGTTTCGAGAAAGAAACAACCCAAATTTGTTGGCATGCACTGGCACTAATGGTTTACTTTGCGTTGTGCACGTAACCGTTGTAGTATAGTAGTGGGTTGTTTTTTTAAATTTATTTATCTTACGGTTGAGTCGTTTTGCAGATATTTCAGGGTGATAAAGAATGTTCACTGTAAATATAGAACTGTGTGGTTCTTTGCTATTCATTCTTTAGGCGTTGGTTTTTTATATTGATTTGAAAAAACTTGTTCAAACTACAAAATACATACATTCCTATGTACCAGCCACAGCGGGGAAGGACACTGGGTCACCTGGTCTCCACTATGGCTGGCACTTACAATTACACAGAAAAAAAAACGAAAAAAATAAACACATGTAGGGAGAAGGGTTGCTGCTTTGTGTTATGACATAATATACTGGCTGAGTCGAAAATCCCCGCCGACGTCTGGCACATAGACAATCTGAGTAGACAAGCCATTTCCACGCGCCATGCACCACCCCACAGCAAAAGTGCCCACCAAGATGCAAGGACCCACTCCAAGGCGTTGGTTCCCATTGAGTAAAAGCGTGCTATGATGGGATAACGCATTCGAATTGATCGCTTAGCTTTTGGCACAATGAAATCTGATAGCCGCAAGCTGTGGAAAAGTAGACCAGCTCAACTAGTCCCTTAATTTGGTTTTGTTGTTGCTGATGGCCAGCTCTGTATTAGCGACAAATCACTTCTAAGGAGCATACAGAGATTGTGTATCCAGTCTAATGGGAAAGCAGCCGATATAGAATCTCTCCAAAGTCTACCAAATTTTATGCGTTTTGAGCAGAAGTTTAGAGGACTTTCAAACGTAGCAAACCTACCAATTCGAGAGTTTCGGAGTCAGTCAAACACGAAGAAAAGTAGGGAGATGGCTCCCAGATAGCTGCGCAATGAAAAACAGCCTCCTTGCAGACTCTATTTTTTGCTGCGAAGGAGAGCTAATGAGGATCTTACAAGTTCTTCCTTGGCACTCCTTCGCAATGGAAGGTAAAGTCTGCATGCAGGCTGAATAAAAAAGAATTGCACTGTATTTCTTCTACAGTCTTCTGGGAATTGCATTCCTTAGTTCAAAACAAAAGAATGCTATCGCTGCAACTTCAAAACCGTATCGTCATTATGTGAACTGAACTTTCTAATCTCTTGATGTTTACGATTTGTCCCTTTGGGGATACCATGCCTTGCACCAGAACCGATCCCTGAAATCATTTCAAACTCGTTTGCGTCGATGAAGAGTTGGGTTTTTGGGAGAGCAAGGAAGAATTTAGCGAAGACGCGTCCACAGGAACGATAGCTGAACAGGTGTTGGGAACCAGTTGAAGGTATGGAGTGTTTTTATTTATTTCATTGCGATAATTGGGGCAACGTTTTTGTCAAGTGACTTGTCTTTAGGCCAACCAAGGCATCTGTGATTCCAGGCTAAAGACACCCCTAAAATATCACGCCGTGCGATGGCAGCGAGAGGAAGTGGGAGGAACGACCAGGACACTGCTTCGATAATCATAGCTTCTCAATGTTCCTGAGCACTTGCGTTCAGTTCGAGCGATTCATCCTGAGGCTTCGGATGATTGGTGGAAAAAAACAAATCCACAGACTTCGTATATAAGAACCTTTATATTGTAACTTTGTTTTTTGTCTTTGCGTTGTACTTAGTTTGTATTGTACGTAGTAGTATAATGTGTAATTGATAAATTGTATGTACTGGAATTTTGAAAATATAAAACTGAAAACTGAAACTAGTGATTAGACGGTACAGAGGGTTTCTTAAAATTCTCGCATTTCAAAGAAACAACGACTCTAAAAACTAGACAAAAATCTAAATACATGTCTAAATCTATACGTCAGTGTTAAGAACAGTTTAGGGTCTACTTTGGTAGCAAAATGGGGCAAAATGAGTAAGGACAACTTTTGTAAAATCTTCCTGAGCACGTTTTCTCCAGCTACAACTGCTAGAACAACCCTCCTTGATGCATTGGATTTTGGGTGAACAGTCCATGATCTATCATTTTTCTGCAATCAACATTACCTATTTTACCCCTCCAAACCCTACCATTTTTTTTTAATATGTCATTCCTTTCGTTACTTCATTCCATTGTTTGTAAACGTATTCAGAATAGTCAGTGGTCAGTCCATTCCTTTTCATGGCCATAGCGCAAATAATTCAGGAAATATATTAATACAGGAAATTTCTTATTTTATCAAACAATTCCATTTTACCTATTGATGGCAGATAGTGAACAGTAGTGGACCAAAGACAGAACCCTGCAGCATGCTAAAAACGAATTTCCCGTTAGCGAGTCAAATGACTGAGTTCTTATTTGCCCCTCCTACAGAAATAAACTGAACCAAAGTTCCAGTGAGTTCTACTTCACTGGGGTGTTTTGTGAGCTAAATTTAGAGATGCCAATTCTGAAGTCGTTCTTGCTCATGAAAATATGAGTATCGTGTATCCAAAGTTGGATTTGAATGTCTTTATTTCTTCCTGAAAGGGCAGCTCTTCGCATCCTTGCCATCTCAATCAAACATAAAAATCATTAGACGCTGGAAGAGGCAGTTGAAAATAAGGTTCTGGCCTCTTGCAGCCAAAACGATCAAGATATTAGCACAACGTAGGACAAATCGGAAACTAAATGTTTCCAGATCCCATATACAAGTGAGTTTTGCAAGAAACTCTTTATAAGAAACTCTAAGAAATTAAGAAACTCCAGCACTGGCAAAAATTATTTAAGCAACTATTTTACTTTAGTTTACGCTTAAGGTGGATCTGCACTTAAGGTGGCTCACTACTGAATATTTCAAAATCACGAAAAAGCGATAAGGTGGCTCACTACCAATTAAAAATAAGTTAAAAAGACACGAAAAACAATTTGTTAAGGTGGCTCGCTACTGATAAACTTTCACACACTTGGTGTCCTATTGCTCATGCTCTAAGGTGACTCGATCAAACCTCTCGCATAACACGTACGCACGTATTTTTTTATAAGAAACTGCCCATAAGGACCATAAGAAACTCAACTCTCAGATCGCTACAAAAAATTAAGAAACTCCAGTACTGGGAAAATATAAGTTAAGAAACTATTTGTTTTGATAAAGGAAATCCTTGAAATATTTTTACTTTACTTTCACTTGTTTCCTGTAACATATTACTCGTAAGGTACTTGAGAAATGTCTAAACATTGGAAAGGCTTTAACAACTTTGTTTTGAAATGTTCATGAGGGCACAGGTAGTGAAGATGAAGATTGTTATGGAACCTCTAAGAAACTCGTAAGAAACGCTGAGTACTCAAAATCTAACAATTTTAAGAAACTTCCAGTACTGACCCAAATTCTTAGTTTCTTATGAAAAAGTGCGTGTAATGTAAAATGTAAAATTTATAAAATATCGCTTGATCCAGACTCTCTTGCAGAATAGCTAAGGGTCTATTATTTCCATCGTCACATTGACAGTGGAATGGCTTCAAGAAATTTTATGTTGAAATGTTCACGAGTAAATTGTTATGGAACTCGTAAACAACTTCTAAGAAACTTTTAGCACTCAGCAATTCTGATAATTCTAAGAACCTTTCGTCTGTCTCAAACGCTTAGTTTCTTAAGAGGGCTGCATGTAATCAAACAGACGTCTAATGAGGTATTCACTCTTTTTTATAAGAATAATGATCATAATAATATTCAGGCTCAGAACCATGCAATTTTTAAGAATATTATAAGAATATTGCTCAACCTCAGCTTGCATATTGGTGTCTCATTTTTCAGTAGTTGCCTGTTTTGCGATGTTCATAACAGAGAATTATAATTGTTATATGTTATAATTGCTTTAAAGGTTTCTTTCGCTCTACCATTTCCTCGTAATGACATGAAAGTTCATAAGAATACTTTAAGAAGATATTCAGGCTCAAAACGAAAATTTCTTATGAATATCGAGGCTGCAAAAATTTATAGCTTTCATTATTATAAAAAAGAGTGTATTTGGCTATTGATATGCCGTTCTAAACAAAGTCAAAATCTAACGATAGTGCCGAGTAAAAAACCTGTCGTCAGCCGGGGAGTTCTATTTCAAAAAATGTTTCTTATTCTCTTAAACTTTAAAAATTGACTCTATGGCAATTAGTGAGTGTCTGTCTATGTTGTACTGAGACTACCAAAGATGAACATTTAAAAGCTCCCCAAATCCAGGAAATCTAAACAGTTGGTTCCAAGCTCTTCAAATATTGAAAAGGTTACATGTGTGCAAAGGCTTATTGCCAATGAGCCGTACTTTGTGAAATTAAGGATTATTTGATCAAATCCAAGTTTTCAGCGATCAAAATAAATTTAATTCTTGCTTATATCTTCTATTGACGTCAAGAGAGACTGCTGTAACGATCGTAATATTGAACAGATGGCGGCAAGAAACTTTTTATTATATATAGTGCGTTCCAATTACGAAAATTTTACGATTCTGTAGGAATTCGAGTAAAGAACGCAATGAATCTTGGTAAAAATGGCAGCATTAACTAAAGGGACAGTTACTAAAGACTGTTCTCGGAAGGGAATTAAAGGAAATACTGTCAGATAAGATTAAAGGGAATTAAACGGATGTAAGCCTTTGATAAAAATAGTCGTGCAAAAACAGTAGGCCGCTACACGTGCCGAAACATATTTGAGTAACTGATCTACGTCAACAAATAGGAAATACTGATATCTGATAGGTTAGAATTTGACCGCAAATGGTTTGAGCCACTGTTAAATGCTTAGATTTATTGTCACCCAGGATGCTTTGCGGGCATGCTGAAATTTCAGACTGTCTGAAAGTAATATTTTTCCAAAGCGGAAACCATCGATCCACATTGCAGTAGTTGAACTGATACAAACGTCTTACTTTCGTCTCTATTATTTCAATACAGTAAAAACCCGCGCATGAGAACCTACAATTTTGCAAGTCAGCCTGACTAGGTTCTTATGTTTTGGGTATTTAGTTGGAAATGAGGCTGCTAAGGTTCTTAAATTGGTTCTTATTTCATTCAGGGCTTTCAGGAATTCATTTTCTCCTGATTCAAACTCCAGGCCTATTTGTTTACTGTCAGCTCACATCACTTGAGTTTATGGGGTCTTATCCACACCAGAAAATAGTGAATGAAAGAATCATTAATTTTTACAAAATCCAAAGAAAAACTGTCACAAGGTTCTCACCGGATAATATAAAATTTCTGATTCTTCCACAAACTTCTGTAAATTAGACCCAATGTTCTCTAAAAATGAGAACCTATTTTAAATTTCAGGCAGAATGATTTCTTATACAATGGGGGTCTAATTGCAAAATTTCAGCATGCAGGTTCTTAATCCACTAGGTTCTTATACGCGGGTTTTTACTGTACTGCATTGCGGATCCATAGTTTCCTTTTACGCTAAGTTTGATTTTCAGACAGTTCGAGAATGTACCGTGCTTGCAAAGGACCCTGGGTGACAATGGCTCTTTAAATCCTTGAATCCACATATTGTTTCATAAGAAATTAAAGACCTTCACCCTACTGTTCTCGGTCCCAAAGTTTGGAGCACTTTGTAACCCTCGAGCATGTAACAGCTTCCGTTGTTTTGAGTGTTACAACAGTGTAAAGTAATAGGCCATCGCAAAGAAAGACATTTCCATGGCATGTTATATTCATGAAGTCATGAATACAAGCAAGACGGGCCAAAAAAGCTTAAAGCTGGATGGCTAACTCACTCATATTGCGTGCGAAGAGTGGCTGCTCAGAGAAGATGTTGGCACTAAAAATCTGCCTGGGTACTTTATGTATCTAAGAGCCTGATTATATGAGAGTTTTCAAGTTCGGGTTGACTTTCAACGCACCTGACCGAGTCGAAATAAATTTGCTATTACTTGCGTATTTTCACTCCCGGGTATGAAAAATTGAGCCTAACATTTCAGCCCCGGGTATGAAAAAATGGGCTAAGCGCAATACGTCACGCATGCGTCAATAGCACTTCGACCCCGGGGTTGAAACAAGATTGCGATTACATGGACATTCACGTATTGAAAACAATGGGGATTAGCACCTCCAAAATTTCACCTCGGCTAGCTCAAGGTGGGATGAAATTTCAGCCCCGGGTATAATTTCATCCCCAGGGTTGAGATTTCTCCATGCAATTGAAATTCAAATCAACAAAAGAATAAAAGGAGAGGTGAGATGGAATTTCAACTCGGTGAAAACTCACATGTAATCAGGTCCTAATTCAACATCAAGCTGGGCACTAATCATTTGAATAAAACACAAAAAATATGCAAGAATTGTATTGCTGTCTATACACCGTCTGCATTCATCAAACAATTCCGAAGGCTTTCTTTCAACTAATGTCTTCCCTTGACCCACTTCCAGACGCACAGTGTTCCAGGGCATGTAATTAATGTGAAAAATGAAAGTATCAGAATTGTACAAAACTGATTTTTCTATTGTTCACCGTAGCCTGAGGAATGTCAAAACCCAAAAAACTTTCAAATAGGACAATCTAGTGCTGAGAAAACATTATTTCAAGTTACGCCTAAAAAGTACACTTCAGACTTCTTTCTAAGCACAGCAAGGCCACAAAATAAGACTAAGTTTCAAATTCAAATTTCTTGGCTTACACTCATCCGATTTTCATGATCTTTGTTTTGTTCAACAGATTAGACCTTGCAGAGTATGTAGTGAAAAAGTGGATTGAAAATTTTATCTTGGGATGCGGAAATTTTGCGAATTCATAGTGGTAACTAAACGTTAAAAAAGACTAAAACTGAATCACGAAGCGCTTCTTCAACATTAAAAACAAAAAATCTATGTTTCAGAATTCTCGAAAAGCCTATTGCAGAATCAAGTTTAAGCTATTGGCAACATGTTTGCAAAAGGGCTTAGTAGAATAAGCTCTCAAATAATTTTGGCGAATTTTTCACGAAGAGCAGTTTTGCACCTTTAAAGAGTAAAAAATTGCATTTTATGACAAAAACCTATTAGCAAAGGCAATATTTCAGCATATCTCCACAATTTCTAACACATGCTTTTTAGCAATAGTAGTATACAGTATTTTTACATAATTAACTAATTTTTAAGGTTTTGAAAACATGCAGCCAACTCTACAATGATTTGTTATATCCCAAGGTGAAAAATGTGCCTAGTAACATCGAAAAACAGAACAAACACCAAAATAGATACCTAATATGATTAGGCAATTGATCTCTAACCTTCTTTTGACTGTAAGAGGGAAATATTTGTTTCATTGAACATCTAGTTCAGCCTATAGTACTGTGGCAAATACAGACATAATTTGCTAAAAAAGACTTCTTCTTCACTGGCCTTCGTGAACAATTCGCAAAAATTAGTTGAGAGCTTATTCTACTTAGCCCTTTTGCAAAAATGTTCCCAATAGGTTAAACTTGATTCTGCAACAGGCTTTACGAGAGTTCTGAAACATAGATATTTTGTTTTCAATGTTGAAGGAGCGTTTCGTGATTCAGTTTTAGTTTTTATGAACGATTGGTTACCATTATGGATTTGAAAAATTTGCACATCCCAAGATGAAATTTTCAATCGACCTTTTCACTACATATTCTGCAAGGTTTAATCTGTCAAACAAAACAAAGATCATGAAAATCGAGTGAGTGCAAGCCAAGAAATTTGAATTTGAAAGTTAGTGCTATTTTGTGGCCTTGCTGTGCTACAAAAGAAGCCTGCAGTACACTTTTAGGCCTAACTTGAAATGATATTTTCTCAGCACTAAATTGTCCGATTTGAAAATTTTTTGCGTCTTGATATACCTCAGGCTACGGTTAAATATAGAGAAATAAGTTTTGTACAATTTTGTAATTTTCATTTTTTGGCATTAATTACACTAAAACGGAAATCTGGATCACAGTGAGACGCAGAACAAGGGATTTAGCCATCCAGATTCAACAGAATTTTTGTGCCTTGCTTTGTTCTATGACTTCACTAATCGGTCGTAGAGATCTCTTTGTGTGCGATCGCAGATGTTGCTTTTACGTTATCTGCCTTTGTTGATACTATCAATTTCTTTCTTCTTAGGCAAAGGAAGGTCGACTCCTGCCTGTGAACATACTAACTGGACTGCTTCAAGGTAAGACACAAATAAAGATATTTCTCTCTAAAACACGAAAAATCGTGTGAATCGATCAATATCAAAATTCAAATTCAAATTTTTTATTCTTGTATTCCATTAAAAATTTTTCAAGACAAATTACTTATCACGCTACCTACTAATTACTCTACGAAACACTACAACGACGATAATGCCACGGGGAGCAATAGGCTATGACAACACCGTGGCCGTTAAAATAGAAAGAAATAAAACTACTGGGCGAATCAGGAAACATGTACCACCCGCCCGCAAATCCGCACCCCAAGAGCCACCCAACTGATTCGCATAATTTGGTAGGATTTTATCAATCGAAGAGGCTTTGACAAAATTATGTCCAGGCCTCAGTCAAGAAATTGAAGTTTAAATTTGACCTTAGAAATTCAAATTCAAATTTTTACAATAAAACCATGAGCGATAGGACACCAAGTGTGTGAAAGTTTTATTGGTAGGGAGCCACCTTAACCAATTGTTTTTGTGCGTTTTTACCTAATTTTTACTGGGTAGTGAGCCACCTTCTCTCTGTTTCTTCATTTCGAAAAACTGTTTTCCTCTGGAGGTTTTACGATTTAAAGTGGATCTGCACAAGGTGGCTCATTATGGAGAATCTCAAAATGAAGGAACAGCGATAAGGTGTAGAAATTAGGTCAAAACGCACAAAAAACAATTAGTTAAGGTGGCTCGCTACCAATAAAACTTTCACACACTTGATGTCCTATTGCTCATGATAAAATCACTTCGTCAACATACCAGATGGGCCAATGGATATCCATGTATGACAGTGCATTTGCATTATAAATCTTGCATTGAGTTTATCAGGATTTGAATGAATCATCTATAGGTGCGAGGTTAAGAGCCTTTGCAACAGGCATGCTTTGTGAATACGTCATTTTGTGGTCTCTTTGTTATCATGATTTTCATGGTCCACGAAAACGGCCGACAACAAAGTGATTGCACTTGCAAGGTACACAGGTTACAATTTTCCCTGATTTCAATTTTGTTGCAAAATTGCATATATCTCAAAACTATTGCAGAGGAAAATCAAATCAGTACAATCCAAAAATTATTAAACTTTGCTCTATCACGTCGAAGGAAGATAATAGAACTTTTGGTTATTCTGAAAAGAATCAGAATCAAACGATATTTTGCTACATTTCGTATAATTTTCGAATGTGCACAATAGTGATAGGAGCTCAAAAGCCACTCGATCGAACCTAGCGTATAAAAATGTATAGAAATAACGCTCGATCCAGGCTCTTTTATAGAATAGCTAAAAGGTCTATTATTTCGGTATCTGCTGCAATGATTTATGGCCTATAAAACGTGAATATTCATTCATGGAGTATCTGGGTACATGTACAACATTGTTGATTCAGAAAATCCTTGAAACAAGTTCATTGCTTCTCGTTTACACTATTTACTATAACCATGCTCTGTTCTACTGAATTAATTGGGACAAAATGCAGATTAACGGGCGGCGCTAATGGTCATACTCTTTCAACAGGCATTGAACAAACGTCTAAGCCTAACTTACCCTTCGTTAACAAGGACAGATTTGGTAAGACAATAGCACAAGTTTGTTTTGATTGACACCGCAATTCAAAGCGATTAGCGATCGTAGACAAAGGAAATTATTTCAACCAGTAATTCAAAACAAGCAAAGACGCAAAAGTCTCTCTGAAACCCAGGTAGCTAGCTCTTTCGTTGTGCATTCCAGAAATTGTTTTCAAGAGCAAACACAAGCATAGATCAAAAGAGGAGGGATATATCTACACATCTGCCTCGGCCAGTTAATTTTTTTGGTTCAGAAGCCGATTGGGAGACTATTCAATTCTCTTAATTTTTTTGGGTGTAATGAAAACACTTACTGCTCGGCTTCTGAACCAAAGAAATAAAATGCCCGTGGTAGATATGTAGATATATCCTTCTTCTTTTGATATATGCTCATATTTGCTCTTGAAAACAATTTCTGGAATGCACAACGAGCGCGAAAGCTACCTGGGTTTCAGAGAAACTTTTGCGGCTTTGTTTGTTTTGAATTTATGGTTGAGAGAATTTCCTTTGTCTGTAGTCGCTAATCGCCTTTAATTCAGGTGTCAACAAAGCAACTCATGCTATTGTCTTACAAAATCTGTCCTTGTTCCCTACGTTACCCTAACTAATGACCCTAACTTACCCCAACTAACCCTTAATTACCCTGAAAACCCTTTTCTGAAACCAACCCTAACCCTTAACGTGTGCCATACAACAACGCCGAAATACCGCCCGCTAAACTGCACTCTAGCCAATTGAATAATGAAGAAAAAGTTGTCATAATTAAACAAATAAAAACTTGCTGTTGTTGTCGTTAAAGTTGTCTAACTCTCACATGCATTTTATCGTTTCCAACTTTTTAAATAATATTTTGTCAATAATCTTAAATAGATACTTATCAACTAAACTGCCATGGTCTAATCTCGTTATAACGTAACGGCTATGGGCAACAGATTCCGCAGATGGTGACTGAAGGCCATCATGACTTAATCGGTCTTGTCACTCTCTCATTCAAGTACATAAATCCAAATGTTAGTAGTAGTTGCAAAGAGAGGACTTAAAACATCATAACTTCAGAAAAAACGTATCATCGCCGTGAAATGATACTTCGTACCGGGTGAGCCAATAAAGTTCAGGCGCTTGAAAAACTGCAGCGCCTAGATTACATGGTGTTTCAGAAAAAACGCAACCCAACTAAATTTGAAAATCTTAAAAAAAGAGATAGATTTCAGTTAACGTACAGGGTGTCCCAAAAAAATTGTGCCCCGTTTGCCTTAAGATGGCACCAAAACGGCAAAAGATTCTTGTAAATATTTTGCATGATATTGCTCTTCAGATATTCAATTAAAGTTTGCTACCATTCCCGTAGAAATCCACTGAAAAATTATGGAGCTATGACCTTCAGGAGACCATATTTGCATGATGACTGAAAAAAGGAAAAGTCGGCCACTTTGTCTTACTATTTTGCAGCGATAAATAGCTCCATGGATGAAATGAAACAGCAGCCTCGAATGTCACAGCTAGTCTGATAATCATCAAAAAGTTTTCAACTATTTCCTACCTCGCAGAAACTATTTCTTACCTCACACGAAGCTACCTATCATAGTGAGGGCTGTTAGCACAAAAAAATGGGTGAATCGTGCAAATTGTGATACCAGCATGAAACTTGGTGGAGATGGGCAGTTTGATATGCTGAAAAAGATGGGATGTGGACACAAGCTGAAAAATGCCCCCTTGTGCTATTTTTAGACTGGGGTACTAGGCTCCAGGCCTCTAAAAAGGAAATAGTAATAATTTTGCTGCAAATTATGATACCAGCATGAAACTTGGTGAAGATGGGCAGTTTGATATGCTGAAAATGATGGAATGTAGACACAAGCTGAAAAATGCCCCCTTGTGCTATTTTTAGACTGGGGTACTAGGCTCCAGGCCTCTAAAAAGGAAATAGTAATAATTTTGCTGCAAATTATGATACCAGCATGAAACTTGGTGGAGATGGGCAGTTTGATATGCTGAAAAAGATGGGATGTGGACACAAGCTGAAAAATGCCCCCTTGTACTATTTCTAGATATGGGTACTAGGTTCCAGGCCTCTAAAAAGGAAATCGTAATCATTTTGCTGCAAATTATGATACCTGCATGAAACTTGGTGGAGATGGGCAGTTTTATATTCTGAAAATGATGGAATGTGGACACAAGTTGGAAAATGCCCCATTGTGCTATTTTTAGACTGGGTACTAGGTTCCAGGCCTCTAAAAACAAAATCGTAATCATTTTGCTGCAAATTATGATACCAGCGTGAAACTTGGTGGAGATGGGCAGTTTTATATGCTGAAAATGATGGAATGTGGACACAAGCTGAAAAATGCCCCCTTGCGCTATTTTTAGACTGGGGTACTAGATTCCAGGCCTCAAAAAGACTTTCACAATCATTTTGCTGCAAAATGTGATACCAACATGAAACATGGTAGAGATAGGCAGTTATCATACGCTGGAAAAAACGGGATGGGATGTGGACACAAGCTAAAGAATGCCCCTTGCTATTTTCCGATTTGGATACTAGATACTAGGTTCCATGCCCCTTTTTCCACTTCGTAATATCGCACCCAAAACAAAGAGTTCGCTGAGAGTTTAAAATTTGCTATTTTGTTTGAAGAAACAATAATAAAGTTAAATAAGAAATATAAGAGGTATTACCAACCGGCTGTTCTTACTGTTCTCGAGGACTGGTGCAGAGTTTGTTGTATTGTAGGATCACCATGCAAAGGGAGCCTTTTGTTAATGTTTTATGGATTTTTTACCGGTGTTTTACAGTGTCTTAGTTCGTAAAGGGACGGGGGTGGATTTCACCAAATGTCTTCACAATTTAGGTTGTTATTTTGTTATATTTTCTGGGATATAAATCTTTCGATATCAGGTTTTTGTTCTCGTGTGTACTACTGGTGTTTGTTTTGAAAGAGAATCAAAGAAGGTACATGGTGAAAACGCTGAGAAGGATGCGAAGAATGGGACTGAGTTAGGTGTGGTAGAGGATCTCCGTATACAGAGGCCTCTTGTACTTATCATGTTGCCTGGTGGGATTGGTATATTGTGTGTCATGTTGTGGTTTGGAGGAAATAGGGAATGGGGCATGAGAGTGGGGGGCTAGAATTTTCCAACGCATTTTTTTAATTTGGTCGTTAAAGGTTCTGTCGTGTATTTTATGTGATGTTAAGTTCCTTGTGTACGTTTTCGTGTTCTGCTATGACCATTTGTTTTCGTTTTCGTCTGTTTTCCGATTGGTTTGGAATGGTATGAAAAAAGGCATAACAGTAAATGGGAAACTCATTTGTTCCAAGTTGTAAAGGGTAGGGTGGGAGAATAGGCTCACCGGGGTCACCATTTCAACGGGAGGTGCCAACACAAGGATATGCTGAATGAAGGTTTGAGGGGGGGGGGAGGGGGTTGTGCTAAGCGATGCAATTTGATTGGTGGTGTCATTTGTTAAAATCACTTTCTAGTTATTGTTTTTTTGTTTGTTGTTGTTCATTTTCAAAATCATTTGATCTTCAGCGGTTCTCCTGTAAATGTTTCTATGGTAGTAGGATCGGAATATTGTCCCCGAAGGGGGATACGGGTACCCTCAGTGATCCCTGGACAGTGGAACACTGTCAATGACTACATATAATTCGTTTTGTTGTGATTTTTGTTGCAATGGGTTTGAAGGGAGATGATTAGGTTTGGATTGAGATATTTGGCATTGTGCCGAATTTAGGCCTTATAGCTGTAATCATTGGTTGTATCAGTTTATCGTCGTGTTATGAATGTATGTATTAATGATGGGATGGAGCGAATTGTACATGAAGCACTGGAAAGGGGAAGCATAGGTGATTGGGGAAAGGGAATTGCCTTAACGTTATATGCGAAGTTTTTGGGAAAGGTACCATTAAATTAATCAACGAATTACAGGCTATGTATAAAGTATGAACATAACATTTGCGATATTTGCAAGTTCTGTTTGTCTGCATGAAGACTTGCATCGTTTTTTTTTTATCTATCCATTGAATTGTAAGTGTAAATGTAAGTGTGTCTGCTAGCAACTTAGCAAGGTGCGTCAATGATGGCAGAAAATCAGGAGTGAAAATAGGGTCACCCTGCTAGATAAATAGGTGGATTACACCGCTCAACAGCAGCATTAAGTAAAATAATTCTTGTGATCAGCTAGTTTCACAACATCAATTCCAAATTTCAACAAGAAGTATTGGACCAAATAAGCAAATCTAAAAAGAAAATTTGGGATCATTTTTACACTTGTGTCCACATCCAATTTTTTTCAGCGTATCAAACTGCCCATCTCCACCAGGTTTCATGCTGGTATCACAATTTGCAGCAAAAGGATTACTGTATCCTTTTTGGAGGCCTGGAACCTAGTACCCCGTTCTAGAATTGGTACAAGGGGGGGGGGGGGGGCATTTGTCAGCTTGTGTCTACATCCCATCTTTTTCAGCGTATCAAACTGCCCATCTCCACCAGGTTTCATGCTGGTATCACATTTTGCAGCAAAATGATTGCGAAAGTCTTTTTTGAGGCCTGGAATCTAGTACCTCAGTCTAGAAATAGCACAAATGGGCATTTTCAGCTTGTGTCTACATCTCATCATTTTCAGCATATCAAACTGCCCATCTCCACCAAGTTTCATGCAGGTATCATAATTTGCAGCAAAATGATTACGATTTCCTTTTTAGAGGCCTGGAACCTAGTACCCATATCTAAAAATAGTACAAGGGGGCATTTTTCAGCTTGTGTCCACATTCCATCATTTTCAGCATATCAAACTGCCCATCTCCACCAAGTTTCATGCTGGTATCATAATTTGCAGCAAAATTATTACTATTTCCTTTTTAGAGGCCTGGAACCTAGTACCCATATCTAAAAATAGCACAAGGGGGCATTTTTCAGCTTTTGTCCACATTCCATCATTTTCAGCATATCAAACTGCCCATCTCCACCAAGTTTCATGCTGGTATCATAATTTGCAGCAAAATTATTACTATTTCCTTTTTAGAGGCCTGGAACCTAGTACCCCAGTCTAAAAATAGTACAAGGGGGCATTTTTCAGCTTGTGTCCACATTCCATCATTTTCAGCATATCAAACTGCCCATCTCCACCAAGTTTCATGCTTATCACTGCAAAATAGCCGACCGCATGTTTCAGTCATCAGGCAAATTGGTCTTCTGAAGGTCATTTCTCTATCATTTTTCAACAGATTTTACGGGGATGGCAGCAAACTCTATTTGAACATCTGAAAAGTTTGGTTTTTTGCATCGAACTCTCCTAGTATCTATTTGAACATCTGAAGAGCAACATCATATGGCGAGAATCATTCGCCGTTTTTCGCAATCTTCAGGCACACGGGACACAATTTTAGTGGGACACCCGGTATTGTATACCATCTGAAAGTACAAGCTTTCTTCTTTCTAATGATATGCAGTTTGGATACAATAATTGAATTATTCATCACTTAGTTGAAGTTTTAGTAAATATGGCCTATTTCAAATGCAGGAAAGTGGCAGAACATTTGCATAGGCAAGACCTCATCTTTGTGATAGCTTATTCTATCAGTTTTGATCAAAAGTCCCGGGGGGGGGGTACTTAGTATATTTGTCCGACGGGGATGTGCCGTTTTTAAGGGTATCGTTTTCACCAATTTTTTCTAGCACAGGATATCAAAATAAGGCAATTTTTCTAGAGCAGGTTGTCAAAACATGTCAAAGGGGAATATTTTGCTAGATCGGGTCGTTTTTCGGTCAAATTTCATGTTTTTGAGTATACTTTTCACCAATTTTTTCTAGAACAGGTTATCACTTTGAGCGAAAAATTCTGGACCAGGGTAAAAAAAATTGTTTTCGTGGGCACACCCCCGTACAAATTTAAGTCAAGTACCCCCCCCCGGGTAAAAAGTATCTCATGGGAATAAATTTGTTTTTTTCCCTGCCTTAGGGAATCACCTCTTCTCACCTCAAGTGCTTCTAGACCAGAAATGTTTTGAAAAAATCTGCTTGGTAACTTTTTTGGATAAAAGATGTTTTACGATCTGTTTTGGATAAGAGTTGTGTTGCATGCTGCATTTGAAGTGGCCCATGCTTACTAAAATATCAATTAAATTATAAATAGTTCCAGTGATGTATCTAAACTACATATTTTTAGGAAGATGAAAAACGGCACTTTCTGGTGGTAGACACTAAATCTGCTCGAATATGTTGGTATCTCAAGTATTTTCGTCATCACTAATTTTGAAACATGTGAGGTTCTTTTCGTTCCACCCGTTATTAACGTAAGGGTCACGCCAAAACGGGATTATTCTGAGCATGTTGAAAAATGAATTGATTACGTAATTACGTAGAAACTTCACTGCTTCTGTTGGAGTCTCTTCTCGCATTTTTCTGCCTTCTTTTTCGTATGCAATAGGCCAGCGGCTCTCCAGTAACGATCATTATTACTGCTCCAATCACTGAAATCAAAATTTTATATAATAAAAATCAAGAAAAGGCGGGCTTCCATTTGACAGCAAATTTCCAAGCGAATTCCACCGAATTGAAGCCAATGAAAGCAAAGACTCGAAAATTTAAATAGAAATAGATCATAAACAAAACATAGGAGCTATTCAAACAGATTTGTCTGTTCGAAAATATTTGTGCAATTCTGATGGCACTAGTGTCCCGAGTATATCTCTTCCGTCCGTCTTACCGTTCCCTTTTCGGTAGTTCGTGGTCCTGCCATTCCAATATTCCGTCAAGGCACAAAGGGGCGAGAGCGAGAGAGATCATGCGCAGTAGCGTTTTGGGGTTGGAGCTCTTTAACTCATTGCACGGGGGACACATAAGTTTCCTTGGACAAAACGTATCTCGTATCCCTAACAAGGTATTTAACCGGCTTTATCGGATATGTTTCCACAACTTATGGCTATTTAAGGGTTTTAACTGTGAACACTGTTTTTAAGTAACTTTGCATGGGAGAAGTGGGTGTTGAATGTTGAAACATTTATACTTACATAAAGTCACCCACCATTGCCAATTCAATGGGAATTCTACATTAACTGTTAAAAAAAATCAAAAGTAACACATAAGAAGAAGTACATCATTGTCTAGTTTCATTTGGAAAGGGGCAAGGCTTATTTGGCAAGCAGTTAGACTTTAAAATGTCAACCTGATGAAAATTCTACCATGGTTCCCCATTCGTTGCCAAAAAGTAAACAGAAATATGAATTTGATTGCAGGAAATCTAGCCTAATTCTTTCAATGAAACTGTGCAAAATTGAGAATGATGAACAATTTTGCTAAATATGAGTGAAAGAAAAACGAACAAGTGTCGAAAATTTTTGAGATAAATCAACTTTTCTGAACTCAAGGAAAGACTTTGAAAACGAATTTGTGAATGCAGACAGAAGAATTTTGATTTATATTCATTTCAATTGCCAAGCCTATGCAGAATAACATCCATGTTACTGCATTTACAGGCCTAATGATACGTGAATAATTGACTGATTTTTGAGGGGGGTTCTTTTGCCTCTGGAAAAGCCTAAGATTGTGCTGCTATGAAAGTCAGTCATTCAGAATTTCAAAAATCTGGAGTGTTGTAGACTTACCTGCAGCAGTCACCAAAGAATGAATAATAGTAATGGTGATTACATGATCCCATAATCTTGATGTTGAAATTAGTAAGAAGGCAAAGGTTGATAAAAAATAAGTCATCAAAATTGATGTTCCAGTCACTGTAAAAAAAAAGAAAAGAAAAGTGCATAGAAAACAATTTGATATTTATTGGAAATCTTGAAGTAATGACCAACATAAATGGACTGACTTCAGAAATTGAAAAAATTCTTAAATTTCAGCAACTGAAATGTAATTGCATTATGACCAATTTTCATCCCATTCCAGTAGGTTCTTGGTGGCATTAAGGTTACTGTACCCCTTCAGGATGATAAAAAATGTTATCCGATCAATTTTTGGATTTTTAGATCATTGGATAGCACACACATCTACCTACAATTTCTAATAATTTCAAGGAATTTTCCTTTATTTTTCAGCAAATTATAAGCAATTTAAAGTAAGGTCTTTTCAGCCAGGAAAATGCTGTTTACATGACCAGGAATATTTGAGAGGTTTCAAGTGCCTTTGATTTCCTGTTGAATGGATTTTGCGATTACAATACCAATTATGTCATTGTAAACTCTGTGCTAAATACATACAGGATTACTCTGTTTACTCTTGTGGCCAGATTAATGTTCATCATTTACAAAAGTGGAATTATAGGCTGAAAAAATTTTTAAGCCCTTTTCTCAAAATCAAATTTTCAGCAACCAATGGGTATTCACACAGCTCCCTGTACCCAACGGCTTGATGTAATTGGCGGAAATTTGGCAGACACAAAGAAGAAGCATAGGGTGTCTCACTTTTGAGAAAAATTGCATGCTCCAAATTCAACATTTGAAGGAATCTCAAAACGAGACCAGGGAGCGAGGGGCAAAATTGTTTTAATTATTCTGAAGCTAAGGTATGCAAAGGAAATTTGAGACAATATTTGCTAGATTAATGCTTGAGAATGCAAAAATCTCATTGAGATTTAAATGAAACTTATCTGGGGGACATGGAGGTTCTAGAAGGGGGGAGGGTCCAATTTTCACGTCTTTAGACGTATAAACACCGTGAGTGGTCACTGAAGGGGTACAGTAACCTTAAGTTGAACTATGAAATAAAACCAAGAAAACTCCTCCTCATACAAGCTTCTTTGGAAGATTTAATTGTTAATAGAAAAGTTAGGTAATGCATTCTCCCATCAAAAACATCCAGTGTCCACCACAATTTTCCAGGGTTGGGGCCACAGCTGATTTTTTGCATACATCACAAGAAAATTACCTTGTTTGTCACTGCCTTCTAAGCAACATGATTTGAAATTGAAAGGTGCTTTGGAAACAAACTTTTTCCTGCAAGAATAAAAAAGTATTCTGAAATAACACAGAAACAGTTGCGAAGTCACCAGAAAACTTTGCAAAATGTAAATGTTCTATAACCATATTATGTGAATAGGAAAAAACTTTCTGAATTATCTTTCTTCTGTTTACCAAGTAGTGAAAGACATCTCTCTTTCTGATTATCAACGTTTGAAAATACAGTGTTTACAATGAAAGAAAGGCTGACACACAGCAAGAAAGATGGAAAGAAAGACATGATGAACAAATAAATAAGTAGTTGTGCCAATTAGAGACAACCAAATTTTAATAATGGAAGGATTTAAAGATGTGGTTTAGTGCCAACCTCTTTCACACCATATATATTCAATAATAGTTCTTACCCAAAAATCGCATAGGTAATGGATGAAACTGAGTAGAGCATCATGTAGAAGGTTGGTAACATCAATGCCAAATTCCTCAATATTTTCTGTAATAAGAGAACATTTATTGGTAATCAAATTTTTTATCCGTTATAGATTGGAAAACATGGAGTATGTTTTGCAAAAGGTCTTCATCATACATGGGGCCAAGGCAGGGCTGAGGAAAGGGGGTCAGGGCCAGGGTCAAGATAATGGGGCCCATGGCCATAAGGGCCCATAAGTAATTAGCTCAGGTTTTCAAAGTATGTCTCAAATGCAGGTCTATAGACCAGAGCTAAGAGGCTTGTCAGTAATGTCGCTGTTTTTCATAATATCTTAAAAATCGAGAAGAAACACAGACAGAAACACATTAGGCCTATCATGTTTTCCTATAGCAGTACCAGTTAGATATACCAACTAAACATTTCAATCAGTGGCGGAGCCACGGGAGGAATGGGGGACTAGTCCCCCTACTTTTCTCTGAGGTCACTCTTCCAATCCGTCTAAATCTGTTGAGAAAATAGGTTAGGTAGGTATCTTTAGAGTTTGATGGAATTTCCTGAGGGTAAAAAGGGTGTTTCCCGAGTATAAAAAGGGCATGGTCCTGAAACTTTCCCTAGGGGCTATGTCGCCAGACCCCCTTCATCCTTTGTCCCCTCCATTTCTTTGAAGCTGGATCCGCCACTGATTTAAACGTACCTCATTCACTGTTTCCATTTAAGAAATGCCCTTCTGGCCTTTAAATCTGTTAATCAGTGATTGATGATAGAAGTTATGATAGTATGGTTCTTGTGTATAATGACTAGCTATATGTTGATGTTATACTATAACCGGTATGATAAGCGAATTTTGAGGATAAACTAGTCTAGCTATCAAGAGGAGGGTCCCGAGTCCACGGAAATGTTCCTGTCTTGTCCGTGCATGCCCGTGTATTGTTCCGTGGCAAAATTAATTCAGAAAATTCCACGGAAAGCCAACAATCCATGGACATGTTGGCATGTCCTTGGCCGTCCGTGGCCTTATGATGCAAGTCACAGATTGGGTTATTGACCCTATAGGATCTATCAAATGATTCTAGCAGCCTTAATTTTAAAAATTGTGTGGG
Source organism: Aurelia coerulea (assembly GCA_039566865.1). Classification (NCBI taxonomy): domain Eukaryota; kingdom Metazoa; phylum Cnidaria; class Scyphozoa; order Semaeostomeae; family Ulmaridae; genus Aurelia; species Aurelia coerulea. The sequence goes on from CM076963.1 coordinate 11,619,156, forward strand.
GGAGGATCATCTGGTGCTTGTCAAACAAAGAATCTGAAGGGCTTTGATTTCAAAACAATTCTCAACGTGTATAACCTTGGTGGTTGGGCCAGCATTTGCACAACTACTTGAAGAATCATCTCTTCTGTTCACTCTTGTTCTTTCCACCATTATCACTGTATTGGCGTTGTTCTCAGCTACGCTTTCGTCTTTAGTTAATATTCGTCTTCATTTCTCGTTATCATTGCAATGGAAAAGAGCAAGTCTTGAGTCTCAAACTTTCTTTGTTATTATCCTGAATTCTCTTGCTTTCTTTGCTTCCTTCTTTTGTCGCTGCTATTAGCATTACTATCAAATTTACTACAAATTCAGTTAATTATGTATGAAGCCATCTCTGCCTTTATCTGTCTTTTGTATTATAACAGCCAAATGGATACCTGCAATCAATATAACGCAACAACTGTAGTGGTAGTGGCCAGTATTTACATTTTATCCTCCAGCAAAAAACGAAAAACAATATGATCAGTAAATTTTGACGTCCTCTTAATATAGCCTCTTTTTGACAAAATGCTGGGGTGGCAATATCGGGGATCTGGGGAGAGCAATCGAGTTTCCAGTTTCCCGCTCATTCTTCCCGCATTTTTTTTGACTGACAATGATCAGGAGAGAAAGTTGTGACTAATAATAATAATCGGAGTGAATAATAATATTTTGTATAGCGGGGGGGAGGGGGTACTTGACTTTAATTTGTACGGGGGTGTGCCCACGAAAAATTGTTTTTTTTACCCTGCTCCAGAATTTTTCACTCAAAATGATGACCTGTTCCAGAAAAAATTGATGTAAACTGTAAAGTATACTCAAAAACATGAAATTTGACCGAAAAACGACCCGATCTAGCAGAATATTCCCCTTTGACATGTTTTGACAACCTGCTCTAGAAAAATTGCCTTTTGATACCCTGTGCTAAGAAAAATTGGGCACATCCCCTTGGGACAAATATTCTAAGTACCCCCCCGGGCTTGGATATCAAACAAATAAAGATTTTCCATAATTTTTTTATTAATTTGTGCAGTTTTCATGGGTTTGATTTGTAGATCTTTAGTAAAATTGAAAGAATTGGAAAATATAAGAGATGCCTTGGATAGCTGAATAAAAAAAAAATAAAAATCCATTTAACGTAAATCACAGGAGGCCCAGATACCGCAGTACAGTACTAAAGCAGGCAGAGTTTCAATCGCTATCAATATTATGCATTGATGCCTAATATCGAGGCGCCATATTTGATTGACCAAGAGCAAGGACGCAAGAAATAAACAAAACGGCTGTTATATGAAATATAGATAAGAGAACTTCATATGTAATGTAACTACATTTATTTTCAACAAGAAATTCTAAAGTAAGATAAGAACTTGATACATCATCATGCGTTAGGTTAGAATGTAGGAAGCCCCCCTCACCATAATCTGTCCCGTCAAACTTTTCATTTTTGACAAAAAAAGGAAACAAAGACGTTACGGAAGCTGATTGTGTAGCTTTTCGGAAAATCTTTACCCAGATTCTAATTGGTTCATATCACAATCGATTTATTCATTAAAATACGAATAATCGTTTAAAATGTGCAGTCTTTCTGTTTTCTTGTCCTTCTGAATTTACACAAAAGAAAGACTGCACGCATGCTAGGGTTTGAGGCAAATTCATGAAAATTTATTCCGCGAAAAAGTTAAAATCTACGATGTTTCAGAAAATGCCCTTTTAACCTAATTAAAAAGTGCCCTTGAGGTGTCGTGCTCTTCCAAGTTTCTAAACCAGCGCATCAAGGCAAAAAAGAGTGGCTTGTTAATGTCTTTACCCCGTTATTACAATTAAATAACAGTTGATGACATCGAAAATTTGCGAATATTGTCGATTCTTTGATTCTTTTCTTTTTCTTTGCATGGAATTGAATCTGCAAAATGTCTTCTCTCTGAGTTGTCTTGATCTGACTAAAATACACGATTCTGATATGAAGAACGGTATCTGTTTTGGTGATCTAGTCTTGATATAAGAAGCAAACGAATGGGTCATTTTCGAAAACATTGTCTACAGTAAGACCAAGTTTTTAATTTGACAAATAGGTGTATAGTGAGAGTATGTTCTTGAAAAGTGGATGGCGCATCCCTAACTAACTTTTGGTAAATTTTCGACAAATGGATCGCCTAAATAGTGACACTTGGATGATCGAATATCTCGTCTCGTCAACTTTATGCCGAAAATATGAAGGGTAGCCTGTGTTCCAGACCACTTTCTGGAACACAGGCTAGTGAAGGGCCGAATGTTTCGATTGAACATCCAGAGAAATTGGATTTTTTACGCAGATATTCGGATGTTCCTCGCTGAACTGCTGAATTCCCTTGTTAAATAATTCATCTCCAAATCGCAATATCTGAATACTTGAATTGCAGATAAAATGTACTTTTCGTAGAAGTGTCGGCTAAAAAACCGATCAATTCGGATGATGCCTAAGAAGTAAACACAGTCAAAATTCAACCGTCTCTCTCTCTTTAACCATGCTGAACAATTTCCTTCACATTTTTGTCTCTGCTTGATTGATAATTGTTTCCTTGGCTCTTTTTCTGAATCGAGAAAATGGTCTGGGTGTGTCAGCTCTCTTCTTAGAAGGCATTATAGGAGTGGCAATTGCTTTCCCGATGATACACAAATTAAGCGCCGAGTTTCTATCTGGCAGCACAGTAACTGACTGTAGATCGACTGCAGAGCATTCAGCAATTATATTTGACTCGTAGTTCTCTTTTTGCTGTGAAGCAATCAGTTCGTCTTCATAGTGAACAAGCTGGGATGTATCTGGAATCGTGTCTGTAGATGTTCTTGTGTCAGAATCTTCCACGAGTGCTGCAAAGAAACCATCTTTTAATTAGGGAATGCTTATCAAATGACCATAAGCGTACGAGCCATGCAGCCCCCACAACGTTGGAAAAACTTTATAAAATCAGCCTGTTGCAGGCAAAATCTGCCCTTAGTCGGGCAAAAATGTTGCTAGATAATGGAGCTTTTATCGGGCAGCCCCCAGGCCCTATATTTTATCTTCCCGTCGTACGCTAATATTGTTAGTATTGTTATTGTTAGTATTGTATTGTTAGTATAATTACGCTAGTATTGATATTACAAACACGAATTTTTAAGAACATGACACATAACGTAACCCTACAAAAGTGACCCGAAAACACTTTCCCTGACCCAGCTAAAACACTTTTAAAATGAACGACATGACATAAGCTATGAGATCTCATAGAGGCCCACATTTAGCCAATTGTATTTGATACTATCGACGATTCATCAGCGAATCTAAAGAAACAATGACATGATCTTTTTCTTTCTCCTATTCACTGAGCACGTCATTTAGCTCAGTTGTATCGCGTTAACCTAACCCTTATTAGATATCACTAAAGCTGACCCTTACCCTGCCCCTACTTCATGACACACAACGTGCCTATATTGGAGCAAGCTGGTCCGGCTAGAGTGCCGACTAGCCCTTCGTTCAGCATACTTTGGCTATAGTGCAGTTTACGGCACACTCGAAGGTTGTGTTGTTGTATGTCGTAAGCTAGGGGTTAGGGTTTATTTCAGAAAAGAGTTTATTGGGCAAGGTAGGGTTAGGGGTTTGCTTAGTTAGATATCTGGAATAGGAATAACACATTTAAGGCTAGTTTGCACTTTAGCGGACACACTTTTAACATTTCTCCGTGTGTGAATTTTGTACCGATTTTGGATGGAGAATGTATCAGTATTAAGACTAAAGTATACCTATTGAACCAGCGGGGGCTTGGGGGCGGCAGCCCCCAAAAATTTGCAGCGAAACAAATTCATTGATTGCCGGTTCCTGCTGCAGTTTTAGGCCATATTTAAGTCATGTTGACGTTCTCCAGTAATTGCGAATTAGTCGAATTAAGTTCGAATCTTGCATTATCCAATCAGATGATAGGATTTACATCACTATTGTTTAGAAAGCCAATCAGCAGTTAGTTCTAACAATACAATTCAATTCAACCTCTGTTTTCCTTGGAAACTGTGTCCGCCAAAGTGCATTTGTCCCCACATTTAATGCTACCCACCAAACTGCATTCGTCCCCATATTTTGAAAAAGAAAACTGGTGCAAATTAAATGACAACGATGCCAAGGAAGGGGAATGTTCATGGAAGTTTCTCTTACTGTTGCATCTGCTTTTAAACAATCTGAAAAATACACTGTTTGATATATCCCGCTGCCTGATAAATTCCACCAGTACCTACGCTAACTAAAATCTAGCGAAAATGATGTTTACCTCCTCCGTTGATATAGACATCATCCCAACCAGGTTCAAACGAGTCTGTAGTTCTTGGCGAGAAGCACGAGTGCCTTTGTCCCATTTTGAAAAGATGTTTTTTCTCTCTTTTGATAATATTCGACAGAAGAACATGAACACTTTCAATTGCAACGGAAGCAAACGAATGGTCCCTGCTTGCAACCGTTTTCAATGTTCGATTTGCTTGGATTTCGAACACCAGTAGAACGTATATGTAATTCGATTGATGTACTCGATCAGGGAACTAATCAAACGAATCATAACAGATAAAGCACAGTCCAGCAATCTTTAGAACCTTTCGAATTAAATGGAATCATTGGCTGTGGTCATACTAGGCGATTTGTCTCTGTTATATTCTTTCCAAACAACGAGCTAACAAACTCCATAATTTTTGGGAATTGGTGACTAGACTTATGATTTATCGTCTTGTTTATCGCTACTACTACTTTAACCATTGCCTCTTATAGCATGTGGAAAAGAGCTTGGACAAAATATAATAGCTTTCACTCACCCGCAACTCCCACTGCCTTGAATAGGCCGCAGTGATCATTTTCAGCAAATTTCTTACAATTTTCATCAATTTTCATTAAAAAAGTACACATGATTCTGGCATAATAAATTCTCCATAATTTCATTGGATCATTTATTTCTCCGTTTTCTGCAAGTTTCTAACCGACAATTTTGGTTCTAAAACAACAAATCCTCGGCAATCGTGAGTGCTTCAGTACGGCGTTCGTTCGATCGTTCAAGGACAGGCCTCGGTATCTGCAATATTGTACAAGCCTTGTATACGATATCAAAAAGGTACAAATCGAGGCTAAAAGAGTACCTTTGGAGGGTCTTTTTAATATGAAATTTTTCATCTCTGCGCGTTAAAAGTTACCGGCATTTTCAGTGTGAAGTTTAGAAATTTTCTTGTCGCGTTTGAGATAGGATTATAAGTCGCCCTATTCGGCCATTTCACCCAATAACAATGCATCGCTGCGCAGTACTACTTAGGGAGCCGCAACTAGCAAATGTCCAGTTGATTCTGGTTTGACGACCCCCGTTGTTGTTTACTTCTCAATTCTGTCAAATTAGTAGTGCTCATTTAGAAAATACTTCATTCATTTTTCTAGGATAGGCAGGCCGAGAGATACACTTTTTATTTATAAGAATAATGTTTATAAGAATATTCAGGCTCAGAATCATCCAATTTTCAAGAATATTATAAGAATATTCCTCAGCATATTTGTGTCTTATTTTTCAGCAGTTGCCTGTTTTGCGATGCAGTTGCCTGTTTTGCGATGTTTGTTATAATTGCCTAAATGTTTCTTTCGTTCGACCATTTCCTCGTGATGACATGAAATTTCTTTTAACTATGTTCCCCTGAAACCATATCAGACTTAAAAAAAATAAGAATACTTTAAGAATATATTCAGGCTCAAAATGAAAATTTCTGAAGAATATCAAGGCTGGAAAAAGGTTATAGCATTCTTATAAAAAAAGAGTGTATTTGAGTATAAAACCTTTTATAAGACACCCCAGAGATATCTTCTCTTTGGACATCAAGTGCCCTGGTAGCAGTTTTTAGAACAGATATAAGGAGATAATCTTGTCTAAAACTATTTCAGAAATTTACATTTACAATGTCAAACTAGAATTATCTTTACAGATCTACAATTAAGTATGAATATCACAACAAAATGCATGTGAATGACGTTATAAAATTATTATACGACATTACATTAACGAATATTAAACAAATAACAAGGCTAAAATTCACTTCAAAATCTCGACACCGTAGAATCTTTCGGAATATCTCAAATAAGTCTCGAATAAAGCAACGTGGAAATATTCTAAAGCATTGTGCAAGGTTAATTTGCAACGATCAAAATATATAAAAATATCCCAGTCAAATTGAGGTTGGACATAATAATGGATACCCAAAGAGAAAATGCTCTTTCTGAGTATTTTTCTATTCTATTTGTGGACAAACCTATTTACAATAGACCTTTTCGCTATTCTAAAAAGGCGTCTTGATCGAATGATATCTTCATACATTTTTATAGTGGCGTTACAGCTCTTGTCACCATTGTGACAATAGCCGATTACGCTAAAGACGACAGAGAGGAACTTCATACCAAGTCCGTTATTTCTCTAGTCCAGTATCCCCCGGGAATATTCATTGGGGAAATATAATGAAGTTTAGCGACTTCTGGAGACTTTCAACTAAAACGCTGGCAGGGAACATAATGGATTCTTGCAAAGAATATTAACCCCAGTTGGAGACAAAGGGCAGATTTCATCAGTAAAAAAACCCCAGGGGGGTACTCTGGTATGTTAAGGATAGGGGTGCTCAGGTTACTTTTCTGGGTCTAGAATTTGGGCAAGGATTATTTTTTTTGGTCAATCATTTGTACAGTTATTTTTTGGGTTCCTGAAATTTTGGCTTACTTTTTTGGGTCTCAAATATGAGAAGAGGTAAAAAGATTGCCAAAAATACAATTTACAAGCAAAATTAGAATCAAGTAACATTATAATATAAAAAAACTTACATGTCCGAATACATTATGAGAGATCAAATCAGTTACGGCACTTTTCTGCAGATTTTAGATACTGACTTCATAACTTTTGGGTATGTATGGTCGGAAAAATCATTTTTTTGGGTTGATGCGTTGCACCCCAGCCTGAGCACTCCTATCCTAAATATACCTGAGTACCCCCCTGGGACAAAAACAAACGCCCTGAACCAATTATTCATTCACTTGTAGGTCAAATGAAGCTGCTGGTGAGAAGGATCCTATCGACACTTGAACCATCCAACTTGTAAGTCACTTAATTGCTTGTTTGACTTTGCCTTCAGATAGATTCAAAATCGCCATTTCCAGGAAACTCACAAGGGATCCAGGAGTGTCAGTAAAGACTGCATTTTTTGTTTCTTTGGTTCCCCGTGATCCGGACTATGAAAACAACAGCTGTGTAATTTGATACAGATTACATCATCGTTGCGGTCGGCCTGCTATTGTTATAGTAGAACCAATTTTGTTATGTGAGAGCATGGCCAATAGAAAACTATGGCGAGAGCTTTTATCTCATTGGCTGCGGTTTGAACTCGCGGTTTTCTCGAATCCTGCGTACCGACCGCAACGATGATCCAATCAGTATCAAATTACACAGCTGTTGTTTTCATAAACCGGATCACAGGGAACCAAAGAAACCAAAATTACAGTCTTTACTGACAATCTTGAACCCCCTGTGACCTCACTCATACTGGCAAATTAAACCAGCTTGACCTAAACCAGGTTATCAAATTTTAAGTGCTAATTGATCAATTTAAAACATAGGGCTCAAATCTTTAAAAAGGTCGGTGTAAAATTCTATTGCAGTTTTCTTTGAAATAAATGGCTTGGAAGGAACTTAGAGTTTTTTGCTGTAAATCTACCGTGGCAATTTATTGAAATCTTCCTTAGTTTCAAGATGGCAGCATTTATCAAATTTGAGGCTATGACGTCATCAAATGTCTAAATCCTAAACTAGAAAAGCTACAGATTTCTGCTTGCCACCATGTTGTAGGCCTTCATAAACTATGGTTTTCTTTTAGGTTATATAATGTTTCCTCTCTTAGTTTAGAATTTACGATGATTTAAATTTTTTCAAAATTGTCCATGAATTCTTTCAAAAGTAGTTAAATTGCTGCCATTTTGAAAAAAATCAAGAAATAAAAAAAATTTCCACGGCAGATTTACAGCAAAGTAACATAAGTTCCTTTCAAGCCATCCAATTCAAAGAAATATGCCATATAATTTTACACCGACCTTTTTAAAGATTTAAAAGATTTGAGCCCTATGCTTCAATTTAACGAAAGAAATTCAATTGATTGGTTGAAATCGAACCTGTTTTAGGCAAAGGTGGTTAAACTGTGTCAAGGTGAACGGGGTATCACTCTCGTGCAAAGCAGTTATGCTTTATGCCAATGCTTTCTTTTATTTATCACCAAGGCAGGTGTCTTCTTCCTGTTTGGACACCTCAGGGTTGCACTTAATTTCTTCATTAGTCAAATTCAAACGATGCCTTGGCGATAGGTCATCTGCAAAATCAAAGATAATAACTCTATTTAGAACTCTTGTGTTTTTACGCTTTTTTGTACAATCAATCAAATCATGAACGATATCCTCTCCACACACCGAGCGATGCGCAAGAACATTTTTCATGTCAATAGTACATCGGTTTTCAGAGGGCATGCCAATTTCACGTGATATTTCATGTGATCACGTTGGTAAAGGAGCTCACTAGGTGGAAAGGAGTAATCTAAGCAGACAGACCCCTAGCCTGCGCACAGACTTTATTGCTGTTTCCCTTCCTCCTCCACAACAACAGTAATGTCTGTGTGCAGGAGAACTGATCAGTAACTTGCAGTTGCGCTTTCGGAACTGAAATTTTAGTTTGCATGTGATCAGTTAAATTCTGCAAATCACAGTGCGCCCTTCGAATCTCTTCGTCAGCATCGTGTCAGCATATTTTGAAAGAGTGTACACGCGGCTGTACTTACCTGGACACATTGCCTTTAAGAAATGATTGTTTTACGAAACATTGGGGTTGCTGTGTATTTCCATGCTCCCTGCCGTTGTTTTGTAATGTTGAAATTGTTTGTTGTTGTAAATTTCATAAGAATATAAAACAAACATGTTACTGTTTTACATTGGGCCATGCGAAAAAGAAACTGAGTGCAAACAAATTTAATCAAATTTATATACACAAAAATTAAATAATATCTCCTTAATAAAAGAGTTCGGTACTGCAAACAAATAAATGACAAAGAAAATGGTATGCTTGGGATGTTAGCAGCTATATTTTGAGTTTGCGACCAAAGCTCGACCGAAGCTATTGTTTAAATCTATCGAGCACATTCAATACGATATATTGTATATAAACTGTTTTCAACTACATTGATTTAGTTTAAGCTAAGGAGTTGGCAATTAAAAGAGGTACTTGCAGGGTTGATTGTGTCAATGTTGTCAATAATTCCAAAGTCAATAATTCCAAATACGTGAAAAGTGATTTGACCATTTACTCTCAGACGTTATAGAATGTCCGATGCATGCTAAGCAAATGTGCGTAATTCAAAGATAAATAGAGTACCAAAATCTATGATTCAAAGCTTCTAATGACGAACAAGAAGCCTATGTAGGGTAACGAATTTAGAATTTGCTAAGTGGCTAACAAACACTAGTAACAACGATAATACAACGGAGAGCAAATTGTGATCGGCCAGGGTGGAGTGGGTAAAATGGGTCACTTCACTTTTGCTTCCAGAATTGAAGCAAACAACAAGGAAAGATTTGATAAGACAATAGCATGAGTTGCTTTTGATTGACACCGCTATGCAAAGCGATTAGCGACGAGCAATTGCAGACAAAGGAAATTCACTCAACCAGTAATTCAAAACAAACAAAGCCGCAAAAGTCTCTCTGAAGCCCAGGTAGCTAGCTCGCATTCCAGAAATTGTTTTAAAGAGCAAACATGAGCATAAATCGAAAGAAGAAGGATATATCTACACATCTTCCACGGGCATTTGATTTGTTTGGTTCGAAAGCCGATTGGGAGGCGACTTGATTTTCTTATTTTTTTGGGTGTATTGAAACAATTACTTCTCGGCTTCTGAACCAAAGAAATAAAATGCCCGAGGTAGATGTGTAGATGTATCTTTCTTCTTTCAATCTATTCTCATGTTTGCTCTTAAAAACGATTTCTGGAATGCACAACGAGCGCGCAAGCTACCCGGGTTTCAGAGAAACTTTTGCCGCTTTATTCGTTTTGAATTACCGGTTGAGTGAATTTCCTTTGTCTGCAATTGCTAATCGCTTTTAATTCAGATGTCAACAAAATTTATTAAAAAATCTGTCCTTTTGAGGCAAACTGATTTTTAGGGTAAACTTGCATATATTGAATTAATAAAATTGTCTTTGTTCGTAGTAGAAACTGAGTTACTTCGACTAAAGCACAACAACAGTGAACTTCAGAATATTTCAAGGAACCATTGTCTTCACTGTGATCTATACTGACCATAAATATTCTGTTTGGTTCTGTTCTATTCTGTTCTGTTCTATTCTATTCTGGTCTATTCTGTAAATATTCTGGTTGCACATAAATTTCTGTTTGGTGCAAAGGGTAGAAATTCAAACACGTTTGTATAACCTACCTTGCAGGAATGGTATCGCTAGTTGTCGGGGGATCTTTCCGTTGTGCTGCCTTCGAAAGTATGTCTGCGAATTTCTTGTTTTGCCTTGTGTATGGTCCTGCATGATGCACTACAAATGATCCTTCTGTTGCAAGGGTATTTGAATCGAAGGGCTGTTGCAATGCTAGACTTGGTACTCTTGGTAACTGGCCATTTTCAACCCCAAAAATTGCACTTTCACTTTCAAGGCGTTGTTTTTGTTTTGCTCTCTTCATTTCTTTGTTTGCCTGCCAACTTTGCAAGAAGAGCCGTGTAGCTTCGCTCACTTCTTTTCCATCTAGCATCACTGAAAAATAAATTTGATAAAACGTCCAAAAAGCTCAGACGTTTGAAGCATCGTACCAGGTGTCCCAAAAAATGTATACAGATTTAGTTGACTCCAGCGATGTGAATTTAGCTTTGATCAATGGCTAATCACTCTCAAAATGTTCTCATATGCAACCGGGTGACCCAGAAAAAAGTGACCCAACGCAATCTGTTACAGAAAATTAAGTAAGTGGCCGATTGAAATGCTTCAAGCGTTGTTCTGTCGCTAAAAGATTAGCCTATGCTATCAGTATTTTTCGCAAATTTTTCGGCACAGTAAATTTCCAAAATGAAGGATTTCGAGGAAAAAGGCATGCCTGAAATCCTCAAAAAGTCATCAAAAACAGGGGATGATTTACAGCCATATCAAATCTTCAAAACAACGAGGAGCGTGTTTCATTCCAACCTGGGAATAGGCATCCTAGTCGGAAGTCTTCAGAGCAAGTTTGTAGTCCCTAGGTACTCGAAGATATCCTCGGGCAATATGAAACACACTCCTCGGTGCTTTGAAGATCTGAAATGGCTTTAAATTGATCCCCTGCTTTTGACGACTTTTTGAGGATTTCAAGCCTGCCCTTTTTCTCAAAATCCTTAATTCGGATACTTTCCTGTGCCCAAAAAAAATTGCGAAAAATACTCATAATGTAGGCTAGTCTTTTAGCGACAGAATAACGTTTGAAATATTTCAATCGGCCACTTAATTTTTTTTTTCTATAACAGATTGCGTTGGGTCACTCTTTTTGGGTCACCCGGTACAGGAGGCTGCGAAGAATTGCAATAAATTCCTCACCTAATCTTTTTGACATGACAATGATTTTGTCACGATACTTCTTCTTGCCACAGAAAGGATTTCCTTGCAGTTCTAATTTTGATAAAGATGGCCATGACCTAACTGCACATGATAGATCGTACATACTTGACAGATCATTGTTCGATGCAAAGAACTGAGTCATCTTGGAGAGAACAGCTAACTCCGAGATCTCTGTCAAGTTGTTTCCAGCAACGTTCAGCACAGACAGTGATCCCTATAATAAAGTTGTAAAATAAATAATAATCCTTCAAACTGTTTAAAGGACAAGTACGAAGTTGATATGACTGATGAAAAAATAAAAGATCATTTAATGGTGTATGATACTTCTTTCCAAGATTTTTCATCTTTTCTCTGCAAAATTGCGTGGTCACATCCCGGGGGGGGGCATACTCCCATATTTGACATGACGGGATGTGCCGCTCAACAGGGTGACCTTTTGCGGTAAATTATGCGACAGGGTGTCCTTTCTAACGAAAATTTTGCGACAGGGTATTATGATAGGTAAGAAAATTATGCAACATGGTATCACCAGCTAAAATCGCGTTCTTCTTTGTTATTGAGAGGCAAATTTTTATGCGCCAGGGTTTACTTTTGGCCCATCTTTTATGCGACTGGGTGCAGGGTGTGGAGAGGTTTTCACACCCCCATCACTTTCCTAGTAAAGTAGCCTCCCGGGGGTCACATAAGCGACTTGTGCGTAGTGGCGTTATTACGTGCAAAGATCTGGGAAAAATCTTTGGGCACGATGACGTCACTACGCACAAGTAACTTATTTGAATAACGTAATTTTGCAAGGGAGAGACTAAAATCGTGGGAAAAAGTACGATGCATCATTAATAACAGTATGATCTTTCACTTTATCATTAATCATACCAACCCCAGATTTGTCCTTAAAAGTCTGTCTCAAGTACATATTCTAAAAGTTATTGAACATGTTAGCTATTCAACTAGATATTGTAAAGTGTTATTGCTAATATATTCAGGGAGCAGTAGTCTTTCAAACACCGGACCTTTTTTTTAATCACCCGGTAGATGTCACGGGAAATTTAATTTGCGGGCATTTTCATGTGACATCAAGTTTGAGACAGACTATGATATGGATGTGTAGAGTCATGACGAGTTGACTGCATTGTTATTCAAGGCAAAAATTTTAGCAGAAAAAAGTTTTGCTGCTCTTTGTTTTGAAAATTATATTTCACAAACTGACTAAAATTATAAACAATTTGCAAAAATTTAAAGGGTTTGTTTCAACCAGTATGCCCAGTATGCTTGAACTACCAACCGCCATCTTTAAGTTGGCCTTTGTTGTTGTCATTTCATGGAAAATTCTAGCCCTCCGATTGGCTTGCAGAAAACTGACACCATTCAAAAGAAGAAGCCATTCAAATTTTAACTAGAATTGTTCTTGTGAAGAATAGGAAATTTTTCCAACAGGAAATTTCCACATAGCAGGAAGGTTTATCAAACTACAGTGTTATATGCAGCTCATATCTATGCAAGGGTATTATGCTACACTCACAGATAATGCATCAATTGTTCTCGGGTCAAACAATAATGCTTCACCAGCTGGCAGCTTTTGAGATTCAATGTGAAGTTCTGTGAGACTTTCGTTTTTCTCTAATCCTTCTATAACTGATATAGAATTTTGACCAAGGTATCTACAAAAACAATAATTAAAAGTGGCTAATTTTCTGAAGTGGTACTGTATATACAGGTCTGGCTATTTGAGGACAGCCTAGACTTATGACGATGAGTCTCTTGTTTCCCTGTGCTCTTTGACTTCTTGATGGCGCTTCAGTCAACAGAGCAAGGTGAGCAAGGTACCGCAGGGATACAAGGGACTCATCGTCATAAGTCTAAGGACAGCCATACTTGCTTGACTTGCTTCCCTCCAGGCTCCCTGGGGCTCCCCACATATGCAGGAGGGGAGCTGTAAGTGGCTCCTTTGTCTTCTATTCACTCATTTAGGAATAGCTACCCTGATTGAACATTAGCAGGAGAGCCATTGACTGCTCCCATGCTAAAAATATTATGGCCAGGTCTGCATATATGAATTCATGGGTAACAAGGAAACAAGCAAAGCTCCGGATATCAGTGGCAGAGCCACGGGAGGGTATGAAGGGGGGGGGGGGGTAAATACCCCCAATTTTTTTGAAAATGTGGTAATTTAGATTCGTCCAAAAATGTTATACAAATTTTAAGATAGGGGTAGGTCTGTGCTCAGTCTTTAATCTCGCTTTCTTGGTCAGCTAATGCTAATATGATCTCATCATTCTGAGATCTTTTTGTGTCGTTTGTGATCGCATAGCAAAGTGAAATCGATCAACACATACTTGCGTGCAAAATGGGAGAAGAACGACTTGAGCAGTTGGTGCTCATTAGTTGTGAGCGGGATATCTCCAGTTCAATAGAGCTTTTATCACTTCAGGAAACGTTTGCTATCAAGCCAAGAAAAGTTCCCCTTTGAGTATTATGAACGTTGCAGCCTGACCTCTTCAGACTACATACTTTAGCACTTGTGTTCAAGATCAAATGTATATTTCAAATACCGGGTGAGTCAGAAAAAACGTGGGGTGTTTGGCGGATTGTGACTTAGATCAACTAAGTCCAACTTAGATCATAAACCTTTCCCCATCGAAATTGGTCACTTGATGTATTAATCAGAAAATATTTTCTTCGTAAGACGTTGTATGGGAGTTTTGCAAACTTATGAAATCTTTGATAGAGCCCCTTCAGCATTTTACCCTTGCCAAAGCTGCAGGTACACGTGGTATTATCAGGGGAGAATGAAATAGTTTTGTCATGAAACATCGCGGTGATCTTGTTGAAAGAAATCTCTTTACAACACAAAGAAGCATGCGTTTTTGCTGTCTCTCAAACGTATTCTCTTTGCAGGACAAGTTATGACGTGACAAGGCATCCCAGGGGAGAAAACACTATTTCCGAACTGTTTCATGCTCCCCAGATAATACTACACGTTTTTTTCCTATAAGAAACTTGGATCAGCACTTAGTACTAAAAGTTTCTTAATTTCGCATGAACATTTCGGTGTTTTAGTAGTAAAAGTTTCTTACTTAGTTTCTTATTTTTTTGGGCCTAAAATTGCGGTATTGTTCGAAGTTGAGCCTTCGTCTCGAGAAAGGGCTTCCATTTTGCATTGACATTGTCATCAAGAAGAAGCCATGTACATCAAGGCAAAAATTTACCAACTTTGCAGTTAAAAGTCAAGAAAAGACGAATGTACCTTTGTTAGAGAGACATAGAATAAGAGAGACATACAGAAATAAAGTTTTAGAGTTTCTTAACTGTTCTTGAGCGTAGTACTAGAGTTTCTTAAATTTTTGGTCATCGTAGTACTAGTTTCTTATAAACCAGTTTCTTATGAAAAAAAACGTGTACGTGTACCTGCAGCTTTGGCAAGGCTAAAATGTTGAAGGGGCTTGGTTAAAGGTTTCCTCAGTTTGCAAGACTCCCATACAACGTTTCAGGAAGAAAATCTTTTTTTAAATAATGAATCACATGACCGATTTCGATGGAGAAAAGTTTATGGTCTAAGTCAGATTTATAGCTGCCCGGATATTTTAGTTCACAACGATCGGGTGGCTAAACGCGACGTCACAGTCCGCCAAACACCCCACGTTTTTTGTGACTCACCTGGTACATTCTCACATAACTTATCATTTTAAGTTTTACTACTTGCAATCTAGTTGTAATACAATTAAAAAGCCTTGCATTGAAGTTTCTCACATGCATATCAACGATGTCATCAGTCGTTTTCTATCTAGAAAGGGTGTATTTCTTAGATATTCAAAAAGGGCGTTTCCCTGAGACCTAAAGGGCGTGGTCGCAAAAAATTTTTCGGGGGCTTTGCCTTGTTGATAGATAGAATCATACTTACAGCTTAGACAGTCTTGTGAGTCCATTGAGGCCACTGATCCTTGATATGTGATTCTTTTGCAGATAAAGATGAGTGAGATTGGATGTACATGACAAATTCTTTATCACTGTGATATTATTATCATACAAATATAACACAGCCAAGTTTTTACATACTTCCAGATTCACCTAAAGGTAGTCGAAAAAGCCAAATCAGGGACACAATAACAGTGAAAAAGATGTGGTTTTCCATTTAGTTTGCAGCAAAGTTGTACAAAGCTAAATTTGGAGTATGTTTCAGTTTTCAGTTTAAGTTTATAAATTTTTGCAGAGAGTTTGAATCTTGCACCAAACCATTTTTGCAACAGTTTGTTTAGAGCTTCTAGTAGACATGCAAATATGTGCAAACTCCATACAAGTTTACAAATTCCAAAAGAACAAGAAAGCATATTAAATGCAAACCAATGGTAACATTTGTGCTTAGTGTATTTTCACTACTATGGCAATCATACAAATTTGAGTGTTATTGAAGTGATTGTATTTTAAACAAAAGAGTCTATATGTCTATCATCGGAATTTTCCCTTCCTTTTTTGAGTCCTTTGCCATAAAATCAGTGTGGTTTAGGACCTCTCATTCTTCATCAATCACTTCTAACATTTTTACTAGGAAATCAGTCCTGAGCATTGTGATGCAAATAAGAAAGAATATCCTTTCTGTAAGCCTTCACATTGTTAGGGTTGTAGGGTTATGGAATAACATGAGCCAGTGGCGGCACAAGCTTCAGAGAATTTGAAAGAGGAGGGGGGGGGGGGAGGGATTCTGATGTAATTTTTCAGCTTTAAGGTGTACCCAATTAATTTTATGTCATTTTCTGGAAGAATTGTTGCTGACTTTTGGAACCTGGGGGGATGTATCCCCCCCCCAATCCCCCATGGCACTGCCATTGACATGAGTCCACCAGTGTTGGTCCCTGGTGGAATCAGTGTACACCATCCACCAAAGACTACTACATCGATTCTTTTGTTCTCTATTGTTTGGAGTGATCAGAGATATTTGGTGGCAGGAGGCTTTTGATTCCAGACTGGGTTTTGTTTGCATCATTTCATAAATGACAGTATGCAGTATTGGAATAATTAAACAAGCAACCTCCTCCTCCTCCTTTAGCAACCTCCTTTTTGGCTTGATAACGGGCTATGCTTGAAACGTCGTGCTAATTTCAATTCGCATCAAAGTGCTTATATTTTACTTTATTTACTTGTTTATCATTTTACAATTGCACTACACACATCAAGAAGATACCTTTAACCTCCTTTAGTATCTTTAAAAAATAGGCTGAAAAGCAATTTACTTTGCCATAAATAAAGCAGCCCTGGCCTTAGCCTAGGCCTACTTAATCTCTATTTTCCCCCTCCTTCTTGTTTTTCTTTATATAATAATAAATAAAGGCATAATCTTGATCAAATTCTTCTTAGTTGAATGCGTATTCCTTGTATCATTTCATATATTATTGCATGCAGTATCTTTTGTGTGTTACGTGCTCACACATGTTCATCTAATGACAACTTGATTGGAAAAATAAATAGAGGCCTAATTTGCCTAAATAAAAAACAATTTAAGCGGGCCTTGAATTAACTTACAATCTGGTCGATGTTCTTTTCTTGACAATAAATATGAGTTAACCGACGCAGGAATTGAAAGTCATTTTCATAATTCTGCTTTTTAGAATGACTTCCATGGCGAATGATTAGATCTGAAGTTATTTTCACCATCTTCTTCAAATTTCAGTCACAGTTGTTGTTGTCTGCTTCAAATTGCCATAGAGATTTCTATCTAGCATGTTGCATCGATCTCGTATTCGCTTTCCTAATCGAGGACAGGACTTTGAATGGATGCTTATTGACACGTGACCACAAAATGAAGCGCGCGAATTTCAAAATCATATTTTCCCGCAATTTATTTCAGCATGATTAGGGCATGATTCCTAAATGCCTTCTTGAATGTTGAGTCATAGGCCAAATCTCTTTGGGCTGATTTGGTAATTTCTTTTCTTGTTATTTATCATCCAATCTTCTTATACACGACTCTCAAAACTTCTCCCAATCCCAATTGAACTACAAAGCTGAGTAGAATGTTTTTGGAACTAGACACTGCAATCTGTGGAACTGTTAACTCATCATGTAAAAGGATAACCCTGAAAGCCTTTTGACTGTTTCTCAATCACGGTTCTCAATTACCCTGGGTACCAGACTCTCTGACATAAAATCGAGAGATCTCCATTTTATGTTAGAGAGGGTCTGGTACCCAGGGTATTTCTCAATCATTATTTCCTTAATTTGAGGCTCTGGTACCCAGGGTAATAAAAGGATCACAACCAAATTAATCTAGAGCCAAGGGCAAAAGTGTTAAATCTTGCAATAGAAACAATGAATTAATATGAAGCCCTGAAAGGAGAGAAAATAAGTTAATAGCTCACTGCAATGGAGTGCAATGTTGAATAGTCAACAATGCGTTTTGTCATGCACTCTTCAGCTTGGTTTTTGGGAAGAACAACTTACATAGCTAGCTCGCATAGATCATAAGATTTTTACCATCATGATGATGGGGATGATCAACAGCTCTGCGTTTTTTGGGGTTGGAGTGTCTGCACACTTGATCTTAATTTTTTTTTTCTGGGAGCCTCTCTCGATAGCTTTAGGTGCAGCTCCAAATTATATTTGATCTGCTAGTCACTAAGATCTCGCCCAATAATGGGTACCAAGTGAAATTTACACCATAAAGGAATGAGTGACACTAAAAGAAATTATAGGGGTTGAGACCCTCAATTTGCTGACAGAAACAATCGTGGCTCGGGTTAGTTTTTTGTTGGGGAGACGAGATACGCATCACCCGAGGAAACCCATGCTTCCCCCCGAGCAGTAGGTTATTGCTCATGCGCAGTAGTGTTTTGGGGTCGAAGCTCTGACGGGCGCATGCACTTTGACCCTCTGCACGGGGGGACACGTAAGTTTCCTCGGACAAAGCGATCTCATCTCCCCAACAATTATTGACAATAATGCAACACGCCACTTTTGCCGAAATATTTCTCGAAAAACCGCAAGTTTGGGAGATTCGGGAGATTAGGCATTAGGAGATTCGGTCGCATTCCATTTGGCTTCGCTCCTGATGAAAGGAAGCACTTAATTGGCCCCCTGAATTAGGCCCTGGCCATTCCTAATTAAGTATTAAGAATAGATATAAGAACTAGTGGTATAATACCAGTTACTAATTGAACTAATTGAGTTTGCTTAGAACCTGTGTCAATCAAGAAAGTGTAAATGGCAAGTGCGTACAAGCAAATGGACAGGTCGCATAGCATAAATGAGTTCATTCCTTTGTTCAGTGATCCTTGCCTACCCTTACTGGTTACTAAACAATGAGCATTGTCCTTGGTTCGACTAACTACATAGACACCTGAGTTACTAGTTTGCGCTCTGCTTTCCTGAATTGAATTGCAATGTCCTCGCTCGGTGTTGGGTTGTTGTGTTGTGTTGCTTGATAAGCTGCAAAAGGTGCAAAACTGACCCACATGCATTTTTACTAATAGCCCTTATGGTTCATCATCTCTTCCTTTGACTGGAAAGCTAGGATGGTTGGATGGTTAACTATAAAAGAAACGATTGGATTTTATTTGGAAGTATGATTTACAAGTCTCTCCATGGATTAGCTCCTGAATAAATGCAGCAAATGTTTACAAAATTTTCGGAAAGCCATTTAATGGCTCTCCGTAATACCAACACGGATCTTAGAAACTCACTTTGCAACCTCTTACGGGAAACGTAGTTTCTCACATCGATGTGTGACTGTGTGTGACTAAGTACAGAAAATATAAAATGCCCCTTGTCAGGCTACTTCCATGAATTTTCTCAACGATTTGCTGAAAGATTCTGAAATATCAACGGGCGGGAAAGTTCTAGCACGACATCAAATTTCTTCGATAACTGAGTAAATGAAGTAAAATATAAGCACTTTTATGCTAATTGAAATAAGCACGACGTTTCGAGCATAGCCTGTTATCAAGCCCGTTGCACTTCACTGCTATTTTGTGCTAGCTACTACTACAAATTACACTGAAGATGCCTTGTCAAATCAAAATGCATGGCCTTGTCCGGGCCTTGTCCAAGTCTTTGCATGATATTCACAGTTTCTTCCAAGCAGCTGGAAATCCAATTCAATAGAACTAAGTACAAACAGGTACTCATGCAGTAAGTCTAGTTTGCAATCCCGCTAAACTCAAAATGGGGCCAGCCGTGCTAAGATTTGAATAAACAAAGTCTGATATGAAAATGTGAATCTAAGTTGCAATTTGGAGATGTGAAAAATGAATATTTCAAAGATTAGCTGGTACAGAATTCTGATCCAGATAATTTTGATTGATCAATTTGTTATTGGCTGGAAACTGACAAAGAAAGATCGATATCTTTCAAGTAAAGGTACGTCACAGTTTGATGAATTTACTTCTTGTCTTTAATTTTATTAGAATAGGTAGTCTATCTTTGCAGAGAAATGTAACAACGTGAATTTTCATGAAATTAGCTTGTTTACTGAATTTCAGTTAAGCGTTGCTCGTTGACATTCATAGCTGCAAATAGAATTCGATAAATACTGGTTTTTGGCAAGATAGGCCTACGAAAGAAAACTTTTTTCACTTCGTACTGGTTCTTCGCCATTCAACTTTAAAACGTTTTGACAGAAATATTTTCAGATATATTCTGGACTGTAAATTATAGGACCACATCAGAGAGTTTTCTCTTATTACTGAAAGATCTTACCAAACAATGTTGCAAAAGACAGTCCTTATTTTGAAACTCTCAAAACCAATAAAATTGTTGCAATCAATGTCAGCGATCAGCGTTGTATACGTTTGGTCATTGTTGATCCACAAATCAATCTTCTGGTGTGAGATCATGAGCACTAAACAAGGATTGATTTTATAAGACAATAGCATGAGTTTCTTTTGATTGACAATTTTGATTGATCACAGACAAAGGAAGTTCTTAACCAGGAATTAAAAACAAGCAAAGCCGCAGCAGTTTCTCTGAAACCCAGGTAGCTAGCTCATTCGTTGTGCTTTCCAGAAACTGTGTTTAAGAGCAAACTTGAGCACAGACGAAAGAAGAAGGATATATCTACACATCTACCTTTGGCATTTAATTTGTTTTATTCAAAAGCCGATTGGGAAGCAATTCAATTCTCTTATTTTTTGGGTGTAATTAAAACACTTACTGCTCAGCTTCTGAACCAAAGAAATAAAATGCCCGATGTAGATGTGTAGATATATCCTCCTTCTTTCGATTTATACTCATGTTTAACAAGGACAGATTTCGTAAGACAATAGCATGAGTTGGTTTTGATTGACACCGCAATTCAAAGCGATTATCGATCTCAGACAAAGGAAGTTCTCTCAACCAGTAAATCAAAGCAAACAAAGGCGCAAAAGTTTCTCTAAAACTCAGGTAGCTAGCGCGCTCGTTGTGCATTCCAGAAATTGTTTTTAAGAGCAAACATGAGCATAGATCGAAAGAAGAAGGATATATCTAAATATCTGCCTCGGGCATTTCATATGTTTGGCTCAAAAGCCGATTGGGAGGCGATCCAATTCTCTTCTTTTTTTGGGTGTAATTAAAACACTTACTGCTCAGCTTCTGAACTAAAGAAATGAAATGCCCGAGGTAGATGTGTAGATATATCCTTCTTCTTTCGATTTATGCCCATTTTTGCTCTTAAAAACAATTTTTGGAATGCGCAACGAACGCGCTAGCTACCTGGGTTTCAGAGCTACTTTTGGGGCTTGGTTTGTTTTGAATTTATGGTTTAGAGAATTTCCTTTGTCTGCAGTTATTAATCGCTTTGAATTCACGTGTCAACAAAAGCAACTCTTGCTATTGTCTTATGAAATCTGTCCTTGTTCTCATGTTTGCTCTCAAGAACAATTTCTTGAATGCACAACGAGTGCGCTAGCTATTCGGCTTTGTTTGTTTTGAATTTTGGTTGAGAGAATTTCCTTTGTCAGAAGTCGCTAATCGCTTTGAGTTGAAGTGTCAATCAAGCACAGCTGTTGCTCTTGTATTACAAAATCTGTCCTTGCTTGGGACAAGCATTCACTGAATTCTACACATTGCTTTGATGATGTTTCAAGTAAAAATTTGACTTTAATATCTAACTCTTTTCTCAGAGGTAAAACGCGATGAAATCCCAAATGGACAATGGACCAATGAGGCAAATGGCAAATCATATTCCTTAACTTCGAAGAAAGATGGATTTTATGAAAGCAGTGATATTTGTGAAGCTGTTGGTGGTAATTTGGCATCAATACTCAATGTTAAAGATCAAGAGGCTGTGAATGATTTTATCGTCAAAAGTAAACCTGCGACGGAGCAATTCCTCTGGATTGGTAAGACATTCAAGTGATTTTCTTAGACTCACGAGATAGTCCCAGTTATCGCAACAACAACAACGACAACAACGACAACATTGTGATAACTACGAACTTGGAATCTGTTTGCAATTTTCCTGTAAAGAGACATTAGCCAATGGCGGAGCCAGACAACAAATGGTGGGGTGGAGGGCGGTGGGGAGGGGAAAAATTCAAAACTTTTCACACTGGGGGTATAAAGGTAGACATTTTTATTACACTTTTTAATTCAATTCTTGCCAAATTCAAACCCTGCCCTGGCCCCGCTACTGCCATTGTCACCCGGTCCTTTGTGGGTATTCTGCAATTTCGGACTGTCTGGCAATCAAATTTGGCCTAAGGAGAAAACATCTATCTTCACTGAAATGCAAAGGATCCTGCATGGCAAAGGCTCCTTAGGCATTCCCAGCGTGGTACAAAGTTGGATTAATCGAGCTTTATTGCCTCTCGCTACATCGCACTATAAAACTGCCTCAAAGACTTGGGGGAAAATGTGAAAAGATGGCGATATCGAAGAAGACTTCCAGTGCCAACGCTCCTATTGTTAAATCACCAAAATTTCTTGTAATTATATAGTTTGTCTCAAATATAATAAGATGAAAATCCCCACGAATAACAACTATAGCAGTCTATTGTATGAGTAAATTTGCGGTATCGCAAATCTTTTGTGACATCTAGCTTGAGGCAGGCTTTAGTTTTATCGTCTTTAACTTCTTTAGGCCTGAACGCTGAAAGTCAGATGTATTGGATATGGCAGAAAGGAAAAATAGTCGCAGTCAACTTTATCAATTGGTCCCCTGGGCAGCCAGCTAGCAGTAATGCGATGCAAGATTGTGGTGCCACAGGGGCTGATGGGAGATGGGCTTCTGTTAAATGTGACGATAAGCTGCATGGAATCTGTGAAAAACCAGGTTTGTATGAGAGATTCTGTCATTGATCAGAATGATTGATATAGATGATTAGTGATTTATGAGTTTGATTACCCCTGGGTACCAGACTCTCTAACATTACCCAGGGTAGAGTTTGATCAGTTTCAAGTCATTCTTGTTACATTTTCAAATTGCTTACCCAGGACTACAATCCAGTTTTAAAGGGGCTCCGTCGTCAAACAGTAAACAAATCCGTAAACTTGCACGTGTCGGGGATTATCCATTGTTCATCCATTGTCTTCTGAAGTTTGTTTGTTGGCTTTACCCAAGCCACCAAAAGTGACCGTTAAAAATCCACTTATATCCGAGCAATCGTAGAAGATATGAATGTTTGGTTTGTTCCTTAGTGAAGTACAATGATTAATGTCCAAACAGCAACTTTCATTTTGAAAAAAAATATGAAAATCCTGTGTGATATCACCTTTAAAAAAACTGCAAAAATCATCGTTTTGTTTACATTTTGACGACTGAGCGTCTTTAATAACTGTTTTACAATTGTTCCTGCAACGTAAAGTAAAAATCACCTCATTCTTTTCATATTACATTTTGAATATCTACCAGGTGCACAATAACGATTTTGAAGATTTATGACTTAATCTTGAATTAGATCATAAGAATTTTTGGGGAGCTTTTCATCTTCTGTTTCTGGAACTACAAGCAAGTTTCTGAAACTTTTTGGTTCGAAAATACTGAAAATGATCAAAAGCATCGATCACATTTTTTTTAAGAAAGATCATGATTGGGCAAAGAGAAAAATTTTCGTGGTGATTTGGGAATTTAGAAATTTATTAGGTATAATCCGCTGCACGAGCGTTGATTCAACGATCAGCCCGTTGTGAAATTCTGGAGGTGTCCGACTTATCATGGCCCGTCATCAGTGGATATCTTTTTGGTGTACACGGTACATGTCTTTGAATATGTCGTGCCAATTCTGAAAAAAATTTGTTGTTGTGCCAAAGTAAACATCCATGGTGATTTATCCATCTTACGGTGTCATAATCTGTCTAACATGAATTTAAGCCGACGTCAAATGTGTGCATATAGGATCGCAGCGAAACTTCTGTCTTGTATTTTCACGTGCGCTTTCTTTATTTCAGTGCCAATTAGCTGTAGGTATAAAACGTTAGATCGATTGCCCTAATGTAACGCAGACGTGACTACCTTACTTTCGGTTCTGACTTCCAAAGCTGACATTCGAAGTCTGACTGAGCTGGCAGCCCCCTCGTTAGATTACAAAGTTTGGACTTTGTAATCAAAAAGGTCAAATGAAATGCAAGCCAGCATTCCTTGAATATTTTCAGTGATAAGCCCTGAGTTTGAATGTAATGTTAAAGTCAAGCTCATTTTATGTATCAGCTCGGCAGAAAGCTAATAGCAAAATACCAAGACTTAAAAAAGGAAAATTCATCATTAAATTTGCCTCTTCGCTAGGAAGGAAACAAATTCAATTTGCTTGCAAATTATACACAGCAATCGAGAATCAGATTTCATTCTATTCTTCTAGGCCTCTCGTCTCAAATGCAGCAAACCGAAAGCACAAATAGCAACGTTGCCTTGACGGCACAACAGGCAAATGCTGCAACATCAACAACAGATTTAACAACAACGCTAGCTCCAGTAACAACAACAAGCTCAAAAGGAAAACAGGAAGGTGATTCAATGAAAGCGGGAAATTTCGAGAAACATCCGAAGTTGGCGAAGGAAGACAAGGGTGGTTCAGGAAAATTAAAGTACACAAATGGAGGTAAGGTCTTGAAACGAAAATTCTAGAGATGTTATCAACCCACATGTGGATTAGTTGTAGTCCGTTCAGGAAAATAGGGAAACTTTGACGATGAGTAAGTCTACTTGTGGACCACTTTGCTGTCGAGAAGCAGAGTCCAGAAAAGTTTTGAACCTTCCTTCAGGGAGAGAGTTCATATAAAAACAAAGTCCACCACGGTTTCTCGGTCATGGCCGTGGCCAGTTAATGTGAAGGCGGGCCAGTCTGCGGACCGATCTAGAGCTCTTTGCCTCACCTCCTCCCTACATCTCATACAGAGTGTATGATGCCCCTTGGCTTTACATTTATCACATTTCTCTTGCTTTAGTGACTAGTTTGTTTATACGAAAGCTGAACATCAGACTGGAGCATTGTATCCCCAGTGGTATGTTAATTTTCTCATCCCATATCGACACTTCATTCTGCTACTGAGACGGAAATTTCTTTACTGCTCTTGCACTACCTACAAGTAGGTAGACTCGGAAATATTGAAAGATCAACGAAAAATATTTGATTTGCACTATGCTTTTGCATTCTTGACTTGGTATACCAACGACTTATTTTCCTTTTAGAGCGATGCAATCAAATCAAATTTATCAATAATTATGGTCGTCCAGTTTTGATTTCAAGATCTGTACATAATGGAGAAAAGAAAGAGTTTGCAATCGAAGGAAGATATTATAAACTAAACACAGTATTTAAAAAGGTGGAAAATGTCATAAGAATGGAGCCTGTTGTTTATAGAGCAAAAGAATTGAAAACTGACAAGAAATTATCATTAGAGGGGAAAGAGACATTTACTTTGATGCCTGGAGATTGTGATGGAGTTTTCGTTGATGTTATTGTTTCTACATTGCCCAAAGATACAGGTATGAATTTGAAACTTTCCTGAAAACAGGTAGATTTGGTAACAAATGACTTCTTTGATATAGGCACCGGTAAAAGGTATTAGCTACTGTTGACGAAATTATTCGGCTAATTAAGTATAAGCTGCAAGTATAAACATATCAATATTCACGTCGAGATTGACGTAAGAATAAGCCATAAAAGAGAGACAGATTTTGTAGCACAATAGCATAAGTTGCTTTTGATTGACACCGAAATTTAAAGTGATTAGCGATTGCAGACAGAGGAAATCCTCTCGACCAGTAATTCAAAAGAAACAAAACCGCCAAAGTTTCTCTAAAACTCATGTAGCTAGCTCGTTTGTTGTGCATTCCAGAAATTATTTTCAGGAGCAAATGTGAACATATATTGAAACGAGAAAGATACTTCTGAACTTTTGCCTCGGACATTTTTTCTTTGTTTCAAAAGCCGATTGGTAGACAAGTCCAAATTCGCATTTTGTGGGTATGATTAAAACGCCTACTGCTCAGCGTTTGAACCAACAAATAAAACACCCGAAGCAGATGTTTAGATGTACCCTTCTTTAATTCTGGAATAAACAACAAGCGAGCTAGCTACCTGGGTTTCAGGGCAACTTTAGTGGCCTTGAAATAATTTGAAAGGGGAAAGGCCACGATACCAGCGTCGATTGTCGGATCCGAAGATGCTTGCGGTGACGAATCAATTAATAAGTTTAAAGGCAGAAACACCGCAATACAACAAAAACAACAGCAAATGGTTGAATAAATTTTATGCCAATATTTCGTCCTGCCGTGCAGGACTTCTTCAGGGCTGTAATGTTTTGTGGCCTTGTTTGCTTTGAATTACTGGCTAAGACAATCTGTCCTTGCTTAGAACCTCAAAGATCAGACTTTGCTAAAGATACTGGAATTTCTGACGACCGCCAAGTTGTTCGCTTGATTCTTGATAAGTATAAAAACCACCCTAGTGTCCTAGCTGTTATTCAAAACCCAGAGAAAGTGTTAGACACTTTCACCTTTCATGAGATAGACAATCAAGTAGTTGCAAAACTATTGAAATCATTGGATGGCAGAAAATCTACTGGTGAAGACCAAATACCCCCGAAGTTAGTATCTCTCGCAGCTAACGAGCTTACAAACATTTTAACCACGGCAATAAACAGTAGCATTCGAAATTCTAGTTTCCCAAACGATGCAAAAAAGGCAGCGGTCTGCCCTTTGGATAAGGGGGAACCAAATCGCACAGTAGAAAGGAATTTTCGCCCAGTTAGTGTTCTCAATACCTTTTCAAAGATATATGAAAAAGTTCTAAAACATCAACTGATTGGACATTTAGATAGCACGCTTTCTATCTTTATTGCGGCATACAGACGAACATATGGAACTCAACACGTCTTGATACGTCTCATAGAAGATTGGAGGGCTAACCTCGACAACGACTATCTCGTAGGAGCAATCCTAATGGATCTTTCAAAAGCCTTCGACTGTATTCCGCATGACTTACTTATTGCCAAATTACATGCATATGGATTTGACGAAGATGCACTAGTCCTTACCTATTCTTACCTCAAAAGACGAAAACAATGTGTTAGGATAAATAATACGTATAGTTCTTTTCAGGAGGTTATATCTGGCGTACCCCAAGGCTCTGTGCTGGGACCAATCCTTTTCAACTATTACATCAATGACTTATTTTACTTTATAAAACAGGCAACGCTTTATAATTACGCTGATGATAATACACTCACTTATTTTTCTAAAAGCATGCCCGATCTTGTAAATATTTTAGAAAAAGAAACAGGAGTTGCCTTGTCCTGGTTGGAACAAAATGAAATGATTGCTAACCCTGAAAAATTCCATGCTATATTGCTCAGAAAAAACCGGAAAAATACTAGTGGAGAACAAATTAACATTAACGGCAAAATAATCAAATCTGAGGAGACTGTGAAACTTTTAGGCGTTACGCTGGATTATAAACTTGATTTCGACCCACATATTTCGAATCTTTGCAAAAAAGCTGCAGCACAATTAAATGTTCTTAAAAGATTAAAGTCGTTCATTGGCTGTAAAGAAAAAACGATTCTTGTTCAGAGCTTTGTATATTCTAATTTTGATTACTGTCCCTTGGTCTGGTATTTTTCATCTTCCAAATCATTACAGAAAATTGAAAAGTTACAAGAACGCGCTCTAAGATTTCTCTATAATGATCATACCAGTTCGTATAACGATTTGCTTTCGAAGTCAGATAAATGCACAATGCTCATTGCTCGCCAAAGAGTCCTGTGCATAGAAATATTCAAAACAGTGAAACAGTTGAACCCACAGTTCATGCAAAACGTTTTTAAATTACGGTCATCAAATTATTCATTAAGAAATCCAAATAACTTAGCCCACGTTAGGCCTAATCAAACAACATTCGGGTCCAACAGTCTGATGTCTATTGGGCCACAGATTTGGAATGGCCTACCAAACGAGCTGAAAGCAGCAGAAAACTTGAAAACTTTTAAAAATCTGATAAAACGATGGGACGGACCCTCCTGTAAATGCAGTGCTTGTCATTGCCTGCCTAGTGTTACAAATTAGTGCCTGTTAGTGCAATTTAATTTTATGATTTATAAAACAAAAAACAAATTTAATTTACTTCCTGTAGTTATATTCGATTTTGATTAGTTAACTTTGTATATATGTATATATGTGTATATATTGTTAGCTATAGTAGTTAATCGAATCAAAATAAATTTACAAACAAACAAAAAGCCAAATGCAATAAAGAGGCTCTGAAACTAACCAAGCTATGTTACAGGCTCCCGTGAGCTTTTGAAATTATTAAAAACAATCTACATTTCCCTTCACAGGAATCGCTATAAAAGGCAAACCGATACTCAAAGGATCTGCAAAGGACAAAGAAGCAGACGAATTTAGTGAAGTAAAAATAAAAAACAATAAAGAGATTGAAACAGTTAAAAAATCTCATTGCAAAGTTGAAACATTTGGTGGGAATTCTGGTGATTCATGCTGTCATTTTCCATTTAGATTCGAGGACAGAATGTACCATGATTGTACCTCGATGGGGAAAAGACATTTATGGTGTGGTACAACTCGAGATTTTGACAATGACAGTAAATGGGGTTATTGTTGCTTAGAAGGAGAATGCATGTCTTGAAAATATGTCACTACCTTTGGTACTATTTTGTCAAAAGAATGTGCCATTATTGTACCTCGATGGGGAAAAGACATTTATGGTGTGGTACAACTCGAGATTTTGACAATGACAGTAAATGGGGTTATTGTTGCTTAGAAGGAGAATGCATGTCTTGAAAATATGTCACTACCTTTAATACTATTTTGACAAAAGAATGTACCATTATTACACCTCGACGGGGAAGAACATTTAAGGTGTGGGTACAACTGTACAACTCGAGATTTGGACAGTCTGTGGTATCCAGATGCTTTATTTTTCTTTTCGGCGATGATTCTGTTGATCTCGTCTGCTTTTGGAATGAAACTACTGTATTGCAAAGTCACAGGAAAGGAATTGGTATCCCCCAGAGGTCTGGTTCGTTATATGGTCCGGTCCGTTATGCCTATGCAATGGATGAAAAGTTTATAAATTCTACTCAAAATGTCTGTGGCTATTTGTTTTGTTGTGGATATACAGTAAACGAATAAAACAAGTGTTTGAGAGTTTTCTAAATATAAACGTTTAAGCTTCAATTTGGCATCAGCAAATGACTTCTGTTTCAGAGTGTCCATTGAAATGCATTGTTCATGTAATTGATAAAGTATTGAAAGGATGTAATCGTTTTGAAAGTTCATAAACCATACTCAAATACATTGGAAACTGTTTCCTTAGATGAATCTATCATTTTCTGTATGAATAGTGCATCTACATATCCAGATAAGTGTTTCTAAGTTCTAAACCAGACTCTGTTCCATGATTCTATTCCATGGTTTTGTTCCATTCCATCATTCCATATTATCAAATGCTCCCAAATAATATTTCAATAAATTTATATAAATTAAAACAATAATTAGGTTTTCTTTGGATGATAATGGTATTTCTTTTTCATTTCTTCAATTTTCTTTTGTCTCTCTCTTGTTCTTTCTGCACTTCCCAGATTTTGTGGATGTGGTCTTATCATTGGTTCCTCTGCAGCACTATAAATATGCAACGAAAAAATTCATTAAAACAACGAAAAAGCTCATTAAAACAACCTCATCAAAATGGCACACAGTATCAAATGATAAAGTCCTTTCATGATGTTTTGCATCATTTTTAGTTTTTCCATCTTGATTAAAAATTCATTTACCTCTAAAGCTATAAAGAAAGTATTGCATTGCTCTGATGATGCCCAAATGGGTGAAATTAGTCAGCATTGAAAGAAAAACACAAAGCACCAAATTGATGCTGGCTTTCTTTGAATCTACAGTAGTTATGCCCTCTTCCGCTGTGCACCATACATTAAAGAAACTAGATTGTTTACTACACCAACTACGCAAAAGGAATTTCACAGTTTTTACCACCTTTAAATAAGGATGTAAAGAAACTAGATTGTTCATGATCAGCCATGGGCAGCCACACAACAGTCACTGTGAACACAATTTATACCAGCTTAATCTAAGGAGGTAAAGAAACTATATGCCAACGACACAAAAGTCACTTCCCAATTTTTACCAGCTTAATTAGGATGAAGACAACCTGTGTCCTTCATTGGAAAGTGCAATTGCACAGTACAAACTTTTTTCTAACCATTTCTTTCACGATATGGCAGTATTTTACAGGACAAGGTGTGAGGGTGGTCCTTAAATTTCTTGGCAAGTTGTGATATTCATTGAATATCAATAACTTGAATTGTCAAAGGAGCCAAATATTTTTCTTCTTGATGAGTTGGTCAAGATATCAATTGTTCAAGATATTGACATGTTGAATGATACAATAAAACAAAATCAATATTCAAGTCACTGTATGGATATATGCAGGAAACTCTTGACTATTTGCAGAAAATAGGGACTGTTAACAAAACATACATTGATGAACATTATGCCAGTCCTGGGAACTTCTTCAAAAAATGAACAAACTATTGATTAACATTTTACCTTACTCCAGTATTTCTTGATAATGGATCATCTGCATCCTCATCTTCTTCTGTTGGGGCAAATGCTCCAAGAAATTTATCTTTTTCAAAGAATCCATCAAGCCTGAAAAGCAAGATTTGTTATAAAACTCCATATCTTTCAGTTTTCTCAATTCAGATCTTCATCTAGATGATGTTCATATGTGATGAAGCACAAACTGTCCGTAGACCAAAGATTTTCTCTGTTGCAATGAACTACTTTGGGGGTGATGAAAAATACAGTAAAAAGCATGGCAATTTTCAATTGCTTTTCGCCATCATTATCATGGTTCGAAATACATCATCAGCATATGGTTTTGTGATCAATCATTTGTAGTAGAGTAGAAATCCAGTGTGTTAATATTGGAAAGGGGAGAGATATTCTAGTTATCTGCTCATACACAAACCCTTGGTAAAGGATACCATTTCCACAAACTTTGGAGTTTGCAACTTTTTATGGAGTGTGCACACTTGTATGTTCACAGAAAACTGTTGAAAACTGCTTTGGTGCAAAATTGAAACTCTTTACAAACAATTTACCAAGAATTTACATCAATCTGAAATATACACGTATTTTTTTCCTGTTTCATATTACTCATAAGGTAATTGAATGATGCCTAAACATTAGAAATGTTAGAAAAGACCTTGTTTCGAAATTTTCACAAGGACACAAGTGAAATGGGGTTTTCATCATATTTGAGGACACAAGCACAAGTGAAATGGGTTTTTAGATGGCCACAACAACACTCTTGCCTCTATTTTTGAACCTTGGCAAGCATTCCTTCTTAACCTCACAGTGTGCAACCTTTTTCAATTTCCATGATGGATGGATGGATGGAAGGTGTTCAGATTATTATCTACATTGTTTTTGTAATAAATGAAGATACATCATATAGTAACATACTTTCGCCCATCAAGAAATGTATAAATGCCATATCCATGTTTTTTATTTCTTTTCCATGCCCCGTCATACATGTCTCCATTATCATAATAATATTGTCCTCTCCCATTTTTCTGTCCAAAGCAATTTCTCTCTCCAATATATTTACCAAATTCAACATAATTATCACCAGAATCTTCCATACCACTACTTGTGGATCGGTCTTGTTGTTTCGGACAAATACAGCCCATTTTAACAGAATTGAAATTTCTCAACTCTGTTGATGTGTCGTAACCAAATTAAATTTAGGCCTAGCTAGGCCTTAGAGGATCGCCGTTTCTTGGTGGTGCACTGCAACTAGTAAAATCTCTCGACAAATGTATCTTCTTAGTCAGATCACCACTATCTGCAAGTATTTAAGGTTACTTTGCCACAGAAATTAATCAAACTGATAGATAAATTATCGGGTATGGATAGATAATGCAAGAAACGTCGAACAACTTTGCTTATTAGGCCCAATGTTTGTTTCGTAACGTCTTTGGTTCTTGGACGGAAGTGTTTATAATGTCTTTTGTTGCACTTTTGTTATACCCAGTTCAAATTTCACTTTGCATTTCTTTGGACACAACAATCAAATTTCTGCTCTGTACCATTACTCTTGTTCTGTACGCTCGAAACTCCAAAATATGAAAGTTGAAAATGTTGATGTCTGTCCTCTCCAACCCAACCAACACGGAAGTTGGTTGGGCAACAAAAGACGAAGTTCCGCCTCATATTCACGGATACTGGACATTTCGCAATGCATCATGGAGCGCATGCCAGTTCTTAGAATAATGAGGCCCTATTAGGGGGTAGGCGTTATTTCATATTTCATTGTGAAAAGCTGCCATTCATTATTTCATATTTCAAAAGTACCAAATTTAAATATTTCAAAATTATCAACTGCTAATCGTGCTCCAAAATTAGCAATGACATTTCCACTTCATTTGATATCAACAAAGGCATATTTGTCACCTCGCGCGCTAGGTGGCATACATAGCCAGGACAAATTAAATGGGCGCATTTTATATTAATCGATACAATTAATCGATACATATAATCGATATCTAAATCCCAAATCACCACGAAAAAGTTTGCTCTTTGTCCATTCACGTCGATTCTTTAGAAAATTTGATCGACGTTTTTGATCGTTTTCAGTATTTTCGAAAACAAAAATTTTAAGAAACTCGCTTCTAGTTCTAGCTCTAAAAACTGAAAACTAAAAAATTTGCAAAAATCCTAGAATCTAATTCAGGCTTTTTGTTAAAGATTGAGCCATGGATCTTCAAAATCGGCCCAGTGTACGATTTATTGTGGCCTGCCAAACGTGCATAGTTTGTTTTGGCGCACCCGGTAATTTTGAGGGTCGTTTAGGGGGGGTATATGTTCCCCTGTTCCCTGTTAAATTTCCGCTTGTTCCCCTGTTCCCTTGAGAAAATTCGCTTGTTCCCCGGAGTTTGGTAGGCATATTTTTCACGTTGATAGTCGATATTTTAACTATGCTTATTTTTGAACGTTTTTCCAAGAGGAAGACAAAGGTAAAAATATGAAGAAAACTGGGTTGACTTTTCATAAAACATTAAAAACATTGAAACAAACAAATGACCGGCTAAAGTGTTTTTAAATGTTATACAGCTACTTCGTAAAGTGTTGCAACCAAAAGCATTTAATCATTTGCATCAGTATCACAAGTTAGTTTTCGCACAATCAGGAGAGAGGCAAACATCTCAAAATGTGCTCCCGGGAATTTTCTTTGTCTTTTGTTATCATTCTCATTCCTTCAAATTGTATAAATATTGGAAAATTCTTTACTGCTTCTAGATGAGCGTCTTATCTTTTCATTTGTGGTATGGTTCCTCCTCTCCCTCTAGTACTTTACCTTTACTTGCTTGATCTCTATGTTCTAAGACATGTGCCAGGAAATTGTAACACGCTTCTTCTTGGATAGTCAGTTCTGATTTATCTTCTGAATAAGATCCTGGGGGGAGGGTGTACGTAACCTAGATTTGTACTGGGATGTGCCCACGAAAAAAAATTACCCGGCTCCAGAATTGTTCCCTTCAAATGATAGCCGATTGTAGACAAAAATCGGTCAAAAGTATACTCCAAAACACGCAAAATGGACTAAATAAAGACCCGATCTAACAACATTTCCCTTTGTGACATATTTTGACAACCGGCTCCAGAAAAGTTGCCTTCTTTTGATACCCTGCTCTAGAAAATAATTGGTGAAAACGATACCCTGAAAAACGGCACATCCCCGTGGGACAAATGTACAAATTTCAAAAAAGACAAATTTCAACAGGCTTTCCCCCCAAAATCCTTAAAAATGAGTATAAAAATCGACTGAAAATCCTTAACCATAGGTCTTCCCGAGAAGTTGGGCGGCACGTCCCCGTCATCTCAAGAACCAAAACCCCTCCGCTCCAGGTGCTAAGCATTACGCTTTCCAATAGTTTACAAATCTTCATCTCTTTGCTGTCATGTAAACAACTTTCTGAGCCTTGGAAAGAACTCATCATTGAACAGTGATTTTCGTCTCCTTTCGGTGCGGCTTGGCCAGAGCTAGCAAAGTGAGAGAGTAGTAATTAAAATGAGTGGGATCGAAGTCGAAGCTTCCAGGAAAACTGCTGAGGTAACGCCCTTTACTTTGGCTGGGAACAGTTCTACCGATACCATGTTAGCCGGTGCTAAACAGAATTTTTGATAATTTTGTAACAGTTGCTTTTATACATAGATTGGCATCTCCAGGAAAATGTTTTGAATTAAGTTAAAATTTTTAGAATGCCTGTTTTCATCCCATCTCCACCAGTGCCAAATTAGAAACCATCTTTACCAGTGTCAAATTAGAAACGTTCATAATTTGTAACAGTTTTTCATGAATCACCACATTTGAGAAAGTGTTTGCCCAAACCACACCACACTTTCCTTTGTTTACGTTTGTCACAATCCAATTTACTTGTCCCAAATGGAAGTTGAGTCTGCACGCAGGCTATTCTGTGATAGTTTGTCAAGGAAAATTGTTCAAAGAGACACCGTTACTTTGGCTTAGAATGAATCTCAAGGACCATTTTTTGCTTTGGCAGTTGTAAATTCCATTGAATGTAAGTATCCTTGAATTAATTATTACAGATAAAAATTTCCCTGATCCCTGGATAAGATCCGAAGTTCCCTTGTTCCTTTTTAATTTTGGCCATGTTCCCTTGTTCCCTGGATACATTTCGCATGTTCCCCTGTTCCCTGGAACCCCTAAACGACCCTCAATTTTCGAAATTATCTGGCGTTCAATGGGTATTGCAGTACTGCAGGAAAATCTTGATTATTTCAACAGTTTCAAAGCTCAATGCTTGGACAAGATTTTAAATGAAAAAGGAATATGCTTTGAGAGCTTCCTAAAAATTACATATTTCAATATAACTCATCAAGTAAATCATTCGTATCGCACTGAAAAAAATTGATTATACAAGGGAGCTTCTGACAATGAACTATTTCAAAACCATGACTATATTAAAACTCATGACAAAACACCCCCCAGTAACGACCCCGTCGAAAATAAAAGATACAACGGGGAAATTACGAAATTATACATCTTCAGTTCAGCGGGGATGAGAAATATCATGACAGGGGAAGGAAATTTTCGGTTATTATCTGTGATGGAACTTGTATAATTTTGAGGGGGAAACAAAAAGTATCAACGGGGACACAAGAGAAACAAGACGGGGAAAACGTTTAAACTCAATTAGCGGAGAAACAAATTTTCTTGGCGGCTCATTCTACCTCGGCGGGGCAATGTTTCAGCGGGTCGTTATTGGGGGGTGTGACAAAGCAAGCAACACACAAATAGCCTGCTTCTCACAAAGAGAAAAACAACAAATGAGATACTTGTAGATCAACGTATTTTCAAATGAACGAAGTTCTTTTTTGGGACATTCAATTCATCCATTACAACATTAGAACCCTTTTTGCCCAGGGGGGGGGGGGGGTACTCATTGGCTTTCAGGACGGGGGGGGGGGGGGTCCGTGCCAATATTTGGGGTCCGAAATTTTACATCAAATCAATATTTGGGGTCTGTGAATTACAACATGGACAACAATTGAATATTTGGGGTCTACAAATCTGAGGAAAGGAAGAATCCTGCAATTTGGCCCTGAAGTTGCGAATCACGAAATAAATGCTTTGGTATTATTCAAAAACTGAGAAAAATCAAGAGGCTCAAATTGAAATCATTCAAAAACATGTGAGGGGCCCCAGAAATAGATAACAATATTTGGGGTCTCCAAAACATTAGACTCAATATTTGGGGTCCCCAAATCATTAGGCTTAATATTTAGGGGTCAGCAAAGAAAAAGTGGCACGGACCCCCCCGTATTGAAAGTTAGGGAGTACCCCCCCTGGGCCTTTTTGCAAGTTTTACTTGTGGAAAGAAAACTGTTAATTGTTAAATCTTGCAAGGGAAACAATGAATTAATCTGAAACCCTGAAAGGAAAGAACATAAGTTAATAGCTGCAATAACGAGCAACGAGTGTGCGACGAAAAGCGTCTTTGGTTATTCAACGCTGCTCTTTATAGCAGTTATTTACTTATTTACTTAGTCAGGGTTTTGGGGTTAATTCAGATAAGTTAACAGTTCTCTCCCTCATTTATTCTTCACAGGAGTTAACAGTTTTTCCAGAGATCGTCATTAAAGCTGTTTCTAAATTCTGAATTCTTAATTTCTAAATTTTTGGAGGACAGTAGTCTGCGCTTCGTAACGAAAGTCTGCGCGCAGGCGAGGAGGAAAGAGGAACTACTCTTTAAGGCAACCATTTATTTTGACTCTCTCGTGCCACAAAAAAAACCGGCCACTTGTTAGATGGACTCACACGTGGTCTCAAACTCTATGTTGAAGCCTAACTAAAACAACTGTATCAAACGCGGCACAATTATAGTTACGGCTCCTCCACAGCAGCCTCACACAAACAGGGCACAATTTTTATGGACACGGTGTACACTTCTAAGAGGGGTACTTCGGGGGGGTCCCAATACCGCAATACCGCACGAAAAAGACACTAAATACCGCAATACCGCACCAAAAAATAGCAAAATACCGCAAACGCTAGAAAACTAAAAACAACCCTGATAATACATTATGCCGGTCTGTAGCAGTATGATTCTGACCTAAATCCACCTTCCTTCATCAAAATTTGTAGTTTGGTCGACAAGATCATAGTTAGATGTTTTACAGACAAAAGTTTGACGTGAGAACGACGGGAAAAGTTTCATTGATGTGCTGTCAGTAAAACTGCATTGACGGCAGAAATTATGAATATCTAGAACATATCATTGTTTTGAATATCGATTCTGCTACATTAGGGCTGACTTTTTCGCGAATACGAGATAAAAAGTTTACTCTGGCTGACGCTTTTTTATACACATTTGCCAAATGTCAGATGGTTATCAAAATCTACACCAAAGTACTAGTATGGTTTTGTCTCATGAATAACTTTTGATGTGATCCATATAGCACAAATTCAGTTTTACCCTTTTTTAAGTTAATGAAAAAGTTAATTATTTTCATCAAGCAGTCTGCAACTTTTTGTATTTCACTGTTAAGTAAATGTTCTATTTCATTTGAGTTCTTTCTTGCACAATATGAAACAGTATCGTCGGCATACAATATAATGCCAGAAGCATCAGTGAGCGGAATATGGGTGTCGTTGATTATCAACCCAAAGAGAAGGGGCCCCAGGATGGATCCTTGTGGTATACTACATGTAACGTTTTCTTTGCACGAGATGGTGTCATCAAAAATTACTTTTGTTTCCTATTAAAAAGAAATTCACCTATCCATTGCAATTCCACATCATCTATACCATAACTTGGCAATTTTTCCAGCAAGATTGCATGACGTACTGTGTCGAAGGTTTTACGGATGTCAATATAGACAGCGCCACTATGTAGCCCTTTTTCAACGTTCTGTCTAAACTTTGCTGACAGTAAGGTAACTGCATGTTTCGTAGATCTCCCTTGTCTACACCCAAACTGATGTGGGCACAATAGGCCATTCGATTCAAGGTACTAGGACAGTTGGTTATAAATGATCTTCCAGATAACTTTTGATAGAGCAGGAATTACCGTGGTGATAGGCGTATAGTTGTCGAACATTGTCGGATTGCCTGATTTGAAAATAGGGGTGATTTTCCCACATCTAAAGTTTTGATTCGTGCAAATATTTTGTTTCTTTTTCTTCAGATAAAATTGTTGCGTGCTCTCCTCCACAGGTACCTTTTCAAGGTTGAGCAGGTGGAGCAGGCACAAGGAGAGAGAGATAAGAGACCTCCCTCTCCTTCGTTTTTCTTTCCTCTATTAATTCATCTCGAAGATGTATTGTTCTTCAACAGGAAAATGGCATTGCATGAAGTTTGGATGTTCATTTTCGTACAATACCGCATACCGCGCTGTAAAAGCTCGATACCGCAATACCGCAAATTTTTTCCGTCATTACCGCAATACCGCACAAAATTTACCCCCGATACCGCAATACCGCAAACCCCGAAGTACCCCTCTTCTAATCAATTCGGTTAAAATTCTAATCAAGCTTTTCAAAGATCTCCGAAGTATCAATTGGGTTTCTTTATTCCCCATTTCTGTCTCAACTCTTCTATCCGCTGGTTCCTATTTCTTCTTCTCCTTTCTCTTTCTTGCTTCGCTCGTGGTATCAGTGGGTCCTGCTGTGTTCTGCGATAGAAGAAAGGAAATAAAAATCACAGGGAAGGAATGACATGCACTTTTAATAAGAAACTCTTTGTATGAGAAACCACTGGGGGTCCAGGAATATAATTGAACAGACTGTAGTTTTGTTTTCTTTGGTTCCTTGTGACCTGGATTGTGAAAACAGCAGCTGTGTAATTTGATACAGATTACATCATCATTGCGGTCGGCCTGCTATTGTTACAGTAGAGTACAGTTCAAACAGCAGCCAATGAGATAAGAGCTCTCACATGACAAAAGATTTTCCTACTGCAACAATAGCAGGCCGACCGCAATGATGATGCAATTTGTATCAAATTACATAGCTGCTGTTTTCATAAACCAGATCACAAGGGACCAAAGAAACCAAAACTGCAGTCTGTTCACTGATATTCCTGGACCCCATGTGGAGAAACCAAACTTCTGGAAAGTACTGTGAAGAAATCTCCAGGGTGTTCCAAGAAGACATTTTTGGGGAAAGTGTTGCTTTTTGAACAATCACTTTTTCGACTTCCTTGTGCCATGAATCAGCGACTACTTGTCCGATTTGCTAAGAAAGACAAGGTCTTAACCTCTGAATTGAATTGAATTGAAGCATATCTTATGCAACTGAATCAAGAACAGAACAATAGAAGATACAGCTCCTCCACAGCATCCACACCAATTTGGCATAATTTTATGGGACACCCTGTACGTTTGCCTCTTATGTAAAACACTTCACCCTAATTTATAAAGTAACTGTGCCTCTACCCAAGATTTATGACCTGCTTTGTTGTTACTCTCCAAACTACATTGAATTGAATTTACTTTACTTGTTCGTACAAGCTATGACTCATCACTTTACATTAAAAAACCTGAGAAAACGGTCCTAACTTTTTGGGGTGGCGCTATCCATGAAGCAAAAGTTTCCATAAAAGCTGCGAACAAGCTCGAAGCTATTCTCAAGTATTGATGAAGCGGTCTCAACAGGGAGGGGGGTGGGGGTGGGAGGTTCTTCCATAGTAAAGGTACTTGGGGATGTGCTGCGATGAAAGGGAGGGTATACTTTTTCGAACTTTTAGTCTAGCCAAGGGTATACTTATTTGCAATTTTGGCCTAGCAACGGTCTAGCTAAGGGTATCAGTTTTGACAATATTGGTCTAGCGAATGATATCATGTTTGGTGCAAATTTGACAATATTGGTCCAGAAAGTGGCAAAAAATGGGCTAGCCTAAAGGTGCCATTTTCGTAAAAATTGGTCCAGGGAATGGTCAAATTGGCCTATTTTCGTAAAAATTGGTCTAGCCAACTGTACCATTTTGAATATGCTCGTGGCAGACCCCTACCCAAAATTTTGCCAAGAACCGCCCCTGTGGGTCTCAAAGCCATGTTGAAGAAATAGATATTGTATTTGTATCCACTTTTGCTTTCATGTTCAGGGGATGTTCGAGCAAAGTGGAGGAACTGAGCTGGACTAACTACCTCAGCTCAGTCCCAGTTTTCACTTCGCTTATTGATTTGAATGATAGCACTCCACTGCCGCTGGGTCTGAAAATCAAACTATCTGAAAATTTGGCCAAGATCGCAGAGAAACGGGTGTGTCGTTAACTGCAGTCTTCAACTGCTGTCTTTAAAACCACAGTTGACTCAGTTCAAACTGACCAAAAGGACATCAACATTTCAACCTCGCTCCAAGGATTAACCTCCCTTTTGCTGCCTATCGTCAAAGGCCTAAGAAAGCTGGGAGGATTGCTCTCGATTGCTATGGCAAAATCCGAAGAATATTTTGGCTTTTAAAGGGTCTGTTTCATCCAGCATGGCCCATGAAAATGGCGACAACAATGGCCAACCAAGAGACGGCATGCCAAGGCATGCTGGATGAAACAGACCCTTTAAAAGTAAGTTTTCAGATCAAAGTGAAGGAATTTTCGGCGCTAATGCAGTTTCGCACACTGTGCCTATACCAACTAAAGCCTACCAAAACCGTACAAGGTGTGCGATACTGCATTAGCCCCGAATTTTCAAGCAATAAATAGAAGCAGTACTTATCATAGCACTGGTACGTTTAGTTTACTCCACAACCTTAATGAAACAATTGGAGGACTGGAAGCGTCTATAATTGGCCTAAGCTCTTGGCGTCTGGCATCAAAACAACATTCATCAATTTCTGGCCAATTTTCTAATAGTTTATTATGAGTCGTAGTTGTAGCGATTATCAGTCCATAACGGGGCAAAACTACGACGAATGTAATAATTCTAGAAGATTGTATCATTATTCTTCTATTGATTTACGATTTATGATGATTTTAATTTTTCCAGCCTACCTCAATCCAGTATTTGCTAGCAATGGTTCATCTTGATCTTCTTCAATATCTGATGGTGCGAATTCACCAAGATATCTGCCACTTTCGAAATAGCCAAGAAGCCTACAAAAGAAAACCGGCAAACTTCTTTGACTGGATACATACAGTCAAGCACCAATGTAGGTGATTTAATCTTTCTGAATTGCATTTTAAACAAATGATTTACCGTACAGAATTCAAAATAGCCTCAACAGACCCATCGTAGCAAACCTACAAATGCAATTTGTTTGTTATTTTTTCAGATGTTAATAGTTTCTTTCAACAGATTACAGTGTATAATCATGGATAGTTAGACACTGCTGGTGTGCTTCTATGGAGGAGCGCTGTATAATATGTATCTGCGGAGGAAATATTGTTTAGTACTGCGGAGGAGATATATCATTCTTTTGATATCTCCTCCGCAGTACTAAACAATATTTCCTCCTCCGCAGCACTAAACAATATTTCCTCCGCAGATAGTTATTAGACACTGCTGGTGTGCTTCTATGGAGGAGCGCTGGATAATATGTATCTGCGGAGGAAATATTGTTTAGTACTGCGGAGGAGGAAATATTGTTTAGTACTGCGGAGGAGATATCAAAAGAATGATATATCTCCTCCGCAGTACTAAACAATATTTCCTCCGCAGATACATATTATACAGCGCTCCTCCATAGAAGCACACCAGCAGTGTCTAACTATCCATGATTATACACTGTAATCTGTTGAAAGAAACTATTTTAACATCTGAAAAATAACAAACAAATTAACATGTAACAAGGGGGAAAGTTGTTAAATCCTGCAAAAGAAACAATGAATTTACCTGAAACCCTGAAAGGAGAGACAATGAGCTAATAGCTGCAATAAAGAGTAGAGCAACGTTGAATAACCAAAAACGAATTTCGTCGGAACTCGTCAGTAAACGTACCATGGGTGCCAGAGCCTCTTACCCATCTTTCTATTAAGGCGGTTTTTTTATTTCCGTCCCATCTTTTTATGAAGGCTCTAGTGCCCAGGTTACAGTAAAGGATACAATTTATTGCAGTTATTGTCTCCTTGCAGATTTTCAGGTTAATCTGCCGTTTCTCTTGCAGGATTCAAAACTCTTCTCCTGGGTTACAGCCCGGGGGGGGGGGGGGGGGGGGTACTTCACATATTTTGGGTACGGGGACGTGCCATCGGGAAGGGTATCGATTTTCACGATTTTGGTATAAGGAACGGTATCGATTTTCACGATTTTGGTATAAGGAACGGTATCGATTTTCGCAATTTTGGTTTAAAGAATGATTTTGGTATACTTTTTCGGAAAATTGGTATAAGGTCGGGTATACTTTTTCGCAAAATTGGTATAAAGTCGGGTATACTTTTTCGCAAAATTGGTATAAGGAACGGGTATGTTTTTGAAGCTTCGATGGCACGTCCCCGACCAAAACCTGGTCAAGTACCCCCCCCCCCGGGGGTTACAGGGTAATTTGGCTGTTATTATTTTACTTTACTAACAGTTTCTTTCCATATATAATAGTGTCTAGTTGCGTTTGTGGGTTTATAATGTTGAGTTCTTCAAGGCTACGTTTGAATTGCATTTTGCAATTGAAAAAAAAGCATACCGTGAGGGTTGAATGAAATGGAATGAAGTAGGTCGCTTTTCACTGAAATTAGGATACAGGATTGCTCCTTCTTTGATATTTGAGGGATTCTGGAACCAACAGTGTTGAGGCCCAACTTTAAATATAACCATGTCTCATAGGCCTTGCTATTTTCTCTTTGAGTTATGATTTTGTTTTTACGTTGGCCTGCAATGTTGAATGTTATGCTCTTTGGAGATTCAAATACAATAGAACAGGCAAGTTTCTCGGGGTGGGCACTCAATCCAACTCTTGGTATGAGGAGGGCTAGGTTTTTTCTATCCATTTTATGATGAAATGAAAATCACGATGCAGGAAGATTACCTCCTTTTGATCAGGGGCGCGCCAATCTCGGAAAAGTGGGGTGGACTAAGTGAAGGATTATCCCAAATAATGTATACCCTGCCTTTTTATAATAATTCACAAAAGATAATTGCTTTAAAACTCTAAAAATCACGGAAAACGAAACAGAAAGCCTCCCGATTACTTTTTACAAACATAAGATCCTTTTGGATGATTACAAAGTACGACCTGAGCTAAGCAAGCATAAGAAAACTGAATATTGATTTCTCCATAAGCCCAAATGATCATTGATGCTGCTACAGTCAGAGAGATGAGTGTTGCTGCTAAAGTGGCCTTCAATAGAAAATCAAGCGCCTTGTATAAGGACAAGAATCGTTTGAAAGCAATATTTTGATCTTTATGTCAAACGAGGATGATACGCAAAAAATCAAAAGTCATTACCCCCAGTTTGCTTAGTTCGTGCATGAAACTATTGGTGCATCTGTCTCAAATTAGATGTCATGTGAGATTTACGATAACGCAAAATTGCTTATGCGGAACCCTGCAGAATGTTTCTATTCGCAGGCTTCTAATTTGAGGCAAGCAGTCACGAAGATAACCTCTGTGCAGAATCATATGCATGGAGATCTTTTGGTTCAGTGTGACCACGTGCCTTCCCCCAGTCAATGCGCCATTGTTTGCTGTAATTCTGCACCTTTCCTCTCAACTTCACCTGCGACGTTTGCATCTGTAGCTGTGTAGGAGGGGGGTCCTTCTACCTTCGGTGATGCTGCGAATGCTAGCCTCTGTGCAGGCCGCCGGTTACATCATCCTCTAAACTTGACTTATTTGCATAATGAATACTATCAATAAGTGGCTAATGATGCGTTCGTTCTAGAAAACGATTGTTTCAACATAATTAAGCTGCTAATGAAGTCAAGAACGTGCCAATTCTGGGTAAATTTGTTGTTGTGCCAGGGTAAACATCGTGGTGATTTATCCATCTTATGGTGTCAAATCTGTCTAACATGAAATAAGCCGACGTCAAATGTTGCTATAGGATCGCGGGAAACTTCTGTCTTGTATGCGCTTTCTGTGCGCTTTCTTTATTTCAGTGCCAATTAGCAGAGATAAAACGTCAATCAATTGCTTTAACGAGCGTGACGGACTTTCTTTCTTTCTTTCTTTATTTCTTTCTTTCTTACTGACCTGGAGCCCCCTCTTAGATTACAAAGTACTTTGTAATCAACAAGCATAAGAAAATCAGAATATCGAGTTCTTCATAACCCCAAATGATCGTTGTGATGCTGTTTTTAGCTACAGTCAGAGGGATGAATGTTGCTGCTAAAGTCGCCTTCAATAGCAAATCAAGCGCCTTGTAAAACGACAAGAATCGCCCGAAAAGCAAAATTTTGATCTTTATGTCAAACGAAGATGATACGCAACAAATCAAAAATCATTACCCCTAGTTGGCTTGGTTCGTGCATGAAACTATTGGTGCATCGTCTAAAATTAGATGTCATGTGAGATTAACGATAACCCAAATTACTTATGCAGAACTCTGCAGAACGTTTCTATTCGCGGGCATCTAATATGAGACAAGCAGTCACGAAAATAACATCTGTGCAGAATCGTATGCATGAAGATGTTTTGGTTCAGTGTGATCATGAGCCTTCCCTCAGTGAATGGCGCCATTGTTTGATGGGATTCTGCACCTTTCCTCTCAACTTCACCTGCGACGTTTGCATATTTGCATCTGTAGCTGTGCAGGAGGGGGTCCTTCTACCTTCGGTGAGGCTGCGAATGCTAGCCTCTGTGCAGGCCGCCGGTTACATCATCCTCTAAAGTTGACTTATTTGCATAATGAGTACTATCAACAAGTGGCTAATGATGCGTTCGTTCTAGAAAACGATTGTTTTAACGTAATTAAGCTGCTAATGAAGTCAAGAACGTGCCAATTCTGGGTAAATTTGTTGCTGTGCCAGGGTAAACATCATGGTGATTTATCCATCTTATGGTGTCAAATCTGTCTAACATGAAACATGCCGACGTCAAATTTTTCTATCTGATCGCGGGAAACTTCTGTCTTGTGTGCGCTTTCTGTGCGCTTTCTTTATTTCAGTGCCAATTAGCAGAGGTAAAACGTTAATCAATTGCTTTAACGAGCGTGA
Organism: Aurelia coerulea; assembly: GCA_039566865.1. Lineage (NCBI taxonomy): Eukaryota > Metazoa > Cnidaria > Scyphozoa > Semaeostomeae > Ulmaridae > Aurelia > Aurelia coerulea. The sequence continues at coordinate 11,663,860 of CM076963.1, forward strand.
CGGACTTTCTTTCTTTCTTTCTTTCTTTCTTTCTTTCTTACTTTCTTTCTTTCTGACTGACCCGGAGCCCCCTCTTAGATTACAAAGTTGGACTTTGTAATCAAAAAGGAAGACGTAGAATGGAGGACAGACGCTCCCCATTAATGAGGCTCAAATGATGGTAAATTATCGAGAAAAAAGGGAGATCAAAACACAGTTTTTAGTTGAAATTTTATGAATTGATGGTCAATGAATGGAATATGAAACTTGGCTTGATGCAGTTCGTCAAAATGAGCCATATATTTTGAAACATTTGAAACCTCATCAGGTTAATGAGGCTCAAATGATAGTAAATTTTCGAGACAAAAAGGAGGTCAAAACGCAAATTATCGTTGAAATTTTATGAATTTATGGTCAATGAATGGAATAAGCAACTTGGCTTGTTGCAATTCTTCAAAATGAGCTATATATTTTAAAACATTTGAATCATCATTAGGTTAATGAGACTCAAATGATAGTAAACTTTCGAGAAGAAAAGGAGGTCAAAACACAGTTTAAAGTTGAAAGTTTATGAATTTATGGTCAATGAATGAAATATGAAACTTTGCTTGATGCAGTTCGTCAAAATGAGCTACATATTTTGAAACATTTGAAACCTCATCAGGTTAATGAGGCTCAAATGATAGTGAATGTTCGAGAAAATATGAGGTCAAAACACAGTTTTTTGTTGAAATTTTATGAATTTATTGTCAATGAATGGAATATGAAACATGGATTGATGCAAATCTTCAAAATGAGCTAAATAATTTGAAACATTTCAAACCTCATCAAGTCATCAGGTTAATGAGGCTCAAATCATAGGCGTAGGAGATAGGGGGCTAGGGGGGGCTGCAGCCCCCCTAACGTCTGAAAAATTTGCAAAAATCATCCATAATCGGGCAGAAATCCGCCTCAAGTCGGGCAAAATTTTCTCAAACAATTGATTTTTTGTCGGGCAGCCCCCCAAATTTATCTTCCCCTACGCCGATGGCTCAAATGATAGTAAATTTTCGAGATAAAATGAAGTCAAAACACAATCTATCATTGAAATTTTATGAATTGAAGGTCAATGAATGGAATAAGCAACTTGGCTTGTTGCAATTCTTCAAAATGAGCTACAGTATATATTTTGAAACATTTGGAACCTCATCAGGTTAATGAGGCTTAAATAATAGTAAATGTTCGAGAAGAAAAAGGAGGTCAAAACACAGTTTAAAGTTGAAATTTTATGAATTTCAGCTAAGCCTCATTAAGCTTTAATCTAACAAATTGAAATGAAATAGATGTGAGAATTTGGTACTACGGAAAAACATCTATTAAATATAGGCTGAAAAACTTATAGAGAATGTGATTATCGACAGAAACTTGGCTTGATCAAGGGACCGCGCAGCCATTGGGCTGGGGGGGCTCCCCCACTTTTTTCAAAGATGTCAATTTTTTTTTCATTCAAATAAATCAATGATAACGAAGAAAAACCACTCATACACAAATTTATGTGTCAACCGGGCAACCGTGGTATACAGTGGCGGACTGGCCCACCGGCCCACCGGCCCACCGGCCCGTGGCCGGTGGGCCCCCCTCAAAATCTTGTAAAAAGGGCCCCCTTTATACTGGAAAAGGGCCCCTTTGGCAAAATAAGGGACCTCTGTAGTAGTTTTACATTTTGAATATCTCACTTCACATTTGAATCCTTCCGTGTTAGAGTACTTGTTCAAAGAAATGAATATAGTCAGAGAGTGAAGATACGGATGGCGAAGAAAGGAGCACCGTTGCAGAAAAAGTAAAAGTCCCCTCCACTTCTGTAAAAAAATGGTTCTCGAGATCAGTGGCGTGGCCACGGGGGAGGGGGCAATTGCCACCCCCCCCACTTTTGTCGAAAGGTGGTCCTCGAGATTCCTCTAAAACCGAAGAGAAAATAGCTGGGTATAGGTTGGGAAAGAATTTTCCGAGAAATGTCAAATTTTGGCACTGGCAAGCATCATATTGGGAGATGCATTCTAAGCCAAAGTAAAGGACCTTTCTTCAAAAATTTTCCTCGTGCTCTGATTCATAGGATAACTGTCACAAAACGATCAAGGTTTCCTTATCGCTAAAGGCAAGCATTATATTAGGAGATGCATTCTAAGCCAAAGTAAAGGACCTTTCTTCAAAAATTTTTCTCGTGCTCTGATTCATAGGATCACTGTCACAAAACGATCAAGGTCTCCTTGTCGCTAAAGGCAAGCATGCTATTGGGAAATGCATTCTAAGCCAAAGTAAAGGGCGTAGCCACAAAAATTTTTCTTGGGGATTCGCCCTCAGACCCCCTCATTGTACTGCCTACCCCCACTTAATTTACCCTGGCCACGCATTTTCAAAGAAAGTGACTTTAGCTTTGCTATTGGTAAGAAATCAAGGAATTGCGACGAATTTTGCTCATATGACCGCACCCGCACCATTTAGACCACACCCACTTAGGGCCCCCTTAACTTATCCATGGCCGGTGCAAAAATTAGAGCCAGTCCGCCACTGGTGGTATATTTAGTATAACGTAAAACATGATCTCCTGCATCTGCTGAGAGATCTTTCTCACTGGCTAGACGCCTCAAAACCTGGCTTCGTTCAAACATGAAACAAGCAAGATTCAACCGAGCTAGCGATATCGAACTTTCATAAACAACGAGTAGACACGATGTCCCTCCTGGAAATTGCTAACGATTTCGTTAGAAATGACTAAACATCGAAACTTTGGAAAGTTTGCTCTGACAGATTTTAAGCAGTATTAGCTTTTTTCAGAAGAAACACTTTGTTGTTAATTTCGCATAATGTCTCTTTTCGTAATAATTAAACCTTTTCTGAACCGAACTATATATAAATTACCCTGGGTACCAGCCTCTCTAACATAAAAACATTGTTAGAGAGGCTGGTACCCAGGGTATATATAAATATGGATGTAAAGAGGCGATTCTATTTTGAAAGGGGCGTTTTCCGACGTTCTGAAGGGCGTGGTCTCAAAAAATTTTCCGGGTGCAAGCCCCCGGATCCCCATTACAGCTCGCCGCTCAGCCCCCCACTTTGAAACCGCTGCGCGGTCCCTGGCTTGATCAATTCAGTCAAAATGAGGTATATATTATTGTTTAAAACATTTGAAACCTCGTAAGCATGCTCAAGATACTCATAATGATGCTAATGATGCTCAAGTGATAGTAAAGTTGTCGAGAAAATTTGAAGTTAGAACATAGTTTTTAGTTGAAATTTTATGAATTGATGTTCAATGAATGGAATATGAAACTTGGCTTGGTGCAGTTCGTCAAAATGAGCCATATATTTTGAAACATTTGAAACCTCATCAGGTTAATGAGGCTCAAATTATAGTAAATTTTCGGGGAAAAAGGAGGTCAAAACACAATTTTTAGTCGAAATTCTAAGAATTGATGGTCAATGAATGGAATATGAAACTTGGCTTGATGCAGTTCGTCAAAATGAGCCATATATTTTGAAACATTTGAAACCTCATCAGGTTAATGAGGCTCAAATGATAGTAAATTTTCGGGAAAAAAAGGAGGTCAAAACACAATTTTTAGTTGAAATTCTAAGAATTGATGGTCAATGAATGAAATGTGAAACTTGGCTTGATGCAGTTCGTCAAAATGAGCTACATATTCTGAAACATTTGAAACCTTATCAGGTTAATGAGGCTCAAATAATAGTAACTGTTCGAGAAAATATGAGGTCAAAACACAGTTTTTGTTGACATTTTATGAATTTATGGTCAATGAATGAAATGTGAAACTTGGCTTGATGCAGTTCGTCAAATTAAAGACAAATGACGGAGATATAAGGTGACTTAAATCAGGGGCCTGGGCAATCTAAATATAGCCTATTGTATTCCATTGTATTTGATGATATCGAGAGATTAGCAAATCAATTGGACAAATGAAAGCACTAAGCCATCTTTTGTTCTATTTTTAAACTAGGCGCTATATATCCGTCAGTCATTTGTCTTTAAGCCATATATTTTGAAACATTTGAAACCTCATCATGTTAATGAGGCTCGAATGATAGTAAATTTTCGAGAATGAAAGGAGGTCAAAACACAGTTTTTAGTAGAAATTTTATCATTTGATGGTCAATGAATGAAATATGAAACTTGGCTTTATGCAATTCTTCAAAATGAGCTATATATTTTAAAACATTTGAAACCTCATCAGGTTAATGAGGCTTAACAAACCTTCGACCATCAGCAAAGATGTAAATCCCATAGCCATACTTTTCATTCCTTTTCCATGCTCCATCGTATATATCACCATTGAGGTAATAATACTGTCCACGTCCATTTCTTAGGCCAAAACAGTTTTTTTCTCCGATGTACTGTCCTAACTTTACGCAATCATCACCGCTGGCAGGATGCTGTTTTTGACAATTGCAACCCATTTTTGAGCAATTCCTTTTGACTTTGACTTTGTTTTGTTCAATTATCGTGTTATTAAGTATGGACCAGTTCAGATCCCTCTGTGTTTTTTACTGTCCAGCATTTCAGGCTCAGCTTTCACAATATTCTTTCGACAAAGGACCTATCTAGCAGTATTTATCGTCTTTTAAGTACAGGCACTCAGCACTTTATCTGTCTTGCAGTCCAGTGTTTTACGTCTAGCTTTCACAGTATTCCAGGAAAGAAGCAGAATCAGCCATTAGCAATCAAGCATCGAGATTTTACTCCAAAGAAAGCCAGACGTTTCCAGTGTTTTTAAAACTTAAATAAACGACTTCAAAACTATTACTCAATCACCTCTATTGTTAGCATCATCATTTCACACTATCCAGGCTCAAAATTTATCCTGTGACGTCATAAAAAAACTTTAGTATCACGTGCTTGTTGCCTTCTTTCACCAACAAGCTAAAAATACGTTGTTGAGAGCAAACGGACTGACAATTTGGCATCTTATGACAGCAGCTCGTGAGTGTCACAATGAAGCTTTTCTACGAAGGGAAGTTCTATGAAGGGAAGTTCCCTGTTCCAGGCATTCCAGGGCATATGGGGCATATGATTTTCAAACGCGCGTAGGAGACAAGGGAGCTGGGTGGACTATTACAGTCCAACCAACATTAGAAAAATTTGCAAAAATCGGCCATATTCCGGCAGAAGTCCGCCTTAAGTAAGGCAATATTTTCGTAAACAATTCATTTTTTGGCGGGCAGCCCCCCCCAAATTTTATCTCCCCGTTCACTTATGTCGTTCATCTGGTCCAAGGGGCCGTGGGAAGCAGTTGGGGGCTTTCGTTATTAAAACAGTAGTTAACATTACATCTAATCAAGCTTGTAACTTTATATTGCTGTTTTTAAAATTATTGGAGGAGGTCAAACTCCCTAGCCCCCACTTTCTACGGACCTTCGTAAGGGTACAGTATTAAGAAGCAGCATACAAGAAACAATGTCTACCCATCGCCATGTGGGTAGACATAGTTGTTGCTCCCCGTCGTCTGGCCTAGTAGTAGGGTAGAATAGCTTATAAGTAGAGAAATTCAGTAAATATGTATTGTAAATTTTTAGCAGAATGTATAAAAAAGAAAAAAAAGAAACTGCAGATTAAGAACCTCCAGACTGCGTTTTGTCGATTAAGCACCTCACACATAAGAACCACTTCAGCCTTGCAAACAAAGCAGGTTTTTAAAGAAAATATTATCAAAGCTTGAAACACTGACGCCGACCTTGACTTGCTACAAGTCTCAGTATAAATCGCAGACAGAGCCAAGGCCTCAGATCAGAGGGTTCTAAATGAAGGAGCAACAAGACAATCATTTTTTAACCAATTCTCAAAACTGTCAAAATATCTTTTCTTGGTCTATCCAGTACATACAATAGCATAGCCTTGATTTAGTCTTTTAGTTGCTGTTGTTGAGATGTTTTGAAAAATTCAACTACCGTAGATACAATCTGGTACATACAATAGCATAGCCTTGATTTAGTCTTTTAGTTGTTGTTGAGATGTTTTGAAAAATTCAACTACCGTATATACTGTAGATTGTATCAAAAATAATTTAAAAACTGATTTGAGTACTTATTGAGTCTCATAATTGAGGCTGTTTCAAGCAACCTCGTCCCCATGGCCTTTTGTCATATTGGGACGGTTTCGTCTCCGTCCCAATATGACAAAAAGCCCTGGCGACGAGGTTGTGTTTCAAGCTATAGTACATAAGAACCATTTTAGCCCGTTTAAGAAAATCATAGGTTTTTACTGCAATCGAGCATTTATTGAAGTGGACGAACAAAAGACAAATAAGTACCAGAATACGTAAAGCAATGATTAAAATTGATGTACTCAAATATCGATACAATTCGTTAAAGGACATATGTCACGTTAGCACGCCAGCACGTTAGCAAGAATACAACGAAGAAGTCTGGAGTGGAATTCCATTGTTTCGTGACTTTTTATTTCTGCTTCATGAATTTTATTGCAATAAAGATTCAGCCTCGATCCTGTGGCTTTATAATAAACAATAGAGAGAATTGTATTGCATGAACCAATCAGGTTCATGACATATGCCCTTTAATACCTTCGTGAAAGTTCTTGAACATATGTTCATGATACTGTGACAATTACATGGCCAATAAATAGCAAGAGATTATCATATACAATGTCCTACCAAAATTGGTAATTTAAGATATAACAAGCAAGTTACAAAAACAGGCGAGACCTCAATAAATCGTGCACAAACTTTTTTGAGCATACTGGTCTTCGAAGGGTTGAGATCTTTCAGACAGTAGCATTGGTTCAAAATGTTGTAACCCCATGGCTGTTTGACTCATGAGCCATCCACACTGTTGTGGGAAAATAATGAAATGCTAGACTTTCCATTTTGCTATCTCACAAAAGAGCTATTTCAAACAAGACAACCCATCTCTAGGGATTGCAATGAAAACAGACTCTTGAGGTGGCAGAAATAGTAACCCATTTAAAGGGGCTCCGTCGTCAAACAGTAAACAAATCCGTAAGCTCGCACGTGTCGGGGAATATCCATTGTTCATCCATTGTTCTCTGCAATTTGTTTGGTGGCTTCACCCAAGCCACAAAAAAGTGACCGTTAAAAACCCACTTATATCCGAGCAATCGTAGAAGATATGAATGTTTGGTTTGTTCCTTAGTGAAGTACAAGGATTAATGCCCAAACAGCAACATTCATTTTGAAAAAAATACGAAAATCCTGTGTGATATCACCTTTCAAGAAACTGCAAAAATCATCGTTTTGTTTACATTTTGACGACGGGGCCCATTTAAGATTCGAGACCAATGCTGTTTTTTCTAATTTGTGCTCAAGTTGTCAAGGCTCTAGTGTTGTCATATATTTACAAGTTTCATCGTCCAGACACTACTGCAAAATCCGGTTTTTCCTTTCAGATGTTCCAATCCTCAAACGGTAAGTCCAGGTTTGTGTGGCAACTGGTTTTGGGTCTGAATCGTCCTCAATCTTTGCTTCACTTTCCACCACAGAACACCAAACACGATCGTAGTTGCGACAAAGATAGCAAGCAAGACACCAAGGGTTGCATAATTTGCGATCTCCTCTGAAAAAATATAAACGAGAGAGTGAACATTTCTGAAGTGAAAATTTGATGTGAAAATTTTCGTTGATGCAAATTTATTTTCATTGATGCACATTGTATTGGTGCACTGTCAAATGATAAAAACTTGTATCCAAAATGTGTTGATACCTCGTTTTATTGTCAAGTTATCTACTATTTTGTAGGATATTCATTTTCATTGTTATCAATTTATATTCTTTAGACGCGGTAACCCCGTCAGCAAAGGCTACTTTTCAGGGGGCCCCTAAATTAGCTGATGACGTCATTTTATTCAGGTGCTCTTAAAATCAGTGGGCAACTTGAAAACGAAATGAGATATCAAAAATTTTAAAAGGATTTCGTATCATTGGACCGTGCTATTCATTTGCATCAATAATCATTTTTGCTTCAATCGAGAAGGTTTCATCGAGTACCTGAAAGAAAGGACTGGGTCTCAGAAATTCTGCCGAAAGAATTTGGAGTCGATTGATCCTGTGCCACAATAAATGCAGACAAAAACGGACACATACCTAAAACAGCAGAGACAGCAGATTTGCTTACAGTTTCGTGACCCAGCTCCTTAACAGTAGCCTGTGCGCAGACCCAATTCCGAAGAAGAAATTGTTGGGTCAGCGTGTCTTCTTCGGAATTGTTTGGTCTGCGCGCAGGCTACTTAACAGGGCCTTTGCAATCAGCATGCCTTGTGAATACATCCTTTCGTGGTCTCAGTAGTTTGTGGTCTCAGAGATGGCACTTGCAATGTCTGCTGCTTGTAAAGGCCCCTTTTAAGGGTCTATTTCAACCAGCATGCTTTGCACGTGTCATCTCTTCGTTGGTCCATGTTGTCACCATTTTCATGGGGCATGAAAATGGCCACAACTAAGGCTGAAGAAGGGATAGCATGGGCCAAAAGTGCTGGTTGAAGCACACCCTTTAAAGCTTTACTGTCACCCTATAAAATTGTTGGTAAACAACAATTCAGTCGTTTGATCACTGTGCAGAGTATGGTCATGGGATTAGCGCGGTTTTCTTTGATATTGAGCTACCATCACTTTGCGTAACATGTAAAACAAAGGGATGTGATTACCATCTCTCATGGCTTCACAAGACAAATGATAAAAGAGAGGCTAGAAATGCATCTATAGCTATAGTAAAGCTTTACTTTACTGTCAAATTAGTAATAAATCTCACTAATGATATCTGCATGTAATTAGGGTCATATAGCATTTGATTGAGATTTTTAGGCCAAATAAATCGAATGCCTTACCTGCAGTTGGTTTTTCGCTTTTTGGCTCTGGCTTCGGTTTTTCTGGTTCTCCTATGAAACAAAACATCAAAATGAATTTCTTTAAAGTCACTTGAATACTACATGAAGTACCGGGTAATATGTTTCCACTCTTTAACGCGTCTGTTTCATCCAGCATACCTTGCACGTGCCGTCTCTTGCTTGGCCTTTGTTGTCGCCATTTTCGTGGGCCATGAAAATGGCGACAACAGAGGACAACCAAGAGACGGCCTCGGGGGGGGGGGGGGGGGTACAGAACACGTTCAGGGTACGGGTATGTGCCACCCATATGGGTGGGTTTTCGGGCCCAAAATTCTCGAAACAAGGGTCCTTTTTCGGCAAATTTTCCATAAACATGGGTTGGGTTTCGCTGAAATTAGCAAAAAAAGGTTAAAATGGGCAGTTTTCCGCCAAAATTCATCATAAAAGTGGGTATCAAAAGCAAGTTTCGGTAATTAGAAGAGGGTAGCTTTCTGAAAACCGGGCGGCAGACCCCCGTCCATCCACAAGTCATGTAACCCCCCCCCCGGGGAGACGGCACGTGCTAGGCATGCTGGGTGAAACAGACCCTGTAAAATATCGTAAACAAAAACTAACACTAGACTCATTACATAAGTCCCTCTAACTTTCGCTGTTGTCGTTGTTGTTGTTATCGCTAGTGACAAGTCTGTAGGGGAGCGAAACAAGAGACTTTTTTGGAATGAGTCTAAACTAACACACTGATTTAAGAAATTACAACTTTGTTGTGCCTGATTGAGGGTCCAACTTAATTTTGAGAATCTATCTATAATTCACAATGCATGATCATAACCTCAAATGAAGAATCACCGAAAGCTAGCTTCTGTTTGCTTTTATAAAAATATAAGAGATTGAGTTTGTGAGTCATTAGAAAATTTCATCAAAGTATTTTTTTATATCGTTTTCAGTGTTTTAGAAAACGAAAATCTTAAGGAACTCGCTTCTAGCTCCAAAAACTGAAAACAAGAAATTTGCAAAAAATCCTAGCATCTAATTCATGCTTTCTGCTAAAGATTAAGTCATAAATCTTCAAAATCAGTCCAGTGTACGATTTATCTGGCCTGCCAAAAGTCCATAGCTTCTGTTTGCTTTTCATGAAATTATAAGAGATTTGCTCAATTTGATACAAGTTTAAACGATTAAGATTTCAAAATGATATTTTCTTTAGATCTGGCATTGCTTTCTGAAGATTCGCTTTTTGGAGAAGTTTCTACTCCTATTCAGTAGAAATTTCTATGAAATGAAAAGAAAGTAATCGAGTATCCACACATGCTATTTTCCCATATGAAACACACGTTCTTTCCAATTGACATGAAAAATTAGTGTTGAAGTGTTTTACGCCAATATAGATACACCGAAAAATTAAAGTTTCAAATTAAAGTGCACATCCAGCGCAAAGTTTTTATTTTTTCAAATGATAGACCAACTTGATATAATCATAATTGTCAAAAACAAAAATTAAATCGGCTGAGTAGTTTTTGATTTATGCGTTGATGAAGTTGAAGATTTGGGCAAAATGCGGTTCCACGGCCGGGCTTTTGTAGCATGATGGGAGATCTGGGTCGAGACGCGTGTGACGATGACCCAGGAAGGCAATATTTGCGGCCTACGCTATTCACTTGGAACTCAAGTAAACTTTGCATGCATAAAACCAAATCGTACATATCTGAATATGCCTAACCGATGCGTTGCAGCTGGCTGTGGAAGTTTACCAGATTTAAAAAACGGGATCGTTTGATCGTACACCATCTAATTCCATTTCATGGCGATGAACGACCTGCTTCTAAGAAAAGTAGAAGGCAATGGGTGGATTTTGTGAAGCTGAAGCGAGCGAAATGGAAAGCAACTGCCAGCTCGACGCTGTGCTCCAAGCATTTCAAAGCAGATGAATTCATAAGGAGATTCAATTATTTGGAGGGCCAAGGAGAGGCAATAATTCCCAGATTAGAAACGAGATGAAATTGAAGTCATACATGTGCCAAGTATCCAAGCTGTAGAGACTGTAGTCTCCAAATCGACGTTGTCCAAATCATATGTCTAAATCAAGGCGCAGTAGAGCGCATAGACAGGTTGGTTAGGTTATTGCCATGCCGATCGTAGGACACATCGGCTTTATGCAAGCTTTGGATTGGAAGGATAGCCATTATCACATATCAACAGATCAAACGACGACACCGTTTCATTCAGTCATTCAAATGGTATGAACAAGCACTGTATGTAGTGTATGAGGTAAGAATTGTTATCGTTTGCCATTCCTTATTTCTGTGTGATAGAAACTTTATCTTATTGTTTTGGAGTAGAAATAGTTTAGGCTTGGTGGCATAAAGTGAGTGAGATGTTTATCTATTCTGATAAACAACATAATTTGTATTCTTGTTGTGGAATGCGGATTACAACAACACCCAGTTTTGAGGCAAAATCTTCCATTACCATTCCCTTGAATAACTTTGTGATGCTACTCTTAATTTCTTGCTTACTGTAGTCCAGATCTGTACTCACTGTTACAAAATGAGAGACTGCATTTTTACACTGATTTTAAACACTAACATTGAGATTTTTTGAGCAATTTCAAATATTTTAGATATTGAAAACAAATGCAAATGGTCTTTCCATACAGGCAGTCGCACGAAGTCTTCCACTGTTATTCATGATTAAATCATATTTGTTTCTTTCCTTCATTAGTTCATCGACCTCGTCACATCTATGGCACAGAACACTGACATATCTTTGACTGATGAGCAGCAATAGAAATATGGCTTGTTTACAATGGCAATTGACCAGAACTTATCATGTTTTACAGTTGTTGTCAAAGAGTTAAACTCTGACAGTTATGACTTTGATGTGGCAGAGCAATGTATTTGACATGGTGCACAAGATATGCAAATTTTGACATTTTTGGTATATTTCTTAGGGTTCATCAACAAACAGTTTTTTGTGACAGTTAATGGAATTGGGCCATTAACAGCTCCACACCCCCTCGCAATCCTAATGGACCACTAGATTTATCATCAAATTCATTCATGTTGTGAGCCTACCACCATTAGCACCATTGCCACCATTAGCACCATTCCTTTTAAAATAATGTGTATAGCGTTTGGGAAAAGCCAAAGGCAATTTCTTCAGTCAGATCACAATTAAGTAGTGTAAACTGCCTGAATACCAATGGTTACCAGTTAGGGTCTGCAGGGGGAAATGGCAAGCAACTAAATAAAGTGAGGTAATAAATTACGTTGATGTGAATTAAATTATAGGCCATTCTCAAGCCAATTGGGTAGGCTGAGGTACAATGGGTAATGATGATTGCCAGAGGGTGGACTTAAATCAACATTCAATATTTCAAGGAGTGTGGTTCTAACAGATGTAGCTTGAGAAGACTTGTATCTCAAGACTTTATGAAATTTGTCCATATTTTTGTCTTGGTTATATACCACAAAATTATCCACTTTATCCCAGTAGGGCCCATTCTTTAACAGTTTAAAATATGTTTCACTTTTCGTTGCAAAAGTACCATTTTAGCTGAAGCCATCCCCCTAACAGCCCAATTCTGTTGAATGTGATGAAAATTGTCTGTAAAGGACCCCTTGCTGTAAATAATATCTTTAACTAGCAGAGTAAATTCTACACTCTGGAAGGTATCGTTTTGCTACAGAAAAATTGTTGATGGAGATTTATGAACTTAGTTTCCTAAATTCTCCAAATAAATTTAGGAACAATTGAGAGAAGATTATTTCTGGATCTGTTTGACCCCTGAGATCATGAGCACATAAGAAGATGAAATTTAGGGGGGAGGGGGGGCTGCCAGATAAAAGAATAATGTATATTGTTTATGAAAATTCTGCCTGACTCGAGACAACATCAATTTTTGCCTGATTATGGCTGGTTCTGGCGAAATTTTTCAAATATTGGGGGGGGGGGCTGTAGCCCCCGCTTCCTACACTTGTATCTGAGAACATGTCATATTTCCCAATTCTTGCTTTTCCTCGCTTACTGAGTGTCCAGAATCATTTCGGAAAAAGATTGCCACATATAAAGTCAAAATTTCAGAAATTGTCTTGTCCTTCAATTCACAGAAACAGGATGGTTTTGATGTTTTGATAAATACGAGTTTAACATAATTGAGTTATTCATAGTAGACAAATATTGTTTCATTTGAATGTGAGGAATGTGAAAGTCAATATCTTTGCTTTGTCTTTATTTCTACATTCCTTCTACTACAACATAATGTGCTTGGCATTGACCACTCAGGAATCTAAAAAAACAACATACGTTTTTATTATAAATCGATAACAGCCTTGTGCTATCTACATGCCAAATAATAGGCTCCATTGACTCCAATACGTAGATTACTTTCTTTGGCAAACGATAAAGGTGCTTCAAACTGGGTGAAGTGTTATTGGAGCCTGGATGCAATATATGCATTGTCAGAAGCCTTGACCTAATAAAGACGCGCCAGTGTTCTTCCAGTTCTTTTCCGATGTTTAATTTGCTCAATAATAGATGATAATGGCATTGAATACCGTTGGAAGTATACTTCCCGGAGATTATGAAATAACCATATTTGAAAACGGCTTACCTCAAATACACTGCCAATCAAGGAATTACTTTGCTTGCGAAGCGATTCCGTCACAACAGTAGATCACAAATGATGGCGAACGACGGTCTGCAGATAGATAGGCCCGTTATCAAACTGTCCCGCAGATCAGCTTGCCGTCAAGGTTTCTTGGCCCTTCTTTTGACTTCATGTCAATTCTGTTAACGTCCATCTGCTTTGCAGACTATTTGCTGTTGATAAGGATAATGAGTACCATCGTTTTTAGGTTTTCTTCTCGATAAAACAGCCGAGCAAGTCCAATCTTCGGTCTCGTGGAAGTACGGTTATCCTGTGCTCACATTGAAAGTTTGCTGAAAGTCAATATTTGTGTTCCTGGGTAGGCGTCACTAGTACCCAGGACTGAGGAGCGCGGTCATGGAACCAACCAAGCTGCACAAAATCCGTTGTAAAAGTGGTTTGGAAAATGATTTTCAAAAAATTTTTTGGCAGAATATCATCATTTGAATAGTTCTATCCGAAAATGAAATAAAAGTTTTGCGCTGGATGTGCACTTTAAAGCTAATCCTACCAGGGGGGGTGTTTTCCACCCCCCCTGTCGGTTTTTTGCAGAGCCTTCTTTAACGACAAAAGCTATGACCCTCAAACTCTCTGACAATTACTAATTACCTATTAGCTACATTTTGACAGTTAAATTTTTGAACAATAGGTGTCACGTGACAGGTGACACTACCATATTTGGAGCAAGGTATTGGAAAAATTAATGATTTTGATATTTTTACTACCAGAATTAGTTCCAAATGTTGACTATTGTACTTTAAAAGAATCAGCAAACAATTAGCTTTCTATTGTTGTCAATAACAATGGAATTTGCTGACGTCAGCATTCTTAAATGATGACGTCACTCGGGCCGTCATTTTGGGTCATTTTGGCAAATTTTGAAGATTTTTCCAACAAATTTTGTTTAAAAAGCATAGAATTGCGTTATGCAATACTTTAAAAGCATTTCGAACCAATTATTATCAATTTTTGGCAGAAAAACACAGTTTTTAGTTATGACGTCATCAATTTTCGTCATTTTCTTCCAAAATAACGGTCTAAAAACACCTATATGCATCATATTTGAAAGGGAAATGAATAATACGCCAAATAAGAATGGAAAAGTCATTCAGATTACCTTTATTCCGTTTTTAGAACGAATAAGCTAGAAAACCATATATTTTGACATTTTCCGGCATTATGACGTCATAGTGACGTCACCTAATGAGGTAGCCACGCCCAAAACTACCAATCAGTTAAGAATAGTTAGGACTACGCCCTTGCCAAGTTTCAATGATTTCCCATTAGTCTACGGCCAATTATAGAGGGGGGGGGGGGTGGAAAGCACCCCCCCCGGCTATGTTAGATCAAAAAAAGCCCGGTAGGATTAGGGTTAAATGAACTTAAACTTTACAGTTATGCCAGGAAACGCATTTGGGGGTAATTAATGACCATATTCTTCAATAATATCGACCAAAACGCAAAACGACAAAACGACTTTATCACTTTTGAGAAGCAAAATATCTGATGGATGCATGACATGGCCTGAAGCACTTGTGTTGCACATTTCCATTCCTAGCAACCCTAGCTATGTCCAATATTCTTGGTTGTCACAAAATTCAATGTATGACTATATGTCTCACTTGTAAACATCAGAAAAAAAGGCCTAGGTATGTTTTTTCAATCAATTTCATTGATTTCAACGCTATGGAGAATTATGAATCCTCTGGTTTTGAGGCAGCCAATAATTTTGGCTTTCTTGCTCCATGAATCAGCAACTAGTGATCAGATTTACTCAAACTCGGTGCCAACCTTTAATTTGAAGTCTCTTCTGTCAAGAATCTTAAAAAAAGAAAAATTGGATTTATGGCTGCTCCGCAGAAGCCACTCAAACAGCGCACATGTTTTTTGGGACACCCTGTACAAGGAAAAAGTTCCGTCATGACCTTACGCTACGCGACGCTACGTAACCGTACTAATTGTGTACAAAACTGGAGTCAATGTCATTGGCTTATTCACAAGCATACAACTGAATTTGCACCATACCTTTGGGCTCGCTTGTTGGTTCCTTTTTTGGCTCAGTCGTTGGTTCAGGCGTTGATGGTTCAGGAGTTGATGGTTCAGGCGTTGATGGCTCAGTCGTTGGCTCTGGAGTTGTTGTTGCTAGGAAAAAGGAATAGAAATAATTAGCTTATGGTCTTGAGTGGACTTGCTACAAGTCTCTCTCGCGGAAGAAACGAGACGAGGAAAAATAACTTATGGTTTTGAGAGGACTCTGGAACGATGTGACCGATTTTGTGAAATAAATGTCCACAACCAAGCTATCCGTTTTACTGTAAAATGTAAACAATGATATCACATGATGGCAAACGCCGATACATCATTTTGGGACACCAAACGGCATCTATTTAATAGATATGAGATGAGTATACATAATTTGAAACATTGAAACACATCTATTTTAAATACATGTGAGAGGTTTATACAATATTTACAATATTTGAAACACAATTTGAAGCATCGAAAGTGATAGATGTATCCATAAGTAGCAGCATTGAAAAACATCAATTTAATAGATATGTGAGGTGCATACACAATTTGAAACATTGACAGACACGAGAGCAGTATACGTACATGATTTGAAACATAATTTCAAAAATCCACAGTGATTAATGTATTGCATAAGTTGCAACACTGAAAAACATCGATTAGATAGATGTTCGATTAATACATAATTCTAAACATTGAAAGACATCTATTTAATAGTTGAAAGAGGTTTATACATTATTTGAAATATAATTTGAAACATCGAAAGTGAAAGATGTATACAGAAGCTCCCATAAGCTCCAACACTGAAAAACATCGATTTGATAGATGTGCGAGGTGCATACATAATTTGAAACACCGAAAAAGATCTATTCTATGGTAGTGGGGAAGACTGTTATCAGTTTTAATGCTGATGAAGCCAGCAAAATTATTACAATAACTGTTGAGGCCTTGAATATAGCACCACGGTCCAAACTCCAATGAAGCAAAGGGGCAATTTTCAACTTGTGTCCACATCCTATCGTTGTCGGCGTATCAAAAGTCCATCTCTGCTACTTTTCACATCATAATTGGCAAAATTTGCTTATATTTTTGATGCTAACAGCCCAGAGGGGGGGGGGGTACTTGACCAGGTTTTCGTCGGGACGTGCCATCGAAGCTTCAAAAACATACCCGTTCCTTATACCAATTTTCCGAAAAAGTATACCCGACCTTATACCAATTTTCCGAAAGAGTACACCCGACCTTATATCAATTTTCCGAAAATGTATACCCAATAACAAAAATTGCTAAAATTGATACCGTTCCTTATGCCAAAATCGCAAAAATCGATACCCTTCCCGATAGCACGTCCCCGTACCCAAAATATATGAAGTACCCCACCCCCCCCCCCCCCCCCGGGGCCAACAGCTCTCACTATTAAGCCCTTCATGAAAACGATCGTTGCGATGCGAAGGGGGATGTTGGCATAGATTGACACAGCCAAAGGCATAAAATGGAAATTTCTTGCTACATTGCACCATAGGCCACCATAGACAATGATTACGTCATCTTAGTCATGGGAGTGGCAGCTCTTGAAGTATTTAGTTCTGCTAATGCTATAGTCTACTTCTAAAATAACACAATTTTCAGAAGAACAGGATGGTAGCTGAATGAAATTTTAATGCTTCGCCAAATTTTGTAACTCTTTTCGGCTTACCCAGTAGGTTGACAAAATTTTAGACATTGAACAGCAGAAATGCAACTGCTTCAAAACTTACGGCGCATGTTTGTCTTCCTTGAAAATGTAATACAACGTTGTACTTGTAAGCAAAATACCGATTTCTCTTGGTTTAATCCGTCAGATCTGTCAAACTTGAGGCAGTCTGCCCTCATTTATTTTTCATGGTAATAAAAAGTACGAGTTTAGTTTGTTTCAGCAATGAGACAGACTGCCTTGAAGTTGCTTGCCAGCCTGACAAATAACGGAATTTGTGAATGTGAGCAAATAATGTTCAAAAATTAATTCCCAAAATTTATGTTGACAAATTTTCCGTTTAGATGTAGAGTGCCTCTCATGAAATATTGTACCTCTCGTGAAATTATCGTCATGCATATCAATCAACGAATCTCAAAAGGTGGAGCTTGAATTTAGAAAGGATGTTGAATTTAAGCAGAGAGAGTTTAGGGAGTTTAGGAAAAGCTACCTAGCTTGACTCAGGCTCGAAAGAGTTATGATGAAATGTCTTCAAGCCTGATCTCAGGTACCATTCTGCATTGGGCAATTCCAATTTTACTCCGTACAGGGGGCAAACTGTTTTCTTACCAACAACCATTTGGTCACTTTTGGAGTTGAAACAGAGTTCGGAAAGTTTCAGCTACGGTTGTGAACCGAAGAGAAGTTTTGCTTGTTTTTATCATATTTAAGGAAGGTTTTTAGAAATGTTTATGACGGAAAAGTGGCAGTAGTGGCAAGATGAACATGGGAGGGGTTTGTTGGGGAATTGCCCTGGGAATCACCATACCATTGCGAGGCAGCATTGTGCCGCCAGTAAATTTCCCAAGATCTAGGGTAATATCGTAATATCGTATGACTGTAAGTTGAGCCAATCAGAAGAGGACTCATATTATGTATTGTTGAGTAATTTTAAGGGTGTAAGCAGGTGGGGGGCGTAGAGATTTTGTTGGATGGAGATGAAAATGGAGTAAAATTGAGAATGTTGCTTGTTTTGATCGTCATTTCTACACGAACCAGCAAGACGTGAAGCGTTCAGTCGGCGCATTTCACGACACTAGTGGTCCACCGTCAGGATGGAAGATTTGACAAAATTGAGAAAGACAAGAGGGGCGTATCGCGGTCTGGTGACCCGAGCACTACCCAATGCAAGAGATGAGATCGAACAGTTTGAACCGAACGAGCGAAAACCGCTCGAAAAGAGAAGGAAAACATTAGTTGGATTGTCGGCAAGAATACAGAAATTAGATGCCGAAATACTCGAAGTAATGAGTTCGAATTTAGAAGAACAAGATTGCATGAGAGAAGCAGAGGAAGCGTCGAAATTCATGGAAGAACTCGACGATGTTTTGTACGACATGGATTTGAAATTGGAACAAAGATTATCTCCCGCACGTTCTTTAGAAAGCGTTGCATCTTCATCAGCATCAACGAAGGACACGAAGCAAGTCAGAGCCAAATTACCAAAACTTGAGCTGCAAAAGTTCGATGGAAAACCGCAAAATTGGTTCGAGTTTTGGGACTCCTTTTGTGGAGCAGTCGATGACAACGGAGAGCTGCCAGATGCAATGAAATTCCAATACCTCAAAAAGTCGCTGTTGGAACCAGCAAAACAAGTTGTTTCGGGATTTAAGGTGACTGGAGAAAGCTACAAGGAGGCCATTGAGTTACTGAAAGAACGTTTCGCCAAGCCAGCCTTGATTAGGAGAGCACATATCAACGAAATGGTCAACGCTGTTGGAGTTTCTGACGAGAAACAAGTTGCAAAATTAAGAAGCTTCAAAGACAAGATCGAAATCCACGTACGCGGCCTAGATTCGATGAACGTACCTCAAGAAACTTATGCCAGCATCGTAGTCGAAGCCCTTCAAGAGAAAATTCCGCAAGCCATCAGGCTGAACATGGTCAGAAGCAGCGAAATACACCACTTGGAGTGGAACGTGACAGATTTCTTGCGAGCCTTGGAAAAGGAGCTTGAGGTGAGAGAACTTCTGGAGCCAATGTTTAAAAACAACGCGGCAGCAACTGAGAGGAAACAGTACTTTCGAAGGCCAATGGAACGAAACAAAGAGGGTACAGCGACAGCACTGCATACGAGCACTGGAAAGGGAGAGAAGAATTGTGCATATTGTCTCGGAGACCACGAAGAAGAACAGTGTACAAAGGTAGTGGACATCGAAGCACGTAAGAATATTATTAAGAAATTTGGGCGATGCTTTTTATGTATTAAGAAAGGACACAGAGCCTTTGACTGCAGATCTCGTGCAACATGTAAAATTTGTAAGAAGCGACATCATGTATCTCTGTGTAGTGAAGGGATTGATAATAAAGGGAAGGATAGGCCAGAACCCTCAGCACCCCCAGATGTAGAATGTGCCAATATTGCCTCTTGCATTCAAGGTGATGAAAGCCCAGGCAGGGAAACCGCTGCTTTGCAAACCGCGCAAGCCTTTGTAAACGGGGATAAAAATATTCGCGTGCGCGCACTCTTTGACTGTGGAAGTCAAAGATCTTTCGTAACCCCCTGGGTGGTGGGGAAGGCCGGTTTGCGTCCCGTGAGAAAGGAAATGTTTGGAATTAAAGCGTTCGGAAGCAATGAGGCTGAGTATGTTGAAAGAGATTTAGTTGAGTTCGATGTTATGAATGTGAAAGGCGGGGAAAGAACGAAAATAACAGCCTTTGTTGTTGATAAGATTTCTGACATTCCTAATGTTCATTTAGAAATTGTGAAGAAAGATTTTAATCATCTCTCTAAGATTTGGTTTTCAGATGTAAACAAGGAGCAGGAAAGACTCGAATTGGACGTATTAATTGGAGCAGATTTTTTGTGGCGATTTCAAGAGCATGAGACAATACGAGGGGGGATCAATGAACCAGTTGCGGTGCGTACAAAACTTGGTTGGGTGCTGTCCGGGCCTCTGAAAGGTAAGAAAATTCATTCATTTGACAATTCAATGTCTTTTGTTGTTTGTGCCGAAACTAATTCGTTTAGTCTTGCAGCAGAAGAGAAACAAAATGCACAGCTTGATAAACAAATTGCCAAATTATGGGATTTAGACAGCGTTGGGATTAGGCCAAGTGATGATGTGTACACAGACGTCGTTGACAACATAACATTCACAGGAGAGAGATACTCAGTAGCCTTGCCGTGGAAAGTAGGCCACAGACAATTGCCGTCAAATTATGCAAACTGTGTTTCGAGGTTGAAAAGTCAGATTGGGAAACTGCAGAAAGAGCCAAAACTGCTTGAAGAATGCAACAATATCATTCGAGAACAAGAAGAAGCCGGTATTATCGAGAAAGTCAGTGAGTTGCCGAGTGCAGAAAAGGTGTACTACATGCCGAATCAAATCGTTGTAAGAGAACATGCCGAAACTACCAAAGTACGAATGGTTTTCGATGCGTCTTCGAAATCAGGTAAGCGTGGTACTTCTTTAAATGATTGCCTGCACGTAGGCCCTTCTATGAACCCCATGCTTTTTGATATTTTGACTCGTTTCAGGGAGAATAATGTTGCTTTGGTTGGTGATATTGAGAAAGCTTTTTTGAATGTTGAAATTGATGCAGTTGATAGAGATTGCCTGAGATTTTTATGGGTCGAAAATATTCATGACAAGGAGATTTCACCTGTTATCTTCCATTATAACCGTGCTGTCTTTGGAGTAAATTCCAGCCCGTTTTTATTAAATGCAGTTATTCGTAACCATGTGGAGAAATTCAGGGAATCAGACCCAGAATTCGCCACAAGGCTTTCTCAGAATTTCTTTGTAGATGATTTGTGCACAGGAGCAAAGGACTTGGAAGCTGCGAAGGAGCTTTTTGAGAAGTCAAGAGAAAGAATGCTGCAAGCTGGATTCAAACTGAGAAAATGGAAGAGCAATGATGCAGAATTGAGACATTACATGGAAGGTACAAGCAAAAACCAAGGAGCAGATGAAACTGATGCAAAATCTGAGGTATCATACACAAAGGAAACATTGAATGCAGGACAGGAACCTGAGAAAGGTAAGACAAAAGTTTTAGGCCTTATTTGGGATGTCAATAAAGATGATTTAGAAATTGACTTAACCAAGATGAGTAATGAGGATTCCAACAAGGTTACAAAGCGTTCTCTATTAAGTTCCCTTGCGAAAGTGTTTGACCCATTGGGTCTTGTTAGCCCTGTAACTTTGATGGGAAAGATACTCTTCCAGGAGCTATGTACCGACAAAACTGACTGGGATGAAGAGTTGCCTGCCAAGAAAAGAGAGAGATGGGAAACACTGTTGAGAGATGCACAGGCCGTTAAATCAGTAACTGTACCTAGAACATTACATGAGCCAGAAGGAAACAAGGTCAAATATTCTTTGCATGGATTTGGGGATGCAAGTACTAAAGCATATTCCGCTGTAGTGTACCTTGTTACTGAAACAGAGACAGGTAAGTACTCTCGACTTATTTGTTCCAAAACACGTATTGCCCCCTTAAAAGGTTTGACCATTCCGCGTTTAGAACTCATGTCAGCTCGAATCTTGGCAACTTTGATGGATACTGTGAAGAACGCATTGGCACAACAAATTGAGATCAGCGAGGTGAGATATTGGTTGGACAGTAAAACTGCTTTACATTGGATATACAATGCAGGTGAGTGGAAGCAGTTTGTGCAGCAACGCGTCAATGAAATCTTGAGATTGTCAGATAAAGAGTCATGGAACCATTGTCCTGGTAAGGAAAACCCTGCAGATTTGGGCAGTAGAGGAGAATTAGCCAGCACCCTTGTGGGGAAACCCATTTGGTGGGAGGGACCAGTGTGGCTAAGTCAGGGAGAAGAATTTTGGCCCAAATGTACATTTCTTAGTGAATCTGATGAAGTTTTGAGTGAGAAGAAGAAATCAAGTATTGTTTTGACTACAGTTGAAAGTTCTCAAGGGAGTCTTGAACAAGTTATTGACATCTCTCGTTTCAATTCTTTTACAAGGTTAATTCGAGTGACAGCCATGGTACAAAGGTTCATCAAAAACTGTAGGATGAAAGGAAATGCAAACAAAGTACTTGGAGCAATAACATCAGAAGAAATGCAGACTGCAGAGGATCTATGGATCAGAAATGTTCAATTGCTGTTCAGTGGTGAGAAGGGTAAGAAAATGCTTAAAAGTCTTGGTGCTTATGAGGAGAATGGATTGATCAGATGCAAAGGTAGGTTGGAAAATGCAGATCTTGAATTTGATACAAGGAACCCTATTGTTATGCCTAGAGATCATAAATTAACTGAATTAATTATTCAGGATTGTCACAACAGAGTGAAGCATTTGAAGGTAAGATCAACTTTAGCTGAGGTTAGGACAAAATACTGGATTCCTCGTGGACGTCAATTGGTCAAGAAGATACTGCATCGATGCAAGATATGTATTCGCCATGAAGGTAAACCTTACGACGCACCATCTACTGCTGCTTTGCCTGAGTTTAGAGCACAGGCTAGCCCACCTTTTGCTAGAGTAGGTTTGGACTTTGCAGGCCCTTTGTTTGTCAAGGATGGTAAGAGAAATATGAGTAAAGTCTACATAGCACTTTTTACTTGTGCAGTTACTCGTGCAGTTCACTTGGAGCTTGTCCAAGACATGTCAGTTGATGTATTTTTGAGATCTTTTCGCAGGTTTGTTGCAAGAAGAGGATCACCTACGATGGTAGTATCGGATAATGCGAAAACTTTTAAGTTAGCCGCAAAATTGCTAGGACAGTTGAAGATTGATGATGATTTCTTGTCTTATTTGCAGGGTGAAAGGATTTTTTGGCGTTTCAACTTAGAGCGCAGCTCGTGGTGGGGCGGGTTCTTTGAGCGGATGGTGGGAACGGTAAAACGATGTTTGAAGAAAGTTGTGGGCAAAGCAAGACTTGACTATGATGAGTTGCAAACCATTTTGATTGAGGTAGAAAGCATCGTTAATTCCCGTCCGCTGACTTATGTTTATGATGAACTTGAATCAGAACCGTTAACGCCTTCACATTTGTTGTATGGACGCAGACTTGCAGTGTTGCCAGACAAGAGAGATCCAGAACATGTTGATCGAAATGTCAATTTCTCAAAACGTTATCGTTATTTGGTTTCTAAAATATCTCATTTTTGGAATAGGTGGCATCAAGAATATTTGGTTGATTTGAGAGAACAACACAAAATTGTGGAAGGAAGAACATCATCAATTAAGATTGGAGACATGGCATTGTTAAAAGAAGACAATGTGAAGCGACAGTTGTGGAAAATGGGTATGGTAGAAAGACTAATTGTGGGTAAAGACAATCAGGTAAGAGGAGCTAAAGTACGTACTATTTCTCGTGATAAACCTCAGTTTCTCTTTAGACCTCTTCAGAAGTTATATCCTCTGGAAGTTAGAGACGGAGATCCTGAAAAGACAGAGACAAACGAGAATGTGACAGAAAAAAGTGAACAAAAGTTGAAAGATGTGGAGTTGAAAAAAGTGAGAAATGAGGAAGAATTAGGAGATCGTGAGGAGGAGAACGGAGAACGAGAAAAAGGTGAAAGAGTCAGTAGTGTGCGGCCCCGCAGAGCTGCTGCGCAAGACGCACGCTGGCGAACTCGTCTTCTGCTTGACTCTGGCGAGTCAAGGAGGGGGGACGTGTTGGGGAATTGCCCTGGGAATCACCATACCATTGCGAGGCAGCATTGTGCCGCCAGTAAATTTCCCAAGATCTAGGGTAATATCGTAATATCGTATGACTGTAAGTTGAGCCAATCAGAAGAGGACTCATATTATGTATTGTTGAGTAATTTTAAGGGTGTAAGCAGGTGGGGGGCGGAGAGATTTTGTTGGATGGAGATGAAAATGGAGTAAAATTGAGAATGTTGCTTGTTTTGATCGTCATTTCTACACGAACCAGCAAGACGTGAAGCGTTCAGTCGGCGCATTTCACGACAATAAGCATCTTTGTAATGGGGAAACACGAAAATTAGGTACTCTTTTTACGACCAACGCTTTTGTTTTTATATAAAATTTTCGTCTGCATGTTATAAATGCCATCGATATCGCTGACCTGTTTCTGATATTGCGGCACTGTTGGTTTGCCGAGTTTGAATATCGATTTGCGCTCAACATTTCCATAGAAAAGGTACAAATATTGCAATGTAGCTTAGGTGGCAGTAACATGAAATTGGTTATAAATTAGCGTATTTTTAACTGGCCTTCATTCGTCATTAATATAATTTGTCTGTAGAGCATTCTAGGATGATCTACGCCTCCGGGACGCCGCCAAGCCTGATCTCATCCGTCTTAGGTTCCTCCAAGTTAAGTCTATTGTACTCTGCCAGGGTGCATTCCGAGGCCCTCCCGCCAGAGAAATCCGGTGGAGAGCTATCTTCTGATTTTTTCTGACTTGCTACAAGATGGCTTTTTTCACGCGAAGGTTTTTGGTCAAATTGCCAATGGCAGGGAATCCTACTGTGCCCATATCCCTGGCGGGAACATCGGGTGGAGAGAAAATTGGAATGCTCACATATACTGTAGTCTGGTTCTTTTCGAATGTTGGAGCAAATTTGCTATACACTCACTGAGCAAAGAGACATCATGTAGGGAAATTCGTGAGTTGCTGGGAAACTACTCAGAACAGGAGACATCGAAAGATGGACGGATTTGCGTATTTTTCGATGATTTTATTTGTTTACAACGGCTTTTGCTTACACAAGGTGACAAGGTAGTCATCCACTTGTTTCGGACTTTTCGAGTTTGCATACGCTTTCGCTGACATCGAGTTTCAAAAATTGTAGAGAAGTTTTCTTTGAAAAGAATACAAACGTATTGCTACGCATTGCTAGCTTCTGATGCTTCTGAAAAGCTAGGTTCTCATGCGTCTTCTGAATACTCGACGAACGTCTTTGCAAAAAAACCAAATTGTGTAAAAATTCTTTACGACAGATTACGGCCGACCCATATCATACACAGATACATGCTTAGCTGAGAAGAGCTGAGTTTCGCCAGTTACTAATAACTAAGGCTAAGACTTGGGCAAGTCCACCAGTTACTGTTCTTGATCAACCATCTTGTTAGCGACTTTCAAGATCGCAAATGCACAAGAAATTCGGCAAATCAACACACACGAAATTCAATACGTTCTCACTCAGCAGCTCCATCCACGCTGCACCCTTTATCCGAAAACCCCTGCATTTTTCAAGGTTGCAGATCAATAAACAAGAAATTAAACACATCCTTACCTATGATAACATAGGTCGAGTATAAAATCAATGTTAATAGCGCGAGGTATACTTTTCTGCAAGAGCTGCAAGCCATCTTGCCGCCTGAGGATTTATATATCCATATTACTTCATGGAAAAAAACCCATGCATTTTTTAAAATCACAGATCAATAAACAAGAAATTAAACACATCCTTACATTTGATAACATAGGTCGAGTATAAAATCAATGCTAGCGCGAGGTATACCTTTTTGCCAGCCGTCTTGTCGTCTGGGGGTTTATATCCATTACTTTATTCCAAAAAAGCCCATGCATTTTTCAAAATCGCAGATCAATAAACGAGAAATTAAACACATACACATCCTTACCTCTGATAACATAGGTCGAGTATAAAATCAATGCTAGTGCGAGGTATACTTTGCTGCAACCCATATTGCTGTCTTCACTTTGCCGAGGACTGGCGTCTTTCTATCGCACTCAAATCACTGATTACTTCCCAGATCCTTTCGTGAGCCTCGTTACTACTCAACTGATTGACCTGTCAGTTTTAAATTGCTTTCGTTCGCTTTGAATTCGCGGGAGAGTATTACCCAGTCTCCCATCCGGGTCACCATGATTCAGCAAGAGAAATCAATAGCTTAATCAAAATGATTGACAATGGAATTCCCGTCTCGTTTCCTTGGCTCTATCAATTATTTAATCACTTCATTGTAATCACGGTGAGTTTGCAAAATATTTCAAAAGCAAACATCGTTATCTCATTTCCATACATGTATATGCTGATAACAGCCATGTAACAACAACGCATCAGGCTTCTGCACTATGCTCCTACGCAGGTTATGAAAATTCTGCTTTGCAGAGGAGACAGATGAAGAGGAATTGTCTTCTGCAGAACTTCTGCAGCACATTGCGACAGATGAAATGCATCTTGGTCAAATGCCTCCCGACGCCATCTTTTCCAGAATCGTGCTCCCAGAACAAAAAGAGTCACGCGTTTCCAAAATTCCCGCCATATTGTCATTGATACATGGCACCAAAATTCTGCAACACTCTGCGACCAAAGGAAACGTCATATCAGAGAGTCGCAGAGCGTAGAGTGCAGCAAATCAAAATTCCATGACACTCATTCCATGACAATCAGACCCGTAGGAGCGTTTTTCAGATTGGAGGGGCACTAATTCACACCGAAGGGGTAAAGCTTCCGGGGGTCCGGGGGCGAAGCCCCCGGAAGAATTGCTCGGTCAATGCGCTCTTTTCTTTTGGCAACGCCCTTCTGTGCATTGCTGAAAAGGCATTTTATGATCGGAGGTCGTGAAGAAAAGAAAACGTTTTCTCTTTTTTCATTCATGTTAAATCTTTAGAATTTGATCGACGTTTTTTGGTCGTTTTCAATGGTTTCGAAAACTAAAATTTTAGGAAACTCACTTCTAGCTCTAGAAATTGAAAACGGAAAAATTTGCAAAAATCCCAGTATCTAATTCAGGCTTTATGCTAACGATTAAGTCATAAATTTTCAAAATCGGACCTGAGTTGGATTTATTGTGGCCTGCCAAACGTGCATAGTTTATTTTGGCGCACCCGGTATTTGAAATATATTTCAAACAGGTTAGCTAAAATCAAACTACGATAGGACAAGAATACTTTGTCGAGAGCATTGCGTAAGATTTTACTTGATAGTTGATTTACAAAAGTCATCACACAATTTTCATGGCGTCCTATGAAAGCCATGGCATGGCCAGAGTAAATTAAATGGGCGGAATTGAAATGAGGGGGTCTGGGGGAAGCCACCAGGAAAATTTTTGGGGCCACGCCCTTTACTTTGGCTTAGAATGCATCTCCCAATATCATGCTTGCCATTAGCGACAAGGAATCTTTGATAGCGTTGTGACAGTTCTCTTATGAGTTGAAGCATGAGGAAAATTTTTGAAGAAACATCCTTTACTTTGGCGTAGAATGCATCCCCTGATTCCATATTTCCCAATGCTAAAATGGAAGATTTGACATTTCTTGGAAAATTCTTTCCCAACTATACCCAGCTTTTTTCTCTTCGGTTTTCGAGGATCTCGAGGACCACGCCACTGTTCGTTAGTTTAGATATGATTATTGATTCTTGAAGTCTGGGTACTTTTCGTCTCTCTTCACGAAGTGCTTCTGATGTCAAAAGGGTTGAGCTTTCCAAAGTTAAATTTCTTTTCATTGGAATCTATGACAAATTCGCTTACGATGGTGACAAGGTTGAATTTATCAACTCTGTTGTTGTGCACATGTTTCACCATCAGGTTGTTGAGGCGGTAGTTTGCTGTTGTTGAACTTAGATAGGTCTTGACTCGCTTCAGTGCCAAGGGCCTGTCACTGATGATTAGTTTTCTACGTTATTATGAAGAATAAAAACTTCAACTTCTGGAAATTATTGGGGGGGGGGGGGGGCCGGGCCCGACCGGCCCCAATAGGTGCTACGGGCCTGATACTAATGAATATGTTTCATGAAAACCTGAACTTGCCCAAGTCAAGTCCAATGAAAACCAGGCTTTGTATGTTTATAGCCCGGGGGGGGGGGCACTTCTATACTTTCCTATAGTATCATGCTCGTACAAAGGTTTAACATATGCACCCTAAACGCTGACCTGTTTTAGCGAAATACATACCCTAATCGCGGAAAATTTTCTCCAGAACATACCCTTTCCCGCGTCAAAATAGAGCCTCTCGATTTCAGGTACCCTAATCGCTGATAAATCAGTTATCAAAATTGCTAATACTGCCGGTGTGATTTGAAGAGAAGTACCTTGGGTACCAGACTCTCTAAAAGATAATTTTATAGATGCTACCACAGTGGCTTGGCCAAGGTAAATTAAGTGGGGGTATTGAAATGAGAGGGTCTGGCGGCGAAGCCCTTAGGAAATTTTTTGGGACACGCCCTTTACTTTGGCTGAGAATGCATCTCCTAATATCATGCTTGCCAACAGCGACAAGGAAACTTTGTTAGTTTTGTGACAGTTGTTCAAATAAAGTAGGGCACGAGGAAAATTTTTTGTCGAAATATCTTTTACTTTGGCTTAGAAAGCATCTCCCAACATCATGCTTGCCATTTGTGGCAAGAAAACCCTTATAGTTTTGTGACATTTATCCTATACATAGGAGCACCAAGAAAATTTTTGAAGATGCATCCTTTACTTTGGCATAGAATGCATCCCCTGATTCCATCTTTGCCGATGCTAAAATCGAAGCTTTGGCATTTATCAGAAAATTCTTACCCAACCTATGCCAAGTCATTTTCTCTTCGGTTTTAAAGGAATCTCGAGAGCCATCTTTCGAAAGAATTGGTGGGGGCAATAACCCCCCATACCCATACCCCCATGATGTTAATAATGTTAAAATGATGTTACAGATGCTATTATTCATAGAGTCTGGTACCCAGGGTAGAAGAGGAAGAAATTCACTCCCGAATTCCTACCCCACTACCCCATCTTGTGCTGGTCTGCTTTTTCAAGGTCTTTGACTTGTTACAAATTCTATTTTAGAAATTTTGATTAGAATATCATTGCACAGGAGTTAGGAACTTATGAAATGCAAAATAATACACCCTTTTTTTTGAAATTATGGTCGATTTGGCACCCCTAAACACGGGCCCGCGCGGGCCTGTGCCTACTTTGAAGGCCTTTGAATAAAGACACCCTTTGATATGATATAATTTTTTTTTTTATACACGAAACTACCCTTCAGCTTAAATACAATAAATAAATTGGTTATTAACAAAAGATCAAATTACCTAAGATGCTGTTCTTCCAGGGGGTCGTGTTTTAAACTGATATTTTCAGTCAGCTCTTCAAATACTCCTTTAGTTCTTTTTTAAAGCGACTAATAGTCGGGAGTTCTCTAATATCAACTGGGATATTGTTCCAAACTTTCATAGCAGAATAGTAATAACTCTTTTTCGCATATTCTGTATTTAGTCTAGGAATTTGTAGATCTCTACAGTATCTTGTTGCATAGTTTGACTGCGACGATCTTTGCTGAAATTTATCCCAGAGGCTTTCAGGGCTTAATTTGTTCATAATCTTATATGTCATGACCGATCTATCAAATCGAATAATATTTTCAACGCTCAGCCAGTCACATGACCAGTTATCCTTGAATCTGGCGCTTTCGATTATTGACCGGGCCCTGTCCTGCAGACGTTGGAGGGTATCAAGTTTTGTTTTTGGAAGGCTGCCCCATATTTCATTAGCATAACGTAGATGGCTCTCGACAATAGCGTAGTAGACACTACACAGCTTTGTTTGGGGAATTATATTTCTTAATTTCTTTAATGACGCAAGTCCTCCAAAAACTTTACCCTTCACAGTTTTGTATTGCTCTTCCCACTTTAGGTTCTCGTCGACAGTTACACCTAGCGATTTCGTCTTCGTAACACGCTTAATATCTGAGCCATTTAACGTGAGTGCATTCGAGATATTCAGCGCATTTACTTTACGAGAATGGCCTATTATCATATATTCTGTCTTTGCGGGGTTAGGACTTAACTTATTTATTCTCATCCACTCCGAGAGGTTGAGCAATTCCTGTTGCGCCTCTAAGACCAGTTTCTCAACATCATCCGATGCGATTGTTACATTTGTATCATCGGCATAGATACTTGCTTGGGAAAATTTCAAACACTTCTCGAAGTCGTTTAGATATATGATAAAAAGGAGAGGACCTAGGCAGGAACCTTGAGGTATGCCACACGTTACCTCACTTGTCATTGATCTCTGTCCATTTACAGAGCAAAATTGCTTCCTATGATCTAAATAGGACTGAAACCAGTTCCCAGCGTTGCCCCTTATACCGTATCTGCACAATTTTTTGACCATTATTTTGTGATCGACCGTATCAAATGCTTTCTTTAGGTCAAGAAATATGGTCAAGTTCAATTTCTTACTGTCAATATTTTCATACCAAAAATCGGTACTGCATATCAAGGATGTTATTGTGGAGTATAGTTTACGAAAAGCTGACTGATTCTTGGTGATTACATTATTTTCAAGAAGGAAATCAAACATCTGATCGTGTACTATCCGCTCCAGGATCCTAGAAAAAATTGAAATAACTGAAATGGGCCTATAATTGTTTACATCCTTTTTTGCACCTGATTTAAATATAGGAGTTACTCTTGCAAGTTTCCAAATGTCTGGGAATATACCGTTTTTTAATGATGAATTGAATATCATCATCAAAGGCTTTGACACGAGGTCTCCCACATCTTTGACAATGGCTGTGGGTACTTTATCGGGACCAGCTGCCTTTCCGCTTTTTAGCTGTTTAATTGCATTCAATATGAAAACATCGTCAACAGTTTTAAATTCCATTTCCTTTAGCTCTGGCTTGATGTTTTGGAGACAGTCATCACCTGGCTTAGAGACAATCTTCTTTGCCAAGTTTGGACCAACTGAGACGAAATGCTGGTTTAAAGCCTTCAGAATGTCACGCTCTCGAGTGAGACATTTACCGTCTACTTCCACGCTCGAAAGTTTCACTGAATTTTCATTTTTGTCTAATACTTTGTTGATGGTTTTCCACATTTAAATGTGGCTGCCATACTTACAGGGTCATTATTAAATGGACTAAGGATGGTTTCCCAGTCAATCTGTTGTAAGTCTTGACGGAAGAGCATTTTATCATATTTTTTCATGTTGCGAGACTCAACAATTTTTTGTTTATTTCCTTTACGTCGCCAAGAATTTATTTTCCGAATACCATACACCAGATAATGGTCAACCATCCCAGTTCTTATTACATCTGCTTCTATGATATATTTTGGATTGGTGTAAGAGAAATGGTCAATAAGCGTCTTACTTACTTTTTGCTCACCAGATTCAGTGGTGGTCATGGCAACCCGCGTAAAACCCTTAATCAATTGCTCAAGTTGGTACTCAGAGTAAATCAATTTGAGCTTCTTGGCATTTGCGTTTTTTGCGTTTTTGAAATCACAGTTGGTGTCCCCAATCAAAATTACTTCCTTATCTTCTTTATCTAGATTTTTTAAAATTTCTCTAAGGTTTTCGAATGCAGTGTAATCGACACTTTCCCGCGTTTTTTGTACGCGCCACATCAGGTACCAAGTGCCCCCCCCGGGGTTTATAGTTAGCGCTGTTGATAGATTGATAGATTGATATGGACGCTTCATTTACTTTCATTTGCAGGGCCGAAGTCAGTGGGGGGCTGAAGGGGGGGGGGGGCAAAACACCCCCCCAGAAGGCCATTTGTCGGAAATTTTACTCCACCTGTCGGATTTTTTGTTTTGTTACAGGCCTACATTTAGAAGATTTTACTGGGAAAATGATGCATAGAACATGAATTTATTGACTTTCGATAAATTTTGACGTGAATTTTGAATCCACAGCATTTTTTCCTTCATGTTGACCAATTTTGAAGGCGCCAACGTTGAAGCTACAAAATTATTCCAAAATATAGTCATTAGAGGAGCACATCAGTACTTTTGGTGCATGTTTTAACCAGACCCTGTTTTAACATATGTTCCTAGAATTGGGGTTGTTGCTGTTGTTGACTTTAGAGCGTCAGAAAGTTTGGTTCTTTGCCCCCCTAAGAATTAAGGCTGGTATCGGGTCTGATTTACTCCGCTGGACCTCCATATTCCAGTGCCATTCTTGGTCCAAGCAATACACGGCTCCAACCGCTGGAAAATTTTGGTAACTGCGCTGGCGCTATGATCATGTGATTTTGCTCATGTGATGTTTTCATTCCAGAGCAACCAAATCAAGATGGCGTCGTTCGTGCTGAAGATATCCTCATTGGTGTTTTTGTCCATCATTGCAGTTGTATCATCAGCTGATAATGCAACATATCCTATCGTGCTGTGGCATGGAATGGGTAAGAAATTTTCTTTCCGGCAGTGGTTCCAAATGCC
Organism: Aurelia coerulea; assembly: GCA_039566865.1. Classification (NCBI taxonomy): domain Eukaryota; kingdom Metazoa; phylum Cnidaria; class Scyphozoa; order Semaeostomeae; family Ulmaridae; genus Aurelia; species Aurelia coerulea. The sequence goes on from CM076963.1 coordinate 11,696,153, forward strand.
CGAATGGCCCATGTAAAAGTACTTTAATAAATATAAATTTTAATAGGCCTACTTATCCCATCTAACCTCAAAAAAGCATAATACATGAACTGCATGCATCACACAGCACAGAAAGGACACTTCCAAAATATACAAAAAGAGGAAGATGACACATGTATGTCTTCTATTAAGACTCGTCATTATCTCTCCTAACTATGGTATGGATGGTCTTATAATAAACCATGTTTTATACGAAAAACGGCTACAGTTTTTTTCCTTGCGTTTTTTCGTTGTTCCTTCACCTCTGAGGGGACCATTGTGGAATTAGAGGGAATCTAAGCATATAAGAGCCTTCAATAGAAATAACATTGCAAAGACAACAATATAGGTTGATACACGTGCCGCACCATATTTTGGCAACTGATCTACTCTAGTTTGACCGTAAGTGGCTGGAGCCCCTTTTATATGCTTACATTCCCTTTAAGGTCATCTTGACCTTTTAATGCTATCCTTGCCAGCATAGGAATCATTTGTCGTACAGATAACCAAATGCTCATGGCCCATGGCCTTCAAATGCCAAGCCTCATTTTCATGGACCAATCAGATGGCTAAAAAGCGAATGAGATAACAGAAACCATTGAAGATTTTCCGAATTATACCTACCTTCATCAAACGCAACCAGGACAACAAACTGATTGAAATTTCCTGATTTTTTTTTGAGAAATCTATTCTCCAGATGTTTGGGTGTACAAGTTTGGATGCCGGTTAAAATATCTCCACGATTGACAGAGTGCCTCTCAAATAGGCTTGTTGAAGCCTGTTTACGCCACTTCAAGTCAGGTGATAAAATCTCTTGATAAAACCTCTTTTGAACTTTATAAGTTATTTCGCAATGAGCAAACCAGTGCATTTGGGGACTTGATCAGTGCAATTTGCTACTATTGCAATCCCATGCTTGCCACACACCCTATGAGAAAAACTAATATTTTTTTGCATTGCACCGATGCACCACTAAACAGTAGGAAATGGTAGAAAATAACAAGTGCTGTATGTGTACACTGGTTTCTTTTCATACAGGGGCTTGGCCAGCCTGAGTGCAAACCCAATATTTCGGAAAAGGTGTGATTTTTAGTGATGTGTTGTTTAGTGTGGTGAAAAACATGTCATTCAGTATAATCATAGTCATAAGATTTCTCTTATAAATGACCTGAAGGGATTTGCACTGTGTAGCAAGCTTTTGGTCATTGTTGCGCAGACCCTTTCTTCTTCGGAATATTGGGTCTGCACGCAGGGCTTGGCATTAAAACCTGCAATTTCACCTTCAGTTAAAAACTAGGCTAATTTCCTGCAAGCAAATTTCTATTTTTGCAGCTGTTTCAAGATGTACTGCATGCTATTCTGTTGGTGTTGGTCAGCATTTTCCCTTTTCTGTTTGCCATTTTGACTCGTAATAGCCTTTTTGAGTGGCATCTTTTATTATGTTTTGTACCTCTTCCTGTACAGCATTCTGCATACATGGCTAATGTCTGGAGTGGGTGTGGGACAAAATCTGTAATACTCTTCGTCGAGGCATTCTTGATTTCGTGGTGGTGTTTCAGTGTATCATGTAGTGCTTTTAGTGTGTCATGAAGTACTTTTAGTATGTCTTGCTGTGGTCTTATCATACCATATGATGGTCTATAGAAAAGATCACATCATTAAGTTGTTTTAATGTAGCAAGAAGTGGTTCTTGTATGTCTTGTAGTGGTTTTACTCACTCCATACTAATGAATGGCTGACTAATGTGTCCCATAAACGATGGCGTTGAGGATATGGAACATTTCTTGCTGCACTGCCACTCTCATCATCTGCAGAGAAATAATCTCCTCGACCGCGTACAGGCAATTTTGCTTTCAAACGGTTTGTAGAACCTTTCCAATGAGGAACTAGTGTCAATAATTTTGTATGGTGATACAAGGTTACCTTTTGAGTCAAATAAAACAATCAACACTAGAGTTCATTGAATCATCAAAAGAGATTTTCTTAAGTCATTTCCAGTGAAATTTTCGTCTCCTCCCCCCACATTTGTATCATTTTTTTCTTTTTGTAGCTTTAGTTTATGCTGTAGTTTGGTTAATTATTTTCATGTAAATGTTTTATGTTATATGTTAAAGCCACGGGGTTGTAATTTATTCTCATTCTCCCTGTGGTATCATGCTGTAACCATGTTCTGTTATTGTAAATTTTAGATTGATACAAAAAAATGGCTGACTAATCATAGTAAACTGCATCTTTATTCAAGGTGATTCATGCTGCAACCCCCTTAGCATGGGGTCTATCAAGAGAGTATTGGAAAAGCAAGTTGGCAATGGAGTTTATGTAAAGTCTCTGATGGTTGGCAGTAGTGTAATGCAGGTAAAAATTTCTTCCTCTATTTGTTTCCCAGGGGGTGGGTAGGTACTTGACTTTAATTTTTGTACAGGGGTGTGCCCACCAAAAATTTCTTTACTCAGGTGGGGACCCAGCTCCAGAATTGACCCCTCCAAACGATAGCCAACTCTGGAAAGATTGGTGAAAACAATACTCCAAAACGTAAAATTCATTCTTCTCATTTCAATCCCAGTTTAGTCCTGAAACTCTAAAACCATGCTAAAACCACGCTGCGCTCCCTGGTGTATTTGCCAATGATGTATTTACATTTAAAGATATCTTTCTGCAGCATAGTTCTGCAACAGGTTGTGAAAATGCTGTTTGATCATCTTTGTTGTTGTTGTCTTGAGCAGCTACCAAACTCACAAGATATATTTGATGTACTTACAATTTTACGAACTTTTTTTGCGTTGATGTTTTCATATATAGCTGCAGATAGTTGGACACATTTATTCCTTTATTCTATTCATTTCTAGGACATTGAAAATGGCTTCCTGTTGAACTGCAACACTCAAGTTGAAATGGTCTGCAAGATGATCGCAACAGATCCTAAGCTCAAAAATGGCTACAATGCTCTTGGATTTTCTCAAGGAGGACAGTTCCTGTAAGATATACTCTTTGCCTTTGCTCTGCTTACAGTGTTCCTTGCAACAGTTGTCTGAGCTCCATTCAAAGGGAATTTTACGGGTTTTTGTATGGTGTGGTTGCAGAGTAATAAATTCTGCATTCCAGCGTCTAAACATTTTTCTTCGTTTTTCTCTCAATGACTGACAAACTGTAATCTAAATCTTCATTTAAAGTACTTATGCAGCGAAAATTTCGACCCTGATACCATTACCTGCTTGGAAATCATTTTCGATATGGCCAAGCTTTTAGATTTTTTCAAGATCTTTCATCATTTATCAAGATATTTAATTTTTTAATTTCAATTTCAATTTGGTGCTTTTCATCAACCATTGGCAGGAACCACATGATACTTGGTCATATGACGATTGATCCTTCTTGGTGTCAGTTGAAACAAAACATCTTTTATTTCCATGGCAACAGACTTGGGTCTAGGCCCCAGAAGAGCATTTTGATTGATGAGATTTTCATCAGATTAGAAGTAGCAGAGACGTAGGAACCGGGGGGGGCACTGGGGGCACGTGCCCCCCCCCCCAAGATTTTGAAATAAACAAAGAAGTGCCCTTTTTGTTGTCAGGAAATACCCCTTTAGTTTAATGGAAAAAGTGCCCTCGAAGTATCGTGCCCCTCCAAGTTTGAGATGCTTTCTACGTCCCTGAGAAGTAGTAACATGAATGATTACTTGAAAAAAGAAAGGCCACGATACCAGCGTCGATCATTGAATCCGAAGATGCTTGAGGTGACGAATGAATTAATAAATTTTTAGGCAAAAACATTGCAACGTGATGAAAAAGACAACAGCAAATGTGCTTGAATTTATTTATTGCCAATATTTCGTCCTGCCATACAGGACTTCTTCTGGAATAATTACACCTGTAGCCTATCGTAGGCAATGAATTGCAATAAAAACAATTGCTCCGAGGATCAAAGAGTTTGCTTGTTCTTCACACAACAGCCAATCAAATGATATCAGTGAAAGATGTGGAACCAAGTTTGTCATAGAGATGATAAAAGTGTTATTTTCTTGCAAATAGGCCTTGTTTCAATCATCAGCGAACTTCATGATATAGAAATCGCTAGTCATAATTGTGACGTGAGACATCAGCAGCTTAAAATTTAAAAATCAAATAAAAGCTCGGTAATGGTAAATAATACTGAACAAATTTAAATGCTAATATTACCCTTATCAAAAGTAATTTCCAAGGTCGACATTTTTGCTGCATAAGCACATTAAGCCCATGTACTTTCAAACAGGTCCCCACTTTGAAATAATTTTACAAATACGCCCCCTATGAATAACCATGGGGGTATTTTAATTCCCAAGAAATGGAATATTTTGGAAATTTATACGTACTTAGGCTGGGTATCATATTCATTGTTGCTTCATTTCAATGTTACATTTTTATACGTCATATCCTCTGAATTCTAGTTTAGAATTGAGGTGTTTTTCACTTTTCTCCATACCTTATGAGCTAGAATAGTAATTTGTCATGAAAACTTTATCATACTAATTAGTAAGTCCATAAATGTGTAGCTCAAGTCCTATGCTGACAATCCCCCCTAGGACATCCTGGGTGTTTGCTAATAAAATGTTCCTGGCCTTTGGCCAGTCGACTGTAAATTTTCTTCAGCTCTGGGGTATTTGATGGTGAAACTATCGCTGATTCAGTTGATAGGAACATGCCATTCCAAAAAAATGTGCCCTGCCTTGTGGATCTTTTTCCTCCAGGCAAAAATGTATTTTTCCAAACATTTGATCAACACTAGATATGGAAATAATATTAATCAGATCAATTTGGTTGTTTTTATCCGTCGTTAACCTGTTTCAGAATATAGATTTTGAATTCTTACACGTTTAAGTGATAAATTCATTTCTTAACTCTTTGATCACTTGATCAACAGGCGTGCAGTTGCTCAAAGATGTCCTTCACCACCTATGATTAACCTGATTACGTTTGGAGGCCAACATCAAGGTATTGATTTATTTCTTATTGGTGCTTATACATGATGTTTCAGAAAAAATGCAACTCGACTATATTTGCAAATCTGAGAAAGATGATATGATTTTCGCAGATATGATGTATAATGCCTGAAAGTACATTCTTTCTTCTTTCTGACGATATGGAGTTTGGATACATCAATAAAATTATTTATCGTTTAATTAGTATTTAAGTACGGATGGCCGATTTTAAATGTAGCATTCTGTAAGAGCAAGATCGACACCTTTTGTACCTTGGAAACTTACGCAACGGATTTTGTCAAATATTTTGGGCCTTGAAACACTTTAGGTGATACCCTAAGATAGGCAAAATACGGTTTTATTCCAATGAGATGCATTTGCTACGAATGATAAATTAAGCTCTCGCAAAGATAGAGTTTTGCCCATGTGAATTTCCTATCACTTTCCAGCATCTTAAAAGGCCATATCGTAAAAGCTCTATTAAGCCCCCATCTCTATTAAGCCCCCTCTCTATTAAGCCCCCCCCCACTTATATAAAATTCCAGAGGTCTCCAAAGATTCTCCATTTATTGAGCTAAATAAGTTTTTCATGTTAATTTTGATGTGTTTTGCGATAAAACTTTGGCGAATTCATGTATGTAACTCGTTAAATTGTATGTTTAAACCACAAAATGTGATGCAAAAAGGACTAAAAAGTGTCAAAAATTAAATAAGCCCCCCCCCGGGGGCTTAAAAGAGCATTTACGGTACTTACTGAAATGTTAATTAAGTGATGAATAATACAATTGATATGCCTAACCTGGATGTCATTAGAAAGAAGATAGATCATGCTTTCAGATTGTCTGCCAAATTGATCCAAATATTATTATTTCCTAAAGAATCTCAAATGAAGGTGGACTGTGTTTTTTCTGAAACAACCTGTACAGTAAGAACCCGCAAAATGGAAACCAGTTTTTTCAAAACAGCCTGTCCAGTTTCTTATCAAAAGGGCATTTATCTGCAAACAGGCTGAAAGGTGTCTTATCACATGCTTAAGAAACCTTCAAATCTTTAAAGAAAACCCAGAGCAAACGCTGTTGAATAGTATGTTCTTGTTTCGTAGCCTTCTCTCCAAATTTGCTCAATCATAGCATGCATGCCAAGTTTGCTTTTGCACGGAATCTCTAAAAAATGATTAGCACCTGATTTTCACAAAAATTACTGAATAGGAATTTAGTTGGGATCCTCCTATTGGAAACCTTCCTAAAATTAGGCTGAGAAGTTTCTTATATGAGGGCACCATTTCTCAAAAAAATCAGCCTGAGGTTTCTTACAGAGTGGTTTCTATTTTGCGGGTTCTTTTTGTAGTGTTACACATCGGTAATCAATGTCTGTGCCAAAGGAAAATACACACGTTTACACTTGACTGTTCATGATTATTATTCAAGAAGGCAAATACAATTGAAAAGATTCGTTCTTCTCCTGAAACACAATCTGTGAATAGATTTTTGTAAAGCTTTTAATGCTTTAAATAAAGGAGTCTTAACCATATTTTTGAAATTCACTGGGAAAAACATAACTGGGAAAGAGGTTCTATTCCATAAATATATCAGTTGTTTGTGCATATGGCTATGATTCTTTGAATTACTTTACACGAAGATTTTGATTATGAATAAAGCAAATAGCTTTGAATATTATGATCAGACGTTTCAGGCCATAATCCTTCATCAGTAATTCTAAGGGTTATGCCCGAAGCGTTTTATCATAAAATTCAAGGCTATTTGCTTTATTCGTAATCAAAATCTTCGTGTTTTCTTTTCCACACTGCCTTTAACTTGGCTGCATGTGTAGTTGAAAAAGAGTAATAATACTTGATATTGTTGTCGCTTCAGCGAGGGCCTCGTTTCCCAAGAGCGGTAAAGGCGGACAAAGTCCCAGTCAACCAAAAATGTTTGTCGCCTTTGTTTTCGAATCAGAAAGCAGGATTTGAAAACCCGCATTTGGCAATTATGGCTTGAAGAAGCATTCCTCTAAGTAATGATAGCAGTTGTGGAAAACTGCTTTGGCAATTTTGAGCAAGCATTGCAGATGATTTAGGCCATATGGAGGTATATGTGATAGTGATGTACGAGGCTAATCCATTTCTGTTAGCGCTGGAAAATGAGTCGCAGATAGTAGCGGTATTTGTTCAGTTAAAATGCGAACTATGATATTCATTGAGTCTAGGCTGGTTATATATCAAATTTGTGTTGAAATATTCTGTTGTTTGTCATTTTGTGTTTGGAAAAATTGTTCGATCTTTCAAAGAAAGAAGAGCAAGAGAGTCCCAGTTGTCGCTTACCAAATCGAGACTATAGCCTGCCAAACCGAGACCGCTAAAACTGGGTATAGTTGTAGCGGGGTATATCAGTTTGGTGGAGGAGCGAAACTCCACTTGTAATCAGTATAGAAGGGAAATAGCAGGAGAACGATTAGCTAAAAGCCTTCTATTGTGCAGTTCTTGGTGATTAAGAGTATATCACCAGACGTAACTTCTAAAGACAACAACAATCTGCACTCCGTCTGGTTACTCCACCTTGAATGGCATTGCATTTGAATGGGTTTGACTTTGTATGGATATATCTCGCTGTAGGAGTTCTCTTTAATGCGCAATTTTTAGCTTGGAAACCCTTTGAGATATGATGATCTAGTTTAAATTGGTAAACAACGTGATTATAAAAGCTGTTTGCGGCATGACAAGAGATGATTTTGTCAATGATGTTTATTTGAGTGCTGTATCGCTGATGCGTTCTTGGTTCCTGAGACTGTGAGTGTGTGACTGCGTTACGCAGCCTCACTCCCTCCTTTTACTTCGTACATAACGAATACAAGGGTGTCCCAAAAAAGATTCTCGCCACATTTTTACATGATGTTGCTCTTCAGATGTTCAAATAACGTTTGCTGCCATCCCCATAAAAATCCATTGAAAAATGATGGAGCTATGACCTTTTTTTTCTTACTATTTTGCAGTGATAAGTAGCTTCACGTGAGTTAAGAAATATTTTCTGTGAGGTCAGAAATAGTGGAACTCTCTGAGGATTATTGGAATTTTCACGAGAGCTATGGCATTGGAGGCTGCTGCTTCATTTTCAACCCATGAAGCTATTTATCGCTGCAAACTAGTAAAACAAATGGCCGACCGCTGGTTTCAGTCATCGGGCAATTTGGTCTCCTAAAGGTCATAGCTCCATCATTTTACAAAGGATTTTAATGGGGATGGTAGCAAACTTTAATTGAAGATCTGAAAAGCAACATCATGCAGAAGTTTGGCGAGAATCTTTTGCCGTTTTGTCGCAATCTTCAAGCAAACGGGGCACAATTGTTTGCGACACCCTGTACATATATTTGAGCATGTTGTGACGCAAACTCGCCATTGGATTGCTCAAGTGCACATGCCATTGGACCGAAGATAATAGAGCTTTCATAAAGGCATTTCACAGTTTTTTTAGTAAAGCGTTCATTTCCTTCACAACACTTTTGTTATTTACATGCATTATGTCTATCCTTTTGCTGAGCCTTTTGAAAAGGTTATAGGACTGAAAGTAACGGAGCCATTATTAGTGCATTTCACAATTTTTAGAAAAGCATTCGTTTCCTTCGCAGCACCTTTTTACTGACATGCGTCATTTCTATACAAGAGATGATTATTTGCCATGATTTTCACTGAGTTAGCCATCACCTGATTTCTCACGTGATTGCTCAGAAGTTGACTTCTTGATCAGATTTTAATTAAATGCAAGCAAAAGCAAACAGCTATTCGTTTCCATATTTCATCAAAATTTTGAGCATCCATTCCTATTCAATGCTTTTAAATCCACCAGGTGATTTTTCTCTCGGAGCCAATAGACCGTTTAGTTGTGCTATAAAGGAGTCTGGCTCGAGCGATATTTTTTAAACATCTATATATATTTTTACACGATAGGGTTTGATTGGATGGAGTCGGAGCTTACTCCATAATGACCCTTAAGGCTGATTTCCAGTCGGTGGAATTTTCCGAGCGGGCGGAATCTTACACAATAAAAGGGCGCTCAAGCGTAACTTTCTTTTCAACTTCAGAGCGACATTTTCTCTCGTAAACAATAGAATTTCCGCCCGCTCGGAATATTCCACTGACTGGAAATTAGCCTTTAGACTTATTACAATTCGTCCCAGTTTTCGCTCGCAATTACGAAAACTTTATTACTTACGCATCTATTGGCTTTACCTAAAAACATAAAAAGCGAGCGAAATTTACGACGAATTGTAATCAGTCTTATAAAGGACCGTCAACTAACGCCAACGTCATTGAATTGAATTGATGTTGTTGTTGTCGCTTCAGTGTACTACGACATGTATGAGTCTACTTCCATTCCTATCGTGCACGTTCGAAATTGTACAAAGTGTATAAAATCCCGTTGACTTCAGATTGTTTTGTAGAATTGCCAAACGGTTTATTTTTGAACACTATCGACTAGCTCTGTTCGCAGTAGTTGATTTATGCAGAGTAAACAGAATATGTAATGGAGCTAGGTAATTTATGATCCAGTCATTAAGTGCATTAGCATCGTATAATGAATTGTAAGGAATTGTCAAAAATTTCCAAATGCGAGTCAGACTTTTTAAAAGGTATGAAAAACTACGAGGACATTGGTTTCATTGAGATATTTTTAGTTGCAAATACAAGCTTTTCTTTGAACCTTGCACGAATCCTTTCAAAATTGCGGCTAGCATCTTGGATCTTGGAGCATCTTGGCTGTACTTTCACAGTGCCGTTACTTAATATCTGTTCTTCATTTTTATGCTTCAGGCGTATTTGGTTTCCCTCATTGCCCTGGTGAAAATTCGACAATTTGTGACTACGTCAGGAGGCTTCTCGATTATGGTGCCTATGAGAGGTATACGACTTACTATTGATACCTATTTGGAAAGTTGCCTTCGAAAATACATTTTTGATTGATCTACACTTTTTTGATTGATCTACTTTACTTGTATGCCAAGAAATTAAATGTTATGAATAACTTATGCAGTGTCTGGAGCCCAGAAATATTTACAGACCTGTGAATAGTCACAGAAATTATGTTTCATTTCTAAGAGATTAGAATTCTGTACATATCGCCGAAAAGTGGGTGAAAATTCTTAAAGGAGCAGTCAGACGCGAAACGTGGGTAGCAGATTCTGCGTGTCACAATCCAATTCGTATAGGTCTAAATACCAAAACATGTCTGCTGTACCTCTTTGTTTGCTGTAATTCTGATGAAATTAATTGAGCAAGTAATCCAGTAATATTTGAGAAGGTTCTATTCACCTTTCGGTTTCACCAAGCATCATAACTCTGACTCAAAGACCATATTCTTTGGTGAGTTTCTTGCCCACTTCGACTTGTAGATTATCTCTTCGCAGCTTCCAAGTTGCTTCAGCAAGATCGCTGTTTACGACTTTCAGGAATTTGTGATAGACAAAATAACTTCGAACAATATCTGTCAATTAAATCCTTGAGATTGTCAAGAATAACGTCGATGGAAATGGATTGAAATGTGCGATAATCCCATTCAAAATCTGCATTGACGAGTCGATGCAAAGTCTAAGCACTTTTCATACAAATACAATGAAAATGTCCCGCGCAACGTCACGTCTGACTGCCCCTTTAATGCAAAATTGTATTTTACCAGTAATGCAATTCAAGTGCCAAATTGATTCAGAAATTTTTAGCTTCTTACCTTTTTTAATAAGTTGTTTCAGGTTTAATGATTTGATTCCACTGTTGGTTCTGAATCCAGCTTTTCTAGACTAGATCAAACGTTGCTCTCTTAGTTGTCTTTCTTTCGTCACAGACCATTTCATGTGCCAGTTTTCTCTCGAAGATGCCCATCCACCTTTTCAGGGCCTCCCACGACTTTTCGCATACCGTGTGAATTGAGTAATCTGATTGGTCAATAAGGGTCCTAACTTTGTGCAAACTTTTGTATTGAACCAATCAGTCTCGTAGATTTTGTGGCCGCATGACTGCTTCGCGGGAAGATAGAACAGATGGAATAGAGCCCATTCTTACAAATCATGTGATCAGTAACGACACGTGCCTCTTAGTTGAAAAGGTGGATCATTCTGACCTCTCACAGATTAAGCCTTTCTAGAGGAGGCCTATTGATTTTTCTTTCATGATAAATGATATGTAAATTATAAAATTGTATTATTTTCCATTTTAGTTGGATTCAAAACCAGTAAGTGACTTCTTTAAATTTTGTCGATCAATTTTGATGTTGTTTGCAACAGACCAGTTCATGTCAGTCTCTTTTTATTCATTGATGAATGAAATATTTGAACTTATTTCAATTCTCGAATAAGCCCCCTTGAGGCTGATATGTAGCTATTGATTTTCTGATGGTGGCGTGCATGGGTGGGAGGGTTTTTAGTTATTCAAGGAGGGTATTGTTAGATAATGCTTAGTATATTATTAATATTAATATTGGATATTTATTGGAACTTGTTGATGTAATGAATCACACTAACTTGTAGATAAAGGTTTGCCAATTGATAGTTATAAGCACAGAATACACAATGCCATCTTGTTTTGGGGTAGATTTTAAGGCATTTTCAGTGGATTTTATGATAATTTTAAAGGTTGGTAGTTATATAATGTCATCTAATGATCTACCATGTGTCCCAAAAACGTATAAGCGATTGAACAGTTCCTGCGAAGGAACCTTGGTTTCTAAAAAGATTGTTTTCAGTTTTAAGGTATAGATAAGATCTTAACTTAGATTTTGTGACCTTGCATGTCCAAATCGGGTTTGTATTCCCAGAGTAATTCACTTAAACGGGAAAATTTCTGATACTTTTGTAGTATTGTGCAAGCTGAATATTGGCATGATCCAACAAAGGAAGAGGAGTACAAAGAAAAGAGCGTCTTCTTGGCTGAAATCAATCAAGAGAAAGTAAGTATGAAGCAAAATACAGTTTCCTTTCTTTTACTCTCTTGAGTATCCCTTCCCTTCCCACGTTGTTTGCCTTTTGGTATCCTTTGTTCTGAGCCTATCTAATAGCGATTCACAGCACGCTGATGATGGATCTTGGCATGGATCCTAAACGTCCGTTCTAAACTCGCTTGGATTGTCGAAAACTGGACTGTTTTTTTATAAGACTATGATTTGACTGGATTTGTCGTAACAAACTTCTGAATAATGGATTTGTCAATGGGATAGAAGTATGGACATAAACATGAACATGAACATAAACATGAACATGAACATGCAGGCATGCATAAACATGAAAGTTCCCAGGCAGCTTTTTCCAAAGCAATATTTTGCAGGCAGTTTTTCTTGAAAAGTTCTTTATGAAATGTAATTGTAATTAGTTTCCAAACCACAGAGTTTCAGAGAATTTCTACCGCTCCCAGGCAGGTTTGAACATTATGCACGCCTGTGAAAATGAACATGAACATGATTCTTTTTATCGTCATTCTTGCCCTCCGAAACAAAATATGTTAGGGTGTTGTAGTTTATTTATAAAATTGTTTTGGATTGCAATAGAATTGCTAAATGTATCTCTTTTGGTCTGTCTTGGCAAAGGAACCGCCAGTCTTTTTTCAATTGGATGTTGCTTCCAGACAAACGCTACTTTATCACCGGACAGCTTATTTTTACCAATAAATCCAAATAAGAGATCTATCGTGTGTACTAAAATGTTTCCCACTTTTTATACTCTACACTGGAATTTTATTTAAACCTTTAGTCAAAAGCCTAAATAATGCATGGTTGGTTTGGTTTTGATGTTTTCATAAAAGAGGAGATGCATGTACAGTAATTCACACATCAAAGAACCTAGACTTCAATCACACATGTTTGATCAATGACACATGCTTGTTATCGTTTGCGTGTTTTACGTCGGATGGATCTCATTGGGCATTTCTCGTGGAGCCCTCCTTTGTGGGCCATTTTTAGATAATAAAAGTGATTTTAAGAATTTCTTTGCTTACGTCTGGATAACAAGAGTATGTATTAGCACCTTTTTGCATGCAATAGGATGGTTTATCAGACCATGAACCCAAAAAATGATCGACGATAGACCTTTTTGCTATTCTAAAAGATAATCTGAATCTAACAGTACTTTGATACATTTTTTAGAATTTTCGAACGTGAACAACAACGATAGAATCTCTAACGCCACTCAGAACCTTCCGTGTAAACATGTATAAAATATCGCTCGATCCAAACTCTTTTGTAGAATAGTTGTCAAAGGTCTATTGGAGTGAACAGAATGTATGTTTGTTTATCATAGGGTTTCAAGCAATCCTACAAGACCAACTTGATGAAACTGAAGAACTTTGTGATGGTCAAATTCTTGAGAGACACGATGGTTGACCCAAGAGAAAGTGAGGTCAGTATGCTATGATTTTTGCATTGTCTTAAAGGACAAGTCCGGGGTTGGAATAATTGTTCATAAAATGAATGATCACAATGTTGTGAATGGTGTGTCGTACTTTTTTCCAACCTTCTCTGTCTTTTCTCTGCGAAATTGCGTATTTCATTATGTGAAATAAGCGAAATGACGTCATTGTTCATGATGTAATTTCACCCATTTTGTCTTCGACCTGAACAAGGCTGTTTTCTGATAGAACTCTCATAGTAATTTCCGACGTCACAATCGAACCTCCAAACCGATGCTAGCTATTTTATCGCGTTTTACAAAATGGCAATGACTTACGAAGAAAATGTCGTACGAATTTACAACAGAAAAACATTTCAAAACGTCGAATAAAGTAGCAAGTGATGTTTGGCAGTTGGTAAGGTTGCTTTTTGACATTAATTGTAGAAACCCCGGACTTGTCCTTTAAGATATATCCATAGGAATGACAGTATTACATCGGTATCGACAGATACCAGATCAGTGACAGATCTGTGACATGTATCGCATTGAATTTTTTATCAAGTAGAAAATGACATTCAAATGAGAAAGTCTGTCTACAATAAGACTGAGGTAAATGTTTTTCTAAGCTTTGGAAAATCTTACTCGGGAGGTCTAAAATTCTTCCTCATAAGATAAAGCCACAAAAATGGTTTCTAGTAACTTTTATCATAGGAAAAATCGACACTCAGTAGAAGACAGACATAGAATACAGACAGTACAAACTTGTACGGAGAATATGAAATGTTTATTTGGATGATCCTCGTTGTTTTTAAAGAGACACAATCGTAATTTCTTTGTGTCGGAAAATCTCAACGAGATTCCTCGTGCATAAAGAAGAGACTTTGTATATTCTGAAAATGTATTGATAGTATTTTAGTGCGACTTCGAGAAATATCATGAAACAGTAAAACAACTTGTACCCAAACAAGGGAAGGAAAACAACTTGCACCCACATTTTTCTGCGGCACGTGTGCATAGACAATGGAAAGACAATAGACAAATTCTCGCGTTGCAAGTTTCTTTTCAGAAATCTCGATCCAATAAATCTTCGATCTCGATCAATTAAATTTTCGATGATTGTGTCTTTTAAGCTTTCCTTTTTTGCTACAGTACACACTTAATTTTGCTACGTTCGTGTTATTGAATCTCTCGGTATCTATTTTGATTGTTGAAACTATATTCCTACTCCTTCTTCGTCTTTTTCTGCCCCTTGTTCATGTTATTTTGTCAAGTTTCCTCTTGAAACTTTTGTTACCTCAGGGTGAGTAATTTTGCTACGTTTTGTTCTTGAATCTCTCGTTATCTATTTTGATTGTCAAAACTATATTCCTACTCCTTTTTCCTCTTTTTCTGCCCCTTGTTCGTGTTATTTTGTTAAATTTCCCTCTTGAATCTCTCGTTATCTATTTTGATTGTTGAAACTATATTCCTAAATTTTGTCAAGTTTCCTCTTGAAACTTTTGTTGCCTCAGGGTGATCCTCACAAACTGAACAAGTTTTCATATGCTATCTAATGCAGCATCCTTACCTCTAAAAGATATTTTCTGAATTTTTTCTGAACTTTATTTCCATTTCACCTTCTTATTTCATTTGCTTCACAATGTCAGCTGAATGCTTGAGCTTTCTTAACTTTCATTTAGCAAATTCCATTTGTTGACAGAGGCAGACGTGTCATTTTAGCCTTGATTATACTGTTTGTCACCTTTCAGTGGTTTGGTTATTATGTGCCTGGACAAGGAAAGAAAACACAAACTTTGCAAGAGAGTAAACTCTACACTGAGGTGAGTCGTCAGGCCTTCTTGTGCTTGGAGAATCAAAAATATTTAAAATCTATATTTTCTTAGCAATTTTTTTTTCTTTATTCATTTAAAAACAACAACTATTTACAAAAACAACAGGGCTAATTGACTACGTGCCATCCATAGTGGGAAAGGACTTATAGTCAGCGAGTTCCCACTATGTATGGCACTTACAATATAAATTTAAATCGTTCCAAGAATAGTCGTAAGAGAGGGACAGCCCAAGAGCACACAATTCGCCATTGTGATTGGCATGGCGCTTTAAGGTTTGACGAGCAACATGAACGACCCAGAGATCCTTCTGAGGCTCAGGCTCGAGGGATCTATCAAGAGTTAGGAAATTAGTGCCTCCAGGCCGTCTCTCTCTTACGACTATATTCCAACAAAAGAGGAAAAAAGAACGATTCTTAGCAATTCGTAGATACTTATTAAGTGTTGCTGTGCAATAGATATTGGCAAAAATGGAGAAACGGGAAGAAAATTAACAAGGAGGGGTTAGGGATGAGAGGGAGTTTGTGAAATTTATATCATCGATAGAAAATGCGTAGATTTTCCGAACTATTTTAGTTGTTTATGTAATTTTGAAAAATGAAATGCTATGGAGGCAACGTCGAAATTACTTTCGAAGGATTGGGAAAAATTTTCAAACATTCCTAAAAGGGATAGGGAACTTAACAAGCTGAGAGGCAAATGACGTTTGTTCAGAGATAACAAAAGGAGCACGCCACTTATTTTCAGTGGCACATTATTCTCTTATGATGGTACCTAATACGTGCCATCTTTATTGCTGTTAGGCGTAAAAAATTTTGATCGATGTCTTCAACCGTTGTACAGGACTGTTGAACCTCATGCCGGAAAACATTTGGAACCAATAGTTCCCATTTTGACCTAATTATTCTGGAGTAAAAGTTAAAATCTTGCCTATGAAAAAAATCGAATCATTATGGCATTACAGCGCTTAAACGGGGACAGTTTTCTGTGTAATCGAGGGAAAAGATCCATCACTCTTTTTAGTATAGTAACTTACAAGTGTGCACTGTGAGCGGGTCTTTAGCCGAATGAAGAGAGTTGTTGCTCCTGAGAGGTCTCGCATGCTTCAGACCAGGAAGAACCATTTGGTCCTTCTTCAGATCGAACATAAACTGTTACGTTGGCTCGCTGACAAGCCTGACTTTCACGAAAGCGTTGTAATGAGGTTTAAGTTGAGAAATAGGCGTCGTTTAGAACGATTTTCAAAGAAATAAATCAGTAATCTTATGACTGTATTTGAGTTAAATATTCTCTTTTTCATAGGAAATCGTCCAAGCCAAGACATATGTTAGTAAATTTGAAAAATTCAAGATGAGCTTTTATTTTTAAAGTTTATGGGAAGGGAGGCTGAAGCTTTAAAGCAAATTTGAAAGGTTGAATAAACGCCATCCAATTAGCTTTAAGGAACTTCACCCAGAAAAAGGGCGTTTCTCCGGGAGACTAGAGGGCGTGGTCCCAAAAATTTTTCCGGGGGTAAGCCCCCGGACCCCCATGTTTTGCTTGCTTCGCTCTCGACTAATAGGAACTCATTCCGACTCCCAGCCGCCCCCCTGATAGTAAGTCATAAACTTAACGTTGTAGGATCTCCTTGGCTTGAAGGAAATGGACAAAGCTGGGAAATTGCATTTTCTTGGAGCAGATGGGGATCATTTACGATTCACAGACAAGTTCTTGGAGGAGAAAATCGTCCCTTTCTTGAAGTAAGGAAGAGAAGCATTCCTGTCGTGAAACAATGGTGGGTCATTTTGATTGAAAACAAATCCGGAGTGATTTCAGTATTATTTTATTCAATGAAATGACGAGACACTTGATGTGAAACTTTTTTAAGGTAAGATGTTATCGATATTTTAAATAATGGATGTCAATGAAAATGTGGAGCTTACATTCAGCACAGTTGAGACAAGGAGAATGATTGAAAATCTTGTATCAATGCAGCGTACATTGAATCAAGATCACCATAAACACAACCATTTTTAGCCTGTGTCAAATCAAATCAAGTCAAATCAAGTCAAATCATTTTTGTCAAATCAAATCAAATCAAATCAAATCAAATCATTTTTGTCAAATCAAATCAGAGCAAATCAAATCAAGTCAAGTCAAATCTTTTTTGTCAAATCAAATGAAATTAAATCAAGTCAAATCATTTTTGTCAATTCAAATGAAATCAGATCAAATCAAATCAAATCAAGTCGAATCATTTTTATCAAATCAAGTCAAATCAAATCAAATCATTTTTGGCAGTCATTCTTGAAATTAAATTGGACTTGAAAAGCTGATTACATGGACTTTTTAAAACCCCCGAGGTTGTAATTCAACCAAGTTGACTAGGAACGTCCAATAGGCAGTTGCATTAAAGATGGCGTCAGGGACTTTTTACTATGATTCTTTGCGTCTCATCGTAAATCAACCAATAGGGGAAATTCTCTGACGCTATCTTGAGTGCAATCGTCTTTGGGTTTATAAATGTTGGCCCCGGGTGTGAAGTATTTGAATGGCGCCAAGACATCTATGAAGAAAATTCTAGCCCCTAGGATGAAATGAAACTGCTATTACACGAGCATTCACCTTCAGAAACAATGAGGGTTATTTTGAAACCATGGGGATCAGTGCCTTAGAACCTTCACATCGACTAGCTAAATGTTTGATGAGATTTCAGCCCATAGTACGGGCTGGCTCATTCTTTCGTTGAGATTTTGGCTTAAATTCACCCCATGGGTTGAAAAATCTCATACACTCAAGACATTGCCAACTGGTAGCTAATTTGTACATATCCAATAGCATGTCAGTTAATATGCACTTATTTTCATTAGCGATTTCAAGAAAAATACAGCATAATAGAATAGCACTATTAAGATATCATTACAATAGAACGTTAGCTCACTAGCTTTGAAAATATTTGTTTGCAAGTTTTATCTATCTCGAAAAATTTGAATTTAGATTAATAAACACTTGTTGACTCTCGTATAGTTTTTAGTCTCAATATCTATAAAACAGGGTGTTTCAGGAAAAAATGCAACCCAACTTTATTTGAGATTTTTTTTCAGAAAATGATAATATTTCAATAAGTTTGACGCATACTATTTGAAAGCACGAGCCATGTTCTTCCCAATGATATCCAGGTTGAGCGTATTAATTGAAGTAGTCATCATTTAATTGACGTTTTCGTAAGTATGACCAATTTCAAGTGCCGGGAAGTAACAGGACATTTACATAGAGGAAAACCCATCTTTGTGAGAGCTTTTTAAAGCATTCTTAATAAATGCACCTCATTGGAATCTATTTATGGTTCTCTATCTCAAGGCATCACCTCAAGTGCTTCTGGGGCTGAAATGTTTGACCAACTCAGTTTCGTAATTTTTTACCGTAAGAAAGGTGTTGATTTTGCTCTAGCAGCTTGTTGTATTTGAAATCAACCCTATTTACTAAAATCTCAATTAAGTGGTTAATAATCCTATAAATTTATCCAAATTGCATACCATTGAAAAGAAGATAGATTCTGCTTTCAAATGGTATACAGTACATCTACTCAAATCTTATCATATCTTTAGAATTTTGATTATAGTTGTGTTGCATTTTTTCTCAAACACCCTCTGTATAGATGCTTACAGACGGTCATAGTAGAATTGCATACGTACTAATCAACGTGCAGCCAGTGACTAAAGATCTGAATGAGACGCTTTCTGTATATTTTTACTTAGCAAATGGGCTTACTGTTGATGAGCCTTGCTCTGTAGGGATATGCCTTATCGCCTCTGATAAACGCCCTGAAAGATTCATAAATTTTTCGAACAAGCAAGCTCGTCTTCAAAGTTAAGGTATTGATCTTCCTGATGTAGACACACATTTTAAACTTTGTACAATATTTCTTAAAGTTAAAAATAAGGAACATCCTGATAAAGTCAAACTGTACGTGACGTTTTTGTTTTGTTCAAAGTAGCAACCAAAACCAAAAAGTTAGCTTTAAGGCCATTACACACTGGTCAACATTTTGGCAACAGGTACAGGGTGTCCCAGCAAAATTGCTTGATGTTTGATCAAATATTAACAAATAACGATATATAATGGACTCCAGAACAATTCTATTTTCTTCCGGGTGAGTCCCTGAATAAAAATAATCCCTGTTTGAAAGACCTCGATATCAAGACAATAATGTTGGCGAATAATACAATTTTTTCTAACGGTGCAACTGGGGTTCCCATAAAGAAGGCTATTGCATTAGGATTCATCATCAAGGCAAGTAAAATCAATTCCTGGGATATCAGAGAACTACCCTGCGTACCAGAGACAAAATAAATCTAAATATTTGGCTCTGGCACCCAGGGTATCAGAGAACTGGCCAATGAGATCCAAACGAAGGGCGTGACCAGTGGGTAGTGCAGGTGTTTCCATTTTTATGGTCCACCAAAATGGCAGCCAACGAACAGTGACAAAGAGGTATGCTGGTTGTAAAAGCCCCTTTCAAGATGATACACAAACGGGAAGATTATTTTTCGCTCACAAATGCTGCCTACAAATATTGGCCACAGAAGTACCTAAGCGTTTAATTGAACGCCCCCACAAAAGTTAGAAAGTTTATTAGCGCCCCTGGCACACATGCTAGTATTATGGTATGCTAACAAAGCAATTTAATGATATCCACACCAATTTCAATCATTTCCTTTCTTTTGCTCCTTGGTCTTTGACAAAAATCTATTTTAGATGTGCTAGCGTAAACATGAATAGTGATAAATTACATTGTAGCTGAAAATTTCACTGTCTGAATAAATATACGTGGGAAATTTTGGAAAAAGAGAGGTAAACTGTCAACAAAAAGTCAAGTAAAGCAAATGTCTTGCCTTAATTAGGATTATCACCTTTTCTGTTATATTAATTTTAGCTTGAGGGAAACTAAAGAAAGACAAACCTTACTCTCTGTTTAAGTGAATTGTATCAGACCTGAAGGCATTTTAGCTTGTGGGATTTGTGTTCGGGTCAGAATTGTGGAATCAGCATCTTTCCTTTAGAAACAAATTAACAAACTTTCGGTACTAAAATGCATAAATGACAAGCGCGTAGCGGATGTTGTTATGAAAACTTCGGCAATGGAAAAGAGCAATCCTTCTTCGATTGTTGCTTACATCTTGGGCTGCTGTTTTTGCCCACTATCCTTTGTATATTTTTGCACACAACGCAATCGGATCTCTTGCCACCGTGTATCTTGCTCGTTGTACTACCCAGTTTCATCATCATGAGTCCCGTTCTCCATCAGTCGGCTCTGTTATTACGTTGTGTATCAAGTTACGCCAATCAGGCCGATTTTGTGCTAAGACCGGTATATCCTTCTCCGGCACTCTCAGGTCTTTTAAGTCTTGTCCATCAGCCAAGACTATCAGCCAAGACTTCTATCAGCCTTGTCCGTGTTCGTCCAGGCGGTGAGTGAGGTATCACCTGAGGAAGTAATTAACGGCATGCCATTTCTCTACATAAGACTTTCATGCTGATTACGACTATGGATGTTATTCATGCAAACGAGGCCGCTTTCGTTAAATATCACGTGATTTAACCTCGTTTTGGCTCGATGATGTTTTCGATTCTTCACCATTCTTCGATTGAAACAATGAAACTTTTTAGACAAGATTTTTATGCTGATTACAAATTTAGATGTTATTCTTGTAAAAGAGGCTGTATTTGCTAGATTTCAAGCGGTCTTGCCTTGTTTTGGCTCAACAACCTTACAGCTCTTTAATCAACAAATATATTAGAAAGAATGATTGATCATTTGTAGGAACAATTTCAAACTGCTGGAAGAAAGCGTGGTTAGTTCAATTTAGATCTAGCAATGCTTTCATTTGGTCGACAGTTTTCTTTTTCGTCTTGCTGCAAATTACAATCTCTTTATCTTTCTCTCCAATGGCTTGTTAAAATCAAACTTACCTGTAAACTACATATTTCAAGTTAAACTCGTAGATATTGATTCATTAACGCTTTGACATCTTTCAACACCACATCAAACACAAACATGTTGCTCGAATTTTTTTCAAAGATCCAGCGTTACCGGAGACCAATCCATATTTCTTCCGATGTACAACCAAGCTAATTGGAATTTCGATGTCTCCTGAACTGGTCAGCCCTGGTCCCCGGTACCGCTGGATATTTGCGAGAAATTCGAGCAATATTTTTGTGTTTAATGTGATGTTAAAAGATATCAAAGCGTCAATGAATCAATATCTACGAGTTTTTCTTGAGGCAAGTAGATATGGATAGATTTATAGATCTTTCAGTTTTACCTCCATGAAAAGCAGCGCATAGAAACACATACCAAGAGCAATTTATGTTGCCAAGAATTTTAAGGAAGGCAGCAGAAGGAATGATAACGACTTTAGAGGATCTAGCAAGTCATGGCCATGTCAACCGACTGGATAGAAGAAGCATACACAGATAATGTTGCAGAACATTTGATCAATACAGATGACACCACTGAAATATCAAATTTAATCGTGAGCAAAAAAGCTCTGATTCTGGTGATGGATCTTAAACTTTTGTAACATCGCAGACAGGTAATGCACAGAAGTTTTAATAGAATTAGACAGAAATGTACACCTCTGGCTAGAGAATAAATCATTAGTGGAAAGGACTAAACACAAGTAAATACTCTGAACACTGATTGGATCAAAGCTTGAAATATGTAGTTTACAGGTAAGTTTATTTTTATCAAGGCATTAGAGAGAAAACATAAACATTGTAATTAGCAGCAAGATGCAAACGAAAACTGTCTGCCAAATGAAAACATTGCTAGATCTAAACTGAACTCACCACGCTTTCTTCCAGCAGTTTGAAATTGTTGCTAAAAATGCATTCTTTGCAATACATTTGTTGATTAAAAAGCTGTAAGGTTGTTGAGCCAAAACAAGGCAAGACCACGTGAAATCTAGCAAATGCAGCCTCTTTTACAAGAAGAACATCCAAACTTGTAATCAGCAAACAAATCTGAACTAGAAAAGTTTCATTGTTTCAATCGAAGAATGGTGAAGAATCGAATTATCATCGAGCCAAAACGAGGTTAAATCATGTGATATTCAACAAAAGCGGCCTTATTTGCATGAATTACATTCAGATTCGTAGTCAGCATGAAAATTTGATCTAGTCACTTATTCTATTAAAGCATCAAAAACGTTCTTGAGCCAAAACCGGCCAAAACGAGGCTAAATCACGTGATATCTAACGAAATCAGCCCCGTTCGCATGAATAACATGCATATTCGTATTCAGCATGAAAATCTGACTCAGGAAAGTAGCTTCCCGTTAATTACCTCCTCAGGTGTTACCTACCTCACCCCACTCACCGCCTGGACGGTCCCCTTTTGGTTTTTTCACTTTTAGCAGCATAAGTTCCAAATCTTTAAAAAGGCTGGTGTAAAATTCAGTTATTTTTTTCTTTGAACTGAATGATGTCAAAGAAACTTCAGCTATTTCTCTGTAATTCTACCGTTGGACTTTTCTGAAATCTTCAATATTTTCAGAATTAGAGTGTTTTTCTTCTTTTTAAAGAATTCAAGAAAAATTTTCAAAAAAACTTAAAACCATCGTAACTTCTAAACTGTTTGAAGCAACATGAAATAATTTCAAAGAAAACCATAGTTTATCGATGTCTACAATATGGTATCAAGCAAAAGTCTGTCACTTTTCTGGTTTATGATTTCGAAATTTGATGACGTCACACCTTCAATAGAGTTAAAATGTAACATACGCTGAAATTTCGAAAATATTGAAAATTTCTGAAAAGTCCAACGGTAGAATTAAAGATAAGTAACTAAAGTTTGTTTCAAGCCACTCAGTCAGAAGAAATAGATCACAGAATTTTACACCCACCTTTTTAAGTCGAGTTAAAGATTTGGAAGCTATGCTACTTTTAGCATCTTGTAATGCTTTTCTGCCAGGAGTAGATTCATGCAGTCTCAGCAGATGATCATACCACCTCAACTCTTTGATGATTTCTCTCCAATGCTTTAGATAATATCTTCTTTACAGCTCTTCATTTGAGATCTTACTGGTCGATTTAATGCCAAATCATGAGTTGTAGGATAAATTTAGGTTCCCATGAATGAACTAAATTTGTATTAGATAAAGAATATAAATCACCTTGTATCTTTCTTGTGCTTATCTTTCTCTTTACCTTCTGGAGCAGCAAATAAGCTTCTTTCAGGTCTAATACTGCGACATTCACATTGGCTAGGCCCACCTCGGTGTTGAAAATAACCGTGAAGGTATCAAATTTCAAAATCTCCTTCCTAGCTACATTTCAACAACGAAGTGGGCCTAGCCAAGGTGATTGTCGCAGTATTAGACCTGAAAGAAGCTTATTTGCTGCCCCAGAAGGTACAGAGAAAGATAAACACAAGAAAGATACGAGGTGATTTATATTCTTTATCTAATACAAATTTAGTTCATTCATGGGAACCTAAATTTATCCTACAATCCGTGGTCAAATATTCTTTTGATTGCATCGAAGCACCTAATTATTATTCATACCAATTTTTGTATGTGTCTTATCATTATCAAGGACAAATATTTGAAACGGGATCTTTCACGTTGAGAGTATAGCAGATGCTTGTTCACACATTTTCAAATGCGATGAAGTTTCATCTTGTACTGGCCTGTACTAGGAAAGAAATTTGACTGTAAACCGCGATTCTTACTGTTTGTAGAAATCAGGCTTAACAATCAAAACGTCATTCCCAGTGAACTTTCCTCGTATTCGAAAAGTTGGTGATAAGTACCCTGGGTCCCAGAGCCTCAAAATTAGAAGGAAATTAAGGAAATCGATCCTTCCTTTTTTCTTTATTTTTATTTCATTTTATTTTATTATTTTTTTTGGCTCCGGTACCCTGGGTAGGTGATAAGGAAAGCAATGATGGTTCATTGCCCAATTTGATTTGATTTGATTTCATATATTTAGGGAGGGTAGCCCTTCAGCAAGTGCTGATTTTCAAGGGGCCCTCCATCTACGATACAATACAATAATAATGATATAATACAAAGGAAAGGAAAGTTATTTACAATATGTCAAAGTTTAATTAATCTATTAAAAACAATGTTAGAAATAATGATCAGTGTTAAAATCAATTTACAGGGTATCTAAAATATATAGATATATCAAATCAAATCAAATCAAATCAAACGGCAGAAGGGCATGGACATGTGTCTAAAGCAATGGTGTTCTAGGATTTGTTTACAGTTTGGCGACGGAGCCCCTTTAAATTAACGCAAATGTAATCCAATCCAGTCCAATCCAGTTCATCCAATCCAGGGTATCCAATGGGAGCCAACCTTCAGAGGAGCCAAATCCTCTAATGAGATGTGCGATTGGTGATAAATCTTGACTTGGCAATGGATTCGTTTACACTTGAACAAAATAGCCAAGAAACGCTGCACATTTATATTTCATATTTAATTTTTTCTTTCTTTCATGTATTTCATATTTTCATATGAATGATTGTATTCAGAAGCGTGTCTGGCCGCTGCTTCAAAATTTCCATCTTCTCCTGGTATTTGTTCTTGTGTGTGCTCAGAACCCTTAGTACAGTCACTACTGATTTGCTGCTCTAACTTACTGTCGTTGTGAAATGTTTTGATGTACAGGCGATAAATTGATTGAAGATAATTGGTGGTAGCATGAGCGATAGGACACCAAGTGTGTGAAAGTTTTATTGGTGGCGAGCCACCTTAATTTTTTATTGATAGCGAGCCACCTCCACGCTACCAATAAAATGTTAAGGTGGCTCGCTACCAATGAAACTTTCACACACTTGGTGTCCTATCGCTCATGGTGGTAGGAGGATGTGTCATCGAGAGAGCGCAATATGATCGAAATGCATACTTATGCATATATGTTTGTGACGTCTCCTTGGTCTGTGGTCTCTTTACTTCTGATTTAATTGCTGTGGAATTTTCACAATCATAAGTTTTCGTTTGAAAGTTATTATTGTGGACAGTCCTATTATTTCGTCCATCTGCTTGTTCTGTGAGAAACAAACTCTTATCTCGCCTAACAGACTGTTGGTGAGCTTCTGGTTGAATACCTAAATCAACCCACGATCAGCAGCCGCTGTCGCTAAAACATTGAATATGGAATAATGGATTCAAGTTAATAATGAAAAGAACATACGACGAATCACCGTTGAGAGTCGACTAGCATTGCAGGGGTTTAGAAATCGCATCAACATGTTCAGTAGTATACATTCTTTTCTTTGTTGCTTTATCCGTTTTTTGGCATTCAACTACGAGATCTTCTCGCTGGAGTCCTTGCATTATTACGACCATTCGGTAAATTAATGGAGATATACCGGGTGTCCCAAATAAAGTACTCCTGTTTGAAAAATCACCAAAATTTGATTACACGACCGATCTTCAATTTTCTTTTTTTGACAAGTAGATCAATGGCCAAATTATTTTCCCAGATAATCAGATTTTGTAATTGTCTTGAAAATGAGCAACTTTAAGCTCTTTTTAGGGTTTCCTGGTTTTGAATCATACTGCAAAGAAGCACTGATGATTGCCAGATCAATTTCTTTGTGGATGTAAAGCATCTTGTTTGGTCATAAATGACTGAATTAAATGCACACTATCATTGGAAACTTCAATGATGATAAAAATTCTGAAAAATTTGACCTCTTAGGCAAGATTGAGTATGTTGCTTAAAAACTATAGCTCAAAGTAAGGTTTTTCAACGTGTAATTTTTTCACCTTGTTGTATCAAAAGCAAACATTTTATCATCTATAAGTATTTTTTGGTCTTTGACGAAACAAGTCAAAAAGAAAATTTTATCAAAGGTTTGATAATTGAGTTTTGGTGATTTTTTAAACATGAGTACTTTTTTGGGACACCCGGTATGAAACTGGTCGATTTGATTGAATTCATATAAATTCCTGCTGTCCATCAAGCAACCTCGAAGTCCCCTTTTTATGAATTTACCTTTTTAATAGTATTGATACGTAGCTGTTGCACTTTGGTCATGTTCATGCCACGTGTTAGACATGATATTGTACTTCTGGTGATATCGTAGTATTGTGGGGTATTTTGGAGGTAGTGTGAAATGTATCGTGTATTGTAAATTTTTTAATGGAAGATATATATCTATAAAAGTATTAAACCGGATAAGTAAAACAGGCCCAGAGTACCCCCAAAGCTAGATTAAGATTTACCGCCTTTACTGAGTTCCCATTAATGAAAAGAATATAGAGCCGGTATCAATTGGAAAATAAGGGGAAAATAATTAAGAACGGAGGTTGAATTGTTAGACTTTGCTTTTATTTTGGAGTTTTGACCCTTGTGAATTCTAGGAACTTTATTTGAAACTCTTTTAAAATCGCTTCCGAATCAGACTCGGCTCTTTAAAAGTTTCTGGAGATGTCTTAATGAAGAAAACAAACTTTGATTAAAAACCGTTATTTGGTCAACCAACCTAGCAATACTAAAAACATTAATCAAGGTATGTGTATATTCATGCTTTCCCCTAAAATTTCCTAAGCCATACGTTGTGTCATACAATAAGAACCTGCAAAATAGAATCCAATTCATAAGAAACCTCAGGCTGATTTTTTTTTGGAGAAATTGTGCCCTGATAGAAGAAGTTTCTAAGCCTGATTTTGGGAAGGTTTCTTGCAGAAAGATCCCGAATGAATTCATATTTAATAATCTTTGTTAAAGTCAGGTGCCATGCCGAACATCTTTTAGAGATTTCATGCAAAAGCATCTCCATCTATATACTTGGTATGTATGCTGTGGTTGAGTAAATTTATAGAGAATGCTAGGTAGCAAGAAGATATATTCGATAGTGTTTGCTCTGGGTTTTCTTTGAAGATTTAAGTTGAAATCACTGAAGGTTTCTTAACCATGTGATTAGAAACCTTTCAGCCTGTTTCCAGATTCAATCCCTTTTGATAAGAAACCAAACAGATTATTTTGGAAAAACTGGTTTCTATTTTGCGGGTTCTTCCTGTGAAAGATAGGCTTTCTTGGATATAAAATTCATTTGACGGAAATCTGTCGCTCCGTTCTGAAAATATTACTGTTTGCAGTTCATTAGATAACTGGCTCCAATGAACCCATTCCACCATTCCTTGTTCCATATTTCAACAGTATCCTTTGATATTTGTACAAATGTTCTTTTTTAGCAAACCTTTTGTTTTTGTTTGTAATGCAATGATGTATTCCCAGCAAAATTAGCAGATGCATTGCACTATTTTTCATATCTTTTATCGTCACGTAAACATTGACAGTTTGCAGTTCGCCCACGAGAAACAAATGAGCAGACACTAGGGAACAGTCGCCAGCTATCAGGCCTATTTGATCAAG
Source organism: Aurelia coerulea (assembly GCA_039566865.1). NCBI lineage: Eukaryota > Metazoa > Cnidaria > Scyphozoa > Semaeostomeae > Ulmaridae > Aurelia > Aurelia coerulea. The sequence goes on from CM076963.1 coordinate 11,723,687, forward strand.
ATTTTTTCTTCTTTGTGTACACTTCTCAAGATTCTGATATTATTAGAACCATAAAGTGTTTGCTTTCATAAATTCGTGTATTTATAAGGATTGGTTTCAGAAGTCTTTCAGATCTCACCAAACGAAGAGAAGGAGTGTACAGAAAAATACCTTTAGAGGCAGCATCAAAAAGAGAGTAAAATGGCTTATTTGATGTTTATTGTTCTTCTGTCATTCCTGCAAACCAGTATGCAATTCCCACGAGGCAATAAGGGTAAGTTATGTTTAACTGAATGTTTTTTAATAGATATGATACTAATTTGGTTTGATGCATTTCCCAAATAACAGAGAAGGTAAGTTGAATTTTGCTTAATCGGATATGAAAGTGTTTTCATTTCGGTATTCACCAGCATATAGGACCCTTAAGATAACAGTGTTGTAACTGCTCTAGGTATAACATAAATATTCGTATTATTGTTATTATTTTCAAAATGTATGCACTGGTTTTAACGTTTCGCTTTCGCTTCATCAGAGTTGAGTTCTTTATTTTGAAAATTTGGAATACTTTCATATGGTACAGAGTGTCCCAAAACAGTGATCGACGTTTGACTAAATGTTAGAAAATAACGAAATAGTTAACGGGCTCCATGGTAAGATAACCATATTGTTGAGATTTTAAATTGATGTTACACACCAGAAGCTACAATCTTGGCCAAAATACTTGGGACAAATCATAAAATTGCACTACTTCGGTCTTTGATTACGTGCCCCCCGCTCCCCCCTTCTCAAAGCTGCTTGAATCAAACGCCTTTCGACCTTCTCAACATTGCAGTAGGGGGAAGGGGGGATTAGGAGACTCTAAACGTATGTTTTCTCCTCGATATTTTAGGAAACATCATGAAGACACTGAAATTTGCCTGCGTCCCAGCTTCTTTTGACCAGGATTGTAGCAAATTGGCTAAATATTCACGGAGTTACGAGCTTTTGAATGTCAAGTTTATGCGAAAGCTGACACCAGACGCCCCTAAATTGCACTTTTTGTGAAAGTAGAATCTCGTTTATTCAAAGCAAATCAAACGGAATTTAACAAGCACTTTCGATAAACCAACTTTCTCTAACATTAAATCAAGTTTATGGATGCTTGGAGGAATCCTGTTCAGAGCAATTAGGAATGGCCCCGTCTCTCATTGATTAAGTTTTCATTCCATGTTTTTGGATACTTGCATTCTTAAGTAAATTTTGGCAACGGTTACAAGAATTAAACTACTTTTGAAGTCCTATTTGGTTTGCTCTGATATCAACGAAAGGTAAAACATTGAACAGTCTTCTTTTACCTCGATTTTGAGACGTCTTTTTGAAAAACAAGCCAAAACAAGTCAGTTAGGAGCGTCTAGCCTGCGTGTAGCATCAACAATCCTACACTTTAGGATTGCTGAGGCTGCACTCAGGCAAGAAGCGTCTGGTTTAAGCTTTCGTACAAACTTGAACGTCAAAAGCTTGTAACTCAATGAATTCTTAGAAGTTTTGCAAGATTCTGGCGTCAAAAATTAATTCAAAATCATAGGAACAGGGTTATCTAACTAGGATCCTGTACTTTTTATCGTTACTTTTAAATATTTAATCAAACGTTGAACAATTTTTTTGGGACACCCTGTAATTTATCGTATCATTATTGCATCACCACTGGTAGTGTGAAAAGTTTTTCATGACTGCTATTATTAAAAGAAATGAAATACTGTCGGAGAATCCACTTCAAACGGCCGCTTCTTTCTTGGTTATAACATGTATTCCTTCTTTATTTTTATCAAAATCAAATTTATCAAAATTTATTGTTTTATGAAAGGAATCGCTGCAATTGTTCTGTACGGAGCAATATTTGAATTCGAATATTTGCTTTCAGAATTGATAACAAAGTAACAAGCCGGGTGTTGAAAATTTCTAACCTGTTTTGAATATGATTTTTTAGAAGATCAAAGTTTTTGTCAAGATCCAGTTTATAATAGAAGATGTTCGTCATGTTTGCAAAATACAGATAGAATGGAGAAGGCACAAGGTATCAATGTGCCAAGATAGCTAGAAATAACTGTAGCTTTTCAACGCTAAACAGCTTTTTCCCGTAGCGGCATTCAACGTATGTATGAACTGATCCGCCGGATTACCACCAGAAGCTGAAATTTAGACCGGCGGGCGGCGGGGCGGCAGATCTCCGTGGGAGTAATTAATGCGAGTCAAAATAAGTTAGCACGTTTGCTTGGTTGTGGAATAGAGAGTACTGTAAGCGGACGATCTTCAAAACTGAAAATTTTCATCTATCAGTTGAAGGCTATCTTAGATATGAATATTTTGTTTGGGAAAATCATTCATCTTTTAGATCCAGAACTTAGGAAAATGCTGTTAAGGTGTTTGTATGGGAACGAAAACTCCACGTTCGATTCTGGTCCATGATTTACTTGCCATTGAAATTTGAATTCTATTTCTTAAACTGACGATTGTATTGAATTTAGATTTCAGTGAAAACTAAATCATGGACCAAAATCGAACATGGAGTTCTCATTCCCATACGAACCCCTTACCAGCTTTTTGCTAATTTCTGGGTCTAAATGATAAGCGATATTACCAAACAAAATTTTCACATCTACGTTAGCCTTTGACTGATAGATTAACCTTTCAGTTTTTAATATCAGCCGCGCAGTTTCTATTCCACAGCCAACCAAACGTGTTCACTTTCTTTTTTAAAAGTGTCACAAATTTGGTCCAGTTTCCAAGGACATGGTTGCGAAATTTACGTCGTTGAAATTGCGGTAAAGATGTAGATAGTGGTATAACTTTTTCACGAAAACCCTTGTTTTTTGCATAAAATCCACCGATAAAATGGATTTAATTCAGTGGGAATCATTTTTTCACTCTTTTCACGCAGTCTTTATACCGCAAGCGTTTATTATAGCTAACTTATGTTGTATTTAGCGTATAGTGATTAATTGGCAAGTATTCTTTTTTCTTGCTTTTCTTTTTGTGTATTTTCCTGGTAGTGTTTATTGTTTTTGTTACATGTAAGACCATGGGGTAGTCACGCTATTTTGCTCCTCTTGTTTTCGCCCCTGTAGTGTTTTATAGTTAAATAATATCAATATGTAGAGTAAGTAGTAGCATGTATGGTAAGAATTTTATCTGGATATAAAGAAAAATTTATGTTGATCATTGCATAAGTTGACACCACTTTGAAGCCATTTTATTTGCTAAGAACTACGACAATCATCGATGAAATATTTGCAAGTTTTTGGACACCCTGTAGTTTACAAAACTCTTTTTGATTTTAATCCTTTACTTGTATCCGACTTTTATATTGACTTGTTTGAAGAGTCAAAAGTAGGTGGTTGAGGACTCAGGTTTAAGTTTGATTCACATCTTCATTAGGTCATAAATCTAAATTCTTTTGCAGTATAAATTTGAACGAGATTCGTAACAGCTACATTTTGAAAAAGGTCATTTTTAGTCTCAGGGAATATATGCGTATGAAAATCTGCACTTTGAAATGACTACAGGAGAACATTAGTAATGCCGATCTTGAAAGAAAGCCGGTGTATTAGCGGAGGGATTCATGTTAACTGTTTCTACGAAGTGTTGTTAAAACTTCAAGTTGATACGATTTGACTTTGTATTAAAGCTCTATGTTATACTAAGCAGAGATGAATGGTCTTTTATGAGAAACACTGAGCAAGGTCTGAATAATCTAATGTTGGAGACTGTGAATTAAGCCTTTGCAGCGTCGTAAGAGAATATCGTTATCAAATGATTTGTAAATCATTACTTTATAAAATGCAAGAGAAATACTTCAATATCAATATTTAAAAGATGAAAATTTCTACAGGTGCGTAGAACAAACACGTGCAATTTTCCGAAGTCATGAAAATGTTATTTCATGCTACGGTTCATGAAAATTTCTTCATGAGTATTTAAATTTAATTTTAAACATGTTGCACAGTCTTGAAATGGCTTTGATTAATTTGTGGGAGTCTGTAATTTCAGAGGATACCTGGAATTCAAGCATACTGCGAAATCACGAGGAACAGTATCAAATTGAATTTGTTTTGAACTTAAATTTGTTTCTTATATCCTTGACAAAGCGTTAAAGTCTTTTAGGACTCAAAATTTCCCATGAGATCATGCTTTGTAAATATTATTGCTCAAAATATGGTTTTCAACGCCATTACACCACCTCACACCTGAAAGAACAAAATAATGATAATTCATAAGGTTAATTTGCTCCTTGGCACAAACACACAAAAAGACATTTAGAGGTTATCTTGCAAAAGGTGCACGTCTGTATTTTCCCCCATCCGGTTGGTCTTGCAACTGAAGCAAAAGCTCTTACTCAGGTAGTTTGATTTCACAACAAACCGCAAAATCTCTCTAAAAAACTCAAGAGTTTCGTTTGTTTACGAGAATCTTGTAGCTTAAAGACTCTCTGCAAACCATGAGGCCTTGCGAGCTGTTGCTGTATCACAATGCACAACCACAGGACTTTCAGATTATCTAAAAGCTTGCAAATTAAGGCCAATGTTTTATTCTAGATTGCTCCCTGCCATAGCGAGTGAGAATTCAAGTTGCAATGGGTACAGAAAAGGAAGTGGGTCGTCCAAGGTGCCCAGTGGACAGCAGAGTTGTCGATTCTTCGTGTTCTTCTTCGAGGCTGACACGAGAACCGTGAACATTTACCACCGGCATTGTTCAGCCTGTGTGTATGTTTTGTTTTCTTCTGCGCGGAGCCTATTGGTTAGCAGAGGGCCTTTGAGGGATTTCCTCCTGCAAGTTCTACTTTCCAGTAGCCTAGTGGTTTCTTTTCTTCTACTTGTTGGGGAGACGAAATACGCTTTTTCCGAGGAAACTTTTGTGTCCCCCCCTGTGCAGTGGGTTAATGCTCATGCCCAGTAGCGTTTTGGGGTTGGAGATCTGATACGTGCATGAGCTGTAACCCACTGCACGGGGGGACACTTAAGCTTCCTCAGACAAAGTGCATCTCTTCTCTCCAACAACAACATCCTTTGTTTTTCTTATTTGCAGATCTCAATGAATGGACATGGAAATTAGATGAACCAGTCGAGTATGGAAATAACGGTGATACAACTGGAAATCTAGGAACCATGGACATTATTACCAATATTAACCAAGGTAAAACAATTTCACTTGAACATATATATTAACAGTTTAGGGTGGAATTGGGGCAAATTGTGTCGAGGCCAAATGGGTCGCTTGAATTTTTGCTTCTAAAAACTGAGGATATCATAAACGTTCAACGATTAACCAAAAAGGATTACTGGCAAATAAAGCAAATCGCTTTGTCTTTTCGGAAAACCTTAATCATATGTTTGACCAAGATTGCGTTCACACGATCCCGGCACAATATGAAAATAGTGAAACATGTGACAGGTATGCCTCCAGGTCACACGAAAACTTTTCCTGGAAGATTTTGAAGGAACTCTTAAACCGGCACATTTTGAAAAACGGCATCATGTGAACTTTCGAAATTGATGAAAACGGAACATTTTTCGACCGTTTCAAAACGGAGCTCATCAGCTCTTAAGGCTCTTGAGATCATTTATTGGACATCTAATTCTTGGAGAGACTGTAAGGATTTTGTTACCGCAAATCTCCTACCGTTTTCAAATTGTTCCGGTATCATGTGAGCACAAGCCAAAAGTTTGCTACTTTCACATTTTTCACACCGCTTTCAAATTGTTCTGGTATCGTGTGAACGAAGTCTAAATTCACCCATTCGTTCATTCATTCATTCATTCATTCATTCATTCATTCATTCATTCATTCATTCATTTCATTCATTTCATTCATTTCATTCATTTCATTCATTCATTCATTTTAAATTCTTTATACAGGGTGAAAACATTCAGTTATTAATCAAAAGCTGTTTTACAATGTGCCCTGTCAAAATAGAAAAAAAAATAATAATAACAATAAATCAATTGATAAATAACTATCTAATACTACTTACTACATTTTCAGATGACTTACAAAAGTGAGGCTATCTTTTAATTAGTCCTATTGAAAAGAAAAAGAGAATTACATTGCTACAGAAAGAATATCTATAGCCTTTCCCACATTACACTTCAGGCAAGAGACTTTCCGTGAATAGAATGATGGCTGGTTTTGGATAAGTGGTAGACCCCTGCTTCGCCCATGTGAACTCTTACTTCATTTCTACTACATCTTGTGGACTTGGGCAAGTCCAACTACATCTTCGCATGATCAAAGAAATACATGCAAGCAGAAACGAAGTATGCTTGTCAGCCAATTATAAGCTTTTTAAAACAGTGTTTACCATTGCAATGCATGAGGTTTAGGGGCCTAAAATTTAGACTTGGGAAGTGCTTGAAAACTGGGAAAACATCTTGTTCACCTGAGAAGGCGTTTCTTGAAACTCAGTTTAAAGTAAAGTTATACAAGCAAAGATTAGCATGTTAAATTTCTTTCTACTGAACTTGATCTGATTTTAGTTAATTGCGTAGTTTTTATTTACAATTGTATACTAATCGTAAAGTGCCCGTTATTAAATGTGATTTTTGAGGCGAACTGATGCTAAATGCCTACATCTCACGCAAGCATTAATGCAGATTTCATTCGGTAGCAATTGGAAGCATTACATCGTTGCACGATAGATGATATAAAAAATAATCGGAAATCAATAGCATGTGATTTCTTTGTTAGCCAGAGGAAAATACAGTCCTATTCCTTTACATGATTGCAGCAACATCTTCTAAGGCGGGAAATCACGTATCATTTTCTCACGTTTTTCTTCTTTTCTTGAAATGTGCTACAGGTGTGGGTGTGATTGTTTTGTTTAAAACTAGCAACTAAAATGTAAATGAATAACTGATCGATATTTTGAGAGAATACAATGACAGTATCAACACGAAAGAAAGATGGGATATTCTTCATCAATATGCGAAAATCTTTTGAAAGAACAAAATCCATTGCACTACCGGGTGACCCAGAAAAAAGTGACCCAACAAAATCTGTTATAGAAAAAAAAGTAAGCGGCAAATTTAAATATTTTTAAATTTGTTCTATCGCTAAAAGACTAGCCTACATTATGAGTATTTTTCACAATTTTTTTGGGCACATGAAAGTTCCCGAATTAAGGATTTTGAGGAAAAGGGCAGGCTTGAAATTCTAAAAAAGACATCAAAAACAGGGGATCGATTTGAAGCCATTTCAGATCTTCAAAACAACGAGGAGCGTGTTTCATTCTGCCTGAGAATATTTTCAAGTACCCAGAGACTATAAACTTGCTCTGAAGACTTCCGACTGGGTTACCTATTCCCAGGTTGAAATGAAACACGCTCCTCATTGTTTTGAAGATTTGAAATGGCTGTAAATAGATCTCCTGTTTTTGACAACTTTTTGCGGATTTCAGGCATGCCCTTTTCTTCGAAATCCTTAATTTTGGAAATTTACCGTGCCGTAAAAAATTACGAAAAATACTCATGGCATAGGCTAGTCTTTTAGGGACAGAACAATGTTTGAAGCATTTCAATTGGCCACTTACTTAATTTTCTGTAACAGATTGCGTTGGGTCACTTTTTTCTGGGTCACCCGGTACAAGATACTGAAAAACTGTTCTTTTAATAATCTTTATAAATCAGTGATCAACGTCACTACAGTGCACTCATGAAAGGCAATGGACAAATATTTGCGGATGCGATCTCAGTATATTGCTTAGTTCGCTTTTCGAGTTATCGTGCCTCGTAAAGACACTCATATTTTTGGCTTGCCGGATAACTTGCCTCGTCCTCGTATCGGTCTCCTCATTAACAGGCCAATAAACCATGGGCGATGATGCACCAATCTTTGGAAAATGAGGACAAAATTAACAGAATTTCTTACCCAACAGTTGCCCAGTTCTCTTTCCTGCATCTCTGTTGATCAATTTGGATGAAGTAGTAAACTGTGCGTAAAATGTTTTTCGTCTCCCGATGTTGCAACTGGCAAGTTTTCAAACTCTCCAGGCCAGAATTTGCCAGTTGAAACATTTAGGGCCTTAAAGGACAAGTCCGGGGTTGGAATAATTGTTCATAAAATGAAAGATCACAATGTTGTGAATGGTGTGTTGTACTTTTTTCCAACCTGCTCTGTCTTCTCTGCGAATATGTGTATTTCAATATGTGAAATGAGCGAAATGACGTCATTATTCATGACGTAATTTCATCCATTTTGCCTTCGACCTGAACGAGGCTGTTTTCTTATAGAACTCTCATAGTAATTTCCGACGTCACAATCGAACCTCCAAACCGAGGCTAGCTATTTTATCGCGTTTTACAAAATGGCGATAACATTGGGCCTAACTTGCGAAAAATGTCGTTGGAAGTTACAACAGAAATACATCTCAAAACGTCGAAAGAAGGCACAAGTGATGTTTGGCAGTTGTTAAGGTTGCTTTTTGACATTAATTGTAGAAACCCCAGACTTGTCCTTTAAGAAAACAAAACCGAGAGAAAAGTGACTAAAGAAAACAACGCCTTATGCACAGTTTACTTCAATGTTCCACCCAAATTCATCAAAGAGATGCAGATAAGAGAACTGGGTAACTATTGGGTAAGGAATTTTTTCATTTTTGTCCTCCCATCCCAAAACAACTGATGCAACATTGTTCTTGCCATAATTTCGTCGTCTCTCCCGGAGGAAAAAGAAACGATATCCTACTTAATTGATTTGGTCCTCGACACACAGACACGAAAAGAACCTTTAAAGATTGATTGCAAGTCAAATTTGTGATTTTTCAAAACGTTTCACTTTTAGTTGGGTAAGTGGTAGTCTACAACCATTTGAAGTAGCCTAAATCCAAAATTGCATGATGCCAATGTTTTTTCTTGCAACAAACCGACGGAGAAATATTATCGTCTAGAAACACTAAGCGGAATCAATTCGCACACAAGGCAATAAGGCATTAAGGTTCCTTTCAGAAGTTGGTGATGTTAATTTATTTTCGTTATTGTAAGTGGTTGCAACGCAACCATAAGTTGCTCATGTATCAGACTAGATATGACTGAGTGGAACTGGGTGAATATTGGAATCTTTTATAGGATATAATTTTGTCTCTAAAGCATAAATGAGCCGTTTAATGTGTGTTACCGATGTAAAAAAGAAACAGTCTAACGGCTTTTTGCGTCTGCCAGTTGAAAACCATTTTAAAGTCCGAATTTTATCAATTCGAATGTGTGCATGAACTCTCATGCCTTTAAAAAGCAATATGCTTCAATATATTATTTTTGAAGGTGTTGTGGCGCAGTGGTGTAATCCTCTAACATTGCAGCCAGAACAGTCAGGCGGACAGGTTTCTATCCCAAGTAGAGCCCCACCACTTGAGCGTCATGACAAGGGGTGGCGGACGGCGGACTCGATTAAGCTATGAGGCCTATCCTACCCTACTTCCGCGATCCCAGCGCTTGGCGCTAAAACTGCAATCTCACCTCACCTTCCCATTATATCTAATAATATACTGTCTTTTATTGTAGCCAATGATCTCACGAACCTCTACGAAGGAGATATCACCTTGCAAGGGGAAGTCCCTAAAAGCAACGATCCGAGTCTAGAAGCGGAGGAGGTGTCAAACTTTATCGAAGCTAAACGTGACGCTGTCAGGAACCGTGAATATTTGTGGCAGTCAAAAGTTGTCCCCTATGAGATTGCATCAGCGTTAGGTGAGTAAGACGCTTATAGATGCAAAGAGCATTAAAAGGCACACTGTAAATCAGTTTTATTCATTACTACTTAAAGGCCCACTGTCGTGTCACTGATTGGATGAATAAGACAATATGAAAGAATAGAATTAGAAAGGCTTCAGTAATTTTGCTGTACACTGAAATTCACGAAGATGATAACGATCAGACTCCCTTTATTATCGAAACAGAGCATGATCTAAGAGCACAAGGGCTTCATAATGAATTAATGATCCAGAAGCCAGGTCTTTTGTTAGGGATTTCAACATCACAACCAGCCAATTACAGCGACGACAGTGTGCCTTTAATGTAAAACCCAGTTTGAATGATTGAAATGAAAATGAAAATTAGAAGCAGACTGAGAGTAAAGAAATCATGTCAACAAGGGCAGAGATTTTGTAATACAATAGCATCAGTTGCTTTTGATTGACACCTGAATTCAAAGTGATTAGCGACTGCAGACAAAGAAAATTCTCTCAACCAGTAATTCAAAACAAACAAAGCCGCACAGGTTGCCCCGAAACCAGTGAGGCAAACTCTTGCCTTGTGCACGTGAAAAGTGGTTTTTAACAGAAGTTGTGTGCTTATATCGAAAGAAGAAGGATAAATCTAAATTTCTGCCTGGCGGATTTTGTTTATTTGATTCAGGAGCTGAGTAGTAATCGTTTCATGTTAGCCCTAAATATGCGAGAATTGCAATGCCTTCTGCTCAGCTTCTGAATCAAATAATCAAAATTGCCAGGATTGTAATGCGCCCCACGCCAGGTTCCGTTGTTGCTGCTAGCGGCACTGCTGGGCATAACCGATGGCCTTCTTGATGTTCCTGATTCAGATACAGATGTGCCAGATGTACCAGCGACTGACGGGAAAAGACTGGACAAGGCACTGCTGATGCTTGAAGTAGAAGTGCTATCTGTTTGCTGTGGCGGGGGCTGATTCCGCAGCACTTCGACCAGCTCTGTAAGCCTCCCAACAAGATTACTTTGCTGTTGGGCGGCCATCTTTGCTTCAGCACACTTTGGCCTCGTTCGAGAGTTAGTTGGCCGTTTTTGTTCGACATTGATTGACAGTTGACATTGATTGATATGTTGAATTTTAAAAAGAGGGTACTTGCTTGTTAAAAAAATTTGATACTTGTTTGAAAAAAGAGAATGGTGGCCTGTAAGGAAAATAAGATACTTCCATTCCATGGCTTATTTTTATCATGAATGTGAAAGTATATGCTATGAAAACATTAGATATGGGAACGATGTGCTACATTTTCTGTGAGTCAAAGCGATGGTATAGTAAATTAATATTTTAGCCAAGAGTACAACTCTGATATTTTGTATTCTGATCAAAAGAAGTAGGAAGTTTTTTTTACAGTAGGACTAAGTAGTGGGAAAATCTTTTTTAGTTATGAAGTACTCTGTTTTTTATCAAAGTTATGTGATTTTAGCAACAAGTACCATGTTTTTCAATAAAGTATTTTTAACGCGTTTGGCACTCCATAAAAATCCGCCAGGCAGAACTTTAGATTTATCCTTCTTCCTTTGATATAAGCGCATAACTTCTCTTAAATACACCTATCGCGTGCACAAGGCAAGAGTTTGCCCCACTGGTTTCAGGGCAACTTTTGAGGCTTTGTTCTCATGTGAGGGTTTTTACTGTATCTTGGGACCTTATTTCAAACATTAGGGTAGTGCCTCACAACTATTACCGAATGAATCCTGAGTAACGGCGGCAAAAACGTAATTTCTTACTTCAATCCTGGTTTAAGTAACTTACTGTGTGAGTCCCGCAGAGGTTATTCAGATTCCTTTGTCGTACCATTATTGCCCAATATGGCATTTATAATGTTTTATTCAATTTCTTTGCAGAAAACTTTGTTTACACAATCGAGGGTGTTTTGGCAGAGATCTCATCTAAAACTTGTATAAAATTTGTCAAAAGAACAACAGAAGCCAACTGGATTTACTTTGTAAGGAGAGCTGGGTATGTTAACTTTGACTTGGATGTCATTATCATTTGGTACCATCTTCTATACGAAGGCTGGAAACCATGAAGGAAATAGGGCCGATTTGACCTTTGATCCACTTTTAATTTTGAAACATTGTAGATTTTACTTTTATTTAGTGGCAAATAGATACTTTGTTACTTATTTACTTACTTAATTATGCATGAATCTCAATGTACAAAATCAGTATGTATCAGAAAGCCTAAACTTGATGGAGAAATTTACTGTACCAAAATCGGTCACATCATTCTTGAGTTATGGACAATTCTACTTTGAGCTATTTCTAAAAAAGTCACCAGAATGCTGAAAATAACGATAAACGTTCATTCACTTTCAGCATTGAAACAATGAGAACTGCATTAGTTGTTTTCTGAGAGACTTAAAGAAGCAACCCATATTCATTATTTATATGTAAAAGATGTTTTTGATTAGGTCTCCTGCAATGTTAGACCTGGGTTGTTTTTAGATTGAAATCCATTGAAATATATAGCTTTTATTAGTACTTTATTGTACACATGTAATTCAATCATTTTTTCCTTAAATTCTTCTTGTTTTTTATGTCAAATTGCAAAATTTTATGAATCTATGTTATTCTGCATGAATCTTCCCAGAGTCAGGAAAACTTTACGGTCAGACGGCCACTGGCCGTGAAGAAGGTTTCTAAAACAAAGGATTAACTTATGCCACACCTTAATCACAACCGTTTTATTTTCAAAAGTGAGAAAGGTTCTATCAAAACCCTATATTTATCTGTAGGGAACAAGGACAGATTTCGCAAGCCCTTCGTAAGGCAATAGCATGAGTTGCTTTCAATTGACACTGTAATTCAAAGCGATTAATGATGGCAGACAAAGAAAATTCTCTCAACCTGTAATTCAAAACAGGCAAAGCTGCAAACGTTTCTCCGAAACCCAGGTAGCTTGCTCGTTCGTTGTGCATTCCAGAAATTCTTTTCAAGAGCAAACATGAGCATATCTCGAAAGAAGAGGGATATATCTACACATCTACCGTGGGCATTTTATTTATTTGGTTCAAACGCCGATTGCGAGGCGATTCAATTCTCTTATTTTTTTGATGTAACTGAAACACTTACTGCTCAGATTTTGAACAAAATAAAATGCCCTTGATAGGTGTGTAGATAGATCCTTCTTCTTTGAAGAGGGATCCTTCTTCTTTGAGGGTTGCTCTGAAGATGCCCTAGTGGATGAAACTAGTTAGCAGATCATTGAATAAAAAAGCGCAAAAGATCAACTCGATGCCTGCTCTCTGTGGATGTTGTCCCTCTTCTTCTCATCGTTCACTATATCCTTCTTCTTTCGATATATGCTCATGTTTGCTCTAATAAACAATTTCCGGAGTGCACAACGTGCATGCTAGCTGCCTGGGTTTCAGAGTAATTTTTGCGGCTTTGTTTGTTTTGAATTACTGGTTGGGAGAATTTCCTTCAATCGCTAATTGCTTTGAATTCCGGTATAAACAAAAACAACTCATGCTATTGTATTATAAAATCTGCCCTTGTTTCTGGAGGAATGTTGAGCATTTTGCTGGACCCTGGATCTTCCATTCAGATTTGTTCATCTTTCTCCTTCATAGCATAGGTTCCAAATCTTAAAAAAGGCTGGTGTAAAATTCAGTGACCTATTTCTTTGAACTGAATGACTTCAAAGAAACTTAAGCTATTTCTCTATAATTCTACGTTGGACTTTTCTGAAATCTTCGATATTTTCAGAATTAGAGTGTTTTCTTACTTTTTCAAGAATTCAAGAAAAATTTTCAAAAAAACTTAAAACCATCGTAATTTCTAAACTGTTTGAAGCAACATGAAATAATTTCGAAGAAATTCATAGTTCATGGATGTCTACAATATGGTATCAAGCAAATGTCTCTCACTTTTCTGGTTTATGATTTAGAAATTTGATGGCGTCACACCCTCAAATAAGTTGAAATGTAAGATATGCCAACATTTTGAAAAATATTCAAAACTTTTGAAATGTCCAAAGGTAGAATTAAAGATAAGTGACTAAAGTTCGTTTCAAGCCACTTTGTCCGAAAAAATAGATCACAGAATTTTACACCCTCCTTTTTGCGCCTAGTTAAAGATTTGGAAGCTATGCTCTCCTTCATTGTTTTCAGATGTTGGTCATCTGTTGGCAAATTATACACAAGACCAGGTCCACAAGAAATATCTCTATCTAATGGCTGTTTGATGCATTCAACAATCTTGCATGAAGTGCTCCATTCTTTGGGAATTTGGCATGAACAAAGTCGCCCAGATCGTGATCAATTTATTGAAATATTCTGGGAAAATATTCAACAAGGTAAATCAGTAACAGTTTCTCTATTTTTGCAATGATTAAAGCTACACTCCCATGAATAGGCCCAAGGCTGATGGGGCTTGGCTGCCCTTCAGATATAATTTGACCTTTTGGTAAATCTTTCCTCATAAGTATCGGACAAACACAAGGTTGCATTTTTATCACTAGGGCAAGTTCGGATTTTAGGGAACTAGCCCATTTCCCGAAAAAGCAAATCAGCCTCCCGAAGGTGGGGTTAAAAGGAAACCTGATTTTTTCCCGCAAAACTAGTCCCTTCGTCCATGTTGGAAAACACTTTCCAGATGCATCTGCAAAAGAAATATGATCCAACATGAAAAATGTGAAATAGGAGGGTGGGTGGGAGATTTAATTTGCAACCACTCTGCACGGGTATGCAAAATTTACTAAATTCTCAAATCAAACTCTTTGATACCGCACAGAAGAAATCATGCCGCATGCACGACGACAATGAACACGTAGACAATTCTGCATGCTAGCCTGGCGAGGTTGTTATATAATGGGTGTTTAGTAACATAGGGCTCAAATCTTTAAAAAGGTCGGTGTAAAATTCTATTGCCATTTCCTTTGAAATGAATAATTTGGAAGGAACTTAGGGTTTTTTGCTGTAAATCTGCCGTGGCAATTTATTGATATCTTGATTAGTTTCAATATGGCAGCATTTATTAAATTTGAGGCTATGACGTCATCAAATTTCCAAATCCTAAACTATAAAAGCTACAGATTTTTGCTTGCCACCATATTGTAGACCTCCATAAACTATGGTTTTCTTGAAGGTTATGTAATGTTTCCTCTATTAAATTTTTCAAAATTGTCCGTGAATTTTTTCAAAAATTATCAAATTGCCGCTATTTTGAAAAAAATAAAGATATCACAAAATTTCCATGGCAGATTAACAGCAAAGTACCATAAGTTCCTTTCAATCAATCCAATTCAAAGAAAAATATAATAGAATTTTACACCGACCTTTTCAAAGATTTGAAAGATTTGAGCCCTATGCTGTGTTTAGTGGGAAATGAGGCTGTCCAGATTCTTGAATTAGTTCTCACCATTTTAGTCAGGGCTTTCACCAATTCCTTTTGTTCAGATTCAATGTTCAAGCTTATTATTTACTGTCAGTCATTGCACTTCAGTTCACAACAGCGAAATCTTTTGTGGAAGAGTCAGGAATTTAGTGGCTTTATATGATAGGGTCATAATTTCAAAATTTCAGCCTGCAGGTTCTTATTTCATAATGGTCTTATTTATCATATATATTAATTCTCCTTGCCAATACATTATTTCATAGTGGACCTTATTAAAATGAATTTAAAGGGGCTCCGTCGCCAAACAATGAAGACATCCGTAAACTTGCACGTGTCACCAATTATCCATTGTTCATCCATTGTTTTCTGCAGTTTGTTTGGTGGCTTCACCCAAGCCACCAAAAAGTGACCGTATACAATCCACTTATATCCGAGCAATCGTAGAAGATATGAATGTTTGGTTTTGTTCCTTAGTGAAGTACAACGATTCATGTCCAAACAGCAACTTTCATTTTGAAAAAAATCTGAAAATCCTTTGTGATATCACCTTTCAAAAAACTGCAAAAATCATCGTTTCGTTTACATTTTGGCGACGGAGCCCCTTTAAGATTTACCTGACTGAAATCGTGAGGGATTCTTTCGAAAATCCCATTTAACAAACCTTGAAATACAGCCAAAAATCACGATCGAGTTGTATTTGTTAATATTATTACCTTGATATCCAAGAAGAAGTGGCCCTCCAAAAATGGGTTTTTTGTTTTCATTTACTTATCCGGTGTTCATCTTTACCGCAATGTCAGAAGGGATATAAATGCTGGTTTTACTTTCTTTAGGCCAAGAGAGCAACTTTGAGAAATATTCCCACCAAGAAGCAGATATGTTAGGGATTGAATATGACTACTCAAGTGTGATGCATTATGGGTCGAAAGCATTCTCTAAGAATGGCAAAGAGACGATCAAGCCTATACGACAAGCAACCGCCAATCTTGGTGGTGCGGAAGGACTTAGTGAATTGGATGCAATTCAACTTAATGCTCTTTATGACTGTAAAAGTAAGTTACTGTTGGGTGAGTCAACACTAGACTGATTACAATTCGTCTTAAATTTCGCTCGTTTTTTATATTTTTGATTTGAACCTTTTCCAGCAAGTCAATTCAATAAATAAATTGGTAAAGCCATTCAGTTCAATATATAAGCTTGGATTCGAGGAAACACTATGTTTGTTTTCTCGAACATAGTGTGTTAATAAATCATACCTGTGTCTTTATTCTTGTTGTTTTCGCTTGCAATTTATGATCAAATCCTAAAATCAACTACCATGTTCAAGTCTGTAACTGTAACGGCCTAAATATTTTCTGTGTTCTGTAAAAGCGAGGCTGTCCTCGTTTGCGGTTTCGTAAATTTCCCGCCGTATTTATTTTTTATGATTTATTAACACATTATGTTCGAGAAAACAAACATATTGTTTCCTCGAACCCATGATATAAGTAAGTAATAAAGTTTTCATAATTGCGAGTGAAAACTGGGACTAATTGTAATAAAAAATAAGTCTAAGTCAACACTTTGTCTAACTCTAGAAAATTTCATTGGAAATCAAATCCGAGTAACTGGAAAATTCGAAATGACCTACAACGATGGGTGATGATGCGCCAAAGTTTTGAAGAAGAAAACAAGAAATAAAAAATTTCTTTTTTATTGAAGTTAAGATATATATTATGTGTAATAATTTTTGTTACATTCCACTAAAGAGCTTACAATATATATATTACTACACTACATACAAACTACTTTACAATGCTACTAAACGATGAAGAGGGGAACAAGAAACTATGACCAGCTACCCCCCCCCCCCCCTCCGGCCGTTAAGTTAATACCAACTTGGATGCGCCGTAGTATAAAATGAACAAGAAATGAATTACAAGTCAACTATCAACTTATCAAACAATTGAACTTGATTTTAAATCTATGAATCAACAAATCTGCAAATTAAATCACGGTATAGTTTTTCTTTTTCTTCAACTCTATTCTGTAAGTGTTTTATTTCACTAAATTGTTCATGTTTTCGTTTCCTTTCACTTTGATCTCGAATCTATCAATAGACCTTTTAGCTATTCTACAAAAGAGCCTGGATCGAGCGTTATTTTTATACACGAGGCTCGATAGAGTGGCGTTACAGCTTCTATCAATATTGTGCATATTCGAAAATTCTACAAAGTGCACTTTGTAGAAGTTTCGAATTTGCACAATAGTGATAGAAGCTCTTAACACCACTCTATCGAGCCTCGCGAATAAAAATAACGCTCGATCCAAGCTCTTTTGTAGAATAGCTAAAAGGTCCATTGCTGCATATGTTTTCGTTTTTGCTAGTTGGATTGCTGCTTCTGCTTCTTTTCTCTTTATCACGTTATCCTTGTTTCTTTCCTGTAGATACAGAAACTCTTGGATGGAGCAATTGGAGTACCTTCAGCCCTTGCAACGAGAATTGCTTTAAATATCGACAAAGGTTTTGCAGCCACATGAACAAGACTTTGTGCCAAGGAGCGAATGAATATGGTGTGCAGAAAGAGACAGTGGAATGTGTGAAAGATGCAACGGAATGTTATGGTATGATAATGATGATTTATATTATTCTTGTACATATTCTACCGGGTGTCCCAAAGGAGTGCTCTTCTTTAAAAAATCACCAAATATCATTGGCCAAACTTCTGAAAACATTTTCTTTTCGATTTATTTTGTCACTGAGCCAAAAATATCTCAAAATCATAAACGTTCTGTTTTCCAATACAAGGTAAACATCATACGTTGAAAAAAACCTCATTTTGAGCTATGCTTTTTAAAAGAAACATATTCAGTCTTACCTAAGAGCAAAAATTTGACATTTGCACGAAGAAATTGAGATAGTAATCACCAGTGCGTTTTTTTATGATTCAAAACCAGGCAGTCCTAAAAAGAGCTAAACTTGCTGATTTCTAAACCAATAAGAAGATCAGACATATCAAGGAAAATAATTTGATCCTCAAAAAAAGAAATCCGACAAAAAAAGAAATCCGAAAACCGGCCTTGTACTTACATTTCAAAGATTTTACAAAGAGAAGTACCTTTGGACAACTGATATTATTGTTGTGGAGTTCCTGATAGTCTCCCTTTTAATTCTTTGAATTTCTTCTTTTGGGAACAATATACCGGGTGTCCCAAAATGATGTATTATCGTTTGATTGCTTACATATCCATAACCAATGAACCGATTTTCAAAAGCTTTGTTTTATTTGATTGCCTAAAGGCTAGATTGTATTTTAAGATGTTGGTTGTAGTTTTACCACGGCGTTTTCATGTCGGAAAGAAGCTCGATAAACCTGCTCAAACTCAAGCCTTAGATTGCATGAAAAAGAAACGACCTATTTTTCCAGTCAAAGTTTTAGATGTGATTCAAAAGGCTGAACTCCTATTCGTATTCTCTGAACTCAGTATTAACTGATTTCGTACTCTCTGAACGACATATATTCTCTGGACGACATTTAAGTTCAGCCTTTTGCATTATATCTAAAATAATGACTGGGAAGGTAAGCCGTTTATCGATTGAATTTGAGCAGGTTTATCTATCTTCTCTTCGACATGAAAACATCGGCCTAAACCACAACCAACATCCTCGAATACAATTGAGCCTTTCGGCAATCGGATAAAATGAAGTTTCCGAAAGTCGGTTAATTGGTTATGGACATATGAGCAATCAAACGATAATACATCATTTTGGGACACCCGGTAGTTTATTGTAAATTATACATATATTCACAAAATCAGAATGAAGCCTCAGTTTGGAAAAAGAGATTTATTTTTCAAATTTGTTTTTGCTGTGCAATTTTTAAAACATTTGGACTCTTTTTGCTCACTTAACAGTAACTTTTCCTTGAATTGAAAGTAACTCTACATTGATTGAAATATAATGTGAAAAAATCGGTCACCATTGTCATGTCATTTTATAAATAAAAAAGCTTGATGTAAAGAGATTTAGAAGACAAAAAATGCTATGATATATTCGCTCTGATGAGGACACAAGTGCGAAAAGCTGCAATGGGTTCAATCGTATTCTAGTAATTTTTGTTGCTCGATTCTCTCTACATTTAGACTGCGTTCACACGATGCTAGCACATTTTGAAAACGGTGAAAAATGTGACGGATAGGCCTCCCGTTCACACGAAAACGGCACATTTTTTGCCGGCAGATTTTGAAAACGGTAGATTTTGAAAACAGAACTCTAACCGGCACATTTTGAGAACGTCATCGGGCGAACACTCGAAAATGATGAAAATGGAACATTTTTTTCAACGCTTTTGAAACGAAGCTGATTGGCTTTGGCGCAAAATCCAGCTTCGTTCTCGTGGAGATTGCAAAGAGTTTATTGCCGTCCCAATTTCTTGCGCTTTCGAAATTTTGCCGGTATCGTGTAAACGCTAGCTCAAATTTAGCTACCGTCACATTTTTTACCGTTTTCAAAATGTGCCGGCATCGTGTGAATGCAGTCTTAGTTTACAGTTTATATCTTACAAAGTTTGTTATAAATGAAACCGGGAATCGTTTACACTCTCACTGAACATCCGCCACAGGTTATTGATGAGATTTTTTGATGCCCTTGCATCACGATGATACTTTATTATATGGCGTTCGAAAATACGGCTCCTCAGACCGGCAACGGAGCAATTCGATTGATTCTTGATCGGTCCGCAAAAGCCGTATTTTCAAAGCCGTATTTGGACCAGGCGTTGCCATAAAAATCAACTAAAAGGAAGGAGCTTCTTGTGTAGGCTTTGGCCGCAAAATTGTCAGCCAATGTTTAAATTATTCCTCGAAGACTTCTTTGCTGTAAACTTTAAAGACGAACTTGCAATCATACAAGAAAAAATGCCAATGTAGTTAAGATCTAAACTTCCAACTACAGTGATGCACAGGATCAAAAACACAACAGAAAAGTACAATACTATGAACAATGTTCTCAACAGGTTCTCAATATGATAAAGCAATGTTCTCAATATGATAAAGCCTTTATTAAACGATTACTCGATCCATGCTGAAAAGTATTTGGACCTTCGTTCCTTGTACCCGTACGTCAAACTACGGTCCAAATATTTTCCAGCATTGACCTCGTACTCGTTTAATATTCGCATATTATTCAAATCTTTCAGCACCAATAAATGGCCACTGGGGTCGATGGGGCTCTTGGTCATCATGCTCAACGTCTTGTGACATTGGAGTTCAGCAAAGAGCAAGAAAATGTACGGATCCAGCTCCGAAATATGATGGAAAGAACTGTGATGGAAGCTCAGCGGGATCCCAGTCTTGCAAGATCAAATCATGTGATCTGGGTATGTTTAGAAGTCGTGCTTTGACAAAGAGCTTGAACTGTGCATTGGACAATAGAGCTATGTTCAGGGTGGGCTAATAAAGTAACCCCCAATGTTGAAAATTTTCTGAAATTCTTTTGGTGATTCCATATCTTGTTGGAAGAGGAAATTTAGCACAAATTGAAAATCTCTTCACGAAAATAAGAGGAAGGTAAGTTTCTATTTCTTGCTTAAGGAACCATAAGAAATTAGTCCTTTTCTCTTTGTTTCCAAGTTGAAAATTGTCTCGACATTTTGACATGTTTTGCTCTAAAAAACTACTGTAACTGTATGTTTTTTTCTGGTGACATCTTAAGAAGCTATTTACTTGTTTTGAATCAAATCATCCAACAAAAGGTTAGGCGGATACTTGCGGGGATGGCTCAGTGGCAGCACGCTTGACTACCAATCTGAAGGTTGGGTGGTTCGAATCCTCACCCTGCCGAACCTGCTAGACCTGCTACGTAGAGTGAGGAGAACCGCCAAGTCTCTGTAATTCCAGGCCAAAGAAATCACGAGGTGTGGGCAAATCAAGATGAAGGACCATGACGCTGCTTCAACAAGCTTAGCTTCTCAGCCTCCTCAAACTGCCTTCGGATCCCATTGAAAAAGCTATCAAGAAATATGAAAATCATCCTAGCATCAAAATGATTAAAGGAAGTTGTGAGCTAAGCCAATTTGAATTCAAGCCGGTGACTGTAAGTGAAATACTTCTGCAGATAGAAAAGCTAAATTCAAAGAAAGCATCACCGTTAAACAGCATCCCTGCCAAGATCCTTAAACAAAATTCTGACATTTTTGCCGTCCTCATCCAGAAAATTTTTAATTCTGATTTGTCAAGAAACAATTTTCCAAAAGAACTGAAAACTGGTGAGATCTCGTCTCTTTTCAAAAGTCTTAATGCTTTTATCAAGAAGAATTATAGACCGATAACGGTTTTATCATCTGTTTCCAAAATTTATGAGAGGGTTTTAGAAAGTTAAATAAAATCTCATGTCCTTAGCTTCCTTTCTCCTCTTTTGTGTGGATTTCGAGAGGGCTATGGAACCCAGCATGCACTTGTAAGACTAATAGAGACTTGTCAAATGACCTTAGATAAACGGGGTATAGCAGCAGCACTACTCATGGACCTCTCAAAGGCTTTTGATTGCTTAAATCATGAGCTCTTGATTGCAAAATTAAGTGCTTATGGTTTCAGTGTGAGTGCATTGCGGTTGATCCATAGTTATCTCAGTGAAAGGAAGCAGAGGGTGAAGATAAATGGGTCTTTCAGTACGTGGAGAGAAACAGTAATTGGAGTGCCACAAGGTTCGGTCTTGGGGGCTCTGCTGTTTAAATGATCTCTTCATGTTTGTGAAAGACACTCAAATCTGCAACTATGCAGATGATACGACAATCTATGCCAGTGCTAACAACATTGAAAGTGTCATCAAAACATTAGAGAGTGATGCCCTTAAAATTACAAAATGGTTTCCAAACAACTGCATGAAGCTGAATGAGGACAAATGCCACCTAATGGTATTTGGAGACAAGAGTAACAATGTTTCCATAAATATCGGAAGTGTAACGATAAATGAGAGCACAGAAGAAAAGCTGCTGGGTGTGATTTTTGACAAAAAGCTCAGCTTCAAACAGCAAGTGAAATCTCTTTGTAAGAAGGCTGGTCAAAAGCTACATGCTCTTTCAAGAAGTTCTCATTTCCTTGATACTGAGCAGCTGAAACGAATAATGAAGGCATTTATCTTGTCCCAATTCAACTACTGTCCTCTTGTATGGATGTTCTGTGACAGAACATTGAACAATAAAATTAACCATATTCACGAACGGGCATTGCGAATAACTTACAAAGATATGAGATCAGATTTTGATACGATGTTACTGAGAGACAATTCGGTCCCACTCCACATAAGGAATTTACAATTGCTAATGACTGAAGTCTTTAAGACAAAATTGAGCCTTAATCCCAGCTTCATGAAGGACATTTTCGTTGAAAAACAGGTTTCTTATGGGTTAAGAGGCTGCCATAACCTATCCTTGCCACAAGCACGCACTACGTGCTATGGCTTAGAGACAATATCGTTCCTTGGGTGTAGATTATGGCAGGCACTTCCCAATGACCTAAAACAGTCAGATACTCTCTCTAGTTTCAAAAGGAAAATCAAAACCTGGAGGGGAGAGGAATGTAATTGTAGAATATGCAGACCTTTCGTGGCACAGGTTGGGTTCTTGAGCTGATATTAAATTTTCTGCTCTGTAATTACCGAAAAAAAAGAAAGAAAACATTGTAAATATTAAAAGCATTGTAAAAATCTGTAAAATGTGTCTGTATTTAATCATTCGGAATTTTATTTATTTTTTACTTTTTTCTTACAAATTTTACTTTTTTAGATAGTAGGCTTGAATTAGCTCTTAGTTATAGCTATTGTATCTATGTATGTATCTTGTATGTATATATATATATGTAGTCCTACTTTAAATAAATTGATAATAATAATAATAATAATAATAATAATAATAATAATAATAATCCTTGGTAGAAATATACAAAACAAAAACAAAAACAAAAGGTTCCTGCCTACAGTTGCATCATATGACTAATAGCTGTGAATAACATAGGATGAATGACGTTTAAGTTACGCAGTTCCCACCACAAATGGGACTTACAAATCAACCACATAGTTGAAAAAGAAGCCAATGAACAAACAAAGGAAGAAAGAAAAAAGAAATGGAAGGAGGGTGCTGCTATTAAATTACTCGAAAACTGTTGCAAGGGAATTCTCTTGGCTCGTCCAATAAAGGATATCGTTGACTTGATAATTTGTTGGCTATTATTGGCTTAGTAGTATTCCACAGAGTTTAAGGCTTTGACTTTCTTCGAAAGTAGTTCTGTCGAAGCTGTTGAATTAGTCTGTTTCAGGTATTTTACCTCATGAATGATAAACAGTTTTTCTACGAAAAGATCCTTTCTGTTCTTCACATCAATACCCTTTTATACAATGTCTTCCTATGATGAATTTCTTCAAGTGTTTCATCCTCTCATTTACATTGATTTAAAGGGGCTCCCTTCGCTAAACTGTAAACAAATCCTTGAACACTATTGTTTTAGACACGTGTCCATTCCCTTCTGCCGTTTGCTTTGTGGCTTCGCCCAAACAACCAAAAATGACCATTAAAAAGTCGCTTATATTCGAGCAATCATAAAAGATATTAATGTTTGATTTGTTTCTCTGTGAAGCATAAGGATTTATCTTCAAAATAATGCTTTCATTTTGAAAAGAAAAGATGAAAAGTCTGTGTGATATTGCCTATAAAAAAACTGTGAAATCACCGCTTTGAATGAAATTTGGAGACGAAGCCCCTTTAAGTCGCGCACATTTGATGTACTTTAAGTATGTTCTCACAGCTTTAATTTCCCACACTAAGTTATGTAAAACCTTTCAGAAGTAAAGGGATTGTATAAGTTAAACTTCTGAAAAACCATGACTTTGGTAGACCAAATCAACTGACATGATATGACATTGTTTGCAGGTGAAGACGATTGTGAGTTTGACAATGATTTGTTTTGCCATTGGACCAATGATTACAGTAACGAGGAAGGCTACGACTGGCAGAGACTCAGTGGGACAACTCCAAGTAGAAATACAGGCCCAACTGGCGATCATACCTCGAATAACGGTAAGATGAAGCATTTGAAGAGCATTTCATATTTTCTTTAAAACAATGCATCATTAAGACAAATGACGGATATATAGCGCCTAGTTTGAAAATAGAACAAAAGATGGCTTAGTGCTTTCATTGTCTAATTGATTTGCTAATCTCTCGATATCATCAAATATAATGGAATTCAATAGGTTATATTTAGATTGCCCAGGCCCCTGATTTAAGTCACCTTATATCTCCGTCAGTTGTCTTTAATGAAAATATCTAAAGAGGCAATATGTCGAATGTAATGACTTTGATTTTAATTTTTAAGTTTTAAGAAACCTTATATTGTAAATAATAGTTTTTACTACTTTCCGTTGGACACAGGTCCTTGATTTATGGCAGCTCTGTTCTTAATTGACCAAGTAAACCTGTAAAAATATTGATATGTTACTATTATTATTATGTATATTTGGGCATTGGGACGTGACGCCCGGAACGGTATCGATTTTCACGATTTTTGTATGAAGAACGTTACTGATTTGCACTATTCTGAGAGATTCTCTATTTGAGACAAGCAGAGGTGGAAAAAGTGCGTGAAGCTGCGAAGCAGCTTCACAGGAAGCTTGTTTGGAAGGAAGGAAGGAAGGAAGAAAGAAAATGGGAGGAAAGAGAGAAAGCGGAATAGAAGGAAGGACAGGAAAAACGATGAAGGGAGGGAAGAAGAAGTTAGAGGGAAAAAGTAAGAAAAGGGAGAGGAAAAGGAACACAGGATGGAAAGAAGATCGGATGACAAAGAAAACAAAGGTTGAAAATATGAAGAGAACGGGAAAGAATAAATGACGGAAAGAATGAAAGAAAATCACTGTTTGGATGTTTTCATTTACAATGTTGTGATATAAGGAAGCTTTTAAGAGTAATTCCAGTTTCTAGTGGCTTATCAACTACACGGTACACAGTATTGCAATTCAACTCAAATCTGGGACTATAGAAAATTGATAAAACAATGGAAGGAAGAATTCTGGTTTGACTTTGCTTCGCAAGGGGGCAAATATTTTTTCCTCCACTGGAGACACGGGCGGTAAACGCTGAATTAAAAAAAAAGTTTATGTATGATATCTCGACTTATAATTTATCATTTCATTCATGATATATGGACTTTGTTTCTTTTCTGTGCCTACCTCTCCTGCGAATGCGGCATTTCAATCCTCGCGCGTGGCGGCAAATTGACGTGACCTAAAGGGTCCTGGAGCAATTATGCCACTCAAACGGAAACTCAATTCATTTCCTCCTTATGCGTTTCATTTTACCACACTTGAGTAGCATAATTGCTCCAGGGTCCTCGAGGTCACACCAATCTACCGCTGCACGCGGGGATTAACATGGCACATTTGCAGGAGAGGTAGGCACAGAAAAGAAACAAAGTCCATATATCATGAATGAAATGATAAATTATTAGTCGAGGTATCATACATAAACCTTTTTTTAAATTCAGCATATACCGCCTGTGTCTCAAAAAGAGAATCTCTCAGACTGCTCTGTCAATGTCTTTAATTTTTCTTTAAAGGGTTTGTGCAAGGTTAAAAGCTTGCATTTGCAGAGAGCAGAAAAATCTAAAAATACCCCATTCAAGTCGCAGTAGCACACAATGTCAACAAAGGGTAGCCTAAGAATGAGATTTTTATCTTGCAAAGAGACAATGCTGTGTCTAAGTTATTTCTTTGTTCTATTTATAGAGGAGCCTATTTACCATTGCACACT
Organism: Aurelia coerulea; assembly: GCA_039566865.1. Taxonomy (NCBI): domain Eukaryota; kingdom Metazoa; phylum Cnidaria; class Scyphozoa; order Semaeostomeae; family Ulmaridae; genus Aurelia; species Aurelia coerulea. The sequence continues at coordinate 11,749,529 of CM076963.1, forward strand.
TGCTTTAAAGGACCTCGGTGTTGTCATGTATATTTTGCTCCTCTTGGTATCGTAATCGTAGTATTGTAAAGTAGTTTAAGTAGTTTAGTTGGTAATGTGTCATGTAAATTTTTAGAAGGAATACGTATAAAAAAAATATACTTTCGATATAAGTAAAATTGTTATCCTCCTACCAATACCTGGTATTCTCTTTTAGGCCACTACCTATACCTTGAAGCCTCCTCTCCAGCTGAATCAGGCTACAAAGGAAGGCTTGCAAGTAAATTGTTTACCGATGGAAAACCGAAATGCCTGTCTTTCTATTATCATATGTATGGTAGCAATATTGGAGCACTGAGAGTCTTTTTCGAAGGAGCACAAACGAAAACCAAGGTTCTCATTTGGCAAAAAGTTGGGGACCAGGGTAATATTTGGAAGGAGGGAATGGCGACGTTAGTTCCAGAAGAAAATTACAAGGTGAGAAGAAACATTTTGTGCATTCAAAATCAAACAGAGATTTTCATCACCAGCAACTGTGATTTCGTCTCATGGCGACAACAAATGCTGGTCTGCTTTCTTTTTTTATTCATATACAGGGTGTCCCAAAAAATTGTGCCCCGTTTGTCTGAAGACTGCAACAAAATGGCAAACGATTTTCGCAAAACTTTAGCATAATGGTGTAAAGTATAAAGCATAAAGCATAAAGTATTTAAGTATTAAGTATGGCATCGCGGTTTGAAATTTAAGTTTTTAGTATGGCATTGCGGTTTGAAACCTTTCTTCTGCGAAGTCACGCTAAGACACAGGAATACAAGGAAGATATATTCAAATAACACGAGGCATTTAGGCCCAAACCGTTCAGTTGCACACATCAGTCGAAGAGGAAACAGAGAAGAAAACAAGACAAGAAAACAAGACAAAGATCAAAATAAGGTAAATAAATACGTAATCAAGACATCCATGTCTTAACACCGTTGGTCTGACATCAAATATGAAACAGACTTATACGAGTCCATTCATCGAAATAATATATTGTTACTGTTTATCTCCAGGTGGTATTTGAAGGCGAACGTGCTGGAGGCTACAAAGGAGACATCGCAATTGATGATGTGAAATTCCTTGCCGGTCCCTGTCCAGATGAGACTCCAGAGCCTGGAGGTATTTTACTTTTTGCTTCAGAATGAGCACCAGGAGACATAATGATTTGAATTTGCGATTAATCATTACTCAATAGGACCTTACTAGGGTTCTTTTTGTCGGTTTCTAATCTTGCAATTTCCTGTCTGAATCTTATTTTATTTTCCAAGCCTATACCACCAACCGACATCCTGAATGAATTTTCGCGCCTCCGCAAGCAATCTGGCCAAAACGCACTTGCTTGTTTTTGAAAGATTGCTTGTGGAGGAGCGAAGCTTCATTCAGAAACCGTTTATGAAGAATAATGGCGGGTAAAAAGGACTCGAGCTGTGATGCTGATTGTGTTAGCTTGCAAATGCGATTCAGGCAGTAATTCCGAGATTAGGAAACGACAAAGAAGACCTTGAGTAAGTTTTCATTACATCTTAACAGCACAATGAGTTAACTACGTAGTCAAATCACGATGGGAGTAGCTTAGGCCATTCGTAGCTTAGGCCATTGAAAGCGCTCATTTTGTCTCCTGATGCTCATGGCTTCAGTAGATACGTTTTGGGTTGTTGGTAATACCCTTTTCATGTTCAGCATAAGGACACATTTAGTGACAATACCGGCTGACCCAGGAAATTAAAGCTTTTTCGAAGAATCATCAAAATTTGATTGTACAGTACCAACGATCATGAAATCTCTTTATTTGCATTGAACTTTTATGCTTTGAGCCCTTTGTGTGAAGGTGCAGGGTGGCTCACTACCGAAAATTTCAAAATGACGAAACATCGATAAGGTGGCTGACTACCAAGTAAAAATTTGGCAAAAACACACAAAAAACAATTGGTTAAGGTGGCTCGCTACCAATAACACTTTCACACACTTGGTGTCCTATTGCTCATAGTTTTATTCCACACGAGCACATTATTTGGTGGCTTGTGTTTGTATGCCAATGATTTTATGTCATACATGCCTATTTTTATCATTTCAGTTACCACAACTGCAAGCCCACCAACGGGAACATTACCGAAAACAACACCACAACCGTATTACAGTAAGCAGCTATTTCATATTCTTTTACAGATTCGTTGTCTTTGCCCTCCCTAAGTCTCTTACCTATAGTTTCCATCTGAATTTCTAGCAACTTTGCCAGTGAAATTGAAGCGTGGAAAATTTGAATTCTTTGTGATTTCACATGAAAAAAGGCAGTGAGGAAATTCTAAATCGTGCACACCGATCGGTCACATGCAAAATCTGAATTTACATGTCGTGAAGAACTATACACCTCAATTAGACTGCGTTCACACAATGCCGGCAAATTTTGAAAACAGTGGAAAGGTGGCGGATAGGCCTCCCGTCCATACAAAAACGGCATATTTTTTGCCGGCAGATTTTGAAGACGGCAGATGTTGAAAACGGAACTCTTTGAAGACGATATCGTGTGAACGCAAGCTTAAATTTTGCTACCATCACATAAAATATGCTGGCATGGTATGAACGCAGTCTTAGTTGCAGGAAATCGAAGTCAAGTTGTTGTGGAAGTGGAAATCAAGATGCCATTGAACAAGACGCAATAGAGACAAAAAACCACCAGCCAGCATAGGAACTTTTTCAAACATTTCCTCATACCAAATATCTTTATAAAGCAGATAAGGAAATCATCCACAGTTTTCCGAACTGCTCGTAGCTTTGGCTACTTAGCCGATTGCGACCGTACGTAGTAAAGAACGGCAAAATGCTTTGTAATTTAGCCACGTGACCCTTCCGCATGGGCCGTTAAAATGAATCATTTAAGCATAGCTGACTGTTACAAACATTTCCCGTGTTTCTGATGGTTACCCATGCAAGAAACAAGGAAAGATTTGTAAGACGATAGCATGAGTTGATTTTGATTGACACCGCAATACTTAGGCTAAGAATTGCGATGTCAATCAAAAGCAACTCGTGCTATTGTCTTATAGCGAGTAGCTATCGCAGACAAAGGAAATTCTCTCAACCAGTAATTTAAAACAAACAAAGACGCAAAAGTTTCTCTGAAACCCAGGTAGCTAGCGCGCTCATTGTCCATTCCAGAAATTGATTTTAATTGGAAACATGTGCATATATCGACAGAAGAAGGATATATCTACACCTCTGCCTCGGTCATTTTATTCCTTTGGTAGAGAAGCTGAGCAGTAAGTGTTTTGATTACATCCAAAAATACGAGAATTGAATCGCCACCCAATCGGCTTTTGGTTTACAATGCTCTAAAACCTTCCTACTTATGTTTGATCTATATTCAGCTGCCGAATTCATTTTTACATAAATTGTCGAAAGTTAGAAGATTGTTAACCATGTCTGCTAATGCATGTCTGCTAATAAGAGTCTTCTGTGAGCTGTGCAACATGGTCGTAAGCAGCGTTCTGTAGAGGCATTCCAGGCTCAATTAAACAGGCCCTAAAGGAATCCTACTTGTATATGATAATTTATAAACTTGATGTGGAGAGGTAAATCACACTCTGATAAGGACACAAGTCCGAAAGGCCTATTGTGTTAAAACATATCTTAGTATTTTTTGTCGTCCAACCTCTCTACATCAGGTTTCTAGTTATATATTTTACCAAGTATATAGACTAAAAAAAAAACACATTCGTTAAATGTTTCGGCGCAAGCCTTCATCAGTAATTTTACCAAGTATATATATGTAATGTATGGTGTACCGTTGAAGAGGGCTTAACCATTCGAAGAAAACAGGCATCAATTTGGTCTTTTGCGCTTTTTATTCTTTTTTTTCAGTGCTGACTAGTTTCGCCCACATGGGCATCTTCAGAGCAACTGAAGATGCCCTTAGTTATACTTTTATATGTAACTGCCGAATTCACTTTGACATAAATTGTCGATATTTTAAAGACTCTTGAAGAATGTTTGCTTATCAGAGTCATTTTTATGAGCTGTCAGATATGGTCGTAAGCAGTGTTCTATGGAGGCAGCTCAGATTCCATTAAACATGCCCTAAAGAATCCTGCTGGTCTTTGATCTGTATATAAATGCCCAAAATCAGCTTTGACATAAAATGCCGACATTTAGAAGTCTTTCGAAGCAAATTTGCCAATACGTATAAGTCCTTTATCAGTTGTCAGACATTGTTCCGATCCTCTTTGATGTTTTCTGATGATGAATTATTTCTGGCCACCCGTTTAAGGCCATCTGCCATCTCTGACAGCTAAACTTTAAGCAACAATAAGGCCTTAAGCTATTTACTGATTTTTGATAAATTATCAATAGATTTTTCCACTTATTTTTAATTTATTTGAGAAGCAGGCTTTTTGCTATCCGAAGTTTGATAATGAATCGTCAATACAGTGTGCTATCTACGCCGACTTTTAGACGTTTGCAGCTTAGATATTTAATAGGTTGTTGCATTAGCTGATCATCTAAAAGGCTTCGAGCTTTTATGCTCTTTAATAGACTGTCAATAGATTTGGCCATTGCGTTTTTAGAATGTATGACAAACAAAAGCCTTTTTGCTATTTAGAGCTCTTTAATGATTTGTCAATACAGTTTACTATTTATTGTCAAGTTTTGACGTTCGTAGGTTAACAGCTTATGACAGGTTATGACAGCCAATTTTTAGCCATGCAACTTAAAGGCATCAAGCTGCTCTGCTCTTTAATAGACTGACAATAGATTTGTCCTTTGCTCTTTAATTTATATGACAAACAAAAGCCCTTTTTGCTATTTAGAGCTCTTTAATAATTTGTCAGCACAGTTTACCATTTATTGTCAAGTTTTGACGTTCGTAGGTTAACAGCTTATGACAGGTTATGACAGCCAATTTTTAGCCATGCAACTTAAAGGCATCAAGCTGCTCTGCTTTTTAATAGACTGACAATAGATTTGTCCTTTGCTCTTTAATTTATATGACAAACAAAAGCCCTTTTTGCTATTTAGAGCTCTTTAATGATTTGTCAATACAGCTTACCATTTATTGTCAAGTTTTGACGTTCGTAGGTTAACATCTTATGACAGGTTATGACAGCCAATTTTTAGCCATGCAACTTAAAGGCATAAAGCTGCTCTGCTCTTTAATGGACTGTCAATACATTTTTCCTTTGCTCTTTAATTTATATGACAAACAAAAGCCTTTTTGCTATTTAGAGCTCTTTAATGATTTGTCAATACAGCTTACCATTTATTGTCAAGTTTTGACGTTCGTAGGTTAACAGCTTATGACAGGTTATGACAGCCAATTTTTAGCCATGCAACTTAAAGGCATCAAGCTGCTCTGCTCTTTAATAGACTGACAATAGATTTTTCCTTTGCTCTTTAATTTATATGACAAACAAAAGCCTTTTTGCTATTTAGAGCTCTTTAATGATTTGTCAATACAGCTTACCATTTATTGTCAAGTTTTCGACGTTCGTACGTTATCAGGTTATGACAGCCAATTTTTAGCCATGCAACTTAAAGGCATCAAGCTGCTCTGCTTTTTAATAGACTGACAATAGATTTGTCCTTTGCTCTTTAATTTATATGACAAACAAAAGCCCTTTTTGCTATTTAGAGCTCTTTAATGATTTGTCAACACAGTTTACCATTTATTGTCAAGTTTTGACGTTCGTAGGTTAACAGCTTATGACAGGTTATGACAGCCAATTTTTAGCCATGCAACTTAAAGGCATAAAGCTGCTCTGCTCTTTAATAGACTGACAATAGATTTTTCCTTTGCTCTTTAATTTATATGACAAACAAATGCCTTTTTGCTATTTAGAGCTCTTTAATGATTTGTCAATACAGTCTGCCATGTATTTTCAAGTTTGACGTTCTTAGGTTGAAAGGTATAACAGGTTATGACAGCATTTTTCCAAGTAGGCTAAAGCCATTCATCTATACCATAAACTGAAAATGAAAATTTTGGAAACCAAGGCTCCTTTGCAGGAACCGTTTAAATGCCTACACGTTTTTTGTACACCTGGTGCAAAGTTAAAGCAAGCCTTGGCTTTCAAATAACCAAGAAAGCTTATTTTGCAAATACATGCTTCCACACATTAGAATGTCACGTGATGCTTGGGCTGTATTTAGCAAAACTTTTCAGTGAAATGTAGCAGCTAGAACATAAGTTACAACCGCCAATCTTGTAACACACATCCTGAAGAAAACTCTGAAGGGATAGAAAGCATCTCTCCCCTTATTATTATTCAGGAATAAAGGTGATTTGGAGTGAAAATTTTTGTTGATGGGAATAGAAAGTACAGTTGTTTGATAAGAAATATTTTCAATTTTTTTGATATCTCATCTTTATCGAGCTTTCAACCGATTTTAACTATTGGATGATTACGTCATTTGTTTGCAAGTCACTAGGATAACAGAAAGAAATACAGTTTTATCTTATCTCTGAAAGGTTTTAATTCCAAGAAATTGTGAGCTTATGTAAATAAAATGGAGTATAAAGATCGTTTAACAAAATGATCTGATGTTAATTTTCAATTCGAGGCGAAACCTGTATCCCCAAAAGGAAGTTTACTTCGCCACTGCAAACAAGGCGCTCTGTTTTCCAATCTAAGTATTACTAGAAAATCTCGTGGGTTGCCGTTAGAGACGCACGCCTTTGTGTGACTTGAAAGGGAAGCAAAACCTTCAAGTTAGTCTTTCAATAGGTTCTCGCATTTTTACGATGGATTGTGGGATTTTGTGCAGAGGCTTATTAATTTCTCTTTGGAACTGTAGTCGATCTTGGATACTTTTTTTTGGCTTTGTCCAAACAAAATGAAATAATTATCAGTCAATCCTACAAAATACTGAATAGTTCGATAGAGAGATGAGATATCATATGGTATTCTATATCATTTAGTTGTGCTTTCCACTGGCATCAATAACCATTTTCCTTGAGCTCCAACTTCCCTTACTACAGCCCTGGTTCACGAATGATTCGCCGTACTTTATACAGTAAGGCCCCGCATTTAAGAAACCACCTAAAAGAAACTTTTAGCCTACTGAAAAATAATTAGCCCCCTACTTATAAGAAGCTCTTGAGGCTCATACCCAAAATTAAGTTTCTTGTATTTTTATCAACGCTAAGTCATGGTCTGACGGTCTGGGGAGTAGTCCAGTCGATGCAGGGCTCATAAGGAATTGCTACGAAGATGTCTTTCATTGACCGATGTTTACCTAAATTTTGATTGATGTTCTTGACAATCATTGATAAGATACACATATGGCTAATCTATCTGTAAGTAACCTCATTCTATTGTAACCTATTTTCCAGGACTTTCCAGGAAAAAATTAGAAAATTAAGAAACTTTCAGCTAAGAAATGAAAAGTATCACAGATGTAAAAAACTGTTTAGGCTAATATGTGACAAAGTGGTTCCTTAAATTCGTGGCCTTACTGTAGTTCTTTTTCTCTTTTACCAGTTAAACAAATTGGTTGCTATAAAGATAAAGGGCTGATCTGCGGCAAAAGACCATTCCCACAATACGTCAGTTATCGACAGCAAATTGATTGGAAGAATATGTCAAAGACTGTTACTGACTGTGCATATAAAGCAAAAGAATTGAATTATGAGGTAAGATCATTTCTCATCAAAGTTTAAGGGCAATGAGTCATGGTAAATAGCCATTATCCGCTGGGGGCTTGCCTGTTTTCATGTGATCACTCTGATTACATGTGATCAGGCATCAACTGCACAAATAATAGGCTACGTTAGCTACGCTTAGCCTATTGCGAAGTTACAATATCATGTGTGCAGTTTCAATAACAGCCAATCAAATTGGTGTAAGCTATCATCATGACTCAGCAATTTTTGTTGTTTGGGTATACGAGGTCTATTTACCATGAATCAATTCCTTAAATCGCTGGTCAAGATATCGAAATAGTTAAATGCATTGAGTCCGTATAAATACATGAGCGTCAATGCTGTCCTGATTTTTTGCTGACAAACTGCTGATGGCCCTTTGTTATCGCACAATAGTGCTAACATCAATATCAGTAGGGAACAAAGACATCTTAATCCTTGCATTATTCTCAGGAATTTCTTTGGTTCCATTTTAATAGCGATAAAATTACGACTTTTGTTTGATGATCGAAAGTAGTTGATGACCCAAAGTTGCTCTGAAGTCATTCACTCCAATGGAAGATGAAGTTTCCATTAACACAAGCTTTTTTAAAGATTTGGAGCCTGTAATATTTTTATTGCACCATTTATTGATTCTTTGTCACTTATCAGCATTGGGCTCAAATCTTTCAAATTTTTAAAAGGGTCGGTGTAAAATCCTTTTGCAGTTTTCTTTGAATTGGATGGCTTGAAAGGAACTTATGGTACTTTGCTGTAAATCTGCCGTGGAAATTGTTTGATATCTTGATTTTTTCAAAATGGCGGCAATTTCATTATTTTTGAAAAAATTCATGGAAAATTTTGAAAAAGTTTAAACAATCGTAAATCCCAAACTAATAGAGGAAACATTATATAACCTTCAAAGAAACCATAGTTTATGAAAGTCTACAATATGGTGGCAAGCAAAAATCTGTAGCTTTTCTAGTTTAGGATTTAGAAATTTGATGACGTCATTGCCTCAAATTTAACAAATGCCGCCATATTGAAACTAATCAAAATATCAATAAATTGCCACGGCAGATTTACAGCAAAAAACCCTAAGTTCCTTCCAAGCCATTTATTTCAAAGAAAACTGCAACAGAATTTCACACCGACCTTTTTAAAGATTTGAGCCCTATGTTTCACTTATCTTATCTGTTTCTGGGCGGGAGAACAGATATGTTATAATAGCATCCGCTACTTGATTGACACCCACGTACAAAGCGATTGGCGATTGCAGACAGAGAGATTTCTATGCCTGGTTTGTCAAGTCATAAACAAAGACAACGCAAGCCGCCAACGTCGCTCTAAAAGAAAGTAGGTAGCTAGCTCGCTCAGTGTGCATTCCAGAAATAATTTTTGAGAGCAGACATGAGAATGTATCGAAAGAAGGATATATCTAAACATCTGCCTCGGGCTTTCATGTGTTTGGTTCAGAAGCTGAGCAGTGAGGTGTTTTAGTCACACCCGGAAAATATGCAGAATCGAATCGTCTATCAATTAGCGTCAGAAGCAGAAAAATTGAAATTCTCCAGGCAGATGCTTAGATACATGCTTCTTATTTCCATAGATGCTCACTTCTACTCTTAAAACCATCACTTGCATGTACATTGAGTGAGCTAGCTACCTTGGTTTCAGAGCAACTTTTGCGACTTGCTTTGTTTTTGTTTATGACTTGGCCAACGGGCCGTAGAATTCCCTTTATCTGAGATCACTAATTTCCTATGTAGTGGAGTGTCAATCAAAAGTAGCAGGCTCAATTTCAACGTTATTTGCCAATGCTAAGCGGGAGTATTCTCGACAGTTCTTTGCAGTGGAGTTTTATGGTGAGTGTTGGTATGGGCCCTTAGATCAAGTTCAGTACGCGAGAGATGGCCTTTCAGATGATTGTTGGAATGGAGTTGGAAAGGGTCACGCCATGATGGTTTATCAATGGTCCACTCGAAGTAACTAATTTCTTTTCAATCTTCAGATGACAACTATATATATGTATAGAATGAGCTAATGAGAATATATATATATATATATATTTATCCAAATTATTATCAATTAAATGAAAAGTAAATGTCAGGTCTAGAATAATTTGCTGTATCATCGCAAATTTTAAGGTTGGGTTTCCTCAAAGTTGAATCAATAACTTTGAATGTTTACGTTCAGTTTAACAAGGAATCGTTGGGGAGACGACGTACGCTTTGTCCGAGGAAACTTATGTGTCCCCCCGTGCAGTGGGTTAAAGCTCATGCACAGTAGCGTTTTGGACTGGAGCTTTGCCGGCGCATCAGCTTTAACCCACTGCACGGGGGGACACATACGGTTCCTCGGACAAAGCGCATCTCGTCTTCCAAGCAAAGAAAGAGAGGTTTCCCTTTTGAGTTCGAATGCGAATTCAGCTTATTTCTTTATTTTATGAATTTAGCTTTTCAAGGCAAATAACCTGACATAGCAAATGAGATCTCATAGATCTACAAATGGCCTATCACGAGGGGCAAGTCACTCTTGAAAATGGTGTACGAGATTAATAATCACTAGTGATTATTTTGTTATTAATTTGATTTGTGTGTGATTAATTTGATTTTTTAGTGATCAATTTGTGATCATTTTGAAATTAAAGGCATATCACAGTGCGCCCCGACGAAGCAAGAAAGAACGGCGTTTATAGTAGCCTGCGCACAGACTTTACGGAACTTAGACTACGGACTGCGCAGGAGAAAACGGGAGAAAAGGAAAAGTAAAGTCTGCGCATCAGCGCTGATGCGCAGACTTTACTTTTCCTTTTCTCCCGTTTTCTCCTGCGCAGTCCGTAGTCTAAGTTCCGTAAAATCTGTGCGCAGGCTACGTTTATAGGTTTTCTTCGTCCTATTTATTGACCTCGCCTTTTAGCTCCTGCTCTCCACTAGTGAATGACCATGGGTATTGTGGACACAATTTGTGTCGATCGTGTCCACAATACCTGGCCTAAATGTTACTAAATGAATGAATGTATTTCGTTACCTTGCTCGTCTTCATTTCATGAGTATCTCTGCGCTTTTGCCTCGGCATTCATTCTTGCTTACTCAAGTTCGTAACGGCCTAAGATTTTTGAACAGTGCCGCGCTCTAAACTAGTTCCCAGCCCAGACCGCGCATTCCTCAAACGACTCATCCTGAACTAGTTTAGAGCGCGGCACTGTTCAAAAATCTTAGGCCGTTACGAACTTGAGTAAGCAAGAATGAATGCCGAGGCAAAAGCGCAGAGATACTCATGAAATGAAGACGAGCAAGGTAACGAAATACATTCATTCATTTAGTAACATTTAGGCCAGGTATTGTGGACACGATCGACACAAATTGTGTCCACAATACCCATGGAATGACCTGATATAACAGATGATATCTCATGGATCTATAAATAACCCATTGCATTTGATATTCTCAACGTGTGCACTAGCGAAGCAAGGACAGAGAAGCAAAGGCGTAGATAGGTTTTTCTTGGTCCTATTTATAGAGCACACCGTTTACCTCACACGTTGTTCACTTCAATGAAACGAACTATGATTCAGATTGATCCTTTTTAAATTTCGCGAATACCCGTCAACTGAATATCAGAATATATTTTAGGACTGCAGCTGAAAATACTATAGTTTCCTGTTGCCAAAATATAATCTTGAGCTGACATATAGTTATCAATTTTATTCAGAATGTAGACTCATTATTTTTAGAAAGTGCACTTTTCAAAATGTCTACCTCAATAGAAGTTTCAAAATGATATTACGATTTCGACACATTTTTATTGCTTTAGGATAACGGAAATTCTGCTTCATACTCGACAGGCCAACTCGTTTTTAAATGGAACCTTTATTTGACGACGTCATGAAAAACGTTGGAAACCCGCCGTTATGTGTGGCACGGGTGGTAGGATAAATTTAGGGAATCCATATGAATGAACTAAATTGGTATGAAATAAAGAATATGAATCACCTTGTCTCCTTCTTGTTTTTGTCTTTATCTTTACCTTCTGGGGCAGCAAATAAAGTTCTTTCAGGTCTAACACTGCGAGATTCACTTAGGCCCTCTCATATTGTTTAAGATAACCACGAAAGTCTCGAATTACAAAATCTCGTTCTGGTAGGCATAGTATTGTAGCTAGGAAGGAGCAAACCAGAACGAGATTTTGTAATTCGAGACTTTCGTGGTTATCTTAAATGATATGAAAGGGTCTGAGTGAATCTCGCAGTGTTAGACCTGAAAGAAGCTTATTTGCTGCCCCAGAAGGTAAAGATAAAGACAAACACAAGAAGGAGACAAAGTGATTTATATTCTTTATTTCATACCAATTTAGTTCATTCATGGGTTCCCTAAATTTATCCTACAACCCGTGGTTGTGGTGACAATTTTAGTTGCAGAGAGCGAAACTACGTGATTGTACTCAATCTAGAAAAACGTTTCCATTATGAGTACAGCTCGGAATTCCTAACAAAATCACTGAACATTAATTGAAGGGATAATCCTGTAAGCTGAGGCACACACATGCAAGGACTTATAGTTCTGACGACTGCCTTTGCGTCAAATACCTGATTTATTCCATGCTTTTTTTAAGACGGAGCTCATTTTTACGAGAACTTAAACACTAATGAGGATATCCTACCAGCTGATGTATTCATCATTGTCATCGTAATTTGTTTTCCACAAGAGTTTTAATTATGTGCGCGTCAACTGCGGAGGGATGTATTCATGCAGTCATTCAATTGTTAAGATACGATCGACGGTTTTTGACGGCCGCTTTCCTGTGTACTTCAAATATGTCATACAAGAAAAGCTGGACCATATGCTCATAAGACCTCCAGAACCCGTTCATCTCTATACAGTATGGTTTTAGGTTGTTTGTGTAAACTGCTATTCCGTTTGAACAGAGAGACCAATATGGCACAGTTTTTTGCCGTATATTCGCTTCGTACCGGGATGGTGTAAACTGGATTTTAATCTAGTACAATCCCGTTAAGCATTTCTCAAATCCTGTACATTTTGCGTGGAATTCAAACCGTTATTGCTCAGCTTCTGATTCAAATGAATATGATTTAGGCCGCAGATGTTTAAATATATCCTTCTCTTCTTCTTCCGATATTACTCATGTCTTCAATCAACAACCCCTCTTCGCATGTACGACAACTGAGTTAGCCACCTGTGTTTCAGAGCAACTTTTGCAGTCTGCTTTGTTTACATCTGTTTGTTGATTCATCAACCGTTGAAATCCCTTTGTACTTATCGCTAATCACTGAGTTAGCCACACTATCTTTCAGGGCAACTTTTGCAGTCTGTTTTGTTCACATCTATCTTGATTCCTCCACTGCTAATCATTGAATTAGCCATCTATGTTTCAGGCAACTTTTGTAGTCTGTTTTTTTTTTGTATCTGTGGCTTGAGTCCTCGACTGGTGATATCTCTTTGTGCGTCACTGCTAATCACTGAGTTAGCCACATATGTTTCAGGCAACTTTTGCAGTCTGTCTTGTTTGTATCTGTGGCTTGATTCCTCGACTGGTGATATCTCTTTGTGCGTTATTGCTAATCACTGAGTTAACCACATATGTTTCAGGCAACTTTTGCAGTTTGTTTTGTTTGTATTTATGGCTTGATTCCTCGACTGGTGATATCTCCTTGTGTGTCATCGCTTTGCTAGCATAAACCATTTAGCGATTGCAAATTGCTGAATTCATTGATACAGTCAATTGAGCAAGCACCAAGGGTAAATAAAGCTAGCAAAAAATGCTGTCAAGCAAAAACAGGAAAACGAAGACGAAGACGTGAGCAATTTTGACAGGAAAAGAATGAATTAGAAAGAAGGCATGTTACAAAACTGGTTCTCTTTATTCCTTATATTGAATATTCTTTATTCTTTATTCCTTACACTGACATTGACACAGTTGAACCAGCAGCATTTAACGCAGGGTAAATCATGGGCTGTAGGAAGACACATATCTTGGCCTAAAGCCAACTAGTCAACGTTTCTTCAGCCTTTTCTTGGTTTAAAGGATTTTCTATACCTATTTGATGTTAAAACCATGTTTTTCATTCCTGCAAGGGCGAATCCAGGCAGATGCAACCGATGCAAATGCATGAGTCATTCTCACAGATAAACAAATCATTTCAGGTCCATTGTAACTTTCATAACTAACATAAATAGACAAGAGATCACGACAAGTTTAATAGTCATACCATCAAATTGGTATAAAGAATATTTTAGAGCCAACAAAGGAATGAAGCTATATTGATTAATGGTCTTCAGGCCAACATTTTCATCTTGGTACAGCCTTTGGTTAAATTTCAGCCAATGAAATGCCTTCAATTCGTTAGAGTGACCAAATAGAACTCAAAATTTGATAACATGGTTTAGTTAGGCTGGTTTGAGCTTGCAAGTGTGAGTAGGGTATTGATGCGCTCGTATTATTAATGCGCTCGTAGTAATCAATACATTCATCGCAACCCTGGCCTGACATCTGGTGTAAGACAGAATCTAGTACAGTATCCAGTAATTTTTAAATGTTCGTAGTGTTACTGTACACAGCTTAACGTTTCGTGTTTTTATATATTGGCCATGGGGCAGACATTGTCTTTTGCTCCCCATGGTATCGTACCTAAAGTGTCGTATACCGGATGTCCCAAAATGATGTATTATTGATTGATTGCTTACACGTCCATAACCAATGAACCGATTTTCAAACACTTTGTTTTATTTGATTGCCTAAAGGCTGAATTTTATTTTAAGATGTTGGTTGTGGTTTTACCAGTTTTGAACATCGGTTCATCGGTTATGGACATATAGGCAATCAAACGATAATACATCATTTTGGGACACCCGGTAGTAATTAGAATTAGGAATGTAAAATATGTTGTAAAATTTCATATTTGAGGAAAAAAAATAAGGTATTAGCTTTCTCTTTTTCCCTTAGTAGGAGTTGCAGGCAACACATTCCCCAGCAATAATGAAGTAAAAAAGTGCTCAAAGTTGTCCTTATGATCTTCAGGTGGTGCGGTCTGGCTAATCTATGTGGTTAAATTCTAGCGTCGGAAAACTGCTTACTAATGTCACGCAAACTTTCCGGAATGAGGAACATTGATTGATATGCTTCAAACCACATGAATAATTCAGTGTAGTACGATTAAGTTGAACAGCTGCATAAGATATTTATTGTTTTGCGGATATTTCCTTCTTGACACTAAGCATATTCTGCGTCCATATAAAACATGATGCCAGTTAGTCATTTCGTAGTAGTTTAGCTGAAAGCTGAAAGAGCAAACAAGACAGAGGAAAGTTAAAGCATTGAGCAGGTAAGATGTCTTTGGATTTTCATCACACTGTATATTCCAATAAAATGTTAAAATATATATTACAAGCTGCACTACACTCATTTTGTTGTTGTAAGAAACCGCTTATAAGAAACGGTAGGCTCAATTTTTCAAAAGTTAAGAAACAACTCTACCTGGATTTAAAAAGCTAAGAAACTTTTGTAATTTACAGTTTTGATTTTCCTGTCGCAGTCAAAAATGTTTTGACACTGTTTGGACATTATTTTGGGTGCGAATTATGTTATTGACTTGTTTTGAGACCTTACTAAGTAATTTGGAAACCCTTTAGAAAAAACAAGATTAACTCTACGCTTCTAGCATTAGAAATATAAGAAACACGCAAGAAACTTTTGGTAAGAAAATGGCCCAATGAATTAAGAAACTGTCTACCAGCCCCGGACCTTAGTTTCTTATAAAAAAAATGAGTGTATATGCAAAATTACTCTGGAAGTGGGGATGGCTCAGTGGTAGCACGCTTGGCTACCAATCTCAAGATTGGTGTTTCGAGTCTGCCGAACCTGCACGTAGGGTGAGGAGAGTCGCCAACTCTCTGTAATTCCGGGATAAAGTAATCGCGAGGTGTGGTCACATCGAGAGGAAGGACCAGGACGCTGCATTGGCAAGCTTAGCTTCTCAGCGTCCTAAAACTACCTTCGGATGTTCGGTAGAAATATTGAAAAAAACTCTTCAATGCTACTAGAACGATAAATTGATACTAGAACAATATGAAACTCGGGGAGCAAAGGCTGTGTCAAACCAGAGGCTATTGCATACTGATAAATACCCACTTTAACTACACGACAATTACTACGAACAAGTTAAAAGCTGGGTGGCTTGTGAAGGGATGGGGGTAAGGACTTCAAGACTTCTCTCCAATCGAGCAGCGCCATGGATAAGACGCAACGTAAGCTCAAGGATATGTCTATTCAATGAATTTGAAAAATCGTTTGAAAGTTTATAAAGGTTTATTTGCAAGATTTACATATTCAAATAGTAGAGCTAATACATAGATTCCAGTGAGAAAGTCTTGTTTTTGCACCGGGTGTCCCAAAAAACAGTATACAGATTTGGTTGATTCCAGCGATGTGAATTTAGCTTTAATGAATGGCTTATCACTCTCAAAATGTTTCCCGATAGTCAACTTGAACATAGATACCTCGTTTTTTGGTATTGGTTCTTAGAGAGCAAAAATATCAATCTTGAAAGCTCAAGTTTGCACCAACCTGCAAACCAGAGCTTTGGCCTTTTGGTCCAAGCAAATTCAAAACATTTTTGAGTACGATAGGAAAATTAGAATTGTAAATTACAAAAGTTTCTTTGCTTTTTCAATTCAGGTAGGGTTGTTTCTTAACTTTCGAAAAATTGAGCCTACCGTTTCTTATAAGCGGTTTCATACAAAAAACATGAGTGTATTTAGCTTTACACCACTTTCCCATGATGTTTTGAACACGAAAATATATATTTCCGAAAGACGATAAGCATGTTTTACTTTCGATTACATCGTTATTGCCCTCACTTAATATAGTTTACATTTTACATTTTTCCATGATGTTTTGAACACGAAAATATATATTTACGAAAGACGATAGGCATGACAAGGCGAAAGTTTTCAAAGCTTTTTCGAAAATCAAAACATCCAATAGGTTTGGTACTGATATGATCTCCAGCTTTTTCTTAAAAACTGGCATTGAAATTTTGGCGCCCTCCCTTGTACTGCTGTTCAACTGGTCCCTGTCTGTTAGACGCTTTCCTGACAAATGGAAGACTGCACGAGTTGCGCCTATCTTCAAACAAGGGTCCACTGATAATAAGTCTAATTATAGACCGATTTCAGTACTCCCCGTCGTTTCACGTCTGTTTGAAAAATTAGTCTTTGACCAGTTGTATTCCTATTTCAACGACAACAAACTAATATTTTCGGATCAGTCAGGTTTTCGATCACTCTATTCAACCCTTACGAGTCTGCTCAGGTGCACGAATGATTGGTACCTTAATATCGATGAGGGTTTATATACGGCAGCTGTCTATATTGATCTCAAGAAAGCCTTCGACACAGTAGATCACGAGATTCTATTGAGTAAACTCAAATTCTATGGTGTTAAAGGAAAGGAATTTAAATGGTTTCATTCCTACCTTGCCGACAGGAGGCAATTTTGTAGGGTTAACGGACAAATATCTAATACCGAGCCTATAAATTGCGGAGTTCCTCAGGGATCCTGTCTTGGGCCCCTCCTCTTTTTGCTCTACATTAATGATTTACCAAAATGCTTGAAGCATTCCCATGTATCTATGTATGCCGATGATACTAGTATCTATTTTGCATCTAATTCCGTTTCTGAGATCAATGACGCTATTAACGCTGATTTAGCTGCTTTGAAATTGTGGCTACAAGGAAACAAGCTATCATTAAATGTTGCAAAAACTAAAGGCATGATTATCGGACTCCCAGGTAAACTGAAAAAACTTACTTCACCTGGCTCAGCTAAACCACAGTTTAAAATCGGGGAGGACGATATTTAAATGGCTGAATATACTAAATACCTATAGGAGTTCAAGTAGATCAGCAATTGAAATGGTCTTCCCAATTGGCCTCATTGACAAGTAAGATTTTGGTATTTTTCATATTTCAATACTTTTGTCATAGCGATAAAGTTTGTTGAATCCTAATTTGAAAACGCTAAAATATTGTTATCTTTGGCCCCAGATATCTATCCGTTTCTCATTTTGTTTTGGCCTACTCCTCCGGCTACGCTCCCAAAATCTTTTGCAGTGTTGTCCGGAGGTTTTTGCTAATTTATCAAAGAAACCAACAAAATAACGTTTCATTTTACTTATGAATGAAAAGCACACGAATTAACAATTATTTTCCGGCCAAAACACCCGGTAGAGAAACCCTTAAATGCTGATGCTTTTGTTATGCAAATGTTGTTGGTTGAGCTAAAAGACACTTTTGGGCGCCATTTTGGGTAAGGTGGTGCAATACTTATGTGAGGTAAGTGTATATTTACGAAAGACGATAGGCATGTTTTACGTTCGATAATATTGTTATTGCCCTCACTAATAACATAATTTACATTTTACATTTTCCCATGATGTTTAGAACACGAAAATATATATTTACGACAGACGACAGGCATGTTTTACTTTCGATAACATTGTTATTGCCCTCACTAATAACATAATTTACATTTTAGCATAACTGGGAAGATGACTTTTGCATATCGCACAATTATCATGTGTGCACTTGTGGTTACAAGCGTCATCTGTTTGGAAGATGATTTCAACAGTGAAGAGGCAAGTATTGTACTTCTACAAATAGACTTTTTAGATAGCGTTATTTTTATTCAATTTTATACGCGAGGTTCGATTGAGTGGCGTTAGAGCTTCCAGTTCCACCGCTATTGTTAAAAGTAATGTGTCCATGTAAATACAGCTGCGTATACACTCTTGTCAAAATGTGCTGACGAGATGCTGATGAAGAGCCTCGAAGAGCGCACTCTGATTGGTAGAATTTAACTGACCACATGCAAAACTAGAATTTAAATTTCACAATGAGGCTACCTGCTGTGAGACTTCGGGTTCAGCTCTGGAATCGCAACCGCAAGTAAGTCATCAGTTTGCTTATATAAGAACTGGCTATCTTCTCACTACTACGGCTAAATGATCACGTGAAATATCATGTAAAAATATCAAAGTCGCTGTACTTACATGGACACATTACCTTTAACATTCGAATTCTCCAAAATGTGTCAAGTTATCGTCGGTTAGTTTTTAGTATAATTAAAAGGTCTAATATTTTCGTTGAATTTGAAAACACATGATGCCACCCGATCCTTCGAAGCGAAGCTGAAGGTAAAAGTTCAAGTTGCCAACTTTTTTCAGTTTGCACAGCTGCCGATGAAAAATATCCAAAACGTCCGACCGGAAAACATGCAACAAAGGTACATTCATCAAGAGGGTCGGAGGCATTGGGTCAAATGCAGTTTAGCGGACACAGCTTCCAAGGAAAATAGAAATTGAATTGAATAGACCTTTTAGCTATTCTAAGAAAGAGCCTGGATCGAATGTTATTTTTATACATTTTTATACGAAGGGTTCGATCGAGTGGCGTTAGAGCGTCTACTATTGTGCACATTCGAAAATCCTACAAAATGTAGCAAAATGTTGTTCGATTCTGATTCTTTTCTGAATAGCTAAAAGGTCTATTATATTATTGGAATTGATCGCTGATTGGCTTATTAAACAATAGCTATGAACATCCTGTCATCTGATTGGATAATGCAAAATTCGATCGTGATTCGAATGATTCACACTTGCGAGAGGACGTCAAAATGTTTTAACCAAGGCCTAAACCTGCAGCAGGAACTGGTAATCGATACATCCTTGCAGCTGATTATTTTCGAGTGCTGCCGCTCCAAAACCCCCGCTGGTTCAGTAAGTATACTGCGGTCTAAGTACGGATCGATCAACATCCAAAATCGGAAGAAAATTAAAACACGGGGAAATTTTAAGTGTGTCCGCTAAAGTACAAACTAGGCGAGGCATTATCTTCCTGTGAGAGACAAATTAAATCCGGTAAACCTGTTCGAAGCTGCGAGAATCAACATCCGTTGACATCATTGTCATGACAACCAGGTTAAGCAACCGGAGCACGTAATTTGAGTGCTATTCGCCGATATTTGGCTCTCGATTGGGATGTTTGGCTCTCGAACCTTGACGGAAAAAGCTGCTCTCTGATTGATGATTCATAAACAGTTAGACAAAAAGACTTGTTTCAGCGGTAAGGAAAGTGTGGTGTTAAGGTAGTAGGAGCGATAAGGTAATAGGACGAAACAATCAATCGAATTGGTCTTAGGCTTTGCTGTTTAGGAATACTCATCAGAGGCTGGACCTTTCATTATTACTAAAGTACAACTAAAAACTTTCTAGAGTAAATTGATATTTGGTCATATAACTACAATTGTATTGCAAAATACTACCTTCTGGCTAGGAGTCTGCAAGGAGAATACGGTAAGAGTCCTTCCTCGTGAAACAGTGATATCCGGAATAGCCCCTAGTCGAAGGAGCAAAAAATGACCACAGTGCATTCTTCGACAGGCGGCGACGGTCCAAGCAGTCACTTTATGCAAAATCTAACTTCATATTATTGTTTGCGAAGACCTGCACCTTTGAATGACGTATAGGAGGTTGGACAAATTTGTGTAGCAAAAACTTCCTAAAATTCCCAAGGCACTAAACCTTCCTTAAGTAACCAACATTTTACAACGCTTGGAAGAATAAAGTTCCGCTCTTTAAGCTGTTTTGAATGATATGTAGTTTGCGTTATATTGGAACATAATCATAGCTATATGGCCAAAAACAGTCTTACTCTGCATAGTTTTTGGTTGTGCTTTATTGGATTAAGAAAGAAAAAAACAGAATGAATTGCATTAAGACCTAATTATCTTGGATTAGAAGATGTTTTAGGTGGACTACAATTTCTTAGCATTTCTCAATATACATTTGAAAAACGGAAAATTCTAAAAATTGCTTCTGATTTAAAAACAAGCATATGGTTGGGACTGAAGCATGTGTTTTTAATCTCCTTTTTTGATTACAAGAGTAGGGGGCCTGATTTTAATAACTTTATGAATTGAGATGAAATGTCATCAATATTTGCACATGTTAGAGCAGCTACGTAAATAAATGTTAGATGTTGCCTTGGTAATGGGCCACTCAAGGTAAACTAATGACATCATTCCTTGCACTTGTTCAATGTTTTCAATGTGATGTTTTTATTTTCTCTCATATAACGACTTGCGACCAAACAGATTCAAAACACAGACTAAAATCTTACAAGGGATCTGAAGAAAAACCAAACGTCTTCCATCCAGAGAGCGTCGAAAGAAAAGTCGAACGTCACTTCGGACGTTGTTTTGAACGTTGCTTCGCTTTGAAAGCCGAGCTTTGATCTAATCAACCAATCTAACGTTAGGAATAGACACATGGTCTGACCATATTAAGAACGTTGCGATCTGATTGGTCCTGCCGTGAACGCGGCGGGGATGGCCTAAATTAGTCCCCGTTTTGAAGCTGTATTGCTATGAGTCTCAGTGTGAAGCTATAAACTAAACATCATCCAATTCAATGCAGAGAACCCAGACTCGTGTGTAATCAGTCTACACTCAAGGCTGCTCAAGCAGATGATTTAGTAAAATGCTGAACTACCAGCTGAATCAAAAGAGTTAAACGTTTCAAATCAAGTTATTTTCTACCTAATCATCTAATTCCTTAAAATTAGTTTCCATGGGGCAGGTGACATATTAACTCAAATAACAACATTTAGTTGGTTAAAGTCGGTTGTATATTGTCGCTCAGTAATCAGTTCATGAGAAATTTAATGAAATTGCTCAATTTAGAAACAGGTTTGAAATCCTTGATCAAATTTCTTAACACTTAAGCATGATGATGTCGAAAACAAAATGCTGAAAGAATGTCCCAGTGTAAAGGATAGTAGGGCTGGCTCTATGCATAAACAACTGACTGCCTAGGCAATGAGCAACAGGAGACATAATGATATGAATTTGCAATTAATATATAATGGGACCATACTAGAGTTCTTTTTTTTTGTCGCTTCTACGCCTATACAACTGACCGCCATCTTGAATGAATGCTCACTCCTCCATCCTCCACAAGCAATCTGGCGAAAACGCGCGTGTGGAAGAAAACATGTTTTTGAAAGATTGCTTATGGAGGAGCGAAGGTTCATTCAGAAACTGTTGATGCAGAATAATGGCGGTTTAAAAGGACTTGAGCTGTGATGCTGATTGTGTTGGTTTGAAAAATGCGATTAGGAAATGACGAAGAAGAACTTGAGTAAGTTGTCATTGTATCTTAACAGCAGAATGAGTTAACTACGTAGTCGAATCACGATGAGAGTAGCTTAGGCTATTCGTAGCTTAGGCCATCGAAATCACTCATTTTGCCTCCTGTTGCTCATACCGAGGCAATAAGGTAGATCCGTTAAATTTCATCTTTATTGCTGTTAAGTCTAATTGTTTGAATATCTTATCCCAAAGTTTAGGCCTTTTCTGAACGATTCAGAATGTAAATCGAGAAAAATATGACCGATTTCAACCATTTAACCCATCAAATTTTATTACTTAGTTGAAATGTTGCCCATGGAAAGATAGCCAGTTTTAAAGGAATCTGATGAGTAGCTAGTAAACTAAACAGAGGAGGGCTCAAATTTTTAAAAAAGGTTGGCGTAAAATTATATTTCAGTACTCCTTTGATTGACTTGGAAGGAACTTGGGGTTTATTGCTGTAAATCTGCCGTGGAAATTTATTGATATCTTGACTAGTTTCCAAATGGCGGTATTCATTAAATTTGAGGCTATGACGTCATAAGATTTCTACATCCTAAACCAGAAAAGCTACAGACTTCTGCTTGTCGCCATATTGCAGACCTTCTTAAACTATGGTTATGTTGAAGGTCATATCATGTTTCCTCTATTGGTTTAGGATTTACGATGATTTAAAATTTTCCAAAATGTTTCATTAACTTTTTTAGAAAATAATTAAATTGCCGCCATTTTTAAAGAAAATTAGAAAATTAAGAAATTTCGATGGCAGATTTACTGCAAGTTATAGTCCGGTAGCAGAAGGGGGGGTAGTACCACCAAACGAGGTAATTTGTGAGACCAAGTGATTTTGGTCAATTTTGGGGCGTAGAATTCGAATATCGATGTTCTTTTTGTGGGGGAGGGGCCGTTTTTGAGATATGGGGGTAAATACCCCCAAAATTGAAGGAAAATGTGTTATTATTAAGACTCTCGATGTACCCCTTTAAAAGTTCATTTTTAGCTTTACAACATTGATAATGGCCCCATCTAGCTCATAAAAGGTATTTTCGAGGTTTCGCATCATTCTGGGGTAACCCTGCCCCCAAATGGGGGCAACAAAGCAAGATGATTCAAAATTCACTAAAAGTACCTTACCATACCAATTCCGGGGTGTAGAACCCGAATTTCGATGTTATTTTGATGGGAGAGGAAAAGTTTATGAAATGTAGGGGCAAATGCCCCCAAATAGGGGTCAAAGGTCAAACTCTTTTGGTAACCTTTGGTGCTTGTCATTTCAAATCTTGTAATGATTCTCATAGAAAGATGTTATTTCAACAGGAAAAGGGAGCTTTTCAAATATAGCGGCGACTGCCTTAAAAATAGGGTAAAGTTTGTTGTTGTCGAACGCCTCACTCAAAGCATAAACATTTTGATCTTCAGCTATGGGAAATGGAATTTGGGATCAGTAAATTCTATTTTCTATAATCTATAATCTATCATCTATAATTCTATAATCTATTTTTTCAGGTTGTTACCTTCTTCTAACCCCGAAATGTTACCCCGAATTTGGGGGCAATGAGAGAGATTATCTGTGTCCACTTCATGGTCGAAGTGCCTCATCCTATGAATTTCCGACAGTAACATTTGCAACAGAGAGCCTTGTTTGGTCCTACTGTGTTTACGGTTCAAACTTCATACCTACCTATGGTTCCTTTCAATCAAGGGAAACATTGGATGGTGCCCTCAGCCATGATCCTATAAAGAGGCTCAGTTGCAACATGTTGAATGGATCGTTAATAGACCAGTTCAGTAATAAACAAATCCTGTAATTACCGCAAGTTCATGTTACTCTATTTTTTACATTTATGGCCAATTTCCAGTTCCCTTGGACTTCGAATTCGCATCCAAATCCACACTTCAAAGACATTAGGACGATGGCTTACCATTAAATCATCAAACGAAATTACGCGAATCTATTCATGATGCTCTCTTGTAAAGGATAACAATGGTGGTGTGCCCGTTTGCACTTTCGGCTGCATTATTGTGATTTGCATCTTTCATTGA
This sequence comes from Aurelia coerulea, assembly GCA_039566865.1. Classification (NCBI taxonomy): domain Eukaryota; kingdom Metazoa; phylum Cnidaria; class Scyphozoa; order Semaeostomeae; family Ulmaridae; genus Aurelia; species Aurelia coerulea. The sequence goes on from CM076963.1 coordinate 11,773,410, forward strand.
GACTTTTCCGTTTGGAATCCTTCCTTACATGTCAAATTCGGATGCAATTGCCTGCCGATCGGTGAGCAAAAGATTCGGATGCAAATCCTAAATCCAAAGGAACTAGCAATGGGCTAACAAATCAGAACTTAAGATATTGTCACTATTCTCGACCATCTCTTCCATTGCTGGCATTAATCAGCAACTCTGCTATCCTTTCCTGGACTTAGGTGCAGCCTAATGTTTAGATGGGCTTATTTCATGGATAGTGCCCAATATGATGGCTTCGTTGCTTTAATAGTGCTTGAATCGCGCCTGAAGTGAAATAACTTTTGCCTGATTAGAGGGGCTATGCAGCACACCCCAGCCACCCGACTCTTATGCCAATGCCAATGTATCTGTTCTGAATACACTTCCTCTGTCCAATTTTATCATTATATCTGGTAATCAGCCTGATTGGCCTGGATAACCTTGCGATCAGGATTTGATGCATTTCACCACATTTTGTAACAAAATTTGCTGTCTGGTATGGTGGAAGGAGAGACAAGTCAATGCCATTTTCATATTCTTTCAATCTCCTAAATATATTTTTCATCACTTTGTTTGATGAATACTGCTGCTTTCTTTCAAACTTCTACCTAAAAGAAGTGCCAATCCATCCAGCTCTGGTCAGATCTTATATCTTGCTTGACTGTTCCCTAAGCAGCGAACAAGAAATGTACCTTTCATATGTATCCACCAAAACTGTTTTCCTTTACGAAGAATACCGTAAAAGCTCTTGCAAAGAATACACGGGAGGCTGGTGTAATTTTGGAAACCCGAGAGGGGGCTCGTTAGAGAAGGGAGGGTTATGCACCTTGCCAAGGATATAAACAATAGCTTTTTAGTTCCTATGCCCCATATTCTGTGGAGTCAACAGACAATTTCACGAGTCAAATGCTTTTTCGTCGTGGAGGAAAGCTTCTGTGGCATTTGTTTTTTCGTGATCATGCTCAATTTCTTTCACACGTCAATCGATGTTCCATTCTTGGCCTTTATACAGGACATATCTCATGCCATAAAAGTGAGCGTCCAATGAGTTAATGACTGGTTTCAAGCCATACATGTTTCATCGGCCTTGAAATTATTTCTTTCCTTCCATTATTTCTAAAAATTTGTTAATGTCAGCAGGAATACGAATATCGGGAGTTCATATGCCAAATTTATCTTCGTCACAAGAAATACTGTTCTATAAATGTGTCTGGCGTTCTCATGATACCGTTGATGTTAGCAGCCATATCCAAAATATAAGATGTTCTTCGCGCTCTTGTTTAGGGGCCCTTTACATGAGCAAACTCAGACCGGCACGAGTTTCAGATCGGTTTGAAATTTTGCCATGTCTGCTTTTTTGCGTTGCGTTTACATGGAGATTCAGACCGGTCTGAAATTATACTAGCGTCACATTGCACATGCGTTGAATGCAATTGAGGCAACTGTGACAATGGTTTCTTTTCTCATGTTTTGGATTTAGGCCTATTTTCATTGTTGCGTTAAGTTATCAACAACACAGGATGTTATTAGAGTTGAATCAAGGATAATCAACTGTATGTTTGTACTGCATTACAAATCTATTTTGGTTTGATGGTTCAAATGCTGCTTCAGAACCTGAAAATAAAACAGGAGGCTTTAGTTTTTTATGTTTAGTTTCTTAGTTATAGTTTCTTGTGTCTGGAGAAAAACAAATGGACGACCAAACAATGAAAATGGCTCCCAATAGTGCAGTTATCACTTCCGCAATTATTCATTTCGCCCCGATCTGAAAAAATTTCTGTTTACATGAGAATTTCAGGTCGACCTGAGTTTTCAGATCGGTCTGAAAGACCGAAACGAACCCAGACCGGCACGAGTTTCATTTCGCCCCTTCTCATGTAAACACTCTAAGGGCCTTGACCAGACACCGAAATGAAACTCGTGCCGATCTGAAACTCGTGCCGGTCTGAGTTTGCTCATGTAAAGGGCCCCTTAATCCCTTCTGCTACCGGACTATTACCATAAGTTCCTTTCAAGCCATTCTGTTCAAAGAAAAATTTCATAAAATCTTACACCCACCTTTTTAAAGATTTGAAAAATTTGAGCCCTTATGCGAGCAAACTACAGGCTGTCGACGTTTGAACTATTTTTTATTCGCCCCGTATAAGCTCCGGGGCAAGAGATGCTTTTTACGAGAAAGTTTGTAAGTACGATGCATAAAGTAATTATAAAGACGACGTCCCAATTACTCGCTCAAAACATCTGAATTCAGCAAACAGCAATGTTATGCATTTTGCTCCACCATACACTACAGATTATTGAACGAAATAACGAATATCTTCGAATCTTTTTGTATTTCTAGAATGACAACTTTGGTAAAGATGAGAACTTTGGTACCGACGAAAATTTTGGTGGAAATTCCGTTGTTCAACCTTCAACCAATAAGAACAAAATCGCTCGTTGCTCACTTGCCTGTAAAACAAAGCGTGATTGCTGTCCAGGATACAAGTGTAAACGATTTTATCAAGGTATTTATTAGGCTTAGCTTTTTTGTTGTGATATAGCAAGGGTACCTACCTTGTAGGAACTGTGTTTATTCCCGGTACTGTACGCGTAGTAATTGGTGTCCTATGACCCGGTCCTGTTAATCTTTGTATATCATAAGAAATAAGTTTTTCTAGTTACAGGGATTTTCAAATTCTAACGCTTGTTAGTGTTGACCAATCAAAAATCACGCTGTCTAATTCCCTGTTGCCAGATCGTATAGCAGTTGATCTCGTGTTACATAAACACCGGAATTTGAAACCACGAAGCTATTCATACGTCATCTCGACCTTGAGAGGACTGACTCTGTGTACTAATAATCCTACGGTTTATCCTACGGATCAATAATGCTATTGTTCTAGGACACTCTCTGTACTGGGTCACAGGACACCAATTACTCTACAGTACTGGGAATAAACACACTTCCTACCCCGGGGGGGGGCACTCCCATACTTGACCTGACGGGATGTGCCGCTCAACAGGGTGTCCTTTTGCGGTAAAAATTATGCGACAGGGTGTCATTTTCTAGCAAAAATTATGCGACAGGGTATTATAATAGGTAAAAAAGTTATGCGACAGGGTATCACAAGCAAAAATTGTGTTCTACACTGTATTTGAGACGCAAAAATTTTTATGCGACAGGGTATCACAAGCAAAAATTGTGTTCTACACTGTATTTGAGAGGCAAAATTTTTATGCGACAGGGTATCACAAGCAAAAATTGCGTTCTACACTGTATTTGAGGGGCAAAATTTTTATGCGACAGGGTATACTTTTGGCCTATTTTTTATGCGACAGGGTGCAGGGTGTGGAGAGGTTTTCCGCACACCCCCGTCACTTCCCTAGTCAAGTACCCCCCCCGGGCTTCCTACAAGGTAGGCGCCCTTGGATATAGTTGTTCCACGGTGTGACATGATATTTTGGCTTGGCAGTGGCCAACGTGTAATACCGACAAACCATGAAGCATTGCAGACACCTTTATTTTCAACGAAATTCTAATTCGATGCTACCTCCATAATTTTCATCAAAGGCTCTTTATTAATTACCTTGATTTTTTCAAGGGCTGCTACGTTAACTGCGAGGGCAGCGAGCTACCTATCTGGAGAAGCGAGCCTGTTCGCTTCTCCGAAGAAGTACCTTAATACGCTGGCAGTTACGGAAGTAGCCTCAAATTACAAATAAGCTGGTACAAATTAACAGAATTAGGCTGAGAAAGGCAAGTTACTCTTCAGCCTACTATTAAAGATACTAAGACAGGGTGCTTGTTTGACATCAAAAGGCAATTTATTCCCCAAGTTTTTGTACCCCGGAAAGATATTGCTTTCTGCCCACTGCAAGTTTTCATCCTTGGAACAAGGATATCGGCAGTGGCGTTGCGCAAAATCATACTGGTTGTGCCAGAAAAAGTTCCCACTTTCGAAAATGTGTAGCTTCATGACAATTTGTAAAAATGCGGCTCCAGGTATTTTGATAAGTGGGCTCTTGGCCTAAATTTCTATCTTCGGATTACCCTTGCTATAGCTATGTATTTTAGCAGATTTTGCAAATAATTCTACCATTTCTCTTCAAGGTGTCAAGTATGGCTACTGCGCTAAGCACTGCTATCCAGTTGGACCAGGAGAAGACTGCAAACGATGCCTGGAGTGCACTACTGGTTTCAAATGTGTCATTTTGCGAGATAATCGCTACGTTTGTCTCCCAATGCTTAAGGTCGAATAAAGGTATAAAAGACTGTATTTAAAGGACTTTCAAGGATCATTTTTGACTGAAAATGGTCAAAAAAGAGTTCCATCCATTGTAACCAAATAAAACATGATGCAATCACAAAAGTGAAACGATAAACAAGTAAATAAAGTAAAATGTAAGCACTTTGATGTGAACTGAAATAAACACGACGTTTCGAGAATAGCCCGTTATCAAGCCAAAAGTAGAGCGGGGTTGATTGCATCATGTTGGATTTGATTACAATAGATGGAACTTTATTGATCACTTCCTGTCACAAATTGTCTTACGAGTCTCTTTCTTTTTCTTCGCCTTGGAACTCAAGCATGATATTCATTAGCTCATGCAAGCGGAGCGGATTTGTAAGCAATAAGATAGATTTGCACTGTCAGTCTCGAAAGAATGCTGACTTGCTTCACGCATGCTTGCAAGCGCTTCACTGACACTTTCGCATTGCCAATTGATAATCGACTGACCAAACAAGGACAGATAATGTTATAATAGAACTCGCTACTTGTTATTGACACCTAGATACAAAGCAATTTGTGACTGCAGACAAAGGGAGTTCCATGCTCGGTTGGTCAAGACATAAACAAAAACAAAGCAAGCCGCAAAAATTGCCCTGAATCCCGGGTCGCTAGCTAACACGTTGTGCGTTCCAGAAATGATTTTTAAGATCAAATATTAGCGCATATAGAAAGAAGAAGGATATATCTAAACTTCTGCCTCGGGCATTTTATTTTTTTCGTACACAAAGCTGAGCAGTAAGTGTTTTAATTCTACACCTAAAAAGTAGGAGAATTGAATCCCCTCCCAATTGGCTTCTGCCCAAAATAAATAAAATGCCCAAGGCAGATGTGCAGATATATCCTTCTTCTTTCGATATGTGCTAATATTTGCTCTTAAAAACCATTTCTGGAATGCACAACGAGCGAGCTAGCGACCCGGGTTTCAGGGCAATTTTTGCGGCTTGCTTTGTTTTTGTTTATGTCTTGACCAACCGAGCATGGAATTCTCTTTGTCTGCCATCACAAGTTGCTTTGTATCTAGGTGTCAATAAAAAGTAGCGAGTTCTATTGTAAAATTATCTGTCCTTGCTCGACTGACCATATTTGGTAGTGTTGTTTGTTGTTGAGTAGGCTACCAAATTTTAGAATTTTATTGCAGAAAAACTGGCCAAGCTTTTTACTTCAAATTTGGCACGTGTGTCCGTGGACATATAGTATGAAGAGTGCCAAAAAAGTTTGATTAAGATCCTTAGATAAGCAGAGAGGAAAATCAAATTCTTCTGAAGCCACTAAAATATTTTGAAATGACCCTTCTCCAAAGCACAATCAAGGAAGTTTGATGCAACTTTCGATTGCAAAGAATATGAGTAATGCCATATCTTTAACAGAGCTTCGATAGACCAATTGGCTCCAGAGCAATTAGTGAGTTTCTGGAAGGGAAGATTTCTGAAAACTGAGCAGAGTCACCTTCAAGTTCGCATATCAACACGAATCTTGCCATATAGCATGGGCAGGTGACAATGCTTGATTTTTCCATCGTTGTCCCCAGGGCCTTTTGTCATATTGGAACTAGAGACAAAGGCCCGACCACTTTTCTTCTCCATACCAATATGACAAAAGGCCCTGGGGACGAGGTTGTGATTTTCCTTTTCATTCTCTGCAAATGGTCCATGGTACCATTCATAACGATACCAGTAAAGTTTTTCAGGGGAGATCTTTCTTAAAGTTGAGAACAATCACTCGTTTTAAGCACGGGCTGAAGGAAACTCTGAATGAAAACAATAGATATACGTTTGATACATCGAGATGTAGTCATAATTTACCGTATGTTTTCTTTCTGGCTCTTCTGTGAAGGTGCCATTTAATCCCCGCCTTACTTTTATAAGGGTATAGCCTTACTTTTTGACCAAAAATCGGTATTTGCAAAAAGAGCCTATTTTGGAAAAAAGCAAAGGGTATAGCCTTCCTTTTTGAACAAAACACGATATTTACAAAGAGGGCCTATTTTTGGAAAAAAGCAAAGGATATAGCCATACTTTTTGACCAAAAATCGGTATTTCCGAAGAGGGCCTATTTTTGGAAAAAAACAAAGGGTATAGCCTTACTTTTTGACCACAAATTGGTATTTCCGAAGAGGGCCTATTTTTGGAAAAAAACAAAGGGTATAGCCTTACTTTTTGACCACAAATTGGTATTTCCAAAAAGGGCTTATTTTTCGGAAAAAAGCAAAGGGTATAGCCATACTTTTTGACCAAAAATCGGTATTTCCAAAAAGGACCTATTTTGGAAAAAAACAAAGGGTATAGCCATAAATTTTGACCAGGCCCTATTTTTGGGAAAAAGCAAAGGGTATAGCCTTACTTTTTGACAAAAATCAGTATTTCCAAAGAGAGGCTATTTTTTTGAAAAAAGGAAAGGGTAAAGCCTTACTTTTTGATCAAAAATCGGTATATCCAAAATGGGCCTATTTTTTTTAAAAAAGCAAAGGGTATAGCCTTACTTCTTGAACAAAAACCGGTATTTCCAAAAAGGGCCTATTTTGGAAAAAAACAAAGGGTATAGCCTTAAATTTTGACCAGGGCCTATTTTTGGAAAAAAGCAAAGAGTATAGCCTTACTTTTTGAACAAAAATCAGTATTTCCAAAGAGGGGCTATTTTTTTGAAAAAAGGAAAGGGTATAGCCTTACTTTTTGACCAAAAATCGGTATTTCCAAAGAGGGGCTATTTTTGGAAAAAAGCAAAGGGTATAGTCTTGCTTTTTGGTCAAAAAATGGTATTTCCAAAAAGGGCCTATTTTTGGGAAAAAGCAAAGGGCATAGCCTTACTTTTTGACCAAAAATCGGTATATCCAAAAAGGGCCTATTTTTGGATAATAGCTAAGGGTATAGCCTTACTTTTTGACCAAAAATCGTTATTTCCAAAAAGGACCTATTTTGAAAAAAAAAACAAAGGGTATAGCCTTAAATTTTGACCAGGGCCTATTTTTGGAAAAAAGTAAAGGGTATAGCCTTACTTTTTGACCAAAAATCAGTATTTCCAAAGAGGGGCTATTTTTTTGAGAAAAAGAAAGGGTATAGCCTTACTTTTTAAACAAAAATCGGTATTTCCAAAGAGGGCCTATTATTGGAAAAAACAACGGGTATAGCCTTACTTTTTGACCAAAAATCGGTATATCCAAAAAGGGCCTATTTTTGGATAATAGCTAAGGGTATAGCCTTACTTTTTGACCAAAAATCGGTATTTCCTAAAAGGGCCTATTTTGGAAAAAAACAAAGGTATAACTTTAAATTTTGACCAGGGCCTATTTTTGGGAAAAAGCAAAGGGTATAGCCTTACATTTTGACAAAAATCAGTATTTCCAAAGAGGGGCTATTTTTTTGAAAAAAGGAAAGGGTAAAGCCTTACTTTTTGATCAAAAATCGGTATATCCAAAATGGGCCTATTTTTTTTAAAAAAGCAAAGGGTATAGCCTTACTTTTTGACCAAAAATCGGTATTTCCAAAGAGGGGCTACTTTTGGAAAAAAGCAAAGGGTATAGTCTTGCTTTTTGGTCAAAAAATGGTATTTCCAAAAAGGGCCTATTTTTGGATAATAGCTAAGGGTATAGCCTTACTTTTTGACCAAAAATCGTTATTTGCAAAAAGGACCTATTTTGGAAAAAAACAAAGGGTATAGCCTTAAATTTTGACCAGGGCCTATTTTTGGAAAAAAGCAAAGGGTATAGCCTTACTTTTTGACCAAAAATCAGAATTTCCAAAGAGGGGCTATTTTTTTGAAAAAAGGAAAGGGTATAGCCTTACTTTTTGACCAAAAATCGGTATTTCCAAAGAGGGGCTATTTTTGGAAAAAAGCAAAGGGTATAGTCTTGCTTTTTGGTCAAAAAATGGTATATCCAAAAAGGGCCTATTTTTGGATAATAGCTAAGGGTATAGCCTTACTTTTTGACCAAAAATCGTTATTTCCAAAAAGGACCTATTGTGGAAAAAAACAAAGGGTATAGCCTTAAATTTTGACCAGGGCCTATTTTTGGAAAAAAGCAAAGAGTATAGCCTTACTTTTTGAACAAAAATCAGTATTTCCAAAGAGGGGCTATTTTTTTGAAAAAAGGAAAGGGTATAGCCTAACTTTTTGACCAAAAATCGGTATTTCCAAAGAGGGGCTATTTTTGGAAAAAAGCAAAGGGTATAGTCTTGCTTTTTGGTCAAAAAATGGTATTTCCAAAAAGGGCCTATTTTTGGGAAAAAGCAAAGGACATTGCCTTACTTTTTGACCAAAAATCGGTATATCCAAAAAGGGCCTATTTTTGGATAATAGCTAAGGGTATAGCCTTACTTTTTGACCAAAAATCGTTATTTCCAAAAAGGACCTATTTTGAAAAAAAAAAAAGGGTATAGCCTTAAATTTTGACCAGGGCCTATTTTTGGAAAAAAGTAAAGGGTATAGCCTTACTTTTTGACCAAAAATCAGTATTTCCAAAGAGGGGCTATTTTTTTGAAAAAAAGAAAGGGTGTAGCCTTACTTTTTGACCAAAAATCGGTATTTCCAAAGAGGGGCTATTTTTGGAAAAAAGCAAAGGGTATAGTCTTGCTTTTTGGTCAAAAAATGGTATTTCCAAAAAGGGCCTATTTTTGGGAAAAAGCAAAGGGCATAGCCTTACTTTTTGACCAAAAATCGTTATTTCCAAAAAGGACCTATTTTTGAAAAAAACAAAAGGTATAGCCTTAAATTTTGACCAGGGCCTATTTTTGGGAAAAAGCAAAGGGCATAGCCTTACTTTTTGACCAAAAATCGTTATTTCCAAAAAGGACCTATTTTGAAAAAAAAACAAAAGGTATAGCCTTAAATTTTGACCAGGGCCTATTTTTGGAAAAATGCAAAGGGTATAGCCTTACTTTTTAAACAAAAATCGGTATTTCCAAAGAGGGCCTATTATTGGAAAAAACAACGGGTATAGCCTTACTTTTTGACCAAAAATCGGTATATCCAAAAAGGGCCTATTTTTGGATAATAGCTAAGGGTATAGCCTTACTTTTTGACCAAAAATCGGTATTTCCTAAAAGGGCCTATTTTGGAAAAAAACAAAGGTATAACTTTAAATTTTGACCAGGGCCTATTTTTGGGAAAAAGCAAAGGGTATAGCCTTACTTTTTGACAAAAATCAGTATTTCCAAAGAGGGGCTATTTTTTTGAAAAAAGGAAAGGGTAAAGCCTTACTTTTTGATCAAAAATCGGTATATCCAAAATGGGCCTATTTTTTTTAAAAAAGCAAAGGGTATAGCCTTACTTTTTGACCAAAAATCTGTATTTCCAAAGAGGGGCTACTTTTGGAAAAAAGCAAAGGGTATAGTCTTGCTTTTTGGTCAAAAAATGGTATTTCCAAAAAGGGCCTATTTTTGGATAATAGCTAAGGGTATAGCCTTACTTTTTGACCAAAAATCGTTATTTGCAAAAAGGACCTATTTTGGAAAAAAACAAAGGGTATAGCCTTAAATTTTGACCAGGGCCTATTTTTGGAAAAAAGCAAAGGGTATAGCCTTACTTTTTGACCAAAAATCAGAATTTCCAAAGAGGGGCTATTTTTTTGAAAAAAGGAAAGGGTATAGCCTTACTTTTTGACCAAAAATCGGTATTTCCAAAGAGGGGCTATTTTTGGAAAAAAGCAAAGGGTATAGTCTTGCTTTTTGGTCAAAAAATGGTATATCCAAAAAGGGCCTATTTTTGGATAATAGCTAAGGGTATAGCCTTACTTTTTGACCAAAAATCGTTATTTCCAAAAAGGACCTATTGTGGAAAAAAACAAAGGGTATAGCCTTAAATTTTGACCAGGGCCTATTTTTGGAAAAAAGCAAAGAGTATAGCCTTACTTTTTGAACAAAAATCAGTATTTCCAAAGAGGGGCTATTTTTTTGAAAAAAGGAAAGGGTATAGCCTAACTTTTTGACCAAAAATCGGTATTTCCAAAGAGGGGCTATTTTTGGAAAAAAGCAAAGGGTATAGTCTTGCTTTTTGGTCAAAAAATGGTATTTCCAAAAAGGGCCTATTTTTGGGAAAAAGCAAAGGACATTGCCTTACTTTTTGACCAAAAATCGGTATATCCAAAAAGGGCCTATTTTTGGATAATAGCTAAGGGTATAGCCTTACTTTTTGACCAAAAATCGTTATTTCCAAAAAGGACCTATTTTGAAAAAAAACAAAGGGTATAGCCTTAAATTTTGACCAGGGCCTATTTTTGGAAAAAAGTAAAGGGTATAGCCTTACTTTTTGACCAAAAATCAGTATTTCCAAAGAGGGGCTATTTTTTTGAAAAAAAGAAAGGGTGTAGCCTTACTTTTTGACCAAAAATCGGTATTTCCAAAGAGGGGCTATTTTTGGAAAAAAGCAAAGGGTATAGTCTTGCTTTTTGGTCAAAAAATGGTATTTCCAAAAAGGGCCTATTTTTGGGAAAAAGCAAAGGGCATAGCCTTACTTTTTGACCAAAAATCGTTATTTCCAAAAAGGACCTATTTTTGAAAAAAACAAAAGGTATAGCCTTAAATTTTGACCAGGGCCTATTTTTGGGAAAAAGCAAAGGGCATAGCCTTACTTTTTGACCAAAAATCGTTATTTCCAAAAAGGACCTATTTTGAAAAAAAAACAAAAGGTATAGCCTTAAATTTTGACCAGGGCCTATTTTTGGAAAAATGCAAAGGGTATAGCCTTACTTTTTAAACAAAAATCGGTATTTCCAAAGAGGGCCTATTATTGGAAAAAACAACGGGTATAGCCTTACTTTTTGACCAAAAATCGTTATTTCCAAAAAGGGCCTATTTTTGGATAATAGCTAAGGGTATAGCCTTACTTTTTGACCAAAAATCGGTATTTCCTAAAAGGGCCTATTTTGGAAAAAAACAAAGGTATAACTTTAAATTTTGACCAGGGCCTATTTTTGGGAAAAAGCAAAGGGTATAGCCTTACTTTTTGACAAAAATCAGTATTTCCAAAGAGGGGCTATTTTTTTGAAAAAAGGAAAGGGTAAAGCCTTACTTTTTGATCAAAAATCGGTATATCCAAAATGGGCCTATTTTTTTTAAAAAAGCAAAGGGTATAGCCTTACTTTTTGACCAAAAATCTGTATTTCCAAAGAGGGGCTACTTTTGGAAAAAAGCAAAGGGTATAGTCTTGCTTTTTGGTCAAAAAATGGTATTTCCAAAAAGGGCCTATTTTTGGATAATAGCTAAGGGTATAGCCTTACTTTTTGACCAAAAATCGTTATTTGCAAAAAGGACCTATTTTGGAAAAAAACAAAGGGTATAGCCTTAAATTTTGACCAGGGCCTATTTTTGGAAAAAAGCAAAGGGTATAGCCTTACTTTTTGACCAAAAATCAGAATTTCCAAAGAGGGGCTATTTTTTTGAAAAAAGGAAAGGGTATAGCCTTACTTTTTGACCAAAAATCGGTATTTCCAAAGAGGGGCTATTTTTGGAAAAAAGCAAAGGGTATAGTCTTGCTTTTTGGTCAAAAAATGGTATATCCAAAAAGGGCCTATTTTTGGATAATAGCTAAGGGTATAGCCTTACTTTTTGACCAAAAATCGTTATTTCCAAAAAGGACCTATTGTGGAAAAAAACAAAGGGTATAGCCTTAAATTTTGACCAGGGCCTATTTTTGGAAAAAAGCAAAGAGTATAGCCTTACTTTTTGAACAAAAATCAGTATTTCCAAAGAGGGGCTATTTTTTTGAAAAAAGGAAAGGGTATAGCCTAACTTTTTGACCAAAAATCGGTATTTCCAAAGAGGGGCTATTTTTGGAAAAAAGCAAAGGGTATAGTCTTGCTTTTTGGTCAAAAAATGGTATTTCCAAAAAGGGCCTATTTTTGGGAAAAAGCAAAGGACATTGCCTTACTTTTTGACCAAAAATCGGTATATCCAAAAAGGGCCTATTTTTGGATAATAGCTAAGGGTATAGCCTTACTTTTTGACCAAAAATCGTTATTTCCAAAAAGGACCTATTTTGAAAAAAAACAAAGGGTATAGCCTTAAATTTTGACCAGGGCCTATTTTTGGAAAAAAGTAAAGGGTATAGCCTTACTTTTTGACCAAAAATCAGTATTTCCAAAGAGGGGCTATTTTTTTGAAAAAAAGAAAGGGTGTAGCCTTACTTTTTGACCAAAAATCGGTATTTCCAAAGAGGGGCTATTTTTGGAAAAAAGCAAAGGGTATAGTCTTGCTTTTTGGTCAAAAAATGGTATTTCCAAAAAGGGCCTATTTTTGGGAAAAAGCAAAGGGCATAGCCTTACTTTTTGACCAAAAATCGTTATTTCCAAAAAGGACCTATTTTTGAAAAAAACAAAAGGTATAGCCTTAAATTTTGACCAGGGCCTATTTTTGGGAAAAAGCAAAGGGCATAGCCTTACTTTTTGACCAAAAATCGTTATTTCCAAAAAGGACCTATTTTGAAAAAAAAACAAAAGGTATAGCCTTAAATTTTGACCAGGGCCTATTTTTGGAAAAATGCAAAGGGTATAGCCTTACTTTTTAAACAAAAATCGGTATTTCCAAAGAGGGCCTATTATTGGAAAAAACAACGGGTATAGCCTTACTTTTTGACCAAAAATCGTTATTTCCAAAATGGGCCTATTTTGGAAAAAAACAAAGGTTAACCCCGTGCGGCACAATAGAGAACACTAAGGAAAACGAGGCATGTGGCAGTACTTGGGGTTGTATCTTTCACGAAATATCATTGTAAACTTTCAGCAAACAAACGAAACTATTGATGAACGAAAGTGATCATAAAGGTAAATACATACGCAAGACGCCCTAACGTTGCAACACTTCTTGGCTGCAGAGTGAAAGGGGTCGGTAATGGGCGGACACTTTTACCGAGCGGACACTTTTACCGGAGACCCTAACGTTGCAAGACTTCTTGGTTGCAGAGTGAAAGGGGTCGGTAACGGGCGGACACTTTTACCGAGCGGACACTTATACCGGAGGCCCTAACGTTGCAACAATTCTTGGTTGCAGAGTGAAAGGGTTCGGTAATGGGCGGAACAGAACCATTGGCTTGAGTACTGAATCCAATCTGGAATTCAGTAAATAATGTAAGTGCCACCTGAAGGTGGCCATGACCGTACCTTGCCAATGCATACTTTGTGGGATATTTAGATACAACCCAAGAAGGAAATAAAAGACAAATTGTCAAGGGTAGGGCGGGTGGGGAAATTGGTCTTTAGTAGGAGCTCTTTGGCTAGGATATGAACCCAGCTCAACCACACGACGAACAACGAACGATGAGTCAGGAAGTAATGCATGATTGACTTTTGACAAAACATTGTGCCTGCTGCGTTAACCACAGTTACTGACGTAACTGCTCGATTAACCCCGTGCGGCACAATAGAGAACACTAAGGAAAACGAGGCATGTGGCAGTACTTGGGGTTGTATCTTTCACGAAATATCATTGTAAACTTTCAGCAAACAAACGAAACTATTGATGAACGAAAGTGATCATAAAGGTAAATACATACGCAAGACGCCCTAACGTTGCAACACTTCTTGGCTGCAGAGTGAAAGGGGTCGGTAATGGGCGGACACTTTTACCGAGCGGACACTTTTACCGGAGACCCTAACGTTGCAAGACTTCTTGGTTGCAGAGTGAAAGGGGTCGGTAACGGGCGGACACTTTTACCGAGCGGACACTTATACCGGAGGCCCTAACGTTGCAACAATTCTTGGTTGCAGAGTGAAAGGGTTCGGTAATGGGCGGAACAGAACCATTGGCTTGAGTACTGAATCCAATCTGGAATTCAGTAAATAATGTAAGTGCCACCTGAAGGTGGCCATGACCGCCAAAGTTCGCCAAAGTTCGCCCAAGTCTACCACATGCAATTAATTATTTCCTGGGACTGCCAACCATTGGGGCGGACATAGATCGCACTGGACCTTGTATGAGATACATTATCTATGTCACAGTAGGTTTCCCTATTTAATGCGGCAAGCTCAACACTGGACCAGCAATTCAAAACCACGATAAAATGGTATGGGAGCTCTGACACTGCCGATTCACTGTGGCACCAAGCTTATAGCCACCTGCAATGTTGAAATGTTTTTGTTAGATGTTTGCGATACAGTGTATGCCTGAACATGTTACAAGTGAATTGTTGGGTGGAGAGCTTGAATTTTGCTATTATCTATTCAATGTTCATTTACCATTTGTGCAGACCCCATGTCTCTTTTGTGTGATAGCATTAACGTGTTATCTCCAAATTATCAGCAACTCTTTTATTTTTTGATATATATATTTAGATGAGGTTAGCTAGATTTGCTAAGTGCGATACCAATTTGTATGGGTCCCTTTTATTTTATGGTTAGGAGATGCTTTGCTTTCTGGTCCCTTTTCTTTGGTTGGGAATTTTTATATATCAGAAGACTTTCCCTCACCTTTCCATTCCAGAACATGATCAACCTATTGGTGACATTTTATTGAATCCTTTCACCTGATAACTAATAAGTGCGTCATGTATACGGTATGTCCTTGTATAGTCCCTTTTCCCTTGTTGCATCTTGATGGAATGACTGACACAGGCGGTTGTATATAGTCCTTCTTTTGAGCTGCGTGTATCTTGCAACTCGGTAGACCTGTTGAAAGGAGAAGAAAGGCAAGCATATGCTGGTCTAAGAATAACTTTTGGTTTTAATCAAGGGACATGAGCTGCAAAAAAGAAGAAATTAGAGAAGAATGGGACAAAACGGGTGTTTATATTGATCAGCTTTGACTGTGTAAAGGTGTGAGGCTGATTTTGCTTCTCTTTCTTTTTGATAACAATTTCATCCTGTTGTAGTTCTGTGACATTTTGTGGTGAATATTTCCAGCAATTAAGTCCATATTTATTGTTGCCTGAAAGGCTTTGTATAGAGCTGATGACCGTTGGACCTGCAAATAAACAAAAACACAAAGGAGCACAAAGAGGAGGGGGTGGTGACTTGGGGTTATTAGCCAATAACTTTCCAGCATTGAAGTTGTGAACCTACTTGCCCTGCAAGAAACAAAGGAAGAAGGGGTGGAGGGGGTGGATATTTGGCTTGCACATCATGAATTTTTAATACTTCTTTGTTCCTGACACACAACTGACAAGTACACGATGAATTCCTTTTGTGTGAACCTGCAGATAACAAAAGAGAGTTGGGTGGGAATTGCTGAGTAGGGGCTGCGGTGTGATACACCTTGCTGTATATTGGAGCACCCTTTGTACTACTGTTGTAGCTTCGTAGTTTTTTAATATATAATCTTTGACTATACTATTCATACATCTAGTGCAGGCTTAAACATCTATATATCCATCATGGATCAAGGTTATAGAGCTAACCATTAAGAAACCTGTGCGTAATAACGATATATTTGGTTATTGTACATTAATCGTATAGATAGATCAATACAGAGATCTCCTTCCTTGTAAAGTGATACAATCTTTGGTGTTGTCTGAGACTACGCATAATTGTTGGAAGTAGACTGTATCTGCAAGAAAAACAAAGAAGGGGTGGCGGTAGGTGAAGGGGCGGGGGTGGATTGTCAAATGTCAAAGATGTCAAAAAACTGGTAATTGTTGCTGTTTTACATAACATATTTCTTGTGGGTCTCTGAGAGCAAATCAGATTCAAGGTTGTGAAAGTGACACACTGGACAGACTAAGTTGGGGCTACAAATAGAAAGGGTTTGCTTTCACATTACAAAAGTGCAGGAAGATTTTATGGTTTCCTACTGCACATAATTCTGACACATTCTGTATCGGGGTTTGGTGCAGCTGATAAGATGAACTTGATTTACAGATTGTACAGTGAGCCAACTGTCAGTTCTTGAATATTCCGCTGTAACAACTAAAACACGAGAAAGTTGAGATCCCTGGGATACTGCATGTCATTTGCAGTATGTCTGTTGTTCTTCCATTTGCAAATGCTATGATATTAATCAACCACAAAGGGATGGTTGCTGTGTTGATGACAAACAAACAGGGCAAATAAATTACAATGAAGCAATAAAATGTAGGCTTTGCTAAAACTATAAAGGCTGAATGAATATAACATGGCCATAAATCTAGAGAAGACAGCATAAAGATAAAGGGACTTTGCCATCATGTCTAACTTCTTTTGTTATCCATTGTAAATTAAACAATACATAACTGTAAGTAATTGGCAGGACAATAAGGGGTGGACATGACTCATCACAAGAAGCATAACCAGACGCTTTAAATTGTATTGAAAACACAATGTAATAAGTATAGCTGGAAGGGGGGGGGGGTGGAGGGTGAAAATTCAGCATATTGCGCACTACAAGAAACCCTAACTTCACAATCATAAAACTTTTCAAATTAAACGGGGCATTAGCACTGAATCCTTCATCTTGGCTTTGTGAATGTATGCAGGTATGCCCGTATTAATACTACTCATGATAAAATGTTTTACCATTTGTAAACCAACCGACCTGCTGAAAGAGAAGAAATAGGGGCCCTGTGGCTTTAAATTCAAACTTCCAAATGCCCGGCTGCAGTAAGTGAAAAGAAAAGAACTTTTATTTTATTATTTTATTTTGCATTCAATGCATTACCTTTATATTTCCAATTCTTCATCTTATGGGGCCATATGTTGCCACTTGTATTCATTTAATGCCATACAGTATTGTTAATATGGTGATAGCTGAGAGTAGCAATGCTGAAGAGTGCCCAGGCACAGAGTTAATTTACTCAGGACTGTATCCATGCTTTACGTCTCTGTGGAGCTGCATTGACTGGGTCGATTTCATCTGGTTTCATTTGTATTTGTATACTTCCACTCAGCACAGATAATAAGATTTTGGTGACGAAGACATTGAAGAGCAATTCAAGTGTGTTTGTAGAAGGGAGTATCAACGGTCTTCCATGTAGTGTTACTTCTTCCTTTTCTACTTGAAAGTCCCACGTTTGATCCTGAGAATCGCCATTAAATTGTGAAGCAGTTTTATTTTCTTGAAATTTTGGACCATGTGGTCAACAACAAATGGAACGCCTCTTTCAATTTACCTCCGTGAATGAGAATGGCGCCAGATGATGTTGGGAATAACGTTTAAGCTAGATTTCTTTGCAGCTTCAGAGTTATAGCCCACTACAGGCATCATCGATCTCCAGGAATTGAAAAGCAGTACAAGTTGATATGAAAATGCAATGAATGGAATCAGGAAAAAATGATGGATCACACGATGTTCTTGATAGAATATGAGACGCAAATGGCGTAGGCCACGGAGGGCGTGCCAAGAACACAAACTGCGATGCTATTTCATGCCAACATGGATGCACAACGAGATAAAATTATCTTCAAAATGGAGCCTTGTTACCTGAGCCATTATTCTGATACCAAATTATAGCTTCAGATATTATCTTGGACTTTGAAAATGGTCTTTAGTAGGAGCTCTTTGGCTATGATATGAACCCAGCTCAACCACACGACGAACGACGAACGATGAGTCAGGAAGTAATGCATGATTGACTTTTGACAAAACATTGTGCCTGCTGCGTTAACCACAGTTACTGACGTAACTGCTCGAGTATAGCCTTACTTTTTGACCAAAAATCGGTATTTCCAAAAAGGGCCTATTTTTTGATAATAGCTAAGGATATAGCCTTACTTTTTGACCAAAAATCGTTATTTCCAAAATGGGCCTATTTTTTTTAAAAAAGCAAAGGGTATAGCCTTACTTCTTGAACAAAAACCGGTATTTCCAAAAAGGGCCTATTTTGGAAAAAAAACAAAGGGTATAGCCTTAAATTTTGACCAGGGCCTATTTTTGGAAAGAAGCAAAGAGTATAGCCTTACTTTTTGAACAAAAATCAGTATTTCCAAAGAGGGGCTATTTTTTTGAAAAAAGGAAAGGGTATAGCCTTACTTTTTGACCAAAAATCGGTATTTCCAAAGAGGGGCTATTTTTGGAAAAAAGCAAAGGGTATAGTCTTGCTTTTTGGTCAAAAAATGGTATTTCCAAAAAGGGCCTATTTTTGGGAAAAAGCAAAGGGCATAGCCTTACTTTTTGACCAAAAATCGGTATATCCAAAAAGGGCCTATTTGTGGATAATAGCTAAGGGTATAGCCTTACTTTTTGACCAAAAATCGTTATTTCCAAAAAGGACCTATTTTGAAAAAAAAAACAAAGGGTATAGCCTTAAATTTTGACCAGGGCCTATTTTTGGAAAAAAGCAAAGGGTATAGCCTTACTTTTTGACCAAAAATCAGTATTTCCAAAGAGGGGCTATTTTTTTGAAAAAGGGAAAGAGTATAGCCTTACTTTTTGACCAAAAATCGGTATTTCCGAAGAGGGCCTATTTTTGGAAAAAACAAGGGGTATAGCCTTGCTTTTTGGTCAAAAAATGGTATTTCCAAAAAGGGCCTATTTTTGGGAAAAAGCAAAGGGCATAGCCTTACTTTTTGACCAAAAATCGGTATTTCCAAAAAGGGCCTATTTTGGAAAAAAACAAAGGGTATAGCCTTAAATTTTGACCAGGACCTATTTTTGGAAAAAAGCAAAGGGTATAGCCTTACTTTTTGACAAAAAATCAGTATTTCCAAAGAGGGGCAATTTTTTTGAAAAAGGGAAAGGGTATAGCCTTACTTTTTGACCAAAAATCGGTATTTCCGAAGAGGGCCTATTTTTGGAAAAAACAAAGGGTATAGCCTTAATTTTTGACCAAAAATTGGTATTTCCAAAAAGGGCCTATTTTTGGGAAAAAGCAAAGGGCATAGCCTTACTTGTTGACCAAAAATCGGTATTTCGAAAAGGGCCTATTTTGGAAAAAAACAAAGGGTATAGCCTTAAATTTTGACCAGGGCCTATTTTTGGAAAAAAGCAAAGAGTATAGCCTTACTTTTTGAACAAAAATCAGTATTTCCAAAGAGGGGCTATTTTTTTGAAAAAAGGAAAGGGTATAGCCTTACTTTTTGACCAAAAATCGGTACTTCCAAAGAGGGGCTATTTTTGGAAAAAGCAAAGGGTATAGTCTTGCTTTTTGGTCAAAAAATGGTATTTCCAAAAAGGGCCTATTTTTGGGAAAAAGCAAAGGGCATAGCCTTACTTTTTGACCAAAAATCGGTATATCCAAAAAGGGCCTATTTTTGGATAATAGCTAAGGGTATAGCCTTACTTTTTGACCAAAAATCGTTATTTCCAAAAAGGACCTATTTTGAAAAAAAAAACAAAGGGTATAGCCTTAAATTTTGACCAGGGCCTATTTTTGGGAAAAAGCAAAGGGCATAGCCTTACTTTTTGACCAAAAATCGTTATTTCCAAAAAGGACCTATTTTGAAAAAAAAACAAAAGGTATAGCCTTAAATTTTGACCAGGGCCTATTTTTGGAAAAAAGCAAAGGGTATAGCCTTACTTTTTAAACAAAAATCGGTATTTCCAAAGAGGGCCTATTATTGGAAAAAACAACGGGTATAGCCTTACTTTTTGACCAAAAATCGTTATTTCCAAAATGGGCCTATTTTGGAAAAAAACAAAGGGTATAGCCTTACTTTTTGACCAAAAATCGGTATTTCCAAAAAGGGCCTATTTTTTGATAATAGCTAAGGATATAGCCTTACTTTTTGACCAAAAATCGTTATTTCCAAAATGGGCCTATTTTTTTTAAAAAAGCAAAGGGTATAGCCTTACTTCTTGAACAAAAACTGGTATTTCCAAAAAGGGCCTATTTTGGAAAAAAAACAAAGGTTAACAAACGTTTGAAAAATAAACCCATAATTCGTAAAATTTTTGCAAAGTATACCCATCATCTGTGACAATAGGGGTATAATCTGCACGCAGGCCCGATTGCTTTGCAATTGATCCAGTTA
Organism: Aurelia coerulea; assembly: GCA_039566865.1. Classification (NCBI taxonomy): domain Eukaryota; kingdom Metazoa; phylum Cnidaria; class Scyphozoa; order Semaeostomeae; family Ulmaridae; genus Aurelia; species Aurelia coerulea. The sequence continues at coordinate 11,793,498 of CM076963.1, forward strand.
TGTTGCCCATACTTGGGTTCTTTTATTATTTGCTGGGTTGCTGTGCAATTGATCCAGCTTTGTTGCCCATTTTGGGTTCTTTTATCATTAGCTGGGTTGCTGTGCAATTGATCCAGCTTTGTTGCCCATTTAGGGTTCTTTCATTATCAGCTGGGTTGCTGTGCAATTGATCCAGCTATGTTGCCCATCTTGGGTTCTTTTATTATTAGCTGGGTTGCTGTGCAATTGATCCAGCTTTGTTGCCCATTTTGGGTTCTTTTGTTATTAGCTTTTATCATGTTGCCCATACTTGGGTTCTTTTATTATTAGCTGGGTTGCTGTGCAATTGATCCAGCTCTGTTGCCCATCTTGGGTTCTTTTATCATTAGCTGGGTTGCTGTGCAATTGATCCAGCTATTGTGCCCTGTTTTACCTGATCTGAGCTGGGTTGCTGTGCAATTGATCCAGCTATGGTGCCCTGTTTTACCTGATCTGAGCTGGGTTGCTGTGCAATTGATCCCACTATGTTGCCCATCTTGGGTTCTTTTATTATTAGCTGGGTTGCTGTGCAATTGATCCAGCTATTGTGCCCTGTTTTACCTGATCTGAGCTGGATTGCTGTGCAATTGATCCAGCTATTCTGCCTTGTTTTACCTGATATGGGCTGGGTTGCTGTGCAATTGAGAAGCTATTAAATTCCGCTCAATTTTTTCTTATCATATCTTGTGTGTGCTGGTTGCTGATATCCTATTTTGTTTTGTATGCAATTGAGATTAAAGTGCATGTTTCCAATGAGTTATTGTGCAATTTCTCCAAAATTTACCATGAAATGTCATGAACTCCAAAGGGGGGTAAATTACAACAAACCCCTGGTAACTATAACTACTACCGAAACCATAAAATCTACTAGTTATGCTGATGTGCACAGAGATCCGCACATAGGCCATTGTGAAATTGCCAGGTGAATGAGCCCAGATTTCCTTTGTGTTGCATTGTTATATTACTGGGTTGCAATTGAGACCAATTTGTATGCATTTAATGAGGTGCAGTGTGGCTGCCCCTGAGAGCCCATTTCAAATTTACTACCTACAAATACAACTACATTACAAAAACCTCTAATGCTGGTGCACAAATGAGATCCGCATGTAGGCCATTAGTGAAATTGCCAGGTGAATGAGCCCCAGATTTCCTTTGTGTTTCATCGATATATTACTGGGTTGCAATTGAGACCAATTTGTATGCATTTAATGAGGTGAAGTGTGGCTGCCCCTGAGAGCCCATTTCAAATTTACTACCTACAAATACAACTACATTACAAAAACCTCTAATGCTGATGCGCAAATGAGATCCGCACGTAGGCCATTAGTGAAACTGCCAGGTGAATGAGCCAGATTTCCTTTGTGTTTCATTGTTATATTACTGGGTTGCAATTGAGACCAATTTGTATGGGGTTAATGAGGTACAGTGTGGATGCCCCTGAGAGCCCATTTCAAATTTACTACCTACAAATACAACTACATTACAATAACCTCTAATACTACAATAATTAGCAAACAACCAGATGTCTTGTTTTAACTGGGTTGTTATAAGTGCTGAGTTGCTATGCAGCTGAGATAATTTGCCAGCTATTAATGACTTGTGATAATGAGCCCAGATTTACCATCAATTTTCATGAGCCACACTAGGGGCTAATTTACAGCAAACCCCTTGGATTACTCCTGACCTTTAGTTCTATTAGCGACAGTATGTTGCTGTGCAAGAGAGACCAACTAATGTGTGAATGAAGAGTTGCTATGCTAATGAGCCTAGTTTTGCTTCAAATTATGAGCAACAAATGCAGCAAATTAGAATGATACTAGAGTATTCTAATTATTACCAAAACAGAACGTTAACCACTGTCAATAGCTGTTTGCTGAGCAATTGATATGGACTCGGGTGCTAGTTTGCCTTCCAAATTCCTGTTGAGGCTGTATGTCTTACATAAGCAGGGTAGATGAGTATGGACCAGCTGCAACAACTACAAGCCAGTAATGGTCTCTGTATATACTCTTCGTTGGCTGAGTTGCTGCACCAATAAGTTTGTAAGCCAATCTTATGATGAATTACTGTATGCCGCCCAATTTACAAATCGGCCCTTGTAGTACCTTGTACAAACATCCCTCGCCACTAAACCTATCTCGTATTCCAATTGTTCACTCCCTCAGCTCACGGTACAGCCCCACATGTGTGTAGATAAACATTGCAGATTTTTTAAAATACTATACACCTGCCTGTCACACCAAGATAACGAGTTAGGCAGCTACTAGCTGTGAGAAGGCAAAAAACCTGACATCAAAGCGGGTTACTATGAAACAGGCAAAAACATTCCTGATGTGTGGGAGAAAAATGGCAATGCCACCCCTGTTGCCATTGTGCCAACCTTCTTGCCAGACATAGTTTCTCTATTGCCCTAGGGGCTAATGTTTCTTATGCAGGGAGGGTGGGAGGAAAATCATTTGAAACTTGCCAAATTGATGAGCCATGGCTGCTCCTGGCTGCCAAGACCATGAAAGCTGTACCATGTGATTAGGCCCAAAGGATTATGGGGAAGCCCATCATGCCTTGCTGTTAACCTAAATTTATTACATAAATTCTCACTTAACATCCGGCGGCATTCTGTGCAGCTTGAAGGCTAATACACAGAAACTACAGCAAGTGTTTGGCAGTATTTGGGGTCGCATGTCAATCAAATGATATGTGGTAATTTTATGTATATATTCTTTGTAAGGTCCAGGGGTACAATCTCCCCTGTGGTAAGGGGGAGATGGGGCCATGCTGGTATGTGGGAGCATGGCAAAACCGCCAAATTTCCCCCAAAGAACCCCAACACCTAGGGTATGCCCAAGGGGTGATGCATTGCTGCTACCTTCCTTTGTAGGGATGCCCAAGGTCCGTATGCCCCATTTTTATGATATGATTTTGATTAAAGAAAAAACCATGATTTGACCCAATATTTGAAGACCCTTAAAACCGAACAACCGGAATTTATTGGAACAGTCAGATAGACCCAATATATTTATTCAAACTATTAGGTGGCCCTTGAGAAGGACCTTATGTATCTAATATAACTATCAGGTGGCCCTTCATAAAGGACCTTAAGATTTAATCAAACTATTAGGAGGACCAGATTTTGCCAGGATGTACGCAGCACCAATATAACCCAATTGTGAAGAGCACTTGGTTGATTTGTGGCTCTGACTAATACCCAGGTTGTGCAATGTGCTTGCTGACTGTCTCGTGGACTAAACCACTTTCCAGTATCAATACTTTTCCACTTTTTAACAAATTCCAAAGTGATTCATTTTCATTAGATAATGAACTCCTTACACCAATATTATTTACAACAAAAATATGCAGCGGCAACCAAGCGTGGATCCTTCTTGGACTTGATAAACCATTCACAATATGTCACCTTGTCAAAACAAAACATGACTGAGCTTTAAACACTTCCGATGATAGGTAAAAGTGTGTTTACTTTCTTTCAAGGTATATTTGCAATTAATCAACCAAATCTAATCTCCAGATGAAAAGATCTTTGAACTTAAACCAGCCACTGCTCTGCACTGTCTTGTCTTGATTGACCTTGTACACAATTTGCCAGCCAGCTAGCTCTGATATGTCAATAGATACTCCCAATATTTGGTCCTTTTGTTTTCTCAAGTCTTACGAGTGCGACGGACAAATACAGATCTGATTCTTGCCAATCTGGCAGCACCTATCCCCTCCATTTTTTCCCAATGCCAATGGCCATGCCGAATGGAGAGGAACAACAAAGTTTTTTGCTGCACTAAAACTGGATCGAGTTTGGCTGCTAAAATTGCTTGATTTGACAATACCATGGATTGAGGGTGATTTACCTGTTTGTGTTAATCTGCAAGAGCAGCCAAAACATCAGACAAAAAACCTTCCTTGCTATTCAGTTGTGGTTACGGCCTAATTTAGCTCGTTTCATTTGAGCCCGTTTTGTCACCAGCGCCGAGCACGACTCTCTTCTTAATTCATGTTAACTTGCATATGACATGCACCAGAACTGCTCATAAATCTCTCGGTCTTTCTGTCTTCATCTTATGACTTCTGTTGAATTGATGTCTTCTTAAGATCCCCGATAAAAATCATTTGAAACTTGCCAAATTGATGAGCCATGGCTGCTCCTGGCTGCCAAGACCATGAAAGCTGTACCATGTGATTAGGCCCAAAGGATTATGGGGAAGCCCATCATGCCTTGCTGTTAACCTAAATTTATTACATAAATTCTCACGTATAGCCTTACTTTTTGAACAAAAATCAGTATTTCCAAAGAGGGGCTATTTTTTTGAAAAAAGGAAAGGGTATAGCCTTACTTTTTGACCAAAAATCGGTATTTCCAAAGAGGGGCTATTTTTGGAAAAAAGCAAAGGGTATAGTCTTACTTTTTGAACAAAAATCAGTATTTCCAAAGAGGGGCTATTTTTTTGAAAAAAGGAAAGGGTATAGCCTTACTTTTTGACCAAAAATCGGTATTTCCAAAGAGGGGCTATTTTTGGAAAAAAGCAAAGGGTATAGTCTTGCTTTTTGGTCAAAAAATGGTATTTCCAAAAAGGGCCTATTTTTGGGAAAAAGCAAAGGGCATAGCCTTACTTTTTGACCAAAAATCGGTATATCCAAAAAGGGCCTATTTGTTGATAATAGCTAAGGGTATAGCCTTACTTTTTGACCAAAAATCGTTATTTCCAAAAAGGACCTATTTTGAAAAAAAAAACAAGAGTATAGCCTTAAATTTTGACCAGGGCCTATTTTTGGAAAAAAGCAAAGGGTATAGCCTTACTTTTTGACCAAAAATCAGAATTTCCAAAGAGGGGCTATTTTTTTGAAAAAAGGAAAGGGTATAGCCTTACTTTTTGACCAAAAATCGGTATTTCCAAAGAGGGGCTATTTTTGGAAAAAAGCAAAGGGTATAGTCTTGCTTTTTGGTCAAAAAATGGTATTTCCAAAAAGGGCCTATTTTTGGGAAAAAGCAAAGGGCATAGCCTTACTTGTTGACCAAAAATCGGTATTTCGAAAAGGGCCTATTTTGGAAAAAAACAAAGGGTATAGCCTTAAATTTTGACCAGGGCCTATTTTTGGAAAAAAGCAAAGAGTATAGCCTTACTTTTTGAACAAAAATCAGTATTTCCAAAGAGGGGCTATTTTTTTGAAAAAAGGAAAGGGTATAGCCTTACTTTTTGACCAAAAATCGGTATTTCCAAAGAGGGGCTATTTTTGGAAAAAAGCAAAGGGTATAGTCTTGCTTTTTGGTCAAAAAATGGTATTTCCAAAAAGGGCCTATTTTTGGGAAAAAGCAAAGGGCATAGCCTTACTTTTTGACCAAAAATCGGTATATCCAAAAAGGGCCTATTTTTGGATAATAGCTAAGGGTATAGCCTTACTTTTTGACCAAAAATCGTTATTTCCAAAAAGGACCTATTTTGAAAAAAAACAAAAGGTATAGCCTTAAATTTTGACCAGGGCCTATTTTTGGAAAAAAGTAAAGGGTATAGCCTTACTTTTTGACCAAAAATCAGTATTTCCAAAGAGGGACTATTTTTTTGAAAAAAAGAAAGGGTATAGCCTTACTTTTTGACCAAAAATCGGTATTTCCAAAGAGGGGCTATTTTTGGAAAAAAGCAAAGGGTATAGTCTTGCTTTTTGGTCAAAAAATGGTATTTCCAAAAAGGGCCTATTTTTGGGAAAAAGCAAAGGGCATAGCCTTACTTTTTGACCAAAAATCGTTATTTCCAAAAAGGACCTATTTTGAAAAAAAACAAAAGGTATAGCCTTAAATTTTGACCAGGGCCTATTTTTGGGAAAAAGCAAAGGGCATAGCCTTACTTTTTGACCAAAAATCGTTATTTCCAAAAAGGACCTATTTTGAAAAAAAACAAAAGGTATAGCCTTAAATTTTGACCAGGGCCTATTTTTGGAAAAAAGCAAAGGGTATAGCCTTACTTTTTAAACAAAAATCGGTATTTCCAAAGAGGGCCTATTATTGGAAAAAACAACGGGTATAGCCTTATTTTTTGACCAAAAATCGTTATTTCCAAAAAGGGCCTATTTTGGAAAAAAACAAATGGTATAGCCTTACTTTTTGACCAAAAATCGGTATTTCCAAAAAGGGCCTATTTTTTGATAATAGCTAAGGATATAGCCTTACTTTTTGACCAAAAATCGTTATTTCCAAAATGGGCCTATTTTTTTTAAAAAAGCAAAGGGTATAGCCTTACTTCTTGAACAAAAACCGGTATTTCCAAAAAGGGCCTATTTTGGAAAAAAACAAAGGGTATAGCCTTAAATTTTGACCAGGGCCTATTTTTGGAAAAACGCAGAGTATAGCCTTACTTTTTGAACAAAAATCAGTATTTCCAAAGAGGGGCTATTTTTTTGAAAAAAGGAAAGGGTATAGCCTTACTTTTTGACCAAAAATCGGTATTTCCAAAGAGGGGCTATTTTTGGAAAAAAGCAAAGGGTATAGTCTTGCTTTTTGGTCAAAAAATGGTATTTCCAAAAAGGGCCTATTTTTGGGAAAAAGCAAAGGGCATAGCCTTACTTTTTGACCAAAAATCGTTATTTTCAAAAAGGACCTATTTTAAAAAAAAACAAAGGGTATAGCCTTAAATTTTGACCAGGGCCTATTTTTGGAAAAAAGTAAAGGGTATAGCCTTACTTTTTGACCAAAAATCAGTATTTCCAAAGAGGGGCTATTTTTTTTGAGAAAAAGAAAGGGTATAGCCTTACTTTTTAAACAAAAATCGGTATTTCCAAAGAGGGCCTATTATTGGAAAAAACAACGGGTATAGCCTTACTTTTTGACCAAAAATCGGTATTTCCAAAAAGGGCCTATTTTGGAAAAAAACAAAGGGTATAGCCTTAAATTTTGACCAGGGCCTATTTTTGGAAAAAAGCAAAGAGTATAGCCTTACTTTTTGAACAAAAATCAGTATTTCCAAAGAGGGGCTATTTTTTTGAAAAAAGGAAAGGGTATAGCCTTCCTTTTTGACCAAAAATCGGTATTTCCAAAGAGGGGCTATTTTTGGAAAAAAGCAAAGGGTATAGTCTTGCTTTTTGGTCAAAAAATGGTATTTCCAAAAAGGGCCTATTTTTGGGAAAAAGCAAAGGGCATAGCCTTACTTTTTGACCAAAAATCGGTATATCCAAAAAGGGCCTATTTTTGGATAATAGCTAAGGGTATAGCCTTACTTTTTGACCAAAAATCGTTATTTCCAAAAAGGACCTAATTTTGAAAAAAAAAACAAAGGGTATAGCCTTAAATTTTGACCAGGGCCTATTTTTGGAAAAAAGTAAAGGGTATAGCCTTACTTTTTGACCAAAAATCAGTATTTCCAAAGAGGGGCTATTTTTTTTGAGAAAAAGAAAGGCTATAGCCTTACTTTTTAAACAAAAATCGGTATTTCCAAAGAGGGCCTTTTATTGGAAAAAACAACGGGTATAGCCTTACTTTTTGACCAAAAATCGTTATTTCCAAAAAGGGCCTATTTTGGAAAAAACAAAGGGTATAGCCTTACTTTTTGACCAAAAATCGGTATTTCCTAAAAGGGCCTATTTTGGAAAAAAACAAAGGTATAACTTTAAATTTTGACCAGGGCCTATTTTTGGGAAAAAGCAAAGGGTATAGCCTTACTTTTTGAGAAAAATCACTATTTCCAAAGAGGGGCTATTTTTTTGAAAAAAGGAAAGGTTAAAGCCTTACTTTTTGATCAAAAATCAGTCTATCAAAAATGGGCCTATTTTTTTAAAAAAGCAAAGGGTATAGCCTTACTTTTTGACCAAAAATCGTTATTTGCAAAAAGGACCTATTTTTCAAAAAAACAAAGGGTATAGCCTTAAATTTTGACCAAAACAGGGCCTATTTTTGGAAAAAAGCAAAGGGTATAGCCTTACTTTTTGACCAAAAATCAGAATTTCCAAAGAGGGGCTATTTTTTTGAAAAAAGGAAAGGGTATAGCCTTACTTTTTGACCAAAAATCGGTATTTCCAAAGAGGGGCTATTTTTGCAAAAAAAAGCAAAGGGTATAGTCTTGCTTTTTGGTCCAAAAATGGTATTTCCAAAAAGGGCCTATTTTTGGAAAAAAGCAAAGGGCATAGCCTTACTTTTTGACCAAAAATCGGTATTTCCAAAAAGGGCCTATGTTGCAAAAAAACAAAGGGTATAGCCTTAAATTTTGACCGGTATTTTAAAAAAGGACCTATTTTTGGAAAAAAGCAAAGAGTATAGCCTTACTTTTTGAACAAAAATCAGTATTTCCAAAGAGGGGCTATTTTTTTGAAAAAAGGAAAGGGTATAGCCTTACTTTTTGACCAAAAATCGGTATTTCCAAAGAGGGGCTATTTTTGGAAAAAAGCAAAGGGTATAGTCTTGCTTTTTGGTCAAAAAATGGTATTTCCAAAAAGGGCCTATTTTTGGGAAAAAGCAAAGGGCATAGCCTTACTTTTTGACCAAAAATCGGTATATCCAAAAAGGGCCTATTTTTGGATAATAGCTAAGGGTATAGCCTTACTTTTTGACCAAAAATCGTTATTTCCAAAAAGGACCTATTTTTGAAAAAAAAACAAAGGGTATAGCCTTAAATTTTGACCAGGGCCTATTTTTGGAAAAAAGTAAAGGGTATAGCCTTACTTTTTGACCAAAAATCAGTATTTCCAAAGAGGGACTATTTTTTTGAAAAAAGAAAGGGTATAGCCTTACTTTTTGACCAAAAATCGGTATTTCCAAAGAGGGGCTATTTTTGAAAAAAAAAGCAAAGGGTATAGTCTTGCTTTTTGGTCAAAAAATGGTATTTCCAAAAAGGGCCTATTTTTGCCAAAAAAGCAAAGGGCATAGCCTTACTATTTTGACCAAAAATCGGTATATTCAAAAAGGGCCTATTTTTGGATAATAGCTAAGGGTATAGCCTTACTTTTTGACCAAAAATCGTTATTTCCAAAAAGGACCTAATTTTGAAAAAAAAAACAAAGGGTATAGCCTTAAATTTTGACCATCGGGCCTATTTTTGTATAAAACCAAAGGGGTTAGCCTTACTTTTTGCAAAAAAATTCGTATTTTCAAAAGGGCCTATTTTTGCAAAAAACCAAAGGAGTTAGCCTTACTTTTTGCCAAAAACTCGGTATTTAAAAAAGGGCCTATTTTTGCAAAAAACCAAAGGGGTTAGCCTTACTTTTTGCCAAAAATCGGTATTTTCAAAATTGCCTATTTTTGCAAAAAAAAGCAAAGGGGTTAGCCTTACTATTTTGCCAAAAATTGATAGTTTCAAAAGGGCCTATTTCGCTAAAAAAAGCAAAGGGGTTAGCCTTACTTTTTGCCAAAAACTAGGCATTTTCAAAAGGGCCTATTTTTTTTGCAAAAAAAGCAAAGGGGTTAGCCTTACTTTTTGCCAAAAATTGGTATTTTCAAAAGGGCCTATTTTTGCAAAAAAGCAAAGGGGTTAGCCTTACTTTTTTGCCAAAAAATCGGTACTTTCAAAAATGCCTATTTTTGCAAAAAACCAAAGGAGCTAGCCTTACTTTTTGCCAAAAACTCGGTATTTAAAAAAGGGACTATTTTTGCAAAAAACCAAAGGGGTTAGTCTTACTTTTTGCCAAAAATAGGTATTTTCAAAAAAAGGCCATTTTTTGCATAAAACCAAAGGGGTTAGCCTTACTTTTTGCCAAAAAATTGATAGTTTCAAAATTGCAAATTTTTTCAAAAAAAGCAAAGGTGTTAGCCTTACTTTTTGCCAAAAAATCGGTATTTTCAAAATTGCCAATTTTTCAAAAAAAGCAAAGGGGTTAGCCTTACTTTTTGCCAAAAAATCGGTACTTTCAAAAAGGGCCTATTTTTGCAAAAAACCAAAGAGGCTAGCCTTACTTTTTGCCAAAACATCGGTAGTTTCAAAATTGCCTATTTTTGCAAAAAAAAGGAAAGGGGTTAGCCTTACTATTTTGCCAAAAATTGATAGTTTCAAAAGGGCCTATTTTTCTAAAAAAAGCAAAGGCGTTAGCCTTACTTTTTGCCAAAACTAGGTATTTTCAAAAGGGCCTATTTTTTTGCAAAAAAGAAAAGGGGTTAGCCTTACTTTTTGCCAAAAGCTCGGTATTTTAAAAAAGTGCCTATTTTTGCAAAAAACCAAAGGGGTTAGCCTTACTTTTTGCCAAAACTAGTTTTCTTTCAAAATTGCTAATTTTTGCAAAAAAAGCAAAGGGGTTAGCCTTACTTTTTGCCAAAAATCGGTAAATTTGAAAAAGGCCTATTTTTGCAAAAAAACAAAGGGGTTAGCGTTACTTTTTTGCCAAAAAATCGGTACTTTCAAAAAGGCCTATTTTTGCAAAAAACCAAAGGGGTTAGTCTTACTTTTTGCCAAAAATAGGTATTTTTAAAAAAGGCCATTTTTTGCATAAAACCAAAGGGGTTAGCCTTACTTTTTGCCAAAAATCGGTATTTTCAAAATTGCCAATTTTTGCAAAGAAAGCAAAGGGGTTAGCCTTACCTTTTACCAAAAACTCGGTATTCTAAAAAAGTGCCTATTTTAGCAAAAAACCAAAGGAGTTAGCCTTACTTTTTGCCAAAAATAAGTATTTTCAAAAAAGGCCATTTTTTGCATAAAACCAAAGGGGTTAGCCTTACTTTTTTCCAAAAAATTGATAATTTCAAAAGGACTTATTTTTGAAAAAAAAGCAAAGGGGTTAGCCTTACTTTTTGCCAAAAAATCGGTATTTTCAAAATGATCTATTTTTGCAAAAAAAGCAAAGGGGTTAGCCTTACTATTTTGCCAAAAATTGATAGTTTCAAAAGGGCCTATTTTTCTAAAAAAAGCAAAGGCGTTAGCCTTACTTTTTGCCAAAAAATTGGTATTTTCAAAAGGGCCTAATTTTGCAAAAAAAAGCAAAGGGGATAGCCCTACTTTGAGCAAAAAATCGGCATTTTCAAAAAGCCATTTTTTGTATAAAACCAAAGGGGTTAGCCTTACTTTTTGCAAAAAAATTCGTATTTTCAAAAGTTAACATTTACGCCCAAAGGAGTAAATGTATTTTAACGACAAGGCAATCAGGTAACCATTTTTGTTGTCATTGCCTTATAAGGCTCGGTATCGTCTCAGTCCCCCAATCAAGGCGCGTCCAAACCTCTTCATGCCTCGTGAAAAAGTCGATCTCTCATGTTTGGTCATATAAAAAATTTCAGCAAATTTCTGTCGTGAAATTACGAAGATGCTGAGGGTTTTGGTGCACTTACGTCGTTTATTTGGTGTCATTTATCGAGTTGAGTTGTCTGTTCTAAGATTCGAGGAGAAAAGATTGGCTTTCTTGTCGCAGTATCGGATTTTGTTGAAGAGGGAAGACCAAAGACACTCGGAGGCCTAGATAGGCCCACCCTCTGTTGTCTGTCACCGCCGGAAGAACTCCGGGGCTTGGCTGTAAACGTATCTACACAAGGACATAAACATAGTTAAAGAAAGGTACTACAATAAAGGTAGCCTCTGCACAAGTTCTGTCGTATTTACATGGATCAGTAATGGTTCATTGAGAGATCTTCCTGTCCAAACATGCCTTCATCAATTTGCGACTTAGAAAGTCAGTGTCCCCATCGAGTTGTGTGACCTACCTTGAACCACTCAACACTGTTCACACAGGTCTGACCGCTCATTTTGCAACAAACTGTTCCATATTTGGCAACGGATTGCTCCTTTTGCGCCTGCTTAACAGTCAGAAAAAAGCACCAAAGCCACCTCAACAAGTTGACATCATGTTCACTCTCTGGCTAATAAAGATACCTAAAGCAACGAGTTCGTATCACCTTGAACAATGCAATTACTACCAAACTACTGGTTTTCGTCTGTCTGTCGTCACCCAACAAATTTGTCAGGGTAGCTCCTTCTTTCTGGCAAGATCTTGGTCATACAGCTAATCAGCAAACGCAGATGTGCCCTTCCCATCATCAGCACAGCAAAGCAGTATTGATGAACAAGCGGTAGGTAGAAATGATTTTAGCAGGGTAATATGTTCTTCAATGTGAATAAAAAAGAGCTTACAGCTCCTGATTAACATTTACCTGGTTGGTGGGGTTGTGCAGGAACTTTTGTTACAAGGCGTTGCTCCTTTATTGCCTACATTTAGGTGTCACTTAGCATCCACTAACATCCCTAAGTCTTTTCTACTAGCTGGTATGACATTGAGATAGCCTATTACCCGAGCATTGCAATAACATATATATTATTACCCGGGCTTAGCAAGGAGCAATTACCTACTGTTTGAGCACCAACTCCATCATTGTACCTTTCCAGGTTCAGAAATTTTAGCTCCTGCAATGCAATACAAGACCACCAGCAAACAAGCTTAACAAGTCCCAACCTGGACCCATGTATAAGAAACAAAACAAACATACAAAAATATTAGCACAACTTAATCTTTTGCAGTACACGTCTATAATACTCGTAAATGTAGTTTCATCATGAAGAATTAGGAGGATACCCACTGTTAAACCAGCAATAAAAGTAGTTGCTATTGCTGTGTAGTGGGTTTACTGGCAAAACTGTTGTCCACGGTTTTTGTGGTTGAGTTAGTATCACATCGTGCAGTAATCGCTTCGCATCAGACTTAGTTACCGTGTATAGTAATGTAATTGTTAAACTCCAAAAGATTGCATGCAGTATTGGCAACCAACCCGCCTTCCCACACCCTTAATGAGTCAATTGGCCTTGCATATTTTGCTATTTTCCTGTGCAGCGATAAGATGGTCCGTTGTCTTTTTTTATACTTTCCTGGTATGAGCTAAAGGTATCTGTTGACTGCAGTAACATCATTTGAAACCCTTCTGCCTGGTAAATTCATGGTAAGCCCTTACACAGCAAGAACCTGTTGCACAGGAATGGAGCAAAAATTTATGGCAGCTGTGTAGGAATATAGCTCCATGGTTTTACTCGCGGTTTTATCATACGCTTCCAAGGCCCAGACTGTTTAAGCCGTACTAACAACCTGACATAAACAGAGTCTCATTGGAACCACTTAACTTTTATTATTCTTGTTAAGATAGGTGTAGCTCGTCCAATGGTCCATTTACATCTCTGCCTTTTACTTAATTTATCATACTCTACTCACAGGTACAGGCAAAACACCAGTCCGCCCACGTACCATGACAACAACGGAAATAACGGAAAGTAAAAAAAAAAAAAAAATTAAGAATGAGATACAATAGCAGCCAGAATATGGCAACACCCCCTCCCCCACCTTTCGTTTTTTTGTTTTTGTCTTTTATTTCAGGTATTTCTTCAGGCAAATGAAGATAATCACTTTCTCCAACTTGTTGGTGAATATATTTTTACAATTTTTAACAAAAGTTTGCAAAGTCATACCAAATCTCAAAATAGATAATTCGTTGAAATATTCTCCCTCAAAGTACAGCTTGAGCGCTGCGCGTGATTGAGCTACTCACTTGCTCACATATTATCGTTCCTATTATGATCATCATTAGCCATAATTGCTACTAAATACTTAGGTCTCATTTATAGGGAGGTAGAAGATACCATGTTTCTTTCAGATATGGTATCTCAGGCCTGGCCGTTTAAGGCGGGCGATCGCCCGCGCCCACCTCCACGCCCGCCTCGGGTTGGTGAGGTGAGCGATTCATAGCTCGCCTCAATGTCAGTTCGCACATGAACCGCCCGCCTCAATGTCATTCACTCATTCATGTATTCATCACCTCTTGAAGTAAAACTAAACTGTTGATAGGAAATTAATCCTTATAGTTTGACCTCAAAATAAACTTCATCACCTTTTAATCGAGGATTTTCGGGAGACTGAAAATCGCCCGCCTGACTTTACCGAGGAGAGCGATGTATCGCTCGCCTGCTAAAATGCTCACGGCCAGGCCTGGTATCTTATATAAATACTGCCTGGGTTTGAAATCTGATCATGGTAATCTTTGCTGGCTAGGAATGAATGTGAAGTTACTACAGTACTTGCACCAATGCTACCACTGCTAGCTTCATTGCCTAGTCTCAGGAAGTTACAACTTATTACTCCCCAGGTTCTCTCTGGGTAGGTCAGAGTTCCACCACTACTGTTACTTCAAACTGAGTCCACAACTACTGACTCATAGGGCTTTTACTGGGCGGAGTAAGATAGGTAGCGCCTAAACTTGTGTGCACCATGTGACGATGTGTGCACCAGTAATGTCACCAAAGCATATGGTCACACAAACAAGCGTTAAAATTCTTTCCAAGACTAAACAATCATTCAGTTAACATATTTCGTCCGTCGGTCATTCACTGAAGACTCCAAATGAAGTAGATCTGTCAATTGCTGAACCCCACTTCTTTAGTATTTGCAGTGCAATCCAACACAAATCCGCTGTCAGTGTGCAGCATATCCCTGGAACAATTGATCGGCTTGCGGCTTTCTTTCTTTTTTGTCTTGTTTCAGGTACCAAATCTCTGCCAACTGGTCCCAATGGAGGTCAACTAGCGCCAGCACCACTTCAAGCTTGGAATCTTGACTAATTACAACACTCCTGCAGCACATCGAACCAGCACAATCACCAGGCTAAAAACTCTCAGTAACAATATGTCAGTTCAGCCATACCAATGAAATATCGATTCAGAAACAACTTCCCAGCATATCAGTCCTAAAAGCCCTACAAGTCACCGCTTTCCCATTGGCGCAGCAACAACAGCAACAACAGCAGTTGCTGCTAAAGTTCCAGATTAGCTCATAAAAAACTTTTCGCTGGTTGAGCAGCTGTTATGGACAGAATATCCGTACCCCTGACGGCATCTTTAGGAGTATCTCTAATGTTATTATTAGTACTTTAGTTTGTAGCTCGGAATCCTGGCAACCATTACAGGCTTTGGCAATATTGGGGTTGTATTTTGGCAGTGAATTTTGGCGGCTGGACCACCCTTATGGTGGTCAATGTTTCGTTGAAACCTCATAATATACATTTTAGCTCATATCCCTGCGGGTGGTCTGTCCGACCTCACTACTGGTCGTCATTTCCCGAGTAGGGAAGTGAGTCCGGTGGTGAGAGAATTACTACTACTACTACTTCCCGGGTAGGGAAGTTCTCTCCGGGTAGGAGAGAGTTACTACTACTACTACTACTACTTCCCGGGTAGGGAAGTTCTCTCCGGGTAGGAGAGAGTTACTACTACTACTACTACTACTACTACTTCCCGGGTAGGGAAGAAGGGAATTTCTCTCCGGGTAGGAGAGAGTTACTACTACTACTACTACTTCCCGGGTAGGGAAGAAAGGAATACTACTACTACTACTTCCCGGGTAGGGAAGAAGGGAATACTACTACTACTACTACTTCCCGGGTAGGGAAGAAGAGAATACTACTACTACTACTACTTCCCGGGTAGGGAAGAAGGGAATACTACTACTACTACTACTTCCCGGGTAGGGAAGAAGGAACTACTACTACTACTTCCCGGGTAGGGAAGAAGGGAATTTCTCTCCGGGTAGGAGAGAGTTACTACTACTACTACTACTAGGGGGAAATTATTACTACGTGAGTTGTTGTATTTTTAGAGTACTACTTTAATTGAATGCGACCCCAAGTAACTGCCAAAGCTTGTCTATTTTCTCTGTGTTTACCTGGCCGCAGGAGTTAAGTTAACATTTACGCCCAAAGGAGTAAATGTATTTTAACGGCAAGGCAATCAGGTAACCATTTTTGTTGTCATTGCCTTATAAGGCTCGGTATCGTCTCAGTCCCCCAATCAAGGCGCGTCCAAACCTCTTCATGCCTCGTGAAAAGTCGATCTCTCATGTTTGGTCATATAAAAAATTTCCCCTCCCTCCACCCCTGTCATCTGCCTGAATTGGAGTCAATGGTTGTTTCTTTCTGGTGCCTCGTCCAGCCGGGTCGCACTCAACACAGTGTTATTTATGGTTAGCCATTAGTCTATTTTTAATTTGTTTACTCGTAGGCTGGACCACCCTTATGGTGGTCAATGTTTCGTTGAAACCTCATAATATACATTTTAGCTCATATCCCTGCGGGTGGTCTGTCCGACCTCACTACTGGTCGTCATTTCCCGAGTAGGGAAGTGAGTCCGGTGGTGAGAGAATTACTACTACTACTACTTCCCGGGTAGGGAAGTTCTCTCCGGGTAGGAGAGAGTTACTACTACTACTACTACTACTTCC
This sequence comes from Aurelia coerulea, assembly GCA_039566865.1. Taxonomy (NCBI): domain Eukaryota; kingdom Metazoa; phylum Cnidaria; class Scyphozoa; order Semaeostomeae; family Ulmaridae; genus Aurelia; species Aurelia coerulea. The sequence continues at coordinate 11,809,671 of CM076963.1, forward strand.
CGGGTAGGGAAGTTCTCTCCGGGTAGGAGAGAGTTACTACTACTACTACTACTACTACTACTTCCCGGGTAGGGAAGAAGGGAATTTCTCTCCGGGTAGGAGAGAGTTACTACTACTACTACTACTTCCCGGGTAGGGAAGAAAGGAATACTACTACTACTACTTCCCGGGTAGGGAAGAAGGGAATACTACTACTACTACTACTTCCCGGGTAGGGAAGAAGAGAATACTACTACTACTACTACTTCCCGGGTAGGGAAGAAGGGAATACTACTACTACTACTACTTCCCGGGTAGGGAAGAAGGAACTACTACTACTACTTCCCGGGTAGGGAAGAAGGGAATTTCTCTCCGGGTAGGAGAGAGTTACTACTACTACTACTACTAGGGGGAAATTATTACTACGTGAGTTGTTGTATTTTAGAGTACTACTTTAATTGAATGCGACCCCAAGTAACTGCCAAAGCTTGTCTATTTTCTCTGTGTTTACCTGGCCGCAGGAGTTAAGGGCCTATTTTTGCAAAAAAACCAAAGGAGTTAGCCCTACTTTTTGCCAAAAACTCGGTATTTAAAAAAGGGCCTATATTTGCAAAAAACCAAAGGGGTTAGCCTTACTTTTTGCCAAAAAATCGGTATTTTCAAAATTGCCTATTTTTGCAAAAAAAAGCAAAGGGGTTAGCCTTACTATTTTGCCAAAAATTGATAGTTTCAAAAGGGCCTATTTCGCTAAAAAAAGCAAAGGGGTTAGCCTTACTTTTTGCCAAAAACTAGGCATTTTCAAAAGGGCCTATTTTTTTTGCAAAAAAAGCAAAGGGGTTAGCCTTACTTTTTGCCAAAAATTGGTATTTTCAAAAGGGCCTATTTTTGCAAAAAAGCAAAGGGGTTAGCCTTACTTTTTTGCCAAAAAATCGGTACTTTCAAAAATGCCTATTTTTGCAAAAAACCAAAGGAGCTAGCCTTACTTTTTGCCAAAAACTCGGTATTTAAAAAAGGGACTATTTTTGCAAAAAACCAAAGGGGTTAGTCTTACTTTTTGCCAAAAATAGGTATTTTCAAAAAAAGGCCATTTTTTGCATAAAACCAAAGGGGTTAGCCTTACTTTTTGCCAAAAAATTGATAGTTTCAAAATTGCAAATTTTTTCAAAAAAAGCAAAGGTGTTAGCCTTACTTTTTGCCAAAAAATCGGTATTTTCAAAATTGCCAATTTTTCAAAAAAAGCAAAGGGGTTAGCCTTACTTTTTGCCAAAAAATCGGTACTTTCAAAAAGGGCCTATTTTTGCAAAAAACCAAAGAGGCTAGCCTTACTTTTTGCCAAAACATCGGTAGTTTCAAAATTGCCTATTTTTGCAAAAAAAAGGAAAGGGGTTAGCCTTACTATTTTGCCAAAAATAGGTATTTTCAAAAAAAGGCCATTTTTTCTAAAAAAAGCAAAGGCGTTAGCCTTACTTTTTGCCAAAACTAGGTATTTTCAAAAGGGCCTATTTTTTTGCAAAAAAGAAAAGGGGTTAGCCTTACTTTTTGCCAAAAGCTCGGTATTTTAAAAAAGTGCCTATTTTTGCAAAAAACCAAAGGGGTTAGCCTTACTTTTTGCCAAAACTAGTTTTCTTTCAAAATTGCTAATTTTTGCAAAAAAAGCAAAGGGGTTAGCCTTACTTTTTGCCAAAAATCGGTAAATTTGAAAAAGGCCTATTTTTGCAAAAAACAAAGGGGTTAGCGTTACTTTTTTGCCAAAAAATCGGTACTTTCAAAAAGGCCTATTTTTGCAAAAAACCAAAGGGGTTAGTCTTACTTTTTGCCAAAAATAGGTATTTTTAAAAAAGGCCATTTTTTGCATAAAACCAAAGGGGTTAGCCTTACTTTTTTGCCAAAAATCGGTATTTTCAAAAGGACTTATTTTTGAAAAAAAACCAAAGGGGTTAGCCTTACTTTTTTGAGAAAAATCGGTATATGTGAAAGGGCCTATTTTTTTAAAAAACCAAAAAGGTTAGCCTTATTTTTTGACAAAAATCGGTAAATTTGAAAAGGGCCTATCTTTGCAAGAAAAGCAAAGGGGTTAGCCTTACTTTTTGCCAAAAAATCGGTATTTTCAAAATGATCTATTTTTGCAAAAAAAAGCAAAGGGGTTAGCCTTACTTTTTGCCAAAAACTCAAGACTTAAAAAAAAGCCTATTTTTGCAAAAAAACCAAAGAGGTTAGCCTTACTTTTTGCCAAAAAATCGGTATTTTCAAAAATGGCCTAATTTTGCAAAAAACCAAAGGGGTTAGCCTTACTTTTTTGAGAAAAATCGGTATATGTGAAAGGGCCTATTTTTTTAAAAAACCAAAAAGGTTAGCCTTACTTTTTGACCAAAAAATCGGTATTTTCAAAAATGGCCTAATTTTGCAAAAAACCAAAGGGGTTAGCCTTATTTTTTGACAAAAATCGGTATGTGAAAAGGGCCTATTTTTGCAAAAAACCAAAAAAGTTAGCCTTACTTTTTGACCAAAAAATCGGTATTTTCAAAAATGGCCTAATTTTGCAAAAAACCAAAGGGGTTAGCCTTACTTTTTTGAGAAAAATCGGTATATGTGAAAGGGCCTATTTTTTTAAAAAACCAAAAAGGTTAGCCTTATTTTTTGCCAAAAATCGGTAAATTTGAAAAGAGCCTATCTTTGCAAGAAAAGCAAAGGGGTTAGCCTTACTTTTTGAAAAAATCGGTATTTTCAAAATGATCTATTTTTTTGCAAAAAAAAGCAAAGGGGTTAGCCTTACTTTTTTGCCAAAAACTCAAGACTTCAAAAAAAAGCCTATTTTTGCAAAAAAACCAAAGAGGTTAGCCTTACTTTTTGCCAAAAAATCGGTATTTTCAAAAATGGCCTAATTTTGGAAAAAAACCAAAGGGGTATAGCCTTATTTTTTAAATCGGTTTTGAAAAGGGCCTATCTTTGCAAGAAAAGCAAAGGGGTATAGCGTTACTTTTTGACCAAAAAATCGGTATTTTCAAAATGATCTATTTTTTTGCAAAAAAAGCAAAGGGGTTAGCCTTACTATTTTGACCAAAAATCGATAGTTTCCAAAGAGGGCCTATTTTTCTAAAAAAAGCAAAGGGTATAGCCTTGCTTTTTGGTCCAAAAATGGTATTTCCAAAAAGGGCCTATTTTTGGAAAAAAGCAAAGGGCATAGCCTTACTTTTTGACCAAAAATCGGTATTTCCAAAAAGGGCCTATGTTGGAAAAAACAAAGGGTATAGCCTTAAATTTTGACCAGGACCTATTTTTGGAAAAAAGCAAAGGGTATAGCCTTACTTTTTGACAAAAAATCAGTATTTCCAAAGAGGGGCTATTTTTTTGAAAATAGGAAAGGGTATAGCCTTACTTTTTGACAAAAAATCGGTATTTCCGAAGAGGGCCTATTTTTGCAAAAAACAAAGGGTACAGCCTTAATTTTTGACCAAAAATTGGTATTTCCAAAAAGGGCCTATTCTTGGGAAAAAGCAAAGGGCATAGCCTTACTTGTTGACCAAAAAATCGGTATTTCCAAAAAGGGCCTATTTTTGAAAAAAAAAACAAAGGGTATAGTCTTAAATTTTGACCAGGGCCTATTTTTGCAAAAAAAAGCAAAGAGTATAGCCTTACTTTTTGAACGAAAATCAGTATTTCCAAAGAGGGGCTATTTTTTTGAAAAAAGGAAAGGGTATAGCCTTACTTTTTGACCAAAAATCGGTATTTCCAAAGAGGGGCTATTTTTGAAAAAAAAGCAAAGGGTATAGTCTTGCTGTTTGGTCAAAAAATGGTATTTCCAAAAAGGGCCTATTTTTGCAAAAAAAGCAAAGGGCATAGCCTTACTTTTTGACCAAAAATCGGTATATCCAAAAAGGGCCTATTTTTGGATAATAGCTAAGGGGTATAGCCTTACTTTTTGACCAAAAATCGTTATTTCCAAAAAGGACCTATTTTGAAAAAAAAAACAAAGGGTATAGCCTTAAATTTTGACCAGGGCCTATTTTTGGAAAAAAGTAATGGGTATAGCCTTACTTTTTGACCAAAAATCAGTATTTCCAAATAGAGGCTATTTTTTTGCAAAAAAAGAAAGGGTATAGCCTTACTTTTTGACCAAAAATCGGTATTTCCAAAGAGGGGCTATTTTTGGAAAAAAGCAAAGGGTATAGTCTTGCTTTTTGGTCAAAAAATGGTATTTCCAAAAAGGGCCTATTTTTGGGAAAAAGCAAAGGGCATAGCCTTACTTTTTGACCAAAAATCGTTATTTCCAAAAAGGACCTATTTTGAAAAAAAACAAAAGGTATAGCCTTAAATTTTGACCAGGGCCTATTTTTGGGGAAAAGCAAAGGGCATAGCCTTACTTTTTGACCAAAAATCGTTATTTCCAAAAAGGGGACCTATTTTGAAAAAAAACAAAAAGGTATAGCCTTAAATTTTGACCAGGGCCTATTTTTGGAAAAAAGCAAAGGGTATAGCCTTACTTTTTGACCAAAAATCAGTATTTCCAAAGAGGGGCTATTTTTTTTTGAGAAAAAGAAAGGGGTATAGCCTTACTTTTTAAACAAAAATCGGTATTTCCAAAGAGGGCCTATTATTGGAAAAAACAACGGGTATAGCCTTACTTTTTGACCAAAAATCGTTATTTCCAAAAAGGGCCTATTTTGGAAAAAACAAAGGGTATAGCCTTAAATTTTGACCAGGGCCTATTTTTGGAAAAAAGTAAAGGGTATAGCCTTACTTTTTGACCAAAAATCGTTATTTCCAAAAAGGACCTATTTTGAAAAAAAACAAAAGGTATAGCCTTAAATTTTGACCAGGGCCTATTTTTGGGAAAAAGCAAAGGGCATAGCCTTACTTTTTGACCAAAAATCGTTATTTCCAAAAAGGACCTATTTTGAAAAAAAACAAAAGGTATAGCCTTAAATTTTGACCAGGGCCTATTTTTGGAAAAAAGCAAAGGGGATAGCCTTACTTTTTAAACAAAAATCGGTATTTCCAAAGAGGGCCTATTATTGGAAAAAACAACGGGTATAGCCTTACTTTTTGACCAAAAATCGTTATTTCCAAAAAGGGCCTATTTTGGAAAAAAACAAAGGGTATAGCCTTACTTTTTGACCAAAAATCGGTATTTCCAAAAAGGGCCTATTTTTTGCTAATAGCTAAGGATATAGCCTTACTTTTTGACCAAAAATCGTTATTTCCAAAATGGGCCTATTTTTTTTAAAAAAAGCAAAGGGTATAGCCTTACTTCTTGAACAAAAACCGGTATTTCCAAAAAGGGCCTATTTTGGAAAAAAGACAAAGGGTATAGCCTTAAATTTTGACCAGGGCCTATTTTTGGAAAAAAGCAGAGTATAGCCTTACTTTTTGAACAAAAATCAGTATTTCCAAAGAGGGGCTATTTTTTTGAAAAAAGGAAAGGGTATAGCCTTACTTTTTGACCAAAAATCGGTATTTCCAAAGAGGGGCTATTTTTGGAAAAAAGCAAAAGGTATAGTCTTGCTTTTTGGTCAAAAAATGGTATTTCCAAAAAGGGCCTATTTTTGGGAAAAAGCAAAGGGCATAGCCTTACTTTTTGACCAAAAATCTGTATATCCAAAAAGGGCCTATTTGTGGATAATAGCTAAGGGTATAGCCTTACTTTTTGACCAAAAATCGTTATTTCCAAAAAGGACCTATTTTGAAAAAAAACAAAGGGTATAGCCTTAAATTTTGACCAGGGCCTATTTTTGGAAAAAAGTAAAGGGTATAGCCTTACTTTTTGACCAAAAATCAGTATTTCCAAAGAGGGGCTATTTTTTTGAGAAAAAGAAAGGGTATAGCCTTACTTTTTAAACAAAAATCGGTATTTCCAAAGAGGGCCTATTATTGGAAAAAACAACGGGTATAGCCTTACTTTTTGACCAAAAATCGGTATTTCCAAAAAGGGCCTATTTTGGAAAAAAACAAAGGGTATAGCCTTAAATTTTGACCAGTGCCTATTTTTGGAAAAAAGCAAAGAGTATAGCCTTACTTTTTGAACAAAAATCAGTATTTCCAAAGAGGGGCTATTTTTTTGAAAAAAGGAAAGGGTATAGCCTTCCTTTTTGACCAAAAATCGGTATTTCCAAAGAGGGGCTATTTTTGGAAAAAAGCAAAGGGTATAGTCTTGCTTTTTGGTCAAAAAATGGTATTTCCAAAAAGGGCCTATTTTTGGGAAAAAGCAAAGGGCATAGCCTTACTTTTTGACCAAAAATCGGTATATCCAAAAAGGGCCTATTTTTGGATAATAGCTAAGGGTATAGCCTTACTTTTTGACCAAAAATCGTTATTTCCAAAAAGGACCTAATTTTGAAAAAAAAACAAAGGGTATAGCCTTAAATTTTGACCAGGGCCTATTTTTGGAAAAAAGTAAAGGGTATAGCCTTACTTTTTGACCAAAAATCAGTATTTCCAAAGAGGGGCTATTTTTTTTGAGAAAAAGAAAGGGTATAGCCTTACTTTTTAAACAAAAATCGGTATTTCCAAAGAGGGCCTTTTATTGGAAAAAACAACGGGTATAGCCTTACTTTTTGACCAAAAATCGTTATTTCCAAAAAGGGCCTATTTTGGAAAAAAACAAAGGGTATAGCCTTACTTTTTGACCAAAAATCGGTATTTCCTAAAAGGGCCTATTTTGGAAAAAAACAAAGGTATAACTTTAAATTTTGACCAGGGCCTATTTTTGGGAAAAAGCAAAGGGTATAGCCTTACTTTTTGAGAAAAATCAGTATTTCCAAAGAGGGGCTATTTTTTTGAAAAAAGGAAAGGTTAAAGCCTTACTTTTTGATCAAAAATCAGTCTATCAAAAATGGGCCTATTTTTTTTAAAAAAGCAAAGGGTATAGCCTTACTTTTTGACCAAAAATCGTTATTTGCAAAAAGGACCTATTTTGGAAAAAAACAAAGGGTATAGCCTTAAATTTTGACCAGGGCCTATTTTTGGAAAAAAGCAAAGGGTATAGCCTTACTTTTTGACCAAAAATCAGAATTTCCAAAGAGGGGCTATTTTTTTGAAAAAAGGAAAGGGTATAGCCTTACTTTTTGACCAAAAATCGGTATTTCCAAAGAGGGGCTATTTTTGGAAAAAAGCAAAGGGTATAGTCTTGCTTTTTGGTCCAAAAATGGTATTTCCAAAAAGGGCCTATTTTTGGAAAAAAAGCAAAGGGCATAGCCTTACTTTTTGACCAAAAATCGGTATTTCCAAAAAGGGCCTATTTTGGAAAAAAACAAAGGGTATAGCCTTAAATTTTGACCAGGACCTATTTTTGGAAAAAAGCAAAGGGTATAGCCTTACTTTTTGACAAAAAATCAGTATTTCCAAAGAGGGGCTATTTTTTTGAAAAAGGGAAAGGGTATAGCCTTACTTTTTGACCAAAAATCGGTATTTCCGAAGAGGGCCTATTTTTGGAAAAAACAAAGGGTATAGCCTTAATTTTTGACCAAAAATTGGTATTTCCAAAAAGGGCCTATTTTTGGGAAAAAGCAAAGGGCATAGCCTTACTTGTTGACCAAAAATCGGTATTTCCAAAAAGGGCCTATTTTGGAAAAAAACAAAGGGTATAGCCTTAAATTTTGACCAGGGCCTATTTTTGGAAAAAAGCAAAGAGTATAGCCTTACTTTTTGAACAAAAATCAGTATTTCCAAAGAGGGGCTATTTTTTTGAAAAAAGGAAAGGGTATAGCCTTACTTTTTGACCAAAAATCGGTATTTCCAAAGAGGGGCTATTTTTGGAAAAAAGCAAAGGGTATAGTCTTGCTTTTTGGTCAAAAAATGGTATTTCCAAAAAGGGCCTATTTTTGGGAAAAAGCAAAGGGCATAGCCTTACTTTTTGACCAAAAATCGGTATATCCAAAAAGGGCCTATTTTTGGATAATAGCTAAGGGTATAGCCTTACTTTTTGACCAAAAATCGTTATTTCCAAAAAGGACCTATTTTGAAAAAAAAACAAAGGGTATAGCCTTAAATTTTGACCAGGGCCTATTTTTGGAAAAAAGTAATGAGTATAGCCTTACTTTTTGACCAAAAATCAGTATTTCCAAAGAGAGGCTATTTTTTTGAAAAAAAGAAAGGGCATAGCCTTACTTTTTGACCAAAAATCGTTATTTCCAAAAAGGACCTATTTTGAAAAAAAACAAAAGGTATAGCCTTAAATTTTGACCAGGGCCTATTTTTGGGGAAAAGCAAAGGGCATAGCCTTACTTTTTGACCAAAAATCGTTATTTCCAAAAAGGACCTATTTTGAAAAAAAACAAAAGGTATAGCCTTAAATTTTGACCAGGGCCTATTTTTGGAAAAAAGCAAAGGGTATAGCCTTACTTTTTGACCAAAAATCAGTATTTCCAAAGAGGGGCTATTTTTTTTGAGAAAAAGAAAGGGTATAGCCTTACTTTTTAAACAAAAATCGGTATTTCCAAAGAGGGCCTATTATTGGAAAAAACAACGGGTATAGCCTTACTTTTTGACCAAAAATCGTTATTTCCAAAAAGGGCCTATTTTGGAAAAAACAAAGGGTATAGCCTTACTTTTTGACCAAAAATCGGTATTTCCTAAAAGGGCCTATTTTGGAAAAAAACAAAGGTATAACTTTAAATTTTGACCAGGGCCTATTTTTGGGAAAAAGCAAAGGGTATAGCCTTACTTTTTGACAAAAATCAGTATTTCCAAAGAGGGGCTATTTTTTTGAAAAAAGGAAAGGGTAAAGCCTTACTTTTTGATCAAAAATCAGTATATCCAAAGTGGGCCTATTTTTTTTAAAAAAGCAAAGGGTATAGCCTTACTTTTTGACCAAAAATCGTTATTTCCAAAAAGGGCCTATTTTGGAAAAAAACAAAGGGTATAGCCTTACTTTTTGACCAAAAATCGGTATTTCCAAAAAGGGCCTATTTTTGATAATAGCTAAGGATATAGCCTTACTTTTTGACCAAAAATCGTTATTTCCAAAAGCTATTTTTGGAAAAAAAGCAATGGGTACAGCCTTACTTCTTGACCAAAAATCGGTATTTCCAAAGAGGGGCTATTTTTGGAAAAAAGCAAAGGGTATAGTCTTGCTTTTTGGTCAAAAAATGGTATTTCCAAAAAGGGCCTATTTTTGGAAAAAAGCAAAGGGCATAGCCTTACTTTTTGACCAAAAATCGGTATTTCCAAAAAGGGCCTATGTTGGAAAAAAACAAAGGGTATAGCCTTAAATTTTGACCAGGACCTATTTTTGGAAAAAAGCAAAGGGTATAGCCTTACTTTTTTTACAAAAAATCAGTATTTCCAAAGAGGGGCTATTTTTTTGAAAAAAGGAAAGGGTATAGCCTTACTTTTTGACCAAAAATCGGTATTTCCAAAGAGGGGCTATTTTTGGAAAAAAGCAAAGGGTATAGTCTTGCTTTTTGGTCAAAAAATGGTATTTCCAAAAAGGGCCTATTTTTGGGAAAAAGCAAAGGGCATAGCCTTACTTTTTGACCAAAAATCGGTATTTCCAAAAAGGGCCTATGTTGGAAAAAAACAAAGGGTATAGCCTTAAATTTTGACCAGGGCCTATTTTTGGAAAAAAGTAAAGGGTATAGCCTTACTTTTTGACCAAAAATCAGTATTTCCAAAGAGAGGCTATTTTTTTGAAAAAAAGAAAGGGTATAGCCTTACTTTTTGACCAAAATTCGGTATTTCCAAAGAGGGGCTATTTTTGGAAAAAAGCAAAGGGTATAGTCTTGCTTTTGGTCAAAAAATGGTATTTCCAAAAAGGACCTATTTTTGGGAAAAAGCAAAGGGCATAGCCTTACTTTTTGACCAAAAATCGTTATTTCCAAAAAGGACCTATGTTGAAAAAAAACAAAAGGTATAGCCTTAAATTTTGACCAGGGCCTATTTTTGGGAAAATGCAAAGGGCATAGCCTTACTTTTTGACCAAAAATCGTTATTTCCAAAAAGGACCTATTTTGAAAAAAAACAAAAGGTATAGCCTTAAATTTTGATCAGGGCCTATTTTTGGAAAAAAGCAAAGGGTATAGCCTTACTTTTTAAACAAAAATCGGTATTTCCAAAGAGGGCCTATTATTGGAAAAAACAACGGGTATAGCCTTATTTTTTGACCAAAAATCGTTATTTCCAAAAAGGGCCTATTTTGGAAAAAAACAAAGGGTATAGCCTTACTTTTTAACCAAAAATCGGTATTTCCAAAAAGGGCCTATTTTTTGATAATAGCTAAGGATATAGCCTTACTTTTTGACCAAAAATCGTTATTTCCAAAAGACCTATTTTTGGAAGAAAAGCAATGGGTACAGCCTTACTTCTTGACCAAAACACGATATTTACAAAGAGGGCCTATTTTTGGAAAAAAGCAAAGGGTATAGCCTTCCTTTTTGACCAAAAATCGTTATTTCCAAAGAGGGCCTATTTTTGGAAAAAAGCAAAGGGTATAGCCTTACTTTTTGACCAAAAATCGGTATTTCCAAAAAGGGCTTATTTTTCGGAAAAAAGCAAAGGGTATAGCCTTACTTTTTGATCAAAAATCGGTATTTCCGAAGAGGGCCTTTTCTAAGAAGCAAGCTAAGGGCATGGCCATACTTTTTGACCAAAAATCGGTATTTCCAAAGAAGGGCCATTTTTGGAAAAAAGGAAAGGGTATAGCCTTACTTTTTGACCAAAATTCGGTATTTCCAAAAAGGAAAAAAGCAAAGGGTATAGCCTTACTTTTTGACCAAAAATCGGTATTTCTAAAGAGGGCCTATTTTCGTAAAAAAATACCCAAGGGTATAGCCTTACTTTTTGACCAAAAATCGGTATTTCCAAAAAGGGCCTATTTTTGGAAAGTAGCCAAGGGTATAGCCATACTTTTTGACCAAAAATCTGTATTTCCAAAAAGGGCTTATTTTTCGGAAAAAAGCAAAGGGTATAGCCTTACTTTTTGACCAAAAATCGGTATTTCCGAAGAGGGCCTTTTCTAGGAAAAAAGCTAAGGGTATAGCCTTACTTTTTGACCAAAAATCGGTATATCCAAAATGGGCCTATTTTTTGAAAAAAGCAAAGGGTATAGCCTTACTTCTTGAACAAAAATCGGTATTTCCAAAGAGGGCCTATTTTTGGAAAAAAGCAAAGGGTATAGCCTTATATATTGACCAAAAATTGGTATTTCCAAAAAGGGCCTATTTTTGGCAAAAAGCAAATGGTACAGCCTTACTTTTTGGCCAAAAATCGGTATTTCCAAAAGGGCCTATTTTTGGAAAAAAGCTAAGGGTATAGCCTTACTTTTTGACCAAAATTCGGTATTTCCAAAAAGGAAAAAAGCAAAGGGTATAGCCTTATTTTTTGACCAAAAATCGGTATTTCTAAAGAGGGCCTATTTTTGGAAAAAAGCAAAGGGTATAGCCTTCCTTTTTGACCAAAAATCGTTATTTCCAAAGAGGGCCTATTTTTGGAAAAAAGCAAAGGGTACAGCCTTACTTCTTGACCAAAACACGATATTTCCAAAGAGGGCCTATTTTTGGAAAAAAGCAAAGGATATAGCCATACTTTTTGACCAAAAATCGGTATTTCCAAAAAGGGCTTATTTTTCGGAAAAAAGCAAAGGGTATAGCCTTACTTTTTGACCAAAAATCGGAATTTCCGAAGAGGGCCTTTTCTAGGAAAAAAGCTAAGGGTATAGCCTTACTTTATGACCAAAAATCGTTATTTCCAAAAAGGACCTATTTTGAAAAAAAACAAAGGGTATAGCCTTAAATTTTGACCAGGGCCTATTTTTGGAAAAAAGTAAAGGTTAACATCCGGCGGCATTCTGTGCAGCTTGAAGGATAATACACAGAAACTAGCAAGTGTTTGGCAGTATTTGGGGTCGCATGTCAATCAAATGATATGTGGTAATTTTATGTATATATTCTTTGTAAGGTCCAGGGGTACAATCTCCCCTGTGGTAAGGGGGAGATGGGGCCATGCTGGTATGTGGGAGCATGGCAAAACCGCCTAACTGGAGACATACGACCCACCTAACGGACCGGTCCCGGGGGTTAAGTTTAGTCTCCATGACTGAGCCGTTTAAAGGGTCGAACTTTGACCCAACAACCGGGAAAATGTCTGAAAAGTTTACCAATAAATCGTGAAAGAGGTGCCCATGAATCTGTGCAAAATTCTGAACGCGTACCCATAAATCTGAAACAATGTCTGAAAAGTATACCCATGATCTGTCAAAAGTCTGAAAGTATTCCCATAATCTGTCAAATTTCTGAAAAGTGTACCCATAAATCCGGAAAAATGTCTGAAAAGTATACCCATAATCTGTAAAAATTCTGAAAAGTGTACCCATAGATCGGGACAAACGTTTGAAAAATAAACCCATAATTCGTAAAATTTTTGCAAAGTATACCCATCATCTGTGACAATAGGGGTATAATCTGCACGCAGGCCCGATTGCTTTGCAATTGATCCAGTTATGTTGCCCATACTTGGGTTCTTTTATTATTTGCTGGGTTGCTGCGCAATTGATCCAGCTTTGTTGCCCATTTTGGGTTCTTTTATCATTAGCTGGGTTGCTGTGCAATTGATCCAGCTTTGTTGCCCATTTAGGGTTCTTTTATTATCAGCTGGGTTGCTGTGCAATTGATCCAGCTATGTTGCCCATCTTGGGTTCTTTTATTATTAGCTGGGTTGCTGTGCAATTGATCCAGCTTTGTTGCCCATTTTGGGTTCTTTTGTTATTAGCTTTTATTATGTTGCCCATACTTGGGGGTTCTTTTATTATTAGCTGGGTTGATGTGCAATTGATCCAGCTCTGTTGCCCATCTTGGGTTCTTTTATCATTAGCTGGGTTGCTGTGCAATTGATCCAGCTATTGTGCCCTGTTTTACCTGATCTGAGCTGGGTTGCTGTGCAATTGATCCAGCTATGGTGCCCTGTTTTACCTGATCTGAGCTGGGTTGCTGTGCAATTGATCCAGCTATGTTGCCCATCTTGGGTTCTTTTATTATTAGCTGGGTTGCTGTGCAATTGATCCAGCTATTTTGCCCTGTTTTACCTGATCTGAGCTGGATTGCTGTGCAATTGATCCAGCTATTCTGCCCTGTTTTACCTGATATGGGCTGGGTTGCTGTGCAATTGAGAAGCTATTAAATTCCGCTCAATTTTTTCTTATCATATCTTGTGTGTGCTGGTTGCTGATATCCTATTTTGTTTTGTATGCAATTGAGATTAACGTGCATGTTTCCAATGAGTTATAGTGCAATTTCTCCAAAATTTACCATGAAATGTCATGAACTCCAAAGGGGGGTAAATTACAACAAACCCCTGGTAACTATAACTACTACCGAAACCATAAAATCTACTAGTTATGCTGATGTGCAAAGAGGTCCGCACATAGGCCATTGTGAAATTGCCAGGTGAATGAGCCCAGATTTCCTTTGTGTTGCATTGTTATATTACTGGGTTGCAATTGAGACCAATTTGTATGCATTTAATGAGGTGCAGTGTGGCTGCCCCTGAGAGCCCATTTCAAATTTACTACCTACAAATACAACTACATTACAAAAACCTCTAATGCTGATGCACAAATGAGACCCGCATGTAGGCCATTAGTGAAATTGCCAGGTGAATGAGCCCCAGATTTCCTTTGTGTTTCATCGATATATTACTGGGTTGCAATTGAGACCAATTTGTATGCATTTAATGAGGTGAAGTGTGGCTGCCCCTGAGAGCCCATTTCAAATTTACTACCTACAAATACAACTACATTACAAAAACCTCTAATGCTGATGCGCAAATGAGATCCGCACGTAGGCCATTAGTGAAATTGCCAGGTGAATGAGCCCAGATTTCCTTTGTGTTTCATTGTTATGTTACTGGGTTGCAATTGAGACCAATTTGTATGGAGTTAATGAGGTACAGTGTGGATGCCCCTGAGAGCCCATTTCAAATTTACTACCTACAAATACAACTACATTACAATAACCTCTAATACTACAATAATTAGCAAACAACCAGATGTCTTGTTTTAACTGGGTTGTTATAAGTGCTGAGTTGCTATGCAGCTGAGATAATTTGCCAGCTATTAATGACTTGTGATAATGAGCCCAGATTTACCATCAATTTTCATGAGCCACACTAGGGGCTAATTTACAGCAAACCCCTTGGATTACTCCTGACCTTTAGTTCTATTAGCTACAGTATGTTGCTGTGCAAGAGAGACCAACTAATGTGTGAATGAAGAGTTGCTATGCTAATGAGCCCAGTTTTGCTTCAAATTATATGAGCAACAAATGCAGCAAATTAGAATGATACTAGAGTATTCTAATTATTACCAAACAGAACGTTAACCACTGTCAATAGCTGTTTGCTGAGCAATTGATGTGGACTCGGGTGCTAGTTTGCCTTCCAAATTCCTGTTGAGGCTGTATGTCTTACATAAGCAGGGTAGATGAGTATGGACCAGCTGCAACAACTACAAGCCAGTAATGGTCTCTGTATATCCTCTTCGTTGGCTGAGTTGCTGCACCAATAAGTTTGTATGCCAATCTTATGATGAATTACTGTATGCCGCCCAATTTACAAATCGGCCCTTGTAGTACCTTGTACAAACATCCCTCGCCACTAAACCTATCTCGTATTCCAATTGTTCACTCCCTCAGCTCACGGTACAGCCCCACATGTGTGTAGATAAACATTGCAGATTTTTTAAAATACTATACACCTGCCTGTCACACCAAGATAACGAGTTAGGCAGCTACTAGCTGTGAGAAGGCAAAAAACCTGACATCAAAGCGGGTTACTATGAAACAGGCAAAAACATTCCTGATGTGTGGGAGAAAAATGGCAATGCCACCCCTGTTGCCATTGTGCCAACCTTCTTGCCAGACATAGTTTCTCTGTTGCCCTAGGGGCTAATGTTTCTTATGCAGGGAGGGTGGGAGGAAAATCATTTGAAACTTGCCAAATTGATGAGCCATGGCTGCTCCTAGCTGCCAAGACCATGAAAGCTGTACCATGTGATTAGGCCCAAAGGATTATGGGGAAGCCCATCATGCCTTGCTGTTAACCTAAATTTATTACATAAATTCTCACTTAACATCCGGCGGCATTCTGTGCAGCTTGAAGGATAATACACAGAAACTAGCAAGTGTTTGGCAGTATTTGGGGTCGCATGTCAATCAAATGATATGTGGTAATTTTATGTATATATTCTTTGTAAGGTCCAGGGGTACAATCTCCCCTGTGGTAAGGGGGAGATGGGGCCATGCTGGTATGTGGGAGCATGGCAAAACCGCCAAATTTCCCCCAAAGAACCCCAACACCTAGGGTATGCCCAAGGGGTGATGCCTTGCTGCTACCTTCCTTTGTAGGGATGCCCAAGGTCCGTATGCCCCATTTTTATGATATGATTTTGATAAAAGAAAAAACCATAATTTGACCCAATATTTGAAAACCCTTAAAACCGAACAACCGGAATTTATTGGAACAGACAGATAGACCCAATATATTTATTCAAACTATTAGGTGGCCCTTGAGAAGGACCTTATGTATCTAATATAACTATCAGGTGGCCCTTCATAAAGGACCTTAAGATTTAATCAAACTATTAGGAGGACCAGATTTTGCCAGGATGTACGCAGCACCAATATAACCCAATTGTGAAGAGCACTTGGTTGATTTGTGGCTCTGACTAATACCCAGGTTGTGCAATGTGCTTGTTGACTGTCTCGTGGACTAAACCACTTTCCAGTATCAATACTGTTCCACTTTTTAACAAATTCCAAAGTGATTTATTTTCATTAGATAATGAACTCCTTACACCAATATTATTTACAACAAAAATATGCAGCGGCAACCAAGCGTGGATCCTTCTTGGACTTGATAAACCATTCACAATATGTCACCTTGTCAAAACAAAACATGACTGAGCTTTAAACACTTCCGATGATAGGTAAAAGTGTGTTTACTTTCTTTCAAGGTATATTTGCAAATAATCAACCAAATCTAATCTCCAGATGAAAAGATCTTTGAACTTAAACCAGCCACTGCTCTGCACTGTCTTGTCTTGATTGACCTTGTACACAATTTGCCAGCCAGCTAGCTCTGATATGTCAATAGATACTCCCAATACTTGGTCCTTTTGTTTTCTCAAGTCTTACGAGTGCGACGGACAAATACAGATCTGATTCTTGCCAATCTGGCAGCACCTATCCCCTCCATTTTTTCCCAATGCCAATGGCCATGCCGAATGGAGAGGAACAACAAAGTTTTTTGCTGCACTAAAACTGGATCGAGTTTGGCTGCTAAAATTGCTTGATTTGACAATACCATGGATTGAGGGTGATTTACCTGTTTGTGTTAATCTGCAAGAGCAGCCAAAACATCAGACAAAAAACCTTCCTTGCTATTCAGTTGTGGTTACGGCCTAATTTAGCTCGTTTCATTTGAGCCCGTTTTGTCACCAGCGCCGAGCACGACTCTCTTCTTAATTCATGTTAACTTGCATATGACATGCACCAGAACTGCTCATAAATCTCTCGGTCTTTCTGTCTTCATCTTATGACTTCTGTTGAATTGATGTCTTCTTAAGATCCCCGATAAAAATCATTTGAAACTTGCCAAATTGATGAGCCATGGCTGCTCCTAGCTGCCAAGACCATGAAAGCTGTACCATGTGATTAGGCCCAAAGGATTATGGGGAAGCCCATCATGCCTTGCTGTTAACCTAAATTTATTACATAAATTCTCACGTATAGCCTTACTTTTTGACCAAAAATCAGTATTTCCAAAGAGGGGCTATTTTTTTGAAAAAAAGAAAGGGTATAGCCTTACTTCTTGAACAAAAATCGGTATTTCCGAAGAGGGCCTTTTCTAGGAAAAAAGCTAAGGGTATAGCCATACTTTTTGACCAAAAATCGGTATTTCCAAATAGGGCTTATTTTTCGGAAAAATGCAAAGGGTATAGTCTTACTTTTTAACCAAAAATCGGTATTTCCAAAAAGGGCCTATTTTTTGATAATAGCTAAGGATATAGCCTTACTTTTTGACCAAAAATCGGTATATCCAAAAAGGGCCTAATTTTGGAAAAAAGCAAAGGGTATAGCCTTACTTCTTCACCAAAAATCGGTATTTCCAAATAGGGCTTATTTTTCGGAAAAAAGCAAAGGGTATAGCCTTACTTTTTGACCAAAAATCGGTATTTCCGAAGAGGGCCTTTTCTAGGAAAAAAGCTAAGGGTATAGCCATACTTTTTGACCAAAAATCAGTATATCCAAAAAGGGCCTAATTTTGGAAAAAAGCAAAGGGTATAGCCTTACTTCTTGAACAAAAATCGGTATTTCCAAAGAGGGCCTATTTTTGGAAAAAAGCAAAGGGTATAGCCTTATATTTTGACCAAAAATCGGTAATTCCAAAAAGGGCCTATTTTTGGAAAATAGCCAAGGGAATAGCCTTACTTTTTGTTCAAAAATCTGTAACTCCAAAGAGGGCTGATTTTTTTTTATAAAAGCAAAGGGTATAGCCTTACTTTTCGACAAAAAATCGGTATTTCAAAAAAGGGCCTATTTTTTGGAAAAAGCAAAGGGTATATCCTTACTTCTTGACCAAAACACGATATTTCCAAAGAGTGCCTATTTTTGAAAAAAAGCAAAGGATATAGCCTTACTCTTTGACCAAAAATCGGTATTTCCAAAAAGGGCCTATTCTTGGAAAAAAGCTAAGGGTATAGCATTACTTTTTGACCAAAAATCGGTATTTCCCAAAGGGGGCCTAATTTTGGAAAAAAGCAAAGGGTATATATAGCCTTACTTTTTGACCAAAAATTGGTATATCCAAAATGGGCCTATTTTTTGAAAAAAGTAAAGGGTATAGCCTTACTTTTTGAACAAAAATCGGTATTTCCAAAGAGGGCCTATTTTTGGAAAAAGAGCAAAGGGTATAGCCTTACTTTTTGACCAAAAATTGGTATTTCCAAAAAGGGCCCATTATTGAAAAAAGCAAAGGGTATAGCCTTACTTTTTGACCAAAAATCGGTATTTCCGAAGAGGGCCTTTTCTAGGAAAAAAGCTAAGGGTATAGCCATACTTTTTGACCAAAAATCAGTATATCCAAAAAGGGCCTAATTTTGGAAAAAAGCAAAGGGTATAGCCTTACTTCTTGAACAAAAATCGGTATTTCCAAAGAGGGCCTATTTTTGGAAAAAAGCAAAGGGTATAGTCTTGCTTTTTGGTCAAAAAATGGTATTTCCAAAAAGGGCCTATTTTTGGGAAAAAGCAAAGGGCATAGCCTTACTTTTTGACCAAAAATCGTTATTTCCAAAAAGGACCTATTTTGAAAAAAAACAAAAGGTATAGCCTTAAATTTTGACCAGGGCCTATTTTTGGGAAAAAGCAAAGGGCATAGCCTTACTTTTTGACCAAAAATCGTTATTTCCAAAAAGGACCTATTTTGAAAAAAAACAAAAGGTATAGCCTTAAATTTTGACCAGGGCCTATTTTTGGGGAAAAGCAAAGGGCATAGCCTTACTTTTTGACCAAAAATCGTTATTTCCAAAAAGGACCTATTTTGAAAAAAAACAAAAGGTATAGCCTTAAATTTTGACCAGGGCCTATTTTTGGAAAAAAGCAAAGGGTATAGCCTTACTTTTTAAACAAAAATCGGTATATCCAAAAAGGGCCTATTTTTGGATAATAGCTAAGGGTATAGCCTTACTTTTTGACCAAAAATCGTTATTTCCAAAAAGGACCTATTTTGAAAAAAAAACAAAGGGTATAGCCTTAAATTTTGACCAGGGCCTATTTTTGGAAAAAAGTAATGGGTATAGCCTTACTTTTTGACCAAAAATCAGTATTTCCAAAGAGAGGCTATTTTTTTGAAAAAAAGAAAGGGTATAGCCTTACTTTTTGACCAAAAATCGGTATTTCCAAAGAGGGGCTATTTTTGGAAAAAAGCAAAGGGTATAGTCTTGCTTTTTGGTCAAAAAATGGTATTTCCAAAAAGGGCCTATTTTTGGGAAAAAGCAAAGGGCATAGCCTTACTTTTTGACCAAAAATCGTTATTTCCAAAAAGGACCTATTTTGAAAAAAAACAAAAGGTATAGCCTTAAATTTTGACCAGGGCCTATTTTTGGGGAAAAGCAAAGGGCATAGCCTTACTTTTTGACCAAAAATCGTTATTTCCAAAAAGGACCTATTTTGAAAAAAAACAAAAGGTATAGCCTTAAATTTTGACCAGGGCCTATTTTTGGAAAAAAGCAAAGGGTATAGCCTTACTTTTTGACCAAAAATCAGTATTTCCAAAGAGGGGCTATTTTTTTTGAGAAAAAGAAAGGGTATAGCCTTACTTTTTAAACAAAAATCGGTATTTCCAAAGAGGGCCTATTATTGGAAAAAACAACGGGTATAGCCTTACTTTTTGACCAAAAATCGTTATTTCCAAAAAGGGCCTATTTTGGAAAAAACAAAGGGTATAGCCTTACTTTTTGACCAAAAATCGGTATTTCCTAAAAGGGCCTATTTTGGAAAAAAACAAAGGTATAACTTTAAATTTTGACCAGGGCCTATTTTTGGGAAAAAGCAAAGGGTATAGCCTTACTTTTTGACAAAAATCAGTATTTCCAAAGAGGGGCTATTTTTTTGAAAAAAGGAAAGGGTAAAGCCTTACTTTTTGATCAAAAATCAGTATATCCAAAGTGGGCCTATTTTTTTTAAAAAAGCAAAGGGTATAGCCTTACTTTTTGACCAAAAATCGTTATTTCCAAAAAGGGCCTATTTTGGAAAAAAACAAAGGGTATAGCCTTACTTTTTGACCAAAAATCGGTATTTCCAAAAAGGGCCTATTTTTGATAATAGCTAAGGATATAGCCTTACTTTTTGACCAAAAATCGTTATTTCCAAAAGCTATTTTTGGAAAAAAAGCAATGGGTACAGCCTTACTTCTTGACCAAAAATCGGTATTTCCAAAGAGGGGCTATTTTTGGAAAAAAGCAAAGGGTATAGTCTTGCTTTTTGGTCAAAAAATGGTATTTCCAAAAAGGGCCTATTTTTGGAAAAAAACAAAGGGTATAGCCTTACTTTTTGACCAAAAATCGGTATTTCCAAAAAGGGCCTATGTTGGAAAAAAACAAAGGGTATAGCCTTAAATTTTGACCAGGACCTATTTTTGGAAAAAAGCAAAGGGTATAGCCTTACTTTTTTACAAAAAATCAGTATTTCCAAAGAGGGGCTATTTTTTTGAAAAAAGGAAAGGGTATAGCCTTACTTTTTGACCAAAAATCGGTATTTCCAAAGAGGGGCTATTTTTGGAAAAAAGCAAAGGGTATAGTCTTGCTTTTTGGTCAAAAAATGGTATTTCCAAAAAGGGCCTATTTTTGGGAAAAAGCAAAGGGCATAGCCTTACTTTTTGACCAAAAATCGGTATATCCAAAAAGGGCCTATTTTTGGATAATAGCTAAGGGTATAGCCTTACTTTTTGACCAAAAATCGTTATTTCCAAAAAGGACCTATTTTGAAAAAAAACAAAAGGTATAGCCTTAAATTTTGACCAGGGCCTATTTTTGGAAAAAAGTAAAGGGTATAGCCTTACTTTTTGACCAAAAATCAGTATTTCCAAAGAGAGGCTATTTTTTTGAAAAAAAGAAAGGGTATAGCCTTACTTTTTGACCAAAATTCGGTATTTCCAAAGAGGGGCTATTTTTGGAAAAAAGCAAAGGGTATAGTCTTGCTTTTGGTCAAAAAATGGTATTTCCAAAAAGGACCTATTTTTGGGAAAAAGCAAAGGGCATAGCCTTACTTTTTGACCAAAAATCGTTATTTCCAAAAAGGACCTATGTTGAAAAAAAACAAAAGGTATAGCCTTAAATTTTGACCAGGGCCTATTTTTGGGAAAAAGCAAAGGGCATAGCCTTACTTTTTGACCAAAAATCGTTATTTCCAAAAAGGACCTATTTTGAAAAAAAACAAAAGGTATAGCCTTAAATTTTGATCAGGGCCTATTTTTGGAAAAAAGCAAAGGGTATAGCCTTACTTTTTAAACAAAAATCGGTATTTCCAAAGAGGGCCTATTATTGGAAAAAACAACGGGTAT
This sequence comes from Aurelia coerulea, assembly GCA_039566865.1. Lineage (NCBI taxonomy): Eukaryota > Metazoa > Cnidaria > Scyphozoa > Semaeostomeae > Ulmaridae > Aurelia > Aurelia coerulea. Next base: position 11,830,692 of record CM076963.1, read on the forward strand.
AGCCTTACTTTTTGACCAAAAATCGTTATTTCCAAAAAGGGCCTATTTTGGAAAAAAGCAAAGGGTATAGTCTTACTTTTTAACCAAAAATCGGTATTTCCAAAAAGGGCCTATTTTTTGATAATAGCTAAGGATATAGCCTTACTTTTTGACCAAAAATCGTTATTTCCAAAAGACCTATTTTTGGAAGAAAAGCAATGGGTACAGCCTTACTTCTTGACCAAAACACGATATTTACAAAGAGGGCCTATTTTTGGAAAAAAGCAAAGGGTATAGCCTTCCTTTTTGACCAAAAATCGTTATTTCCAAAGAGGGCCTATTTTTGGAAAAAAGCAAAGGATATAGCCATACTTTTTGACCAAAAATCGGTATTTCCAAAAAGGGCTTATTTTTCGGAAAAAAGCAAAGGGTATAGCCTTACTTTTTGATCAAAAATCGGTATTTCCGAAGAGGGCCTTTTCTAGGAAGCAAGCTAAGGGTATAGCCTTACTTTTTGACCAAAAATCGGTATTTCCAAAGAGGGGCTATTTTTGGAAAAAAGGAAAGGGTATAGCCTTACTTTTTGACCAAAATTCGGTATTTCCAAAAAGGAAAAAAGCAAAGGGTATAGCCTTACTTTTTGACCAAAAATCGGTATTTCTAAAGAGGGCCTATTTTCGTAAAAAAATACCCAAGGGTATAGCCTTACTTTTTGACCAAAAATCGGTATTTCCAAAAAGGGCCTATTTTTGGAAAGTAGCCAAGGGTATAGCCATACTTTTTGACCAAAAATCTGTATTTCCAAAAAGGGCTTATTTTTCGGAAAAAAGCAAAGGGTATAGCCTTACTTTTTGACCAAAAATCGGTATTTCCGAAGAGGGCCTTTTCTAGGAAAAAAGCTAAGGGTATAGCCTTACTTTTTGACCAAAAATCGGTATATCCAAAATGGGCCTATTTTTTGAAAAAAGCAAAGGGTATAGCCTTACTTCTTGAACAAAAATCGGTATTTCCAAAGAGGGCCTATTTTTGGAAAAAAGCAAAGGGTATAGCCTTATATATTGACCAAAAATTGGTATTTCCAAAAAGGGCCTATTTTTGGCAAAAAGCAAATGGTACAGCCTTACTTTTTGGCCAAAAATCGGTATTTCCAAAAGGGCCTATTTTTGGAAAAAAGCTAAGGGTATAGCCTTACTTTTTGACCAAAATTCGGTATTTCCAAAAAGGAAAAAAGCAAAGGGTATAGCCTTATTTTTTGACCAAAAATCGGTATTTCTAAAGAGGGCCTATTTTTGGAAAAAAGCAAAGGGTATAGCCTTCCTTTTTGACCAAAAATCGTTATTTCCAAAGAGGGCCTATTTTTGGAAAAAAGCAAAGGGTACAGCCTTACTTCTTGACCAAAACACGATATTTCCAAAGAGGGCCTATTTTTGGAAAAAAGCAAAGGATATAGCCATACTTTTTGACCAAAAATCGGTATTTCCAAAAAGGGCTTATTTTTCGGAAAAAAGCAAAGGGTATAGCCTTACTTTTTGACCAAAAATCGGAATTTCCGAAGAGGGCCTTTTCTAGGAAAAAAGCTAAGGGTATAGCCTTACTTTATGACCAAAAATCGTTATTTCCAAAAAGGACCTATTTTGAAAAAAAACAAAGGGTATAGCCTTAAATTTTGACCAGGGCCTATTTTTGGAAAAAAGTAAAGGTTAACATCCGGCGGCATTCTGTGCAGCTTGAAGGATAATACACAGAAACTAGCAAGTGTTTGGCAGTATTTGGGGTCGCATGTCAATCAAATGATATGTGATAATTTTATGTATATATTCTTTGTAAGGTCCAGGGGTACAATCTCCCCTGTGGTAAGGGGGAGATGGGGCCATGCTGGTATGTGGGAGCATGGCAAAACCGCCTAACTGGAGACATACGACCCACCTAACGGACCGGTCCCGGGGGTTAAGTTTAGTCTCCATGACTGAGCCGTTTAAAGGGTCGAACTTTGACCCAACAACCGGGAAAATGTCTGAAAAGTTTACCAATAAATCGTGAAAGAGGTGCCCATGAATCTGTGCAAAATTCTGAACGCGTACCCATAAATCTGAAACAATGTCTGAAAAGTATACCCATGATCTGTCAAAAGTCTGAAAGTATTCCCATAATCTGTCAAATTTCTGAAAAGTGTACCCATAAATCCGGAAAAATGTCTGAAAAGTATACCCATAATCTGTAAAAATTCTGAAAAGTGTACCCATAGATCGGGACAAACGTTTGAAAAATAAACCCATAATTCGTAAAATTTTTGCAAAGTATACCCATCATCTGTGACAATAGGGGTATAATCTGCACGCAGGCCCGATTGCTTTGCAATTGATCCAGTTATGTTGCCCATACTTGGGTTCTTTTATTATTTGCTGGGTTGCTGCGCAATTGATCCAGCTTTGTTGCCCATTTTGGGTTCTTTTATCATTAGCTGGGTTGCTGTGCAATTGATCCAGCTTTGTTGCCCATTTAGGGTTCTTTTATTATCAGCTGGGTTGCTGTGCAATTGATCCAGCTATGTTGCCCATCTTGGGTTCTTTTATTATTAGCTGGGTTGCTGTGCAATTGATCCAGCTTTGTTGCCCATTTTGGGTTCTTTTGTTATTAGCTTTTATTATGTTGCCCATACTTGGGGGTTCTTTTATTATTAGCTGGGTTGATGTGCAATTGATCCAGCTCTGTTGCCCATCTTGGGTTCTTTTATCATTAGCTGGGTTGCTGTGCAATTGATCCAGCTATTGTGCCCTGTTTTACCTGATCTGAGCTGGGTTGCTGTGCAATTGATCCAGCTATGGTGCCCTGTTTTACCTGATCTGAGCTGGGTTGCTGTGCAATTGATCCAGCTATGTTGCCCATCTTGGGTTCTTTTATTATTAGCTGGGTTGCTGTGCAATTGATCCAGCTATTTTGCCCTGTTTTACCTGATCTGAGCTGGATTGCTGTGCAATTGATCCAGCTATTCTGCCCTGTTTTACCTGATATGGGCTGGGTTGCTGTGCAATTGAGAAGCTATTAAATTCCGCTCAATTTTTTCTTATCATATCTTGTGTGTGCTGGTTGCTGATATCCTATTTTGTTTTGTATGCAATTGAGATTAACGTGCATGTTTCCAATGAGTTATAGTGCAATTTCTCCAAAATTTACCATGAAATGTCATGAACTCCAAAGGGGGGTAAATTACAACAAACCCCTGGTAACTATAACTACTACCGAAACCATAAAATCTACTAGTTATGCTGATGTGCAAAGAGGTCCGCACATAGGCCATTGTGAAATTGCCAGGTGAATGAGCCCAGATTTCCTTTGTGTTGCATTGTTATATTACTGGGTTGCAATTGAGACCAATTTGTATGCATTTAATGAGGTGCAGTGTGGCTGCCCCTGAGAGCCCATTTCAAATTTACTACCTACAAATACAACTACATTACAAAAACCTCTAATGCTGATGCACAAATGAGACCCGCATGTAGGCCATTAGTGAAATTGCCAGGTGAATGAGCCCCAGATTTCCTTTGTGTTTCATCGATATATTACTGGGTTGCAATTGAGACCAATTTGTATGCATTTAATGAGGTGAAGTGTGGCTGCCCCTGAGAGCCCATTTCAAATTTACTACCTACAAATACAACTACATTACAAAAACCTCTAATGCTGATGCGCAAATGAGATCCGCACGTAGGCCATTAGTGAAATTGCCAGGTGAATGAGCCCAGATTTCCTTTGTGTTTCATTGTTATATTACTGGGTTGCAATTGAGACCAATTTGTATGGAGTTAATGAGGTACAGTGTGGATGCCCCTGAGAGCCCATTTCAAATTTACTACCTACAAATACAACTACATTACAATAACCTCTAATACTACAATACTTTGCAAACAACCAGATGTCTTGTTTTAACTGGGTTGTTATAAGTGCTGAGTTGCTATGCAGCTGAGATAATTTGCCAGCTATTAATGACTTGTGATAATGAGCCCAGATTTACCATCAATTTTCATGAGCCACACTAGGGGCTAATTTACAGCAAACCCCCTGGATTACTCCTGACCTTTAGTTCTATTAGCTACAATATGTTGCTGTGCAAGAGAGACCAACTCAATGTGTGAATGAAGAGTTGCTATGCTAATGAGCCCAGTTTTGCTTCAAATTATATGAGCAACAAATGCAGCAAATTAGAATGATACTAGAGTATTCTAATTATTACCAAACAGAACGTTAACCACTGTCAATAGCTGTTTGCTGAGCAATTGATGTGGACTCGGGTGCTAGTTTGCCTTCCAAATTCCTGTTGAGGCTGTATGTCTTACATAAGCAGGGTAGATGAGTATGGACCAGCTGCAACAACTACAAGCCAGTAATGGTCTCTGTATATCCTCTTCGTTGGCTGAGTTGCTGCACCAATAAGTTTGTATGCCAATCTTATGATGAATTACTGTATGCCGCCCAATTTACAAATCGGCCCTTGTAGTACCTTGTACAAACATCCCTCGCCACTAAACCTATCTCGTATTCCAATTGTTCACTCCCTCAGCTCACGGTACAGCCCCACATGTGTGTAGATAAACATTGCAGATTTTTTAAAATACTATACACCTGCCTGTCACACCAAGATAACGAGTTAGGCAGCTACTAGCTGTGAGAAGGCAAAAAACCTGACATCAAAGCGGGTTACTATGAAACAGGCAAAAACATTCCTGATGTGTGGGAGAAAAATGGCAATGCCACCCCTGTTGCCATTGTGCCAACCTTCTTGCCAGACATAGTTTCTCTGTTGCCCTAGGGGCTAATGTTTCTTATGCAGGGAGGGTGGGAGGAAAATCATTTGAAACTTGCCAAATTGATGAGCCATGGCTGCTCCTAGCTGCCAAGACCATGAAAGCTGTACCATGTGATTAGGCCCAAAGGATTATGGGGAAGCCCATCATGCCTTGCTGTTAACCTAAATTTATTACATAAATTCTCACTTAACATCCGGCGGCATTCTGTGCAGCTTGAAGGATAATACACAGAAACTAGCAAGTGTTTGGCAGTATTTGGGGTCGCATGTCAATCAAATGATATGTGGTAATTTTATGTATATATTCTTTGTAAGGTCCAGGGGTACAATCTCCCCTGTGGTAAGGGGGAGATGGGGCCATGCTGGTATGTGGGAGCATGGCAAAACCGCCAAATTTCCCCCAAAGAACCCCAACACCTAGGGTATGCCCAAGGGGTGATGCCTTGCTGCTACCTTCCTTTGTAGGGATGCCCAAGGTCCGTATGCCCCATTTTTATGATATGATTTTGATAAAAGAAAAAACCATAATTTGACCCAATATTTGAAAACCCTTAAAACCGAACAACCGGAATTTATTGGAACAGACAGATAGACCCAATATATTTATTCAAACTATTAGGTGGCCCTTGAGAAGGACCTTATGTATCTAATATAACTATCAGGTGGCCCTTCATAAAGGACCTTAAGATTTAATCAAACTATTAGGAGGACCAGATTTTGCCAGGATGTACGCAGCACCAATATAACCCAATTGTGAAGAGCACTTGGTTGATTTGTGGCTCTGACTAATACCCAGGTTGTGCAATGTGCTTGTTGACTGTCTCGTGGACTAAACCACTTTCCAGTATCAATACTGTTCCACTTTTTAACAAATTCCAAAGTGATTTATTTTCATTAGATAATGAACTCCTTACACCAATATTATTTACAACAAAAATATGCAGCGGCAACCAAGCGTGGATCCTTCTTGGACTTGATAAACCATTCACAATATGTCACCTTGTCAAAACAAAACATGACTGAGCTTTAAACACTTCCGATGATAGGTAAAAGTGTGTTTACTTTCTTTCAAGGTATATTTGCAAATAATCAACCAAATCTAATCTCCAGATGAAAAGATCTTTGAACTTAAACCAGCCACTGCTCTGCACTGTCTTGTCTTGATTGACCTTGTACACAATTTGCCAGCCAGCTAGCTCTGATATGTCAATAGATACTCCCAATACTTGGTCCTTTTGTTTTCTCAAGTCTTACGAGTGCGACGGACAAATACAGATCTGATTCTTGCCAATCTGGCAGCACCTATCCCCTCCATTTTTTCCCAATGCCAATGGCCATGCCGAATGGAGAGGAACAACAAAGTTTTTTGCTGCACTAAAACTGGATCGAGTTTGGCTGCTAAAATTGCTTGATTTGACAATACCATGGATTGAGGGTGATTTACCTGTTTGTGTTAATCTGCAAGAGCAGCCAAAACATCAGACAAAAAACCTTCCTTGCTATTCAGTTGTGGTTACGGCCTAATTTAGCTCGTTTCATTTGAGCCCGTTTTGTCACCAGCGCCGAGCACGACTCTCTTCTTAATTCATGTTAACTTGCATATGACATGCACCAGAACTGCTCATAAATCTCTCGGTCTTTCTGTCTTCATCTTATGACTTCTGTTGAATTGATGTCTTCTTAAGATCCCCGATAAAAATCATTTGAAACTTGCCAAATTGATGAGCCATGGCTGCTCCTAGCTGCCAAGACCATGAAAGCTGTACCATGTGATTAGGCCCAAAGGATTATGGGGAAGCCCATCATGCCTTGCTGTTAACCTAAATTTATTACATAAATTCTCACGTATAGCCTTACTTTTTGACCAAAAATCAGTATTTCCAAAGAGGGGCTATTTTTTTGAAAAAAAGAAAGGGTATAGTCTTACTTCTTGAACAAAAATCGGTATTTCCGAAGAGGGCCTTTTCTAGGAAAAAAGCTAAGGGTATAGCCATACTTTTTGACCAAAAATCGGTATTTCCAAATAGGGCTTATTTTTCGGAAAAATGCAAAGGGTATAGTCTTACTTTTTAACCAAAAATCGGTATTTCCAAAAAGGGCCTATTTTTTGATAATAGCTAAGGATATAGCCTTACTTTTTGACCAAAAATCGGTATATCCAAAAAGGGCCTAATTTTGGAAAAAAGCAAAGGGTATAGCCTTACTTCTTCACCAAAAATCGGTATTTCCAAAAAGGGCTTATTTTTCGGAAAAAAGCAAAGGGTATAGCCTTACTTTTTGACCAAAAATCGGTATTTCCGAAGAGGGCCTTTTCTAGGAAAAAAGCTAAGGGTATAGCCATACTTTTTGACCAAAAATCAGTATATCCAAAAAGGGCCTAATTTTGGAAAAAAGCCAAGGGTATAGCCTTACTTCTTGAACAAAAATCGGTATTTCCAAAGAGGGCCTATTTTTGGAAAAAAGCAAAGGGTATAGCCTTATATTTTGACCAAAAATCGGTAATTCCAAAAAGGGCCTATTTTTGGAAAATAGCCAAGGGTATAGCATTACTTTTTGACCAAAAATCTGTAACTCCAAAGAGGGCTGATTTTTTTTTTTAAAGCAAAGGGTATAGCCTTACTTTTCGACAAAAAATCGGTATTTCAAAAAAGGGCCTATTTTTTGGAAAAAGCAAAGGGTATAGCCTTACTTCTTGACCAAAACACGATATTTCCAAAGAGTGCCTATTTTTGAAAAAAAGCAAAGGATATAGCCTTACTCTTTGACCAAAAATCGGTATTTCCAAAAAGGGCCTATTCTTGGAAAAAAGCTAAGGGTATAGCATTACTTTTTGACCAAAAATCGGTATTTCCCAAAAGGGCCTAATTTTGGAAAAAAGCAAAGGGTATATATAGCCTTACTTTTTGACAAAAAATTGGTATATCCAAAATGGGCCTATTTTTTGAAAAAAAGTAAAGGGTATAGCCTTACTTTTTGAACAAAAATCGGTATTTCCAAATAGGGCTTATTTTTCGGAAAAGAGCAAAGGGTATAGCCTTACTTTTTGACCAAAAATTGGTATTTCCAAAAAGGGCCCATTATTGAAAAAAGCAAAGGGTATAGCCTTACTTTTTGAACAAAAATCGGTATTTCCGAAGAGGGCCTTTTCTAGGAAAAAAGCTAAGGGTATAGCCATACTTTTTGACCAAAAATCAGTATATCCAAAAAGGGCCTAATTTTGGAAAAAAGTAAAGGGTATAGCCTTACTTTTTGAACAAAAATCGGTATTTCCAAATAGGGCTTATTTTTCGGAAAAAAGCAAAGGGTATAGCCTTACTTTTTGACCAAAAATCGGTATTTCCGAAGAGGGCCTTTTCTAGGAAGAAAGCTAAGGGTATAGCCATACTTTTTGACCAAAAATCGGTATATCCGAAAAGGGCCTAATTTTGGAAAAAAGCAAAGGGTATAGCCTTACTTCTTGAACAAAAATCGGTATTTCCAAAGAGGGCCTATTTTTGGAAAAAAGCAAAGGGTATAGCCTTACTTTTTGACCAAAAATCGTTATTTCCAAAAAGGACCTATTTTGAAAAAAAACAAAAGGTATAGCCTTAAATTTTGACCAGGGCCTATTTTTGGGAAAAAGCAAAGGGCATAGCCTTACTTTTTGACCAAAAATCGTTATTTCCAAAAAGGACCTATTTTGAAAAAAAACAAAAGGTATAGCCTTAAATTTTGACCAGGGCCTATTTTTGGGGAAAAGCAAAGGGCATAGCCTTACTTTTTGACCAAAAATCGTTATTTCCAAAAAGGACCTATTTTGAAAAAAAACAAAAGGTATAGCCTTAAATTTTGACCAGGGCCTATTTTTGGGAAAAAGCAAAGGGCATAGCCTTACTTTTTGACCAAAAATCGTTATTTCCAAAAAGGACCTATTTTGAAAAAAAACAAAAGGTATAGCCTTAAATTTTGACCAGGGCCTATTTTTGGGGAAAAGCAAAGGGCATAGCCTTACTTTTTGACCAAAAATCGTTATTTCCAAAAAGGACCTATTTTGAAAAAAAACAAAAGGTATAGCCTTAAATTTTGACCAGGGCCTATTTTTGGAAAAAACAAAGGGTATAGCCTTATATTTTGACCAAAAATCGGTAATTCCAAAAAGGGCCTATTTTTGGAAAATAGCCAAGGGTATAGCCTTACTTTTTAACCAAAAATCTGTAACTCCAAAGGGGCTGATTTTTTTTTAAAGCAAAGGGTATAGCCTTACTTTTTGACAAAAAATCGGTATTTCAAAAAAGGGCCTATTTTTTGGAAAAAAGCAAAGGGTATAGCCTTACTTCTTGACCAAAACACGATATTTCCAAAGAGTGCCTATTTTTGAAAAAAAGCAAAGGATATAGCCTTACTCTTTGACCAAAAATCGGTATTTCCAAAAAGGGCCTATTCTTGGAAAAAAGCTAAGGGTATAGCATTACTTTTTGACCAAAAATCGGTATTTCCCAAAAGGGCCTAATTTTGGAAAAAAGCAAAGGGTATATATAGCCTTACTTTTTGACAAAAAATTGGTATATCCAAAATGGGCCTATTTTTTGAAAAAAGTAAAGGGTATAGCCTTACTTTTTGAACAAAAATCGGTATTTCCAAAGAGGGCCTATTTTTGGAAAAAGAGCAAAGGGTATAGCCTTACTTTTTGACCAAAAATTGGTATTTCCAAAAAGGGCCCATTATTGAAAAAAGCAAAGGGTATAGCCTTACTTTTTGACCAAAAATCGGTATTTCCAAAAAGGGCCTATTTTGCGAAAAAAGCAAAGGGTATAGCCTTACTTTTTGACCAAAAATCAGTGTTTTTAAAAAGGGCCTATTTTTGGAAAAAAGCAAAGGGTATAGCCTTACTTTTTGACCAAAAATCGGTATTTCCAAAAAGGGCCTATTTTGGGAAAAAGCAAAGGGTATAACCTTACTTTTTCAGAATTTCCTAATTTTCAGGAGAAAGTAAAGGGTATAGGTGAGAATTTATGTAATAAATTTACGTTAACAGCAAAGCATGATGGGCCTCCCCATAATCCTCTGGGCCTACTCACATGGTACAGCTTTCATGGTCTTGGCAGCTAGGAGCAGCCATGGGTCATCAATTTGGCAAGTTTCAAATGATTTTTCCTCCAACCCTCCCTGCATAAGAAACATTAGCCCCTAGGGCAACAGAGAAACTACGTCTGGCAAGGTTGGCACAATGGCAACAGGGGTTGCAGTGTTATTTATCTCCCACAAATCAGGAATGATTTTGCCTGTTTTATAGTAACCCACTTTGATGTCAGGTTTTTACTTTCTCGCAGCAAGTAGCTGCCTAACTCGTTATCTTGGTGTGACAGGTAGGTGTATAGTATTTTTTTAAATCTGCAATGTTTATCTACACACATGTGGGGCTGTTCCATGAGCTGAGGGAGTGAACAATCGGAATACGAGATAGGTTTAATAGCGAGGGATGTTTGTACAAGGTCCTACAAGGGCCGATTTGTAAATTGGGCGGCGTACAGTAATTCATCATAAGATTGGCATACAGACTTATTGGTGCAGCAACTTAGCCAATGAAGAGTAGATACAGAGACCATTACTGGCTTGAAGTTGTTGCAGCTGGTCCATACTCATCAACCCTGCTATGTAAGACATACAGCCTCAACAGGAATTTGGAAGGCAAACTAGCACCAGAGTCCATATCATTGCTCAGCAAACAGTTATTGACAGTTGTGGTAAACGTTCTGTTTTGGTAATAATTGGAATACTCTAGGATCATTCTAATTTGCTGCATTTGTTGCTCATATAGTATGAAGCAAACTGGGCGCGTTAGCATAGCAACTCGTCATTCACACATTGAGTTGGTCTCTCTTGCACAGCAACATACTGTAGCTAATAGAACTAAAGGTCAGGAGTAATCGGTAATCCAGGGGTTTGCTGCAATTTAGCTCCCACTGTGGCTCATGAAAATTGATGGTAAATCTGGGCTCATTATCACAAGTCATTAATAGCAGGCAAATTATCTCAGCTGCATAGCAACTCAGCACTTATAACAACCCAGTTAAAACAATACATCTGGTTGTTTGCTAATTATTGTAGCATTAGAGGTTATTGTAATGTAGTTGTATTTGTAGGTAGTAAATTTGAAATGGGCTCTCAGGGGCATCCACACTGCACCTCATTAACTGCATACAAATTGGTCTCAATTGCAACCTAGTAATATAACAATGAAACACAAAGGAAATCTGGGCTCATTCACCTGGCAATTTCACTAATGGCCTATGTGCGGATCTCACTTGCGCATCAGCATAACTAGTAGATTCTATGGTTTCGATAGCAGTTGTAGTTACCAGTGGTTTGTTGTAATTTACCCCCCTTTGGAGTTCATGACATTTGATGGTAAATTTTGGAGAAATTGCACAATAACTCATTGGCAGCATGCACGTTAATCTCAATTGCATACAAAACAAAATAGGATAACAGCAACCAGCACACACAAGATATGATAGGAAAAAATTGAGCGGAATTAAATAGCTACTCAATTGCATAGCAACCCAGCCCATATCAGGTAAAACAGGGCAGGATGGCTGGATCAATTGCACAGCAACCCAGCTCATATCAGGTAAAACAGGGCAGAACAGCTGAATCAATTGCACAGCAACCCAGCTCATATCAGGTAAAACAGGACAGAATAGCTGGATCAATTGCACAGCAACCCAGCTCATATCCGGTAAAACAGGGCATGATAGCTGGATCAATTGCACAGCAACCCAGCTCATATCCGGTAAAACAGGGCATAATGCTGGATCAATTGCACAGCAACCCAGCTCATATCAGGTAAAACAGGGCATAATAGCTGGATCAATTGCACAGCAACCCAGCTCATATCAGGTAAAACAGGGCACCATAGCTGGATCAATTACACAGCAACCCAGCTCATATCATGTAAAACAGGGCATAATAGCTGGATCAATTGCACAGCAACCCAGCTCATATCCGTAAAACAGGGCATAACAGCTGGATCAATTGCACAGCAACCCAGCTCATATCAGGTAAGACAGGGCATAATAGCTGGATCAATTGCACAGCAACTCAGCTCATATCCGGTAAAACATGGTAAAACAATAGCTGGATCAATTGCACAGCAACCCAGCTCATATCAGGTAAAACAGGGCACAATAGCTGGATCAATTGCACAGCAAACCAGCTAATAATAAAAGAACCCAAGATTGGCAACAGCTGGATCAATTGCACAGCAACCCAGCTAATAATAAAAGAACCCAAAAGGGGCAACATAATAAAAGCTAATAATGAAAGAACCCAAAATGGGCAACATAGCTGCATCAATTGCACAGCAACCCAGCTCACATTAGGTAAATTAACTCAAGGGCAAAACAGCTTCACAATATTTACAGATTATGGGTATACTTTTCAGAATTTTTACGAATTATGGGTTTACCTTTCAGACATTTGTCCGGATCTATGGGTACACTTTTCAGAATTTTTACATATTATGGGAATACTTTTCAGACTTTTACAGATCCAGGGTATACTTTTCAGACATCGTTTCGGTATATGGGTACACTTTCAGAATTTTTCCCAGATTCATGGGCACCTCTTTCAAGATTTATGGGTATACTTTTCAGAACTTTTTCCGGTTTGATGGATCGTAGTTCTGCGCTTTAAATGGCTCAAGCATGGAGACTAAACTTAACTCCCGGGACAGGTCCGTTAGGTGGGTCGTATGTCTCCAGCTAGGTGGTTTTCCCATGCTCCCACATACCAGCATGGCCCCATCTCCCCCTTACCACAGGGGAGATTGTAACCCTGGACCTTACAAAGAATAATTACATAAAATTACCACTTATAATTTGATTGACATGCGACCCCAAATACTGCCACACACTTGCTGTAGTTTCTCTGTGTATTATTCTTCAAGCTGCACAGAATGCCGCCGGATGTTAACCTTATTTTTTGGATCAATAATTGGGATTTCCAGAATGGCCCAATTTTTGGGAAAAAGCAAGGGGTATAGCCTTACTTTTTGGCCAAAGAATGGGAATTTTCAGAATTGACTAATTTTGGGGAGAAAGTAAAGGGTATAGTCTTGCTTTTTGGCCCAATAATAGGGATTTCCAGAATGGCCCAATTTTCAGAAAAAGCAAAGGGTATAGCCTTAGTTTTTGATCCAAAAATTGGGCAATCAAGGATGGTCCAATATTCGTGAAAAAGCAAAGGGTATAGCCTTACGTTTTAGGCTAAGAATGGGAATTTTCAGAATTGCCTAATTTTCGGGAGAAAGTAGAGGGTATAGCCTTACTTTTTGGCTCAATAATAGGGATTTCCAGAATGGCCTAATTTCGTAAAAAAAGCAAAGGGTATTGCCATACTTTTTGGCCCAATAATAGGGATTTCCCCAATGGTCCAATCTTCGGGAAAATGCAAAGAATATAGCCTTGCTTCTGGCCCAAAAACCAGACTTTCTAAAATGGTCCAATTTTCGTGAAAAAGCAATGGGTATAGCCTTATTTCTTGGCCTAAGAATAGGGATTTTAAGAACTGCCAAATTCTTGGGGAAAGCAAAGGGCATTGTCTTCCTTTTTGGCCTGAAAATTGGGCCGAAAATTTAGATTTTGAAAATGGCTCGATTTTGGGAGAAAATCCAAGGGTATAGTCTTGCTTTTGTTCAAAAACAGAATTTTTCTAATGTGCCATTGTTACCCCACAAAAATCGGGTATAACTACTTTTTTGGCTCAGAAATCAGGATTTTTAAAATGGGCCATTTTCTCTGGGAAAGGCAAAGGGCATAGCGTTGTTTTTTTGGCTCAAGAATAGGGATTTGCAAAGTGGGCAACTTTTGAGAAATAGCAGAAGGTATGGCATTGCTTTTTGCCCCAAAATTAGGGATTTTCAAAATGGGGCAATTTTCCAAAAAAAAAAACGAAGGACCTTTCTTTTCTTTTTGGGCCGAAAGTAGGGAGTTTGAAGATGGATAATTTCGTGACAAAACTTAAAGGGTCACAAAGAACAGAAAAATAGACCTTTTAGCTAATCTGAAAAAGAGTCTGGATCGAGCTATATTTTTATGCAATTTTATACTCAAGGTTCGATTGAGTGGCGTTAGAGCATCGATCACTGTTGTTCACATTCGAATTCTCCACAAAATGTATAAGATATAATTCAATTCGAATGTTGTTTTAGAATAGCTAAAAGGTATATTGTCCTTATTTAAAAACCGTTATGTTTGAACCAAAATGTAAGGCTTTTCTCTTGTGGATAGATTGATCTTTTATGAAAATCCCCATTTACCGGGAAAAAGAAAGGTTGTAGACTTTGGGCTTTCGGTAATTTAAGCAGATTTTTAAAATCGATATTTTTTTGGCAAAGATTGAGGCTTTGCTTTGTGGCTAAAGTAGGCCAAATGTTAAATTTTTCTGCAAAAAAGAAAGAAACTTTGTTTTTGGCTAAGATAGGACCATTTGAAAATGCATATTTTTCGGTAAAAAGGAATGACATAGGCTAGGCCTTTTAGCGAAAACAGACTAATTTTCAAGATTCGCGGTTTTCTTTTAAAGACATCAAGAATTGCTTTTGGCTAAAATATGCCCATTTCTAAAATTCACATTTTTCGGCAAAAAGTATGGGCATAGGTTTGCTTTTTGGCTAATATAGGCCCATTTTATCAGCAAAGAGGGAGGCTATGCTTTTTCGCTAAAATTATTCTCCAAAGAACCTTAGGCTATAGGCTTTGTTTTTTTGCCCAAATAGGCCCTCTTTTTAAAGTCCATATTTTCGGGAAAAAGCATGGCTTTCCTTTTTGCTAATATGGGCCTATTTTGAAAATTCATATTTATCGGCAAAAAGGAGGGCTATGCTTTTTCACTAACTATTTTCTCCAAAAAAGCTAAGGATATAGGCTCTGGTTTTCTGTTAAAATAAAGAGATTCTGACCAACAAAAACGTTTTCTGGTTAATATGGTGGTATAAAAATGCGTAGTTGGACAACATCAATAATTGTTACAACATCAATCTCTAGCTCTTGAGAATATTTTGTCTAAATACTCAGCTCTTTTCTTTTCTTTCTGACTTCGCTTGCAAGATGGAAATGTTTTTTTATCTGCGGTTTCAAGTATGCCATCGAACACAGAGCTTTCTGGGTAATTTACATCTAAAAGAAAAAATAATTTTCTTGAGATAGACTGACTAAAAGTTCGTATTTATTGCTATTGATAGGCTGATGGACGCTATAACTACCACTCATGGACTTTCACATTGAAAATCGGGACGAAATCGTTTCCCTTGACGTCACGTCCGATATGGAAACCATAACAACACTGTACGAAAAGCCTAGTGCTCCAGGCAATTGTGGATGGGCCTAACTTGTCGGCTCAATCCTCAGATAATAAAACGCCTAAAAATTCAAGTTTTGAGTGACGTTAGCAATGAGCAAAAGCCACAAGTATCGAGATGAATGTTTCCATAATCCAAGAATTAACAAAACCTTTCAGTTTCAATCAGAATTTCCTCATTTTGAAGGCCACTTAGCTCCTGTTAGCTCACCACAGCTGAATAGAAATTTGCAACCTTTGAAGGTTGCCATGACTACGAATTAACCTCGTTTCGACGTGAATAGAAAAATCGATGCCCCCTTTGTTTCTTTTCGTCCCACTTTTTGATGTGAAAGTCCATAATTGTTGGGGAGATGAAGGGCTGACCCTATTGTTTTGATTCATTGTGTTTGAGCTTTGTTGAGAGCGAATGGACGTTGGGGCTCGCGTTGTCACGTCACGCGTATCGCTGCTTTTGTTAGCCAGCGCGCAGACCCATTGTACAATGGGTCTGACCGCAGGCTATGCTTTTGTTTCTTCGCTTGTTCTCAACGGTCAAGCTAATTTACATATTACATAAGTAAAGTAAATCGTTACTGCTAATGCGATCTGGAGCGCTTTTTGGGGGATTCCTTGAGGCTCACAAGTTAGCCTATTCGTATCCCCAACAAAAAAGTCCCAGTTTGAGCAAAAAAATTGTGTTGTTGTTGGTGTTGCGATAACTGGGACTATTTCGTGAGTCTATTCTTGAGACATGATGTGAAATCTCTCCTAAATACCATTGTTTGTCCGTCATGATCGTCATTATTCAATTTGATCCCGGGAGAGTCAGCAAAAACAATGCCCGTTTGAAAGGCCACTGCTCCCTGGATACGCAATAATATTGACGGATTTATCATTCAATAGCGGACATGTTAACATATATTTCAAATTTACTCGACTTGAAAATCGCCTGCTCCGTTCTGAAATTATGACTGATTTTCTCAAGAAAGCCCCTTCAAGAAACCTTCAAACAGGCTTAAAATCACGATCAAATTTCCTGCCTTACAGCAATGACTTTTACGTGTAATCTCATGTTATCACGTGTTGTCCCTTTAGGTTAGAAGACGACAGCGTCACCACTATCCCTTGAAGCATAACAACATCATTCCGGACGATTTCATGCTGAACCGTGTTAAAGTTATTGCTGTCAGGCAGAAACACAAACATTGGGACAATCTGTTGGCGATATTGAGCACACTTTCAAGGGTTCTTGGTTTGAAGGGAAATGCTCTCTCGAGAAAGTCCGTTATGATTTCAGAACCACGTGGCAGACTTCAGTCACAGGGGGTCCAGGAATATCAGTGGACAGACCGTAGTTTTAGTTTCTTTGGTTCCTTGTGAAATGGATTATGAAAACAACAGCTTACATCATCATTGGGGATTTGAAAAACCGCGGGTTCCAATAGCAGCCAATGAGATAAGAGCTCTCACATGACAAAAGATTGCCCTACTGCAACAAAAGAGCGCCGACCGCAATGATGATTTAATCTGTATCAAATTACACAGCTGTTGTTTTCATAATTCAGATCACAAGGAACCAAAGAATATGATACTCCTGGACCCCCTGTGCTTCAGTCAGGTAAATTTTAAAATAGATGTGACCTTGTCCACCATTAAATGATGTATTTGTCAATGTCACTGTCTTGATATCCAGGGAGCACTGGCCGTGCAAGGATTGTTTTTATTGACTCAGCCAGTAGATAAACCAGATCTACCGACGAAAAGCTGTAAGAGAAAACAGTCTGCAGGGTCAAACTTTAGGCCATGAAAAAGGACAAAAGATGTTGCCAGTAAATAACGAAAAACATACATGTTAGCAAACTGGGCTTAAAAATCTGAATGAAAATTCGTTCAAATTGGTGATCTTTTGAGATAACAGGCAATTTTCAAGATAGTGACTGTATTACCAAATTATTAAGGCATCACAGTACAGTATTACGACAAATTCAAAAGGAATCTCGTAACTTATTAGCCCCCAACCAAAATAGGTATGAAATAGACTTGTGAAAACGCTCGTTAGCAAAGCAACATAACATACCATCAACATATTCAGCTTGACGCTTCAAACTTCTTTTAACAATGCGCTCCTCTGGGAATTTTGAGTACGTAACTTTGATTGATCCAGGCAGATTGTGAGAATCAATTAAATCCCTCGCTTCATGTAAGAATCCCATTAGCTTCTTTCTTGAACTACCAAAATTAGCAAATTTATGTTTGGAACTTTTCTTTTGCCACATGAACCATATTTTATCAAGGAAAGCATGATGTAAGAAAAACTCTGGTGCTGTTCCTGCATAATGAGTACACATTGTTCCACCTCAAGAGAAAGGGTAAGAATTAAGATTCAATGAATCAGTACTATGCAAGTACCAAGTACAAAACATCAAATGCAAAAACCAAGTACAGAGTACCAAGTGCAAAGTACTAAGTGCAAAGTGCAATGTACCAAGTACCAAGTGCAAAGTACCATGTACTAAGTGCAAAGTACCAAGTGCAATGTAAAAACTACCAAGTGCAAAGTACAACGTACCATGTGCAAAATACCAAATGCAAAGTAACCAACTACAAAGTACTAAGTGCCAAAATTACCATGTACTACCAAGTACATGTACAAAGTACCATAAGTACAAAGTCCAAAGTATCAAATGCGAAGTACTAAGTACTAAGTATAAAATATCAAGTACCAAGCACAAAGTACCAGGTACCGAATACAAAGTAGCTGATAGCAAGTAAAAAGTACCAAGCAAAAAAACCAAGCTAATAGCAAGCAAAAAGTACCTAGTTTTTGGTAGTTTTTATTTCTTTCTATATTAGTTGCCGCGGGGTTGTCATAGTCTATTGCTCCCCGTGGTATTATCGTCCTTGTAGTGTTTCGTAGAGTAATTAGTAGGTAGCGTCATAAGTAATTCGTCTTGTAAAAAATTTATAATGGTATATTAAAAAAAAAAAGAAAAAAAGTACCAAGCAAAAGTACCAAGCTAATAGCAAGCAAAAAGTACCTAGTTTTTGGTAGTTTTTATTTCTTTCTATATTAGTTGCCGCGGGGTTGTCATAGTCTATTGCCCCCCGTGGTATTATCGTCCTTGTAGTGTTTCGTAGAGTAATTAGTAGGTAGCGTCATAAGAAATTCGTCTTGTAAAAAATTTATAATGGTATATTAAAAAAAAAGAAAAAAAAGTACCAAGTGCAAAGTACCAAGTACCAGGTGCAAATTACAAAGTCCAAAGTATCAGATGCAAAGTACTAAGTACAAAATATCAAGTACAAAGTACCAAGCACAAAGTACCAGGTACCGAATACAAAGTAGCTAATCGCAAGTAAAAAGTACCAAGTACCAGGTGCAAAGTAACAAGTATCAAGTAAAAAAAAGAAAGTACCAAGTGCCAAATAAAAAGTACCAAGTACAAAGATTCAAGTACCAAATACAAAGTACCAAGTAGAGAGTACTAAGTACCAAATACAACTAGCTAATAGCAAGTTCAATGTACCAACTACAAAATAGAAAGTACAAAGTACAAATTAAAAAGTAACAGGTAAAAAGCCTTCTTACAGGTAAAACACGCTTAAGCCAGTTGCTTTCATTGTGCTTGGCAGTGTAGTAGTTTTCGTTGCGAACATCACAACCAGTTTCAAAACTCTGCATCCGTTGCCAAAAGAGGCAAACATTTTAAACAATTGTGCCAAAGACTTAAAACGGTTTCGCCGAAGGGAGGATAGCGGATGCCATATCGAATAGTCTTAAAAGTTCATGGCGATGGTTTTCGGACATCAAACAAATCAGTCGTTTGGAGAACGAAGACTTGAATTTTCACATTTCTTTTGTACATATCTGGACGTAGATCAATCGAAAGTTTATTGAGATCAAAACAACATTTTCTCACGCATCTCCCAGTGGTTAGATTGGGTTGCATGTACCAAGAACTCTCCAGAATGTCATTGCGAGAACCAATAGTCGAACCATATGCACAGCAAAAGGAACTACAACACTTTGGGAAAATATGCCCAAATACCTGGTGATTTTGGTTTTTGTCTGTGATTAATTTTTCCTGTGAAAATATTTCCTAAAGCGTCCGATTAACACTGCCGGCACCCTAGGTTATCGTTGAGGAAGGTTTCATATGCGGGGTTTTACTGTAGTTGTTGGGGAGGCGAGATACGCTTTGCCCAAAGAAACTTATGTGTCCGGGATTTGCCCCCCCATGCAGTGAGTTAAAGCTCATGCGCCCGTCAGAGCTCCAACCCCAAAACGCTACTGCGCACGAGCTTTAACCCACAGTGCGGGAGAGCACATAGGAACACACACGTTTCTTTGGACAAAGCGTATCTCGTTTCCCCAACAAGTAGGTATAGAAAGAGAGAGCACAAGGATACTTACCGACAGAATTATGCATCATGTCATGATAATTAATTCGTAGATTGATATCAAAATCTGAAAATCTTTCAGCTGGTAAACTCAACGCTCTTTGCACATGCAATTCTTGAGGTAAATCACCATCAAAATATCGTCTCAAACAATCCGACAAATCTGGTGTGACAGATTTTTCATCCAAGTCTCCATAAATATCGATCGTACTTGTCACTATATCTAGATTATCATTGAAAAATGGTGTATGCCACTTTCCTTGCCGAAATTCTCCATCTTGCACACAAAATCCTTTAGATTCAATCCCATTTCCTCCAAGTCCATAGGATTCATTGCTCCATATGCCAGTTTTATCCCAAGGGTTTTCTCCGACCACGCTCCAGTCCCAGTACGGTAGCGTCACTCTGCAGTCAATCTCTCGCAATAAATTCTCCATTTGCAGAATGTAAAATCGATGCCAAGGGAAAAATAAGTCTTTATTATGAATGCCGTAGCAAAAATATTTGAAATGTATGTAAATGAATTTTTCATATATGTATTTGTGAGGCATTTTCGTTGTCAATGTTAGGTATGTCTTGACATATCTTGTCCGTTCCTTTTTAGTCATCTGTGTAAATTCTTTTCGAATTCTGTAACAATTGGTCATTCTTCCGTCAATGCAATCACAGTGTAGCTCGCACTTGTCAAACACTTTTCCTGTTACGTTACACTTTGTGCCTTCATCTGTGGAGGGTGAAGAATATTTCTTTCATACCGGGTGAGTCAAAATAGAGAATTCGCATTTGAAAGGCCACTGCTCCCTGAATGTGAAAGCAATAAGATTCAAAATTGTCTTGTTTTATTGCCAATATGTTCAATTAGGTTCAGTAATTTACCCGGCTTTAATCGGCCATTCCTTCCCGTGGATATGACAGATTTTCTGAAGAAAGCCCGTTCCAAAAACTTGGAAAAAAGCAGCGAATTTTCCTTGGTTTCCTTCCTAAGAATGATGACACTCGCACGTATTCGTGTATTTTGTCCTCTTGGGAGAATGGAATTCCCCTGAAAAGGTTATTGATATGGTAGGGTGGGGTAATGTGAGTCTAAAATGAGCAAAATCTCAAAATGGATAGCTGGTAAAACGAGATTGATATGCAAAACATTTCAAAAGTTTCGTTTAATTGACATTCAGTACTTCTTCTTTCTTGGGGAAAAATCTTAGCTCTGACAAAGGCAGTTAAATATTTTTAAAAAATTGTCTCTTTTGGCAACTAAAATAGGCCCACTTTTTCCAACGAGCAGGAAACGTGGGTCTATTTTCAAAACTTGTACAAAATCGGAATATGAAAGGCAAAATGATTAAAAAAATTAATGGACTTACATTTTCCAACTGTTCTCTATTCAATAAAATCACAGTCTTTGCCTTTTATCGCAAGCAATCCCGTTCCCGCAACGAAAATAAAACTACGGTCGTTATGCTGTGATCCACCATCGTTGCGACTTGCAAGTCAGAGAACGAATTTGATAATAACAGTCAAATAAAGATGTTTGCAGTATGTTTACTCCAATTTAGTGGTTACAAGACAGCAACTGCGGTAATAGGAAACCCGTTTTCGCATTATTAGACAGAAAACAACGTGGCAAGATGAATATAAGTGCGAAAATTTTAAGCAATTCAAGGCTTCATTGAATTTGAAATATGGCTGAATTCTCAGTAGGCCGACATTACCCCACCTGGTAAAAAAATAAAAATAAAAAGAACGATCGCGTCAATGACTTTGAAATAAACGTTATTTCATTTGTAAAAGACCAAATTCTCACCTTATGGTCATTAAATTGACCAGAAAAGCAAAACAACAGTGGCAGGAGAAAGTTTTCCTGGACTTTGAAATTCTTGCACAATAGGCCGTTCAGTAAAGTTATTTTATAAAACGAGTGGAGATACATTTAAGGCGAATGTTTTATGTAAAAAAAGGAGGTTATTATGCAGACATTAAAAGAAAAATAGCCACCCTTTCTTCCCTTTAACGAGGAAGGATATTTCTAGCAAAAAGCCCAGTAGACCCACTTTACCCCGTAGACCCAGATTACCCCACCCTACCCTACCAGTGGGAAGATTGGTCACCCTCCCAAGAACTTGTTCATGCTAGAGCGTGCAGAAGTCATTGTTACCAGGCCCGTGTAAGACAGAAATGTTAGAGACATTTCTTCGCGATTTTGGGCACGTTTTGAAGGTTTATTGAAGAGGCTTTCTTGGGAAAATCCCACATAATTTCAGATTGGAGTGGCCGATTCTAGTCAAGTAAATATCAAAATAGATACCATTAAACTATATATTTTCTGACATCATCGTCTTGATATCCAGGTAGCTGTAACATTTCAAACGGGATTCTTTTTATTAATTCAGCCGGTAGTACCTTTTAGAATCTCATCAAATTTCAATTTCTCATCTTCCAAGTCATTACAGAAAATAGAAAAATTACAAGAACGTGCGCTAAGATTTCTCTATAATGATCATACAAGTTCATATAACGATTTGCTTTCGAAATCAAACAAAAGCACGATGCAGGTTGTTCGCCAAAGACTCCTTTGCATTGAAATCTTCAAAAACTCTGAATCATTTGAATCCAGCATTTATTAAAAGCATTTTGAATTACGCTCTTCAAATTATTCGTTAACAAATGCAAATAACTTAGCCCATGTCAGGCCTAATCAAACAACATTTGGTCATTTGGGTCTATCGGGTCACAGATTTGGAATGTCTTACCAAACGAAATAAAATCTGCAGAATATTTGAAAAGTTCTAAGGTTTTAACAAAACAATGGTATGGTCCAAACTGCAAATGTAGTGCCTGTAAGTGCCAAGTGTCAACCAATTTAGTTATTTAGTTTAGAAAATATTTGTTTTTTGATTATTAGTAATGGATATGTAAATTCGATTTAGATTAGTTAACTTGTACATATTATTGAATAATGTATACATTGTTGGCTACTTTGTAAATAATTGAATCAAAATAAAGTTACACGCACACACAAATGTTGCTAAAATTGTATGCATCATACCTGCCGTCACTGTCGCAAAGAAAAATGTCACCAACATCAGGCCAATCAATATCATGCTTCAGTCATTGCCAGTGATGAGAATCAAACACCATTTTTGGAAAAAGTTATTTCATGAGATTTGTTTCCTTACTACCCTTGAAGATATAAATTAAACGGAGATTTCATGAAAACATATCATTTGTTTGGAACCGATTAGATTTTGATATAACACAAGATCATCATGGATCCTTATTATTATTGTTGTTATTATTAAATTGAACTAAAAGCACCATAAAAAAACAACAGAAAATAAAATATATGAAAAAACACACTGTTATTTGTCAAAAAAACACATGGATCCTTATTATTATTGTTGTTATTATTATTATCACTTTACTTAAAGTAGGCCTACATACATATACATACATACATGCAAGGTGTGCTAAAAAACATCAAATTTTTGCCTATTTCTCGTTCGTTCTTCATCCGCACTTAGAATCTTCACCAAAGATGAGCAGCGCTGTTATTTGTTTTGGCGAAGTTATAATGTACCTAATAACCAATTCTAATCTTACAAAAAGCAGGGGAGCTTCAAGCAAACTGTAACAGCCCACTGGGACAAAACTGAACTTAATAAGGAGAATCCAAATCAACTTTGCTACCCCCGCTATAAGAACATATTTTTCATCAAACTGAAACAGGTTCTTAACTGCAAGGTCCATAATTTAGGATAAACAGCCTCTGGGTCCTTATTTTTGTAGGTTCTTGTATGAAGGGGTTTGCTATACCAGGGTGAGTAACGATAAAGGAGTGCACATTTTGAAACATTGTATAAATCAATGTAGACAACCGATGTCGAAGATCATACTTTAATTTGTCGATGAGTAGCAAACCTTTTCTCTTCATATTTCTACTTAGCATCCGAAGGTAGTTTTAGGATGCCGAGAAGCTAAGCTTATCGAAGCAGCATACTGGTTCTTTCTCTCGATGTGACCACAACTTGTGCTTCCTTTAGCCTGAAATTACAGAGAGTTGGCGACTCTCCTCACACTTTGTAGCAGGTTCGGCAGAGCGGGGACTCGAACCACCAACCATCGCATTACATTGGTAGCTTAGCGTGCCTCCGCTGAGCCATCCCCACACATGTAGATTGTAGAGACCTAGCAAACTTACATGTAGATACAAAGTTGAGGTATCTATGGCAACATTTAAGTGTTGCAAATGCCACCAGTATATCACATTTGTACATAGCTTTGTTAGGCCAGCGGAAAAATTGGTCAGTTTTTTACCCACTCATCAGCCTGAACCTATAGTCACAATTTGTTAAATTCTGCATTTCTTTGACATAAAACGAATAGTTCAGTATTTACTTCATGTAAAACACTGACCAGCTTACCAGCTTCAGTGTAGGCCCTAAATGCTTTGAAGTCGAGATTACATTACGACTGTTCAACTAAACGACACTTAAATGCCAGCAAATATACTACCAAAGTAAGGACTGCTAGGATAAAGCCAATATACCTTTTAGCTATTCTACAAAAGAGTCTTGATCGAGCAATATTTCTATACGTTTTCATACGCATGGTTCGATTGAGTGGCGTTAGAGCTTCTGTCACTCTTGTGCACCTTCGAAAGTTATATGAAATGTATAAGATATCATTTGATTCGAATATTGTTTCAGAATTCATTGGAGGTTCATAGTACCATTTTCAGCATTACTTTCCAACTTTCACCTTGCAAGAATGTTACAAAAATGCCGAGTCGTCAATGAAAACGTATAGTTTGATTGGCCTATACCTTACCATAAAAGATACCCAAAGGTTCGGGTAGATGAGCTTTTTAGTTGATCTTACCTTAAATAAGCCGGGGATGTCCTCACTTGTTAACGACAACACTGAAAACATTAGGATTGTTGATGCAGTAGCAATCTGAAAGCCTTGGAAGATGATGCTGTTCGAGAAAAAACAAAACATCTTTGCTGAAAGCGTGCGCGCCTGCAGTATTCAGGTTGTTTACAGTGCAATCACATGCTTCAGTGATTTTCGCTGTTCTTTATAAACAGCTATTTAAAAATCGATGAAGAAAAACCTGTCGTAATGGATACAGGGTGTCCCAAAAAAGTATACAGATTTGGCTGGGTCCAGCGATGTGAAATTAGCTTAAATCAAGGGCTAATCACCTTTAAAAGTTCAACGATTAACTTACATATAGGTATCCCACGCGTTATTGGTATTGGTGCTTTGAGAGCAGAAATATTAACCTTGAAAGTTAAAACTTGCGTCCACCTCCAAACCAGAGCTTTGAGTGTTCTGGACGAAGCAAATTTTTGAAGCATATTGAAATGAAGAACTGAAATTGGAGAAAAATGAAACAAACTGCACGATGGGTGACTTCTAGCAAACAGAATGTAATATGATATATCGTTGATTTATCTGATGTATTGAAAGAATTTGTTCAGGCCAAAAAGCCAAGCTCTGGTTTGGAAGTGGACCAAGTTTGAACCCTCAAGATTAATAGTTCTGTTCTCGAAGAACTAGAAAAAATCTTTCACCAAAGCTTCAACCAGCAAGATTGTCTCAGATGCTTAGGATTACTATCCTCTGTACAAAATCGCCATTAGCTATGTTGTGTTTAGCCTGAACACATTCTATGGTTTGACACGCAGATCCGCACGCAGATAGGAATTGTTGTACAGCCCTTTTAAGCACTTTGCATGTAAGAACCGCTACATAAACGTATAGGAGCCATTTCAGCGTATTACAGAAATAACAGGTTCTTTTGTGCGAGTTTTTACTGTATTCAACAAGGGGAGGGGGTAGCATTCTTTTCATATACCGGTAGAACATTAGAAGGAACACAAACCTCTGGCCTGATGTGGAAAATCTAAATACGAGACAACAAACATGAACTATAGGCTTGGTAACAAAGGACTATGAATAGTGAAAATCTTTACTCTCCAAAGGTTCACGAGAACATTTTAAAAATGGCTGGAAGGGTTTGGTAAATAATGTACGCGTCAAACAAAAGTCTAGCTATCTCTAGGTGGTTTATTCCGTCGCTCGAGAAAGAAAAAAAAAACCCCTAAAACGTTGAGAAAGTTCTGCAAATTATGATTCTAGTGCCCCATTGAAGTGAGAGAAAGCAATGTCTTGATTAACTCAAGGTGCTGTGGCCCATTAGAGTAATCCTCTGACCAGTCAAACAGTCACGCGGTCAGGGTTCGAGTCCATCTTCATTAAAATTCACGTTAATTTTATGCAAGGTTAATTTCCTATAACATATCATGTTATACCGGGTGAAGAAGAAAAAAGTTCCCACTTTTGAAAATTATAGCATCAAGAGTACTAGATCGATTGGAATGAATCAATATTTGCTTGACAGCCAGAAGATCGAAGTATTTTTGTAATTTTTCTCGCCTTCTTACAAGCACTGGAAAAATTGGTAAATTCAAGTTTACAAAAAACTTGGTGGTTGCAACATGACTGAAAAAGGCCTAAAATACTTGATCAAATTATAAAGGACTCATCACTCAGAACAACAGAGAAAATGCAATTTCTCATGGGTGAGAGATATTGTCTGCACATTTATTGCCATGGGATTGAAAATGTTTAGTGTCTGTTTGAGAATGTATGTTTTATTACTCTTGAAATAGGTGAGACGCCCGTGCATTTTGTTCTGTGTGAGGAGAGTCCTAACGATTTGATCAAATGTTTTAGGCCCTTTTTCACTCATTTTGCAACCATGAAATTTTTGTAAAGTTGAATTTACCTACATTTGTAGTGCTCGTAAGAAGACGAGAAAAATCACAAAAATGTTTCGACCTTTTGGCTTTTAACTAGAATTTGAATCATTCAAGTCCACGAAGTACTTGTGGTGCTACGAATTTTCGAAAGTGTGAATTTTTTCTGGCTCACCCGGTATTGTATTTCATTATATCATGTTGTATTACATTATATTACACTATATCATATATCATGATTTTTTATATTGTATCATATTTCATATTGTGTCATTTTATAATAAGTTAGTCATCGCGCTCCAACGGAAAAATGTTCATCTTGCCAGTTTCATAAAGATCAAATATGACATTGTAGTCGAAACAAAGTACGCCTGTCATATTTTCTAGCAGATTTGCTAGACATTGTTTTGACTCGCACATTACGATGCATTAAAAATGATATTAACACATGAATGTACATGAAAGGAAACGAGATCATAAAAACCAGTAGAAAAAATAATAAATAATATTGCCACATTAAGAACGTTTAAATAATATAAGTTACGACCAAACATCATAATTCTTGGTTATCAATGACTAACGAAGGCGTAGGCTTGGTTAGAAAGTTTAGAAACCTTTTTGCTTGGGCGGGCTGCAAAAGATGTCCTGAAATCTGAGTAGCTAACTAACTCGTTGCGCGTGCATTCTTCATGTTAAGAGATGAACTGAGCATGCATCGAAAGGAGAAAAGGATAGTTCTAAACATTTGCTGCCTAAATTTGACTTATCTAATTCAGTAGCCTTGCATCAAGTTTTTGATCACACAGATATAAGAAAAGATAAAGAAAAGATATAAGAAGTGTATTGAATATAGTTACTCAATAAAGCATTTTATTCGTTTGGTTCTGAAACCGATTGGAAAGCGATTCAATTCTCGTATTTTGGGTGTAATTAAAACATTTACTGCTCAGTTTCTGAACCAAATAATTAAAATACCCAAGGCAGATATTTAGATGTATCCTTCTTCTTTCGATAAATGTTAATGTGTCCTCTTAGAAATCATTTTTGGAATGCACAACGGGTGAGCCAGCTACCTGGGTTTCAGAGCAACCTTCGCAAATTAATTTGTTTTGGTTTAAGACATGACAAATGGGGCATGAAATTCCTTTTGCCTGCAATCGCTAATCGCTTTGTACTTGGGTGTCAATCAAAAGAAGGGGATCTGGAGCCTATTGTAACATATATTCTTGCCATGTGAATTATAATATTTGGTCGTTATTCAAAAAGCGGGATACTAACTTAATTGGCCTACTATAAATAAGTCAATAAATACAGTACAGTGAATAAATACAGTATCCACATTTCACATTGTTGCAGCGATAGATTTACCGTATTCATTATCTGTTACTATATTACCATACTGAGGACCAAGAGCGTGTAGCATTGCATAGACAAGCTTCGGAAGATCGTAGTCTTCTTGCCAACCCCAGTCTTGGCGTGCACCTGAATCATCAAGAACTTCGGGCCAACTGTCAGCTGCAAATTGAATTGATTTGATTTTATAATATTTATACAGGGTAAAAAATCCAGCTTACGCTGTTTTACAATATACCCTGTTGAAAAATTCACAAAGGAAAAAATGTCTGAATTTTACAACTAATCATGGGCGATGATGCACCGATTTTGAGGGAAGGGAGGATAATAATTGTAGAATTTCTTACCCATTAGTTGACCAGTTCTCTGATCTGGATCCCTGTTGATCGATTTGAGTAAACAAGATCAGTAAACGATCGTTTCTTTTCCGTTTCTTGGCTCTGTTCATTTAGGCTAGGCCCACGAGTTCCAACTGTCTGACTGTTGTTGTTGCAACTGCAAAAGTCAGTCAGACAGTTGGAACTCGTGGGCCTAGCCTAAATAAACAGAGCCAAGAAACGGAAAAGAAACGAACGTTTACTGATCTTGTTCACTCAAATTGATCAACAGGGATCCAGATTAGAGAACTGGTCAACTAATGGGTAAGAAATTCTACAATTATTATCTTCCCTTCCGACACAATCGGTGCATCATCGCCCATGAACTAATGTAAGAAAACGAAAATAAATATCATTAACAACAACTAATTGCAGAGTACATAAAAGCCGTAGATATGATCATGACACGAAAAATATGAAAGAAAGAGTCACCTAAATCGTAAAGTTTGCTATGCTTTCTTTTTAAGTTTTCAATGTGGGGGACAATTTTGTATCCAAGCTCAGATGACTCCACATTATTGCGCCTTTATGGGAGAAAAATTTGTGGCCATAAGAAGATTTTTGCATGGGAATTTCTAAATCAGTTTTGGTATTGCTTAATTCTCTCTTACATGCATCCGAGTCTTGAGAACATTTCTGTAATTGTTGGGGAGACGAGATACGCTTTGTCCGAGGAAACTTATGTGCCCCCCGTGCAGTGGGTTAAACCTCATGCGCCCGTCAGAGCTCCAACCCAAAATACTACTGCGCACGCAGGAGAAAATGGTCATTATCTTCGTTTCCCGTACCACATACACAACGAGGGCTTAAGCAGTCAAAGCTGTGTCGAAACCTGTGCTCGTCGAGAGGGCTGAATTTACCCACAAATGTGTTAGGTTCCTAATACCAGAAATGTTATAAACATTGTACACAGATCTTTTAACCGGTCTGAAGGTGTTGTGGCGCAGTAGGTAATCAAACCATGGGAATGGAATGGAATGGAGAGGAATGCAACTGCAATGCATGTCAATTTGAACAACAAAACATCGATCAAATTCTAAAAAATATTTTTATTGAAATACTTTCGAAATTGATTAGCTTCTCTTAATCTAAATATTTAGAAGCTATTTGTATTAAATCTTTCGAAATGAAATAAGATGACACACACGCCAATCAACTTTCATATAACGCGAAAGTAGACTTTGGCACAACAAAGGTAAGTTTCCATCAGATGACTGAAGTTCAGCACGGTCGTGTGAGATCAAATCCGGATGGGTGACCTTCCAGATGCCCGGCCAAGCAACTCACTTCGCCGTCCTTCGGAAGGGACTTTAAACTAGGGGTCCCATGCCTGGATGCGGCATGCATAGTAGACCTGCATTAGCTTTCGATAGCTAGACATTATTCCAGCCTACTTTAAAGGTAATGTGTCCATGTAAGTACAGCTATTTTCACGTGACATTTCATGTGATCAATTGACAGTGGTAATAAAAAGACAGCTAGGTCTAATATAAGCAGACTCATGATTTACTTGCGGTTGCGATTTCAGAGCTGAACCCGAAGTCTCACAGCAGGCAGCCTCGTTGTGAAGTTTAAATTCTTGTTTTGCATGTGATCAGTTAAATTCTACCAATTACAGTGCGCTCTTCGGGCTCTTCGTCAGCATCGTGTCAGCAAATTTTGACAAGAGTGTATACGCAGCTGTACTTACATGGACACATTCCCTTTGAATAAAATAATGAATTAATGAAGGAATTAATGAATGAATGGTTAACAATGTGTCTTTGAGAAATTCAACCATTCTCTTACCTATACTTTGACGTAGCTCGTCTGGGTTACATTGAATTTCAAATTTAGGTATATATTTTCTGATTTCATCAGCTAATTCTTTAGGTGTAAAGCTCATGGCTGTAATATTGTAGGTACGTTTCTTTAAGCAATCATCTGGGCACTTCAGAAATTCAACCGTTGCACGGATGACATCCGGTAGGTATATCATAGGCATCCGGGTATCATCTCTGAGATAGCAATTGAAAGATCCGGATTTCAATGCATGATGAAATATCTCAACGGCATAATCTACAATGAAATGTAATCTGCAATAAAGCAAGGTGATATAGGGTGTCCCAAAAAGGTACTCCCATTTAAAAAGTCAAGAAAATTCGATTATAAAACTCATAGTAAAAATTCATTTCTTGGTCTCTTTTATCAATGATTCAAATATATTTAAGGTTACTGTAACCGTTCAGAAGACAAATTTTCGATTTTTCGCATTTGCATTCATTTAAAATGATATCATTTCAAGAAAATACCTTTTATCAAAAATTCATGACACAGTTTTGCAGTTCATGGCCTTAAGTCTTTGGTAAATACCGGGTGTCTCAAAAAAAAGTACCCCCTTTTGACTCAACAAGGCAACAAAACGATAATATTTCGGGACTTTTTGAATTCATGGCTACATTTGTTAGTCTTCAACTTAAATGCACATACCTTGCATTTGGAAATCGACCACCAAACACTAGAGATATGAGTTTACAAGGTCAAAATTTGGAGTGCACCTGAAACCAGAGGTTTTGAGAAATGGCCTAGCCATAATTTGACAACAAACAGCTATTTTGCAAACGAATTTTTGACTTTGACCTTTATTTTTTATTTTTGAAAAGATTTATACCTTGAATTACTTCAATTGTTCTTGAAGTGACTTTTCTTTTGAGGAACATTCCTTGCATTGCATTCGATCCCAAGTGTTTTGTATTAAAGAAGAGGAAAGGAGCACATGCACGCTTATTTTGGAGATGTGGCACGACTTTATCACTCTTACCACATTTTTACTATATTTGTTTAATCAGCGCCATGTCCATGCATCTTTTATTCTTTTCAAAAGCAAAACACGGAAACTTAAAGTCTACAGGTACTTTAGAAAATGTCCATGATACAAATCATGACTAGGCCCTTTTTCAAAACCTCTGGTTTTTGTTGCACCGTAAATTTTGACTTTGCGAACTTGTATCTCCGGTGTTTGGTGGATGATTTCTAAATGCAAGGTACGTGCATCTAAGTTGAACATTGATAAATCTAGCTCTGAAGTCGGGGAGCAATGATATCGCATTGCTTGGTTCCTATTTTCAGTCAAAAGGGGGTACTTTTTTTCTGAGACACCCGGTAGATAGTCGTGCTCCAACGAGTATCATTCGGGTACACAAAGATTTTTTCGCAAGGGTGTTCGATTTGGCCTTAAATTTAGAATAAATCATTCGTGGTTTTATTGAATCAACTGAATATATTTTTATGATATTCTGCGTTTAATTCTGCGTCGAATGATGCATAAATTTGTTTGGTATATTTTGACGAACGGCCGTGGTAAACGGAGTTTCTTAATCGCCGCCTGAACGGTTACAGTAACCTTAAACGATGATAAAATGTTCATTTTCACCACTTAAAGGGTACTCTCCTCCGCCGGTTTCTAGTTCCGTAGTCCATGGTTTTTGGTTTCGTCGTTGGAAATGGTTTGATATAATAATAATCAGTGGGTTGGCACAATCGGAGGAGGGAGGTTGGAAAATTGGAAATAGTTATTTTCTTAGTTAAAGATGTATCTTTTATATATATATACCGGGTGAGTCAAAAAAAACGTGGGGTGTTTGGCGCACTGTGACGTTGCTTGTAGCCACCCGATCGTCTTGAAATAAATTTGTCCATGCAGCAAAAGGTCTAACTTAGATTATAAGCCTAACCTCATTAAAATCGGTCACTTTGTGCATTAGTTAAAACGTATTTTCTTTGTAAGGCCTTGTATGGGAGTCTTGCAAACTGATGGAATCTTTAGCCAAGGCCCTTCAGCATTTTAGCCTTACCAAAGTTACAGATACATGTGGTATTATCAGGAGAGAAAACACTATTTCCTAACTATTTCATTCTCCTCTGATAATACCACGTGTATCTGTAACTTTGACAAGGCTAAAATGCTGAATGGCCTTGCTGGCTAAAGATTCCATCAGTTTGCAAGACTCCCATACAAAGCCTTACGAAGAAAATACGTTTTAACTAATGCACCAAGTGACCGATTTTAATGGGGTAAGGCTTATTATCTAAGTTAGACCTTTGTTGCACGGACACATTTATTTCACGACGATCGGGTGGCTACAAGCGACGTCACAGTCCGCCAAACACCCCACGTTTTTTTTGACTCACCCGGTATATAAACATTATTCAAAAATCATATTCACTCATCATTTGAATTTTTGAAACATTAATAAAATGGGGGTTTGGAATAAAACTGGGGGGATGGAACATTTTTCAAAAATTAATAAGTGGGGGGGGGACGAATATTCGGTACTCGAGAGTAGTGTGAACGACTATCCATCTTCACTACATAAGAATCTTTACAAATCATCAACATGATTAGCCTGCCACCCAATGTGAAACCGGTTCAAGTACTTACTACTTATCAATAAAGATCGTTTATATGTAGATTTCACAATTGTATATAGTTGCTCTTCATGTTACAGCCAGAGGGTAGTCATGATTGCCTCCCTTGGTATCGTCCTTGTAGTGTTGTGTATAGTAGTTCGTATGCAGTGTCTTAGGTAATTCGTCATTGAAAACAATTTACATTGAATATAAAAAATTGTATAAACTAACTGACCTGTTGTTCCTCCACCAGGTGATGTATCAGCTGAAATTACGCCAGGAAATCGACAAGAACGAAAATCTACACCATAACGGTAATTGTAATACTGAAAATAAAAGAATGTATGGTTGCCATAAATCTTTGGCTACGCACTAACCTCGAATAACCCCCTTCCCCACCACAGAACTAAGGTGAACAAATAACCCCTCTCAAATAAGCCTCCACTTCGGGTGAATTTTCATGAATTTAACACTATTTGTGTTGGCAATTGGCATCATGGCCGTAACCGTTCAATGTTACGTTTGTTATGCATCACTTCCAGTGAATTGAAGTTCAAAACTAATTCATTTTTCACTACTCTTCATACCTTCATCAGCTACAATGTCGGTATTTCACCGCACATCTACCTTTTCATTTAACAAGTGAAGTGCCCCCTCGAACAAGCCCCCTTATACTTAATTAGCCCCCGCCCTAAACTTCATATTCGAAAATAAGCCCCACATATTTACAAGCGAGCTACATGATTTTGAACAAGCCATTTTCAATTGCTTTTTGGGCCTATCAAGAAATAATCTTTGGTTAATTCCTTATTTCGGAAAGAACAAATGCACCTAAAATCATAAGAAAAATGTTTAAAATTAACTTAAAGACTCAGTAAGACAAATTAAAAAAATGTCAGATTGGCTGGAAAGGTAATCCTGTACAGTGAAAATCCGAACATATGAACCTACGTTTTTCAAAACAAGATGTTTGGGTTCTTATGTAATGGATAGCATTCAAGAAATCAGGCTGTAGGTTCTTTAGATTAGATTGTTAAATTTTGTCAAGAAAGCTTTTTCCAATAGTGTTTCTTTGTATTCTGTCTTTAGAATACCTTTGCTTAAAATAAATAACTGCAATAGAGGATATAGAACACTAGCATTGTCGTGTAATCAGACTAGTTTAGGCCTATCAGATGACTAATCATATTCAGTTTTTTATCACTTTACAGAGTTTTCAAATTAATGCTTTGGATTGTCACAGCTGATCACGAGATCGATGCAGTTGTTCTTCAAAATAAGAGCTTTAAATCGAGTTACGTACCGGGTGTCCCAAAAAAATGTATACGGATTTGGTTCCCCCTAGCGCTGTGAATTTAGCTTTAATCAATGGCTAATCATTCTCAAAATGTTCCTCAATAGTTAACTTGAACATAGATAGCTTGTTTGTTGGTATTGGTGCTTTGAGAGCAGAAATATCAATCTTGAAAGCTAAAATTTGCCTCTTCCTGCAAACGAGAGCTTTGGTATTTTGGCCTAAGCAGTTTCTTAACGCACAGCGTATAAATCAACGAGAGCCTTGATAATATTTGAACAATATTAGATCTTGTATTATTCAGTTTTCCAGAAGTCTCCCCCAGTCACCCATTGGGAAGTTTCTTAATTTTTCATTAATTTCAGTTCTTAATTTCGTTGTGGTTAAGGAATTTGCCTAGGCCAAAAAGCTAAAGCTCTGGTTTGCAGGAGGAGGCCCCCAGATCTTTCTGCAAAAATGGGGAGTTTGAGACAGAGGAAAGATGCTAAGTGACAGAGAGAAAAAAGTATTTGATGTAGTTTGATGAGCTTGAGTTTGATGTAGAAGAGTTTTGATTAGTGAAGGATTTGGTTCTCAAAAAAGTCGTGTGTTTTCTTTTGAGTGTGTCACTTGGTTGAGTCGTTTACGGATACTGATGTGGGTCATTTTTGTGTACGTCCAACACATAGAGCTCTATAGATTAAATAGGACGGAGTAAATATTGAAGATTTCAGGCTGCAGGTTCTTCTTATTCAAGGAAGGTTCTAATGTGCAGGTTTTTACTGTACGATATTTCAAACAATGTTTACATTTTTCTGTCTCACCTGGTAGTACAATACTGATAACACAATTTCTAAACGACTAGACTTTATCATAACCCCAGCAGCAGGGGGGGGGGGGGGGTTGGCACTTGGTACCTGATGCGGTATCATGCTCGTACAAACAAAAACGCGGGAAAAGGTGTATTTCTTTGAGATAGGCAGGAGCTCGGTCTTAGGGGTGCCCATTCTACCATAATTTCTAAGATAGGGTGTCCTTTTTTGCTCTTGATAAACCAACTGAAAATTTTGAAAATAGCATTCGCAACAAGTCAAATAACTAAGCAGACAAGCAAAAGATTGGGTAGGAGTGTGGGAGCAGCTTCCACTTCTCCAAATCACGATGGCTTTCTCAACAACTTTTTTTCTTCTTGTTATATTCAGCAGATAAAAGTTTATAACACAATGCTACCTCCTGCTATACTCTTTAATTACAACTACTATAAGACACTTCAGGGACGATACAAAGAGGAGCGAAGTGGCACGACTACCCCAGGGCCATAACAGGAAATAAAAAACAAGCACAAAACCAGAACAGTGTGTAAAGAAAGCAAACAAGGGGACAAAGAACAGAACGAACAGCATACGAACATTAAATTGAGCTTCAAGTCAGGATAGTTTGCAACCAAACAATTGCAAATTAAATTAAGAGTCTAAACTTTTGTAACTGACTTGTCGGTGATTAGCGTACCTAAACTTTAGAAACTCAAATCTGACGTTGGAAAGGGTATGTTGTCAACAAAATTTTCCCCGATTAGGGTATAGATTTTGTTAAAACAGGTCAGCATTCAGGGTGCATACGTTATACATTTGTACGAGCATGATATCATAGGAACGTATAGGAGTGCCCCCCCCCCCGTTCAGACGCTTACCTCTCCCATCAATTCCATATGCACTTTAGAAACTCCATAAATAGTCCTAGGTCTTTGAATCGTTACATCAGGCGTTGGATTTCGTGGAGAATCAGTCCCAAAAGCACCAATAGTACTGGGACTAAACAGCTTAAGTTTATATCGTCTGCTCAATTCTATGATGTTATGAAATCCATAAATGTTTATCTTTAATGCTTCTGACACATTCTGCTCGCCAATAGCGCTTAAGAGTGCGCTAAAATGAACGATGCAATCAATACTGTAGTCAACTACAATCGATTGAAGGTTCTTGTAGTCCAAAATATCGGCATAGATGAATGGTCCTTTGGAAAAAAAAGATAAAGAGTACAACAGATGTTCCAAAGCAATGTGTTAGTGTTTGACAAATCATATTCTTTATTAGGGTTTGCACCTCTGTGATGTGCACAGATTTATCTTCAAATACAGTAAATCCCCGCATACAAGAACCCCAAAAAATTAGAACCTACAGGCTGTTTTTCCTAATTTATGCACCTTGTAATTAAACACCCGTTTCAGTTTGATGAAAAATGTGTTCTTATAGCAGGGGTAGCAAAGTTGATTTTGGATTTTCAGCGTTAAGTACATTTTTGTCCCAGTGGGCTTTTAATGTTTGAATCTCCTCCCCTGCTGTTTGAAAGCTTAGCATTGGTTATTAGGTATATCATAACCTTACCAAAACAACTAATAGGGCTGAAAATCATTGACGAAGGTTCTAAAATGGCCTACGCAAGGTACTCTTGAAACAAGAACCATTATACCTTGAAATTTGGCTTAGTACCTTTAAAATAAGAACCTATTTCAGCCTAGCTCTCAAAAAAGTAGGTTCTTATATGCGGGGATTTACTGTAACGCTTTCATTTTGGAGAAAAGGTGGAAAGTCTGTATGATATTGCCTTTCAAAAACTGCAAAAAATAAACATTTCGGCAAAATTTGGAGACGGAGAACCTTTCCTTTCCGCGAGGAAAAAAATTCGCTTTTTCGCAAATTTTTGTTCCCACAACAATTTCTGACAATAAGGCAGTCATGGGTTATAAACCGATTTCAATGAAGTACCGAAAATTTTAGAGCAAAAAAGTAGGTTATATATACAGGGTGTCCCAAAAAATTGTGCCGTGCCCGTTTGTATGGCTGATGTGGAGGATCTGTAGGATCAATAATCTCTGTCTTACATAATTGCATAGATGAGCAAGAACAGATTTGGTAAGACAATAGCACAGGTTGGTTTTGATTGACATCGCAATTCAAAGCGATTAGCGATCGCAGACAAAGGGAATTCTCTCAACCAGTAATTCAAAACAAACAACACCGCAAAAGTTTCTCTGAAACCCAGGTAGCTATCTCGCTTGTTGTGCATTCCAGAAATTGTTTTTAAGAACAAACATGAGCATATATCGAAAGAGGAAGCATTATATCTTCACATCTGCCACAGGCATTTAATTTATTTGATTAACAAGCCAATTGGGAGGTGATTCAATTCTCTTCTTTTTTGGGTGTAATTAAAACACTTACTGCTTAGCTTCTGAACCAAAGAAATGAAATGCCCGAGGTAGATGTGCAGATATATTCTTCTTCTTTCGATATAGCTACTATCATGCCTTTTACAGAATTTCAATAGACTGATTGGTTCCAGAGTAATCAATAAGTTCCTGGAGAGCAGAATTTCCGAAAAGCGGATTTTCATGCTCATTAGAGCGCAGAGTTAAGTATCCTTAAGTATCATAAAAAACATATCTTACCACTTTCTCGGATGTGCCTTGGAGCCTTAACGACATCTGAGCAAATAACGTTATCCGTACCATATAGTCCACTACAAGAAAATTACGAACAATTAGACTGCATGACCCCTTTAGGTCCGTCCTATCTAACTCAACTTAGAGTCGGTCTCAGCATGCTAAATTTTCACAAATTAACTTAAACACAGTTTTAAAGATACGACAAATCCTATCTATCCCACAAATAATGGTATTGAAGATACACAACGCTTCTTGTTGCTCTGTCCTTGCTTTGATGTACAAAGACAAGACCTCCTCGCTGGAATCTTCTTAGAATCATCCGTATTTTTGACCTGATAAGAATGGCTTCTTTTATAAAGTCAATTGCCAAATTTTTAATTCAGGTATGTGGTACTACAGGACATCTGTTTTCTGTAATTATACAAAATCTAAAGATTTTTATCATACCGTAGCTGTTTAGCAACTCCTGGCCCAAGCTGTCCAAGGCTACCTGAAATAGACAACATACAGTATTTCATTAATTTCATTAATGGTCTGGCAATTTCACAAAATGTTCCAAAATAACTACAGTATACAGGGTGTCCCAGAAAAATTTTTCATGTTTTATTAAATATTAAAACAATAAAATGTACAGGCTCCCGGTTACAGAACCCTGTTCGTAAGATTTTAAATTAATATTAGATGCCAGAATCTTGCAAACCCGCTAAAATTCATGGAGTCACAAGCTTTTGAAGTTCAAGTTTGTGTGAAAGCTGAAACCAGTTCTACAGTATGTTGGAAGGAATGTACAAAATGCTATATACAAAGAAATCTATGTCTTTTTCAAGTTTCATTGAATTTATGCTTTGATGCAGGTTGCACTCCTGTGTCAAGGGGGTTAGAAAGACAAACAGGGAAGCGTCATGAGGCCAGCCAGCATGGAGTCTTGTTGAATTTTTGATTTTGTGACAGCTTGGAGTGGCACCTTATTGCAGCTCAGCTACTAAAGAATTTTGCAACAGACCAATCTTTGAAATAATACTTGTGCAGAAGTTTACATTGATCAATTTTTAAATCCCCAAATCACCCCAAAACATTTTCCCTAAGTCCATTCAGGTTGAGTCTTTAGAAAATTTGAGCAACATTTTTTATCATTTTAGTGTTTTCGAAAATCCACATATTAAGAAATTTGCTTATTGCAATTCCTAGAATCTAACTCAAGCCTTCTCCTAAAGATTAAGTTATAAATCTTTTATTCCCCCCTTCCCTGGTGCCCTATAAATTTTTCTTGCCATTAATATTGCTGGTCCCATTCAGAAATTTCCAGTCCCAGCATACCAATCACATTCCCATTTATTTTTGGCAGATTCAGGTCGCACCTTCCCCTATTCAGAAGGACCCCTTTACATATCCCATTCTGCCTCCAAATGCAGAAAAACAATAAATATTTGCTTTTACTAGCAATCTCTTGTGTACCTTTTCCAGGAGTGATAATATCTCATTATGCTATATTACTACATTGTGCTATTCCATTATGCTTCCTTGCACTGCCATTCATGCATCATAGTGTAACATCTTACTACCTCAGCTCCGTCATCCGCTGGATTTCTTATCAGTTAGTTCAACGTCGCGAAGAAACCGCCAAAAAGGGTTTTGGACCCGTCGAAATATACATATAAGGCCTACTGAGGGGGTGGTTGGTGTGGCAATGGTCGTAGGACTAGGATAAGGGAAAGCTAGTGATACAAAATTTTAAGAGGTCTGTTAAGAGGGGGAGGGGGGGGGGTCAGCCCTTAACGGCCCAATTCCGTTAACTGTGACGAAAATTATTTGTCGATTGCCCCTAATAGTATGCCCAGGAATGATTCCCTGATTTTACTCTATTCTTCTGGGTGACTTGTTTCAAAGAAGAGTATCTCCAGTATTCTAAAGGGCATGATGACTCCCAATAATTTTCGCAGGGGCAAGCCCCTTAACCCCTATGTTTGCTCGCTTCCCTCGCAATTTGATTTGTATGTCCCCCAAACAAGATTCACATTCACAACAGCAATCAGAGTGGCTTCAGATTCAAATTAGATTTCCAAATAATTGCAAATAGAAAACAGATTGTTGTTTAATTTCTTGATAACTGTTTTCTATTTGCAGTTATTTGGGAGTATAATGGTAGCCTATATTCGAATCTGAAAGCGAATCTGAATGCTCTTGTGAATCAGAATGTAAATGTTGTTCGGGTCAGGTCAGCAGCCGGTCCCTTGCTTGTGCCTGTTGAAGTATTTGATAACCAGATCACACTGAAGAAAATTCAATTACATATAAAGATTGAACTGTTGAAGGATATGATACACAGGAACTATTGATATGATATGATACAACAGGCATGATGAAAGCCAAATGCACCTGCAACCTGCAAGCTTGGCCCTTACATGACATGCTAGGTTTAGGCTTAGGCCAAAATAGGCCTAACACCACCACACACATAACAACAGAAAACGATTATAAAGCGCCCTCACCTGTAATCAAAATCCTTGGGTATTCCTGCAGAGAACTAAGTTTTCTGATAGCTTTGAATGGAAATACCTTTGAAGCAAAGCGGCTTTTAGAGATATATCCCAAAAATCTTGCCATTTTCTTCTTCGTTCGCAGCAGCTTGAAAATATTCAGTCAGCCATCTTTGGAAATCGACGCATGTGAGTGGTCGATGCGTCATGTTACACCCCTGACCCTCCTCCACATCGATGAAACTTTAGCAACAGGAAGAAACTTTCGCGTTTTCGTACTTTTTTGTCGAAATTCGCGAAAAGTTTTTCCGAGGCACTTTTTCTAAATGTGAAATTCGCGAAAGTTTATTCCCTCAAAAATTACCAAAAATAGAATCAACAGCAAAAGTCTGATATTTGTTTTCTTATGATCTTTTGTAATCTTTTTTAACAACAGCCTTTTCGAGCTATAACAATTTAAATTTCGATTTCAATTTTGCCTTACTACACTACGGTCGTCCACTGAGCCAGTCAGTGTACCATCTCCAGAAAGGAATCAATTAGAACAACTTACCATATCGTATTTGTTAGAATTCTTTGTTGGGGTATGTATTGATTTACTTTCATGAAATATTAACATAATCAGTAGGGTAATACGGGGTAAAGTGAACTATTTTGGAGGTTTTTCAAGGATATCCTAAAGAGATTGTAGCTGAGGGCAAACTTTTTAACGTTGCTTTGACATTATGTCTTTGGGTCAGTTTATCAAGCAAAAATATTTTTCAGATCTTTTTCCATGAGCTTTCTTTGGCGACCGCTCTGCCTAATACCCCAGACCGGGGTAAAGTGAATTCAGCAATTGTTCGATAAAACCAAAATGATGCTGGTAAAACCCGAAAACATGATTTATTTTGCAACTCTAAGGAGTTCTTCGCATGTTAAAACGAATTAAACCCAAAAATATCACAAAAGTGATATTTAGAAAAATTAAACGGTGACCTACGTTGAGAACGATCTTTGCAGATGAAAGATCGACCAAAAACTATTGTTAAAGTCACAAATTCGAGTCAGATTGCAAGACCTGAATATAATTCGATGAACAATAATGGGAATACACTTGGAAAATACTATATTACATATAAATACCAAATCACCACAAAGAAAAACACTATTTTCAAAGTAGTTCACTTTGCCCTGAAACCTAGACCCAGAAATAAAACCAAAAATAGTTATAAATCTATGACAATTATCAATATTCTAATTTCACAGTGATTGCCATTTATCCTTTCCATGTCAATAGGTATGCTTGCTTATCAAATCCCAACAAAATTCTTGGATCAGTAACCGCATTTTTGAATGAAGGTCAAACTTCGGCTGTCAGATTTTTGGAGGTTTTTCAGGGAGCTGGTATCAGAATATATTTCTGTGTCATTAGAGCGAAAAATTATTCTGCAAATCATGATTTTCTGAAGGCAGAATTATGAACCAAATGAGATTAAAAAGGTCTTCTTCATCTGACTTCATGTTCACATGAGAAAATAAAAAATCATGGGTAGTTCATCGACTGGACGGTACATCTTTTAAAATATTATGTTAGCGTACAAAAATGTCTTTCTTGGCCCTTTCCTTTTGGAAAAAGTAAACACATGGTATGTGCTTCAAATCGATCAAAACAATTATAGAAATGAATTTCGTCTTGGGGTCAAAAATTATGACCAAAGATAGGAGCCCAAACCTAACAACCATAATTTCCTGAGGTTGTTTTTACTGCCTCGGGTAAAGGGGTTTTTTGCAACAGCAGGAATAACTATTTTGCAAAAATGATTTTATTTTCTGTGAGCACATGTAACAAAACATTGGGCATAAATCATGTTTTATCATTGCATGTTTACTTTTGGAGAGAAGCGCCAATGTTCTGAGTAGTTCTTTACCCCGTAGTTCACTTTACCCCGTCTTACCCTAATCAATCATGGAGTGATAATGATATGATAATCAATGATCGTTGAATCATTGATTCGTGTTGATTCGTGTTTGTCCTTTTTAACCTCGTATTGGATTAGACCAGCTGCCTCTTTTGTCCACGTGGTTGTCGTTGAATGGTTATTGAAAAGGAAGTGTTTTTGGCTGCCACACGAAGAATATCTTGAACGCCAAAGGCTTTTTACAACTTCAGAACGTTACAACTGTTCCATGTATGATCTAAATTGCTAAATTTTTCATTTAAGAATTATTTGTCCGGATACTTAACACTGCTACAAGACGTCGGAGAAGAGGATACAGTTGTTTTCAGTGATACACAAATTTAGGCCCAATTTCAAGACAACAACAGCTGCTAGTGGAGAAGGAAAAAGATGGCGGATTCAATAACAGAAACATTGAATGCCACTCTCAAGAACGAAACTGCAAAGAATGCCACGATGACAGGAAGAGCAGCTGCTACACCTCATGGCCTACTTATTGCGTATTGCAGTCTTGTCACCATGGCTCTTTTACCAATTTTCTTTGGCTCATTTCGTTCTGTTGGTCACAAAAAGCGTCAGAAGGTATTGTTATGAAAGGGAATTAACAACTTTGCTTTCATCTTACGATGGTTAAGCTAGAGAATCATATACTCAGCGAGGTGGCCCATCATGCAAACTAAATATAAGTGATATTTGTTGATAAGAAGTGCCCTCAAAACAATATTTTGAAAATGAGAAACATCTCTTCTTTGGGGGTGATTCTGGTGGATTTCGTGAGAAGAGAGATTCAATGAATGAGATTCAAAAAAGGCTAAAACAGGTCTTGTTTATCTTCACTTTGATTGAGATTTATCTCAGCCAAAAAACCTGTTCTTTGTCTTTTATAAAATGCAGATTTGAAATGCAACTCTTAAACCAAATTTACGCGGATCACATTTAAAGGAATTGAGTCCATATAAATAACTGAGCGTTAACCCTGTCCTGAATTTTTGCTGACAAACCGCTGACGGCCCTTTGTAATCGCATAATAGTGCTAAAGTCTAAAGTGCTAAAGTCATTAGTAGCTGGAGACTAAAGGCTTCTTAATCCTTGCATTATCCTTGGGAATTTCTTTGGTTTAATTTCGATAGCGATTAAATCACAAGTTTTGTTTTATGATTGAAAAGAAGTTGATATTGGTCATGAGTGCGCTATTAATGCGGACTCAATGCCTTTAATGCAAAAACTGACAAGTTGATCTGTTTTGTTTCATATATAATCAACTCGTAAACACCATTGCCCACCAAGGATGCATTCCATCTGAGTGCCACAACAAAATTATGCCAATAAAGCAGTGATTTGCATCAGGAAAACATTAGTTCTTCTATTAAACTTTTTTTTAACTACAGTAAGGCCTTGCACACATGAACATAACTTTCCTGCCTTTGGCATTATTTTTTAGAAACATTCACAGCCTTTCATATGGCTCAAGAATTCTTGTCACATAAATGCCCGCAAGGCTCATAATGTAGTGAACAACATATCTGGAATTCACAACCCTATGTTTGATGACAATGTGATCTGGTGTGGTACACAGATGTAGAATGGAACAACTAAAAACAAAATTGGCTTGTTACAAGTCAGTATGAGTTCCATTGAGAGAGCCACAGGCAAAGACTATCTTCCTTCCAACTTCCTTACTCCTTGATTATTACACTCTATGAGATTAAAACTGAGTAAAAAACAGACCTGTTTTGACAAACTGTAGAAGCATGCATTATAATTTGTACTCAATTTCTAAACAAACAG
Organism: Aurelia coerulea; assembly: GCA_039566865.1. Classification (NCBI taxonomy): domain Eukaryota; kingdom Metazoa; phylum Cnidaria; class Scyphozoa; order Semaeostomeae; family Ulmaridae; genus Aurelia; species Aurelia coerulea. The sequence continues at coordinate 11,873,999 of CM076963.1, forward strand.
GAATCTGGTGAGAAAATTGAAAGCATGAGCAAGAAAGACGCTGCAATGTTTCCATTGATTGCAAGTTGCACCTTATTTGGATTGTACATCTTCTTCAAGGTAAGGGTTTGTGATTACTGTTGATGAATTTTTAAGTATGGAATTACTAAAGGTTAGATTGTTAATGTAGCTAATAATGTTGGGATAGAAGGTAACTCCCCTGGAGTCCATAAGTAATTTATCTTATATTTTGCCAAAGTCCTGGCTCTGGATCCCCCAAATTGAGCATAGGCTCCAAATCTTTAAAAAGGCTGGTGTAAAATTCAGTTACTTATTTCTTTGAACTGAAAGACTTCAAAGAAACGTTAGCTACTTCTCTATAATTCTACAATTGGACTTTTCTGAAATCTTCAATATTTTCAGAATTAGCGTGTTTTTCTAATTTTTCTAGAATTCAAGAAAAATTTTCAAAAAAACTTAAAACTAATCGTAATTTCTAAAGAAAAGCATAGTTTATGGATGTCTACAATATGGTATCAAGCAAATGTCTGTCACGTTTCTGGTTTATGATTTAGAAATTTGATGATGTCACACCCTCAAATGAGTTGAAATGTAACATACGCTGAAATTTCAAAAAATATTGAAAACTTCTGAAAAGTCTAACGGTAGGATTAAAGATAAGTAACTGAAGTTTGTTTCAAGCCACTCAGTCAGAAGAAATAGATCGCAGATTTTTACCACCCACCTTTTTACGCCGAGTTAAAGATTCGGAAGCTATGCTCCCAAATTGAGCTGTTGTGGTGCTGCATTGTAATCCACTGAATTTGCATCAGGAACAGTCTGACAGGTAGGGCTTGAGCCATAGCAGCCCTTCATGATAAACGAAATGGGTTGTTGACTTTATTAGCCCTGCTTCTGCATTCCCAGCTCTTGGCACTAAAATCCAAAAAATCCACCTTCACCAAATTATATCAGCACATACGGTACTTCATTGCAACCAATACATATGGCCAGAATATGTTAGAAGCAAAGAAGCAATGGCTAGAGTTTGATAGAAAATAGTAAGAATTTTTAAATCAGTTTATCAAAGCCATCAATAATAATAATTTAAGGAGAGTTAAATTTGATATTCCCAGATAAATGACTCATATATTCTGTTCTTACGCGTTTCTAATATTTTTAATGCCAGAAGTGTAGAGTTCATTTTGTTTTGTCCAAAGGGCTCCCAAATTACTTAGTAAAAGATCTCAAAACAAGTCAATAGCATAATTCGCACTCAAAATAATGTTCGAACAGTTGCTATAACTGTACAGTTTCAAAACATTCTTGAGTGCGATGGGAAAATTAAAACTGCAAATTAGATAAGTTTCTTAGCTTTTTTTATATTCAGGTAGGGTTGTTTCTTAACTTTCCAAAAAAGTGCGCATACCATTTCTTAGAAGCGGTTTCTTATTACAAATATACGTGTAATTGTAAATAGAAATAGTCTACCAATAGCACTTACCCAAGTATGGATACATCGCCCTTCTCTTTTGTGTGTCTCCTCAGCTTATCGAATATGATCAAACTATCTCCAATTTAATTATTGGCAGAAATAATAATGTTATAAATCTTTGCCCTTACACATAATTTTCATATCTCGCTTCTTTTCTCCCAAAAATTAACTGGCTTATTGGACTGACCCTCAACTCAGATTCAAAGCTCAAACCTCCACGGCTCCGTTATTCGATGTCTCGCTAATTTCGATGTCTCGCTAATAAGATCTACAGCTAAGCTAATTCCGGGTTTTTCAATTGCTGCAAGGCCCTCCTCGGACCCACCCCCAATCTTTCGTACGATTTACGTGTCGCCTTTCTACTCGAAAACCTGTGAAAACAACCCTCGATGTCTTCCTAATAGAACCGTGAATAATCTTTTCGATAGCGACATCGTACGAAAGAGCAATATCCAATCCTTCTTTTGTTTTCCTGAATATTAGTGGTTTTCTAAACGAATCGATTGCACAACAATTCAAACGCCTTTTCGCAAAAGCTTATTCTGTTTGCATACGATTTCGAAAGCGACTGCCCTTTTAGTTTCGCAAGCGAAAATCGCATCGTACGAAATCGATCTCTTTCGCACGAAATCTTTCGAAATCGTACGAAACTCGCACGTGTTTACAGTATGTATATCTTAGTAAACATTTAATTAACACCAGCCTACTTTTTGCACTAACATTAACACTAGCTCAATCTTAATCTTACATGGTATATCATAGCAGTTGATTTATGTGAAGAGATGTCTGCTTTGCATGTACTTTGAGGACTCCCCAGCAGGGTGTTGTAAGCCTCCCCTGGCTAAAGAGATGTTGGGCTTTGAGATATTATCATGGAACATAGTACATAAGTTTGCATAATCATCCAGTAATACTAATTTTATATAATTATATCTTCTCATCATCCAAAAGTTTTTATTGCTGTTTTATTTTTGCAGGTGTTCAGCAAAGAATACATCAATCTTTTACTTGCTCTCTATTTCTTTGTACTTGGAGTTATCTGTTTGGTAAATTTGTTGAGGTATATATTGGAAATTTTGTTATTATCCACTAAATTTTCATAACAAACCAAGAATTTGAAACTTTCTTGAAAATATCATATTTCCTGACAATCTTCATGGGGGCACAGGAAGTAGATACAGCACAAAGCTTCATACTGTATTTACTGTACTTTCTGTGCCCCCATGAACATTTCAAACCAAAGTTTCTCAGGCCATTCCAATGTTTAGACTTATCCACACAAGCCCCTGCTACCTATAATATGGTACAGGAAACTGATGTAAAAGTATACTGAGAACCAAACTGAATGAAAATTAAGTAAATATGTGCTAAAGGTTTCAGAAACCTGGTTTCCTTGACTAAAATGAATAGCTGCTCAAGTGTTTTTTGCCAGTGCTTAGTTCCGAAGTGAGTTTCTTAGTTCCTAAAGCAATCTGCGAGTTGAGTTTCTTGTAAAGACATTCGTAATTGAGTTAATAAAAAATGATTATTATGATTTATTTCTGAGAAGAGAGTAGATGATATCTCATTACTCTCTGCTTTCTTTCCTTTGCCAGCTCCTAAAACGATTTATAGGTAATTTTGTTCTTTCAGTCAGATAACTGCAAGCAGGTTATTTTGCAGAGATTCAAAGATGTTTGGTTTCTTGAACAGAAAATTTTTTGAACAGAAGATTTGTTTTATATGTTTGGGCAGGCTTGCCCATTTGGCGAGATCTCAGTGGAGTGTTGTCAAGGTGTGAAGAAAATTTCCCCAAATGAACGCCCATCCTGGCCACCGAGGGGAAAACATTTATATTGCTCATGCGCTGATAACTAGGCAATAGGTGTGTGTCACATTTGACACCTGTCCTAAGTCTTGGCAAGTGGGCTGCTGGCTCTCCTCCATATGAACAGCCTTCAGAGCAAACTGCAATCATCCAATTCAGTTAAATAAACTTTTCAATTTCAGGCCTGTGCTAAATGTGTTCATGCCTAGCACATTTCCAAGATCGGACTACCACATTATGCTCACAGAAGGTAGTCAACCATCCCAAATCGGTGAGTCCATATCAGTTACTTTGTTACAACTGCAGGAAATTAATGCCCCTAGGAGTTAAAAGTTTATTAATGATTTGTTCTCTGAGGCCCAGTTTAAACATGCCGTGTCGAATTTAATAGATGTTGCTAAGAACTTCTAAGTGTCAATTAAATTCGACATGAAAATGATGTCTAAATCACCTGCCATTTTAAATAGATAAAACGGCAGTAGTTCACCAGCTCTGTCGTATCAAAAGGCAGAAAGATGACTTGATTTAAATATCGTATTTCTGTTCTGCTGCATTTAATTAATCAATTGCAGGCCATGGTCCGCAGTTTCTACGTGCGATCAGCCGTTGCGCTTGTGCATTTTGAAAAACTGCCATATTAACCATTTTAATTTCAATCCGACACCGCAAAAAACGATGTTTGAATCAGATTTTTAGACACGGTAGATTCGGCCATTTTTAATACAGTTCGATTCAACAAGGCAAACAACAATGTTTAAACTAGGCCTGATCCACTGCTATATGCCTTCAAAAAAGGAACAAAATCATGACCAAATTTTTCTAATTTTTCTGCCTTAAAGCAAATACTTTAACTTGCTTTATGTCTTATCCTCTTGGGAGGATGAAATTGCCTTGAGTAATTTTGTTGTGCTCCCACACCTTATCTTGACCGTTGAGAACAAGGGAAGAAACAAGAGCAGCGATGCGCATGTCAACGTGATCCCCAACGTCAATTCGCTCACAACAAAGCTGAAGCACAATGTATCAAAACAATAGGGTCAGCACCTTAACAAGACTACGATTTAGTGAATTTTCAGTAAAGCCCGCATAAAAGAAACTGGAGATTATTACCTCCAGGCTGAGTTTTGCCAATTAAGCACCTTATTCACAAGAACTATTTTTATACACAAGAACTATCATATAAATGTACTGTATTAGAACATTTTCATTACATAAAATCACAGATTCTTCTGCAGTTATTTGTCTTTATACAGGTTTTTTAATGCAAAGGCCACAATAAATCCTACACAGGTCCGATTTTGAAGATTAATGACTTAATCGTTAGCAGAAAGCCTGAATTTTAGTTTTCGAGAACACTGAAAGCGATCAAAAAGCATCGATTACATTTTCTAAAGAATCGACATGAATGGGCAAAGAAAGAACTTTTTCATGGTGATTTGGGATTTAGAAGTCGACCAATACTAATCTGCTGTACGAGAATTCGTACTAAACCCCCAAATCCCCCTCAAAACGTTTTCTCTTTGGCCATTCATCTTGATTCTTTTAAAATTTGATCGACGTTTTTTTATTGTTTTCAATGTTTTCGAAAACGAACATTTTAGAAACTCGCTTCTAGCTCTAAAAACTGATAACGGAAAAATATGCAAAAAGTCCTAAAATCTAATTCAGGCTTTCTGCTAACGATTAAGCCATAAATCTCCAAAATCGGTCCAGTATACGATTTATTGTGGCCTGCCAAACGTGCATAGTTTATTTTGGCGCACCCGGTATAATAATGTGGTTATTGTATGCATTATTTTGTTTTTCAGAACACCTGAACTTCAAATTTGATAGAGTGGATTTAATTTGCTTAGCTCTTTCTTGTGTGATGGGTCTTTGGTATCTTCTGAAGAAGGTAAGTTGTAAAGTTTTATATTCAAGAATTTTTGCTTCCAGGCTTTTAAATTCATGCTTAAAGGTAACATGCAGTGATAGAAACAAATAGCACCTTTGAAAGATACTGGGTGCGCCAAAGTAGACTACAGTAGCATAGGAATCAAATTTTTCCGCCGATTTTTGCTCTTGGCTCATGGCCGAAAACCCCCAACCCCAAAGCCTCATTTTCACGGACCAATCAGACGGTGAATAAGCGAAGAAGACAAAAGAAACCTGTGAAGATTTTTCTAAATTTGACCTACCTCTATAAATCGCAACCAGGACAAAAAAACTGCTTGATACTTCCCGAATTTATCGAAGAAATGTGCTCTCTAGATGTTTTTGGGTATACAAATTTGGATGCTGGTTAAAATGTCTCCCGGTTTCGAGGAGTTATTGCCTCTTGAATTCACACACAAACCGATGAGGCACTGACCCTTGAACAAAAGGAATTCTGGCCGAGGGACAACAGTGATAACAATAGTCATTGTTGTTAGAACGACTCAAAAACACCAAAAATCTGCGTTTTCCAATTGTTCTTGCTGTTGTTCTTCTGCCACTGTTTCTTTTGTTCAAAATTCAATACCACTACTGTTTCTCTGTGGCAATACTCAAGGGAAGTTTCTGTATTATACTACTTTTGAAGCATATCGAAATCAAGAACTGAAATTAGAGAAAAATAAAACAAATTGCACCAGAGCTTTGATCTTTTTCAAGAATTTATTTAGGCCAAAACGCCAAAGCTCTGGTTTGGAGGTGGACACAAATTTGAGCTTTCAAGATTAATATTTCCCCTCTAAAAGCACCAATACTATCGTACAATGTATCGATGCTCAAGTTACTATCGAGGACTATTTTGAAAGTGGTTAAGCAATGATCAGAGCTAAATTCTCATCGCTGGATCCAAGCAAATCTGTATACTTTTTATGGGACACCCGGTAGAAAAATAAAATACTTGAAGCTCCTTTCAAGGCATCCGATCTTCAATCAATAGACAGATTTAATAGCAATGTACAGCCCAGAAGATTTGACACCAATGCTATCTTTGAGCAACAAGGAGATTTTTAAAAGGGGTATCATTGCATAAAATGTGTAGTCTTTTGTATGTGCAAATGCCTTGTAGGATTTATAGCAGTTTGTTCCTTTAATCCTACAGCATTGGATTGCAAATAATGTTTTTGGCTTGGCATTTTCCCTTAGTGGCATAGAAATGCTGCATCTGAACAGGTATGTCATAGGTAATTTTTTTTAGAGTTAATTAATTAAAGTTACTGATGAACTGATGAAGATTTTAATCAAAACATTTTGCGGAATGACAGTTTGTGTTTTTATATATTTCATTTTCTGTTATTTATTGATGGTGCTTTTAGTTTAATTAATTAAAGTTAATTAATAGAGTTTTTCATTCATTGGGATGGGAGGCAGCAATGGAGAAATAAAGAGACCTTTAAGTTTCTTGATGAGATTGGCTGATTGGATCATGGTCGACACAGTTGGTATATAGCTATCTATATTTATGCTAGACCAAGCTCACGAGAAGCCCTTAGTAATTCTTCCTATCATTTTACAATATTTGTGCCACTTACTTTAGATCAAGCCCATGAGAAGCCCTGAGTAATTCTTCCCATTTTTTTTTACAATATCTCTGCCACTTAATTTGTTGATTATAGTCAAATGTACTCTCCTCCCAGAGGTTTCTTTGGTTTCTTTATCCGTTCCACAGTTCCACTGGTCCATGATGCCATAGCTATTTGTTCGGCAGTTCCATGGTCCGTGATTTCATGGTCTTTGTGGAGGACAGTAGATTTGGTGAAAAATGTTTGCCTGGAAATGGTGTAAATCGATCGAATGTTGTGCGATTGCATTTAATAGGACAAAGAGAACACTTTCTTTAACTCTTTTATAGCTACATGTGATCGATATCTAAATTTTGAGGTCACCTCTCAGAGCTGATTTGTTGATTTCAGTCTCCTCTGCTAAATTTGACAAGACAACTTTCACAATATTCTGTAGTTTATTATTTTGTCGTTGCTTATCAAAGTGGATAACCCCATTTAAGCCAAATTTTTAAAAGGCCTCTCTCTGTATTACAGCGTGCCCCCCATTTATAGGAAGCACTGAAGGCTATTAAGGATTGTCCATTTATTGAAATCATAAAGTGATTCGAATCATAATTTTCGATAATTTTAGTGAGATTTCGGTTCAACATACGCATACGTTGAATTTGTGTTTTTACTTGCAAAGTCGTATGTTGCTTCCAGAAAATATGAATTTATTTCTTATCGTTTGACTTTGTGAATACAACCATTTTGCGGAATCAACCTACACTTTACGAGTCAAATACATAGATTCGACACAGTGTTATCTCAAACCATATCAAAATTAACATGCAAACTTTTTTAGCTCAATAAATGGAAAATCTTTGGTAACCTTTGGAATTTGATATATTTGGGGGGGCTTAATAGAGAGGGGGCTCAATAGAGAGGGAGGCTTAATAGAGCTTTTACGGTAAGCCCCTTTATAGCCTCTTGATTTGATTGAGCTCCCTGGCAATGTTGCTGCTTACATATTTGTTTTATATATCTAACAGTCTTTGGTCTTTATTTGTAGTTTCCCGATTGGTTGTATTCTTCTTGGTGGACTTTTCATTTATGATATTTTCTGGGTAAGTCATTCTTTCTCAAACCAAGAATAATCTGATACATAAACTAAAGACTGTGTTTGGGTGTCATGTTTGCAATGTCTAATTTAAACATCTGAAATTTTCTATCCCCTATTTGTAGTCTTTTCGACTTAGCTCCGTTTTTTCGCTTTAAATCTTAGACCCTAGTCCTAGAGTTAAAGACCCATTGTCAACCATGCTCCTTTGTACGCAGAATGAAAGCAAGACCAAGGGAATTTAGGCCAAAAACGACTTTTAGATAGCACGAAAGTCGACTTTGTTGCCAGAGCAATGGGCCTTTAAGATCATGTGCTAGGATAAGCTGAAAATATGCCCGTTCTTTAATGTAGGGCTTTACAAGAATTTAACAAATTCCTTGTCAGCTAAATATTTCCAACTTTATTTCAACCAGGTCTTCGGCACTGATGTGATGGTCACAGTTGCCAAGTCTTTTGATGGACCTATTAAATGTAAGTTTTTGTCTCTAAACAAGTATCATTACGTGTTAAAAGGAAAAGAAGATGATAAGTATTCTTGATAATATGCGGTTTATTAAACGATTACGAGGTCAATGCTGGAAAATATTTGGACCGTAGTTTGACGTACGGACCTAACGCAGTGAGGGTACAAGGAACAAAAGTCCCAACATTTTTCGGCATGGATCAAGTAATCGTTTAATAAAGGCTTTATTATATGGCAGAACCTTTTGAGAACATTGTGTACATTATTGTACTTTTCTATTGCGTTTTTAATCCTGTGCGTCACTGTAGTTGTTCATTTCGACGTCAACTACATTGGCATTTTCTTCGCATATGATTGCATGTTCGTCTTCAAAGTTTACAGCAAAGCAGTCTTCGAGGAATAAGCTAAACTTTCGCTGACAATTCTTGCGGCCGAAGCCTACACAAGAAGCTCCTCCCTCGTTGTTGATCTTGAAAGCAACACCCGTTCCAATACGGCTTTGAAAATACGGCTTTTGTGGACCGATCAAGAACCAATCAAATTGCTCCGTTGCCGGTCCAAGGAGCCGTATTTTCGAACGCCATACGATAAAAATCTCTTAATCCACTGAATATTGGTCGCTCAAGCATAGGTTCCAAACCTTTAAAAAGGCTGGTGTAAAATTCAGTGACCTATTTCTTTGAATTGAATGACTTCAGAGAAACTTCAACAATTTCTCTATAATTCTACCGTTGGACTTTTCTGAAATCCTCAATATTTTCAGAATTAGAGTGTTTTTTACTTTTTCAAGAATTCAAGAAAAATTTTCAAAAAAACTTCAAACCATCGTAATTTCTAAACTGTGTGAAGCAACATGAAATAATTTCGAAGAAATTCATAGTTTATGGATGTCAACAATATGGCATCAAGCAAAAGTCTGTCACTTTTCTGGTTTATGATTTAGAAATTTGATGACGTCACACCCTCAAATGAGTTGAAATGTAACATGTGCCAACATTTTGAAAAATATTTAAAACTTCTGAAAAGTCCAACGGTAGAATTAAAGATAAGTGACTAAAGTTTGTTTCAAGCTACTCAGTCCCAAGAACCAGATCACAGAATTTTACACCCACCTTTTTACGCTGAGTTAAAGATTTGGAAGCTATGCTGGTCGCTCGGGGCTCCTGGAAAATCACTCACTTGGCTGAAGGGTCACCTTCTTTAGTACACTAAAGATGGAAAAGAAATTAGAATGATATGACGTTGAAAAAATTTTCACTCGGGGTTTTCCCAGCTCAAATGGAAGCATATTTATACCCAGTTCAAAAGGGCCCCTTTTATGAAGTGAGAAGAAGCTATCCCGTCAAGTCTAACGGTAGAGCTGGAGCCTGCTCGCAAAGCTGTTTAATTTAACAGACTCTTATGTTATGTTAAAATTTCATTTTACATCAAACTTTTTCCAGTGGTATTTCCAATGGACTTCCTGGAACATGGCATTTATGGAAAGAACTTTGCGATGCTTGGTCTAGGAGATATTGTTATTCCAGGTATATTTATGGATATTTACCATGTCTAGTTTAAAGGGGCTACACACAATTATTGTAAACAATTGAAAAGTACGGGACAGCCTGCGCATGTGACTAAAGCCGTCAGATTTAATGACGGCCAGTTTCATCGCAGTTTCTACGTAAGTTTAATCGCAGTGTTTTCTTGTCATGTCTATGAAATGTGATGAAACTTTCGATACCCATTAAAGGGAATCGACATAGAAGCTGGCCCGGGCCAAGTTAAAGATATAATCTATTGTATTCAACAACTTAGACCCCTGCCGTTTCATTGTGTGGCGAAGAAAATAATGGGTTTGTGGGCGTTTCTTGAGCCCATTTATAGCAGCTTGTCGATATAGTTATGTCTATTCCCTTTAAACTTTCAAATATTCGGCGTTGAATCAATTAAACAAATCCTCTATCAAACCTTCGATTACAAAGATTGTCGCAGATACTTTGGATTATTATTCTCTGTGTGAGTGAAATCGTCATTGGCTGTGTTGTGTTTAGCCTATTAACACAATCGATGATTTACCTTGCAGTGCCACGCAGAGAAAACGGGTTGTACAGCCCCTTTAAGTCAAACCCTCAGCCAGACAATGGATTTGTAATTTTCAAATCGATCTTATAGTTTTTGTTGTACGATTTTACAAACTCACCCAGTATTGTCTGTCTCTTGTCGCAACTTTGCTCTAAGTGAGCATTTTCTTTTTCAGGAATTTTCATCGCACTTTTACTGAGATACGACTGCAGGTAAGTTGGCTGTCAAAATTATGTTTAATGTTTTCTACAGGGACACCTGCTTCCATCCTGCGTGGAGCCTTTACTTTCCACTACAAGGAGAGCCAATTCGGATCTGCAATTCACAAGATAGTCCAAGTTTGAGCAAAAAATGTTGTTGTTGTTGTCGTTTCACAAGATCCGCATTGCCTCAACCTTCGCAGTGGAAAGTAAAGTCTGCTTGCAGGCTGGCTAACCTGCCTCTGGTCAGTAGTGTTAGATATATTATCCAACCAAAATTTTGCATGTCAAACAATGTAAAACTTTCGTATATTTAAACTCATCTCCATTCATTTATTTTGATTATGGAAAGTTTCGAAACGAGTTTGATTGTTTAAAGAGTTGTCAGATTTGCGTTAGATTGCCTGTAAACCTTACAATGTACAGTAAGGGCCTGATTACATGGAAAGGGCTGGCTCTCCTTAGAGGCTTGAAATTGATCTTTCTGTCGAAATGCAGTTGGAATCAATCCTACTTTCTTGCAACAAACTTTCCTCGACAATTTTCTTGCGGCTTTTGTCTTGTTGCGCGACAGTTATCGTCATACGGAAAACCAGCCTAAAGCCCGTTTTCTACTAGCCGCGATGCCACAAATGCCAAGCATATGCTCCTTGGGGACAAAACGCTTTTTTTTTCGCCGTGTGAACTTTTTTCTGTCGCAATACAGTCTGAATCAAATCCATCGTGCGTTCTTGCGACAAACTTTCCTCGACCTTTTTCGCGCGACTTTGGTCGCTTGGTTAAAACCATATTTTTCAAAGACGAAGATGATATCAAGTAGCGAGTTTACCTTTTACTCCAACTCATGCAAATAATTCTTACTTGTTTCTATTTACAGTAAACCAGAAAGAAACAGAAAACCATTCTTCTATGCCAGCTTCATTGCTTATTTCCTTGGACTCGTGTTAACCGTCTTTGTTATGCACTTTTTCAAAGCCGCTCAACCAGCCCTGTTGTACCTCGTTCCTGCATGTATTGGAAGTGCCATCCTTGTTGCTATTGTCAAAAGAGAGCTAACAGACCTATTCAAGTAAGTTGTTTTCGCATTGTCAATTGAAAATGCACAAATACATGCACTTGGGCTCTGATGCCAAATAATCGCTTTTTTAGCCTTGTCGTACTCATTTTTAGGGGACACCGGGGCTAGTTGTAACACTTTTTAGACCCCGTTTACACTTTGCCGGTACGAAATGAATACGGCATGAAACTGTGCCGTATTGGCCTCCCGTTTACACTATGCCGGCATAGTTTTTACCTGAATACGGTACGAAATGAATACGGCATGCCAACTGGCTTTATCGCTCAACCGGCATGGTGTAAACGGCGAATACAGCATCATTTCATGTCGGATTTACATCGAGGCGATTATCTGGCAACTGAGAGCATGCGCTTTGACTAATCCTCGATCTGCGCATGGTCAAAAACCTATCGTATTCATTTTGTGCTGGTATAGTGTAAACGGTGATTCCGTTTCAACAGAAACACCAATACGGCACAGTTTTATGCCGTATTCATCTCATACCGGCGTAGTTTAAACGGGGTCTTAGAAAAAGGAAATTTTCTCCTTGTGAGCAAACCGCAGACCTGTCCTTATACCACCATGTGTTGTGTTTGACCATTGGCTATTGAACATATGTTGTTTCACAAATATGGCGCTTTTAGATTTTCGGTAAATTGCAAATGAAAATCAAGATCGGAGTGTTACAACTTGCCCTGAGCTTGGGGCAAGTTGTAACAGGTACCGGGGCAAGTTGTAACAGAACAAAATAAACAGTGAATGAAGTCTGTCTGCTAGTATAATCCTACTTTTTACATCAAATAAACTCAAAATCAGGGAAGATATAATCAAATAAACTCAAAATTAGATCAAATACATTTCATTCAGTATTATTTCCTTTTGTGCACACCAGATGTCTCAGCTGCTTTCGCTGATCTGAAGATCTTGAAAATCACCTGCTGAATGTATTAGTTTCACTCGATTTCACCCTCAGTAAACTCTGATTCTATATCAAGCATATTGAACAATTTGTTTCAGAAAGAACTTGTTTTTGTGTGAAATTTATTGCTTTGTTACAACTTGCCCCAGACCGACAAGGTGTAAAATGTACTGTTCTGGAAAAATGCATTTGAATATATAGCATTAAAGCTCGATTTCAGGAGAAACAATACATATTTTACTCCAATACCAATACTGCATGGGAAATAGGAATTCACACCAACTACGGAACGCTGCAGAATGAAAAGTTTTGAAATATTGGAGGTACTAACAAGACATTCATTCACACATAAGCTGGTGAGCACAGCTTTAATAGCGGCAGAGAAAAACCCTCTGCTGCAACTTGCCGCTATTACTTCTAGCCCCGGTCTCCCCTACCTTTATGTTTTGGATGATATGCTGCCTATTAAAAGTTTATTTGGAATAAGAATCTTGCAATTCTCACAAATTACTCTCATAATATAGAGGCAGGATAAGTTTCTAGATTAGCTGCGTCTGTCACTGATGAAGTCAAAAGGAAAGTATAATACGGTTATGTCCAAAATTATTCACATCCATGCCAAATTCGGAATATTTGAATCGTTTATCTGCGGGAAACTTTTAGTGTGGCTGAGGTTACATGAGAATGCGACAGAAGGCAGAAAATGCACTGCCAGGGACATTTCAAGGAATACAATATCTTGGGTAATTGTTCCGGAAAAAGAATTATTCAAAATACCGTAAAAGCTCTATTAACCCCCTCTCTAATAAGCCCCTCCCCTCTGAGCCAAAATCTTAACCCCACTTACATCAAATTCCAGAGGTTACCAAAGATTTCCCATTTATTGAGCTAAATAAGTCTGCAAGTTAATTTTGATATGGTTAGAGATAAAGCCGTGTCGAATTTGTGTACTCGTAAAGTTTGGGCCTAACTGTGTATCAATTTCGACCTTGCTGATCATCACTCTGGCCTTTATGGCTAGAGCTACGAAGTCTTTGCAACAAACAAAATAGATCTTCCACATTTGATTTTGCAAGAATTAGGTAGGAGAAGATTGAAAAGATTTTAAAATGGTGCACTTTTCCTAACTGATTCGAAAATGATTGCCTATGCATGGCCTTATCAAATTGTTTGGTCCTTGTTTATTTTACGTGGAGAACAGTTCGTTCGAGATTACGCAGCAAGAATACCGGGTGTCCCAAAAAATGTATACGGATTTGGTTGACTCCAGCGATGTGAATTTAGCTTCAATCAATGTCTAATCACTCTAAAAATGTTCCTCGATAGTTAACTTGAACATTGGTACCTCGTTTGTTGGTATTGGTGCTTTGAGAGCAGACCTGTCAATCTTGAATGCTCAAATTTGCCTCTTCCTGCAAACCAGAGCTTTGGCCTTTTGGCCTAAGTAAATTCTTAAGGCACAGTGTATAAATCAACGATAGCCTTGATGAAATTTGAGCAATATGAGATCTTGAGTTATTTTGTTTTCCAGAAGTCACCCTTAAGTCACCCATTGGGCAGTTTCTTCATTTTTCATTAATTTCAGTTCTTAATTTCGATGTGCTTCAGGAATTTGCTTAGGCCAAAAGGCCAAAGCTCTGGTTTGCAAGTGGACGCAAATTTGAGCTTTCAAGATTGATATTTCTGCTCTCAAAGCACCAATACCAACAAACGAGGTATCTATGTTCAAGTTAACTATCGAGGAACATTTTGAGAGTGATTAGACATTGACTGAAGCTAAATCCACATCGCTGGAGTCAACCAAATCCGTATACATTTTTTGGGACACTCGGTAAATGGCCTTTACTATTACGCATCATCTCATATTTAGTGTATTTTTCAAGGCATTGCCAGTAAATTAGGGATACGGGCATGCCCTTACATCCTTGTCTATTCAGCATTTCATAAATAAACGGGCAAGCTTGTTCAATTGTTTCAGATACGAAGATCACCCAGAAGACATGATAAAAAAGGACGGTGACACAGATGAAACTGTTGCTGCCAAGCAACAAGATGCTGCCAAGCAACAAGATGCTACAACAGATGAGTCCAAAAAGGACCAGTGACCTATCTTATTTATTCATAGTTTAGCCTTGATATCATTTTATGCAAAATGTTATAACTTCAGCTAGATTCAGAATTTATTGTGGATTGCCTACAATGTTAACATGCAGATTTCTCGTTTTCTTCCTGCTTCCAGTCCTCGTTGAGAAAGCTTTAAAGGGAGTACAAAGACCAGCAGCCTTTGCCGTCGTTTGTGTTTGTTTTTGTGAATTTCGGACAATCAGTTATTCTGGAAGCTGTGGAGAGCAAGTCGCTGACTTCGCGAAAAGCATGCTGGTCTTTGTACTCCCTTTAAATGAAATTGAATTAACCGCACGCATTCTCAGGCTACACGTATTCTAGCAGGTGTGTGCGCTACCTCACTCTGCACGGAAGATTCCCTGTTTGGAAGGCCACTGCTCCCCGAATACCAAAGCAATAATATCGAAAACTGTCTTGTTTCATTGCCAATATGTTCAATTATGTTCAGTAATTTACCTGGCTTTAATCGGCCATTCCTTCCCGTGGATATGGGAGATTTTCTGCAGAAGGCCCCTTCCGAAAACCTGCAAAAACGAGTGAAAACAATGAGCAAATTTTCCTTGGTTTGCCTTGCTACCCCTAAATATATTTGCCGGTATCATCATCTTGACATCCCATGTGAGAAACTGTAGGCTCGATTTTTCAAAACTAAAGAAAGTTTCCAACATGGATTAAAGTGTTGATGAATGTTTTGACATTGTTTGAGTGCAAGTTCTGTTTGTACTTGTTTTGATATCTTACTGTGTACTTTGAAAGTCCTTTTAACAATACACATTTTTTGTACATTTGAAAAATTAAATACATCGATTCCATTGAAATAGATGAGCGTTAAATGCTGAATTAGTCCCGTAAACAAATCCACTGTTTGTGCATCAAATATCGCATTTTGAAAGGAGAAATTCCTTTGTAATTAGCTAAATTCAAAAGGAAAGATCCTTATCTAGATACAGGCTGGTCTTTGGGTGAAAGATCAACGAAAATACTTGTTGGAAATCCATTTATATCGCAGCAATCCCAAAACATATGGAGATTTACTTTGTATCAGAAGAAAGTGCAAAGGCAAGTTACAAGATGAGACATTTATTTTGAATTTCCGTTGAATAGTCGCAATAAATTGGCTTATCAGAAAACAGCCAAATTAAAAATTCCCCCGACAGTTTCTTGTCCAGCCCCTTTAACACTCGTCTAATTTAAAGGGCATATGAGACACTCGGTGACGGTGATGCATGAATTACAAGCAGTAAGCTCGGAACTCTAGGGGACAGCCTGCCTTAACGCGGTCCTGAATCTTTGCTGACCAACTGCTGATGACCTCTTGTTATCGCACAATAGTGGTAACGTCAATATCAGTGGGGAACAAAACTTCTTAATCCTTGCATAATTCTCTGAAATTTCTTTGGCTGATGATTGAAAAGAAGTGAATAATGGTTATGAGCGGGCTATTTATGCCTATACTTGAAGTAACGAAATTCTAATGAGTGCGCGCGTCCGATTATTTTATTTTAGTGCAGATGTGCTTCACGGTGCAACTGGCGCAAAGCAACATCCAGCGATATTCGCTGCTCATCGCACCTTATGACGTCACACGCAATCACACACAAAAACAAACATTTGCTGAAGTAATTAAAACATATAAAAATCTAGACAATAAATATTTACAGTCCTTTCAGACGGAATTCAGATAACCTACGAAATGTTTTGATCAAATGGCTTGAGAGAACTGCCCATAGTTGGTCCTTGGATGCTGAACTGCCCTTGCTGAGCTGTGTGGCCTAGCTGCATCATCATTTGTGCTTGACCTGAAGGAAATAAATGCTGAATATCAGATGCTCAAAAACGTAGAACCTTTTTCTGGCGAGGAGCATGGTGGCTAGACACTGCTGGTGTGCTTCTATACAGGCTAGGAATGAGGTACGGGTCACTTCTAAGCGGAGAAATTTAGATGGGTATTTTGAGGTACCTATGACCCTAGGCATCTTGGAAAGTGATGGTGATCAGCGATCTGTTGGGGTTTAGGGGGTTAAATCGGGGGTTAAAGTTTGACCACTCTGAGCAAGCACCTCTGCGGAGGAGAAACAAGGTTTTCCATTTAAATGACGCACGCGCTGGCCTAGATCTGACCAAATTAAGCTAAAACCACTATATAAAGA
This sequence comes from Aurelia coerulea, assembly GCA_039566865.1. Taxonomy (NCBI): domain Eukaryota; kingdom Metazoa; phylum Cnidaria; class Scyphozoa; order Semaeostomeae; family Ulmaridae; genus Aurelia; species Aurelia coerulea. The sequence continues at coordinate 11,890,835 of CM076963.1, forward strand.
AGTTAGATGCTGAATGATAATTAGTAGTTTCTCAAAACAATGGTCACGTGACATGAAATCACCCTTTTCCTTATATGGTAACTATCAATAAATGGCCAAATGTGTTATGAAAAGAGGAAAATGGGATTGGCATCACTTCTATGTTTTTTGACGATTTATAGAAATCGTTGCGAAAATCAAATTGATCAGTCAACTTTTATTTTCTCCATTTCTAAAAGCCCTTTTTGATTTAGCTGACTAATTATCCTGCTAAAACAACTTCTCTCACTTCTTTCACTTGATTTGACAGGGTGCTCTTGGTATGTGTTTGTGACTAACTACACTTTCATATCTACTTGGTAAAGTTTTTAGGAACTTTCATGTAAGTAGGACTCAAAGCATTTACGGACGACCATTACATCTCTTCCTTATCTTCGAAATTGCAAATTAGCATGTTGGAGTGGGGTTGTTAAACATTTATCAGCCCTTTGGTTGATCTCGTTGCGTATCAAAGAAAGAGTAATAGAAGAACTTGCTAAATGTGCTTAAAGTTGATATAGATGTTATCAGAATAATGTGAAGATCTGTTGTAAGAAGCTTTTCGACAGAAAGTACCTCATTGAAAACAAAATAGTTGATCATCGTTGCTTCCTGCAAACCAATAATCTTTGCGACTGCATACTTTACGTGCAAATGTTATCGCGAAAATCAGGAACCTCTCAGACCAAAGAATGTTTATATGGTACCCGTTATATCTCAGCATGGATGGAAAAGAACATTTAAAATCAAGTGGACTGAGAGTGCATTCCCAGAAGACATTGAAGAATTGCTGGTAGAGTGGAAGATGTCATTTTCTTACGATTTTCTGACGATTTTCTGACGATTTTGTGACGATTTTCTGACGATTGCGACGAAAATGGCGACAATAAGTGACACGGAGTATCAGGGATACTTTCTTTTAAATTATTACGTTGTATTTGGTACGTTGTTCATGGTGCAAGTACTTCCAAGTAAAACATAGAAGTGATGCCAATCCCATTTTCCTCTTTTCATAACACATTTGGCCATTTATTGATAGTTACCATATAAGGAAAAGGGTGACTTCATATCACGTGACCATTGTTTGGAGAAGCTACTAATTATCCTTCAGCATCTGACTTCTTTATATAGTGGTTTTAGCTTAATTTGGTCAGATCTAGGCCAGCACGTGCGTCAGTTAAGAAGAAAACCGTGTTTCTCCTCCGCAGAGGTGCTTGCTCAGAGTGGTCAAACTTTAACCCCCGATTTAACCCCCTAAACCCCAACAGATCGCTGATCACCATCACGTTCCAAGATGCCTAAGGTCATAGGTACCTCAAAATACCCATCTAAATTTCTCCGCTTAGAAGTGACCCGTACCTCACTCGTAGCCTGGTCTATATGGAGCAGCGCTGCAAATATTATGTACTTGCGGAGGAATGATTTCCATAGTTCTGCGGAGGAGGTATATGGAAGAACGCTGCAACTGTTATGTACCTAAGTACCTACGAAGGAATCATTTCTTTTGTTCTGCGGAGGATCTCCTCAATAGTAGTAAATAATGTTTTCCTCCTCAAAAGAACAAAGCTTTGGGAATCCAGCACCACTGTGGCGTCTAACTATCCATGCATGGAGGAGGTAAAGCACAGTGGAATTTTTAAAGCATTTTTCACATGCTTTCATTTTCTTTTCGACCCGGTAGATAGTACAATAAGTTTGAAAAAGCCTATCTAGATGTAGATTTTGGACCGATGTTCGGTATTCATGTTGATATCTACCGGATGTTGCAAAAACGCAACAGGTTTGAATAATTCTAATGCAAACCGTTTTATACTTATTATTATTATCATTATTATTATTATTATTAAATATCTATTTAAAGTAGGCTAGAAAATGAATAGCTAAATTGCAGCTAATTAAGGCCTACTATTTACAATATACAGGGTGTCCCAAAAAAATTGTGCCCCGTTTGTCTGAAGATAGTGACAAAACGTCAAAAGATTTTCGCCAAAATTTTGCATGGTAGTGCTCTTCAGATGTTCAAATAAAGTTTGCCACCATCCCCATGAAAATCCGTTGAAAAATGATGGAGCTATGACCTTCAGGAGACCAAATTTGCCCGATCACTGAAACCAGCGGTCGGCCATTTTGTCTTACTATTTTGCAGCGATAAATAGCTTCATGGATTGAAAATGAAACAGCAGCCTCCAATGTCATAGCTCTCGTGAAAATTCAGATAATCCTCGGAGAGTTCCACTATTTCTGACCTCACAACAATTATTTCTTACCTCACGTGAAGATACTTATCACTGCAAAATAGTAAGACAAAATGGCCGACCGCTGGTTTCAGTCACTAGGCAAATTTGGTCTTCTGAAGGTCATACCTCCATCATTTTTCAACGGATTTTTGCGGGGATGGTGGCAAACTTTAATTGAACATCTGAAGAGCACCATCATGCAAAAGTTTGTCGATAATCTTTTGCCGTTTTGTCGCAATCTTGAGACAAACAGGGCACAATTTTTTTGGGACACCCTGTACATAATTTACAATAAAACTAAAATTAATATATATTACAGGACAAATCAGAGTTAAAATCTATCATGTTAGAAACCCAACTTGCGGGATATATACTTTGCAAAGCCTACAGTTGCATGTTCCACCATTCCAACATCTAATTCGTTTTTTGAACATAGGAAGGCTGTTTGATTGTTTTAGTTCTTGCGGTAAATGCTGCCACAGTTTATTTCCAAGGTAAGTAATGGACTCAACTCCAAAGGACGTAGTTCGTACTTTTGGCAGTTGAGCGTCATTACCATGCCTTAGTAGGCAGTACCTAATATTTCGTTGCATGAAAATATCCTTCATGAATGGTGGATTCAGACCGCATTTTGTTTTATAAATTTCAGTCATGAGCAACTGTAGGTTTCTTACATGGATTGGCACCGATTTAGATTGCTCTAGGAGAAAACCGAAATCATTCTCGTAATCTTTATATGCAATGCGTAATGCCCTTTCTTGAATATGATTTATTCTATGATTCAAAGCTCTATCATAGAATAGGACATATAACTTATTATTGGACAATTATTTTTATTCAAATCTGCAATAATTAGATAAATTTTTGATATATTTTCCAGTGTTTTTGATTATTACTTTGAAACAGCTGGTGTCATGTCATAGTTTTTTTCACATTTATTGCGTTTTTTTTGGGACATTCGGTAGGTTATAATTTGGAGAATTGGTTAGTGATAAAATTTTCAGAGTTGAAAATTGGCTTATTGTACGATTCATCCTGGCCTGCCAAAAGTAGATCGTTGTTTGCGTACCCGGTATGATGATATACATGAGGTACTGTATGATACATACCAAACTGCAACGGCATTCCTTGATTATGGATTGACTGTTGTTGAAAACTTGGTGTTGATTCTTGTGGCATATTTTGAAATGGAAGCCTTATCAGCTGTTGTTGTTGGTGGCTAGCATGTCCTCCATAAGTGGCAATATTCATGCTGCCAGGCACTAAAATTAGAAACATAGTCAGTTTACAGTATATACAATACAGGGTGTCCCAGAAGAATTGTTCGACGTTTGATTAAATGTTAAAAATAACGAAATACTGAACGGGCTCCATGGTAAAACAATCACATTGCTGAGATTTTAAATTAATTTTAGACACCAGAAGCTAGCAAATTGGCTAAATATTCACAGAGTTACGAGCTTTTGAAGTTCAAGTTTGTGCGAAAGCTGAAACCAGACGCCCCTAAATTGCATATTTTGTGAAAATAGAATCTCGTTTATTCAAAGCAAATCTAAAGGAATTTCAAAAGCACTTTCGATAAACTAGCTTTTTATAACATTTAATCAAGTTTATGGATGCTTGGAGGAATCCTGTTCAGCACAATTTGGAATCAACCCGTCTCTCACTGATTATGTTTTCATTCCATGTTTTTAGCATATTTTGAAATGGAAGCCTTATCAGCTGTTGTTGTTGGTGGCTAGCATGTCCTCCATAAGTGGCAATATTCATGCTGCCAGGAACTAAAATTAAAAACACAGTCAGTTTACAGTATATACATTATGTGTTATTGTATTTTTGTGAGGGTCGACGAAGGAAAATTTATTGGTGGATTTAGGGGGCAAGTGGGGGTAATTTCCCCCTTTATCGTGAAAACTCAGCTTGGTGCCCCCTGATGGCAAGGATTGTGTCCCTCATTGTGACCATATGGCATTCTTTGTTAATCAGTTTGATAAGAATGTGGGGGAAAAAGCAAATCAAGACGTTATTTAGCAGAAAAACCTGCTCTTTCTTCAGTTTTGGGCTGGCTTCTGCCCTTAATCTAACTACTTTATCAACTTTAAAACTTCAACAAACACAACAATGTGATCTGTTTTTGACAGGCCAATTTTGAAAATTATTGATCTGTGCTGCAACCAAAATAGCAAATTATGCTTGACACTTTTTTCGCTTCTTTGGCTGCCTGCTTCTTTCTTGCATTTTAAGATATTTCTTTTAAATTCTTGGCCTGGAAACAACCAAAATTATTAAAAATATCGATCAAATGTTCTAAAGACTGACCAAAACTATGCGGTTATTAAACGATTACAAGGCCAATGCTGGAAAATCTTTGGACCCCGGTTTGACGTACGGACCGAACGCAGTGAGGGTACAAGGAACTAAAATGTCCAAATCTTTTCCAGCATGGATCGAGTAACAGTTTAATAGAGGTTTTGTTGTATGACAGAACCTTTTGTTTACATTCAGAAGTCCTTCTCTTGAGAGGAAATCTACAATGAAACCAAAGCGAAGTGATTTCTGATTCAGATTTAAGGCATTGAAATCTGAATGCTGCTAATTGCTATTTTCGTCGCCCATTATGCCCATCAGTTTACAAGAGAAGTTTCCAGTCGCTTCAAAATATCAAAATGCAAAATCTATTTAAAAAAACAACGATTTGGGTTAAAATCCTACTTACTGACTTGGAAAATCATCCAAACCCAAAAAACGCAGCATTTTATTAAGTCTACTTGCATTTTAGAAACTTATGCCAAAACTCATCCGTCCAAGCACAAGAGATAAGGCAGGATTTAGGACAACTCGAAGCATGTATTTCAATTGCCAAAACTCGAAGTTTAGGTTAATTCTTATTGATATTTTTGTTTTTAAAGTACCCAATGATAAACAAATAACAGTAATTAAAACTGTTTTTCTTGTTAAAACTGTTTACCGGAGAGTAGTGATACTTGTCTGTCCTGCGGCCAAAATGGGTGACGCTCGAAAAAAACGATGTTCTTACCCCATTTTTAAAATCTCCTAAAATCAGTGTAAAGAGTTTAAGTAAAAAGTCAATACTCTGAGGATCTAACTCAGAGCTTCGCGACAACATGGACATAATGGGCGACACTACTCTAAATATCATTTATTTTGACTAAGGGATTGTCCAAACTGGTCAGTTGTTTTTCAAGCATACCAAAGTAAATTTTCCCTTCAATTTGAGTATCCAGATATTGCAGTTTTGGAAATAAGTTATTTAGCAACCGAATTCAGCTGCTCCTCAAGCTGAACATCTGAATATTGGCTGATGGATGAGATAGAATCTTTCTGGATATCTAATCGAAACATTTGGCACTTCACATTGTAAGCATATTAAGTAAAGTCGGCAAAATGTTTTATCATCGAAGCCCTGGTATGTAGTTTATCAGTTGTTTTCCACAAGTTAAAGAGTTGAAGCCAAATTGATCTTTCCACTATTTTGATAGTTGTTTGTACGCTGAATTCGCTTTCCTTGCTAAAAATGTAATATCTCCTATAGATTTTCAAATATCGAGGCAAGAACAGACCATCTGCTGTTTCAAAAGCGGGCATCAAGGGGCCTGGTACCTAGAAACTTGTGACGTACTGTCCGAAAGGATTTGTTTCTTTGCGTTAGATTTCCTTTGTGTTGGTTGCGAACGAACATATTTGCTGCGATTAGGAAGGACAACATGAGTTCAAATTCCGAGCATGGTACTTCTGGGGAAGAGCGGAGCGATTTTGAGGCTGATTTTGATGAGCCGAAAATGAACCAATCAATTCAGATAGTCCCTAAAAATCAAATCATTGATTGTCATAATCAGCCTAGTGTAATGATTTATTGTGGCTGGTCAAAGGTGAATAAAAACAGGTTTTTGGTGCAATTAATGAAATTAAGCACTGAAAATAAATTTGTAGGTACACACCAATTTGTCCCTCAGGGGCACCTGTAAATTTTTCTCTTCTTTCAAATTCCTTTGCCATCAGGGAATTCTTCAGTTGAATGAAAAGTTCATGTTTATTTTCTTGCAAAGATTTTATGTTTTCCTCCAAATGATTCTTTTTCTCTCTAACTTTTTCCAGCTCTTTTTCCAGTTGCTAAAGCAGTGGAAGACAGCAATGTTATAACGTTTACACATGATATGAACTGTAGAGATATTTGGGGGTGGTTCCATAGACTTAAGACTTTTCGTCCCTTGTTTCTTTGCATTCTTTGATTTGCTGATATCACTTGCTCGATAGGGACTCATACCATTACTCTTTATAAAATGGGCCCCCTTTAGGCTCGTGAACTAAAAAAGGGAATTTATACCAGAACGAGACTAAAGAAGAAACGTAACCAAAATCCTACAGAAGAAAATGAACTTAAATTTAAAAGACAAAGAAATAAATGTGTTTCCTTGAGAAAAAAGGCAATTAAGCAGCACTTCAAACAAGCAACAGAAAATGGACTGGTATCGAATCGTGCTTTCTGGAACCTTGTCAAGCCTTTCCTCTCTAACAAAGGAGGCTTGGCGGGTAGTGATATCTCCTTAGTTAAAAATAATGCAATCATTACTGAAGACAGAGATCTAACGGAGATATTTAACGATCACTACATCAACATTGTAGAAAAATCTAGCGGTGTAAAACCTTGCAACATTGCAGATACGGTTGCAACTGATGATGATCGGCAAATCATTAAGTTGATTCTTGAAGAATACAAAAACCATCCAAGTATTTTAGCTATCATTCAAAATCCTGAAATAAATTTCAATTCATTTTCCTTTCACGAAGTAGAAGATTGTCAAGTCAGGGAACAACTAAAGTCTTTAGACCGTAGGAAATCAACGGGTGAAGATCAAATACCACCAAAACTGGTTTTGTTAGCTGCAGACGAGCTTGCACTCCCGTTAACAGATGCAATTAATTGCAGTATACGAAACTATAGGTTTCCAAATAATGGAAAACGTGCCGCTGTCTGTCCTTTAGATAAAGGAGAGGCAAATCGTACAGTTGAACGAAACTTTCGTCCTGTCAGTATTCTCAATATTTTCTCCAAAATCTATGAAAAATTTTGAAAAATCAACTTATCCCATACCTAGATGAAACACTTTCCCTTTTCATTGCTGCTTACAGAAAATCATATGGCACACAACATGTCCTAATAAGAATGCTTGAAGAATGGAGATTTAAGCTCGATAACGATAATATTGTAGGGGCTGTCCATATGGATTTGTCAAAAGCATTTGATTGTATTCCACACGATTTACTCATAGCCAAACTACATGCCTATGGCTTAGATGAAAATGCTCTCGTCCTTATTTACTCTTACCTAAAACGGCGGAAACAGTCTGTGAGAATCAATAATACGTATAGTTCTTTTCAAACTATTTTATCAGGTGTTCCTCAAGGCTCTGTTTTGGGCCCCATTTTATTCAATTTTTATATAAACGATCTTTTTCTGTTTATCAAACGAGCGACGTTACATAATTATGCTGATGATAACACTCTAGCTTATTTTTCCAAGACTCTACCAAATTTGATTGAGGTGCTGGAAGAAGAAGCTGGAGTTGCTTTGACTTGGCTAAAACAAAATCAAATGATAGCTAATGCAGACAAATTCCATGCACTTGTTATTAGAAAGGATCGAACGAATACAAGTGAAGAAAATTTCAACATCCAAGGAAAAATAATCAAATCGGAAGAAACGGTTAAATTGCTAGGTATTCAACTAGATCATAAACTGAACTTTGAACAGCATATCTCTGAAATTTGCAGAAAAGCCGCATCACAACTCAATGTTTTAAAAAGACTGAAACAATATATTGGCTTTAATGAAAAGAAGATTCTTGTCCAGAGCTTTGTATATTCAAATTTTGATTATTGCCCTCTGGTATGGTACTTCTCATCAGCTAAATCTGTACAAAAAATTGAGAAGATTCAAGAACGTGCCCTTAGATTTTTACACAATGATCACCTTAGTTCATATAGCGACTTACTTTCCAAATCAGATAGGTGTACTATGCATGTTTCCCGTCTAAGAGTTCTCTGCATAGAAGTTTTTAAGACTTTAAACAATTTAAATCCCTCTTTCATGCACGATATTTTCAAAATAAAATCTTCCAAGTACTCATTACGTAACTCCAATGACTTACAGCATTATAGACCAAATCAAGTCACCTTTGGGTCCAACAGCCTTCGATCATTGGGACCTCAGATCTGGAATACACTGCCAAATGAAATGAAATCGGCCGAAAACCTAAATAGTTTTAAAAATATGATAAAGAAGTGGGACGGCCCAGACTGTAAATGTAGTGCCTGTCAATACGTATCAATGAACTAGTTTTCTTTAGTTTTCTATATTTAGTTAGATTATCAAAATACTGTAAAAATATTTATTTATGTAATTATATATATCCATCGATTTAGATTAGTTTACTTTGTACATTTGTATATAGTAAGCTAGAGTATGTACATAATCGATGTAAAATAATTTGACAAACAAACAAAGGCCCATATAGAGTGGTTCCGTATTTACCAATCAAATTTTGGGGATGCCTTCTTTATCAATTCACTTTTTGAAATGGAATAGACATACTGTAGCTATATTGAATGGCCACTACTGTATATACTGTTCCTTGTTTCCTTAACTGCTCTCTCAAAAGTGCTGTATTTATTTCACAAATAACAAAATTGGAAAGGCGTAAGAAAACAACACACGCTATAGTGACGAAAGGGAAGGTATTTCCTTTCAAATAAAATATTTTTTGAAACATTTTTTGAATTAACCAAGGATGGAAAAAATATTTTAAGTTCTGGGACCGAAAAGTCGTTGAAAAAACTTTCTATGACAGCAAGGTGCTCCAAACCAGAATCAACTTTTGCCAGGTCATGATAGAAATATATGGGGCAGATTTTGAAGATTGGTCAGTAATCCTCAATCTAAGTTGCAAAGGATGTTTTAGCAAATTTAGCAAATTATAAACAGTATTTTTGTAGTCTGGAGACAGCCTAAATTAACGAAGCATCAATCCAATTTCTTAAGACTTTAGTTTGAAATGCAAAGAGCTAATGCAAATTTTGGATTTTCACGCAAAATCGAATCATCAATTCCCCTTTCTTCTTGCATTTCTTTCTTTCTGGAGACGTTAACAAATTTCTGAGACCATTTGTGCTGTGGTACTGTAATGTGGGCTTCCTGTGGTCATGAACAAGGGAGAATTTCGTTTTCGACCAATCAGCGCATTTGTTGACATTTGGGGCCTCGACCAATCAGAATGCACCATGACGTCACGTCAATGGCGGAAGCTGTGGGAAGCTGCGAGGAAAACATCTCCCCCAATATCGCTCGAGCTGACAACGGTTATCCAACTATTGACCGATTTTATTGGTTTACATCAAAGTTTGGTAAATTTTGGAACTTTCTGCCACTGCAATTTTCGATCAATCGTTTTCTTCAAGAGAAATCGTTTTTTAAATAACACTGACATTCGAGGCTTTGATAAGAATACCATCCCCTTAGGCCCTTTTTCAAACCTGCGATCTTTCGCCTTCTCTTCCAAGAAAAGTCGAAGATTTCCTTAACTTTTCGTAGCCACGTCCCACAAATGAAAATTTTTCACGAAAATAATAGTCACCCGAGTCCCCTGGGATGGCGCGATTCTTTGTTTTGGCCAAAGTAAATCTCATTCATCAGTTTCCTCGGCAGCGTTCTTTTGATTCTCTTACTTGATTGGCTCTTTTGAGAAATTTGGCGGGAAAAAAGCTCGGTGACTGGAAGAAGGAAATGTCAGGTGCTAAGTTTATTCAGTAAACAAATATGCCGAAGTTTAAGAAAACTTGTGGAAATCCCTTCCGCACAGAGTGGGTCAAACAATACAGAACATTCTATGCTTGTGAAATTGAAAGCTGAGGGATTGCTTGTTGGTTTGTTTCCTTGTTTTAATTCGATCTTTGATTGAAGAGGGAGGAAGGAAAAAGTGGAGATAAGTTGTACAGAGAAGAAGAGAATGTTTGCACATCATGCCCGAAGAAAGTTTCAAACCCGACTGGCTCGATATATACGTGCATCGCATAGATTGAGAATAATAAAACAGGTAGATATAATCTAAGAAACGTTCTTATGGAATGGAGTTCATGTATTTATCTTTTAATAAGAAACTGCCTATAAGAAACTCAGCTATCGGATCACGAAAAGATAAAGGAACTCCAGTACTGGGAAAATATAACTTGAGAAACCATTCATTTTAATAAAGGAAATCCTCGTCACATTTTTAGTTCATTCTCACTTGTTTCCTGTTCTACTCGCGAAGTACTTCGGTAATATGTAAACATTGGAAAAGCTTCAAGAAACGTTCTGAAAAATTCACGAAGGCACAGGTAGTGGAATTTAAAATACATCCCAGAGTAATGGTTCGATAAATGCAAAAGCAAAGAGTTGAACTCTCCTTGCTATAAGAAATTGAGAAAACAGCCTGCATTGAAATCTCTTTACACGTATTTTTCATAAGAAACTAAGAATTTTGGCCAATACTGAATTTCTAGAAATTATCACATTTTTAGTTCTCAGAATTGTTCCATAACAATCTTCACGTTCACTACCTGTGCCTTCGTGAATTTTTCAGAACGTTTCTTGAAGCTTTTCCAATGTTTACATATTACCGAAGTACTTCGCGAGTAGAACAGGAAACAAGTGAGAATGAACTAAAAATGTGACGAGGATTTCCTTTATTAAAATGAATGGTTTCTCAAGTTATATTTTCCCAGTACTGGAGTTCCTTTATCTTTTCGTGATCCGATAGCTGAGTTTCTTATAGGCAGTTTCTTATTAAAAGATAAATACATGAACTCCATTCCATAAGAACGTTTCTTAGATTATATCTACCTGTTTTATTATTCTCAATCTATGCGATGCACGTATATATCGAGCCAGTCGGGTTTGAAACTTTCTTCGGGCATGATGTGCAAACATTCTCTTCTTCTCTGTACAACTTATCTCCACTTTTTCCTTCCTCCCTCTTCAATCAAAGATCGAATTAAAACAAGGAAACAAACCAACAAGCAATCCCTCAGCTTTCAATTTCACAAGCATAGAATGTTCTGTATTGTTTGACCCACTCTGTGCGGAAGGGATTTCCACAAGTTTTCTTAAACTTCGGCATATTTGTTTACTGAATAAACTTAGCACCTGACATTTCCTTCTTCCAGTCACCGAGCTTTTTTCCCGCCAAATCTCTCAAAAGAGCCAATCAAGTAAGAGAACCAAAAGAACGCTGCCGAGGAAACTGATGAATGAGATTTACTTTGGCCAAAACAAAGAATCGCGCCATCCCAGGGGACTCGGGTGACTATTATTTTTGTGAAAAATTTTCATTTGTGGGACGTGGCTACGAAAAGTTAAGGAAATCTTCGACTTTTCTTGGAAGAGAAGGCGAAAGATCGCAGGTTTGAAAAAGGGCCTAAGGGGATGGTATTCTCATCAAAGCCTCGAATTTCAGTGTTATTTAAAAAACGATTTCTCTTGAAGAAAACGATTGATCGAAAATTGCAGTGGCAGAAAGTTCCAAAATTTACCAAACTTTGATGTAAACCAATAAAATCGGTCAAAAGTTGGATAAACGTTGTCAGCTCGAGCGATATTGGGGGAGATGTTTTCCTCGCAGCTTCCCATAGTTTCCGCCATTGACGTGACGTCATGGTGCATTCTGATTGGTCGAGGCCCCAAATGTCAACAAATGCGCTGATTGGTCGAAAACGAAATTCCCCCTTGTTATGGTCATGCCAACTTTTTAAGAGTAAATTCTAACGTTCGTTTATCGAAACATCTTGTCGATTTTTGTTTCCAATATGCGTATTTTTCCAAAGGCAAATAAATCGGGAAAAATTCGCCTTGAATGGTAGCCAAACGTAACGAATCCACCAACGAATCAAGTTTGTGTGTGCTGGTTTTTGTGTCAGTTTAGAAAGGAAAGGTGCCACTGAAGTTATTTTGATATCAATTGTGGTGTTTCGTCAGCTTTGAAAATTACCATAACACTTACGTTTTACTTAATTTGAGCTCCATCAGCGCAGGAAAAGTGAGAGTTGTCTGTTAAAGTTTTATGTTGCCAAGTAAGAATGCCAAGGGCCAGATACTAGGGTATTAAAACATTCGCTCAAAGTCCATTCAGACTCGGTGTGGTAAAACTGTAGAGAGAAGCTTGGCTTTTTCCTGCTAGGACTAAAACAGTATCACAAGAAAGAGTGTAAATATCTTTGGCCTAGAAATAACGGCTGGCAAGGACATGGAGTCTATATTCATAAAGAAAATATCTCTAAGAAGCACATGCGCTTTGATAAGAAAATCAATTCTATTTGTGATTAGACCCGTTCATCAGGGCGACGGTATTCTTCTAGAGCGACACGACGTAGCAAACCTGAATTCGCGAAATGCGCTGCTCCTTTTCAAGTCGTTTCCTGTCTTCTTCTTCTTTCTTTTTCTTCTCCTCCTCTTGCTTAATCATACATATCAATGTTTTCTCGATAAGCTGTTCTTTCCGCCTTTTCCAGATGATATATGGCCGCAAAATTCGACAATTTTCACGGACATCTTTTCGCCCTTCGCCTGCGATTAGGCCCGGCATCTCTCTTTGACCAATGTTTACAACAGCAACGACAAAAGCAATGTCGGCGGCAATAAGCAACAGCAACAGCAACAGCAATTGCCAAAATAAAATTTTGCTAGGCCTGCGCAGGAGCATTGTGACACGAACGAGGCTTTGGCGGTTCTTTTTCAAATTTTAATTTCTTGTTTTTGCTGATCGCGCTGAAGATTGTTCTATGAAGTTTTGAGAAGTTTTGCAATGCCGCTTTCCTCAGTGTTCCTTTATGATCTCGAAAACCATGAAGGGAATGAAGAAAGAACTGTCGAGATTATCAAGGAAGCAATTCAGATTTGTCGAGGTGAGTTTTCATTCCGCTCCGGCTTCTTCTGGCGCCGGGCCTAAAAATTCTAAGCTAACCTAAACTTAAAGGGTTGGGCCTGAATGAAAATGAAAACGCTGCCTTGCATCATCAGCAACAGGATCAAATTCAATTTGAAATAAAAAGATTTAATAGAATTGTTAGGGAATAAACCCTAGTTATTCATCCGATGATAACACATGGTGGGCAGAGTTTTTGACAATTCAGTCATCATTGAAAACCATGAACCCATATGGCATATGTATTGAATGAAATTTTGATACTAAAATTTCGACGAATGGAGAAAAGTGGCAAAATTGAGGTGAGACCGAGATTCTTTATATTGAATGAAAATGCCCTATTTTTCGCCCCTTTCTCAGCTCATGAGCCCTTCCCTTCTCTAAGCCAAGTTGGCATGCTAATTTTGGTATGGTTTGTTGGGATAAAACTGTGTCAAAGTTGTGTATTTGAGTTCTTAAAATTGTCCGATGATTAACTGCAGAATATGATGTAAAAGAACTAAATAAAAGCTATCATTTGCACCCTTGTCATTTAACTTTGGGAAAAAGCCTCCCCTCTCTAACAATCCCTCATCCATCCTCCTCTGGAGTCTCCAAATTCAAATTCAAGCCATCTGGGTGCTAGAAAATCCCAGGGAGGGGGTACTTGACTAGGGAAGGGACAGGGGTGTGCGGAAAACCTCTCCACACCCTGCACCCTGTCGCATAAAAAATAGGCCAAAAGTATACACTGTCGCATAAAATTTTGCATCTCAACTATAGTGTAGAACGCAATTTTTGCTTGTGATGCCCTGTCGCATAAAAATTTTGCATCTCAAATACAGTGTAGAACGCATTTTTGCTTGTGATACCCTGTCGCATAAATTTTTTACCTATTATAATACCCTGTCGCATAATTTTCGTTAGAAAAGGACACCCTGTCGCATAATTTTTACCGTAAAAGGATACCCTGTTGAGCCGCACATCCCGTCAGGTCAAGTATGGGAGTACCCCCCCCCCCAGGTAGAAAATACAGAGAAAATAATAGACTATTGAAATTTTGTCATTAATTATCTGCAATCCCAGTCCTTGGGGCTAAAAGACCTCAACTTTACCTTGAATCAATGGCTATATTCAACTTCATAACACAAAGTTCTTTTCACAGATTCACATGACAATAAAATACTTTCAATAATCCCTCCATTCGACATCAGTGACCACTGTATGCAGGAACTACAAGAGTTAGCTGGAGATGGCTCAGTGAAGATTCACCAAAAACAAGATATAATTGGACTGTTCAAATACCTTCAAAGTCAGAGCAATGTTACAGAAAATGAGGGAATCATTTCAAGGAAAACACTGCTGGACCTAGGAGATCAACTTGTGGCCCTACAACTTTGCTTAGGTGCATGTAAAGTAAGTTTTCTTTTGCAGGATTGGTTAATATATAAGTAGATCTGCAAGGAAGATGAATAATTTTTATAACAATGTAAATAATTCTTGTCATGTTAACTGTATATTGTGAGGAGAGCACAAGGAAGCAAAAAATAAAAAATGAAAGAAAGAAAGGAAAGAAGAAAGAAAAAACTTACTGTTTATACAAAAAAGCACAGGTTATTTAGCAGATAGGTTATAATCTATTGATTTTGTAACTGTCAGCTGTCTTTTGGACTTGCTCCAAGTCTCACTCTTGATCAATAAATACGAGAGGGGAAAGGAGGAAAAAGGGGAGGACACATGGAAAGGAAGAAAGAAAGAAAGGGAATGGCTCTCATTCCCCTTTCTCTTCCCTTTCTTTCTTCCTTCCCCGTGTCCTCCCCCTTTCCTCCTTTCCCCTCCTGTATTTATTGATCAAGAGCGAGACTTGGAGCAAGTCCAGCTGTCTTTATATTGTAGTTGATGTAATACACATTGCATCAAAATACAATATATTTCATCTGGAAAGTTTTCAGAAATTTATCAAGTTTCGAGGAGTTTTTGTGCAAATCATCATCACCCTTTTAGGAGCAAACTTTTGAATATGTATTCGCTCCACAGCAGTCAGATATCTTAGCCTGCTCGCAGATGCGACTGGTTACGCCGAATCAAGTTTTGTTGAATTAAAATTTAATGTATTGTTTTGGCCATCAAATTGTAATTCAATTAAACTTACTTGGTGTAACCAATCAAGTGTGCGTAAGGTGGGTGTAAAATTATATGAACTATTTCTTTCAACTGAATGGCTTAAAAGAAACTTGTGCAACCTATCATAATTCTACCATTGGACCTTTCGGAAATTTTGAATATTTTCTGAATTACAGCATATTTTATATTTCAGCTCATTTGAAGATGTGACGCCATCAAATCTCTAAATCATAAACCACAAACGTGATAGACTTTTGCTTGACACAATATTGTAGACAAAGACAATCATAAACTAAGCCTTTCTTGGAAATTATTTCATGTTACGTCAAACAGTGTAGAAATAAGTTTTTGAGTTTTAACTTTTTAAAAAGTTTTTTTCAATTCTCAGAGAAGAAGAAAGACACTCAAATTCTGAAAATATTGAGGATTTCAGAAAAGTCCAATGGCAGAATCAATAGCAAAATAGCTAAAGTTCCTTTGAAGCCATTCCGTTCAAAGAAATAGTTCATTGAATTTTACACCAACCTTTTTGAAGACTTGGAACTTATTCTGGCTATCGATATATGTCTCCAAAATTAAGGGATGCTCTCTTCCTTCCGAATAGATCTACCCAGTACTCACACTCACATATTTTTAAAATTTTAGCAGAGCTGTGATGATATTTGGAAGTTGTATCAGAGAATGATGTTGAAGAAGATTGAATTGCATTGCAAACTTGACTTTGAATTAACTGAACTCACACCACAAGAGGAGAAAATATATGAAGATTACAATATATTTGCTACAAAATGTGCCATACAGGATGTTGTTGACTTCTGCCTTTCCTGTAGTGGTTTGAAAAGGAAATCAGATGATGAATGCAACAATGCTTCAGTTAATGTGCTGCTGTTTCCAGAAAGTCAAAGGAATGTTCATGTAAGTTGATTTAGATTCAGTTGCTGTATATTTTCATCTACTCTACATCAAATAGTCACTTGATCCTATGGAGATGAATCAAGAATATGAATATACCTGCTTGCCTTGATTTCTCTTTGTGGCCACATGCAAAATATTTTCAATGGGATCTGTGGTTGAAGGGGCTGTGCCACCGATTCACGGAAATTCTCTCGAAATGAGGTGTGTTAAAGTTCTTCAACCGAGCCTAATCTAGCACTTGTTTGGAAAATAGCAACACATTCTAGCAGATTAACGATCGCAGAATTTGAGGATGCTTTTAGATATTCCATTTTTCCAACGATTGCTGGGATACAACAGAGACAATAGACCGATATGGAGGAGGGATTCAGAATGGTCTTTCACTCAAAGACCAAATCTGTGCTGGGAAATCGCAATTTCTCTTCAATTAACTGAGCAGGAATTTTTGCATACAGATGTCAGTATTTGCTTGTCTGACCCCATGTTTGTTTTCATTTTGACAGCGCTGCCCTTTAATTTCAAATAAGATCTGGACAAACTTAATCAGTAAATGTTTATTTTATTCAACTCTATCTTCAAGCTATGTTTCATGACACAAAAAAGGTGTTCAAGCCAAAATTACATTTGTCCTTCCATGGTGGGGATGAGGGTCAATCTAGTGCCTTTGGAGTTGCCCTTTGTCTTTTTGTCTTCTCTTGCATACAGAGTTGCCCATCCAAGTGGCTTCTCTTGCCTACAACCATGTTGTAAGAAAAAAATCAGCACCTTTGACATAATTTGGTAAATGTTTGGCGCACTCTATTTGTATCAATATTTCTACTACCTGTACAAAAATACAAGGCTAAACTTGGCCTTGTACAGGCCAAGTTTTAGCCTTGTGGAGGAGATTATGACCTTGTTATGACCTTGTACTAGCCTTGGAAGAAAATTACAAAGGCTATCAGTAAGATTCCAAGCTGCAACCAGTCTAACACAAGGTTTCCACAAGGCCTCTTCAAGGCTAATTTGCATTTTTCAAGCCATTTACAAGGTTACAGCAAGGCTATTCCAGGCTAAAACAAGGTTCCAAGGCCCTAATAAATACAAGGCTTGTACATGGCTATTACATGGCCTTGTATTTTCGTGCATGTATCCAGATCCCTTGGTCCACACCAGCTTTTGACTGCACCTATTCCCTTTAACCTTAACGGTAATAGATCTTTTATTGTGTCACATATCAAACCAACTGATCTATTTGTGTCCTTTGTTGATAGCAAATCATGACTACTTGTTTGCTGGTGAATGCAAAACATATCAAGTTGTTAAAGCATCATGAAGCGGATTTTGGTAAGTTTCTATCTCACTTTCAATTGTGAAATTTGACACCAAGTTCACATTGAAGTTGAACAATGCCCTTGGGTGGCCCAATAAAAAGTGAAATTGCCTAAAAATCACCAAAATTTGATTGTTCAAGAACCAAATAGATTTGATAGATGATTTACGTTGAAGCAATACTTTGAGATTGCAAGAGATCAAGCTAGATTTCCATTGGCTGCAAATTATTGTGTGTTAGTTTTTAATGATTTAGGGACAAACATCTCACCATTTGATTAACGTTGCTTTCAAATCAGCCAATGAGATCAGTTATCAAAATAGCATGCATGATATTTTCCACCAAGTAGAAATCCAGCCAAATGCATTTAAATCCAATTTTTCGATCAGAAAAGTTTCTGACAAAAGACTTTGGACACAAAGTTTCGGATACTTTTTGACAAGTCGGAAACACCTTCACTTTCCTTCTTTACAGTTTATTGATTAGATCTTTCGAATGAGACAAAAATATACGCTATTTTTGCATAGGAAATATCGATTTAACCATCAAAGTTTGGCCCTGAGTCCTCCAATTGAAAGTATCGTTAGCAAAAAATTCAACCAAACAAATTTTGGATGAAGAAAATATTTTCGGACAAAACTTTTGTCTGAAACTAGCCATTTCCTAAACTTTTGGATGTTAATGTACCGGGTGAGTCAATAAAAAGAATCCCCATTCGAAAGGCCACGATGATATCGGCAAATATGTAGTTTAATGGTAGAAATGTTCAAATTTGCTTTGAAATTTACCTGACTGAAATCGGCCACTCCGTTCTGAATTTATGAAGGATTTTCTCGAGAAAACCTCTTCAAGAAACCTTAAAACATGCCCAAAATCACGACCTTTTCCTAACATTTCTGCCTTACACGGGCCCTACAGCAATGACTTCTGCACGCTTTAGCACGTGCTATCCTCTCGGGAGGATGAACAAGTCTTCCCCCTGGTATGAATAACTCATTTAGGGGGATTCCATTCCATTCTCCCAAGAGGACAAAATACATGAATACATGTACAAGTGCTATCATTGTCAGGAAGGAAAACCAAGGAAATATTGCTCGTCGTCTTTCCCCGTTTTCCAGGTTTTTGAAAGGTCTTTCAGCAGAAAATCTCTCACATCCACGGGAAGGAATGGCTGATTAAAGCCGGGTGAATTACCGAACCTAATTGAACGTATATTTTTCAATATTATTGCTTTGATATTCAGGAATGAGTGGCCTTTCAAACAGGGATTGTTCTTTTACTCATCCGGTAGCTTTTGCTCACTTATCTGAATATATCTGTTTTATTCCAGAGTGCAAAGACATTTGCTTACAGGAATATCAAGCGATCATGAGCCAGTTTGCAACTGAGAAAAGGCCTAATTTACGTAGTCCGATATCTAGCTCAAAGCCCCGCTCCTCAACGCAATGTTCATCACCAGCAACTCCACTTCCCAGTCCTAGCCTGAGACAATCCGTGTTTTATGCAGATACACCAGGATCCTGCGCTGAGGTTTGTTGTCCAGATACTATGTTGATGGTGTGGTTCTTATGGGCCTGTCTTGACTTTATTTCGCCATCATAAGTTGTTCTCAATTGGACGAATTTATTGTCGATTCAAGGGACAAAAATAGTCTAGCCTCTGCCTGAGACGGTTATGTGTTTTTTTATGCAGAAAATCCAGCTACACGACGGAAGGTACTTATCCAGGTACTAGCTATGTTGATGATGTGGCTACATAGGTTTTGATGACCGGAAGCGAAATTGTTTATTGATGCATATGAATAGCACTGTTGAATTTGAATGTTAAAGAATACCATTTAACATTATTGATATCATGTTTCATCATCGAGTATCCACTATTTGTAAGATTGGCTGATGATGTAATTTTGTTTGCACAAAGTCAAGAAAGACTGAAATCGGCAACTGGTCTGTTTTGAATGTTTATTGAAAGGGCTTTCTTGCAAAAATCCTTCATACTGTCAGAACGCAGTTGCCAATTTCATTCATGTAAACGATATCATTTATTTGAACGTGTTCACGATTGAATAGTATGCTTACAAATATCCTTTCTTGATATTCGCGGAGCAGTGGCCTTTCAAGCGGGGATTGTTTTTCCCGATGTACTTCGATTTGTAGGTTATTCACAATTGCTCATTTTAGCAAACGCTGGGATCTTCTTTGGCTCAACAAGGGCAGATTTTGTAATCCAATAGCAACAGTTGCGTTTGATTGGTACCTCAATTCAAAGCGATTAGCGACTGCAGACAAAGCAAATTCTCTCAACCATGAATTCAAAACAAACAAAACCGCAAAAGTTTTTCTGAAACCCAAGCAGCTAGCACGCTCGCTGTGCATTCCAGAAATTAATTTTAAGAGCAAACATGAGCATACATCCAAAGAAGAAGGACACATCTACCTCGGGCATGTTATTTCTTTGGTTCAGAAACATATTGGGAGGTGATTCAATACTCTTATTTTTAGGGTGTAATTAAAACGCTTACTGCTCAGCTTCTGGACGAAAGAAGCGAAATGCCCGAGGTAGATGTGTAGATATGTCCTTCTGCTTTCGATATATGCTCATGTTTGCTCTTGAAAACAATTTCTGGAATGCACAATGAGCAATCTAGCTACTTGGGTTTCAGAGAAACTTCTGCGGCTTTGCTTGTTTTGAATTACCGGTTGAGAGAATTTCCTTTGTCTGCGATCGCTAATCGCTTTGAATTGCGGCGTCAATCAAAACCAATTCGTGCTATTGTCTTACCAAATTTGTCCTTGTTCTTTGGCTCAACCTTCTTTACATTGTAGAATCAACTTACCAAGATACTTTTATCATATCTGCGATTGCTTGTGAACACAAGAGACGAAATTGCCCTTGCTAGAGTGATCAATGTTCCTAACAGAGACTTAGATCATTGGGCATTCACGGATCTCCGGAAGACAGCACATGCCACCGGACTTCCAATGTTCCAGGTAACCCCATGAAACACTCCTTATTAGAAAGGATCAAGGAAAAACCAGTAGTAAAAATTTCAACATTCAAGGCAAAATGATAAAGTCAGAAGAAATTGTCAAATTACTAGATATTCAGCTTGATTATAAACCAAATTTTGAACCGCATATCTCGGTAATTTGCAGAAAAGCTGCATCTAAACTTAAAGGTTCTTATCCAACCATGGTCCTTTGCGTACTCTATTCTTAATGAACATTTTTGTGTCTACGAAAATGGCTGCCTCGATAGAAATCTACGCGCAAAGGTTGCTGGTTGAACAAGAGCCCTTAATGTTTAGAAAAGACTCAAATAATTTATTAGGTTTAAAGAAAGGAAAGTTTTCGTCCAAAGCTTTGTATATTCAAACATCGATGATATTTCTCGTCAGCGAAGGCATTGCAAAAAATTGAAAAGATTGAAGACCGTGCCCTTAGATTTTTATGCAATGATCACGTTACCTCCTCCTTACAGTGACTTACTTTTGAAGCGAGAATGGTGTACAATGCATGTTTCCTGTTTAAAACTTCTTTGTATGGAGATGTTTAGGACATTGAAAAATTGAAACCCATCTTTCATATGACATTTTCAAACCTAAATCCTCTATTTACTCCTCATGAGCCTCAAATGATTTACAGCATCATAAACAAAACAAGTCACCTTTGGTTCTAATATCCTTCGATCATTGGGACCTCAAATCAGGAATGAAATCAAATCCGCCAAAAATTTGAATAATTTTAAACATACTATGGAAAAGTGGGATGGTCCAAACTGTAAATGCAAGTATTGCCAGCATCTCTCCGAAAATTATTCTTTTATCTACGTATTTATCTACCGGGTGAACCAGAAAAAAGTTCCCACTTTTGAAAATTCATAGCATCAAGAGTACTGGATGGATTGGAATGAATCAATATTTGCTTGACAGCCAAAAGATCGAAGTATTTTTGTGATTTTTCTCGCTTTGTTACAAGCATTGGAAAAATTTGTAAATTCAAATTTTGAAAAACTTTGTGGTTGCATAATGATTGAAAAAGGCCTAAAATACATGATCAAATCATAAAGGACTCCTCTCTCAGAACAACAGAGAAAAAGCAATTTCTCATGGGTGAGAGATATCGTCTGCAGATTTATTGCCATGGGATTGAAAATCTTTAGTATCTGTTTGAGAATATATGTCTTATTACTCGTGAGAGAGGTGAAACGACCGTGTGTATTGTTCTGTGTGAGGAGAGTCCTAACGATTTGATCAAGTGTTTTAGGCCATTTTTCAGTCATTTCGAAAACAGGAAATTTTTGTAAAGTTGAATTTACCTATTTTGCAGTGCTCGTAAGAAGACGAGAAAAATCACAAAAATACTTTGATCTTTTGGCTTTTGATTAGAATTTGAATCATTTATATCCATGAAGTACTTGTGGCGTTACGAATTTTCGAAAGTGGGAACTTCTTTCTGGCTCACCCGGTATATTTGTAAAATACTGTAAACAATATCTATTCATGTACATTTCTTGATCGATTTGCATCAGTTTTCCAAGTACATAATTTACGGTATATAGCAAGCTATTATTGGTCGATACAAAATAAGTTGACAAACAAACAAAGGAACGATTTTGCATAATGATGACAAATATTTTAGCCTGATACTGGTCACTGTTTTCAATACAGGTTGCATTGAATTTGTATAAAAAAGGCTGACGTAAAATAGCTCCTTTAAAGCGAATAAAATGCCTCCTATCAAAAACTAATTTGGAAACAAATGAATTTAAGATCAAAAGCTCCTATTTCCATTTTCTCCAGGGGTGGAAGGGACAACATATTTAACTGATTGATATTTCTTTTCATATAGACCGCTGTTTCCTTCATTCGAAAAATCAGACTTGGTGGCAAAGGATATGCACCTGGGGAGGAGTGTCTGTTGAAGAAACATGTCAAGGTATTTATTTCCCTTTTCCGTCGCATTTTTACAATAAACTATCCACAAGCACTTATGGAACAAGACTCAATACATGTTGTAATTTCACTTTTTGACTGAACTTATACCGCTACAACTACGACTCATTTCCCATTCCCAACACTTGCAAGAACGGATTAGCCTCGTACTGATGCAATAGGCCTCAATATGGTCCAAACAATTGATCACCTGCTATTTCTTTCTCACAACCACCGAACCTAAAATACCACAAAAAGCAGTTTTCCAGAACAGCTGTACTATAAAACTAGCTATGAGTGCTGAGATGAATGTTTCTTAAAGCCATAATTGCAAAAAATGCCTTCATATTAATCAGCACGAGACAGCAAAGAAAACTTGTCGCCTTTTGACTTTTTTGTTCGGGTTTAACAGCTCCAGGGAAATGAGGCCCTCACTGGAGCGACAACAACAATAGTAATTCAATAAGATGAGATGAGCGTATGTTAAGGGCTCTATCTTATGGCGTGAAACTGGCATGAAACTTCATCAGCTTGCTAGCAATTGGATATATTCAAACAAATCTTGTCAGGAAATTCACGCAAAAATATCAGCCAGCGCAGGAAATTCAACCCATGGTCTCCTTATTTCCGGTCCAGCGACCGATTTGCGATCTTTTATTTCGAGCTACCGTAAAAGCTCTATTTAGCCCACCTCCCTATTGAGTCCCCTCCCTAGTAAATTCCTCCCTTCTGAGCTGAAATTTAAGATAGCCTCCCTATCTCCATTCAGCCCTCTACATCTATCAAAGGCCGGAGGATACCGAGGATATTCCATTAATTTAACTAAAAAAGTTTGCATTTTAATTTTGATATGGTTTGGGATAAAAACTGCGTCGATTTGCGTATTTGACTCGAAAGATGGTATGGTGCTTCCGCAAAACATGAGGCAAAGGAAGTAAAAAAGCCATCAGTTATATTCTTGTTATTTGACTTTGTGAATAAGCCTCCCTCTCTAATGAACCCCCTCTCTTTTAAGCCCCCCTCTGGTGTGTCTAAATTAAGTAAGCCCCCGGGGGCTTAATAGAGCTGTTATGGTAATTTAAATCTATTTTTACAGGGTATTGGGGAGTTGGTTGGCCTAATGAATCGATTACAAGGTATCGTTGAAGAGGCTTCTACTTCCAGGTATATATGGCTATTTTATTTGTCTTTACAATTGAGAGGAATAATAGACCTTTTAGCTATTCCGAAAGTCTCAGTTGAACGACATTTTGACACATTTTGCAGAATTTTCGAATGTGCATAAAAGGGATAGAAACCCGAATGCCATTCAATCGAGCCTTTAGTAAAAATGTATAAAAATATCGCCGGATCCAGACTCGATAACCTATTTTCTAAAATATAGTCAAGCTTAGGACGATTATATGATAGTTTTCAGCCTTGAGCTAGGTGGGCTGGGTAAACGGGCCGAGATTTCTCATGTAAACGCAATTTTCTCCAGCTCGGGCTGAAAATTCTCATTTCCGTAGAGCCAAGTTTGAAATTGACTGAATTTTCTCATCGATCAAATTTTGGCTTGATGTTTGTTTGGATATTTGCATTCTTCAGCGAATCTTGACGATGGTTGCACGAAATAAATTACTTTCAAAGCCCTATTTTGGTCGCTGTGATATCAACGAGAGAAACTGTTGCAAAAAACTTTAACTTTAAAAGCTTGAAACTCAGCGAATTTGAGTGGATTTGCATAATTCTGGTGTGGTGTCTAAAGTTATTTCAAGGCCTTAGGGACAAGGTACAGGGCTATGATAACAATAATTGCGGTTCATTATATCGATTGCTGTTTGTAAGGCACCCTGTATATCAGTCAAGGCTACGAGAGTCTCGCGCGACCCTCGGCAACGACTTAATCTTCTCCTTCTTTCACAGAGATGCGTTTGTTTCAATTCTTCGTACACTACGTAGTGCGCTACTGAAAGCCAAGCTACAAAGTTTCAGACCCGACACAGTTGAACAATGTGTGCAGAAGGTGCAGAAAAGTCTTCTAAACCATGACATCATTATCGCCGAGAATATTCCAAAGTCAACGATCGTTGAATCAAGAACGATAAGAGGACTCCAGTCATTATTAGAAGAAGATGCTATGGTATCCCTGTGTTGCGATGAATCGCAGAACCGAATTCCAAAGAGTGTTTTATCGACTCCCGACGTTACGAGTGCGCTGATACATTTTCCATCTCTTCTCACGCAATTCAGGTAGCCTTTCACTAGATTGATATCTTAGGCCCCTTGTATCTCTGTGGTATTTGAGTCCCTTATATCCTTGCAGCAGACCTTGCTCAACGGGGAAATTTTCTTCATTTTTATTTTAAAATTATTTATGCACGGTAGCCCCGTCAGTAAGTATGACTGATTTTCAGGGGGCCGTGCCAAAACTTTACAAATTGAAAATCTACCAAAACAAATAACAGAAAAGGAAGCTAATTACAATCATAAATAATTTATTTAGAACTAATTACAATCAACTTAAAATTAACCCTATATCTTGTTCCTGAAAGAAGATAAAGAGGGAGCTTGCTTGGCCTCGTTGCTAAGTTAATTCCAGGTTTTCGCTCCACGAAATGCAAACGCCTGCTGCCCATTACTAGTTTTCGTGAATGGTATTTGTAAGTCAGTTTCGGCATTTCTTAGGTTCATAGAGTGGTGTCGCCCATTATGCCCATGTCGTCGCGAAGTTCTGAGTTAGATCCAAAAAGAGCAATTAATGAAAAAACCAAATAGCCAGATTATATCACCAACTAATGGAGAAAAAGATCACAGAGTATTGATTTTTTACGTAAACTCTTTATACTGATTTTAGAAGATTTTAAAGAAGGGGGTAAAAACGTCATTTTCTTCTAGCGTCGCCCATTATGGCCGCAGGAGAAACAATGCACACTACTCTCCGGTAAAAAGTTTTTATAAGAAAAACAGCTTTAATTACTGTTCTTTGTTTATCATTTGGTACTTTAAACCCAAAAATATCAATAAGAATTAACCTAAACTTCGAGTTTTGGCAATTGAAATACATGCTTCGAGTTGTTCTAAATCCTGCCTTATCTCTTGTGCATGGATGGATGAGTTTTGGCATAGTTTCTAAAATGAAAATAGACTTGATATAATGCTGCGTTTTTTTTGGGTTTTGATGATTTTCAAGTCAGTAAGTAAGTTTTTTTTTAATAAATGTTGCATTTTAATATTTTGAAGCGATTGGAAACTTCTCTGGTAAACTGATGGGCATAATGGGCGACGAAAATAGCAATTAGCAGCACTGAGACTTCATAACCTTAAATCTGAATCAGAAGTCACTTTGCTTTGGTTTCACAGTAGATTTCCTCTCTAGAGACAGGACTTCTGAAAAATCAAAGCATTTTTGAAAAATTTCAAACCGCAAGGTGCCGAGCGAACGAAAAAGAAAGAAGGAATGTAAATAGAATCATGAAATTTGCAACACTTGAAAGAATCAATCAGAGATTTGCACAAACCATTTCGTCGGGTTTCAATGCAAATGAACTGAAACTTCAGTGAAGGTCAAATCATGATAAAGTAGATGTCAGCAAAGATTTTCCGCCCAATCGCAATTTTATTACCAGTCGTCAGTCCCCTGAAATTTAATTTCTCTTGCTAGCCGGCCATAATGGGCGACCGGCCATAATGGGCGACGCTACTTAGTATTGTGATCAGAATTTCTAATAAACGAATATGAGATCTTTTGGGTTTAATATAAGATCATTAGGTGCAAGATTATTAACAGACTCGAAAACAATCGTTGGCGTCTCACTTCTAATCATAGCTTCTAATCATATCTTTTACAGTTGGCCATTTAAACTCTTTCATCAAGGCTTCGGCAGGAGCATCATAGCTGCTATTTGTGATAATTCTAGCTGCACGATTCTGCAGCTTTTGAAGCTTGACTAGTCTCACAGTGACAGCCAAGAAAGGCTGAGCCTATTTCGTGCATTCATCTATTGAATCATGATCGAATCACTGACCATGCCCTTTTTAACCGCCACTGCACAACAAGGACAGATTTTGTAAGACAAAAGCGAGAGCTGCTTTCGTTGACACCTGAATTCAAAGCGATTAGCGACTGCAGATAAAGGAATTCTCTCAACCATAAATTCAAAACAAACAAAGCCGCAAAAGTTTCTCTGAAACCCAGGTAGCTAGCGTGCTCGTTGTGCATTCCAGAAATTGTTTTTAAGAGCAAACATTAGCATTTATCGAAAGAAGAAGGATATATCTAAACATCTACCCAGGGCATTTGATTTCTTTGGTTCAGAAGCCGAGCAGTAAGTGTTTTCATTACACCCAAGAAGATAAGAGAATTGAATCACCTCCCAATCGGCTTTTGAATCAAACAAATTGAATGCCCGTGGTAGATCTGTAGATATATCCTTCTTCTTTCGATATATGCTCATGTAATCATGTTTGCTCTTAAAAACACTTTCTGGAATGCACAACAAACGAGCTATCTACCTGGGTTTCAGAGAAACTTTTGCGGCTTTGCTTGTTTTGAATTACTGGTTGAGAGAGTTTCCTTTGTCTGCGATCGCTAATCGCTTTGAATTGCGGTGTCAATCAAAACCAACTCGTGCTATTGTCTTACCAAATCTGTCCTTGTTCCACTGCACAGAAATTAAATGTAATAAAAATCACCATTACGGACACTTCATAACCAACAAAACTTATGATGAATGCAACCAGTCAAGCTCATTTTACCTGTTGATTGCAAAGCAAGTCTCGTTGCTCAAAAATTTCCATGTTTTTACGACTAAAAAGTAGCAGTCTGCTTCCAAAACAAATACTCAAAATCTACACAACTGCATCAATCCAGTCAAAATTCTAAAACGATTTTTCTTTGCCAATTCTCGCAATCTGGTTCCTACCATCGGGATCTCGTGTGCTGTGAAGGCCTAAATAGAGTCAAGTTTTTTAGAGTAATGATTTGAGTCTCAGTTAACCGAAGTTGGAGTGACAACATCAAGTCACAGAGCACAGGGACACAAGGAACTCCATTGATCAGTCCACTTTTTCACGTGAAGCATAAAAGATTCATTGACAACCCAAGGGAGAAAAGGATTCTTCTCGCGTTGCGTTACTTTAGTAATCAAAATAATCGTGATTGTATTTATTTGGAAACGAGCATTGAATTTCAAATTTGGCGAACTTTACACCAAGATGTAGAAGTGCTCTTGAGGTGTCATGCCCCCAAGTTTTAGACTTGCCCCAAGTTTATCTCTTTAGTCCGCCTTACCATTCCCTTCGATCCGCCATTCCAACATTATGTACACTCTTTTCTTTTTATAAGAATAATGTTTGCAAGAATATTCAGGCTCAGAATCATCCAATTTTTAAGAATTTCGTAAGGATATTGCTCAGCCTCAGCTCGAATATTTGTCTCATTTTCAGCAGCTGCCTGTTTTGTGATGTTCATAACACAGAATCGCATGACCGACATATCTCGTTTTTTCAAAATCTTGGCTTCTATTCGAGGGTAGCTATTTCCTTTGGAAGCTGTGAAAAAAATAAGAATACTCTAGGAATATATTCAGGCTCAAAACGAAAATTTCTCAAGAATATCGAGGCTGGACAAAAATCATAGAAATCTTATCTTATAAAAAAAGTGTAATGCTAGAATGGCGGATCCAGGAACAACCGAAAAGGGAAGACGGACTTAAGAGATAGACTTGGGGCAAGTCTACCCAAGTTTAAGATGCTTCCTATAGCGCTCCGTTAAATATTCTGCAGGAATTTGATCTTAGAACGCAAAGCACCTTGGTGAAACTTCCTCGCCGCCATCTTTTGCTTGATCGTCTGCTGGAATAGGTTACACATGAACTGATTTTGTCAATTTTTCGCAGAACACCAGAAGAATTAAAAAAGAAAGAAGAGACACCAAAAAGAGGATTGCAAACCGAATATTATTCACGAATTGCACAAGTAAGTACCATAATTCCTTGGTTAAGGCTCCATCTTTGAAAAACTCCACCCTCGGCTGGAAAGGAACTTATGGTACTTTGCTGTAAATTTGCCGTGGAAATTGATTGATATCTTGATAAATTTCGAAATGGCAGCATTTATCAAACTTGAGGCTATGACATCATCAAATTCAAAAAATCTACAGATTTCTGCTTGCCACAATATTGTAGACCTTCATAAACTATGGTTTTCGTGAAGGTTATATCGTTTTTCCTCTGTTAGTTTAGGATGTGCGATGATTTTAATGTTTTCAAAATATTCCATGAATTTTTTCAAAAACATTAAATTGCCGTCATTTTGAAAAAAATCAAGATATCATAAAATTTCCACGGCAGATTTACAGCTAAGTACCATAAGTTCCTTTCAAGTCATTTAATGCAAAGAAAAATGTCATAGAATTTTACACCCACCTTTTTAAAGATTTGAAAGATTTGAGCCCTATCCTTGTTTATCGTCATTATTTTTCCCACTACTGGAGTTTCTTAATGTTTTGGCGATCTGAGAGTTGAATTTCTTATGGGCAGTTTCTCATAGAAAAATACGTGTATTTAGTTGTAACTTAGTTTGTTGTATATTCTTATACAGTATGTTGATGTCGTAAGTAATGTTTTAGATAATTCGTCTTCGTAAAATGTTGACATCGCATACAAAAAAAGTTCCCGCCTTTTGCAGCATAAGAACTAGAAGGTTTTTTAACACAACCACGATTTAATTTTCGTTCATTTTGATCGATGCTGTTATTCATTATTGCAGAGAAAAGCTGAGCAATGCAGTAAAACATCCTCAACGAGAGTTCCAGGTGACTTTGAGGCGACACAAAGGCATCATCTAAATAGCAAACGGCAAGTTGAATTCAATACTGTCCAGTCCAGTCCCAAGAAAGCAAAGCTTTTTGATGAAAACTTGGAAGCGATTACCACTGATCCACTGCCTGTAGATAGAAACAAAAACCTCCCCGGTATCGTAAAAGATAAACAATTCTGTAAAGTAAAAGCAAACAAAGACTCCTTTAAAGCAAAAGGCAAGGCCAAGAAAAAGACAGTCACTAAAAAACAGAAGAAAAATATGTTATCTCCTAGACAGAAGGTAATGACTATGTTTTTTAAAGCCCCCTAACTTTTGAGCACTTGTAAGATGATGATTTTTCATGTTAGCTACACAGAATTTCACTGTCTCCCTTGTAACATTTTTGGGCATATGCAGAAATAGCAATAAAGGTAGCCCCTCGGTTTGAATAACTGCTTTACAGGGGCACCATGCACACACACATACAATGAATATATAACTGCAAAAATGAAACTAATTACAATAAACAAGGACAGATTTTGTAATGCAATAGTGTCAAATGCTTTTGGTTGACACTGAAATTTAAAGCCATTAACAACTGCACACAAAATAATTCTCTCAACCAATAATTCAAAACTAACGAAGCAGCAAAAGTTGTCCCGAAACCAGTAGGGCAGACTGTTGGCTTGTGCACGTGAATGAAAGGCGGTTTTTAAAGAAGTTATGTGATTATAACGAATAAAGAAGGGAAAATGTAAAGTTCTACCTCACCTGGCGGCAGACCTCACCAAAAGTTGTTTGTGCCTGCGAGCGCAAAATTGCCATAAAAATGTGCCTGCAAAATTTTTTCAATGTATTTCATCTAGGATTTAAATTCTTTCTGTGCATCACATGAAGCAAACTTTGATAAAGCGAGGAACATTTTGATCCTAAAAGTTGGATGGTGCCTTTGCAATAAACGTTTACCATAGACAATATATATGAAACTTTGGCTTTTAGGAATACTTCCATTTCAACAATTGACACCGTATACAGTTGTTTCTTTGCTTTAAAACCATAAAACTCATCTGGTATACAATGGAGGTTTCCTTCAAATCACAAATTTTTCCATTAATTATGGATTGGTTACAGAGTTGAATTTGAATCAGATCTCTTTGTGACTCTTTCATTCGCTCTAAAACTTTGAATGCAGTATAGGGAGCATAAGTCCTTCACTTTATCTAAGCAACATGCGAAATGCCAATTAGTTTCATTCCCTTTCCCAGAATCCTTGCAACATTGCTTCATACTGTTATCAATGATACTATCTGCATGCTCAATATTTGGGCCGTTAACTGCAATATGCTTCTCTACATGTCTCAAAAACTCTCGGGAATTATCGTTACAAGTGATGGGTCTAACTGATAGCTCATTTAACTACCGGCTGTCCCAAAAAAAAGGTAACAGATTCGATTGGGGCTAGCGATAAGAATTTAAGTCGAATCGACCCCTGATAAGTTTGAAATACTCTTAGATAGTTAACTTGAAGATTGATACCTTACTTGTTGATATTGGTGCATCAAGAGTTGGAATATTAATCTTGAAAGTCCAAATTTGCCTCCTACTCCAAACCAGAGCTTTTGGGGTTTGGCCTAAGCTGCTAACTCGCTGTGCTGTGGAATCTCCTCAATCATAGCCAAGTACAAACAAGAAACCTCGTGCTTAGGAACACATTTTAGTGGAAATCTGATTTTGACCTTCACAATCAGACTCAAGAATTTAGCCCCGAAGGGACCCCTTTCTTGATTCTACAAAAAATTTGAATTACACCTGCCTGAGAAAAATTATTCATCAGGGAAATAAGTCCCGTAGGCTTTAACACATAGACTTTCTTGCAATCTTCATTGCTTGAATGACATGTTTTTGCATCATCTCTCACGAAATTATTACGAAACAAGCGATCGTATATGCCCAAGGGAAAATAAAAAATCCTCATTCGTGCTTGGCTTGGTGTACTTTTGTAAATGCAGTTTGACTGGAGCAAAATATTCCTTAGTGACTATATTCATTAATTTGTTTGTTAGTTTTCAGTTTTTTACGTTCTTTTCATAGGGGTACTCAAAGGACCGATCCTTGTCCAAAAATGTCTTTGACTGAGGAGATTCTCCTGACCAGCGCGTTAGCAGTTTAGGCCAAAACCCAAAAGCTCTGGTTTGTAGATGGACTCTAATTTTGGCTTTCGAGATTAATATTTCAACTCTTGATGCGCCAATATCAACAAACGAGGTATTAATCTTCAAGTTAACTATCGAAGAGTACTCCAAAACTTATTTGGGATCGATTCGACTTATACTCTCATCGCTAGTCCCCATCAAATCTGTTACCTTTTTTTTGGGACACCCGGTATGGACAAATCTAACTGGATGTGAGATGTTGAAAGATTAGCTCGATGTCCAAATCAATTATGGTTTCATTATTCTTAATCTTCCAAATCATTTTAATGCAATATCTTGTTACCCAATTCCTACCAATTGATCGTTACAAACTTTAGAAAAGATAATTTTTTGGACAAATGTGCCTGCAGGTATTCACTGGATATCAAAATGTGCCTGCGAGCGGCGCTCGCACGCTCGCGCACTTTAGCGATGCCTGCCTGGCGGATTTTATTTATTTGATTCAGAAGCCGAGCAGAAGGCATTAAGGCTGAGTTCCAGTCAGTGGAATATTCCGAGCAGGCGGAATTTCTATTGTATGCAAGAGAAAAAGTTGCTCTGGAATTAGATAGAAAGTTACGGCTGAGCGACCTTTTATTGTCCAAAATTCTGCCCGCTCGGAAAATTCTACTGACTGGAAATTAGTCTTTACAATTCTCTCATATTTAGGGCTCAAATAAAACAAATACTGCTCAGTTCCTGAATCAAATAAACAGAATCCACCTGGTAGATTTTTAGATTTATCCTTCTTCTTTTGTTATAAACAGCTGACAACTCTGAAAAACCACCTTTGGCGTGCATAAGGCAACAGTTAACCTACTGGTTTCATGGCAACTTTTGCGGCTTTGCTTGTTTTGAATTATTGGTTGAGAGAAAATTTATTTTGTCTGCAATCATTAATCGCTTTGAATTGCAATGTCAGTCAAAAGCACCTGATGCCACTGTCTTACAAAATCTGTCTAGAGGTGGGACCCACAACCAGGGCAACATTTTGATAACTAGATCATCGTGTTGAAAAATGCCCCAAAACCAGGGCTACTATTTGTCACAAGAATAATGACAAGAATACGCTACATATGCAGGCCTTGAAATGAGTAAAAGTTAGGTGCTTGGTTGATCAAGCTCCTCGATTCTCTTAGGCACTTGATCAAGCTCCTTGATTTTTTTTTTGTCTTTTGTGGGAAACCAAATGGTACGTTCTGGAAAATAAGCTACCAGTTATCATTTGCCTAAGCAACTCCACTGTAGAGCCACCACCGGCAGAGCTTGCAGCCATTTTATTTCTTCAACACATGTGCTGCACAAATCACCATATCAATCAACATAGAAGCGAGGCAGGTTGATAATGGCGTACACAATTGGAACGCAGTTTGGAAAGTGCGTGAAAATTTTACGACTTCAACAACAAAGAGAATAGTTTATTGCTGTATTAGAGATAAAGACCAGATTTTGTAGAGATGTGGACTAGATTTTTATATAAAATACATTCAAATATTGAATTGACAGATCATTAAAATAAAACATGTTTTGATCAGCAAGGCGCTTGAAAAATTGAGCAAGAAGAATTTTCAAGTGTGGAGGCGCACACGCTGGATCAAGCGCCTCTCATTTCTAGGCCTGTACATATGGAAGAGCTGTAAAATCCTTTGTGCGACAGCTTTTCATGAATGAAACGACTTCTCATTATTGGGAGCAATAATGCAGCAATTCCTCGTAAAGAAAACCCATAAAAAAAGGCAAGAAATATGCAAAACATGACCTATAACCCAAGGAAAATATTGCAAACTAACCCATAAACCGGGCAGGGACATGCATACCAAACTCCCTAGATAGGAGTTACATACCCCTCATGTTATATATGGTGGTAAATATCAAAGGCACTGGTCTACTTCACTTCTTTTCAATGGAGCATTTATGACAGAAACTAACCCAAATCCAAGAAGGTAGCTACAAGCCATAATATATCCACCAATGTCACCCCTCCCCTCTACAATAAGTGCCCCAATAGCATGGATCAGAATGATACCGTAGACACTACCAAGTGTACACATGATCCCTGATGTTGTTCCTTCTGGAATAGGATATGTTATCTCTGCAGCATACTCTAATCCGGCAGTCATGAATGATAACGAAAAGAAGCCAAAAACACACCAACTGAGAAATGTTATTTCAAAGTTGTTGTAATATGTCAACAGCAAGGTAAAGATCAGCATTGTTATGGCACAAATTGCGAATGAAGCTTGAGAAATGATTTTGTATTGTCTGGTTTTATCGATCAGCCTTCCAATGAGAAGCATCGCACTTATGCCGCAAATTACAGCTGAAAAACCCATATAACCAGCGTCTTTTTCTTTGCCAGGATACTGTGCTGTTACCATTTGATTCAAAACGGTACTGTAAGCACCAATTACCCCAAAGAAAAGTCCATAAGCTTGACAAATTATGTGAAATTGTTTGTCTTTCCATAACAATTTAAAGGATTCCCTGAAGTCTGGGACAGTTTCAAGCTCAAGTCCATCTGCTTTTAACAGCAAAGAATGATTTGCCCCATCAGTGGTCTGAAGTTCAGATGTTGGGGGTCCTGTTTTAGCTTTGCCACTATGAACAGGACCGTGCTCTTTAGGCGTTACACCTAATACACTGCCATAATTACACCGGTCTCCTCTTTTAGCATCATCTTTGACATCCTTCTCTTTGGTTCCTTGGCGCAGAGCTTGTGATCTGCTTGGTGGAGTGGGTGGGGCATCTTTAATCACTAGAACGCTAATCAATGCGAGAATAGTGCAGATGATTGCCTCAGAGAACAGAAGCTTGTACACCCCATGTCTCACAATGGAATTCATATCTTTGGAATTTGGCACTATTGTACTCCCCATCAAATATCCGACTGCCACACCAGACATGCTCATGAGCATTCCGATAGACGAGGCAGTTGCTCTCTCCTGATCAGGAAACCAAATGGCAGCAAGACGTGGTGGGAGGAACAAAAGGAAAGATTGTCCAAAAGCAGCTGAAACTTGTCCAAGAAGAACGAACGAGAAGCCATCACGATTCGCACCAATGGCTCTGAAACAACTGCCAATACCACTGAGCATTGCTCCGATAATAATCGTAATCTTTAGGCCATATTTATCTAATATGAAAGAAGAGGCAAGCACGAATATGTACAACAACATATAAAGCATTGCTAGCCAGTTAATGGCGATCGAAGGTACGTTGTAATATTCTTGAACGATGATGGTAACTGATGATAAACTTATCCAAATAGCTTGATTCATCATGGATATCATTGAAAACACTGCTAAAATTACCCATCTTCGTTTATAGAGAATGAATTTCGTTGACGTTGTGTTGTTCGGGTTGTTCTCCTTACTTCTACTGGTTGTGGTTGGGATACTGAATTCAGCCTTTGCTTTCGATTCCTGCAAAGGGACGTTTTCTTTCTCCATTTCGAATTAATTCTCTCGCTTGCCAACAGGTTTTTCTTGCAGATATGTAGACTAAACTAGATTCGGTTTTGTTCTCGACAGTGTACTGTTCTGGTTTCTGGTTGCATGCTTGCTGCTCCGCTCTGTTTCTGTGGGTGATCTCTTGTCGTTGTTGTTGTTGCTGTTGTTGTAGTTGTTGTTGCGATAACCGGTCGGGGACATGGTCAGATTGCCTGATAACCAGCATAGGAATCATTCGTCGTACATGGCCGATTGCTCGTGGCCCATGGTCGAAATGTCGAAACCGCCAAAGCCTCATTTTCACGAACCAATCAGACGGCCTAAGCTAATACTAGTAAATGAAAATAAAATTCATACCGTAAATGGCTGATTGTTATCTCGGTTATCTCTGTCTCGATTGTGTCTTGCTTCTTGTGCTCTTGTACCCCGAAATGATTGAAGCATTCTGCCACCATGGTAACAGAATTGATGTTGTTGCTGTTGTATTGAAATAACGACGCAACATTATAGGTTGAAGTGTGTTTACATATAAGAAAGAACAAGGACTGAAGCTTTCTTACATACATAAATCTAACAACAGTTTTATCCTCGCTCAATCTCGGTGAATTTTGCATCAAACGCCCAGTTCTTTGCATGAAAATGTTCCCCAGCTTTTAAAAAAACTAACTTGAGATTTCCCGAATTTTTTTAAAGCAATCTACTCTCCAGATGTTTGGGAGTACAAGTTTGGATGCCGGTTAAAATATCTCCAGGATTGGTGGAGTTATGACTACAAACAAACCGATAAGGCACTGAACTTTGAACAATAGAAATTCTGACCGGGAGACAATAGTAATAACAATAGTGATTGTAGTAAGAACGACCCGAAAACGCCACAATCTGCGTTTTCAATTGTTCTTGCTATTGTCTTTCGCTAAATTTTCTTTTATTGAAGATTCGATGCCCCTACGGTTTCTATGTGAATTGAAAAAGTCTACAAAGGCTTGTTCGCGCATTTCAAGTCATGTGGCAATACTCTAGGGAAGTTTCTGTATTGTACTGCTTTTTACATTCATGGCAAAAGTTTGCTCGTTGCGAAATAACTTAAAAAATTCCAAAGAGGTTTTATCAAGAGGCTTTATCACCTGACTTGAAGTGGCGTACACAGGTCTCGACAAGCCCTCGCCGATTTTGTCTATTGGGGAGGCAATAACTCCGCCAATCCTGGAGATATTTTAACCGGCATCCAAACTTGTACTCCCAAATATCTGGAGAGTAGATTGCTTTAAAAAAATTCGGGAAATCTCAAGCAGTTTTTTGTCCTGGTTGCGTTTTATGAAGGTAGGTAAAGTTTAGAAAAATCTTCATGGGTTTCTTTTGTCTCCTTCGCTTTTCAGCCGTCTGATTGGTCCGTGAAAATGAGGCTTTGGCGGTTTCGACCATGGGTCACGAGCAATCCGCTATGTACGACGAACGATTCCTATGCTCTGATAAAGCTAATGGTTAGATAGACTGATTGCAAGTTCGTAGTTATTGCTATTGATAGGCTGATGGACGCTAATGGTTAGACTCATGACATTGTCCCTCTAACTTTCGCTGTTGTTGTTGTTGATATCGCTTCAGTTGATATCGCTTCTGTTGTAGCGACAAGGGAAGCGAAACAAGAGACTTTTTTGGAATGAGACCTCGTAAAGCAAGCCCATAAACAGGGCAACAAGTTGTCAAAACGAACATGACCCGTAACCCAAGGAAAATATCGCAAACTAACCCATAACGAGGGCAGGCACATGCATACCAAACTCTCTAGACAGGAATTACCCACTTGCAATAGGGATATTTTGAGGACGCAAAGGAATCCATAATCAGCGCGAGCAGTGGCGAGTTGCCGATGTAGACTTCTACGAATCAAACGGTAAAAGTATAGAGCATCAATTCTTCCACAAACCTATTCTGTTATTTTCTTTACACGGCACCAAGGCTAAATCTAATCTGTGGACTCGCAAGCCACCGAATAAGTACGCGTCAACACATCCAAAATGCACCAAAATCACAATACTTCACATCAAACTAGTTACAAATCTTAAGATCTTTCACAAGCATCCTGCGTCTCCCTTCTCGACTAGATCGTTTGTTAGCCATTTGAAAATCAAGTTTCTGCTCAAAAAATTGTCCGGGAGATCTGGGTCGAGTATTGACTGGTCACGTAAAGTGTTTGGGTGGATCCTAAGATATCAAGGAACAGTACGGTCGTCAAAGGGTTTCAACGAAGCCCCATTGAAAATATTCATACCCATATTCTTCGAATACCTCGGCATTTATATTGTCACAATGTATTTCGGCAATCAATTAGGGACTGATCTAGGCTAAGATCCGTTTGATCATTCTCTTGGTAGTAGAAGTGAGAACCGCCTAAAATTATCTATATCATAACCCTGGCCAATCTTCGTTCGCCATTGAAGGTCTTTGTCCCATGAAGTACCAAAATTGATCCCTTTATAAAGCAACAAAACAAATATCGAAAATTTTTGCCACACAGACCATTAATTGTTATTTCAGAACCTTGGGCTAGCTATGTGTGCGGGATAGTTATAAGTTGCGGCGAGACTTGCTTTTGTGCCGTCGTTACAACTTTGCAAATGGCCTTTACCACATTGACAAGAGAGAAAACTGTTTGATAATATTGTAAATTAGTTCTTGAAGTGTTCAAGAAAACAGGAGTGAATTCCTTGTTGTTATTCGATGAAAAAGGGTGAACAAACAAGCCAATGTAAACATTGCACGGTATTGTCTTTACCGAAACACTTTACGTCACAGGGGCCTGGTACTCAACGGTCTGGCCGTGCAGAATTGCTGCCATTTTTTTAAGCAAAGTGGGGACTGTTCAACCCCATTTTCTGAAGAAATAAAAGTCTAAATTCAAAAATGAAATACACCATGATGATCAGCGATGTTTATTGCATAAGACAATTAAAATTCTCGCGTCATATTCACTTTAAGGATTACTCTATTTAACATAAAGTATACAAAAGAATACAGTAGAAACCCGCGTATAAGGCAATCTTATAAAACAATTGAAAATTTGACAATTTGAGCCTGTAGGTTCTTAATCTACTAGGTTCTTATATGCGGTTTTTTACTGTAATACATGTAACGTATCAAATCAACCGACGTAAACAAATGGGAAAACATGGTTTTATTTTTAAGGCCGTATATGGTTGTCAGATATCTATGTTCCAAAGAAAAGTGATTTGATTGGCATTCGGACTAAATCAGCTTACGAGTAAAGAGTTGACTGGTCATTTCGCTCAAGGGCAGTTAAAATAGATAGGCCTAGTCTTGAAATAGACGCAAAACAGTTATAAAATCAATGCTTGTCATACATACATACATACATACATACATGGTTTTTAAGAGCATATCCACAACTAAAGTGTGGCTCTTCAACTCTAGCTAAAAAGTTTTTTTCCCTATGTTTACAATAATATTAAAGGAATAGTGATTGAAATTGAAAGTAATGTAAAGTTAAGATGAATTGTCATCAAGAAACTCGAAAAAATAGTTAAGTAGTTAGTCGTTCATTTGCTCGCATAAAAAGCTGTTCCCGTAGATTGTTACAGAAAGAGTATATAGTTGTTTCGTGTCGAATAGCAGATGGAAGTTTGTTGAATTGTTTGCTGGCTTGATCTTGAAATGTTCCTTTTATCAACGAAGACATGAGCTTTAGGTCATTGCTATTGCGAAGCATGCGACCCGTAGTTTTGATTTCTATTTGGTTGATTGTTGGCCAGTTTTCATAATGAATAGCTTTGTATGCGAGTTTCATGCAATTAAACTCCCGTCTCTCTTCTACAGGAAGCCATCTCAGTTTTAGGACATCTTTAGTGGAGGCATATTTACCGAAAACAAAACTGGCAGCTGCCTTCTGTAATCGTTGCAGTTTGTTAACTTGTGCATTTGTCAAGGGCGAGTAGACATGATCGTTAAAGTCAATCTTTGATAATATCAAGCATTCGGCAAGTTGCTTTCTTAGTTTAAACGTTGTGAAGTTTTTGAGTTTCTTCAAGACTGCAAGTTTTCCGTAGCAGCTTGATATGACTTCTTGCAAGTGATTTGACCAGTCTAAGTGTTTATCTAAGTAGATGCCAAGTAGACGTGGGTTGCTTTCTAGGTCAAGGGGCTTTTCACCCATTGATAAAGAGACTGGTATGTTAGACAGATGATGTCGATCATGTAGTTTTTTGGACGAACAGATGAAATACTTGGACTTGATAGCGTTGATAGCCAGTGAGTTATCGCTCGACCAGGTTTCTAACTTTGTGAGAGTATCACTCAGTTTACTTACAGCGCTTTGTATGTTAGAAGGTCTGCATGATTCATAGATCGTAGTGTCATCAGCATATTGAATCGACTTAGATGGAAGGTATTCTTTTAGATCGTTCACATAAAGATTAAATAGGAGTGGGCCTAAAATGGAACCCTGTGGAACACCAAAATATGTTGTCATAAATTTGGATTTCTTAGAGTCAAGTTGCACGTACTGTCTGCGGCCACCTAGGTAGCTTAGCGTCCAGTGGAGAAATTCTCTCGAAAAGCCGTATTTGTGCAGAGTTTTGATTAGGGTGTCATGTGAAATAGTATCAAATGCTTTAGAGAAATCAATGAGTACTATAATCGATAGTTCACTCGCGCCCATTGCTTTCTTGATATCATCTCTCAGCTTTAGCAAGGCCGAACCAGTCGAGAAACCCTTCCTGAAACCAGTAACCGTATCTTTATACAAGTGTGGTTTGTCTATGAATTCGAGGAGCTGGTTGCAAACGGTTCTTTCAAAAATCTTTGAAAGGGCTGGTAGAATAGCAATAGGCCGAAAATGAGATTTGTCAGTTGGTGTTGCCACTTTGTTAATTGGGACGATCCTTGCAGCCTTGTCTACATAATACTTATTGGATTCCTATCGGGTGAAATCTATGTTTCCGAAGGACACCAATAACCAAATTAAACGGACTAAAGAGATAGACTTTTGGCAAGTCTATCATCTCCTTAGAAATAAACGGGAATCCTTATTCAAGACGAGGCAACGCAAATGTCTGAGTTGACTTTTATTACACACCCTTCGCTTTATATATGGCTGTAAATATCAAAGATGCTGGTCTAATTCACTTCTTTTCAAT
This sequence comes from Aurelia coerulea, assembly GCA_039566865.1. Taxonomy (NCBI): domain Eukaryota; kingdom Metazoa; phylum Cnidaria; class Scyphozoa; order Semaeostomeae; family Ulmaridae; genus Aurelia; species Aurelia coerulea. The sequence continues at coordinate 11,930,903 of CM076963.1, forward strand.
GGAGCATTTATGACAGAAACTAACCCAAATCCAAGAAGGTAGCTACAAGCCATAATATATCCACCAATGTCACCCCTCCCCTCTACAATAAGTGCCCCAATAGCATGGATCAGAATGATACCATAGACACTACCAAGTGTACACATGATCCCTGATGTTGTTCCTTCTGGAATAGGATATGTTATTTCTGCAGCATACTCTAATCCGGCAGTCATGAATGATAACGAAAAGAAGCCAAAAACACACCAACTGAGAAATGTTATTTCAAAGTTGTTGTAATATGTCAACAGCAAGGTAAAGATCAGCATTGATATGGCACAAATTGCGAATACAGCTTGAGAAATGATTTTGTATCGTCTGGTTTTATCGATCAGCCTTCCAATGAGAAGCATCGCACTTATGCCGCAAATTGCTGCGAAAAAACCCATATAACCAACCTCCTTCTCTTTGCCAGGATACTGTGCTGTTACCATTTGATTCAAAACGGTACTGTAAGCGCTAATTAGCGCAAAGAAAATTCCAAAAGCTTGACAAATTATGTGAAATTGCTTGTCTTTCCATAACAATTTAAAGGATTCCCTGAAGTCTGGGACAGTTTCGCGCTCGAGTCGATCTGCTTTTGACAGCAAAGAATGATTTGTCCCATCAGTGGTCTGAAGTTGAGATGCCGGGGTTCCCGTTTTGGCTTTGCCACTATGAACAGGACCATGCCCTTCAGGTGTTAAACTGCCATAATTACACCGGTCCCCTCTCTTAGCATCATCTTTGACATCCTTCTCTTTGGTTCCTTGGCGCAGAGCCTGTGATCTGCTTGGTGGAGTGGGTGGGGCATCTTTAATCACAAGAACGCTAGTCAAAGCGAGAAGAGTGCAGATGATTGCCTCAGAGAATAGAAGCTTGTACACACCGTGTCTCACAACGGAATTCATATCTTTAGAGTTTGGCACTAATGTACTCCCCATCAAAAATCCGACTGCCACACCAGACATGCTGATGAGCATTCCGATCGAAGAGGCAGTTGCTCTCTCCTGATCAGGAAACCAAATGGCAGCAAGACGTGGTGGGAGGAACAGAAGGAAAGATTGTCCAAAAGCAGCTGAAACTTGTCCGAGAAGAACGAACGAGAAGCCATCACGATTCGCACCAATGGCTCTGAAACAACTGCCAATACCACTGAGCATTGCTCCGATAATAATCGTAATCTTTAGGCCATATTTATCTAATATGAAGGAAGGCGCAAGCACAAATATGTGCAACATCAAATAAAGCATTGCCAGCCAGTCAATGGCGATGGAATGGACGTTGTAATATTCTTGAACGATGCTGGTAACTGACGATAAACTTATCCAAATAGCTTGATTCATCATGGATATAATTGAAAACACTGCTAAAATTACCCATCTTCGTTTATAAAGAATGAATTTCGTTGACGTTGTGTCGTTCGGGTTGTTCTCACTACTACTGGTTGGGATGCTGAATTCAGCCTTTGCTTTCGATTCCTGCAAAGGGACGTTTTCTTTCTCCATTTCGAATTAATGCTCTCGCTTGCCAACAGATATTTCTTGAATATGTGGAGACAAAACTAGATTCGGTTTTGTTCTCGATAGTGTACTGTACTGGCCATACTGGCACAGAATGGTCCTGGTTTCTGGTTAGCGATATTTAGCGATATTTCACAAAACCCACTTCAGTATTCACTACTGAGCACATTCAATTGAAATTGAAGTGCAAGGTTTAAATCGACGACTAAATTGTCTTTTTTTTTATTATTTCTTTCTTTATTCTTTTTCTTTCACTTGAAAATTCCCATCTCATCCTTGTATTGTTCTATTTCGTTTGCATGCTTGCTGCTCTGCTTTGTTTCTGTTGGTGATTTTTAACCTCAATACATAAGGATCATCTAGTTACGCTCATCTTATTGAGTTGAACTGTTGTTGTATCGCTCCACTGAGGGCCTTATGGACATAGCACAGGAAGCCCAAATGGATAAATGATAGAGATGTCATTGTTGGCCGCTGCTTGCTGGTGTATGTGCAGCTCTATTCAATAATGATCAGTAAATTTTTAGAATAAAGTTAAACATTATGATTTACCTTTTTAAAGCGTCAATGTTGTTTCTTTGTGTATCTAACTCTTGTATTAATTGTAAAACAAAGCAGCATTCTCTTCACCCTAACCTCCGTCAGGTCTGCTATTTCTTATTCCGAAGTCCGAAGTCAAGGTAACCATAACCAGCCGTACTCAATCTGAAGTCGAGGCAACTAACGTCACATAACGCTGCTGATAAACTGTTGCAGTGACTGTACCATTGTTAAGAATATAGCAAGGAAGGAAAGTTTTTTCAAAGACCAAACCCGAAAATCGTTTTTATTGGCTCTCTAACGCAACATCTCATGCTTGAAATGCGCTTTATCGTGCATCAAAATGAAGCTCATTTATTCCTTAACAGACTGTAATATAATTTGTTGGAGCTAGCTTCAAGAAAAAGAAAAGATTAATGCTGAAACAAGGGCTAGTCATTGCCAAGTTGCTTTCCAACCATCCTCTGTAATAGCAATTTCAATTCAATTTCAATTTCATGAATATTCTCAGCTAAAACTACTTGATAGACAACATATATGATGCTAAGTATTACGGAAAATAAAAAACATGTGAAACCTAATTTACATAATGCATCTAAACTAATATAAGGCTGAAGAGGAAATATGGAAAGAACTCTGGTAGAGCTTTCGAGCCATATGCCCTCGGCTATGTGGTTCATAGAATGCGAACATTGACATTAATGTAAATATGAGAAATTCTAAATACATTATTGAAAATACTTTTGGTTACTAATACCGATTTAACTACGCAAAAAAAAATAATAAGCTTAGCAGAGGGAAGGGAGAGGAAGGAGAAATAATACAGAGAAGCACAGGAAGAGAGTTTGAGTACCAATGTGCTTTTAATTCTTAATAATTCTCTAGTAATAGTTGCTTGTACCGCTTTCCGAAAAGTTTTTTTGTAGGAGAAGTCCTGATATTCTTTGGAATGTTATTCCAAATTTTTACACCAACATTTGTTATAAGTCTACGTTTGTAAGTCTACGTTTGTCTGTACGTTTGTCTACGTTTAACATCTTGGCTTCAAACTCGAAATTCGCACTCGAAAATCGAGCAGCTTGCAAAAGAACTTACAGTACTCTCAAGTACAGAATAAACGGGGGGGGGGTGAGAATAATCGGGGGGGTTGGAAATGGTTGAATATAATAATAATCAGGGGGGCTGGAACAATCGGGGGGGGGTTGGAAAAATTGAGAATAGTCGTTTTTCGTTTTCTTAGTAAAACACGTATCTAACATGGGTACCACGTATGTAAAACACGTATGTAACACGGGTCAGACAAACAAAGGAGAATAAAGTTAATAAATACAGTAAGTACATTTGCTTAGCAGGAATTATTAAAAAAAATTTGTTCACTATTACTTCTATTTTTCAAGAATTAATAAAAGGGGGGTTGGAATAAAAGTGGGGGGGTTGGAAAATTTTTCAAAAATTAATAAGCGGGGGGGACGATTATTCGGTACTTGAGAGTAATGAATAAACACCCGTCTTTGAATTTCCAAACAGAGTTTTTCATTACGATTACGTCAGCAGTTTGTCAGCAAAATTCAGGATAGCGTTAACGCTCAGCTGTTTATATGGATTCAATGCAACTCTGCTTTCCGCTCCAGTGAACAGCGAGATGCCGTTTCGCAAAACCACTCTCCTCACAAAACAGTTAATTTCTCCAATATCATTCTGCCAATCGAAAAGCAGTAAAAAGGATGTTGTTCAGTATAGTCTGGGCAATCGAAAGATGTACAAATCGCAATGTTTCTGTCAACGCTGTTCGCAAATCCTTGTTCAAATTTGTTTGTTGATTTCAGAAAAGTGGATTTATCTCCAAAACTGCTCGAAAAAGTTTCGATTTCTTTTCGCTCCAACTTTAGCTAGGTAGTTGATTTACAACTTTGCCAAGTCTGATTGAAAAAGCTTAGCTAGATTTGCTGCAATCGAATTTTACATTTCTGTTTGCTTTTCAACAGCGAAATGGAGAAAACCTTGGGCTTAAAAGTACTTTCAGAAATTTTTCCATTGGCAAACAAATGATCGTCATCTTTTGGGAATACCATACCCTAGTCTCAAAAGACATCCTTAGTGCGCTCGAAAAAGTATCATTTGTATCTATTGATTGAAAGTTACTGACTTTATCAGCAACTTCACGAAACCATGCTTTGGGTGTCTTTTGAGACTTTCGTAAGCATTCACAAATTATCAATTTCTTTAAGAGACCACAATGAGCATAGATCTTAGATCTAGAACTAATTTTTTTGCGAAAGCGTTGAACGGTTTAAACAGAAATATAAAATTCGATTGCAGCAAATCTAGCCTAGATTTTTCAATCAGACTTGGCAAAGTTGTAAATCAACTACCTAGCTAAAGATGGAGCAAAGAGAAATTGAAACTTTTTCGAGTAGTTTTGGAGATAAATCCACTTTTCTGAAATCAACAAACAGATTTGAACAAGGATTTGCGAAGACAGCGTCGACGGAAACATTGCGATTTGTAAATCTTCCGATTGCCCAGACTATACTGAACAACATTCTCTTTACTGCTTTAAGATAGGCCGAATGATACTGGAGAAATTAACTGTTTTGTGAGGAGAGTGATTTTGCGAAACGGCATCTCGCTGTTCTCTGGAGCGGAAAGCAGAGTTACCTTAACATTATTTCCAAAGTTTCTCATGAGTCACAGTTTGAAGCCAGAACATTATCCAATTCAATGCGGAACACTGAGACTCATGTAATCAATCTAGGTAGACCACTCGGAATGTTGATGAACAACAGCAACGACAAGCAACTGGTTGCCTCATAGAAATGGGTTGCCTGTAAATTTTGCCGGACACGTGTTTGTGAAAATGAGCGAAGCAGCGAAAAGGAAATTCAGTTTGGCAAGCAACTATGAAACCTCAACTTAACACGAAGAGAAAGAAAGGAGACAAAGGTAATAAAACAATGATTACAATTTGAATCCTACTTACAGGGCCTTTCACATAACATAACACTTGCTGGTTTGAAAACTTTGCTGTGGGTGGGCCTAATTAAAGCTTGGAGTGCGAATATAATAGGCCTAGAGTAGTTTCGGGTAGTATGGAACACTTAACGGAAAAAGATTAATTGTCAGCATAATTCATGACCCATTTGGCCACACTTGGTATTAGCAATTAGGCCTAAGCATACTCTAATGTTTCATCAGTATGCTCTGATTCTAAAACGTTATTTGTTAATAAACAAGACAAAAAATGAACACGGGTTGAGTTGGGCATTATGGAACACTGTCGGGTATTTTGGAACTAAGCTATTTCTATTGTTTGAATGCTGGTTGATGTTTGAGATATCTCAAGAAAATGGCAGCCAGAAATCACTCTTGTCTGATGTCCTTCATTATCAGCGATACGGAGAGTACACAAAATGCTACAGCAGCCTAACATCGATCGAAATATGACAGAAGAGCTATGAAGACTTGCATCAAGTGAAATTAACAAGTTTCTTTCTCATCCCCAAGCCCCAAGCTTCATTTACTGAATAATGTTCCAAAATACCCGACATCCCATAATACCCAAAACCACTCTAGGCCTATGCCTATTTATGGCCTTATTAGTTGTGGCAGTAGGCCAATTATGGAAACCTATAACGGATAAAACACTTCTTCGAGTTATAATCACACTCAATCAATTGAAAAATTAATCATTTAGCTATCCTTTATCTTTCCTTTTTATTGTTAACTGTGAATAGACCTATTATTGTTCTTCTTGTTGGGTGTGCAAATCAGGGCCCCTTTTAACATACAAACTGGGGGAGCAAAAGCCCCCCCAGTCCTCATGCTTGCCCCCCCAGTTACAAGTTTTTACAATGTTTTGCCCCCCCCCCCAGTAGATGGTCCCTTTTTTCTTTTTGCTGTGTTTGGCCTTTGAACTTTTCACTGTGAAAGCGAAAGGTGTAACCCAAAAGCAATAAATATGCTAATGTTTCTGTATGTATTATTGGACAAGCCTCTCTTTGCTCCATTTGATTTAGACAGGAGGCCGCTGCTATGACAGTATTACAAGCATTATCCAAATGGCCAGATCTAGATATGTGGTCTTCACGGTAATTTTTGCAAAGAAAGGCCTAATGCTGCAAGGATAAGGCTCTAAAGAGAGCAGAAAATATAAAATGATGCAGCGAAATGTCGTAAGATTAAAGAGTTCTTCACCGTGGATAACTCATCACAAGTAGAGCCGAGGAGAGGGGTTTAGTGGAATCTAAATCTGGGGCCCGTGGCCATAGCGGCCCATAAACAATAACTCACTTTTAAAAAATATGTCTCAAAATTTGGGTCGCTACACCAGGGCCAGTGATCAAAACAGGGTCCCTCGATAATTTCTCAGTGTGTCATAATATGTTAAAAATCAAAGTGAGGCAGAGAAAATGATACTTCCATACGTTCTCTTATAAGCAGTAGCAGTTAATTACGCCAACTGAGCCATTGAAATAACGTACCGGATGATCTTAGAAAAGATTTTCCGCATTCAATTATTCAAATTGTTGCTAGATCCGGAAGATCATACTATTTATTGAGTGCTCATAAAAACAGAAGAAAATTACAAAATGCTTCAATTTCTCGGCTTTCAAGCAAGATGTGTTCCTTTCCAAACCATCAAGTACTCTTGGTGCTATGAATTTTCAAATGTGAGAACTTTTTATAGCTCACCCGCCGGTCTATGTTTCTTTTCAAGAAATGCCTTTCTGGCCTATATGTAACTACTGTATATATTCTTGTGCGTAATGACTGGCTAGTTTGATGATATGATGATTGGTTCTAGAGGCGAAAATAGCTACCAGCTAGCTAATAGCTAATAGCTAGCTAATAGCTAGCTAATTGCTAGCTAATAGCTAGCTAATTGCTAGCTAATTGCTAGCTAATAGCTAGCAACCTTGATTTTAAACATTTTCCCGGGAGAGCATGCCCCGGACCCCCCTTAATGGGTGCACCTCTGGCGCATCCTAAGGAGTTTACAAAGAGAAATATTTCTTGCGGCAAAAATGAGGTCCCCTTTTTGAAATTTGTCCCCCTAGTTATGATTCCTTAAAAGAGGCCCTGGTGCAAATGCCACACACTCTGGACTGGAGACTGGCTGGAGAGGGGCCTTCCTCAACTCTATTACTTTTTGGACTTTGGGCTTTTTGGACCCTTGTACAGTACTTCGTCAATACTGCAAATATGAGGATGAAAGTTAGAACAAAGGTGTAAAGAAACAAAATAGAACAAGGACAGATAATGTTACAATAGGACTCACTACTTTTTATTGACACCTAGATACAAAGCAATTTGTGATTGTAGACAAAGGGAATTTGATGCTCGGTTGGTCAAGATATAAACAAAAACAAAGCAAGCCGCAAAAATTGCCCTGAAACCCAGGTTGCTAGCTCGGTCGTTGTGCATTCCAGAAATGGCTTTAAAGAGCAAATATTAGCACATATTGAAAGAAGAAGGACATATCTACACATCTACCTCGGGCATTTTATTTTTTTCGTACAGAAGCTGAGTAGTAAGTGTTTTAATTACACCTGAAAAGTACAAGAATTGAATCCCCTCGCAATTGGCTTCTGCACAAAATAAATAAAATGCCCTAGGCAGAGGTTTAGATATATCCTCCTTCTTTCCATATGTGCTAATATTTGCTCTTAAAAAACATTTCTGGAATGCACAATGACCGAGCTAGCGACCCAAATTTCAGGGCAATTTTTGCGACTTGCTTTTTTTTTGTTTATGTCTTGACCAACCGAGCATGGAATTCCCTTTGTCTGCAATCATAAATTGCTTTGCATCTAGGTGTCAATGAAAAGTAGCGAGTTCTATTGTAACATTATCTCTGTCCTTGTTACACAATAGGCTACTATGACGTCCTATTTGAGGCAAATTGCACTACCGTATTTGCTTACTATTGGCAATATTGAAATGTTTGCAATATTTAAGTTCTTAGTTGATAATTTCTTTCATACTGCTACAAGAATGTATCCCAAAGCATCACTAAATAAAAATTTGTAATGTACTGTTAATTTAAGCTCATTATTTATATCATATATTCATCATATATTTGCATCAGTTTGTCATTGTTTCATTTAAATCCTTAACTACTGATGAAAATACTATAAAATGCCTGGAAATTATTTATAGCGATTAGAAGAATCAATTTTGGCCATTCAAAGTGATCTAATACATTTGCTATCATTTATATGACATCATAAACTTTGATTACGTCATGAACGTTAAATTTGCTGACATCATCAAAAATGGATAATAAAACTATACATCATCTGAAAGCTATCGAATGGTGGTACTGTATTTTCAATGTTCTACGGTCATCCTTGCAAAACTAGACTCCCTTCTTTAATTGTCTGGCTGACGACGTGTTGAAAGAGGTTGTCACATGATCAGTATCTACCATTTTGAAAAAAATTACAAAAAGTTGCAAAGTTTCAGCTCTTTATCTTTCTAACTGACGACACTACATTGTCCCCCCCCCCGGTAGTAATAGGGTTAATATTGCTCTTTCTGCCCCTTTTCGATCCTTCGCGATCTCATTGATCTCTTAGGCCCAAAGTCTGCACAAACGCGGTATTATATACTATGTCCTCAAGAATGTCTATCATAATAGAACAGCCAAACAGATCACTTGCCCGGATGTGATAAACAGTATACGTTATTCAGTACTGCAGTAAACTGAGGGCTGAGAAATTGAGGGCTAGCTTGACGATACCAAAGAAAAGGGGTAGAAAGAGCATTATTAAAGGGAATGTAGGCATATACTCAAGTACCCTACGAGTAATATGATACAGGAAACAAGTGAAAGTAAAGTAGAAATATGGTCAAGGATTTCCTTTATCAAAATATAAATAGTTTCTTAAAGGGTCTGTTTCATCCAGCATGCCTTGCACGTGCCATCTCTTGGCTGGCCTTTGTTTCCGCCATTTTCATGGCCCATGAAAATGGCAACAACAAATGAAAACCAAGAGACGGCAAGTGCAAGGCATCATTCTCAGTACTAGAGTTTCTTAATTTTTTAGCCATCTGAGAGTTGAGTTTCTTATGGGCAGTTTCTTATAAAAAAATATGTGTAGCACGCACAATATCTTGCATGTGCAGGAACTCACACGGTTTTCAATCTGAGCCGCCCAGTTGGCAACAAACAAAAGATCTAATTTGTTTAAACTTGTGAAATTTCCGAGAAAATCCTACTTTGACCATTTCTACTTGCAGGTGCAAAATACAAACTTTCCAGTCTGCCCAGGTGCCAATTAGAGGGGAATCCTTTATTGAATCTTTTATATTGACTAGATAAACATCCCAGGGGGGGGGTACTCTGGTTTATTCAGGATAGGGTTGCTCAGGTTACTTTTTTGGGTCTAAGATTTGGGCAAGGATTATTTTTTTGGGTCAACCATTTGTACAGTTATTTTTTTGGGTTCCTGACATTCTGGCTTACTTTTTTGGGTCTCAAATATGAAAAAAAGGAAAAAAAATGGGAAGAAGATAGGAAAAATTATTTTAGGTCTATTTTCACGGTAGAAATTATTTTTTTGAGTTGATGCATTGTACTTCAGCCTGAGCACCCCTATCCTAAATATAACTGAGTACCCCCTGGGCTAAACATCTTGTACAACCTCTTTAAATCTATCCTTGTTGCGATTTGTGAAGTTGCTGAATTGTCCATGTTCAATTTTCAGAAACAAGATGCATTGTTTCGAAACCATCAGATATTGTATCCCTTGACTGTGAAATGGTTGGAGTTGGAGAGAGTAAACAGAGTGCTTTAGCAAGATGCAGCATTGTTGATTACTCAGGGAGTGTCTTATTTGATTGTTATGTCAAGCCTGACAAAAAGATCACAGATTACAGGACGAGATATAGTGGTATTATGCCTTGTCATATGAAAGAGGCAATTCCTTTTGCAAAAGCCAGGAAAATGGTAAAAAGACTGTTAAAAAGCAAATATTTGGTTGGTCATGCACTACAAAGTGACTTGAAAATCCTACAGTTGCAGCATGATTCATTGAAAATACGTGATACATCAAAGTTCATACCATTACGGCTCATGGCAGGATTACCAATTTGCAGAACCCCTTCATTGAGAAATTTGTCAATTACACTTTTTGAAAAGGATATTCAGAATAGGGTGCACTGTTCTATAGAAGATTCAAGAACTGCAATGAATTTGTATAAGCTTGTAGAGGAAAAATGGGAACTGAAAACCCCCTCAACTAGTGATAGAGTATACTTAGATGATGTTTTTTGGCCAGAATTCATTCTTAATAGGTAAAGTCGGTTAAGTTATGATAACTTATAACAAGGTGGTTTTAAGAGAAGTTACGTGTATATAACGAAAGAAGGAGGGTAAATCTAAAGTTGTGATTAGCGGATTTTGTTTATTTGATTCAGAAGCCGAGTGGAAGGCATTGTAATTCTCGCGTGTTTGGGGCTTTAATGAAACAATTACAAAAAAACTCCTGAATCAAATAAACAAAATCCGCGAGACAGAACTTTAGATTTACCCTTCTTCTTTCGTATAAGCACATAACTTCTCTTAAAAACCACCTTTCGCTTGCACAAGGCAAGAGTTTGCCCTGCTAGTTTCGGGGAAACTTGTGCGGCTTTATTTGTTTTTTAATTACTGGTTGAGAGAATTTCCTTTGTCTGCGATCGCTAATCGCTTTAATTGAGGTGTCAATCAAATGCAACTGTTGCTATTGTCTTACAAAATCTGCCCTTGTTCATGCATTGCATTTCCCTAAACTTTTGTAAATTGATTTTCACAGAAGTGTCAGATCATGTGTCCCAGAAAAAGTTTCCCATTTGAACAGTTTCAGAAAAAGAACCGTAACCAACCATTTTCCTATTGCGAGCGATTAAAAGGACAATCTCTGGCTTAAAGATCCATACCATTTTTGCCATGTTTTTCGCTGGTTCAAAAGCCTGAAAATATTAATTTTCTGAAAATTCTCAGCTTTAGGGAGAATCCACTGAAAAGGAGAAGAATCTAACGATAAGGAAATGTTCCATTCCTTCCATGTTTTACACACCCCCTAGTAACGACCTCGCCGGACATTAAAAATACAGCGGGGATGTTATGAAATTATACATTTTCGACGGGGGATTATGATACCATGACAGGCAACGGCAAATTTTCGGCTATTAACTGTGGTGATGGTTGTATAATTTTCGACAGGGACATAGCGGGGGAACAACAGAAACAAGGCGGGAAAATATTCAAAGTAAAACTGAGCGGGGAAGCAAATTTTCTTGGCGGGCCATCCTTTAACCTTGGTGGGGCATCGTTTTAGCGGGGTTATTACTAGGGGGAGTTTTTACATCGTATGTGTGAAGAGCATACAAACCCCTGTCAATTTCATAAATTGGTATTCAAACTCAGCCATACTCAAATTGCGGACCACGGGAACTTGTCTTAGGAATTGTGCATTTTCTTTGAAGAACAAGCAACATCGTGCTTTTTACGAACAAAAAGGACAAATATTCATATCGTTTGTGGGTCCTTTGGTGGAGATTTAGCTCCGTACTGTTGGAATTTGCTAAAAAAAGTTCGTTTGAGCTGCAGGTTTAACACTCTTATTGATGAACTTTTTTTGGCTCTTTTATCACCTTTGCAGGCATCCTCGTTTCAGAAATTATTGGTAACAAATCAATACGTGGAGATGCTGAAATGAAACGCGTACTCGAATCTAAGTTGGGCATTGCATAGTAGATTCCTGTTTGAGATTTTTTTAGAATAACATGTACTGTTACTAAGATCCCTGCTCAGTCAAATCAGGGAACTTTTTTTCTATTCGCTTCAAATATTTACAATAAATCTTACTTTCTACTGTAATTATCAAATCACTATACACCACAACAGAGACGACACCAAGGGGAGCAAAAGACAATTCATTCATTTTTTTTCATTCATTTTTCATTATTTTTACACGGTGGCCCCGTCAATCGAGAGGATTGCTTTACAGGGGGCCGTGCCAAACTTTACAATATTACTAAAAATTACTAACAAATTACCTATATTTACAATCTAAAATAAAAAAATAAATGAAAAACAATGGAGTTAGCCTGAGAGAGGCAAATTACTTTTCAGCATACTTTTAAAAATGCTAAGAGAGGGTGCTTGTTTGACATCCAAAGGCAATTCATTCCAAGTCTTTGCACCCCGGAAAGATATCGCTTTCTGCCCATTGCAAGTTTTCATCCTTGGAACAAGGACATCGGCAATGGCATTCCGCAAATTCATACTGATATCACGCGCAGAGTTTTTCTTGAAAAGGTTTGAAAGATAGCTGGGTGCAAGACCTGACAATGCTTTGTATGTAATAGTAGCTGTCTCGCATTTTATCATTTCCTTAACCGTTGGCCAATTTAGTTCCTTGTTCAAATTTGAGGCGGATACATCATAGCTGCTATTGGTGACAATTCTTGCAGCTCGATTTTGCAATTTTTGTATGGTTTGCAATCTGGTTTCACTGCAGCCTCCCCAAACAGAACAGCAATAACGGAAATGTGGCTCTACGATGCCATGATACATTTTGATTAAGGTATCCTTAGGTACGAATTTTTTGGCATATTTCAAAAATCCTAGAGCACGAGACAGTTTGCTACATAATAATTTCGTGTTCCGATCCCAAACGAGGCTATCATCAAGTTGGACTCCTAAATATTTTACATTTTTAACGATGTCAATTTCAGCGCCATCAATAACAAATGATGGGGTCTCTACTTTATTGTCAGCAATCTTTTTTAGGTTTGGTCGAGAACCTACAACCACGCCTGTGTCTTTACGACATTTAGTGACAGTTTGTTCCCTTGTAACCATTCCTTTAGCCGATCGAGATCACTATCCAGTGTGTCATTCAACTCGTTGATATTTTTCGCAGAATGTGAAATACTTGTGTCATCAGCATACATTGTCACATTGCATTTACGGAGAGACATAGGGAGATCGTTAATATAAATTAGAAAAAGGAGTGGACCAAGACATGAACCCTGTGGCACTCCGCAATCAACCTTTTGTAAACTTGAGGATGTGCCATTGACCTTGCAGAATTGACGTCGGTTTTGCAGATAGGACTTAAACCAAGAATGCTCATGACCATCTATGCCATATTTTTTTAGTTTCGCAAGTAAAATTTGATGATCAACGGTATCAAAAGCTTTTTTTAGGTCGATAAATACCATCGCAGTGTATTTCCCGTTATCCATATTTACATACCAATCGTCAGTGCTATTTAATAAACAAGTATCCACAGAGTGCAAAGACCTGAAGCCAGACTGGTCCGAGAAAAGGAGCTTGTTTCTATCCAAGTATTCGTAAACCTGGTTGTAAACCAGCTTTTCGAATAAGCACCGATATTGGTCTGTAGTTAGAGCGATCATCTTTTTGCCCACTTTTGAATATAGGGGCAACTCTCGCAACCTTCCATGAATTGGGAAAGCTCCCAGTTGCTAGAGATAGATTGAAAATGTCGCAAAGGGACTCAGCTATGACCGGAAGACCAGCTTTCAGAAAGAAATTAGCATTACCATCAGTACCAAATCCCATCGATGATTTGAATTTGCCTAGAGCCTTTTCAACCTGCCGAATACCTATCGGCTGGAAATGAAACTGGGATTTCATTTCAGACAATGACTACCCCATGGCCAAAACACAAAGACACGCAACACTAAACTACATACAACTTAGCTACAAACGGTGGAAAAACCAGTTACACTACTTACAAAGTTACTCTACTAATTACTCTACTTACAAAATTACTCTACAATACATAAAAGCTAAAAAACGACTGTGGTGGTTGTGGAACTCGTAGTGTAGCTTGAGATTTTCTAATCAAGTCGACCAGTTTGATGGATGAAATTTAAGGTTAAGAGAAGTAAGCTTTTATTGAGGTCATTAGGAAGGCTCTTATCACCATACAATAAAACGTGCACCAAAACCTCGTTTGAATATCCATTTGGTTGTGAAAGAGCTAACACTCCAGCGAGAAGATCTCTTCGCAACTTTTTTGGGACACCCTCGGTATATATGACGTTAATTCTTTTATAGAGATTTGATTCTTAACCCTTATTAAGAGGAATCTTGAGAGAGGAGATTATTTTTAATTTTAATACATTTGATTGAAGGTTTTGGGCCCCATTTTCACGCATTTCAAAGTTAGGTGTTTTAAGTCAAGTTTACTGTCGTTTCCATTGCTCATAAAACCACAGATAAAACTAAAACAACAATCACAAAATACTTCGGCATTATTAACCAATGTTTGATCGATTCCAAAACATCACGTACTCTCTGCATAACGTATAGCGTTCTGCATAACGTATGATTGTCTCTGCATAACGAGCTGTCAAGCATGTGAAATTCATTTTAGTCCAACCAGTGCATATTTCTTGCAACTGTAATTTTTCAACAGCGATATTTCCACACATTACCCTGTATAATAAATTCCCAATCAAAAAGATTTATCAGCTAATGCTTAGAAACGAAATGAAAACTTTGCACCTTCTGAGGAACCATTCGATACTGACGAACAGATATCACAGTGAGCCCAGGAATAATTAGCCAACTATAAAATAGATTGCCTGAAATAAGTGCTGCTCAGGAAACTGCGAAGGACTTGCGAAAACTTAGATGCGTAGGAAACTGCGAAGGATTCACTGCGCTTAGAGCTGCGATAACATTTCTACATTGCGATTGCGATAAGGAACTGTCAAAAGTAAAAATCGGTTCCTTCGTAGCTAGCGCAGTGAATCCTTCGCAGTTTCTTATGCAGCTCAGGCTTCTAAGCCGCTCTCATACGGTCACATTCATCGAATTTGATTTGTCGAATTCGACAAAATCTGACCGTGTAAAGGCACATATCGGATGACTGATGCCTACTTCTATTCCTTTCGATTTATCGAATGGCAAATGAATGAAATTTCTTCTACGCTCTACGTCATGGTTCCGCATTGTAAAGCTTTGAAGATTACTTACTTCTTTTTTATTCTCAAAAGCACACGCAAGCAAAATGGCGCACGCCCGGCCTAATAAGTTCAAGAAAAACGAAGAAATAAAGGCTTTATTGCTGAATACGAGATATGCACTGCGCGTTGCAGCAGCCATTCCTTTGTCCATTTTGTACGACGTTTTCTTTTATTTTTGCATTTTTAAGCACCAAACCGATTATTATTGCTGCTGAAGCAACTTCTTCGTCTATTTTCTACTAAGTGTAGGGAATTTTGACAAGGTATGCACTTCGATTAAATCTGACCGTGTAAGAGCTCACATTCACTTCGACAAATCTACCAATCGAATTCGACAAAATCTGACCGTGTAAGGGCGGCTTTAGAGTTTGCTACTTACTTATTCCTGGCCTCCCTGTGACAGAAATTGCAAGATAACAAAACGTTGATTTCCTGTTGAACTATAGTGATGTACTGAAGGATCTTCTTCTGCAGGCAATCTGAATCTTTCGTGTCTTATGTTCATTGATTTGGACTATCCCTGTTATACCAAGACAATAGAAAATAATTTTTCGAGGCATGCCTCTGTAGCTACTGAATTCAGCCTCGGGGGGTGAAGTGCATTACTTCTCAAGCTCCCATTCTTCCGAAAACAGGAACTACAATTCCTGGGGTCCTAGTTTCCTCATTGGTAGTTAGATACCAGACTTAACCCTATCTGACCTGGGTGATTTGAAACACTCAATGCCTGGGGGGGGCGGATTCCGCCCCCCCCCCTGTTTATCTCTGTTGTCATAAGAGGTATGGCAGCCAAACTTGGCACAAAGGTAGTTCATTATGTAAACAATGAAAATTTGAAATCATAATCCAATTAGCGATGTTGTTGTTGTTGCTAGAGCATGATGATCATTATGATGTCATATGACGTCATATAAATGAAAGGTTGCTAAAAGGTCATGAAACTATATTTTTCATAAAGAAATGAAAGATATAGATCAAAATATATATAAATTCTTAATTTAGACTTAATTGGACCAATTAAACATGATTAAAAGCGATACAAAGTATGTTTTTCACAGAGTGAAGTATGAAAAATTGGTAACCATGGAAACAAGGCTAAAAATAGAATGTCCAAATTGTTGCAATTTTATTGCTCTATGATACAAAGTTAAACTTACGAAGTATCAGAGGCCTGCTGCATGTGTGGAAAACGGTGTAAACAAAAATGTACTAGGGGGGGGGGGCGGAATCCGCCCCCCCAGGTCAGATAGGGTTAATACAGCGTCCCAGCTTCAGCAACAACAGCATTTTTAAAATTGAATTTTTATTCATTTTATGCTCCTGCGCAATAACGTATTTCCGCTGCAGTGATCGTACTGTAAAAATGGAATGGAGTGAAAACATTGGGACGAGTGGATTGAGTCTAGTTAGATACTACAGTCGTGCTTCAGCTTGTAGGTATGCTTCTGCGGAGGAAAATTTATATCGTTCTGCAGAAGACGTTTCGAAAGATTCGTTTCTTCCTCCTTAGCAGTATATAAATTTGTCCTCTGCAGTGGCTTAAAGCTACGGCTATCAAGCGTCTAACCAGCCAAGTTTTCCTGGAAGCAAAACAACCAATTCTTCAAAATGCCTTCTGAAGGCATGTACCTTTTCCTCATTGATTCGGAGTGACGCTATGAAACTAAGACAATAGAAAATAACGTTTTGAGGCGTGCCTCTGTAGCTACTGTATTCAGGCTCCGGGGGGTGAAGTACATTCCTTTTCAAGCACCCTCCTGTATGTTTCCAAGAACAGGAACTGCAATTGCCGCGTAAATCGCTATAAATACAGAGATCCAGTCGATACTCAGTCACAAGCATTCCGAGCAGGCTGAAGAACATCATCATTGCAGCATAACAGAATGTCTAGAAGGTACGATTCTTTGACTTCTTGTTGTAGTTAGTTTACAACCTCTTTCTTGTTGAAGCGAAAGACTTTATGAGCTAAGTGGGTTGTGCTATTCCCTCTGTAAATGCAGAGATCTTCATGTAAATGGCATAAAACTTTATGGTCGAAAAGAGATAAGAAACGTTTAAAAGCTAACTTAAAACATATTGTAGTAAAACAACACTTTTCTTATGAAACTTGGCTGTGAACTCTGCAGTACGGTGTCTTAAATGTGTTGCCAATTCTTATTGTAATATAAAGTCTCTTGCAGAGTTTCTTAATTTTCATAAAATTGAGTTTCACAATTGATCGAGTCTGCGCTGCACCTGCAACGAAGACTGCAATTTATCACAATTTATTGAAGACCACGGATATAGCTTTTTGATCCGAGAGAATGGCGAGAAGAAAAGGACCTCAGATATAATCGGTGTTTGATGGATCTTGTTTGCTGCCACTGGAACACAAATTTTAATTTACAAAAATCATTCCTCGTACTCTAATTCATGCAAAAAATAACCGGTTCTTTTGTCACACAAAACGACTTTCCTGCTCAAAACAACCAGTTTTGGGGCAAAGCTGAAATTTCAAAATCTTCCTATTCCATTAATTTGTCACAAAGTTTAAGTTTTCTAACTTCCCATCTAATCAAATTCCTAAAGTTTTCCTGAAAGCTGGTTCTACCTTTGTCCACCAAATCTACAGAAAAAGAGCAGAAATTCCAAATTTTTTTCACCAAAGCGGTTCAACCTTTGTCCAGTAAATTTCCAATAATGAGACCAAGATTTCAAAATTTCACCAAAGCGCTTCTACCTTTGTCTGGCAACTGGTTTTGGGACACTTGCTACTTGCTTTCCAAAACAGTATTTGGTTGAAACTACCGGTTTTTGACTGATATATCATGTTAAAATTGTCCGCCAAATTGAAGAAAAGTAACTGTGTCATCAAAAACGACCAGTTTTTTCTTTAAACAAAGGTGGTGCAAATCTTTTCGTGAATTACCCGGTTTCAGACAAAAATAGGACCATCGTTTCTAGTATGACATGCCCGCCCGTGGTCAAACATAGTTATGCATTCCTAACGCTTTTCTACTGTTGTCACTTGCAATGATTGTGCACCATACAAGCTGTACTCTAAACCTTTATCTGAAACTTCTTGCAGCACAAACATGTCTTCCACGACGAGTGTGATTACAATCAAAGATTTGGGTTCTGACCCAATTCCTACAATGCTTCTGAGACAGCCTAAAGTACCAGGAGGCAGTGAGTCGTCAGCATGGAGTAAGCCTATGGATACGATCTCAAGCTGGTTTACAAAAGCCAAAGGCGATGTTCATCTCGAGGAGGGTGTCAATCCGGAGATTACGAGAAGAAATCAAGCAAAAATCGATAAGATGTTTGATGGCATGATCAAAGATATGAATCAGCAAAGAGAAAAAGTCAAAACTGACCTGGAGAAATTGACACCAGAAGAACAGGAACAAGTCCTCACTTTCTGGGGCGGAGTTCACGAATTCATGGGAAAGCTTTTGGGCTGGTTGAAAAACATGTTCAACAAGGTTCTTGAGAAGATAAAGCAAGGCTGGCAGCTCATTAAGGATACGGTGAAGTCCATTTTCAACTCAGTTTTTGACGCTATCACAAATGCTTTCAAATGAGATGACAGGAAACTTTGGTGTATTCACAGAATGATTAATTGCTGCACGTTGTTTTTTAAAATCTCTGAGTGAGAAACTAGTAATCGCTAATTTTCTGCAAGCTCGCACGGTTGAATATCGATGATAATATTCATAAAGTTTTCTTGAGTTTTTACTGCATTTATTTCCTGAACTTTCTAAACAAGCATCTGAAGAACAGTGGCGTCGCTAGATTCATTACATAGTGCTCATTGAATAAGATGAGGGAACTTTGTATGCCGCTGACCAAAGCACTCCGCAGCGAAAATGTAGTGATGGGCTTTTTGTGCGGAAATGTTCGAAGCTAGTTCAGTCCTTTAGTCAACTTAATGAGCTCTCTGACTTCATCGATATGAAGCAGCAAGCTATTTACATTTATAGAGCCAATCACCATTCCTTTTCGGTGACCAAGGCTCAAGGGTTCGCCCCCCGCTGGTGGTATGAATAACTTATTCAGGGGGATTCCATTTTCCCAAAAGGATAAAATACATTAATGTACCGGGTGTCCCAAAATGATGTATTATTGTTTGATTGCTTACATGTCCATAACCAATAAACTGATTTTCAAAAACTTTGTTTTATTTGGTTGCCTAAAGGCTAAATTGTATGTTAAGATGTTGGTTGTGGTTTTACAACGGCGTTTTCATGTCGAAAAGAAGATCGATAAACTTGCTCAAATTCAAGCCTTAGGTGGCACGAGAAAGAAACGGCCTATTTTCCAGTCAACATTTTAGATGTGATGCAAAAGGCTGAACTCCTATTCGTATTCTCTGAACTCAGTATTAACTGAATTCGTATTCTCTGAACGACATATATTCTCTGAACGACATATAAGTTCAGCCTTTTGCATCACATCTAAAGTATTGGCTGGGAAAGTAGGCCGTTTCTTTTTCATGCCATACAAGGCTTGAATTTGAGCAGGTTTATCGATCTTCTTTTCAACATGAAGACATCGACCTAAACCACAACCAACATCCTCGAATACAAGTTAGCCTTTCGGCAATCGGATAAAATAAAGTTTTTGAAAATCGGTTCATCGGTTATGGACATAAAAGGCATCAAACGATAATACATCATTTTGGGACACCCGGTATGTAAGTGCCATTATTGCTATGCTAGGAAGGAAAACAAAGGGTGATTTTGCTCGTCGTTTTCATTCGTTTTTGCAGGTTTTCCAAAGGGGCTTTCTGCGGAAATCTCCCTTATCTACGGGAAGGAATGGTCGATTAAATCCGGGTAAATTACTGAACCTATCAGGGATAAAACAAGAAAGCTTTCAATATATTGCATTGATATTGAGGGAGCCGCCTTTTTTCAAACGCCGGGCCTTTTTGCTGACTCACCCGGTATGATTTCAACCCGACGGCGACCAATCGGCATCACTACTGCTTAGGAAAATTTGAACTGCCTGCTACATGTCG
The DNA here is from genome assembly GCA_039566865.1 of Aurelia coerulea. Classification (NCBI taxonomy): domain Eukaryota; kingdom Metazoa; phylum Cnidaria; class Scyphozoa; order Semaeostomeae; family Ulmaridae; genus Aurelia; species Aurelia coerulea. Next base: position 11,950,979 of record CM076963.1, read on the forward strand.
CCGGTAGTTCGCCATCAGGCTTATGTGTTCATTTCACAAGTTTCAGTGCAAATGATCTACTACTAACAACTTACGACTGTTTACGTACTACGAAAACACTTTTAAGGAAAGTGTCAATTTCAATGTACAGGCCTAGATCTATATATGATTGCCAATATCATAGGACTAACCCCCCCCCCTCATTTGCGGATCAGAGGAATCAGATTAATAAAGGGGCTGGATAAGAAACTGTCGGGGAAATTTTGGATTTAGCAGTTTTCTGATGAGCTAATTTATCGTGACTACTCAATGAAAATTCAAAATAAATGTATCATCTTGGAGATTCGCTTTTGCACTTTCTTCTCATACAAATTAGATCTCCATATGTTTTGGGATTTCTGTGATATAAATGGATTTCCAACAAGTATTTTTTTTTTATCTTTCACCCAAAGACCAGCCTGTATCTAGATAAGGATCTTTCCTTTTGAATTTAGCTAATTACAAACCAAAGGAATTTCTCCTTTCAAAATGCGATATTTGATGCACAAACCGTCGATTTGTTTACGTATTTCTTATACAGCCCCTTTTTCTCTGGGTGGCAGATTGGTGTTTTTAAACTGTTTTTAAACGGTGTGGTGTTTTAGACTAGACCGGCAGATTGGTCTATTTAAACTGCGCATTGAAATTGCGAAATTGGAATTTTCATTGAACCACATAAAAGGACCCATTGAAAACAGTTCTTCAAAATATTATGGAAAGTCGCTACTGTAAGCAGACATGGAACTGTTCGTTCCCTCGCAACAGTTAATGCGATTGTTTCCCATTTTATTTCCAAGAACTTAAAGTTCCGGGTATAAAAGGAGGACTGCCCCTTTTGCCTGAGACTTTTTGTTATGCAGCTAAAGTTAAATTAACAGCCTGGAAACCTTTTGCCATGCGCGAGAGTCTCTTTGTTTCTCTTGTGACTCACGGAGTGAGGACATTAGTATAGGTCTTGAATCCTGTTCATCGTCCAGTGTGCAAATTCTTTTCTTATGCAAATTTATGTAAATTTCGTTGTCTTATGTCATGGTGCAAGGGGCTGTTTAGGGAGTGACGAGGTATGGAGTTGTTGATCTGAGTCGATGTGGGATCAGATCATGACATCTAGCAGCTAGGAACGCTTCAATTTGACATCAATTGCTCCAATAAGCAATAGATGAACGAAGAACAAGCAATTTTGTCAATATTAATGACCCTGTTTTGGACTCTTCGAGAAGTGATTAGATTAGTATGCAACTGAAGGATAAAAGGTAGTGAAATTGCCAATATCGATGTTGGACTCTGTAACGGTTAGATCCAATTAGGAAACATTAGGGAGATAGGACCCATAAATAGGACACCTTTTTGCTACGAGTTGTCCTATTTCATGCTTGTGCTTTAATTTCGGCAACGAACCATTTTCCCTCCACTTTGTCTCATATGATGCAGTATTTTACAGTGTGGAAAATGTGATTATTTCTGGACTGATTCTGTTCCTTTTTTAAGGATTCAAATGAATATTGCTTGAGACTATCTTAAAAAGAAAAAACGTTTTCCGTGAGTTGCCAAAAGGCTTCCTTGCATTTTGGCTGTGGTTGGATCCCGGGGGGGGGGTACTCCCATTATGGCCTGAAAGGGGGGTCCAGTCAGGGCCAAAAGGGGCCAAAGAAAAAAATTTTGAACCCTCAAATGGTAGTATCTTTTAACAGAAAATCCCAAATGGTAGTTTGTGGACCTAAAATTGGGCCATTTTGTAGCATCTGGTAGCGAAAATTTTTAGCAGTTTTTCGAAATTTTCTATTGTAAAAATTGATTGAACAAAGCAAGAAAACTTCAAAATTCAATGATAATTATTGCTGCAACGACCATAATGCCATGCGGAGGAGCCTATTCAGTTGAAATCTTATAAATGGCCAGGAATCTTGGAATACCCCCAATTGGTAGTAGGAGATGACAAATAGGGCCATTTGGTAGCCATTTCGTAAGACCCTCAAACCGACTGGACCCCCCTGTCAGGCCATAATGGAAGTACCCCCCGGGCGTTGGATTCACCGACATTCTTTCAACAAACTAAGCATAGGAGTCAAATGGTTCCGCAATTGATGCTTTGGAAGTTTTCGGCCGTGGGCCACGAGCAAAAATCGGCGGAAACATTTGATTCCTATGCTCACAAACAAAGCATGTTTTCTGCTGCGCATGAGCACACCTTTCCTTTTGGGGGATAACCGTTTGCTTTGAAATTTGATGGTTCGTATTCCAACAAAATACCTATACAAGGTTCAAGGCACGTTCAAGGTGATCCAGACAAGTCAAAACCTGGATGCACAGACTGGGAAGACCACACAAATTATTTTCGCAGCATAGAGGAAGAATCTGAAAGGTTTGATTTTAAAACTTATGTACACAAGTCTAGTTACAAAAAACCTAGATTTGAATGCAGTCAAAAGTTTTGATGGAGTTAACATTTCTTATAAAATCTCCAATGATTAGTCTGCCATAATTTTTGACCAACAAACTTGATACTGTATTATTAATGCCATATAAATTCGTCCTAGCTCTAGGCAAAACAAGAGACAAGATTATTACTGGTCTGGTAACAAATACTTCTGCCATAAAAGGCGGATTTAAATTGTTTACGGTTTCATAAATCTCAGTCTGGAGCAGCTGTAAATTCCTCTGGTGAACAGATACTACTAGCTACTTTTAATTAACAGCTCCTCAAAATTGGAAGTACTATCTTTGTGGCTTTAGTTACTTGCAATGAGAACTCATCCTAGTGATTTCCTTACAGCCAACCACGTGCAGCCAACACAGAATGTATACAAGAACGAGCACAAATGTGATAACATACAATGATCTGGAATCTCAACCAGTCCCTACAATGCGTCTGACGCTACCCAGTGCAAGGCAGGGAAGGGTGCCAGTAGAAGGCAGTGGAGAATCTTGGTGTACAAACCTTTATAAATGGTGTTCCAATGCCCAAAAAGAAGCTGAACACGTGGCTGAACTTGAGCAGTGTTGCGATCCAGTGATAACGAGAATGAATCAAGCAAAGATCGATAAGATGTTTGATGGCATGATAAATGATATGAATCAGCAAAGACAAAAAGTCAAGAATGAATTGATAACATTGCCACCACACCAGCAAGCGCAAGTCCTCACTTTCTGGAGCGGAGTGCAGGAATTCATGGGAAAGATTCTAGGATGGTTGCAAGACATGTTCTGCAAGGTTCTTGAGAAGATAAAGCAAGGCTGGCAGCTCATTAAAGATACGGTGAAGTCCATTTTCAACAGAGTTTTTGATGCTATCACAAATGCTTTCAGATGAGATGGCAGGAAACTTTGGGATATTCACAGAACGATTAATTACTGAGATGGTTTGAAGACAAATGATAATATTGTTCTCGATATTGGAAATGTATCTGTTTATATTGTCAGTAGTGTTAAATTATTGGGGATTACCATAGACTCGAGACTAAAATTCAACCAACATGTGGAAAAATTATGTCAAAAAGCAAACAACAAGATCAGTGCCTTCTCTAGAGTCTCAAATTATTTAAATGAGAAACAATCTCTTTTACTGTACAACTCATTCATAATGTCTCAGTTTAATCATTGTCTGTTGATATGGATGTTTTGCGGAAAAGTTGCTAATAATGGTCTCAATCGCACCCATATAAGGCCATATAAAATAAATTAATAGATTCTCATCACCGCCCGCATGGAAAATTACTTCTGCGTCGAAATTTTTTATATTTTGTTTGTAAAATATAAAAGTCCCGCCCGTTCGTCATTTGCAATGTTTGCGATGTTTTTATATTTTATATAACGTCAAAACATATAGTTCTATTGTTTTTTATTTATTTGGAATTATTTGCTCCTTATGATACATACTTTTTATCGAGCGAAAGATAGAATTTACCATAAAACTACAAAAAATGTCAATCTGAAACAACGTTTTCACTGAATTGGCACAGTTTTGATCAATTACAAAGTTGTTATGGTTCAAGAACATTCAGACGGGAGGCTGATCTACGGATCCAAATCCAAAATGCACCGCTACAATTCGAATGGGGTCCACGAAAAATGTATTCATTTAGGAGCATGACATGGACACGCACTGAACCAAGACAGGTCGCTTGAGTTTGGGCCAAATTTCACAGCAATTTCATTGGGTTCCTGTGGGAGGGCTGTGGGAAATTTGCAAGAAATCACTCGACAAGAAATCACTTTAATTTTGAAAAAGTAGAAATTTCGTTGAAGAAACTGTGAGAAATTCCCTTTAGATTGTTGTTTGTAAACAGCTCCAACAAACATCAATAATCTTAAGTTGTTTGTCGCTGCTCCTTGTTCTTCCACGGACGGCCTACAGGGTAGAATCTATCTGTGCCAAAGACTATGTAAACAAAGAATTCAACGGAATAATGTGCTTCCCTCGCTGATTTGGCTAGATTTGCCAGAAAATTTTACATATAAATTATAAGATATAAACCTCCCGCCTCGCGAGAGTTTCCAAAACTTGTGATGAGAATCTATTAATTTATTTTATGTGGCCTAAGAGAGCGCTTCGAATTCTCTTCAACGATTTTACATCCCCCTTTTGATGAGTTGTTACAGGGAGGAAAGGAGTGCACTATTCATCAAAAGAACTTGCAACAGTTAATGTTCGAGGTTTCTAGCAGTTTAACGCAACACAATCATTTTTTGTAGGATATGTTCCACGAAAAGGACAATAATTTTAATTCAAGATCAAAGAATCTGTTGATGTTGCCTAAAACTAAAACAACTACTTATGTTGACGATAGTTTATCTTTTCGTGGTAGCATATTATGGAATTCCCAATTGCCTTGCTGAGTCTACATAATGGTTTCTTTTGACTCTTTAGCCATTTCAGTTCTCCTTCTGGTTTTCTTGTTCGCCATTATTAGTTCTATCACAAGGCTTCCAGTTGAGCTTTTTGGGGGACTTATAACATTGTTTTGGGACTTAATTCATGTTGCTAAGGCGTTGCTATGGAGGTATAAACATGACCACTCCTTGTTTACTTCAATTTACAGCAAAGCAGCTGTCCATGAAATGAAATATATAGCTGGATTCTGCATTAGTAAGGTTATTTGGACCCTATACCGACAAAAAAAAATTGAAAATTTTGAACTTCTAAATGGAGGGAACCACCTTAAAGATGAAGAGAAATGACTTATGATTCGTTCTTGCAAGTAACTGACAAGGACATTTTGCGTCATGTTCATATACATCCTTCCATGCATTTCTCAACTTGCATGATCCACAATTTTGGCCTCAAAATTAGCCATTTCATATCTTAACCCTATCTGATCTGGGGGGGCGGATTCCGCCCCCCCCCCCCTAGTACATTTTTGTTTACACCGTTTTCCACACATGCAGCAGGCCTCTGATACTTCGTAAGTTTAACTTTGTATCATAGAGCAATAAAATTGCAACAATTTGGACATTCTATTTTTAGCCTTGTTTCCATGGTTACCAATTTTTCATGCTGCACTCTGTGAAAAACATACTTTGTATATCTTTTAATCATGTTTAATTGGTCTAATTAAGTCTAAATTAAGAATGTATATATATTTTGATCTATACCTTTCATTTCTTTATGAAAAATAAAGTTTCATGACCTTTTAGCAACCTTTCATTTATATGACGTCATATGACATCATAATGATCATCATGCTCTAGCAACAACAACAACATCGCTAATTGGATTATGATTTCAAATTTTCATTGTTTACATAATGAACTTCCTTTGTGCCAAGTTTGGCTGCCATATCTCTTATGACAACAGAGATAAACAAGGGGGGTGGAATCCGCCCCCCACCCCAGGCATTGAGTGTTTCAAATCACCCAGGTCAGATAGGGTTAAACTTCATCTTGAGCTTATAAAAAGGTACTGCCAAAGTACCAATAATAAAAGGCAAGGTACCTATGTTCAAGTATCGACGAACATTTTCAGAGTGATTAGCAATACATCCATTCATTCCGATCGCTGGAACCAACCAAATCTGTATGTTCCTTTCTTGGACACCCGGTGCCTGTTTATTAAACGGTGCACATCGATGATGATATTCACAAAAGCATCTCCTGAAGAACAGTACCCCCGCCAGGATTGTTTATTGAGGGGAACGAAATAAGACGATGGCGCTTTTGCAAAATTTGCTGGTGTCTAAAATCAATTTAAAGTTTAGGGACAAGGCCTTTCATTTAACCGTTATTTTGCAATATTTAATCAAACGTCGAACAATATCTTAGGACAAACTGTGTAAAGATATTTCCATTTATTAAAAGAAACTAGATAGTAGAAGAAACGTTCGGTAACAAAACGTTGAAATTTCGTGTATTTTAGACACAAGGAGATTTTGCATACCAAAAGCTGATCCGAGTTTCTTGTAAAGGTGTAATCAAGATAGAGGATGGTGACAGAGGGTATTGCAGGCTCTGGGTACTGGCCCCTACGGTACCCAGTACTGATACATTTGGTATTGGGCACTGGTAGGAATTTCTCAGAAGTGACGAGGAACCTTCGCAAACACCAACGACTCTTTGCTCCTTTTACAAAACCGCCGCCTAGGCCCAGCGACCGCCCCAAACACTATCGGCCATAAATTCCGTCCAGATGTAGCCACCCACTTGATTTCCAAAACGACGAGTCTTTATACATCCATAATGAGGGGTACTTCGGGGTTTGCGGTATTGCGGTATCGGGGGTAAATTGTGTGCGGTATTGCAGTAATGACGGGAAAAACTTGCGGTATTGCGGTATCGAACTTTTACAGCACGGTATGCGGTATTGTACGAAAATTAACATCCAAATTTCCTGTAATACCATTTTCCTGTTGAGGAACGAAGCATCTTGGAGACGAATTGATATAAAGGAAAGAACAACGAAGGAGAGGGAAGTCCCTTATCTATCTCTCTCTCCTGTGTGCCTGCTCTACCTGCTCAACCTTGAAAAAGGTACTTGCGGAGGAGGGCACGCAACATTTTATCTGAAGAAAAAGAATCAAATATTTGCACGAATTAAAACTTTAAATGTGGGAAAATCACCCCTGCTTTCAAATCAGGCAATCTGACAATGTTGGACAACTATACGCCTATCACGGTAATTCCTCCTCTATCAAAAGTTATGGAGAAGATCATTTATAATCAACTGTCCCAGTACCTTGAGTTGAATGGCCTATTGTGCCCACATCAGTTTGGGTTTAGACAAGGGAGATCTACGCAACATGCAGTTACCTTACTGTCAGAAAAGGTTACACAGAAAATTGATAAAGGGCTATGTAGTGGTGCTGTCTATATTGACCTCCGTCAAGCCTTCGACACAGCATGTCATGTGACCTTGCGGGAAAAATTACCAGGTGATGTGGAATTACAATGGATAGGTGATTATGTCTTTAATAGAAAACAAAAAGTAATTTTTTATAGCACGAGCTCATGCGAAGAAAATGTTACATGTGGTGTCCCACAAGGATCCATCCTGGGGCCCCTTCTTTTTAGGCTTATAATCAACGACATCATTCCATATTCTGCTCACTGATGCTGGCATTATATTATATGCCGACGATAGTGTTTAATATTGTGCACGAAAGAACTAAAATGAAATAGAACATTTACATAACAGTGCACTGCAAACAGTTGCAGACTGGTTTAATGAAAATAACTTGTTCATTAACTTGAAAAAAGGTAAAAGTAAATTTTGCTATATGGATCACATCAAAAGTTGTCCAAACAGCCAAAGGTGGACATCAAAATCTACAATCAAACTATTCATGAGACAAAATCATACAAGTACATTGGTGCAGATTTGGATAACCATCTGAACCTACATCAACATTTTGAAAATGTGTACAAAAAAAGCATCCGCCAGAGTAAAGCTTTTATCTCGTATTCGCGAAAAAGTCAGCCGTCATGTAGCAGAATCGATATACATAACAATGATACGATACGGCCACTACTGTTGTACTGTTACCCACTACAGCTTTCCCTACCACAAGGAACAGTAAACAAGCTACAGTGTATACAAAATAGAGCAGCCAGAATTTTCAACCCAAGTGCAAAGATAACGTCATAGGACAAGAAAGACCTGAATGGTTACTTCAAAAGATCTCAGCATGACATTAACACTCTTGTGTTGTTTTACCGAAAATGCACACTGAAACTGGAAAAAAATCGTTTGCCTACCAGGAAGCCCGCATTTTCAACCGACAAAATATCCATCTTGCTATATAAATAGAAACTAAAACCATCGAAGTCTTTGTAGATGTCCAAGAAAAACGTATTTGACTCTAATGAATTCTTATCCTTTTATTTTACATTAAACTATTTTCATTTTATTCTACTTTTTTGCCTTAATTTCAACTACAACGATTGTCAATAGGTAGGATTACAGGTCCTGGAATGATAACAGATAGTTTTATGCTGAACAAGTCAACCTGTCAAAATATTAGTTATTATTATTATCATTATTATTACTCTTTTTGTTTTGAAAAGTTTCCTTTCTAACCCAGGGGCGCAAATGCAAATTTTTTTGAGGGGGTTGTGTGCTCAAAGGACCGAGTTTCTTCCACGTGGGACCGATTTTTGCGAAATAAATGTTGTTGCAAATGTATGAAAAATAAAGTTTTCCTATCTGCCACAGTTTACCGAAAATACAACTATAACAGACAGTGTTTTCCCAACGATTGAAACAGAATTAAACAAACAGTTTTCGACATCAATTTGTCTCTGGCTAGCATCTTAGCCATCTTCCCTTAATGATCCAGTCAAAGCTTCACAGAATAGCCATGTTTTTAGGCATGCACGCTTGCTCATATGGAATCAATAAGTGGTGTGGCCAGGGTAAATTAAGAGGGAGGTAGTGAAATGCATGGGCCTAGGGGTCAGGAAATTTTTTGGGGCCACACCCTTTACTTTGGCGTAGAATGCATCTGCCAATATCATGCTTGCCATTAGCAGCGAGGAAACCTTGATAGTTTTGTGACAGTTATCCTGTGAGTTATCCTATAAATCAGAGCACGAAGGAAATTTTTGAAGAAACATCCTTTACTTTGGCTTAGAATGCATCTCCCAATGTCATGCTTGCTATTAGCAGCGAGGAGACCTTGATAGTTTTGTGATAGTTATCCTGTGAGCTATCCTATAAATCGGAGCACGAAGAAAATTTTTGAAGAAGCATCCTTTACTTTCGCTTAAAATGCATCTCCCAATATCACGCTTGCCTTTAGCAGCGAGTAAACCTTGATAGTTTTGTGATACCGGGTGCGCCAAAATAAATTATGCACGTTTGGCAGGCCACAATATTTTGAGCACTGGACCGATTTTGAAGATTTATGACTTAATATTTAGCAGAGAGCCTGAATTAGATTCTCGGACTTTTTGCAAATTTTTCCGTTTTCAGTTTTTAGAGCTAGAAGCGAGTTTCTTAAATGTTCGTTTTCGAAAATATTGAAAACGATGAAAGAACGTCGATCAAATCTTAAAATATCCAACATGAATAAACAAAGAGAAAACGTTTTCAGGGGGATTTGGGGGTTCAGTATGAACTCTCGTACAGCAGATTACAATTGGTCGATTTTTAGATCGCAAATCACCACGAAAAAGTTCTCTCTTTGTCCATTCAAGTCGATTCTTTAGAAAATTTGATCGATGCTTTTTGATCGTCTTCAGTGTTTTCGAAAACAAAATCTTAGGAAACTCGCTTCTAGCTCTAAAAGCTGAAAAAGAAAAAATTTGCAAAAAACCCGGTATCCAATTCTGGCTTTCTGCTAACGAATGAGTCATAAATCTTCAAAATCGGTCCAGTGTACGATTTATTGTGGCCTACCAAACGTGCATAGTCTATTTTGGTGCACCCGGTAGTTATCCTAAAAATCGGAGCATGAAGAAAATGCATCTCCCAATATCATGCTTACCATTAGCAACAAGGGAACTTTGATAGTTTTGTGACAGTTATCCCATAGATTGGAGCACGAAGAAAATTTTTGAAGAGACATCCTCTACTTTGGCTCAGAAGGCATCCCTTACCTGACTTAACCCAGCCATTCTCTGACAGCTAACACAGAAATCTTTGCATTTCGAGTATCGACGTCCTGAAAAATTCAGGTTCAAGTTCAGAGCCAGATCGGGACCGATTTTATCGCGATTGGGACCGAGTTTTGAAATTATTGGGGGGGTGTCACACCCCCCACACCCCCCCCCCTCATTTGCGCCCCTGTTCGAACCATGTTGCTTTCGAAAACATTTGCACATATGACTCGGATATTAACAGTAGGGGAGACCGGGGACAATTGTAACACGGGGCAATTGTAACACTGGCTCTCATGCCCAGCAGAAAAGTGCAATAAATCTGATTTTTGCACAGAACATGCTCATTCTAACCCTCTACATATGACTTGAGATACAGGAATATTCATGCAAGTTTGTGAAGTTATCGGGGGGAAAACATGTTTTTGAGCACAAAAGTAAAAACGTACTTCCAATGTAAATTTTTGTCTGAGAGATTTTGCTCTTGAGTAAAAAACTTAATTTTCAAATGACAGCTATGACATCTATTTGGGATGAAAGCTACGTTAAGACTTTCAAGCTCCACAGCTTACGAGATGTGAAAATGGGGTATAATGAAAGCTGACCAGGTCAGGGGCAATTGTAACACGCTGTTACAATTGCCCCGATGTAAGCTGACCGATGGCTTGGTCTTGATTCAATTTCTATTTGAGGCAAACAGCATGCATCCATGCAGTATTATAGAGTTGAATTTTTGAAACTTTTATATAAAACCTTTGATATAAAACACTTTCTCTCACAATTGATTCATTTGTTCAATTGATTCATCGAGCTTTATAACAAAGAAACAACAAGTCTGGAGATCTGAAATAAAGGAAGCTTTCCAACGTATAGTGCACATTTTCTCAACCTCAGGGGAGGGATGATGAATTGGAATGTTTCACATCAAAGATCTTTTGTATTTTCATTTATCTTGAACATGGTTTGTAGCAGAAAACGGACAACAAACGGAGGAGAAAATTTACATTTACTGCCTGAGGCAGCACGATGTATTTTAAATCAGGCAAAATCCGTACGATGCATTGCCAAAGAGATGAATTTATGTCACGTAACTCTGTCAAGATATTGCAATAAATTAAGAAATATAGAACCTCCAAAAGCGGGCTACAATCCCCACACAAGGGTATTTTCAAAGGATCAAGAAAAGTCTTTGGGCCAATAAAGACTTCTTTCCCTATATTAGCTTCAAGATCTCTGGTCTCACGACAGATGAAGAGAAGAGTGGATACCTGGCATTGATATGTTCTGCGTTGAGAAACAAAAATAGCTGGTGAATGATTCTCTGTACTGATTTTAAAGATGTGTTACAATTGCCCCGACCATGTGTTACAATCGCCCCGTGTTACGGGGCAATTATAACACTTGACCGCTGGTTTTAAAACTTTCACGATGACACGAAATTTGGTTCTGCATGAATGAAACTTAGTTCTATCTCATTCCAACAGATGCAAGTATAATATTATCTACCCCCAAGAACGCTATTGACCATTATTTAGGCGTTACGGATGATTTTCCAAAAAGTGTTACAATTGTCCCCGGTCTCCCCTATGATACGACTATGATATAAGATCTGTTCTATATATTCATAATTTCTGCCGTCAATGCAGTTTTCCTAAAAGCACATCGATGAAATTTTTCCCCATCGTTCTCACATCACTATTTTGTCTGTAAAACATCTAACTACGATCTAATAGATCAGACTACAAATTTTGATGGCGGAAGGTGGATTTAGGTGGCAATCAAACTGCTACAGACCGGTGTACTGTATTAATAGCTTTGTTTTTAGTTTTCTAGCGTTTGCGGTATTTTGCTATTTTTTAGTGCGGTATTGCGGTATTTGGTGTCTTTTTCGTGCGGTATTGCGGTATTGGGACCCCCCCCCGAAGTACCCCTCCATAATGATCCTCTGAAATTTCCACACTTCCATCTCTCTTCACTTTTGCAGAATCTCCCCTTGATTTCACTCTTTCCGTGTTTCCAAGTAGGCTCGCGGTCAGAGGCCGGTGACAGAGAAGTTGGCTTGTAGGAAAAGTTGTTAAAATCCTTTTGAACAGAGAGGGGGGTCAAACGGGGGTCGCTATGTTACTCAACGAATCTAGCTGAGCATTTCCCGCCAAATTTAGTCTTGTTCTTCAAGTTATATATCAGCTGTTTATATTGTTTATATCTTATTCGTATGGCATTGCGTTTATAAATATCAAGTTTTGACTGCAAAAAAGGTAACTTTTCGATAAGAAGGCTCAATTTTGAACTATAACGCAATTTTAGACCCCAAAAATTAGAAACTAATGTAGAAATCTTTTTACTACTAAAATATCGAAATTTCGTGCGAAATTAAGAAACTTTTAATACCAAGTGTTGATCCAGGTTTCTTATGAAAAAACGTGTAGCTGCAAGAGCCTTTAGTAAGGAACCGGTCAATATTTTTTGGAGGGCGTGGAAGACTTCTGGGAGGGGGGAGGAAAAGTAACGCACATTTGGGGGAGGGGGCATGAAAATAGTTTGAGATGCTGCAAGTCCTGTAGAGTTCTAAAAAGCCAAAGTACAACCAAAAGTATGAAGAGTAAAATGCTTTTGGTCATAGAACTACATTAAAATCGAAAACTTTCGCACGATCAAACTTTCAGACAAATGTCCGAAAATCTAATTGTACGAAATTCCCAAAAAAGCGTCCGAAAGTTTTTTGTCCGAAGTTGTTTTTTCGAAACTTTTCCGTCAGAAAGTTTTCGATTTTAATGTATCATTATATTGCAAAACACTGCATGCTCGGTATAATCTAAAACATATTTGAGAGCGGAATTTGAATCTTTCAAAGGCGGGTTCAGTCCCTTGGAAATTATTTGAAGTTTTGTTTATCTTTCTTGTGAAACATATTTAGCATCCTATGAAACTGTGATGCCTTGCGATTAGGAATCTGTAAGTAGAATACGGTAAAAATCGTTCCTTCTGAAACAGTGACCTCCAGAGTAGCCCCTGGTCGTGGTTATTTCTGTCAAATTTTAGAAAGTACAAGAGCAAAAAACTGACCACAGTGTATTTGGTGACAGGCAACAGTCAAACTAGTCACTTTATGCAAGATCTAACTTCATATTACTGTTTGTAAAGACATGCACTGTCGATTGATGTACAGGAGGTTTGGAGTATGCATCGGCGTAGGGGAAGTTAAAATTTGGGGGGGGCTGCCCGACAAAAAATCCATTGTTTGAGAAAATTTTGCCCGACTTGAGGCGGATTTCCGCCCGATTATGGCTGATTTTTGCAAATTTTTCTGACGTTGGGGGGGCTGCAGCCCCCCTTTGCCCCCTATCTCCTACGCCTATGGGAGTATGTATGAATCAAAACATTTCGTAAAATCACCAAGGGACTGAACCTCCTCCTCCCACAACATTTTACAATGCTTGCAAGAATCAAGTTACTGTCGCGCAGCTCTTTCACATGATATCTAGTTTGCATTATTTTGGAAAATAATCGTAGTTCTATGACCCAAAAACAGTTTTACTCTACATGGTGTTTGGTTGTACTTTACTGCATCAGGGAGTAAGTTCACTTCTATCTGACACCAGTTCATCCAAACTGCCTGCTCTTTTCGCAACACATTTGAGATCACATTCTACCAGCAGCAGTGACGATTGATATCTTTGTGGAATTGAAATCAAGACTGTGTACACGTATCTTTTTTATAAGAAACTAAGAATTTGGCCCAGTTCTGAAAGTTGCTTAAAATTATCAGATTTCCAGTACTCAGAGTTTCTTACGAGTTTCTTAGTTAGAGGTTCCACAACAATCTTTATGTTCACTACCTGGGTCCTCATGAACATTTCAAGTTTTTAAGCAAGCCTTTCCCATGTTTAGACAATACTAAAGTACCCTACGAGTAATATGATACGGGAAAAAACTTAAAAGTAAGGTAAAAATAGGTTAACGATTTCCTTTATCAAGAAAAAATCTCCCAGTGCTGGAGTTTCTTAATTTTTGGCTTTCTGAGAATTGAGTTTGTTATGGGAAATTTCTTATATAAAAATACGTGTAGTACTATTACCATACATGCATGTACTTGGAGGAGGGCTGACAATATTTTCTCCAATATTTGAGGGGGTACAAACATTTTCAGGAAAATCAGAGAGGAGCTACGAAAATTCCACCAAATGTTTGTAAATGTCTTCCACCGCCTCCCCAGTAAGAATTAATGACCCTTCCGCAAGTTACGAGAAGAATAGAATACCAACAAAAAATGATGTCTCTCGGAAAGCTGTTTCAAAAGAATAAAATAATATTTTGGAAAGTTTTAGACTGGCTCACCCATTGAAAGCTATTGGATGGAGAAAAGGGCATTTGAAGCTGATCACAGTGGCGGACACATGGGGGGCAAGGGGGTTCGATCGCCCCCCATGTTGGCTAGAACAAAGATCTTTTGTTCGAAAACGATAGAAACAAACAATGCCTTTTAACTGAAACAATAGCTTCACCCTCCCCTCAATAGTTGGCACACTGGCTGATTATGTTGGCCAGTATAAAGTAAAAAATATCAGCATTTTATCACAGTTTGTATGACAACTTTATGAAAGACACGAAAATCATTACAAACATCGTTACCTGCGGATAACATATACATAGACAATGTAAACAGCTGATGACTTGGAGAACGAGTTTAAATTGGCGGGAAATGTTCAGCTAAATTCGTTGAGTAACCTATTGACCCCCGTCCCTGTTCAAAGGGATTTTGCATTTGCATTTGATTTTGCAAACCCTTCCTACAACCCAACTTCTCCTTCACCGGCTTCTGACCGCGAGCCTACTTGGAAACACGGAAAGAGTGAAATCAAGGGGAAATTCTGCAAAAGTGAAGAGAGATGGAAGTGTGGAAATTTCAGAGGATAATGGATGTATAAAGACTCTTCATTTTGGAAATCAAGTGGGTGGCTACATCTGGACGGAATTTATGGCCGATAGGGTTTGGGGCGGTCGCTGGGCCTAGGCGGCGGTTTTGTAAATGGAGCAAAGAGTCGTTGGTGTTTGCGAAGGTTCCTCGTCACTTCTGAGAAAGTTTAGGAAGAATGGAAACAAAAGATCCGTAGCCTGGATGCTCAGGTAGGTCCAGTTAAATTTTCATTGCATTCCAATTTGTTTACGCAAAGAAATCTTGCAAAATGTAGCGATAACAATAAAATATTGAAATCGAAAATTTCACGCGGCGTGGTCTCGAAAACTCCATTCGAATCCCCTGCTCGATTTACTGGTAGCAAGTCCAGATTTACTGTGAATGGGTCTATTACTGTGGTATGGTATACCAAGGACATTTCTCGAGGGCTCGAACACGTAAATGATCAATTTTTTTCCTTCCAAATTTTTTCCCAGTGTTTTTCATTAATGTTCTCTTGAAAGTGGTACTGTTTTCCTGCTCCGATGGTCCCTGCATAGGCGTAGGAGACAGGGGGACAGGGGGGGCTGCAACCCCCCCAACGTCAGAAAAATTTGCAAAATTCAGCTATAATCGGGCAGAAATCCGCCTCAAGTCGGGCAAAATTTTCTCAAACAATGGACTTTTTATCGGGCAGCCCCCCCAAATTTTATCTCCCCCTACGCCGATGCTGGTACTGACCTTAATGGTACTGGGTACCGGACGCTTTGGTACCTACTGCAGCTGTGGCACTTTCGTACATTTTACCCGTCACCATCCTCAATGTTCCAGGTGAGTCTATAACTCTTGGGAAGTCAACAAAAGGTTGATGCAAATTTTAAAGGCCTGGTGACTGCAGGATAGAGATGACTTAATTCTTTCGAATTTACCAAGGCCTATCAAGGGACTACCACTTCACTTTGAAAATTACCAAAGAAGTGTAAAAATACTGCAACCTTTTAGCAGTTAGTAAAACCAATCTCTATGATCATAGCGCAAAAACAGGTGGAAACGTTTTCTTGTCAAACTTTGTATTTTGTATTTGAACGAGACATGTCGCTCCACCCAGGCTCTTTTGTAGCATAGCAAAAAATGTACTGTTGTTAGGAGAGACAATGAAATTAAGGCACGAAAAGCATGTTGTGCAAAGTATTTGAAAACGTGGTGTTTGGCGTATTTCTGCCAAGTTGATTATTTGCAATTTCATTTCATATCCAAGAACTGTTAACCCAGGGGGAGGGGAACTCAACTATTTAGGATAGGGGTGCTCAGGCTGAGGCACAACGCATCAACCCAAAAGCAATAATTTCTACCATGAAAACAGACCCAAAAACAATTTTTCTTATCTTTTTCGCAATCTTTTTCCTTCTTTTCATATTTGAGACCCAAAAAAGTAAGCCAGAATTTCAGGAACCCAAAAAATAACTGTACAAATGATTGACCCAAAACACTAATCCTTGCCCAAACTTTAGACCCAAAAAAGTAACATGAGCACCCCTCTATCCTGAATAAACCAGAGTACCCCCCCCCCCCCTTCTAATTACCGAAACTTACCTTGGTACCCACTTTTATGACGAATTTTAGCGGGAAAATGCCCATTTTTAACTATTTTGTAAAGTAGGCTTTGTAATAAAAAATTTTGAAAGAGCCCATACAACAACAACAACAATTGGCCTAATAAGTTTTTCTTGCTGTGTGTCGAGCTCATATCCAAACGTCGTGGTGCAGCAATGGTTCTCTTAGGAAGATTATTAGGTAGTAATGGAGCAAGCTGCCATGTCATAAGAAATCTTAATGCACTCAAAGACATGCCAAGAATTGCTAGTTACAATATTAAAGACTATCCTGGAGCAAAACCAAAGGTATGTATCACTTGTTGTATGTTGTCTAAATGTTATGTTGGTTGAGAACAAACGAAAGTCTGCAGAGTATGGCACTTCAAGTAAATGGCCCAATTCTCTTACTTTGATCCATTTTGACATTGTTATCTTCAATATTGTTATCTTCGAATTTTGAAAAGGTGCAGAGAGTAGGTCTTAGGCCTGGTATAAATGTTTAACAAATATTTTTTTACAAATATATAATAATGTTTCCCACAAAAACTTCCATGTCCTCTTCTTCTCTTCTTCTTCTTCTTTTCTAACAAGAAGAGAAAACGAAAAAAGTCGATTTAATTTTTCATTTCATTTTCAAATTTTACAATACAGTACTTACATTACAGTAGTAGGGAAAGTTGTGGTTTATTCATCCCATTCCACTTCATGCATGTTTGATAACAATTTGAAATATTTTATTGAATTGAATGCGTTGGCTCTCTGAACAAGAATCAGCGTGCAGATAAAAGTTTTGTGAGGTCTTGTGCGCTTAGTTACCACACTGCAGCAGACTGGCTTGGTAAGAACTTGGAAACTATTTTTAGGTAAGGCCTTGTAAAATGAATTAATAGATTCTCATCAATGCTTGCATGGGAAATGTATCTCGCATCGATATTTTTTATATTTTGTTTACAAAATATGAAAATGCCACCCATTCGTCATTTGTATGAGGATCTGTGACATTTTTTATATTCGGTATAACATCAAAACCCAATTGTGTGTCATTTATTTACAATGTTGATAAAGTTGCAATATATTCATAACCTCTACCCCTAACACAACTCTCACAAAAAGCCTGTTGATGATTTCATGATTTGTAATGGCCCACAAAAAAGCATACCGATTTAGTTGGGTCTAGTGATGAGAATTTAGCTATATCATTTGATCATTAATCCATTTCAAAATCTTCCTCGATAGTTAACATTGATGCCTAATATCTGTCTCGAAAGTTTAAATTTGCCTCCTCGTCCAAACCTTAGCTTTGTCCTTTTGGCCTGAGGGAATTCCTGAAGCACATCAAAATTTAAAACCAAAATTGAAGAAAAATGAAAAATGACACAATCAGTGATTAGCAAACAGAATATTATATGATCTCAGTTTTATTAAAATTTTTTCATGGATGTTGTTGTGTTATTTGCTTTGCTTCAAGAATTTTCTTGGGCCTAAACGCTGAAGCTCTGGTTCGGAGGTGACAGCAAATTTTAACTTTAAACATTAATACTTCAACACTCACAGCACCAATATCAAGAAACGACATATCTATGTTCAAGTAAACTATCACGGGACATTTTGAAATTGAGTAGCCATTGATTACCACTATATTCTCATCGCTAGACCCAACCACATCTGCATACTTTTTTCTGGGACACCCAGTAGTTAATTCACTAAGCAATCATGAGCAAGCATCAAGGCAAAGGCGTCAAGCAGGATGTTGTGACATTGTATACGCCTGATTGGCAGGCAGCTATCTGCTGCAAAGGCCTCTGGGTTGTTTGATGCAGGGGTAAAGCCTGGTTCACACCAGTGCGATTACAATAGTCTCACTGACTTTTCAGTGAGATAATGTTCAATCTCACTGATGTGAGTACCCAAAATTTATCTCACTGGCGAATTTTCAGTGAGAAAATCAGTGAGAATAATATTGAAACGTTTTGATATTTATCTCACTGACTTTCTCACTGAACAAAGGAAGCCACTAATCTGCCTGGCCTCAGTGTGACTCGAAGTGATATCATTGCTTCCATTCAGTTTTAACAATGTACTGTAATTTCCCCCTAATTCAATTTCGAGTACCTGAAACGCTACTTTCCTCCTAAAATTACAAAAGAACTTGTCATGGAAGGTTCATTAAACTAGGTGTAACAAAATTTTTCCACAAGGACGGAGAAAGCGAACCATGCGTTATGGATATGCATTGTGATGCTATGCTAGCTGTGTGAGGTCTTCGGACTAAAACAAGAGCTGGGGCTGCAAATTCAAAATTGTCTTCTGAATCATTTCACTGGGATATAAACTCGTCTCACTGGTGTGAACGCAAGTGATCTAATTCAGTGCATTTCCGGTTGGCGAAATTCTCATGGGCTATTTTTATCTCACTAAGTTAGTTTATTCTAATCTCAGTGATGTGAACTAGGCTTAAAAAGGCAACAAGGAACCAGCAGAATGCAGTGACAACCTCGTCAAGTTTGCGAGAGCGCAGCTAAAATAATTATAGATGAAACATAAAAAAACCTCCCGCCTCGCGCAAGCTTCCAAAATTTTTGATGAGAATCTATTAATTTATTTTATATGGCCTATAAACAGTGAGTCTAAATTTCTATCATGTATTCAAGAATAAAGAAACTCAGGCTGCGTTTATACGGGGCTGCTCGAGTACTTGGCCAGCTGAATATTTGTTCGTTTAGCTGTACCATGCAACTATTTGGTCAGTACGGCTTTGCATTCACATGAGGCTGGCCATCTTTGATCGGCATGCGCATTAGCATTGAACCGATAAACTGACTGCGATTTGGCGCCAGCCTCTCTAGCAACCATATTTCATTGGCCTCCTATTCGAAGCATTCCATCCTCAATGTGGTACCGCGCAAATTTTTGTTCGGCTGAGAGCGTTTACACGAGGCTGCCCATGAATTTGAATGGCTCAGTTTGCAAGAAGGCCACTTCCGTAGGTGATCAAGTGAAGGTCGGCTAAGCGTCCAAATATTCGGTCTCGTGTAAACGGGAAGGCTTAGTGGCCAAATATTTGGCTGGCCAAACATTCAGCCGGCCTCGTGTAATCACAGCCTTATTCTAGGAACTTTAGGTACCAGCAAAAATGCCTCACAAATATAAGAAACTTTCTCCCAAGTGCATATTTGCATTGTATTTATTTGAGATAATGATCAATAACAATTTTGTTTTAATATCCATTCAACTCATATTTTAGAAAAAGAGGCGCGGCAGAGGTCCAGGCTCTCATAGAGGGAAGACTTCAGGAAGAGGTCATAAAGGTCAAGGACAGCGTGGTACTTTTCCATATTTCCAGTTTGAGGGAGGGCAGACACCTTTTTACCGACTTGTACCAAAACATGGATCGGCAGGGCCTTCCAAGTGAGTATCTAATTATAATAGACATTTTTATTTCTTGGAAAAGATGTTTGGATCGAGCATCCGAATCTGGTAAACTTGTTAAGAAAGCTCCTCCCCCCATTTTTGGTACATAGATACCTGCTAGCTGTGACAAGAAGTTCCTTCGGATATCAAGCGAGGTGATCAACAATAACTTTGCTCAAATTGACTTACGAGTGGCTCAGTTTATATACTGGAAAGTTTTATTTGCCTTCTGTCATTGTTTCTCATTATTTGCTGCTTTTGTTGTGCAACAGTTTCAAACAAAGTGAGAGCATAAAATGGTTTCATTTTGCGACTTTGCCAATCGCATTTTGCATTTTAGCTTGCCCGTGTGTAAGCTAAGCCATATTTTGTGCAAAATAGTTGATAACAAACTTTTTGAAAAGTGTTGAGATCCACAGCAACTTCTAGGAATGGTGGTTGTGCTTTCGTTCTCCTTCCCAAACTTTATCAGATTTGGCTGCTCGATCCAAGCCTCTTTCCATATTCTAGGAATTCATAGTAGGACAATGAACCTTCATGTAGTTTCAGTTTCAGTTTTATTCATAAACTACAACTAATGCTTAGCTTACAAAATACCTTTTTTTTAAGTGTATTTTTTGTGATCTCTGCAAGGAGAATGATTATATCAAGGAAATGTTCAACTTTTTGCAGCTTCTTATTCTACAACTACTTGTAAAGTTTCATTGATCAATATTTTAATAGATAGGGGGGAGGGAGCCCGGAGGGAGTCACTTTTCTGGGACTGACCTTGTTGTCAAAATCGCAACTGCTCACATCCCAATTTTCATGAAAAAAGTAGCAGACTTGAAATAGTTTGCAAATTTATTTTGCAGAGAGTTCATCTATCATGATTGTCATGTTTGGATGGAAATTGTGCTCTAAATGACCTTTCATGACATTTTTCCTGATTTTTGCCAATTTTGCTGCTTTTCTTGACTAGAGAAATTCCCAATATGTCAACTTTTTCTGAGATCAGTCTAAATGCAATTGAGAATTTGTATAAGGATGGGTTATTTAATGTACAGGCTGAGAATCAAGTAAGGGCAATTGGCCAGCCCAGTGGTAAAAAGGGCACTTTGTGCATATAAAAGGGTGTACTCCTGAAAGTTTTCCTTGGGGACTATGCTCCCAGACCCCCAGTTCAGTTTACCCCCAGCTTTTGGCAGATGATGCAGCTACAAGAAAATACTCCCCACTAGTGTGCCTACCCTCCCATATGTTATATATGCCCTCTGGGCTACCGTACCTTCAATTTTTAATTGGTTCATCAAATCATTTTTATACTTTGGTAATTTCATACCTTCATTTTAAAACCATTATTCTAAACACACTTACACGTTTCATGTTTTGTTCTCAAAATTTTCACCGCCCCTCGGCAGCCTCTTCAGTGAGAATCATTTTTATCATTTTCAAATCATTTTTATTTAGCAACAAAACAGAGTTTCAACCACTGAATCTGGATAAGCTGCAATATTTCATTGACAGTGGAAGAATTGATCCAAATGAAACAATAACCATGAAGGTGATGAAGCAGTCTGGTGTGGTGCAAGGCACAATTGTTGATGGAGTGAAATTACTAGGAATGGTATGTGAACCTGCACTACCTTCTATATCTCTCTTCTATATATATATACTGTATCTATCTTCTCTGTTTCTGCCTCATTTTATTGCAAGTTAGAGACCCTTTACACGAGGAATTTTAGCCCGTGCTGAGTTCAACGTGGGCTGAGTTCTGACAGCATTGATTATTTTGCTCTGCGTTTGCATGAAATCTGAAACATTTCTAGATCCTTCTTGTTGCAAGAAAAAGCTAGAAATAAGTCAGTTGCCCAGGAATTATTCTAGTGATGATTTTAGACTTTGTTACAGTTGTTCTCGTGACCTTTTTTCAAAACCTCATTTTTCTGTAGATACAACTGATAGTCACCGATTTTTTTTCTACTCATTTCAAATAATTACAATATAATCTTACTTTCTACTGTACTTATCAAATGACTACACACCACCACAGGGACGACACAAAGGGAAGCAAAAGACAATGACTACCCCATGGCCAAAACATAAAGACACGCAACATTAAACTACATACAACTAAGCTACAAACGATGAAAAACTAGTTACACTACTTACAAAGTTTCTCTACTAATTACTCTACTTACAAAATTACTCTACAATACATAAAAGCTAAAAAACCGGTTATGGTGGTTGTGGAACTCGTAGTGTAGCTACGATTTTCTCGATTTTCTCGATTTTCGAGTACCGATTTTCTCGCCATTGGTATAGTTTACATGGTACGCAATGCCATGTAAATGTTTTATAAAGTTTTATGTTAAGTGCCATAAGGTAAACATTTTTGGCTCCTAATGGCATTGTTCTACTGGGTGAGTCAAAAATGCCAGGCGTTTGAAAGGCTACTGCTCCCTGAGTATATAAACAATGATATTTAGAAATATCTGATTGAATTATTTCATTTTTCATTCATTTTATATAAAGCACAATACAGTACTACATTGTATACTGCCTAAACAGAACATAACTTTAAAAAGCGAGAAAACAGTAACGGAATATCGTGTAATAAAAAAGTATGATAAAATGAATTATTTATTATTAACATTATTAACATGTTCAATCATTCCTAGAGTTTTTCCTGGCTGAAATCGGTTACTCCGTTCAGATTCTACAAAGGATTTTCTGAAAGAAGCCCCTTTGAGAAACCTTAAAAAACGTGCTAAAATCATTAGCAAGTTCCCATAATAGGTTTACCTTATAGGAATGATTTCAGCACGCTTTAACATGGGCCCTCCACTTGGGGGAATGAAAAAATCTTCCCCATTGTATGAATAACTTATCAAGGGGATTCCATTTCCCCAAGAGGACAAAATACATGCTTATTGCTAGGAAGGAAAACAAAGGGAAGTGTTGCTCATCGTTTCAGTCGCTCTTGCAGGTTTTCTAAAGGGGCTTTCTGCAGCAAATCTCTCATATCAAGGGGATTCCATTTCCCCAAGAGGACAAAATACATGCTTATTGCTAGGAAGGAAAACAAAGGGAAGTGTTGCTCATCGTTTCAGTCGTTCTTGCAGGTTTTCTAAAGGGGCTTTCTGCAGCAAATCTCTCATATCGATGGGAAGGAATGGCCGATTTTATCCGGGTAAATTACTGAACCTAATTGGACATATCGGGAATAAAACAAGGCAGTTTTCAATAATATTGCTTTGACCTTCAGGGAGAAGAATTTTTCCAAACACTGGGCTTTTTTATTGACTCGCCCGGTATTAGTAGGGTATAGGCTGTTCATTGATCGACCCTCGATTAATTGATTAATCGATTAATCGTCGGGTTCTGATTAATCGATTACCATTTGTTTTCTTTCACCAGCGTTTATCGCTAGCGATCGTAGCGATTACCATTTGGCCTAATCCATTAGTGCCGAATAATTTCCCAATCAAACGAACTTACCTGTAAGTGATGTTTGATTGGAATTCTATGATTCGTCGGTCCGGAGCGAAGGAGGTGTACGAGAGAGAGCGCAGTAGTTCATGCAAACCAGTCTTTAGAGCAGCAATGGATCATGGCGAAAAAATGAAATACAAGGCAGGGAGGGCCGTAAATAGAGGTGTCAAATGGGATGGGCGTACACCTCCTTCGCTCCGGACCGACGAATCATAGAATTCCAATCAAACATCACTTACAGGTAAGTTCGTTTGATTGGGAAATTCTATTTCGTCATCGGCTCCGTCGCTACGGAGGAGTACGAGAATTTAGAGCCGTTATTGAGACATGGGGGGGGGGGGGGAGTA
Source organism: Aurelia coerulea (assembly GCA_039566865.1). Lineage (NCBI taxonomy): Eukaryota > Metazoa > Cnidaria > Scyphozoa > Semaeostomeae > Ulmaridae > Aurelia > Aurelia coerulea. The sequence goes on from CM076963.1 coordinate 11,974,750, forward strand.
ACAAAACACATATCTTTAAATTTAGGTAATTGCCAAATAGGTAGTGTCTCCTGTGTAACTACTGTAACCCAATTCATTGCTACATGGTTGTGTTACCAGCAGAAAGCAAACAATTTCCAAAATTAAATGTATTATTTGCAGGAATGTTGTAAAACCGTTGAAACATTTGTTCTTGTGTCCATCCTGCGGCAGCCGATGACGAAATAGAATCGAGTAATCGTTTGCAGATAATAATCCACATTGCTGAAATAATAGAATAGTCAATAGGAGTCACTAATTGATTCTCATTCATGAGAAAATAATCGATTTTCAAGACCAGCTTGAAATGAAGGTGAAGGTGAAGTTGCAGTTTTTAGCGCCAAGCGCTGGGATCACAGAAGTAGCTGAGCGCTAATCGAGTCCGCGACCCCTTGTCATGACGCTCAAGTGGTGGGGCTCTACCGGGTATCGAGCTCTGTCCACCTGACTGTTCTGGCTGCAAAGTCAGAGGATTACACCACTGCGCCACAACGCCTTCAAACCGGAATTCCATTGAAGATAATGATCGACTATTCCATTATTATGTCTATGATAGACCTTTTATTCTTGAAATTCTATTCTATTGCTACCACTGTTTCTTCCTGCTTACGGCACAATTATTACATTCAGGCCAATCGATTGATCGGCAATTTGGCATTCGATTAATCGAAAAGTAAAATCAGGTAAAATCATGGTCGATGGCAGGCCTTAGGGTATATTATTTGCAAGTAGTGTCATTAGAAATACGTATTGTATGCTTTATTGGAACATCTTGGATCCAGAAAGTTTCTCAGAAATTCTTTCAGCTTGGGGATTACTTCCTTAACTTTTTTTCTCACAGGGAGCAGACTGGTTTGAATCTAAGGTGAACATTGAGGTGAGCATGGCAACTCCATCTGCGATTGAAGCTGTGGAAAGGCAAGGTGGCAAAATAACCGCTGTTTATTTCGACAAAGTTGGAATGAGGTATCATCTTAAAATAAAAGAACCAAAACTTCCAGTTCCAAGGCTAGCAAGACCGCCTGCAAAGCTTATGAAGTTTTACGCAGATCCTGTGAACCGAGGCTATCTAGCAGATGAAAATGAGATTGAAAAGTTGCGTAATGAGAACAGATTGAAAGCAGACAAGGTAGCTAAAGAATTAGAAAAATTAAAAGTTAGCCAAGAGTGATCGTTTTACCAGAGTTTAGAAATTTTCTAGTCGTCTTAATTATGTAATTATTTGCCTTACTCACAATCGTTGGTCATTCATTGTTCTCAATTGTTTTCTTATTTCAATTTGCGTGAAAGTGCCTATATCCTGTGCCTATTTTTATTTTATATTTATTAATTCATATTTTACACGATATCCCATCAGTACAAAATCAAACTACAAAAATTACAAGTTTGTTATAAATTAATAATGAAAAACAAAATTTAAAGTTTGGTATTTGCTAGAATTGGATCCAGGCTGAGATCTGATCTTCCTGGGAGTCGTGTTTTAGTTAGGGTTTACTGGGCTCTTTAAATGCGTTTTTAATTCGCTTTTAAACTGATGGAGCGAATGGATTTCCCTTATTTCGATTGGTTTTTCATTCCAAGCTTTAAGCCCAGAAAGGTGGAAACCTTGTTTTGTACACTCAAGTTTAAACTTTGGGATGTCGAGATTTCTATTGTTTCTTGTGTTATGCCTAGACATTTCATTCCTCTAACTATACTTGTTCCAGAGGCTCTCAGGGCACTGCTTGTTGACTATTTTGTGTGTCATGATAGAGCTTTCAAAATAGATGATCTGATCAACGTTCAGCCCATTATTGATTCAGGGGTCCTTTATTCTAAATTTATATTTTAGTTTATTTACATGTTTATATTCATTGTTTTGTTTGCTTTGGTGGCATGTATCAGCGTGTATCAGCATGTACGAGCAGCATATGTACACATATGTACGAGCATATGTGCGAGCAGCATCAGTTCAAATCCTTAAAAAAGGTTGGTGTCAAATTCAACGATTTGAATCAAATGGCTTTAAAAGAACTGTAGCTACTTTGCTACTTTTCTACCGTCGGATTTTTCAAAAATCCTGACTACACGTTTTTTTTATGAGAAACTGGTTTACAAGAAAGTAGAACTACGATGACCAAAAATTTAAGAAACTCTAGTACTACGCTCAAGAACAGTTAAGAAACTCTAAAACTTTATTTCTGCATGTCTCTCTTATTCTATGTCTCTCTAACAAAGTTACCTTCGTCTTTTCTTGACTTTTAATTGCAAAATTGGTAAATGTTTGCCTTGATGTGCATGGCTTCTTCTTGATGACAATGTCAATGCAAAATGGAAGCCCTTTGTCGAGAAGAAGGCTCAACTTCGAACAATACTGCAATTTTAGGCCCAAAAAAATAAGAAACTAATTAAGAAACTTCTACTACTAAAACACCAACATTTTCATGCGAAATTAAGAAACTTTTAGTACCAATTGCTGATCCAAGTTTCTTATAAAAAAACGTGTATTTTTTTAAATTGCAGCATATTTCATGTTTTTATGTCATCAGGGGGTGTGACGTCATCTGATTTCTAAGTCGTAAACCAGAAGAATGAAAGACCTGTACTTGATAACATATCTGTTGTCCCAAAATGATGTATTATCGTTTGATTACTTAGATGGCATGAGATAGAAACGTCCTATTTTCCAGTCAACATTTTAGATGTGATAAAAAAGGCTGAACTTGTATTCGTATTTTCTGAAATTCGTATTCTCTGAACGACATAAGTTTAGCTTTTTGTATCACATCTAAAAAATTGGCTGGAAAAGTAGGCTTGAATTTTAGCAGGTTTATCGATCTTCTTTTCGATCTGAAAACATCGGCGTAAGAGCACAACCAACGTCCTTGAATATACTATTTAGCCTTTCGGCAATCGGATAAAATAAAGTTTTTGAAAATTGGTTGATTGGTTATGGGCATAAAGCAATCAAACGATAATACACTCATTTTTTTTATAAGAAACTAAGATCCGGGGCTGGTAGGCAGTTTCTTAAATTTTGGGCCATTTTGCTACCAAAAGTTTCTTACGTGTTTCTTATATTTTTAATGCCAAAAGTGTAGACTTGATCTTGTTTTTGTCTGAAGGGTTCACAAATTACTCAGTAAGATCTCAAAACAAGTCAATAACATAATTCGCACTCAAAATAATGTCCAAACAGTTGCTATAATAACTGTACAGAGTCAAAAATATTTGACTGCGACAGGACAATTAAAACTGTAAATTACAAAAGTTTCTTAGCTTTTTAAATCCAGATAGGGTTGTTTCTTAACTTTCGAAAAATTGAGCCTACCGTTTCTTATAAGCGGTTTCTTATAAAAAAAATGAGTGTACATCATTTTGGGACACCCGATATTGTAGATAAGTATAGTTTTCGCGACAATTTTCTTTGTTTCTTTAAAAAGTTTAGAAATTATAATGGTTTTTAATCATTTTTATAAAATTTTCCTCCAAAAAGAAGAAAATCCTTGCAGCTCTGAAGATACTAAAGATTTCAGGAAATCCGAACGGTAGAATTATTGAAAAGTAGCTGAAATTTCTGTCAAGCCATTCGATTCAAAGACATAGGTCATAGAATTTTACACCAACCCAAAGATTTGTGACCTATGCCAACAGAAACAGATTAGGAATGTACACTTTTTTTATAAAGAACTTGGATCAGCACTTAGTACTAAAAGTTTCTTAATTTCGCATGAAAATTTCGGTGTTTTAGTAGTAAATGTTTCTTAATTACTTTCTTATTTTTTGGGCCTAAAATTGCGATATTGTTCAAATTTGAGGCTTCTTCTCAACAAAGGGCTTCCATTTTGCATTGACATTGTCATCAAGAATAAGCCATGCACATTCAGGGAAAAAATTACTAATTTTTGCAATTAAAAGTTAAAAAAAGATGAAGGTACCTTTGGTAGAGAGACATAGAATAAAAGAGACATACATAAATTGAATTTTAAGAGTTTCTTAACTGTCATTGAGCGTAGTACTAGAGTTTTTTAAGGTTTTAGTCATCGTAGTACTAGTTTCTTACAAACCAGTTTCTTATAAAAAAGACGTGTACTGTTTTTATACCGGGTGAGCCAGAAAAAATTTCCCACTTTTGAAAATTTGTAGCACCACGAGTGCTTCATGGATTTGAATGATTTAGTTAAAAGCTAAAAGAAAGTATTTTCGTGATTTTTTTTTTTTTTTGCCTTCTTACAAGCACTGCAAATATAGGTATATTTGAGAGCTTGTACAGAACTGGGTACTTTAGAAAGCAAATATGAAGGGGGCAGTACCTTGTTATAAGCTCAAGATGAGGTTTGAAGTATAAAATGGCTCATTTTGACGACATCATTGTGGGTCATGCAAGTTGAGAAATGCTTGGAAGGATGTGTATGAAAATTATGCAAAATTACCTTGTCAGTTGCTTGCAAGAACGATTCATCAGTCATTTCTCTTCATCTTCAAAGTCGATTTCTTCGTTGACAAAGACTTGCAAGGGCAAGAATTGATTTTGTTATAGTCTTTGGTTAGTTCATATTTACTGGATGACAGGGCAGTTGGTTTTTTTGGCAATAATTTCATACAGAGCGAGCAGGTTTGCAAGAATTTTTGTTCTCCACCGGATGCATTGTTAGGCCGCAAAACATAAGAAACTAATTAAGAAAATTCTACTACTAAAAAACCGAACTTTTCATGCGAAATTAAGAAACTTTTAGTACTAAGTGCTGATCCAAGTTTCTTATAAAAAATACGTGTACTGTAGTGTGGATCCATACTACCGTTTAAGCCATCAAATTCGATTTTCAGAGACAGTTTGAAATCACTTTGAAATTGCAGCGTTCGTTCCCGCAAATGACCCTGATCAGACCATCACTATGGCCCGGCCGGCCGGACCCATCAATGAAAGCCTCAAGCCTATGTTTCCTCTGACATTTTGTTGAATTTTCACTGCGCGGACGCCGCTGCGTGTGGTTTATGAGTTGTGATGCGGAACCATGACGTAAGAGCAGGGGTGAGGCAAAATTTCCGAGAATTTCATTCATTTCCCATTCGACAAATAGAGTGGAATACACGTTGTTTTGATAAGAAACTTGGATCAGCACTTAGTACTAAAAGTTTCTTATTCTTGAGCGCAGTACTAGAAATCCTTCGGTGTTTGGTCATCGTAGTACTAGTTTCTTATAAACCAGTCTCTTCTTCAGGGGCGAAGCTGGCTCAAAAGGGGAGGTCATGCTTTGCGCCGAAGGTGCAAAAATAGGAGCTCTTTGCGCCGTAGGCGCAAAGAGCGCGGGGGTCCGGGGGCGGAGCCCCCGGAAAATTTTTTGGACCACGCCCTTTTTAACCCAGGAAACGCCCCTTTTCCCACAAGAATGGGGACAACGCCTATCCCTTTACAGGTTAAATATGCACCTGAACACAAGGGAAAACTCCCATTTTCAAAAATTTCAGGTTAAGATTTGGTTTTCAAATGTTTTTGTTTTGGTTTCAAGTCTGACATTTCAGAGGCATTTAAGCTTGTCATAAATTTGGCAGGCATTTTGTGTCAAGATTTTCACATTTTGTATCTGAACACAGAGGGAAAACTCTTATTTTCAAAAAATGTTAGGCCAAGACTTGGTTTTCAAATGTTCTTGTTTTAAGTCTGACATTTCAGAGGCATTTAAGCTTGTCATAAATTTGGCAGGCACTTTGTGTCAAGATTTTCACATTTATGCACCTGAACACAGAAGGGAAAACTCTATATTTTCAAAAAATGTTAGGCCAAGACTTGGTTTTCATATGTTCTTGTTTTAAGTCTGACATTTCAAAGGCATTTTAAGCTTGTCATAAATTTGGCAGGCATTTTGTGTCAAGATTTTCACATTTAATTTTGTTGAACATTTGCAAGACAAATTTAGCTTGAGTTTTCCATTTTTAAGCATAAGGAACCCCACCAGCTCATGGCAACAGTAAAACTGGGGGGGGGGGGGGGGTAATCAAACTGCATTACAATTGACCATAAAAGAAAATTGGCTGTTGTGGGAGGAAGCTGTTCTGATAAGTAAAAATTATGATAATACTGCAATAACCAACAGGAAAGTTCCTTGTGAAATTTCTCATAGTCAGCAACAAATTATTAAAATACTGCACAAACAGGAAAATTCTCTTGGAAAGTTCCTTTGATCAGCAATTATGATAATACTAATCATCAACAGACAACAGCAAACAAAGTTCCTTCACCATGGTGGGCATGTGAACGTTCTCATAGTCAGCAACAAATTATGATAATACTGCACCAGTGCACCTAGCCAGTTTTGCAATCAGAGAGGAACACATGCCATGAATGTTGGTATAGCCTGTTTCTGTCCATTTTTGGGATACACCTGGCCTAATTAATGTACATGACTAACAAAACAGCCCCTTTCATACCTTCACTCGCACACAGCCAATTTCCGCATTGGTCGCTGTTGTTGGTAGATGTGCTTCTGCTCAGCAACAGTCCTCGAAGCAAAGGACGTTCTTAATAACTGAGACACAAGGTCTCGATCAGCAATAATTCCCTGAGCTTGAACTTGCGCCATAATCGGCTAGGCCTAAACACACTTGTCAGAGTGAAACTCACGAAATGACACAGGGTTGCCCTGCATACGACACTCATGCCCTGAGAACTTGACATGCCTTTATGTAGAAAATCTTTGCAATGATTTTGCAGAATAAAATATTCAGCCAATCAAAACGAACCATTCATCGAAATTGTAGGACTAGGTTATGATGATTATAACGACGAGGTCATGCTCTTCTCGTTTGCCAGACCAAGCTTTGTTCATTCCTTTTGTTTCAGAAGTGGATTCTTTTGTCGAGCATGACTGAACATAGGGTACCAACCTTATGGGCATGACCGTATTCATAGGGGGATTTCCGGTAGGTCGGGCTCAAGAATGAGGACATGACCAGATTGGATGCCCTGTTGACTTTCTTCCTGCTCTCAGTAGCGAATCTCATTGGCTTAGCCGAACTGAATACGGGGGATATCATCAGAAGCCATATTGACCAGGGGGGGGGGGGGGGTCATTCGATCAATCGTTGCATTTTTGAACTGGTTAGGCGATAAGAAACTGCGTTTTCGAGCAGAAAAACCTATTTTTTGTGATTGAAAAAAATGTTATTTTTGAAAATGTTTGGTCATGCTGAGCATGACGAGCATGCCCTCTAACTTCGCCACTGCTCTTCTTATGAAAAAAAAACGTGTAGGCAGGTCCGACCGGTTAGACTCCATGGAAGTCGATAAATCTGACCATGTAAACAACTGTGTAAACAGAGCGAAGAAGTAAGGCTATGTTTCCTTCCAATCCAATCTTATATTTCTGTTTATTTGTTCTCGAAAAACGAAAGAAGAAACTGCGGTCAACGGATTATCATATTCAGATTATAGCGAAAATGTCCTAAATTTAAAAAACCTGCTGCCAGTCCAACCGAAAATCAGAGTTTCTTTGCAAAGTTGAAAGGATTGTACTTTTGGCGAGAAAGAAAAAATTCGTTTATATGAGAAAATTTTTATCTGGTTATCAATATGCTCTTTGTGGATCATCTCATTCATTCACAAATTTTAAATTACTATACCATTATGGTTAGAGCTCGTTATCCAGCTGAACAGACAAACAAACAACTGTTTTTGAAAAGATTTTTGGCTTGTGGCTTGATCAAACCCTTTATTGAAATGGCAGGTGTCACACCAAATGTTAGTTGAATTTGAATATTGCCGCTCTTACTCTCCTTTTGTTCTATTGTTTGTCTCCTTTTGTTATGCAAATTTGAAGACAATTGGTTGGAAACGCCAGCGATGCTTTTGCAGCGGATTCTCTTCGAATCGTTTGATGGAAGGAAAGCCGCTGGAAAGCAAGCTCCGAGGGCATTATGGCACAGTATACAGGTATAAATACGGTATTTAAGTTGAGCTTAAACAAAAATTTATTTTATTTCATTCCTTGTAGGAACAGGATCTTGAAAGACGAAAACAAATAGTCGAAATTGAAGTTTCATTATCACAGCACCAGTTAGGCCATGATGTAGCCCGAACAGGTTTTGGTGTCGTGGCATAAAACGAAAATGGAAGCCAACCTTCCAAATGGAAAATATCACGATCGAATTCTGTGGTCATTTTCCTTTGACCGTTGCTGGTTTTGGGACAGAGATAGCCATGAAATTATATCAAATTAAATTCTTATTATCATAACCTTTCTGACATCTATTAAATGATTTTGCGATTCAAACTTGTTATTTATGCGAGGGGCATTTGTGTGGTGGTTTAACCCCAAAGTTTTCCTTTAGGCCCTACATATTTTTGGTGTCGTGGCATAAACGAATATGGCAGCCAGTCTTCCAGTAGCAGAAATATTTTGTTACCTGGCTTGGGCTCTAGTAAATACACAATAATGTTTGAACGCGAGTTTGGCTCAAGGACAAGAATTTACAGTTTCCTAGCTTTACAATTAGCAGGCATAGCACACAGTGCAAACTTCGGTATTCTTCGGCAAGAAATTTTACCTGTGGTCAACCTCACAAATTCCTTAAGAGCTTGGTCTAATAAGATTACTATGTTGGAAACAAATGGTCCTCTAATTTTGTGTACCACTAAATGAAAGACCTTATGAATGTTAAAATGAATCACAAATTATGTTTCACATTCACAGGGTCAAATCAAATCACCACACCCAAAGATTACTTGCATTCTTGACATTTCAACATCTCAAATAAACAGATGGGTGCATGTGATCTCACTGTCTGAGCCTGCTTCAGAAAGAAAATCCCTTAATTTTTTACATGGGGTAAATTCAGTTTGTCCTCTGCAGGAGATGAGAAGGATATGTTTTACCAACTTTAAAACCTTATGGGGGCAATCAATTGTATTTCAATGTAAGCAAAAGTGTTGGTGTTCTTTTTCACTGCATGCTTATTCCTGTCACTGAACTCAAGATATCACGCAGAAGTATACCATGCATGGCCTTGGTACTGTACATTACATAACATTGTTACTTGCCTGAAAATTCTAAGGAAATTCTTATAATTTTTGTCAAATAAATTCTTGATACCTCTTAAAAATTGTCGCATGCCTCCCAAAATGGTTCCACAAATAGAGAGAAAATGACACCCCACCAGAAAAAGTTACCTCATTAAGTTAAAAATCATTGGTCCCCATATCTTTTCAAAATGTTTTGGTTTCCCATCAGAAATGGTATACAAATTCCCACAACCCAAGCTACCTTTCCTATCATGTTTTTGGCCCTTTAGAAAGTGGAGAGTTTTGAAATTGTCCCAGTGTCATCCCTGACAGGTTTGCTACAGGCCTTGGGCTATGTTCTTATCTGCATTTTAGAGACCTGATAATGCTTCGAGAATTCTTTGATGGACAAACAGAAGCCCGTACTTAGATCTGTTCTCTGGAAAATCGCAGTTTACCCAGTGACATTTATGCCATGTGAAGATCTGTCATTTTTGTGTTGCTATCTACAGATAACTTTCTTAATTTTTCCCCAGTTCAAACTGATGTGACAAATGTATCTTCTGAAGTCTGTGGTGATATTGATCCTTCTTCTCAGGTATGTACTAGACTATATACAGTAAATATCATCGAAATACAATGTGTGGTACATAATCAGCCATTCTCAGGCTGAAACAATGGAACACAAATCTCTACACTAAAATCATGTGATAATAAGTCAAAGACTTAAGAATTTTCTTTTAAAACTTTGAAGTCTCTCAAAACTTTCAAAACTGAAGTGAGCCACAATTTGTGATCAAGGTGAAGGTGAAGGTGAAGGCGAAGTTGCGTTTTTTAGTGCCAAGCGCTGGGATCGCAGAAGTAGAGAAGATCGAGTCCGTGACCCCTTGTCATGACGCTCAAATGGTGGGGCTCTACCGGGTATCAAACCCTGTCCGCCTAACTGTTCCAGCTGCAAAGTCAGAGGATTACACCACTGCGTTTCACTCAGAAATGATTTGTTGACTTTTGCTCCCCAAAATGAAGCAAACTGTATTGTTTTAGTCCAAAGAATCAATTAATACAATCATTTCAAAATTTGACATGCATTAGGTTTAGTTGTATTGAATTTTCAGGGCCTTTTGTAAATTAGCGGATCCTCAAGGTATAAAAGTAACACTTTGTGTCACACCATCAAATTCACAACACAGTTCTTATAAATGGAAGTTGTTCTTATTAAAACATCCGCAAATCCATTAAAAATCTTCAGAATTGTCTAATAATTCAAGACTTCAAGAATTCCCCAATTCTCAAAATGAAAGTGTCGAAAGTGATCTATTAGTAAAAACTAAAATGAAAGAGCATCACACATCCTTTCTTGGTTGATTATCTTTCAAAAGCAACTCTTTCTGTTATCATGCCAAGGCACATACCAGTTAATTCTGTATTTATAATTATTTTATATGGTTTCAGAAATTTTAAAAGAACTTTGAATTTCATCTCGAGTTTGAATTAAAAATGAAATTTTGACACAGGGTGTCCCAAAAGAAATTGTGCCAATTCATGTGGCTGTGAAGGAGCTGTTAGCTTCAATTGCCCCAGTTTTTACAGTTTGAGACATTTGAGTTAACCTTGTAATAGCCTAGAATAGCCTTGCTGTAATGCTGTAACCTTGTAAATGGCTTGAAAAATGCTATTTAGCCTTGTAGAAGCCTTGTGGAAACCTTGTGTTAGACTGGTTGCAGCTTGGAATCTTACTGATAGCCTTGTAATTTTCTTCCAAGGTTGGTACAAGGTCACAACAAGGTCATGATCCCCTCTACAAGGCTAAACCTTGGCCTGTACAAGGCCAAGTCTAGCCTTGTATTTTTGTACATGTTTTTGAAGCAACCACTTACAGCTTAATTCCTCTGCCATAAATCAGCAAACCACTTGGCATATGGTCTCTAACAAGGTCTCACATTATAAGCAGAAGATTGACCTATGCAACTGTGTAACAACCCAAGACAATTAAAGCCATAATAGCTCCTTTACAGCAGTCAAATGAACAGGACACAATTTGTTGGGACACCCTTCAGTTGAACTTACTTTGAGATTGAGTGCCTGATTGTAGGTTAGAATATGCAGAAAAAAGGGTTTGTCCTCATTGAATGGAATTTGCAGAGAAGATTCTTGGAGTGTACTAGATTTACCTTAGAGTTAGGACTGAAATTGGAGTTCCTTTAAAGTTGATTGTAAAAGGATATACTGTACCATCATTATGAGGCTGGAATACGAGTCGGGGTGGGTCATTCAAAACTCTGGTGCACACTCCTGTATATGAAAGGTTACGGACCCCCTCCCCTGTTACACTCTTTTCATAAGAATAATGTTTATAAGAATATTCAGGCTCAGAATCATCCAATTTTTAAGAATATTATAAGAATATTGCTCAGCCTCAGTTCGCATATCTGTCTCATTTTTCAGCAGTTTCCTGTTTTGCGATGTTCATATCACATCAGATTTGGAAAAATAAGGATACTTTAAGAATATATTCAGGCTAAAAACGAAAATTTCTTAAGAATATCGAGGCTGGACAAACATTATAGTATTCTTATTTAAAAAAGAGTGTAAATTCTTCTTGAAATGAGGCCGCAGTAACTCCTTTAGCAAAATTTTATCTATCTTCAAGCTCAGACCAAGTGAACAAGCATTGTTTGCCAAAAAGTCGAGATTTGCTTGCCAGACAAAGTGCTTCTTCTTTTGGCCAGGCTGACAAACCTTTTTTATCTTGTGACAAGCAGAAAATACTCTTGAACCTTGCAAGACGAGTCCCAACGAATGTTAATTCTGCATATGAATACAGTGTCTGGGAGCCCTCTATAAAAATGTTCCAGATTTCTGCAAGAACAAACGGATTTCTATGAGATTTCAAGTTGAAAATGATCAGCACTTGGGCTGAAGGGCTACCCTCCCCGAAGATGAATTTACGAAACATAGAAATATGGAATATATTTCTAGGAAAAACGAAAGGATTTCCGTGGAATTTGTACGAAATGTCTACAAGGTGTCCCATGTTCTATGTTTGATTAAATATTAAAAGATAATGATAATATGAACGGGCTCCACAGTAAGATAACCGTGTCCCCAAGATCTTGAATTAATTTTAGATACTAGATTCTTGTAAATCCCCTACAAATTCACAGAGCTACGAGCGTTTAAAGATCAAGTTTGCGCGAAAGCTGAAACGAGAGAGAGCCCTGAATGGCTTGTTTTGCAAAAAACTCCCGAAATCATGGTAAAAGAAGGTTGTCAAATGGTCATACCTCTCGTTTAGACGAAATAGAGCCAAGCAGGACTTTAAACGCAATTTCAATTCTTGTAGCAATTTTCAAAGTTTACTTTTATCTTTTTTTAAATCCAAAAACACATAACATGAAAACTCAATCGATCAGAGACTGGGTCATTTTCAAACTCTGCTCAACAGAATTCCTCAAAGCAGCTTTATTTCATGGCAGAGAAGGTTAGATTATCGAAAGGCCTTTCCAAATTTCACTTCGTTTGCTTGAAATAAACAAGAACCTAAACAGACACTAACCCCATGCTACTTTCACTACAAATGATGTTGAAAAGCCTCCGGTTTCAGCCTTCGCACAATCTTGAACTTAAAAGCAATCTGTCCCCTATTGTTCTGACCTTGGTTACTGCTTTATTTACCTTATTTACGCTACAGCTAAATTCATGCATCACTGAGTCTCTATGACCCTGATTTCTTTGGATAAAGCGAATTAACACCAACTTCTCAAATATACAATAGAGATCTTTATCGATTTTATTTTCATTCATGGAAGGGGACAGATTGCCTTTAAAACTAAAAGCTTGTAGCTTCGTGAGCATTCGGAGAATTTGCAAGATTTTGGTGTTTTAGATTTATTCAAGATCTTGGGGATAAGGTTATCTCACCACACTATGGAGCCCGTTTGGTATATCGCTATTTTTAGTATCTAATCAAACGTTAAACAACTTTTGGGACACCATGTAGGGAGCTATGAATTCTTCGGTGTGGCAAGACAAATCGCAAATTTGTTTCATACAATATTTGATGCCTGTTTACTTCGAATGGTTAGGCCCTCTTCAACAGTACACTTTATACTCAATTGCAAAGCCTTTTCTTTACCTTCTTTTGTTTTCAGCAATCAAACATCGACTCAAGTTGTATAACAGATGCATCAACCGATCAACTCATTCAATCGCTTCAATCAACTGGTAATATCATGACAATCAACACGATTGCTGATGTTACTCCGAACTCTTCAACAACTCTAACCCTACCTGTAGCATCTAGCTGTGATATCCAACAAAACCTTAGCACACCCAGGTCACCGAAAATAACAATACCGCTATCAGCTTTGACTGGTCTAGCAGTGCCTAATCAAGCATCTTCTGCAAATGCAGTGATAGACCTACAACAGCTTCAAGCATTTTTGATGACCTTACAACCGCAAGTAAATCAGCTAACAACAACGAATGATATTTCAAGCACGTCTACTCTCGACTCTACAACTCTTGCGACCCTGCAAAACATCTGTGGCACAGACGACACTCAAAGCCATCTCCAAAGTACCATAACTGGACCAGATGTTGAAGCCCCGTCTGCAGCTACTTTGATGCCCTTCCAGGCATCGAACACTGAATCACTGACAGGGATTGCTAGAGATTTAACGTGCAGTGCGACCAACGTACCACAAGGTAAAATTTGCCATGTTTATGTTTGCTCCACCTTGGATCCATTTTTCTTCTTTAGTTCACAAATTCGACACAAATTTGAGCTTTTATCATTAAAATTTCTGCTTTTTTTTTTTTTTTATTCATATTAAAATATTACAATAAATTTTACATTCTACTATACGTTCCTGATTACTATACTACACTACAGGGACGATACCATGGGGAGCGAAAGACTATGACTACCCCAGAAATTTCTGCTCTCAGAGTAACCAATGCCAACAAACGGGGTATCTATGTTCAAGTTAAAGAAACACTGTCGTGGCACTGATTGGATGAATAAGACAATATAAAAGAATAGAATTAGGCAGGCTTCAGTAATTTCGCTGTACACTGAAATTCATGAAGACGATAACGATCTGGCTCCCTTTATTCTCGAAACAAAGTATGATCCAAGAGCATAAAGACTTGGTAATTATTCAGAGGTGAGGTCTCTTGTTAGTGATTTCAACATCACGACTAGCCAATCACAGCCACAAGAGTGTGCCTTTAACTATCAAGGAACATTTTGAAAGAGATCAGCCACTGCTTAAAGCTAAATTCACATCACTGTATCAAACCAAATCTGTCCCATACTTTTTGGGGCACCCAGTAGCTTTATCGATTGGCTAAAAAATGCCTTATCACCCATTGTTTCTTTAGCTACACAATGAAACGGCACGATTCAAAGTTATCAAATATGATATGGTATATTTTTAACTTGGCCCGAGCCAGCTTTCAACAATTTCCATTCCTTTTAAGGGGCCTTTTTAAGCAAGGCTAAATAGTGTAATTAGTAATATGTTATGTAAATTTTTTATTGGAATTCGAAATAAGATACCTAGCAGCTGCTTTGAGTTCAACTCATTTATTTTGTAGGTACCCCTGATAGTAATACGATGCAAGCTGAAATGATCGCCGTTGAAGTTCTCTCTCATACCGTCACAAATAACGCAGTAAATTCTGGATTCCCGCTAACGGAGCCAGCTCAAAATACAATCTCAACGGAAGATGCGTCGGGAGTCATTGGCCTAATACAAGATCAAATTGCCAGTGGCTCCCAGATGTACTCATTGCAAATCAATGGCCAGACGATTCCATTTACGACCGTACAACTACCTATTTTGCACGGGACGAATCAAGATCAAATTACAAGCGCAACAAATAGTCAAACTTTATCTGTTGAGGGGGGCATTGCAACATCAATGATCGGCTTGCAGGATCCTGGTAGTACGTCACAACTGCCATGTACACCAGTTAGAAATTCTATGGCTGATATTGATGGTAAGTACAGTAAGTCCCCGCATATAAGAACCTACTTTTTTGAGAGCTAGGCTGAAATAGGTTCTTATTTTAAAGGTACTAAGACAAATTTCAAGGTATAACGGTTCTTATTTGAAGAGTGCCTTGCATAGGTCATTTTAGAACCTTTGCCAACCATTTTAAGCCCTATTATTCGTTTTAGCAGGGTTATAATATATCTAATAACCAATGCTAAGCTTTCAAACTGCAAGGGAGGAGATTCAAACTTTAAAAGCTCACTGGGAAAAAAATGAACTTAACTATGACAATCCAAAATCAACTTTGCTACTCCTGCAATAAGAACATATTTCTCATCAAACTGACACAGGTTCTTAATTACAAGGTGCATAAGTTAAGAAAAACAGCCTCTAGGTTCTTATTTTTGTAGGTTCTTATATGCGGGGATTTACTGTATCCTATTAGCCATTACCTTTTTACACTTTATTTTGGGTTCCTTTTCTTTTGCTCTGTTAATTTTTGAGCGTAAAGTTTTGATAAATAATGGATAAAACTTTTATCGCATTTTTGTTTATCTTATGCCCTTTCAGAAGGGAATGCAATTGTTCCGTTCCAAAGTGGTTCCGGTTTCTGGGACGCAAACAGTAGACTGTTCTCGCGGTTGTGGAGCGATTGCGACTTGGTTTTTGTTTTTATTCACACGGGAATACAATCGTTCCACCCTGGAACACCCTGGAAGCGAGGTTGAGCTTTGATGCCTTTTCTGACTTTAGTACTAGCGTAAATTCTCTCTGGCTTGTATTGATTGAGTTATCAAACGTTTTTCTTAGGTCCACCAAGCAGTGGTAAAGAGCGGTACACTTGTGAAATATGTGGGAAAGTTTACATGCGATCATGGTCATACTACGGACATATGAGAGAACATGCAAATGGAGAAAGAGCTCATACTTGCGAAATTTGCAATAAGCAATATCAGCACTTGGGTACCTTGAAGCATCATATGTTAACTCATTCAGGTTTGTTTTCTTAAATGAACATAGGGCTCAAGTCTTTAAAAAGGTGTACAATTCTATTGCAGTTTTCTTTACAATAAATGACTTGGAAGGAACTTAGGGTTTCTTGCTGTAAAGCTGCCGTGGCAACTTATCATATCTTGATTAGTTTAAACATGACTGCATTTATATAATTTGAGGCTATGACGTCATCAAATTTCTAAATCCTAAACTAGAAAAGCGGCAGATTTCTGCTTGCCACCATATTGTAGACTTTCATAAACTATGGTTTTCTTGAAGGTTATATATTGTTTCCTCTATTAGTTTAGGATTTACGATGATTTAAATTTTCTCAAAATTTTACATGAAGTTTTTCAAAAATAATTAAATTGCCGCCATTTTGAAAAAAATCAAGATATCAAAAAATTTCCATGGCAGATTTACAGCAAAGTACCATAAGTTCCTTTCAAGCCATCCAATTCATTTAAATTTGCAATAGAATTTTACACCGACCTTTTTAAAAACTTGAAAGATTTGAGCCCCATGCTTCTTAAATGCATTTGGGTACCGGCATGCATTACGATCACTTGCTTTGCTTTCCGTGGATTTCATGGGTTTCAATCAATTCAGATCTAATGTTTAACACGTGTTTATCGATTTCAATGATTCTGTTTTCGAAGCAGCGTCCTGGCCCTTTCTCGATGTAACCATACCTCTTGATTCATTTGGCTTGACGTTACAGAGATTTTATCTTAGATACTGTGATTAGTTTGATAGTATCTTCCTTCCATTGTAAGATTTTTGACGGAGGACCCTTTGTAAATCAGCCATTGCTGAAGGGTTACCCTACTATAAATGAATGAAATACTGAAATACTAAAGGTTTTAGTCTTGAACATCATTGTGTGCATTGCTTAACGATTTCTGATTTTCTCTATCATCCATCAGCTATATTTTGAATTATGTGCAATCTCTTGCAGATTTAAAGCCATACCAATGCGACTTATGTGACAAATCATTTAGTAATCCAAATTCACTACGAATACACACGTTGTCCCATTCAGAAGCAAAACCATACGTTTGTGATGTTGAAGGATGTGACAGAGGATTTAGTAACCCTAGCTCGTTAAGGTAAGTGATTTCTTTAAAAATGTGATCTGAATTTTTTTTTTATTCAATATAAATTTTTTTACAAACAAACTACTTAACGCACTACGTACGAGCTACTTTACTACACCACAAGGGCGATACCACGGAGTGCAAGAGACCATGACAACTCCGCAGTCATTAACATAGAGAACGTGTAACTAAACTAAAATGAAATGTACAGCTACGAAAAATACACATGAACAATTTCTACTGATAAATACTAAGGTTCGTTTCATATTGTATGTCGAGCTAACTTTGGGCAATCAGGTCTTATTCACAAGAATGGGTGAACTGGAGATTCGATTTTCAAATTAGAATGGATTTGTGCCCACTAAGGCTAACATACAATGTGAAACAAACTTACAGCAAAAGAAAGAGAAGCAAAGGGACTTTCATAATTATGAATCAGCATAGAAATGTATCTGAATTTGCAAGACTCTGTGTTTTCATGCTACCAAGGCTTGAGGCATGCTTGCTTTACCCTAGAATGTGAATGAATAGAATCTTCTCGAACAATACTGGATTAGCTGCTCAATTGATTTCGCTGGCATTGCAACCAAGAGAAAAGTAGTGTATATATATGTCTTTGCATTTAGGCCTGTACTGACAGGATAGTGCCACGCAGAATCTGTTTCCCGCGTTTTGCCTGCGTTTTACTGCCCTTAAAGGGTTCACGAGCCTGCGTAACGTTAGCCTATGTGTAGACCCTGGAGAAAGGGTCTACGAATTAATGAGCGAAAGCTTGCTACCACAGTTCCAGATTCCTAATTTATGCAGCCTTTTTTAGACGGGTTTCATACATTATTTGAATAGAGGATTAACATAATTAATTGGGCAGCCATAGCAAGCTTTATCTCTTTATTTAGGATACAGTAAGTACCCGCAAATAAGAAACCCCCTTGTATAAGAAACAGGCCTCATTTTCTTCAAAAGGGGCTCCTTTTATAAGAAACAACCCTTGGTCTGAAATTTAAAAGTTTCTTATTTTCAGGTTTGTCATAGTTTGTTCCTAAATGCTAAAAAATATTCCCATAAATGACTGTAATAAAATGTAGCATTCTCTAAACAGAATTAACATTTTCAAAATTAAAGATTCACACAACAAAAAGGTAACAAGGTAAACATGTAAAATGTACCAGTAATGTGCAATACACATGCATGTATGGTACAGTCATATACCTTCACTTGACTTGATTCCCTATCTATAAGAAACTTTGACCCTGATCACGAAAAGATTTCTTTAAATAAGAAACTTTCTGAGGCCTCAATTCAAAACGTGGTTTCTTATTTGCGGGTACCCGCTGTAATGGGTCTACTCGTAGGCTAGCGTAACGTGCTCTATATCCTGTTTTTTTTTATTTCCTCAGGGTACATCAACGAGTACATCAAACTGACAAACCGTACAAATGCTCGCACCCTGGTTGTACTTTAGCATTCAAGACATCATCAGAGCTATCCCGTCATTCATTTCGACATTCTGGTGCAAAGCCACATAAATGCAACACATGTGAAAAATCATTTGTTCGCTATGATGACTTGAAAAGGCATTATTTCATCCATACAGGTACGTTTACTTTTCTGGTTTATCATCTTCTGAACGAGCACTCAGCTGCTCATTGCCTGCACGTTTTTTATAAGAAACTTGGATCACGCCATATTACTGAAACTTGAAAATCTTATCATTTTAATACCAAGCGTTTCTTAATTTGCTTCTTTTTTTAAATGCATGAATTGTCATGTAGTCTCTAACAAGACTTATGACTTACGTAGACTTAATGACTTAACTAGACTTAACTAGTTCAAGTACGTGCCGCAGCAACTTCCTTTAAATCTATTCAACTGCGTCAATCGAATCGAGTGCTTGAAACTTATTGTTCGTTGCCAAATCTCGCAATCTGATTGGTACTCTAGGAAGCTCAGAATTTGGGCCTAAATAGGGTCATGTTTTTCAGAGTAATACTATAAGTCTCTGTTGACCGAAGCGCCATCTTAAAGTAAAAAAGCACAGGATACAAGGGACTCATAGTCATAAGTCTAGTCTCTAACACTACGAATAAAATTGAATTGAATAGCTGGGGATATGTTTCTTGACATTTAAAACATCATATAGAAATATGCAGTGCTATGTTACGTTCAAAACAAAGGTGGCTAGTTGATATTAATCAAGAATAAGGGTTCGATGAAATATTTGCCACAACATCTTTATAATTTTAAGTTTGGAAGTTTCTTATTACTTGTCAGGCATACTGCTAAAGTTTCTTAAAATTTCGCCATCTTAATAATAGTTTCTGATAAACCAGTTTCTTACAAAAAAGACATGTATATTGCAAGCAGACCAACCATAATGGCATCTCATTCTGAGCTCTTATTCTGTTCTATTTTTAAGCTTTACCCTAAGGTGAGAAACATATGGAGCTCAAAGGAATTCACGTTTTGGTGTTTTGCAACAAATTAAGATTTGGAAATTTAGGCGACTTTGCATATTCCTGGTCTGTGAAAAGATTTAAGATTTAAACTTTGCATATGACCAACAATTATCCAAGGGGAAGGCCTATTTAGATATGAAAGTTTATCTGGTTGAAGACCCTCTCACCGCTCCAAACTTATGAGCAATTTCATGAAAAAAGTTTCAGGGAGATACTTGCAATAGGCATAGCATTGGTATCATTTCTATACATACATGTGTACACCTTTGAGCAACTTATGTATTCTTGATCATTTCTTTGCAA
The DNA here is from genome assembly GCA_039566865.1 of Aurelia coerulea. Lineage (NCBI taxonomy): Eukaryota > Metazoa > Cnidaria > Scyphozoa > Semaeostomeae > Ulmaridae > Aurelia > Aurelia coerulea. The sequence continues at coordinate 11,994,596 of CM076963.1, forward strand.
GGTATCAAGCAATTCAAATGTGACCAATGCGACTTTGCTTGTATCCAGTCATTTGACTTGGTAAAACACAAATATACTCATGGGGGTGACAAACCATACAAATGCGAACACTGTGCAAAGCAATTTACCAGACCAGCTAGATTGAGAGAACATTTACGGCAACATACAGGGGAAAAACCATATCAATGTGAACAATGCTCAAAGGCCTTTACGCAGATGACGTCATTAAAATCTCACATGGTAAGTTACGTTTTCTTTTTGATTCGTTCTAAGATGGAGAGATGTGCTTCTGAGAATTCCAGAGTTACCTCTAAAGTCAATAGTTCTGGTTAGCCCCCTCTCTATTCAGCCCGTCCCTTCTTAGCCAAAATCTTGAATAAGCCGCCTGTCCTATCAAGCCCCCTTCTCTCCCCCACTTATATCAAATGCCAGAGTTTAGCAAAGATTTTCCTTTATTTAGCTAACGAAGTTTACATGTTAATTTCATTTTGTTGTTGCCAGCTGATTAGTAATTTACAGTACGGGGGGGGGGGGTGGGGGGAGGTGCTTGGCTAAATATTGGGTAAGGGTCTGCCTCGAGCATATTCAAAGTGGTACCGTTGGCAAGACTAATTTTTACGAGAATGGTATCCTAGGCTAGACCAATTTTGACTGTTCTCTTGACCAATATTGTCAAATATGATACTCTTAGCTAGACTGTGGCAAGACCGAAATTGCAAAAAAGTATGCCCTTCGTTAGACTAAAAGTCCGAAAAAGTATACCTTTCATCGGGCCACATTCCCAGGTACCTTTACTATGGAAGAAGCCCCTCCCCCGTGAATTACAGTCCTGTTCATTCTTATCCTAAATGTCTTTCATTCCTCTCAATTGAAGTGCGTTTTTTATTCTCTTTCTCACAACAGCTAAGTCACACTGGTAGTAAACCATTCAAATGTGAATTATGCACAAAATCATATACCACTGCAGCAGATCTGAGGTCTCATATGAATAACCATACTGGACAACGACCTTACAAATGCAAGATTTGCTCGAAAGAATTCATTTCATCGAAGACGTTGAAAAGACATGCAATCGTTCATTCAGGTATTTGACATACGTCTTTGTTTCTAATCATCTTTGCTTTGTTTCTATGATGTCCTGGCCAAATGAGCGCATATTTTCCTGGCGAAGCATTGAAATCTGAGAAGAACCATTTTTCTTTTGGTTTCCTCCCCAAATATTTCTCCAGAAGAAGCAGAATCGACCTTTTCTTCTTTTGACGTTGTTATTTCAAGGTCAAATGTCTTCCTTTTGATCTTTTAGCATGTTGCAAAAGAGACAGGTTGAAATTTGAAAAGGTCGTTTGAACGCATTAATTTTCTAGGACTTACACCGTCATTATGAAATTTTACAATTAAATTACTGTAAAAGCTGTATTTAGACTGCGTTCACGCGATGCCGGCACATTTTTAAAACGGTGAAAAAATGTGACGGATAGGCCTCCCGTTCACACGACAGCGGCCCATTTTTTGCCGGCAGAGTTTGAAAACGGTAGGTTTTGAAAATGGAACTCTAGCCAGCACATTTTGAAAACAACATTTTGCTGGTATCCTGTGAGCTTTGCTACCATCACATTTTTTCACCGTTTTCAAAATGTGCTGACAACATGTGAATGCAGTCTTAGCCCCATCTCTATTAAGCCCTCTCTCTATTAAACCTCTCCCTTCTAAGGCACACTTTTAAATAATCCCTCTCTCTCTTTTAAGCTCCCTTCCACTTATATCGAATGCCAGCGATTACCAAAGATTTTCTATTTATTTAGCGAAACAAATTTGCGTGATTCATTTCGATATGATTTAGGACAAAACTGTGTTGAATTTATGTATTTGACTCGTAAGATTGTCTGTTGATTCCGCAAAATATTTTTCAGTTTTTTGGTAGGCCATATCACGCAGATTTTACACTATTTTTCAAAATGAAAGTATTATTTTGAAGATGGACTCTTGATTTTCGCAGAGAAACAAACGAAAAGATTACTGAGATGCCGGTGGATTTTTGCATCAACTTTGTTGTGGCAGTGGTGGAAAACATATTTGCCTTCCTGCGAAGCAACGTCAAACTAAGATTCTTCCTTTCATTGTTTTGTCAATTTTCTCCGTGCCAGATCTCAGTTGAACTATTGTACAACATACATTTCAGTTTCGTAGGCCTGTTTAGTGTCACTTGGAATAGTCTAAAATTACTATTAACAGCTTTCTTGGACCACACAGCTGTAAATGGATAGAGTATAATCCAAACACTGTTTCCCTTCCCTTTAATCTTTCCTGATCTTATTCCATTAAGGAGATAGCAAGTTGTTTACGGTTACGTGCCCCAGCCCCTTTGATAAAGATGGTTTCAGAATATATCTATAATTCTTAACTGTATTATTTTAGCATTTCTTTCTTTTTTCTGAATCGCTGTGCCTTGTCTGCTCGTGTTTTCTCATCTCTTTACTTTTTTGCAGGTGAAAAGCCACACAAATGTGATGAATGTGATCGCCGGTTTGCCAGAGCAAGTGATTTGAAAGTTCATCTACCTGTCCACGCAGAAGAAAAACCTTTCAAGTGCGATGAATGCAGCAAGATGTTTACGAGGCTAAGCACGTTAAAAGAGCATGCGAGAATACATACAGGTAAGGAACTTCCTCACGTTAGATAAGACGATGCCGTCGTCCCAGTTATTGCAATCAAGCAATAAAGATAACTTAAAGGCATTGAGTCCATATAAATAGCTGAGCGTTAACGCTATCCTGAAGACCTTTGCTGACAAACCTGCTGACGGCCCTTTGACGGTTTATCGGCACAATAGTGCTAAAGTCTAGTCTCAAAATTAGCAGTGGAGACCAAAGGCTTCTTAATCCTTGCATTATCCTTATCGGGAATTTCTTTGGTTTAATTTCAATAGCGATTAAATCACAGCTTTTGTGAGCGGACCATTTAAGTTGATTGAAAAGAAGTTGATATTGGTCACAATGTTAAGCGCGCTATTTATGCGGATCTCAGTGCCTTTAATCTAAGTTCAAGGTCAGCATTGATTGCAGCAATATCGAATGGCTCTCGCTCAAATTGCTATGAAATACTGGGTGAGTCAAAAAAGGGCGATTCCCGGTTGAAAGGCCACTTCTCCCTGAATATCATGACAATAATATTGACCAGTATACCATTCAATAGTAAATATGTTCAAATATATATCAAAGTTTACTTGAATAAAATCGGCCACTCCGTTATGAAATTATTAGGGATTTTCTCAAGAAGGCCCCTTCCATCAAGAAACCTTCAAAATAGGCCTGAGATCATGACCAAATTTCCTGCCTCACTGCAATGACTTTTACATGCTTTTTGCATGCATATTTTCATCCCTTATTGAGGATGAAAGTGTCATCCTTTGGAGCATATCAACACACCCCCGTCTAAGTGCCCCGGTACATTCTACCCCGGTGATTTCCTCTGTGAAATGTTTTCAGCAAAATAGGTCCCCGGACAAGACGTGAATCTCCCCGGTATAAAATGCCTCACAAGTGAAACCTCGGCTGCAAATTGGCGAACCCCGGGGAGAATTTTGAGAATATATTGTATCATAGAAACAGTACCCCGCCAATGATTATGCCGTCCTCGTTGCATAATTGGAACTTCCCGGTAAAAATTTGAACATATATTTCGGTCACTAGGACCCCAGTGAATATCTGACCTCTCACCGGGGCACTTAGACGGGGGTGTATCAACATTATTCCAGGCGATGTCATCCTCCCAAGAGGTTAACAGATTGTAAAATATGTCGAGGTTATGACAGTTAGGCAGAATCATTACGAAGATTTTGTACAGCTCAGCCAAATAGCCAAGTTGAGGTGGAAGAACATTTGAACTTTCCAGATTGATATTTCCATGCTCAACCCACAATATCGATAAACAAGGTATCTATGTTCAAGTTTACTATCCAGGAACCTCATGAAAATGGTTATCCGTTAATTGAATTTATATTTTCATCATTAGGCCAAATCTGTTCTCTTTTTGGGACACGCGTTGTGAAACGAAGTTGACTTAAGGTTACTGTACCCCTTCAGTGACCACTCACGGTGTTTTCTCTCTTGATTATCACGCCCGCGACATAACACGTATAAACTATACATTATTCGATTCGTCATTAAATGGGAGTCTTTACAAGCCAATAAGAGTACAAATGTCCGAAAATTGGGCGTTATGCATCCGAAAACGTGAAAATCGGACCTTTACCCCCGTTTAGAACCTCCCTGTCCCCCCAGATATGTTTCATTTAAATCTCAATGAGATTTTTGCATTCTCAACACATTAATCTAGCAAACTGTGTCTCAAATTTCTTTTGCATGCATTAGTTTCAGAATAATTGCCTCGTTTTGAGATTCATTCAAATGTTAAATTTGAACCATGCATTTTTTCTCAAAAGTGAGACACGCTTTGGTCCCCCTATGCCTTTTCTCTCTGTCTGCCAAATTTCAGCCAATTATATCAAGCCGTTGGGTACAGGGAGCTGTATGAATACCCATTGGTTGCTGAAAAATTGATTTTGAGAAAAGCGCTGAAACAGTTTCTTAGCGTACAGTTCCACTGTTGAAAATGATTAACATCAATCTGGCCACAAGAGTAAACAGAATAATCCTGTATGTATTTAGTGCAGAGTTTACAATGACATAATTGGTATTATAACCGCAAAATCCATTCAATAGGAAATCCAAGGCACTTGAAACCTTTAACCTTTAGTTCTCAAATATTCCTGGTCATGTAAACAACATTTTCCTAGCAGAAAATACCTTACTTTAAATTGCTTATAATTCGCTGAAGAATAAAACAAAATCCTTGAAATTATTAGAAATTGTAGGTAGATGTGTGTGCTATCCAATGATCTAAAAATCCAACAATTAATCGGATAAAAATTGTTATCGTCCTGAAGGGGTACAGTAACCTTAACAGCAACAAGCATTAAAGGAGAAGAATGGCAAGGATAAATATGAAGTTGCAAGTTTAGAATAATTCAATTTGCCACTAATTTTCCTTATTCTCTCACCATAGGTGAATTCCCATTCAAGTGCGAATACTGTGACAAGATTTTCAACCATCGAAGTCACCTCAACGTACACATACGAACTCACACCGGCGAAAAACCTTATAAATGTGAGATCTGCATGAAAGACTTTGCTCGAAAATCTAGTTTACGTTATCACGCGCGAATTCACGCTGATGACGAGTCCCATGGAAATGAATCAGTAATGAGAAGTAGTATTGCAGAAGTAGAACTTGATGATTACAGCTCAACTGGTTCCATGGACAGTCATGCTGCAGTTACTGATGTCGGTAGTCCTGCTAATAGTCTCACTCATGTTCAGGTATGCACGTTTTCGTAGCATAGGGCTCAAATCTTTCAAATCTTTAAAAAGGTGGGTGTAAAATTCTATTTCATTTTTCTTTGAATTGAATGGCTTGAAAGGAACTTTTAGTACTTTGCTGTAAATCTGCCATGGACATTTTTTGACATCTTGATTTTTTTCACAATGGCGGCAATTGAATGATTTTTGAAAAAACTGATGGAAAATTTTGAAAGCATTTAAATCATCGTAAATCCTAAACCAAAGGAGGAAAAATCATGTAACTTTCAAGAAAAACATAGTTTTTGAAGGCCTACAATATGGTGAAAAGCAGAAATCAGTATCTTTTCTGGTTTAGGATTTAGAAATTTGATGACGTCAGAGCCTCAAATTTAGTAAATGCCGCCATTTTGAAACTAATCGAGATATCAATAAATTGCCACGGCAGATTTACAGTAAAAAACGCCAAGTTCCTTCCAAGCCATTTAATTTGAAGGAAACCGTATCAAAATTTTACACCGACCTTTTTAAAGATTTGAGCCCTATATTCGTTTTCTTGTTTATTTTGCGTTTTAAGAAATGTTTGACATTGATTTCACCTCATTATTTTCCCAACAACTAAGGATATTTTTATTGCACATTTTCTCGTATTTCTCGTATAATCATACAAAGTGTCCCCAGAAAATTTTGCCCCGTTTTTGTGGCTGCTGCGGAGGAGCTGTAGCTTTAAAGGTCTCGGTTTTTACTATGGATGTACTAACCGTTTTTTCCTGTACAACAACAAAACCGGTTAGTATGAGTTTTATTACCTGATAGCTTCTAATTTTAACTTATATCATTTAGTTAAACGCGTGTTGTTACTGTTATGTCGCTTAAGTTTGTTGTAAATTTCACAGGCCGAAAGCAGTTTCCGTAGCGACAAAAATGTGTCCTTTTATCGTATTCTTGTATCAGTTCTCATGGACTGACGGAGCTACCGTGCTTAAATAAATAAAAGTGAAAAAATGAAACGAATGAAAAATATTGTACAAGGCTACGGGAAAACCGCGGGAAATCTGCAATTAACCAATGGAATTGGCAGGACTCTTGTAATGCCTCGTTTTTGAAACGTCAATCAGGAAATAAACAATTGCATAGGTCAGGCTTTAATTAAAAGTTTGAGAACTTGTTTGAGTCAATCTGAGAAGGGGTTGTGTGGTTGTTGTGTAGGAGTTGTAACTTCTATTCTCCCGTGTTTTACATAATCTTTGTAGAGGAGGCTTCAGCTAAAGGTTTGAGACTACGGTTTGAGTCAATCTGAGAAGTGGTTGATGCTTTATGGTAGAGGAAAGGCAAAATAAGTGGTTGCGTCTAACAGCGCTTGTTAACAGTGGTTGCTTCTAACAGCGTTTTGTTGAAGGTGTAGTGGGGCAGTGGTGTAATCCACTGACTTTGCAGCCAGAACAGTCAGGCGGACAGGGTTCGATACCCGTTAGAACCCCACCACTTGAGCGTCATGACAAGGGGTCGCGGACTCGATTAGGCCTATTCTACTTCTGCAATCCCAGCGCTTGTCGCTAAAAACCGCAACTTCACCTTCACCTTCATCAACACTCGATAAAAATGACAATACCTTAATTGAATATCTTTACACAGAACATCAATGATACAAACAAGCGAAAGCGACGATATGTTGGTTCTGACACGGAAGACGATCCACATAGAAAAAGAATAGCATTAGATGGAGAGGTATGTATATTCACCTTGTATTGCAGTAGAAACCACAGGAAGTCCAGGAGTGTCAGTAAAGCCGAAATGCCCGAAAAAGGCCAAAAACACTTGATCAAATCACAAAGAAACTCCTCTCACAGAACAATGAAGAAAGTACAATTGTTCACGGGTGCGAGATATTGTATGCATTGTCATTGCTATGGAATTTAAAATCTTCCGTATTTGTCTCAAAATCTATTTTCTCATCAGTCCTGAGGGAGGTAAAACGCCGTTGCATATTGATCTATGTGAGGAGATTCCTTATGATTTGATCATGCGTTTTAGGCCGTTTTTCAGGCATTATTCAACCAAGACATTTTCTTGAAGTGTCGCTAATCGTAAAAGTCACACTCTGATGAGAGCGTAGGTCCGAAAGGCCTCAGTGTACCAAAGATTTGTCTGTTTCCTTGCGTCCGCCTCCTCCATAGTATATATATTTTTTTCTTGAAGTCAAATTTACCTATGTTTTGAGTGCTCATAAAAAGGCAAGAAAAATGCTGCAAATTATAAAAGTAGCTCGACTTTTAACTAGAATTTGAATGCTTCGAATCTGGCACGTACTTTTGGTGTTATGAATTTTCAAAAGCGGGAACATTTTTCTGGCTCACCCGTTAGATAAATTCAGCTAATGTTGTTCATACACACTTTTTCTGGTGTATCAGGTATATTTGGGGAGCTCTCGATGATCTTCGAGATTTTTGCTTGGCTGTACTTTCGATATTATACAAGGCATGTATCAAATTAAATCCGATGGTTTGGCGAGTTACTTCATTCAAAGGTAGGGGTCTTTAAAACCGATACTGATCTCTCGTTACCATTACGAAAAACTAACAATGGACAGAGGGCTATATCTTTTCGTGGACCTAAGCCTTGGAATCAACTTGAACCTGCTGCTAAACAGGCACCCTCCCTTGCCACCTTTAAGAAAAGAATCAAAAACTAGTCATGACGAGAATTCCTATTTTGTTAATTATTATGTAGTGATCTTTTAATTAGTAAATGTTTTGCCACGGCCCCCTGAAAATCAGTTCTTGTGGACTGACGGGGCTACCGTGCCTAAATAAATGAAAGTGAACAAATGGAAAAAATTAGAGACAGCTATTCTTTGACCCACCCGATACATAATTTAGGAAGTGATCAATTAGTGTCTTTTCGTTGCAGGGTGTTCGTGTTAGTGGGAATCAACTAATTGGTAACCTAATCCCGTCAGATACAATGATCATCACAGAAATCAGTCAAGGAAATTTACCAATAGCAACGTCAAAAAATCAAAACCTTCTAAGCTTGGGTACAGAGATTTTAGAGGTAGGATGCCATAAGTAACAATAGTTAATGAGTGTGACGTGTTGGGCATTGGAAACAAACAGACGCAAAGTATAGACCCTCAGGCAAAGGCGTGGCGCCAGAAATCTTCCGACCGATGGGCTGGAACTTCCTACAAGGGGGCTAAAGTTGCTAAAAAATGCAGTTTTCGTACGCTCTTTTGCCAAATTTCCTCCAACAATAACCGAAAATTTCCTTCAACGGGGGGCTAGATGCTTCCGATAAGGGGGCTATAGCCCCGCTAGCCCTTCCCTGGCGCCACCCCTGCTCAGGCCCTGTTCATGCTGCTCCTTTCTAATATAAGAGTGGAGCAAAACTTTTCCGTTTTTGCCCTGCGTTCACAATGCTCCGCTGTGAAAGCATATCTTTCGAAAACGCTAATGAACACGGATTCGAAAACGTTAAATTCAAAACACGACCCCCTGGAAGAACAGCAATATTAACAATTTAGATACCTGCCTTTGAAAGTATTTTTGTTTGTTTGTTTTATAAGATTGTATATATGTATTATTAGATGCTGAAGGGTTTATTTTCGTGTATAAATATTTATTCATATCATATCATATCATCCATTTTCAATGTGAACACCAAAATCAGAGACATTTGAAAATGCTTTCATTCCTTTGTATAGGCCGTTGATTACAATAGCCTACAAAGTCACGATTCGTGCCCTTTTGACAGCAAGAAGCAAAGGTCTTTGTTTTGAACAGGGGGTTAAATACACCGGTTTGCTGGTGCAGTGTTAATGCCTGTTGTATTCATAGCACTTTCATTTGAAAACGGAGCAATGTGAAGGAGCCGCGTTTTCATCAGCAAAAACAAATAGAAATGAGAATTGAGCAGTGTGAACGTAGCCTGGGTTCATAACCAGCCTTTCTAGTTGTGTTGGCATTACGTGATGGATCCTTGTCTTGCAATCGATCGCATTGCAGTCAGTCTGTAGACATCAAAAGATGTCAATTGGGGACTTCTAATTTGATTGTCGTTGTCAGGGAGCAGGAAGCTCTTGCGCTAGCCACAGTTTTTACCAAATAACTATATTTGCAAATAAATGCGGAAGGAAATGACCGATTTTAACAAACTAAATTTCCATAATAAATGCAAATCTTTCTGCTGTAAAATAAAACTTCAATACACCTGATTTGACTTGTTCGTTGCCAAATATGGCCTTTTTTCTACCTCATTTCGGTAGTTTTTGGACGCAATGAAATTTTGTTTGGATATGTCTTGACAGACAACTTCGGGAAGTCGTCTTATTTTCTTATGTTAGTTTCTCTCAGAAGCAAATACGAATTTGGCAACATCATTTGTCTCTAGCAACATCAGTCTTTAATCTATACCAAAGACTTTGATCTATAACTTTTATTCATAACTTTAGTTTCTGTTCGTATGCAAGGATTCTTCAATATTGTGAGCTGTATGCTCCAAAAAATATCTAATCGTTGGACGATCTTGCTGACAATCTTCACCGGAAGGAATAGGCTTGCTGTCTCTCGTTGATTCAGTTCAGTTCAGTTCAGTTCAGTTCAGTTCAGTTCAGTTCAGTTCAGTTCATATAATTTAAATTCCACTACATACAAGTTATAATCCCAACTACCAACTATACAAACAAATAACTAAACTACGAGGATAAAAGATAATGTTACAGAAAATTAATACAATAATACTGAAAATTAATACAATATACAAATACAAAGAGGAGCTAAATACATTGTATGCCGGGAATTACTTAAAGGAGGAGCTCTCTCAATAGGTAAACTAATCGAGGAGAGAGCCCCTCCTATCCTAACATATTAACAGGTGGATTTAGATGAAGTTAAATAAATATTCATTTTCTTTTCATAGATTGATAGAAATTGAGGCAGTGTAGATTCAGCGGTTGACTTTTTCTAATAAGTAAATTTTCAATTTTCTTTTGAACAATATTTTTGATGGAGCATTTCGGATTCAACTTTATTTCTATATTCAGTTTCAAAGTTTGATCTGAATTCCCTTCTTACTTTACAGGGACACGAGGGACAAGCTGTCCGAACTTTAGTCCAGTTACAAGATTTGGATGAAAATAGTATCAAAATATCAGAGAACAGCCAGAATTACACGCAAAGCAGCTCGAATAGTGGTAAGCATTGCAATTATGATCTCTCAAAATACTGCAAAAATAGCAATGAAGTAAAGCACAGGTTCCAAATCTTTAAAAAGGATGGTGTAAAATTCTATGACCTATTTTGAACTGATTTGTTTCAAAGATACCTTAGCTATTTCGCTTTAATTCCACCGTTTGCCTTTTTCTGAAATATTGAAAATTATCAGAATCAATTTTTAGTGAATTATCAGTGTTTTTCTATTTTCTTTAAATTCAAGAAAAGTTTTGAAAGAAACGTAAAACCATCGTAATTTTTAAAATGTGGAGAAATCACAGAATTAATTACCCTGGGTACCAGTACTTCAAAATTAAGGAAAGGAAGATTCTTTTGCTCTTTTTTTCTTTTTTATTATTTTTCATTATATTGGCTCTGGTACCCAGGGTAAGAATTAATCACAAAATTGATTTCAAGAAAACCTTCGTTTATGAATGTTTACAATATAGTATCAAGTAAAAGTCTGGTTTACGATTTAGAAATTTACTTATGGTCAATTTTGGCGCCGATTACCAAAGGATTTATGTTAGACGGGGATGGCCGTGGTCACACTGGGCATTTTGGCTTGGTTGTATCTTTTCCAAACGCCGTGTTGATTCATGGGTAGCTAGACACTGCTGGTGTGCTTCTATAGAGGAGCGCTGCAACTAATATGTACCTGCTGTGGAATAATTTTTTATATTTCTGTGGAGGAGGGAATAAAATCTCTTACGCTAGCTCCTCCATAGTAGTAAATAATGTTTTCCTCTGCAAAAGAAAAAAGCTGTGGCTGTGGTGGGAATCAAGCACAACTGCGGCGTCTAATACTGCATTCACATTACCAAGTTAAACCAGGTTATCGATTGTTGCATTTTGATTGGTCAATCCAACAAATCGAATTCATTTGATTGGTTGAAATTTAACCTCGTTTAAAGAAGCTCAGTCGTCAAACAGTAAACAAATCCGTAAACTCGCACGTGTCGGGGATTATCCTTTGTTCATCCATTGTTCTCTGCAGTTTGTTTGGTGGCTTCACCCAAGCCACAAAAAAGTGACCGTTAAAAATCCACTTATATCCGAGCAATCGTAGAAGATATGAATGTTTGGTTTGTTTAGTGAAGTACAAGGATTAATGCCCAAACAGCAACTTTCACTTTGAAAAAAATACGAAAATCCTGTGTGATATCACCTTTCAAAAAACTGCAAAAATCATTGTTTTGTTTACATTTTGACGACGGAGCCCCTTTAAATAGAGATGGTTTAACTGCCTCAGTGTGAATGGGTTATAACTACCCATGGTTGATTACGCTGTGATTTGTGACTGTATTTTGTTTTTGCATTCAACGCTGTTACATCGCTTTAGGTCTGGGAGTTGATTCCATGAAAAAACTATTGGATACAAAACAACCTTCCCGAGTTGCATTATAGCGTTGTTCAGAAGATAAACCAATGGCAGCCCTGCGTAGTTGTCACATGATACATTATATCACTGTGTGACCGGGGAGGGGTGTCGCTGTACCGTTATATTGCCGTCCTTTCTGGCAAAATTTCATTTCATTTTCACTTCATTTTATAATATTTTACCCATGTGGAAAAGAGCTTGGACAAAAGATAATAGCTTTCACCAACCCGCAACTCCTATTGTTTTGAAGAGGCCCAGCGATCATTTTTAGCAAATTTCTTACAATGTTCATCCTTGGAGTAAAACTGTGAGTATAAATCGAAAAAGTACACATGATTCTGGCATAATAAACTCTTCGTAATTTCATTGGATGACTTATGTCTCCATTTTCTGCAAGTTTCGAACCGGCAATCTTGATTTTGAAACAACACCTCCTCGGCGATCGTGAGTTCTTCAGTATGGCGTTCGTTCGATCGTTCGAGGATATGCACCAAAATCTGCAGTACTGTATAAGCCTCAGCCCTCATATACGATATAAAAAATGGACACATCGAGGCTAACAGTAGCTTTGGTGGGTCTTTTGATATGAAAATTATTATGTTTGCGTGGAAAAAGATACAGGCATTTGCATGTGGAAATTTTCTTGTCGCGTTTGACGTAGAATTATAAGTCGCCCTATCTTTGTTCGGCCATTTCATTCGATAATAATGCATCGCTGCGCAGTAATACATAGGTAGCTGCAACTGGCAAAATGTCCAATCCCTTGAAAGCACTTTTTCGTAAGAGGTTTATAAGGTATCAGTAAATAGACTACTTTTTTACATGCTAACCTGCTAAATAACCTAACCTAATTAACATATTGTTTGATACATGTAAAATTGATCAGAAACTGAAAGAAACGTGAAAAGAAAATTAAAATCAACGGCTTTCCTTGACAAAAACGCCTTTGAAAACCTTTCAACGAAAGTAGATAACAAGAAAGCGAAACAATTCACGTCATCACGGACCGCAGCCATTGATTGTTTTCCTTTTTTGCAGACTGCATATCGCTCGGCATGGCTCAAGCAACAGTTCAACAAATACTGATAGACGAAACGCGGAGCAATGAACATGTCAATGAAAAAAATTTTACAGAAAGTTAACTGGACTTGACAAATTCGTTGCATTTTTATCTGTAAAAGGTTAATTGAAGAGGATGGTGGTCCTCAGAGCAAAGAATGTTTCATCATGGGTAGCTAGACACTGCTGGTGTGCTTCTATTGAGGAGCGCTGCAACTAATATGTATCTGCGGAGGAATAATTTTATATAGTTCTGCGGAGGAGGTAACGCAAACACTAGCTCCTCCATAGTAGTAAGTAATGTTTTCCTCCCCAAAAGGACAAAGCTGTAGGAATCTAGCACAACTGCGGTGTCTAGCTACCCATTGTTTCATGCAGCAAAGTTTGAATTGATAGGAACTGAACGGACCAACTGAATTGGAAATTTTTGCGTATTGGAAAAGTTTCGGATGTTTAGGAAGGAACTGACCAACTGCACTGGAGATTTTTGAGTGTTGAATGGGTTTTGAAAAGAGCCATTATTTTAAGATGCATGCAATTGTAAAATGGTAGCAAAAAAGTTAAGCACTCGTTTCAAATGTATGTTACAGCTGAATTCCTACGTGAAGAGTTATTTACGTCGCTTCCCACGCAAGACTGTATGCCCAGTTAAAGTTGGTCTCATAGGAGGGAGATATACTGTAATAGCTACTACTTAACTCTCCTCTCTATTGAGCCCCCCCCCCCTTCCAATAAGTTGCACCCTCGCAAGCCAAAAGTTTAACAAACCCCTGCCCCCCCCCCGCTCATATGAAATACAAAAGGCTACTCATGATTGTTCATTCATTGAACTAAGGTGATTAAAGGCACACTGTCGTGGATATGATTGGCTAGATCTTCAGATAAAATCAAGGGCGCCTACCTTGTAGGAAGTGTGTTTATTCCCGGTACTGTACGCGTAGTAATAGGTGTCTTATGACCCGGTCCTGTTAATCTAGGGATTTTCAAATTCTAACGCCTGTTAGTGTTAACCAATCAAAAATCACGCTGTCTGATTCCCTGTGGCCAGATCGTATAACAGTTGATCTCGTGTTACATAAACACCGGAATTTGAAACCACAAAGTTATTCATACGTCCTCTCGACTTTGAGAGGACTGACTCTGTGTACTGCTGTGTCACGGTACGGTTCTATGACACTCTCTGTACTGGGTCACAGGACACCAATTACTCTACAGTTCTGGGAATAAACGCACTTCCTACAAGGTAGGCGCCCTTGATAAAATCAATAGCAAAAGATCCTGTGAGTTTGTATTCATCAATACTTCATGCGCTGGAGTCATGCACTCATTTCCGAATAAAAGAACTCAAATCGTTATCATCGAATTCATTTCTGTGGTAACTAAAATAACTGAAGCTTGCCTAATTCTTTTCTTTTGGATTTTCATATCTACCCAATCAGCGTTATGACAGTTTGCCTTTAAAAGCTTAAAGTTCGTGTGGTATAGTTTGAACACTATGAAGAATGTATATTTGTTACTTACAAATTTTTATCGGGTGAGTGAGAAAATGTATCCACTGTTTGAAGAGTCGTGCAAGAAAAGCTAAGCCATCCATTTCTAAAATGTGTACTCCAGTAAACTTTTGAGAATTTTTCTCATAATTTTTCGTGCACTGTTTCGTTTTGAAATAAGGATTTAGCCACAGTCCTGTTTCTCAATTTCTCAAAGACAACCAAAAATGGGCTGTTCATTATCATGTTGATTTTTTATGTTCAGCATTGGTGAGATGGTATAACTACCGGGTGTCCCATAAAAAGTACTCCCGTTTGAAAAATTGGCAAAATTTGATTTTCAAACCTATTGTAAAATTTCGTTTTCATCCCTTCATGATCCAAATATATGTAAAGATGATAAAATGTTTGTTTTCATTACTCAAAGGGCATGCAATAACGCATTGGAAAACCTCATTCTGAGCTATACTCTTTAAGCAACAATGTTGATCTTGCCTCAAAGAGTCATTACATTGAATTTGTTCGTTATCCTTCAAATCTACAATAGTAGTCAGCATTTCATTCCCAGGGGGGGGGGTACTCTGGTATATTCAGGATAAGGATGCTCAGTTTACATTTTTTGGGTCTAAAATTTAGTAAGGATTATTTTTTTGGGTCAATTATTTGGACAGTTATTTTTTTGGGTTCAAGAAATTCTGGCTTACTTTTTTGGGTCTCAAATATGAGAAAAAGTAAAAAAATTAAGAAAAACATAATTTACAAACAAAATTAGAGTCAAGTAACAGTACTAAAATAAAAAAACATAAATATCCAAACACATTATGAGAAATTTAATCAGTTAGGGCACTTTTATGCAGATTTAAGATACTGACTTCATAACTTTTGGGTATGTAAGATCGGAAAAATTATTTTTTTGGGTCTATTTTCATGCTAGAAATTATTTTTTTGGCTTGATGCGTTGTACCCCAGCCTGAGCACCCCTATCCCAAATATACCTGAGTACCCCCCCCTGGGATTTCATTCTGACATTTATGACCAAATTAGGAACTTAAAAAACAAAAAGAAATCTCTCAGGTAATCATCAGTGCTTTTTGCAGTATGCTTCAAAACCAGGCAGCACTAAAAAGAGCTAAATTCACTAATTTAAGAGCAAATCAAACGATCAGCAATGTCTGGAAAAATAATTTTGTCTTTGATCTACTTACCAAAAAAAGAAATTTGAAGATCAGCCTTTTGATAAATCGTTGGTGATTCTTCAAACGGGAGTACTGTTTTTGGGACACGAGGTATAATTTAACAGTTCCCGTGCCATTAGAAGGCAATGATTGAGCAAGGGCACCTACCTTGTAGGAAGTGTGTTTATCCCAGTACTGTACCCGTGACCCAGTTCACAGAGTCATTGGTGTCCTGTGACCCAGTCCTGTTAATCTGTGTATATCAGCAGGCCCGTCGGAACGAAATTCATATTGGGGGGGCTGAAACTTCATGCGAGCGGAGTGATGATAAATGGGGGTCCAGGGGCTTGCCCCCGGGAAAATTTTTCATGGCCACGCCCTTTAGATCGTTGGAAAACGCCCCATTTTTGGAGAATTGGCAATTTGAAAAAGCAAAGGATGAAGTCTGATGGAGTCTTTCCGAGAAAATTCTGAAATATGGGACTTCAATTTCACGAGGATATAGATTACATTTGAATTCCATAATATCAAGGATGATAGCTTGATAAATTCTGATAACTTCCTCGAATATAAATAAGTTTGAATCTTCATTTCCACGAGATGGGCTTTCACAGCCGTTTTTACTTACAAAAGTGAACGAACTGCAGCAAATTATTGGGGGGGCTGAAGCCCCCCCAGCCCCCCCGGTTCCGACGGGCCTGTATCATCAGAAACTATAAACTATAATATAAGAAACATAAGAAGTTTTTAGTTACACGGATTTTCAAATTCTAACACTGGAATTTAAAACCACAAAGTTATTCAGATGTCATTTTGACCTTGAGAGGACTGACTCCGTGTAACAAATATAACTTCACCAGTTTAATTGGACTAAATTGAGCCACGCACTCGTAGTCTTAGCTAAAGCCCAAGAAAGCTAGTTTTTTGGGAATACTCTTTTTGAGATCGACAGTAAACCGTGCAGGCAGTCGTTGCTTTCTTCGGCATTGCTTACCACTCTCTCAAGTGGCACATTCATCAAGGAATGCCCCTCCCCCTGTATTGATTCTTTCTGAAAACCACCTGAGCTCTATTTGGGAAATTGAATTATTGATACTTTTAACGATATTTGATATCGAATTGTTAATATCATATTATGTTACTGCTATTATTTTACTGTTCTCTTGTTTTAAACTCGGACCCTGTGCTTATTCAACCTTTTTTGTAAGAATTTGGGCCAATACTGCAAGTTTCTTAAAATAATCAGATTTTGAGTGCTCAGAGTTCCTTGCAAATTTCTTGTAACTTCCATAACAATCTTCTGGAGTTGTCTTAATTCTTGCGATCTGGGAGCTATGTTTCTTATTTATTAAGTTTCTTAACAAAAATATACGTAGTTCATTCGTTTCTGGGGTACAAACTGAAAATATTGCACTAAGCTAGAATTCACATAAATCGATGCAGAAGTTTTTTCTCTACAAAACATTACTTGTCAATTGCTAAATGCGACAAACAAGCACATTTTCTGAAGCTATTATCCAGATCTCTCTTATCGTTGTAGAAATTTTCCGGAGTTTTACATTTTTGGTCAGTGTTTCCTAAATGTTTGATAATAAGAAAGGATCTTCGTGAAAATTCTTTACTTCCATTTTGCTCACGGCTCATGGAGGATTTTTGTGGATTTTAGAGTTAGTAGAGAAACAAATTGTGCATTGATTAGTATGGATTCAAACTGAGCACCGTATATTCTTGGTATGTATTGTTTTCCCCATCTAGTGGCGGCATGAAGAGACAAGACTGACATGAATCGATATCTGTTGCTGTCAAGCCTCCCACAGTAAAAGCTCTTAGCCCCCCCCCACTCCAATAAACCCCTCCCTCTTAAGTCAAAATTTAGATAAGCCCCTTCTCTATAAAGCCCCACTCTGCCTCCACTTATATCAAATGAAACTCTTACAATTAGGCCCTCTTCAACTGTACACTTTATATTATATCAAATGCAACGATTTTCTATTTATTTAACTGGAGAAGCTTGCATGTTAATTTTGGTATGGTGTAGGACAAAAGCGTTGTCGAATTTGTGTATTTGACCACAGGGAGCCCAAGAATAATTAGCAAACTCTAAGATAAATAACTCTACAATAAATTGCCTGGAATAAATCCTGCGTAGAAAACTGCGAAGGACTTGCGAAGGATTCACTGTGATAAGAGCTGCGAAGGAACTGAGAAAAACCTTCGCTTCGCAGCTCTTTCGCAAGTTCTTTGCAGTTTCCTACGCAGCGCTTATTTCAAGCAATCTAATTTAGTTTGTTTTAGAGTTCTTTATTTTAGAGTTTGCTAATTATTCCTGGGCTCCCCTGTGATTTGACTCGTAAACTTGCCTTTCCTCTACCACCGTGTCGATTCAAAGTTTTCCTGTCGCAAACACGCACCTTGGAAGGCTTAAGACTCCCATATGACACGGCATGATACCTTTGATAATAGATCGTACACCTTTGAGAATAGATTGCAGGGGATATTTTTTCACACAAATGATGAACTTTTCCGATGTGACAAAGAAATTTGCAATTTTTGAGAAACATTTTGCGTTCTCTTTATTTTGCTATGATAGAATGTCCTCAGGAGTGTGCAATCTATTCTCAAAGGTATCCTTTTGCTGTGTCGTATGGGAGACCTAAGCCTTGCAAAACCTTTTGTTTTATGCAAGCCTCCGAAGGTGTTTGTGACAAGAAAACTTTGAATCGACGGCATGGCAGTTATATACTACGGTTTGCTGCAGAGGCTGTGAAATCTTATTACATTTTGTCGAAACTATGGGTGATAAAATGGTGGAAACAAATCGGGTTTATGGTGATATTATTGGTAAATGTATCCGCTGGCTATTACTGCAAAAGAGACTGATTAAATTCCGCTTACTGCGATTCTGCTGCGAGTGAAGGTAGGTCAATTAGTAGCTTTATTGGTAGCAAACTAGCTCTAATTCGTAAAGGATTTTCGAAAATTACACGAACACATATGTTCATACATTATTCTTGGACATAATTCATGTAACATGTGAAATTTTGAAAGCTATACCTTATTTGTAGCGTTCCTGGAAAATTCTCGAGCATAGGTCAATTTTCGAAGGAATGAAATTCGGTGTAACACCGATAACTGAGGAGATTTTAACAAAATGCAGGAAAACGAATATGGAGTGGGGCCTGTAGAATCGATTCATGGTAAAACCAGCTCTGTGTCTTTATTGGTCGAAAATCCATTTTTATTTTCGTGAAGGTACTCGAAAAGTTGTCTCAAGTCTCAAGAACCCTATTTTCAGTCATGTGATCAGAATACGACGATATCATTGGTTAATAAGCGCGAAATAGGAAGGCTTGCAGGTTTCCCTATGCCCTATTGAAAGATTTGACTTTATGCTGTTCTTGAGGCTGTATATAACGCTTTGTCTTAACTTTCTCTTGGTTTCTTTCACAAAATTCACCAACGCTTTTCCCCTTCAATGTCGAAAAGTAAACAGAAGAAATATGGGATTCAATTGCGGGAAATCTAGCCGAGCTTTCTCAATCAGACTTTGCAAGGTTGTAGGTCAACTACATAGCTAAAGATGGAATGAAAAAATCGAAACTTTTTCGAGTAGTTTTGGAGATAAATCCACATTTCTGAAATCAACAAAAAGATTTGAACTAGGATTTGCGCAGCCAGCATTGACCAAAAACTCTGTGCTTTATACATCTTTCCATTACCCAGACTATGCTAAGTAACATCCTTTTTACTGCTTTTCGATAGGCCGAATGATTTTCGAAAGGCCGAATCCCGGGGGGGGGGGGGGCCCAAAAACCCACCCATATGGGCGGCACACACCCGTACCCTGAACATGTTATGTACCCCCCCCCCCCCCCGAAGAAGTCAGCTGTTTTCTGCGGCGAGTGGTTTTGCAAAACTGCATCTCGCTGTTCACTGGAGCGGACAGCAGTGGAGCGGACCCCCTACTACGGATGCACCCCACCACACATCTACGATACGATCCCGGGGGGTCTACCTTGGAGAAAAGCAACGGGAATGTGCCTGCCGGAACAAAATTTCATGACCCTGTCCTGGAATAAACTTTTGAAGACATAATACCTGTCCTGTAATAAGATTTGGAAAACTGATTGTTCTGAAGAAAATGAGAGTATACTTTTCGCTAATTGCTTTCGCTAGTAAAATTTTCATTTAATAATTTCATAAATTGAAATGTCTCTTTAAAGAATTATGATAATCTGACCTGTCCTGGAAAAAGTAGTTCTAATGAACATACCGGTCCAGGAATAAAGGTGCAAAAGGTATAATCCTGTCCCGGAATTTTCAACAAAAAATGCCACCCTATTGGCAGGCACATCCCCGGATGGTCATTGTATTAAGTAGACCCCCCGGGGATACGATACAGTAAACTAATATACCACCCCTTCTGGAAAAAAGAATAACAAAAGATCTAATATTGTTCAAATCTTATCAACGCTATCGTTGATTTATACGCTGTGCCTTAATAAATTGCTTAGGCCAAAAGCAGGGCCGTCGCGAAGGAAGTCGTGGAAGGGGGGAGGGAGGGTGTAAACCTCTAATTTGCCGACAAGGGCCGTGGTTGTTGGGCGTGGTCGCTGAAAATTCAACCTAAAGCTACGTTGATACATCATCAATGATATGGCAGTCACATTTTGAAACGTGATTGTCGAAAATATTGTTGGCTATCGGTTAATCTTTTGGTTAATCTTCTTGTAAAGGGTACCAAAATTGGGCAGGGCAGGGCAAGAGCTTGGACGACAGAGAAGACATACGTATCGAGTTTCTTCCCTTTGGGCCTTTATGATCTTTAATATCCTTTATTTATAACTTTAAACTAGTGCTAGCGAGACTCTGGTTGATTAGGCGCATCCAATTCTTTCTCAAGCACGGTATGCCCTCATACCAAATAAGAAAATATATAAACACCAAGAGCTTTCACAAGACTCTTATGCTGGTGGTAATCACCCTTCCTACACTAGCATCACTTATCCATGTCTGTTCTCCTGATCTAAAGTTGGACCTTGTTGGCTTGTTTATAGAAAGGACTCGTATTTTTGACAAAAGTTTTGTAAACTTAGGTGGGTAGTGCGAGCAAAATATTTGCGCATCTGCAACGGTTAGGCTACCCAACATGTACCGGGTAAGCCAGAAAAAGTTCCCACGTTTGAAAATTCATAGCATCAAGAGTACTAAATGGATTGGAATGGATCAATATTTGCTTGACAGCCAAAAGATCGAAGTATTTTTGTGATCTTTCTCGCGTTCTTATGAGCATTGGAAAAATTGGTAAATTCAAGCTTACAAAAACTTGATGGTAGCAAAATGACTGAAAAAGGCCTAAAATGCTTGATCAAATTATAAAGGACTCCTCACTCAGAACGACAGGGAAAATGCAATTTCTCATGCGTGAGAGATGTCGTCTGAACATCTATTGCCATGGGATTGAAAATCTTTAGTATCTGTTTGAGAATCTATTTCTTGTAACTCTTGAGAGAGGTGAAACGCATGTGCGTATTGTTCTGTGTGGGGAGAGTCCTAACGATTTGATCAAGTGTTTTAGGCCCTTTTTCACTCGTTTTGCAACCACGAAATTTTTGTAAAGTTGAATTTACCTATATCTGCAGTGCTCGTAAGAAGACGAGAAAAATCACAAAAATACTTCGATCTTTTGGCTTTCAACTAAAATTTGTATCAGAATTTTAGAAAGTGGGAACTTTTTTCTGGCTCACCCAGTATGTAATCGTAATGTAACAAACCATTTTAATTCACAGTCTGAAAGTATCGCAGTGTCAGTGCTCTGAAGAATAAAAAAGCTGAATCGGGGCTTCCAATCTTTGGATGGCAAATGAAGGCTTGAGGATCGTGCTTGATTTGCCGACACCCACTTTTCCAGGGGGGTGTCATATCCCCTACACCCCTCTATGGCGACGGCCCCTGGCCAAAAGACTAGAGCTCTGGTTTGCAGGAAGAGGCAAATTTAAGCTTTCATGATTAACATGTCTGTTCTCAAAGTACCCATATCAACAAACGAGGCATCTATGTTCAAGTTAACTATCGAGAAACATTTTTAAAGTGATTAGACATTGCTTGAAGCTAAATTCACAGCACTGGACGGCACTGGAGTCAACCAAATTCGTATAAATTTTTGGGACACCCGGTAGATATTTCGTTTTTCAAAATTTGCCCTTCCTCCTTCTTTCTTACAGAAAAACTTGTATTGACGGTCTCTACTGCGACTTTTCGGGAAGAATTAACACAGCAATTTGAGTTTGGTCCAATTTTGTTGCACCGGTGCGCCAAAATAAACTATGCACTTTTGGCAGTCCACGATAAATCGTACACTTGACCGATTTTGAAGATTTATGACTTAATCTTTAGCAGAAAGACTGAATTAGATTCTAGGATTTTTTGCAAATTTTCCGTTTTCAGTTTTTAGAGCTACAAGCGAGTTTCTTAAAATTTTCGTTTTCGAAAACACTGAAAACGATCAAAAAACGTTGATCAAATTTTCTAAAGACTCAACATGAATGGACAAAGAGAAAGCGTTTTCAACGTGATTTGGGGATTTGAAAATTGATTATTGTAAACTTCTGCACGAGAGTTATTTCAACGATTGGCCTGTTGCGAAATTCTGTAGTAGTTACAATAAAATGCTGCCCCAAAAGCCGTCACAAAATAAAAAATGTAACAAGACTCCATGCTTGCTGGCCTCATGACGCTTCCTCGCTTGTCTTTTTAACCCCCTTGACACAGGAACACAACCTGCACCAAAGCATAAATTCAATGACATCACAAAAGAAAAGACAGTTCTTTGTATCCTTGAGAATATTATTACATTTCTCCCAAGATAGTACGAACTCTCGTACAGCAGCTTACAATTAATCGATTTCTAAATCTCAAATCACCACGAAAAAGTTTTCTCTTTGTCCATTCATGTCGATTCTTTAGAAAATTTGATCAACGTTTTTTGATCGTTTTCAGTGTTTTCGAAAACGAAAATTTTAAGAAACTCGCTTGTAGCTCTAAAAACTGAAAGCGGAAAAATTTGCAAAAAATCCTAGAATCTAATTCAGGCTTTCTGCTAAAGATTAAGTCATAAATCTTCAAAATCGGTCCTGTGTACGATTTATCGTGGCCTGCCAAAAGTGCATAGTTTATTTTGGCGCACCCGGTATAAGCTCGGCCCTATGCCCCAGACGACAGCCTCGTTATCTTTCTTGTGACCCCAAAAACTGAAAGCTTTTTCCAGTGCTTTAAAGCCGTAGATCAATCCGTAAAATTTCTAGAATTCTCCCCAGAAAATAATCGAACTGGATAGTTTTTATAGCTTTATCTTCAATGTTGCGTTGTAACAATTTACCTTCTCAAGTCACTTTTAGCGAAAATCTGCAAAAAGGTTAACGAAGAAAGAACCGTAAAACCGTCATTTTTACGGCCAAAAACAGTAAATCGTTCTAAATATGGGTTAGAAACTGCGCACCGTCAACCCCTACGACCCACACCTGAAGACGAGTCAATACCACCCAAGAACAAAAACTGAACAATAACAGGGTTAGCGTTAAATATTAGTTCTCCACTAAACGTTTGACTCCCTATAAATCTATAAAGGAAAGAATAGGGCTCAAATCTTTCAAATCTTTAGAAAGGTGGGTGTAAAATTCTTTTCGATTCTTCTTTGAATTGAATGGCTTGAAAGAAACTTATGGTACTTTGCTATAAATCTGCCATGGACATTTTTTGATATCTTGATTTTTTTCAAAACGACGGCAATTTAATGATTTTTGAAAAAATTGATGGAAAATATTGAAAAAATTTAAATCATAGTAAATCCTAAATGAAAGAAGGAACATTCATATAACTTCAAGCAAACCATAGTTTATCAAGGCGTGCAATATGGTGAAATAAAAGCAGAAATCAGTATCTTGTCTGGTTTAGGATTTAGAAATTTGATTACATCATAGCCTCAAATTTAATAAATGCGGCGATCTTGAAACTAATCAAATATCAATAAATTTCCATGGCAGATTTACAGCAAAAAATGCTAATATTCTTTCCAACCCATTTAATTCAAAGGAAACTGGAACAGAATTTTACACCGAACTTTTTAAAGATTTGAGCCCTATGTTATAAATGAACCATAACGGGGTTAGCGATAAATACTAGTTTTCCCCTGAACGTTTAACTCCCTTGAAATGTATATGTTTCGTGGGAAGGGCTAAGCACTCTTTAAAGGACTCTCTTCCCTACTTTAAAAAAATCGGTCCAAAACTGTTTGTCTGAAGTTGGTTGCCTGAAATTTTTTCAGTCTGAAATATTTGGAAGCTTATGTAGTTCAAATTAATAAAAGTATGAACAGTTAACTTTGTACAACCTACTATCACTTCAAATGCAATTTCTGATGACGTTCAGGCTTTTCTACGACTTTTGCAGGTGTTTCTCATCATTATTTTTTCGTGTATCTTTCGACTCTGCTACTTGTTTGACAGCTTTTCCTTGTCCCTAGACGAAAGAGATAAATTCAAATGACATTCAGGAAACATAGTTTGATGATAAGTTTAGTGAATATTTTGTTAATCCTCTGACTTTGCAGCCAGAATATAGTCAAGCAGACAGACTTTTCAAAAAGTTAGCTCTGCTTCTTTTAGAAGTTTTCCATGTTTTGGGCATCTGCAAATATTCTAAATCAGTGTTAGTATCGCGTAATTCCCTCTTACATGTATCTAAAAGTCTTGGGACAACTTCTGTAAAATCAAGGGGTGCCAGATTATTGATAGATTTATATACTATGCTCAAAGTATGCAAATTGTGTTACTATTTGTTTTCACATGTTACTACGAAATTTGGTGGCCATTCTTACAAAAATAAATTAACTCAACAATTCCAGCATTAAAAGTATGAGAACATTCGTTTGAAACTTTGGTAGCTTAGGTGTCTATATTTTCCATATTTGTGCAAGTGAAACAGGTTTGTAAGAAAAAAGCAAGATTTGCATTGTCAGTTTTGAAAGAATGCTGATTCATTTCATACACGCTTGCAAGATCTTCAGTGATTCTTTTAACATTAATTTGCCCATCAACAATCGATTGACAAGTTTTTTAGTGTTTGTTGTCGAGTAGGCTACCAAAATTTAGAATTTTATAACGGAAAAACTAGTCAAGCTTTTGACTTCCGATTTGGCATGCCTGTGCGTGTCTATGAACATAATAATGTGAATGGTAAAAAGGTTTGATTAAAATCTTCAGCTTAGCGGAGTGGATAAAGAAGTTCTTCTGAAACCAGCAAAATTTTTGAAATGGGCCTTCTCCAAAGCTGTGAAAACAAAGGATATTGTTTGATATATCGTTTGATTGCCAAGAATATGAGCAATACCATACTTTTTACAGAATTTCGATAGACCGATTGGTTCCAGTGCAATTAATAAATTTCTGCAGATGAGGATTTCTGAAAAGTGGTTTTCGGTGCTCATGAGAGCGGAAAGCAGAGGTAGCTAAAGATTATCTACACTGCTCCCAGAGGATTTACACTGCTCCAAAACAAAATCTTCAATAGACAGAAGAAGCAAAAGTGTTACGGATTAGCAGGAATAATGTAAATGGGAAGCTGATACGTTACACTTGTTACGGATCTAAAATTGATGTAAGTGGCTGCCGTAGTTGGAACTCGATGACATAATGTCCTTTCCAGCTACGGCAGCCATAGAATATTTATATTTTGTTGTAGTTTAGTTGTTTTTATTTGTGATAAAAAGTTTTAACGGTACAGTGCTAGACTTGCTCCAAGTCTCGTTCGCTATCTTACTTGGGCCTACTCGGTTGGCAATGAGCTGTGAAAGTGGAGCGAGCGGAGTAGGCCTGAATAACATAACGAACAAGACGGAATGAAAAAAGATGTTATGGATTAGCAGGTGCAGTGTAAACAGGATGCTGATTCATTAAACATTTGTTATGGATCCAGATTTGCATTTATACAGTGTAAACAATAAAAATGTCTTTTAGTTTCTAATAAAAAAATGAGCTCACTCTACCTCGACAGGACCACAGACATCAGTGGGGCCGTCTTGGTCAACCGGTGCAACATAATCATCATGGGAACCAGTAGTGCTCTTTGACTCTTCAGAACCTTTCTGTATCCCAGAATATATCTCTGCCATGCTACTCTTAACAAGAGATTCTATGACATCTTTCTTTTTCTTATGGCGATTTTGTATATGGCTTTTTAAACCATCAGTACGAGCAAAGCGTTTTGTACATTGATCACATTTGAAAGGCTTCTCCCCTGTATGTGTGTATGTGTGACACTTTGCCTTGGCCATGCTCCTGAAAGTCATGTCGCAGTAATCACATTTGATTGGGACTGAAAAAAGAAAAGAAAGCATAAATATAGCATATATATATATATATATATATTCTCATAAGCTCATTCGCAATATGTAATAAAAAAGATATATGTAGTCAAGAAAAACACATTCTAGTAAACGTTTCGGCGTAAGCCTTCATCAGTAATAGCTTTCCAAATTAGATGGAGCATACATATAATCCTTGAAATAACAATACAATATAAAAAACAATAGCCTGAGCGGGATCCTGATTATTACAATAAGTCATAAAAGGTGCAAATGGGGGTGTAGCCAAAGGCGGCAATGGGAAGATCAAAGAAAGCGCAGAGTAAAGAGCTGCTAAAGTCGGCGGCGGTGTCTGTCTCGCGGAAGCTAGAAAGAAAAAAACGTGTGAACTAACAAAACAAGCAATAGAAAGATCCAAGAGCGGATTGGCAGAAAAGAGATCCCTAAAAAAACAGCGTGTGTCCCTAATGAAAAGCAGAGCGCAAAAATCAAAACAACCAAACAACCAAAATGTAAACAAAAATCAAATCTATGTATCAACCTGCCTAGTGTTTAATCCCTTAGGGGCAAAGCAATCCAGCCGATATTGCCAGAAGCTTTCCCGCATCCTATTTCCCCCCGTTAGCCTATCGATTATCTTAATACTAATATCCTTCAGAAACCCGTGGTGGCCTTCTCCAGTAAAATGCCTGAAGAATTCCGCCTGGGGTACTGAGGCCCCCGAATTAAACTTATGACTGCACGCCTTGTAATTGTTAAACCTAAGCCTAAAAGGCGTGCAGGTGCTACCAACATATTGTACACCGCAAACAGTACATTCCAACAAATACACAACATTTGACGAGTCACAATTAAACGAATAGTTTATCCTATATTCCCGGCTATCTATGTTTGAATGAAAATGTCCACTATTACTCATGACATTACACACTTGACAACGAGGTTTACCACAACGAGAACATCCCTTCTTATCAGTCCCCCCATTTCCCTCACTACTGAGCCTAGCCCTAACAAGTATATCCTTAAGGTTCTTACATCTCCTAAATGCTATTAAAGGTGGCTCAGGAAACACCGCCCTATGCTCCTCCGAGTTTGTGAGCATAGAATGGAGTCTCCTGGCAACCTTCCCCAAACTATTGAGTGCTGGATGGTATGTGGCAACAAGTGGAACCCTTTCCCCCCTCCCTTGGTTATTGGTCCTATTTCCCGCATTTGCTAGAAGAGTTGTCCTATCCAACCTACGTACCCTATCTATTTGTTCGTTAACTAAAGTCTCTTCGTAGCCCCTTACCTTAAGCCATCCAGCTAACTCGCCTACCCTCTCCTGAAATTGGCGATCTTCCGAGCATATCCTACGAAACCTAAGAGCCTGACCATAGGGGATCGCCTTCTTCGTGTGCCAGGGGTGACAAGACTTCTTATGCAAGTACTGATGTGTGTCAGTTGGCTTGCAAAACAAGTCTGTCGAAAGGACTCCCCCCGCCCCCACGCTAACCTGAACATCTAAAAAACTAATACTATCCCGTGATTGCTCGCTAGTAAACTTAATGGTTTCGTGGCTACTGTTGAGATGATTGATGAAAGACTTCAGCTTTTCCTCCCCGTGCATCCAGATAAAGAAAACATCATCGATGAATCTCATCCAGATGAGCGGCTTGTCAGGTGAAGCCTCCAACAACCTCTCTTCCAACCGGGTCATGAAGAGATTGGCATAGGCCGGAGCGAACTTCGTGCCTATAGCCGTGCCCAATTTCTGCCTATAAATCCTATCATTAAATTCAAAATAATTATTCTCCAAGACCAAGGACGCCAACCCCACTAGGGTATCAGTAGCCACGCCCGGGTTTTCCCTTCTATCCAGCGCCTCCCTGATGGCCTCTAAGCCCTCCCCCTGATGGCCTCTAAGCCCTCACCCCTGGCACACGAAGAAGGCGATCCCCTATGGTCAGGCTCTTAGGTTTCGTAGGATATGCTCGGAAGATCGCCAATTTCAGGAGAGGGTAGGCGAGTTAGCTGGATGGCTTAAGGTAAGGGGCTACGAAGAGACTTTAGTTAACGAACAAATAGATAGGGTACGTAGGTTGGATAGGACAACTCTTCTAGCAAATGCGGGAAATAGGACCAATAACCAAGGGAGGGGGGAAAGGGTTCCACTTGTTGCCACATACCATCCAGCACTCAATAGTTTGGGGAAGGTTGCCAGGAGACTCCATTCTATGCTCACAAACTCGGAGGAGCATAGGGCGGTGTTTCCTGAGCCACCTTTAATAGCATTTAGGAGATGTAAGAACCTTAAGGATATACTTGTTAGGGCTAGGCTCAGTAGTGAGGGAAATGGGGGGACTGATAAGAAGGGATGTTCTCGTTGTGGTAAACCTCGTTGTCAAGTGTGTAATGTCATGAGTAATAGTGGACATTTTCATTCAAACATAGATAGCCGGGAATATAGGATAAACTATTCGTTTAATTGTGACTCGTCAAATGTTGTGTATTTGTTGGAATGTACTGTTTGCGGTGTACAATATGTTGGTAGCACCTGCACGCCTTTTAGGCTTAGGTTTAACAATTACAAGGCGTGCAGTCATAAGTTTAATTCGGGGGCCTCAGTACCCCAGGCGGAATTCTTCAGGCATTTTACTGGAGAAGGCCACCACGGGTTTCTGAAGGATATTAGTATTAAGATAATCGATAGGCTAACGGGGGGAAATAGGATGCGGGAAAGCTTCTGGCAATATCGGCTGGATTGCTTTGCCCCTAAGGGATTAAACACTAGGCAGGTTGATACATAGATTTGATTTTTGTTTACATTTTGGTTGTTTGGTTGTTTTGATTTTTGCGCTCTGCTTTTCATTAGGGACACACGCTGTTTTTTTAGGGATCTCTTTTCTGCCAATCCGCTCTTGGATCTTTCTATTGCTTGTTTTGTTAGTTCACACGTTTTTTTCTTTCTAGCTTCCGCGAGACAGACACCGCCGCCGACTTTAGCAGCTCTTTACTCTGCGCTTTCTTTGATCTTCCCATTGCCGCCTTTGGCTACACCCCCATTTGCACCTTTTATGACTTATTGTAATAATCAGGATCCCGCTCAGGCTATTGTTTTTTATATTGTATTGTTATTTCAAGGTTTATATGTATGCTCCATCTAATTTGGAAAGCTATTACTGATGAAGGCTTACGCCGAAACGTTTACTAGAATGTGTTTTTCTTGACTACATATATATATATATATATATATAAGTGGGTTTTATATCAGCAAGTTGAATTGAGCCCTATTTTCCACTGGGCAATAAATTTAGTAGCATTACAGTACACAACAAATTCTGAAACGCAAAAGTACTTTGATCAAAGAACTATAGGATCACAGGCCTGGCCATAAGAGTTACTGTTTAGTGGGAAAGCAGCACAGTGCTCTCTCCGCAATATTGAGGCAAGCTGTCAATCTTTAGCTATTTTAGAAACAAGTCTAAATCAAGTGATAATTTAGACCAAAAATTTTTATGAGAAATGTATAATTGAGTGGTATTTAGAGCTTCTTCTTAAAGATTCAAAGTTCTCAGATTTCCACAAAATGTGTCATAATATCACTTGACCCATCCAGACCAGACTCTTTTGTAGAGCAGGACAAAGAAAAGTGGAAAAGTACCTCTTATTGATGAAAAGCCATCATGTGGCAAAGGATTTAGAATTGAATTAGTGATGGAATCATTTGATAAATTTCTTTTACGCTTGCAAAAAGGCTAATAGTGTTGAGTGAAGAAAGAATTCTGATGCTGAGCTAGAACCCTTTCTGGCAATATCTACTTCATCTTAGAGAATGAAGGAAGTGCAGTTTGAAGCAATCACATATCTTGACTTTCCTTTGCTTTGAATTGGCAACCACATATCAAAATGACTTAGAAAATGTCTCAAACTATGAGCTGAGCATACCATCCTACAGGTGCATCCTGTAGAAAACTGCATAGCTTCAAAATCTTTCAAAACATTAGTGTAAAACTAACAACCTATTTCTTTCAACTGAGTTACTTTGCTTGAAAGAAACTTTCACTAAATTTCTTTAATAAATAACTTTGCTAATAATTCTGCCATGATGGAACAAGTTTTATGGCACTTTGTAAAATATAAATTTCTGAATAGCAATTGTTTTTCCACCTTTAATCTTTTCCTTCCTTCCATGACCACATACTGCACAGCCTTGTCTCTCAATTGTGTCCAAAAGGAAGTTGATAAGGCTACTTCGGATCTTTGGGTGTCTCCACATAGAAAGTGCAATCTGCTTGTATATGCCCTTTGACAGTGTCACAGCTATTGAAAATAAATCAGGAGCTAGATCGTTTGTCTTTGTAGTTGTGGACCAATCAATGATGATTTTCACTGATGTAGGATGATGTACAAATGGAAAAACAATCCCCTTGTTATCATGGAGCTTGACAAATTTTCCTGGGGCTGTTGCTGGAGAAATAGAAAGGGGGATATTTAGTCTGTTGACATGTTCGCTATTTGGACACAAACTTGGAGCTTGAGGAGTGGTCTTATTGTTACTTGTGGACTGAATATCCAGTGTGTTGATATGTCCTATATTCGTAGGATCTTGCAACATGTTTGTGAGAATCTTGCTAGAATTTTGGTCACTGACTCTTAGACAACCCTTCACAGCTTCTAAATTGAAACTATATGTAGTATTCCCTTTACTGCTATTAGATTTGTTAATAGTTGGTTGAGTTGTGCTTGTGGGTGTGGGCACAAGTTTTACTTGTTCAGTTGTTGGCACTGCTGGAATTTGCTGTGCATTGGCCTTATTTCCATTCAGGACTTGCTTATCAGTACTTGTGGACACAATCTTTATTTGTTGGCTATTTGGTACCACTGGACTTTTTACTGCCACTGCATTGGTCTTTTTCTCCTTCTCTTCGCTGTTTACAGGAACTGGCTTGTTCAGAATTTTTCCAGTTGTCATTATTGGAACAACTTTTATTTGCTCCTTGTTTTGTAATTCAGGACTTTGCTGCGTGGCTTTATTGATATTACTACTAGTCTTTTCAATCTTATAAAGTCCAATGATTGATTTCTCTTGGGGTAATTTTGAAGAAGATGTAGGTGCAGCAACATTCACCTTTTCAATATTTTGATTTTGTGGGCATTTTTGGGTGGATATGTTGCTATGCTTTGCCCCTTTGGTATCAGTACTATTAACCAAGTTGCTGTTAGGTACTCTTGGACTGCTTGAGGCTGGAATGTTCAAATTCTCAATGTGCCTGGTTGCCACCAGACTCTTTTGCATACCATTTGCACAGTGAAGGACGTTCCCAGTTGCAGGAATACGGACTGGGGTTGGGTATACAGGGTTATTCTTTCCTTCAAGCTGTATGTCATACTTTGGTAACAGGTACTTATACTTGTTTGGTTGCACCGGAGGTTGATGTATAATATCGTAGACTCTCTTGATTGATCCAGCAGATACTATGGCGACTTTGTTTGGGGGTTCTTCATCAAAAGATGGCTGCTCGTTCTGCCTCTTCTTTGCCTTTGGCTCGGGTTCTTTATTCAGACGGTTAGCAGTATGATCTCCATTATACCTTCGTATCAAAATTCCCTCCAGCTCTTGCAACTTCTCTTTCCTGTGTTTTCTCTGCAGCATCAAACGGGCACATATCTTGCAAAGGTACTCTGCATATTGAGGCAGGACGACATCAAAAGGAAGGTCTTCGAAATAAGAATGAAAATCATTGCTGCCACTGATTAAATAGCGATGATGTCGAACAGCTTTAATCTGACAGAATGCACATGATGCCTGTTCATCTCTGCATCTGCTCACAGGCTCGCAAAACATTTCATTTCACTTTTCAGCCTATCTTTTTCTTCTTCACAATCTGTTACTTAGGCCCTTAGTTAAAAAATTATCGACGTGACCTTGACAAAGAAAGATTGCACATAGCGCATGCGTTTATGAACCACTACCTAGAGGCGAAAACCCTGTAAAAACCAAGAGGAGAACAAAAATTAATACCATGGCTGAGACAAATCAGGGCCGTAGGAAGAAGCTTCGGATTGGGGGGGCAATTGTTCTTAAAACAATAGAGAACAATACATCTAGTTAAGTCATGTGACGTAGCACCATTGTTTTAAGAAATTATTGGGGGGGGGGGGCTTGAGCCCCCCCCTACCCCCCCCACTTCCTACGGGCCTGGACAAATAGAAAAGGATTTAGAAAAAGTTGAATTTAATACAGTATTGAAAAACAGAGATGGAAGTTTCAAAACAGTGAGAGTAAAAGAACATGAAAAAATGGCAGAAAACAGACATATCTGGAGACTAGTAGTGGACCGCGCAATGTCTTTATTGACGGAAAGCGTAATTGATGATGATGATATAGTGAGGCTACAATAAACTCATGGCAGGGCAATTTTTGAAGAAATTTTAGGAATTTTGAAACTTTTGAAGGGATACAGAACAAGCCACTTCATGATTATAAAGCACTACATAAACTATAGTCTGCATCAATTTCATCATCAATACAGAGACAGATGCTTGATCAAAACTAACGTTGGCCAGCCCAGGGGGGTACTTGCCACGTCAGGGACTTGATCAGGGACGTGCTAGCAAAGCTTCAAAAACATACCCATTCCTTATTCCTTGTACCAATTTTCCAAAAAAGGATACCTGACCTTACACCAATTTCCAAAAAAGTGTATCTGATGCTATACTTATAGTCTTATACCAAAATCGCGAAAATTGATACCATTCCTGGTACCAAAATTTCGAAAATTGATACCATTCCTCATACCAAAATCGTGAAAACTGATACCGTTCCTTATACCAAAATCCGATGGTCAAATTTCAATGGCCATGTGCAGTAAATCAGCAATAAGTAAGTTCAGAACAATAGGCAACAGACTGCCTTTAATGTACAGTATGCTGCCTTTGTTTGAGATGCGTTTCACATTGTTTTTGAATGGAGGATTAAAATGGTTAATTGACCAGTGGAGCTTTGCTCTTTGTCTCTTAGACCCTTTCTTCCTTTGGAGAATGAGTCTACTTGCAGAGCTCTGCTTATAAGTCTCAAATTTGTCAAAGATAACAGAATGAATCAATGAAGAGTTTCTGCAGACTGCATAGGCTCTGCAAAGAATCTAATGTTAAAGGGGCTGGGTCACGTAACCGTAAACAAATCTGTTATCTTTATAATCTATATTGTTGCCCGCACGCGCCGGCACGCGCCCATTGTGCTCTGCACAGATTTTGGTGGATGGGGTGAATCCACGATAAAGTAACTTCTAAAAATCCATCAATATCTTTGCAATCTTACAACATATGGTTGTTTCATTTGTTTCTCTCTGAAGTTCAAGAGTTTATCTTCAAAATAGCACTTTCATTTTGAGAAAAATAGTGGAAAATCTGTGTGATATGGCCTGTCAAAAAAACTGCAACATCGTCGTTTCGAAAGAAGTTTGTTTACTTTACATGACCCAGCCCCTTTAAGTTTGCAATTACTAATTTTTTGGGGTCAAACTGTAAAGCTATGAGCCCAGCCCTGTCAATTATATGCGTAAGTGCACCATCTGGGCTGATATCTACAGTAGGTGAAGACCCTTTGTCAATGTTGATCTTGGCTTTGAGGCATGTGGGGTCTCTGAACTTTGTGCCTACTTCTTAAAGGCAGTCTGTCCCCTATCGTTCTAAGTTCATTTTCACTGGAGCTAAATCCATGCATCACTGAGTCTCTATGACCTAAATTTATCTAGATAAAGCAAATAAGCGGAACACTTGTGGGACATGCAATGGCAGCTCTGTAGAGGCTCTAACCATCTTATTTCAATTCTATTTTGAGACAAACTTTGCGTTAATTTAAAATGGTCGCAGGGTTGTTGCAGTGGCGGAGCCACGGGTGGGAATGGGGCGACAAGTCCACCCCCTTTTCTCTGAAATCACTCTTCTAATTCGTCTACATCCGTTGAGAAAACGTCTAAGGAGGGGTTAGGTAGATATCTTTAGAGTTTGATAGACGAAGAAGGGTGGTAAGGGTAAAAAAGGCGTTCCCTGAATATAAAAAGGGCGTGGTTCTGAAAATTTTCCACGGGGGGGGGGGGCTACGCCCCCACACCCCCATCTTCCTTCGTCCCCTCCACTTTTTTAAGGCTGGCGCCGCCACTGGGTTGTCGTGAGAATCCATGCTCCCTGTGGCATCATTGTGTAGTCGTGTGTAATTGTGTGTATGTTGTATTTGTAGTTTAGATATAATTGTAAATATCCTGTATGAGCATATAAAAAAAAGTTCCATTCATCCACTGAATTCAGAAAAAATGATAAAATATGAAATAACCTCTGTCCCTGGGATTTCTTTTTCCAAGACCACATGCTCCACATCCTTCTCTCAGAATATTTTTAGTCAGGTGTCGAATAAAGTTCTTGCGGATCTCCTGATGCTTCCATACAGCAAGTGCAATTTGTTTATATGTACCCCTAACCAGCATCACACCAATTGGCACTAAGTCACAAGGAATATATTTTGTTCTTGTATGATTGGTCCAATAAATCGTTATTTTCACTGAAGCAGATTTTTTCACTTTTTTCACATCCTCTGCCATAGGGTCGCTGAGTCCATGTGCACTTGAAGTAATATTCCCTTTGTTATCATGGATAATTACACATTTCTGTTGGCCTGTTGATGGAGTAGCAGAAAGTGGGGCATTAGGTCTTTCAATGTCTGTGATATTTGGAAACAGACTGTGATCTTCAAGGGCTCCTGCATTTGCATTAGTTGATGGGATATTGAACATCTTCCTAAGCTCTTCTGTACTTGATAGAGCAGGATCTTTTAAAGTGTTAACCACAATCTTGCTTGTTTTTTCATCACTTAGTTTGAGACTCCCCTTTATCACATCCAAGTTAAAAGTATAAGTGGTAGTCCCTTTCACATCTTTTGGTTTGTTGGTAGCTTCTTTAATTGCGCTTTTAGATACAATTTTAATTTGTTTGTTAATTGGTACTACTGAAGATTCTTGTGCTGCTGCATTGCCATCTTCCTTTGTTCTCTCACCAGTTTTCCACGTTACTTTTCCAATTGCACTTGCAGGTAGAGTGATTTGTTCTTGGTTATTTGGTATCCCATGACTTTGCGTTGTTAATATATTGCCCCTTACATTCTCTTTAATAGCAGGAGTAGGCAGTGATTTGTCATGGGGTAGGTTTGGAGTACTTGTGGGCCGGACATTCACTTCTTCAATATTTTGACTTTTTGTTCTCATTTGTGGTCTTTCCTGTGCAATTGTATTAATTGTTTTCCCTTTAACATCAGATGTAAAAACTAATTTGTCATTGGGTCTGTTTGGAGTACATGTGAATGGAAGTTTCACCCTTTCAACGTTTTGACTTCCCACTATCATGGGTGATCTTTCATGTGCAACTACATTGCCACTTGTCTTTCCTTCAAAATCAGGAACAACAAAAAACTTGTCATGTGGCAAGTTTGGCGCACTTGTGGGTGGAACATTCACTCTTGAAGCACTTTGACTGTTTGCTACCATTTGTGGTATTTCCTGTGAAATAATGTTACCACTTTTCCCCTCTTTAAAATCAGAAATATGGGATATTTTTAGAGTATTTGCAAGTGGAATATTCACTCTTTCAACATTTTGACTTTTCACTGTTATTTGGGGTCTTTCCTGTGCAATTATGTTACCACCTGTCTTTTCTTTAAGATCAGGAATAACAGCAAAGTGTTCACCATCCCCGGTTCTCCCAGTGTGTTGATTTTTAGGTACCACCATATTCTTTTCCACACGATAGGCATTGTCAACAGCCTTCCCGCTTGCAGGGCTAATAAAAACTGGACTTGGTCTTTCATAGCAGAGGCCTAGCCCTAACTCAAAATTAACGTTTTTTGGTAGTATTGGACGCTGATATATACCACTGATGCAATCAGAGGCTTGCCTAGGCCCTGCAGCTACAATGACTACTTTGTTTGGGAGTTCCCCTAATGGGGGTGGTTGCAGGGTGAATCTCTTCATGGGGTCTTTCTGTTTCTTTGGCCATAATGAGTCAATTGTCACATCTCCTTCATACCTGCTCTTCAAAATGTCCTCCAACTTTTTCAGTTTAATTTTACAGTCTTGCCTTTGCTGCATCAAACGTACGCATTTCTTGCAAATGTATAGAGCGTGGGGCAAGAGGACAGCACCGAACGGAAGGTCTTTAATCCAAGGCCGATAGTCATTTTTGCCGTTGATTAAAAGTGAGTGACGATCATCACCTATTTCACTCCGACAGAATCCACAACGTTTCGTGGCTCCTTGGTTTACTTCCATCTTTGCATATGCTTGTTGTGTCGCCATTCCAGCCTTCAGCCAAACCGAGCTTATGTCTTCACAAAATTTAGGCCATTTGATATTAGACGATGTGAAATAAAAGCGCATGCGCTGACGAACCACCAGTCACAAATGGCTTGCCAAACAAACCGAGGAAGAGGTTATTTTGTATACCGCTGACCAAAGTGATCCGCAACGATGGGATGGCCCAAACTGTAAATGTAACGCCTGTCAATTCAATCCATACATGTATTTTCTTATAAGAAACTAAGAATTTAGGCCAGTAATGAAAGTTTCTTAAAATTATCAGATTTTGAGTACTCAGAGTTTCTTACGAGTTTTTTAGAGCATAGTTAATAGAGGAAAACTCTGGTTATGAAACGCGGCAAATTTCAAAGGCGCGCGTCTTTGTTCTCGATTTGAACTTGAATGCACCCGTCACGTGACCATGACAGTGCACAAGTTTTCAGTAAACATGGAGGATGACAGTGATCTATTCATATTCGGATACGATTTCGATGCTATTTTGGATGCTATGTCGTAGTACTAGTTTCTTATAAACCAGTTTCTTATAAAAAAACGTGTAAACGAAATCTTTGACATATTTTTACTTTACTTTCACTTGTTTCCTGTATCATGTTACTCGTAAGGCACTTGAGTAATGTCTAAACATTGGAAATACTTGCTCAAAAAATATTGTTTTGAAATGTTCACGAGCGCACAGGTAGTGAACATGAAGCTGTTACGGAACCTCTATAACTATGACTAAGATGACCAAAAATTTAGGAAACTCTAGTACCCGGGGGTGTACTTGACTAGGAAAGTGACGGGGATGTGCGGAAAACCTCTCCACACCCTGCACCCTGTTGCATAAAAAATGGGCCAAAAGTATACCCTGTCGCATAAAAATTTTGCCTCTCAAATACAGTGTAGAACGCAATTTTTGCTTGTGATACCCTGTCGCATAAAAATTTTGCCTCTCAAATACAGTGTAGAACGCAATTTTTGCTTGTGATACCCTGTCGCATAATTTGTTTACCTATTTTAATACCCTGTCGCATAATTTTCGCTAGAAAATGACACCCTGTCGCATAATTTTTACCGCAAAAGGACACCCTGTTGAGCGGCACATCCCGTCAGGTCAAGTATGGGAGTGCCCCCCCCCCCCGGGCTCTAGTACTACGCTCAAGAACAGTTAAGAAACTCTAAAACTTTATTTCTGTATGTCTCTCTTATTCTGTGTCTCTCTAACAAAGGTACATTCGTCGTTTCTTGACTTTTAACTGCAAAATTGGTAAATTTTTGCCTTGATGTGCATGGCTTCTTCTTGATGACAATGTCAATGCAAAATGGAAGCCCTTTCTCGAAAAGAAGGCTCAACTTCGAACAATACCGCAATTTTAGGCCCAACAAAATAAGAAACTAATTAAGAAACTTTTACTACTAAAACACCGAAATTTTCATGCGAAATTAAGAAACTTTTAGTACTAAGTGCTGATCCAAGTTTCTTATATAAAAAAACGTGTATCAAGGTAAATAGTTTCTTAACTTATATTTTTCCAATACTGGAGTTTTCTTAATTTTTTGGCGATCTGAGAGTCGAGTTCTTAGGGGCAGTTTCTCATAAAAAAAATACGTGTATATGTCTTGAATATTTCATTAGTTATCTACCTTATCTATTAATTAATTTATTTATACATTTGTATGTTTGATTTAGATTAGTTGTATATATGTAAATAGGTATAACCAGGTAAATATCAAATGAAAATAA
Source organism: Aurelia coerulea (assembly GCA_039566865.1). Lineage (NCBI taxonomy): Eukaryota > Metazoa > Cnidaria > Scyphozoa > Semaeostomeae > Ulmaridae > Aurelia > Aurelia coerulea. The sequence goes on from CM076963.1 coordinate 12,032,700, forward strand.
GTTGACAAACAAAGAAAGGAGAGAAATTTTCCATGGGAAATCGGGGAAATCCGACATGCCAATGACTTGAGCCCTAAATAAATGCCATATTGAAGAAACAGAATTTTTGCATCGTTACCCCCTTTGACTTCCAGAAACATCCGTCATGATTGAAATCTCTTTCAACATCTTCAAATTTGGCGGCAGATAATGATTCATATAAAGAAAAGCGACGAGCATTGTCATTGTTAGTTTATTTTCATTCTGTAAAATTTTATCAGGCTTAAGCAATCTATTGTTATTCTTTACTAAACGTTACAAATACATACTATTTCCAGCTTATAGATTCTGTCTCAAATTAGAATTACTTATGATCATGATTAGGTGCTATCTCAAATTTGCGATAACGCAAATTAGTCATGCATAAGACTTAACATGTGTTCATGGCGGAAATTTTCACCTGACATCTAATGTGAGACTGTGGTCTAGTTCAAGCAGCAAAATATACGAAAAAAGACATCATAAAGTACAGGGTGTCCAAGAAAAAATGTTCCACATTTGATTAAATGTTTAAAAGTAACGATAAAACGTACGGGCTCCTGGTTAGATATCCCTGTTCCTAAGATTTTAAATACATTTTAGACGCCAGAATCTTACGAATCAGCTAAGAATTCATGGAGCTACAAGCCTTTGAAGTTCAAGTTTGTGCGAAAGCTGAAACTAGACGCCCCTAACTGACTTGTTTTCCCGAAAGACGTCCTAAAATCAAGGTAAAAGAAGACTGTCAAAATGTTTTACCTCTTGTGGATTTCAGAGCAACAACCAGGACTTCCAAAGTTATTTGATTCTTGTAACCGTTGAAAAAATTAACTTAAGACTGCAAGTATCTAAAAACATGGAATCGATAAGAGATGGGGCAATTCTAAATTGTGCTGAACAGGATTCATTCAAGCATTCAGATTCAATGTTATAGAAAGCTAGTTTATTGAAGTGCTTTTCAAAATCCATTTCATTTGTTTTGAATCAACAAGATTCTACTTTCACTAAATATGCAATTTAGGGGCGTCTGGTTTCAGCTTTCGCACAAACTTGATCTTCAAAAGCTCGTAATTCCGTGAATATTTAGCCGATTTGCTAGCTTCTGGTGTCTAAAATTAATTCGAAATTTCAGCAACATGGTTATCTTACCATGGAGCCCGTTCAGTATTTCGTTATTTTTTTCAAATTTAATCAAACGTTGAACAATTTTTTGGGACACTCTGGATAAGTAATACAGCTCTAATATATCGTATCTAAATGATTGTAAAGCAATTACAAAATAATATAAGCTGCAGTTATTATGCTGTCAAAATATTGATTCTGAAAACGTTGAAGTCAAAAAGGATCTCATGCAGTATGAAGTCGTGACATTAAAAATCATCACGCTAGCAAACCTATATGCGTAACAGCGGTGGACGGAGCGTAAAAGGAGCGGTATATTATATCGTAGACGTGATGGGTGCGCTTGGTTGGGGTAGGACGTTATTTCAAATGTTGTGGGTGCGCGTAAAGGGTGGTGGGTTAGTATCTTCAATAATTCATGTAGGTTTAGGTTAAGAATATCAAGCGGTGCGGTTGTAACGTCTCGGAGCTTATGAGAATACTAGGAATCCGAACCCGCGCTGCGCGCGAGTTCGGAGTTCCTAGCTCCTGCGGAGGGCTGGGCGCCTTCGGCGCCCGGGCCGCCTGCGGCGGCTACTGGCGCGCTTCGCGCGCCACATCGTTTTGGCATTTTCGCCAGGAATGGCAGTGTAAGAGAGGTGTGATTTGTTGTCATTGATGGAAATTGAAACTTTTGGACTCTCCACTTAATTGAATTGGAAGGTGAATTGAAATTAGTCGAGGCTACAATAGTTATACATGTTGTTGACAGGTAATGGGTAAAAAAAATGTAGACAATTTGTTACTGAGTTTCCATTTTGTAGAGACTGTATCCCGTCAGCTATTAATGTTACAAAAATATATAGTTCTATATTCTAATATGATATATAAATTCAGCAAGGTTTTTATATTTGTAGTAATAAATATTGTTAGGCATGACGATATAAGGAAGGCGGTTGATAAAGGAAGATTGTATCATAGACCACAATGTTTGAAGAATTATGTTAGTATTATGATTTTGAATTTATGGTAATTCATGAAAGATACAATATTCCTTTATGTGCTGAAGTTAATTGTTAAATTGATAACGCTACGGTCTTTGAGGTTAATTGTTTCCGATTGTTTTTTGTGTATTTTAGTCTTTGTTTGAGGCTCGTCTGGGTCGTCTTCGGATCTTTGCCTTTTTTTGGATATCTGTTGTTGGTTTTGATTTTGCTGTTGGTTTTTGTGATGGGGCGCTGTTTCCTTGTGCTCATGTTTTGTGTTTTTCCCAGTTATATTGATGTATAATATCGTGCAATGGCTGTGTGAAAAAGAAATAAAAAGCAAGTTGTGATTTTGTTGGAAAGAAGAAGAATAGTAAGTGGAAGATGAAAGGGGATGGATAATGTATGGCAATGATAAAACCCACCTTAGTAACGACCTCGCCTGACATTTAAAGTACAGCGGGAAATAATGAAATTAAAAATTTTCAACGGGGATTAGAAATATCATGGCGGGGAAAGGGAATTTTGGGCCATTATCTACGATGAAACTTGTTTAATTTTTTAAGGGGAAATAGAAATTTCAAGGTGGAACTAACAGCGGGCCAACAAAAACACGGCGTTGAAAGTGTTTAAATTCAAAGTTGGCGAGGAAATATTTCAGCGGGGTCGCTACTGGGGTTCTGTATGATATACAGAATTCGTTTAGAATTTCATGATGTATTAATGTTGTTGTAAGGTGAAAAAGAGGCTTGAATGTTTTGATGAAGGTGGTGAAACACTGGCAGTTGAGGTTGTAAATGTAGGAAGTTGGGAGATTGATAATGGCAAGGGATTAACTTGTGAGCAAGGGTAAATAGTCGTTGTAGGTGAAATGTTTTGGAAATTGAAGAAAGAAGATAGAGGTAAAAGAACTTACGAAATTTTTCGGAGTCGTTCGCCTTTGTAGTTGGTGAAATGGAACTCTTCACTTGGGTCTATGTTGAATTTGCGGGCAACTTCCTTTTTCAATATTCCCAGTCTTTCTCTTTGGTCGTAGTATATATACTGAAAAATAAATGGATAAGATTAGATTGTTTGGTTGTGATTATTTATGATGGTGAAGGGCAAGAGTTGATGAAGCTATTTGTTGTGAAATTCTAGTTTATGGGATAGGAGGGCTTTGTGCTGGTGTAGATCAGTTGTGCAAATATTTAGCACGTGTGAAGAAGCATGTCTGTTGCGGAGCAGTTTTATCAAAGGGTTTATGCTTAAATTGCCTTTAATATCATAAGAATATCACTGGCGCCTGAAAATTGTAAATGCTTCAGAAAACCGTGTTTGCAAATGTTCAGAGGAGGGGGGGGGGGGGGGGCAGGTAGTGAACATGAAGATCGTTGTGACATGTTTATGAAGAAGTTGGTAAGGAATGCCGAGTCCAGAAAATGTGATAATTTGACGAAAGTTCCAATACTGACTCAAATTCTTAGTTTCTTATAAAAAGTTACGTGTATTATGTTTCATACTGTTGGTACAGTCATTCAGTATGTCTGTGTCAATTCGCTTCAATATGGGAAATTTGATAAATGACTACGTCAGTGAACGGCAGTTGTTAGCTTTGTGTTACAGAGGAATTGCTCATAAATGCTATAGTAGGGTATGCTGCAACTTACTTTGATGCTTCCGTATAAATTGACTTTGATGAAGCGGGCCATTTCTGCAAAAAATTGAAGTGTGAAATAAGGAGGATAGCTATGGGAGGAGATTTGCTGGGGAAGTTGAAGCGTTGAAATGGGATTCGGGTATGGGTTTGGGTTTGGGAAATTGTGAATGCGAACTGTTAAGTGCAGATTTTTGGCGAATTTTTTGGAAAGATGAACGTTGTAAAGGGGGAATTCCCGAAAGGAAAAACGTATTGTTTGGTTGTAGTGACAATATCTTGGTATCAGCATTGCCCCAGTGGCACCTGATTCGTAAGTGTGTGCAATGATAAATAGTGGTAGAGTATAATAACACGCATTGATGAAATGTCATACGGAAGGGAAGATTCCGAAGTTAACTGTGTATTTTTGGGGAATTGGGGAAATAAAGAGCCCAGGCGAGATATTTGATGTTTATTAAATATAGTAGGGATGGGTGTTACATGAAACATGTGAGGTGAGTGATGCTATGGTGGATGATGAGAATTGTTAAATCGATTTAGCTAATTGAGGGACTTGTGATCTTCTGTTGAATTTCAAAAATCAAGGCGTCATTAACATGCAAAAGAGTATATGCTTACTTTAGTTTCAATGTGCAATATTGTTAAAGGAATGCTGAATGTTGGTTGCGCTGCTGTGCTCCTTGATTGCGTCGTTTTTTATCTTACTGATGGCTGAAAGGTAAAAAAAGGCCAATGAGAAATTTTCAAAAAGGGTGCGTTGTATAATTATTGGAATGTCGATGGTGAATAAGAAGCTGCGCTTGAAGTTTTGCTAAAGTATGAGATAGGAGGGATGAGAGGGGTTATATTTGTACAATGGAGTTGACTGAATATACTTCATAGGTAGAGAGAGTGAACATTTTGGAAATTTATTGTTACAGAAATGAGGTTTTACCTTGTTAGGGATTGTTCAGTCGTATGTTTGTCACTGTTCTATGCGTTTCAAGCTAGGAAATAACAATGGTGAAAGAAGGAGTTTGGCTTGGAATTACAAAGTTAACACATGCACAATTTCTACTTTATTTGATCTTCTGGTATACGTAGGTGAGGAAGAAATTACAGGGGGAAAATCATGAAATGAAGTTTTATGAAAGAATAGTTGCTTATCATATAAAATATGAAGCTTGTCTAATTCAAGAGAAATCTTTCAATTATTGATGATTTTGATGTTTATGAGTAGTTGTGGAGAGAAGTAGAGGAATTACGACTTCGCTTTGAGCTCCGGTAGATAGTGTAGAACATAAGTAGTAAGTTTTATGATCGTTGTTTTTGAAAATGAGGTTTTAAAAATTTTGTTTTAGATGTGGTAATATAGATGTAAAATGTTGGCACCCTTGAGAGTCTTAGCAAAGTGAAGTCGGATCCCTGTGGAAAAGAGGCAATTTGTAAGTTTTCTGAAATTCATATGGTGAAGGATGCTGATTGGAGTGGATAACTGAACTGGAGTTTGTTTGGGGTTGAGGTGCTGTAAGGCACAGACACGGGTGTCTATTTACTGTTGATAATGGTGATGCAGTCTGTTTGATGCTGAGGTGCTGCGAGGCACAGACACATGTGTCTATTGGCTGTTGATAATACTGATGCACTCTGTTTGAGGCTGAGGTGCTGTGAGGCACAGACACATGTGTCTATTGGCTGTTGATAATACTGATGCACTCTGTTTGAGGCTGAGGTGCTGTGAGGCACAGACCCATATGTCTATTGGCTGTTGATAATACTGATGCACTCTGTTTGAGGCTGAGGTGCTGTGAAGCACAGACACATGTGTCTATTTACTCTTGATAATACTGATGCAGTCTGTTTGAGGCTGATGTGCTGCGAGGCACAGACACATGTGTCTATTGGCTGTTGATAATACTGATGCAGTCTGTTTGAGGCTGAGGTGCTGTGAGGCACAGACACATGTGTCTATTGGCTGTTGATAATACTGATGCACTCTGTTTGAGGCTGAGGTGCTGTGAGGCACAGACCCATGTGTCTATTGGCTGTTGATAATACTGATGCACTCTGTTTGAGGCTGAGGTGCTGTGAGGCACAGACCCATGTGTCTATTGGCTGTTGATAATGCTGATGCACTCTGTTTGAGGCTGAGGTGCTGTGAAGCACAGAGACATGTGTCTATTGGGTGTTGATAATACTGATGCACTCTGTTTGAGGCTGAGGTGCTGCGAGGCACAGACATATGTGTCTATTTACTGTTGATAATACTGATGCAGTCTGTTTTGAGGCTGAGGTGCTGCGAGGCACAGATAGATGCGTCTTTTTACCCTTGATAATACTGATGCACTCTGTTTGAGGCACAGACATATGTGTCTATTTACTGTTGATAATACTGATGCAGTCTGTTTTGAGGCTGAGGTGCTGTGAGGCACAGACACAGGTGTGTATTTGATGCTGAAATGAATTGTTTGGAAGTGATATGGAGCGTTCCACGGCGATCACTGTTGTGTAATGCAGATGAGCATTTCTGTGTATTGTCGCCGCAATATGCAGCATTTGGAGTGCAATCAGAGATTTTTGATGGGAGAAACTACCGTAATTGCACAATTGTTCTGGTTTACCTGTAACAAATTGCCTATTTTCCAGAAAAAGAAGTTGAAGCTTTGGTATGGATGGTATATATATAACAGCTTATGATAAAGAATTTACCTTTCTGTGGCTAAAGTGTTGTGTGCATATTTTGAGTGCTGGTAGGAGTTGATCCAAAAGGATTTTGGTAGCATGTGGAAGGTCGGTGTTTTTTTAAGTGGTAAATTTGATGGTTTTTCTTAAAGCATGTATTATACTTAGCTGGTAAGTGACTGGTAAGTTTTCACAGGAGAACCTCCGGGTATACAATGTTTCGGGTGTGTGATCCATCCTGTGTGACAACTTTGATGCCATCTAATGAGGTTGCTCTCGAAAAGGCGACGTATAGCTGACCATGGCTGAATACATCTTCTGGTAGGTATACACCAACACACTGCAAAGATTGCCCTGAAAAGGAAAGTAGATTTGAGTCAATTAAGCTGTTACTACAAAACAATGTAAAGATTTCTTAATAGTGAAAAATGTTTGACGTGTTACATGATCAGTAGAAAGCTTGGTAGCGTTTCTTGAATATTATTCTAAAAATGATGGGAAACAAATCTAAGGAGGGGAACTGGGAAGCTTGCGAATGGAAGGTACAAAGATAGATGAGGGTGAGGAGTTGTTGTTGCTATTTTGCTATAATGATGATCAGTCTGTGGTGGGAAACAGGCTGTACAGATCTAATGTATAAAGTGCACGCCCGACAACACCAAGCCTGAATTCTGACGTCACTTCCGGCCTCTTTTGCAAGAAAGCTGTGGCGCGAAAGTAAAATTTTGTGATAAATGGCGTCAGCAGGCGTCCCAAGTGTCCCAAAGCAAAATATCGAGATATAACGCAATAGCTGTATCTTCGCTCTTTCAAGTTCTTTGAGCATTTTGGACTCAGAGCTTCTTGGTTTTTCATATTTTTCAAAGGCCGTGGACAACTCTGTTTACAAACTTGGGATTCAGCACAGCAGGTAAGCAGACTTTATCATAAATTTAAAGTTTTTCCTTTGTTTCATGGAAATTTTGTTGAAAGTTTTGGATTCCTCGATGTCGTTTTGTCCTATTTTGTCACCTTTCGCCAATTGTTGACGAAATAAACTTGTCTTTTTCTCGTCTTGAACTTCGGCTTGCAGTTTCAAGAAAATGAACTTTTGTTGGCCTAAATTTAACCAAAATTTTTTCAAACTCCAATATTTTCTAAACTAAGACAGGAATTCTCATTTTGGAGATATAACGCAATAGCTGTAAGCATCTAGTTTGTAGGAATGTTGCCTGTTTTGCTGTAGCCTTTGCCGGTTTCCCACAATTTTCAAAGGCAATTTTTCCTCGAGAGCCATGACCATCTAATCTTCGTTAACTTTACTTGCTTCCTTTCACAAACTTGTCTGCTTTTTAGTCAGAAAACAAACGTTAACCTTGGTTGAATGTATCACTTTCGAACTTAATCTGATGTTTTCAGAAATGAAAGTATTTTAGAGTACTTGCTAGCTGTTTTGGCCACCAGAGCAATGAAAATAATAACAAAACTTTGACTTCGCTCTCAGAGAACTTTTCGTCGGGTTTGGCCTAACTGTAAACAAACATAAAGTTGCATTGTTGCTTATTTTCTTCAAGACTAATGGGGACGCTCCTAGAAATAGGAGATTTGCTTACTAAAACAATGTTATCAAGGCTACCTTGTACAAAAAATTATCAGCTTTGATTATTTTGCCTATAAAAACGATAGTTTACTGCAATTATTTGCCTTTAAATCTGTTTTCTTTTTCTTGAGCAGGGTATTGTTGCTCTGATTTAAGTTTGCAAAGACATCTCCTATTTTGGTTTGCTGCTCTTTTTTGCACATGCAATTCTCTATGAGACAAAGTGAAATTTGCTATGCAGCAAACAGTTTTAGTAGGAGGAAATAATATTGTCTCTGCTTTATTTTAGGACCCAAACAGAACAAGATTATCCTTTACCAATCAAGCCCAACCTTGAAGCAGCATTTGACAACAACCACAAAAGACTGCAATTCTTGCTTTTTCAATGCCTGATGCCTGAAGACTGATGCAAAACAGATGGAACATGACTGTTGCAAACAAAGCATTCAATGAAAAACAATATTATGATATATAAAAAAAATTGAGTAATCCAATAATTGATACTCTGATGATTTTACTCTGATGATAGGAAGATGGTAAGATAATAGCAATTGAATCATCACAAAATTGAAATTTTAATGCTTCCAATTCTGAAACAGTCTGAAACTTATTCTGAATTTGATCTGCAAAGACAATTGTTTGCAAAGACAAAGACAAAGCTCGCCCGTTTCACCCTGTAGGTGAAATGCCATGCTTATTCATGAGTTTCTGAAAATTACCAAAAAGCAGTTATTGCCGTTGTCCATTCAGAAATAGTCATTGAAATTTCAATAGACAGCATCCTTCCCTATCTTCCTTGTCTGTGAGTTTTTAGAGCCAACAAGAGAAGATTTCCAGACTGCATTGAGTTGCTCCATCATTGAGAGGAACTTGCCCAGTACAAATAACATATTTTCTATAATTTGCTATCCATTTGTCCATCAAAGACATATGCCATCATAAACAAAACGGTTTTAGTTCTTGATCCATAAATATCCGAGTTCTTTCGTTGGAAGCTGCTTCTTCTTGTCTCTTTCTTTCTGGCGGGTTGGAGAATTATTTGAAAACATGAAAGCATCTCTTGTCCTTCACTGGCAGTAAAAGGATCGCTAGTGCTCTGCATATTGGTTTATTGCTTCGTTTCCTATCAGAATTAAAGGGTTTTCTTGAAAGCAAGCAGCAAGCAGACCACGCCGCTTCAAAACAATTTCTACGATCTACGAGATTTTCTAAATGTCATGGCTTTCAAGGCGCTTTTTACTTCAACAAAGACAATGAATTCGAAAAATTTGCCCAAATACGGATGAAAATCTCTTAAAATAAGACCATCACTCCTGTCAAATTGCGTGGAGTTTACCGGGAAGCTTAAATCAAAACGATTTTAGTTTTAAACATTTCTTAGATAAATTCACTACCTTTTAAGATTAAATTAACGCGGAAAAATCACACCGCATCACTGCATGAAACGTTCAAAGTCGACGAAAATATTCACTTCCGGTCATTTTCCTATACATTTGTATAGGGGCATCAAAGCGAGGCTGAACTCCTCGAGAAAGGTGTTGTCGGGCGTGAAGTGGTTACTCGAGAGGGAATTGGGAAATGATAGAAATTTTGAAAGATTCATACCTTGTGATTTGTTGATGGTCAAGCAGTAGGCCAATCGAATTGGGAATTGCGTTCTAGACAACTGACATGGCATGTTTTCATCTTGGGGTGCCAGGGTGATTCTTGGTATTAGCACATACTGTCCACTGTATTGATTTGCAATTATCTCAGCAGCTATTACATGGTCTTTGAGATCGCGAATGATAAGGCGAGTTCCATTGCAGAGGCCTTTCTTTGGATTGAGGTTTCTGAGGAGAATGACGGTGGCTCCAATCTGGAATGAAGAAAGTTTAGAATTTAGGAAGGTGATTTGAAGAAGTCGGTATTGGTGTGAGAGAATTATGATTAGTTGATTGTTGCTGGGGAGCACATATTCCAAGGGATGAAATGTATTGTTTCATAGTAAAGGGAAGGGAGAACGGTGGAGATGTGCAATTATATTCTTCCTCTGTAGGGTTCATTTTTAGTTTAAAAACTTTTTTCGGTTTGTATCTTGTCGTCAGGTCGTCGTGTTGTGATTATTAGAGCATGAGGTAGGATTTGTGGATAAAGGGTACCTAAAAGGAATAGTTTGTAATATTACAACTTGCCTTCAACTGTTGTTTGTGTAGAGGCATTCCACTTGGAGTCATGCTGTTGAGAAATTCCATCGTGTAGACAGCTGCTTCATGCTCGTCATCAGTAACAACTTTGTCGACACTCAAGTATGTTTTTATGTTGCCTGGTAATCTTTGCAGCACAAGATCGTTGATAACATGAGAGTGTGTGTTTTTTGGTGTGAGACAGCAGCGTTTGGCCATGTACTGAGGGTCACCGTTAGGGCCATGTGGGAAGGTGGCCTCAATCATTTCTTGCAGAGTGTTAGATGGAAGGTGGACTTCTGGTGGAAGTGTGATTTGGTCAGTTTCATTGCATGGTTCTTGTCCATCTCCAATTCTGAGGAGCCAATCAGCAAACGCACGGTAGCGAATATCGCGAGTGGCTCTCATGTTGGTGACTAAATGAAACTGCTGAAAGTGACGCCAAAGTAGAGAGTTCTTCAAGGTGCTGTTTACTATATGCTCTCTGCTTGCTTTTGGTATAACTGGTAGAACCTGACGGAAATCGCCTCCTAGGAACATAAACTTTCCTCCGAACGGAGTATCCATCCGTGTTATGTCTCTGAGCAAACGGTCAACGGCTTTAAGTGCTAGTCCTGGAACCATTGAGGCCTCGTCCCATATGAAGACGGTTGTAGATGCAAGGTCTCGTGCTCTGTAGGTCTGGCGGCTGACGTTGCAAGTGGAATGTTCATGTAGCGGTATTGGAATTTGAAATGTTGAGTGGGCAGTTGCGCCATCAATCAATAGGGTGGCAGCAATGCCTGAGTAGGCTACACATTTAACTTTGATTTCGAGGCCTCTGAGAATATGAACCAATGTATTGTAGAGGAATGTTTTTCCTGTGCCCCCTGAACCATCGACAAAGAAACACTTGTTATCAGCTTGAGTGTTGAGCGCATGGAGAAATGAATCTGCGACATGACGCTGGTCTGGGTTGAGCTGATGAAGCATTTCTTGTCCAATGCGTTGTTCTTCTTCGACGTTGATTTGTGGAGCCTCATGGTCAAGAGGGCGGAAATTTTCTGGTATCTGGGGCAAATCAAATTGTTCATCTTGAATTGACTTGCCATGGCTTTGTAATTCGACATCAATGTAGAAAAGGCAAAGATGCATGTGTCTGTCCGCAAATTGAATTGTGTTGTCATTGAGGCGACGTCGTTCAGCATGGAGAAGGTCTTCGGACATGGCTTCTTGGAAATCAGTAAACAACCGGCGTGGATCTGATGGACAGTTGAAAAGTAGAAGGGTTGCGAAGAGTGCACGCATCTGGCTGGGCATTTGCATCAAATTGGCCTCTTCTAAGCAGCTGTGCAACTCGTTGTCATCTTCCAGGAGGCCTAGTGCTCTGGCAGCATCTTTGAAAGTGGGATATTGTTGGCCGTTAACTGTTCTCAAAGCTTCGAAAGAAGTTGCACCTGGGCAATGAAGTAACATCATGCGGAGGCAAAATCTTTCAGGTGTGGATGGCTGCACCTGGTAGATGCGGCCGATGATATTATGAGCACGTTGCCGTGTTTTCCATTTCTTAGCTCGTCGATCATATGTGTAGTGGTCTGGGATGTCATGGTATAGATATTGCCGTGCATCTGGATGTGTTTCGTTGAGTTGAAACCAGGCTGTTAAAGTTGTGTCTTGGTTGACCTGTAGTGCTCTTTCTTCCTGACCTTCATGGAAATAAACCATTTGCTGCAAGGGTAGGTGAATAGCGAGGCGCTGGATTGCGTGGCTCATACTATGAAGTTTGTACTCGAATATTCTGTACACGGCTTCGTGTGGGCCAACATAGCGTGCATTGAGAAATTCAAGGATCTCGTCATGGTGTAGTTGACCTTCGCGAATCTCTAGATGTGCATGGTCATATCCTTTGTGGATGTATTTGAAGATGTATTTGACACTTTTGATGCTGGTGCAAACTTCAACGTTGATATGACAGTCGTATTTCTGCAACAGGAATGGATTGTATGGTACAACAAAAGAGTCGTTTACTTCATGACCACGAACATTGGCAGTGAAACGGCCACGGCGTTGATATAATGGGTAGCCGTCAACGTTAAATTGTGTTTCAGTAACATGTAGTGGTTTAGGATATCCTTTTTTACATTGGTTGTTTTCCATGCAGGGCGAGTTTGGATTGAGTTCACCACAGGGGCCATGAACCATATGATTCTTCACCTTCTGGTATAACTCTGGCTGTTGGTCAGGATCTGGTATTTCAGCAGAGACTAATCGGTCTACATCTGCCGGTGTCCTTGGTTTGTCATGGTCTTCAAGGAAGAGGAGAAGGTGCATGTGTGGCAGGCCTCTCTTCTGAAACTCAATTGTGTTGACGTATGCAGCTGCTCGTCCAAACAGATCCCTTTGTAATAAGTCCTCTTTGATTGCTTTGATTTTCAATTCGAATACACGGCATACCAGATCTGGCCTGTCTGCGGCTGTTTGGTGTGGTAAGAGGTGGTTTGTGATGTCGGGTGATTTTGGATTGACTGTAACTGTTATGAATAAATCAGGCTTCCCTTTTTTTCGTACGATGGACATTGCATCTTGGAAATTCTGGTGCATATTGCGAGGGCCACCAGTAAATGTGGATGGCAGGATGACAACACGTCCAACACCGAGATCATGTTGATCTGCTTCTCTGCGGATATGGTCCATGAGTCCTTGGTAGCATTCGATTCTGAGGTTATCTTGATGTGTGCGAATCCATTGCAGGATATTGCCCTCAATCTTTGTGACTGCATCCAAAAGATATTGATGGTATAACTGGCCACTGAGATGTATTGTGGAGAAAGCGTCTCTAAATGCAATTCGGAATGAGTAATATTGCAGGAGAGTCATTCTGACGTGGGGGTTTGGGTGGCCATCTGCATCTGTTTGGAGAAGGCCTGGCTGCCATCCACTTTCACCGTGGAAAAAAAGAATGGGATATGTCATTGGATCGGTGTGTGGTGATATGGCACTGATGTGAATTGTTTGCCTTTCTTGTCGTGGATAGATGGCAATGTCTCTCTTGCTTGGATTGGGGGGTTCACCTTCTTCACCAATGTAAACAGCTGCGATTTCAGTGGCACTTGGTTGGTCGTACCGACGGTCTCTGTCTCTTTTGTCTGGTATGATCATTCTGACTGGTTTTGCTTGTTCACCCCGGGCTGCTGCTAGCTCTCGCTGCTCCTGCATGACTTCACCCATGTATCTGAAATCGTGGGCATAAGGATTGACTGTCATCAGTTCATCCTGCAGTTGTTGTAATACATGTGGACGAAGTTGGGCATTTTCTGGTAGCTGTAATCTTTCTTGGATGGCCTGTCTGGTGTCAAGGATGTACAATTGTGCAAATTTTGGTGACTGACCTGGTTGTGGTTCTGGTGGACTTGTTAAGTGGTAAGCTTGTCCATGGATTGTGACAACTCTAGGACCTCCTGCTGGATGCTGCACAATTGGAGCATTCCACGAAGCCATTCCCAATGAAGCGTTGTACTGCCTGATATGGGTCTTGAAATGGGGAGAATCTGGCGAGTCGCCTGAAAAAAGTTGTTTAATGTTTTCTGATGGTTGGGTGATGGGTGGTAGGTGGACTTTTCCTTGGCGGCAGCATTTTGTATATTGGCCTCTTGTTGTTTTTTCTTCGGGGAAGAACTTGGCATTGCAGTGTGGGCATTGACCGGCCATTGGGCCTAAAGAATGCTGCTGTGGCAGTTCCATGTGTAATGGAGCTTGTTGCTGAGGGGCCTGCCTTTGTTGAATTTGGGGGGCAATTCTTCTTTGTGCTACGTTTGCATGTTCTGCAGCTCCTTGCTGGATTGCTTGTTGTTGGGGCTGCTGTTGCAGTCGGCGTCGACGTTGTTCGGCTCTTGCGAGCAGTCTCTGCTCGCGCTGTTGAAGTTGCTCATGCTGCCTTTGTTCCATATCATATTGCGCCATTGCAGCAAGCCTGGTAGCTCTCTGCTGGTCTGTTTCTGCCTGCCTTGCTTGGTTTTGTCTCCCGGCTTGTGCTGCAAGCCGTGTGTTATGCTCAACCGGTTGCTCTCGAGCTCTTCTTTCAGCTATTGTCATGGCGTCAGCCTGTAATCTGTGGGCTCGCTGTTCTTCAGTCTCGGGTTGTATGCGTTGCTGAATGTGCATTTGTTGAAGGTGAGCTTGTAGCTGTTGAACAAACAGTGTGTTTTGCTGCAAATGCTCCATTTCTGGATTTGTTTGTATTGCTGTAACAACTATGGTGGTTAATCTCTCGATGTATTGTTCTTCAGTTTCTGCAGCAATTCGGTGTGCCTGAGGAAGGTGGGAAGCTGCGATTTGAAGTCCTTGTTGTTCGATAGTTCCCATTCTACCACGGTGTCGGGGTCTTTGGTCGAATAGCATAAGTCTGTCTGTGTGTTGTTGCTCTGTTTCGTTAGGGTTTCTGGCTCTTCCCCGGTGGATAATGGCAGCGTAAAAGCGAGCATCTCGAATTAGTTGCTGTTGCCAAGGGGGTGGTGCTTGTCGTTGTAGTTGTTGTTGGAGAGCTTGCAGTTCTTCGAGAGGAGGTAGCTGTGCTTGGTGCTGATTTCGAGGGAGTCGTCTCCGCAAAGCTTCTCTTTCTCGTCGTCTTGCTTCTTCTCTGTGTCCGGTTAAAGTACGACGACGGGGTCTTGTCATTTTTTACAATTCAAAGCTAGAAATAGTTAGAGAAGGGGAAGCTAGAAACCTAGGGGGCACTCCCATTATGGCGTAATAGGGGGGTCCAATCGTGGCAGGGGGTTAAAGGAGAAATTTTGGGAAATACCGTCTAATGGAAGTATCTTTTTACAGAAATCGTCAAATTTCAGTTCAAGAACTTAGAATAGGGTGATTTGGTAGCATCTATTAAGGTTACTGTAGCCGTTCAGACGAAAAATTTTCGATTTTTTGTTTTGTCATATTCTGATGGTATAAGTATTTGAGTACTGTTTAAACCAACTCACTTCCAGAAATAGCTGCAATTACTTGGAAATTTGAGCATTTTAAAAGGAGCAATCCTGTTTCTCAGAAATTGCGGGAATATACATTAGTGGATTAAGGTAAACTCACTTGACCTTGCAGCTATGTTCATGACATTCCGTGTGTTGCTTTGTTATTGACATAATGCTTTACCAATACCGCGCTTAAGCGTTAATGCTTGACCTTTGATGCATAATCGTATTTCCCGCATTTTTTTTGCTTCATTTTGATTGAAGCCTGATTTCTCGAAACAGGATTCCAGAGTACTGGTGGGTAATAGAAAATCTTTGTGTAGCCTAGAGACCAATCGAATCGCTTGAAACTTGGCACACAGAATCACAATGCATATTACTACGAAACTGTGTCAGCGATTTGTGATGGATCCACTGGTCCGATTTTTAGAAAGGTCTGAAAGTTAAAAAAGACATTTAAGACATTTACATTAATTTGAAATGATATCATTTCAAGACAGTACCTTTTATCAAAAATTCGTGACACTATTTTGCAGTTCAGGGCCTCAAGTCTTTGGTAAATATATAGTCGTGGTGCAACGATTATCATTGGGGTACACAAAGGTTTTCTAGCAAGGGTGCTCGGTTTTGCCTAAAATGTCGAATAAATCATTCGTGATTTTATTGAATCAACTGAATATATTTCTATGATATTCTACGTTAAATTCTGCATCGAATGATGCATCAGTTTGTTTTGTTCATTTTGACGAACGGCCGTGGTAAACGGAGTTTCTTAATCACCGCCTGCACGGTTACAGTAACCTTAATGGGAATTGTACGCAGTTTTTCAAAAATTTCTATTGAAGAAAGCCAGAAAAGTTCAGATTCATTGATGATTATTGCTGCAAGGACCATATTGCTATGCGGATGAGTATGTATCATTTGCGACGTTACTTAAAAGTATTTACAAGTTTTATGATATAAAAATAGATACAATACAATATATAAGGTTAAAAACGTAAAGGGAAAACACCCCTAATTACAGTGGCAGAGATAGCATTAAAAGGTGAAGATGGCCTTAATTCCATAATCGTCGAAGAATGCGGAGTTGAAATGTTATAACTGGGCAGGAATCTTAGAATACCTGCAAAAGTCGATTGCGCTAAAGATGGCGGCGAGGAATTTTTTACCAAGATGCACAGCGTTCTTAAATAAAATTCCTATAGAATCGTTAAAGAATCTTAATTAGAACGCAATGCATGTTGGTAAAAAATTCCTGGCCGCCATCTTTAGCGCAATCGTCTATTGGTAGTACATGTTTGAGAAATATGGCCGGCCATTTCGTAGCCATTTCGTAAGACCCTCAAAACGACTGGATGCCCCTCTTTGGCCATGATGGGAATACCCCCGGAGGGTAGACATTGCTGATAAGGATTATAGAAATTTAAAGAAATGAAATATACTTAATGCTGTGTGGAGGAGACTGTTTTTTATATATCTAGTGGCGGGGGGTGGGTGGGTAATTCAGTTCCCTCTGGACATAATAACGTTGTTGTGAGAAAGAATGTTGGAAATTGGTCAAGTTGTGTAATGCGGTAGGAACGTGTTGCATTTTGTTATGTATTTTAGTGCAAGTGACATATGTGAAATTAAGTACCGGGTGTCCCAAAATGGTGTATTATTGTTTGATTGCTTACATGTGCATAACCAATGAACCGATTTTCAAACACTTTGTTTTATTTGATTGCCCGAAGACTAAATGTTGGTTGTGATTTTACCAGTTTTTGAAAATCGGTTCATCGGTTATGGATATGTAAGCAATCAAACGATAATACATCATTTTGGGAGACCCGGTAGTCATTTTGCTTTGTTTTAGGTGGAAAAGAGTAGTTGAAGGTGGTTACTTTTATGTACAGAAAATGTTTAGAATTGATGGGATAATAGTAGAATTTGAGTGACTGTAGAGAAGGCGAAGGTGCAATGGATGTACTTCATTTTTTTCGGTTGACGAAGGTAAATGAACTCTACATTTCCGGCATCGAAAATATAAGAAACACGTAAGAAACATTTTGGTAGGAAAATATGCCAAAATTCAAGAAACTATGTAATTGCCCCGGACCTTAGTTTCTTACAAAAAATACGTGTAGGGGAGTTTGGGATAGTATGTGGAATCATTTGTGAATCATATTGGAAGACGATGATAATGATTAAAGTTGAACTATTTTTGAGAAGTTAATGGATCAATCTTGAGAGGAGTAAACGGAAGAGGGTGGCTGTTAAGCTTCAGATATGTTTTCTTATTGATGTTTCTTATTGAACAGGGCATATGTCAACATCAGTTGCTTTTACACATCGTGTAGAAATAACGTGGTAAATCAATGGAAACATACCTTGAAATATTGAATGTTTTTTTCAAATTTGCGAGGAATTCGTTGGATATATTTGGTAACTGTTGCAAAATCGAACACTTTCCTTGATCAATTGTTGGTATTGTGCTTCTAGGAAAGGAAGAGAGAATATTGTATGTAATTGTGAATTTAAAATAAGCGTAAGGCTGTAATAAGATGAAGTAGTATACGCCGGGGGGACCACTCTTATACTTTCCTATAGTATCATGCTCTTACAAAGGCATAACATATGCACCCTAAACGCTGACCTGTTTTAGCCAAATACATACTCTAATTGCGGAAAATTGTCTTGAGAACATACCCTTTCCCGTGTCAAAATAGAACTTCTCTTGTTCAGGTGCCCTAATCGCTGACAAGTCAGTTACTAAAATTGCTAATATTGCCGGTATGATATGAAGAGGAGAAAACTGCTTCCGACTTGCTACCCCATCTTGTGCTGGTCTGCTAAGTTTTTTGAGTCGTTACGAATTCTGTTTTATAAAGTTTGATTAAAATATCATTGTAGAGGAGTTTAAATTTATCAATTGCAGAAAAGTGCACCCTTTTTTGAAATTATGGTCGAATTGGCACCCTAAACACGGGCCCGCGCGGGCCCGTGCCTACTTTCAAGAAAGGCACCCTTTGCCGCGCTTTTTTGTTCGAGCATGATAACACATCAGGTACCAAGTGGTCCCCCGGGTAGTATACCCATTTTTGTTAAGAACCTAAGCTATGAATTTGAGCTAATAGTGGAAGTAGTTGAAAGTCATCTGGTTTCGATAGCAGGAGTTTTTCGAATGGGTGGTTTAAGATGATAAGCAAAGGCTTTCTGGAAGGAAGTTAAGAAAATGACTTGGCTTCATTTGTAGTTTGTGTAGCGGCATTTTCTTTGGAGTATGAGTAGAGGATGGTTGAATTTCGTGGGTTAGACTGCTATCAAAAAGGGATTGGATAGAGTTTTAAATCGGGAGACTTTTTATAGGATCGTGGAATATAATTTTAAAATCGAACGGTGGTAATAGGTATTGCAAACGTAGAGTAGATAATCAGTAAATTGGTGGTGTGAGGTTCTGCTACTTATAGTAAAAAGAAATCAGTGGATTTTTTAAGTGTTGGCAAGAAATAGAGAGCTGCTAGATTATGGTTATTTGGGCAAAAGAATCACATGCTTGTGGTAAGCGATTTGAAGATTGGAATGAATGATGTTTTGTTAATGTATTTGATGATAGGTAGTCAGGTTGGGAGGATGACGCATAGCGGAATAACCAGAGCCAGGACCAGCAGGAGCGGACCCATACGGCGCAGATGGTCGGGGATAGCCATTCATTTGTTTGTTTCCAGAAAAAAGATGGGGTAAATTTATAACAGGCTACTTGCTGTTGGTGCACATTAGAGCCTTGTGGTTCCTAAAAAGCTCTCTGAGGTGTAAACATGTATTGCCCCTAAAAGAAACTCAACAGAAGGGTTTAATCACAGAACAGCGCTGAAAAAGTGCTACATGGCAGGAGGAAACATTGGTATCAAATGAATTCACTCATTTGCTGTTGTTTGTTGTCGTATTGCGGTGTTTCTGCGTTCAAATGTATTTATCACTAAGATGCTTTTTATTTGTATTATTTTGGCATTTTGTGTTATCTGACTCTTGTTCCGAATGTAAATGTGAATCTGGTTGTGGGAAAACCGAAGTAAGTTACAGGGCGTAGCTAGAATGCCGTGAATCTTTGTTGCTTTCTATTGGAATTGCGTCTGTTGGTTATATAATATAACAAATGTAATTGTACATTGTTGCATTTGCTGTGGTATCTGGAGGTTATTATTCCTTTTCGGCAATGATTGTACTGGTTTTGTCTTCTTTTGCAGTGAAATTTCTGCGTCTCAAATACATACACACAAAGGAGAGGAATGGGTATTCCCCAGGGGTCTTGTCGGTTATCTTGCGGTCCTATTGGTCGTGGGTCTGGTTATTTTGTTATGCTGGAGGATGATACCGGTAGGAAATGCGATATTGCGTAGCATTAGAAGTGTGATCTTTAAGATAGTGCTTGCAAGGCGAGGGCAGGTGGTTAGTATTGAATGTGTTACGAAAGAAGACATAGGAAAGGTCACAAGAATTCAGACAGGTATGTGAGCATCAAATTTGTGGAAATTGAATTGGAGTTTAGTAACAATGTTCGGCATGAGGGAATGGTGTCGCTCTTACATGCGAGATTGGAAGGAGAATGGGGATGAGGTCTCATCTGGAAGGGGGTGATAATTCCGTTTTGCATCATTTCTCTGTTTATCCCATTGTTTTGGCAAGAGCGATCAGGCAATTTACGAAAATGTTATTTGTAATAAATTTTTTCCTTTGTTCCTGGTTTATTTTACAAATTTACAAATACATTCTGTTTCATGGAAGGGCCTGGAAGTTTCTACAGTGGCTTTGAAGGCTTTAAATATGTATGATTGGTAAATAAGGTTTGATAGCAAGAAATTAATGCAGTGGTTCGAGTGATATTCAGGGGTGATGAAATGTTGTTATTGTAGGGTTTTCCAGGTTTTTAGTAGTACTATTAGAAGTAAATTTTAATCTTTTGCTCAGAATGGCAGAATGCAATATAAGTGATGCTACAAGTCAAATAAAAGCTGGTTTGGGCCAGATCCAGAATGGGATGAAAGAGATGGAAACGGAATTGGAGGCCGCAATGTGTGCGTACCATATCGCGGAGGATAAAGAGCGAGGCCGTAGACATTTGACAGTTGGATACAGAAGAATCCATTCGAAGGTAGAGCAAGGATTGTTTCTTGCACGGCGGAATATTGATAAAATTATCAAAAAAGCTCAGTTAATGGAAAGAGAAAAATCGAGACAGAAGGAAGAAGAGGAATTGTTGGAAGCTTTGGAGGAGGTAGAGAGTCCTGCAAAGAAATCAAGGTTGGAGGAGAAGAGGGAAATAGATGAAAGATCAACATCGACAGCGAGTGTAGCAAATGCAGAGATCAACGAAGAAACAGTGAAGAAGGGATAGCAGGTTGAACAAAGAAGGTTTTTTGTAGGAGAATTTTGCGGATTTCGCCGCCATTGCCACATACTGGGTGACTCAAAAAATGCGTGTCTGTTTGAAAAATTATTGCTGCAAAAGTAGTTGCATGACAACCATAGGGATTGATTTCTAACAGTTAAGAAGGAAGTATTTTTTGTAGATTTTTGTTAATTTTCAAAACAGCTGTCTCTTGGCAAATGGAAAAGATTTGAAAAATGAGTCTATCAGAGCAGATGGAAAATGGTGGGGAAGTCAGGATCAAATCTTCCAGGCATAGTTCAAAATGTATTTGGAAGTGTTTTGAAAATGAGCATTATTACTAAAATGATGAACTGACCCTGAGACGGAAACTGAAGATGATATCTTATTCATTTCTCTGAAAAAAGTATTGCATTGCAAATAGTGAAACTGACAGGTTATCTGTCCTTTATTTAGAGATAGATGCCTTTGATGATGAGGTTTTAGGCCATTTTCGGATGTTATGTGAAGACTAAGTTTTTGAATCTTTCGAATTTGCCACAGAAGTATTACCTTTGAAATTGCCAGATAAAGGCAAAGAATATTTCAATGCTGTAGCTATTAAAAAGCGGTATGTTAATGACTATAGCGCAAGTAAATTTGCTATAATGATTCCTGTATGAGTAGGGATGGTTTCTCATCTTCCTACCATTTATCATTGTTGAAAATAGCTACCCATTGTCGGGGAAAGCACTCAAAATTTCACCCAGGCTAAATGGGGTTCGTGATTCTCATGAAAAAGTAGGGAACTGCAGCCTTTGAAAAGTGGTACGTTTTTCGCTGACCCGATAGTAAAGTAGTAAATGAACATACCTTGTTATCTTTCGATATCGTGGTGTTGTTAGTTATTTGTCGAGTTATTGTACCTGTACAAAAAAGGACATTCATATAAGGAGATATTTTGGTTTATTATTGCAAGGAGGAGTGGATTGTGGAGTATTTTCGAGAAAATGTTGGAGGATTTTCCTAAGATTTGAAAAAATGAGTCTATCAGAGCAGATGGAAAATGGTGGGGAAGTCAGGATCAAATCTTCCAGGCATAGTTCAAAATGTATTTGGAAGTGTTTTGAAAATGAGCATTATTACTAAAATGATGAATTGAAACTGAGACGGAAACTGAAAGTGATAACTTATTTATTTCTCTGAAAAGAGTATTGCATTGCAAATAGTGAAACTGACAGGTTACCTGTCCTTTATTTAGAGATAGATGCCTTTGATGATGAGGTTTTAGGCCATTTTCGGATGTTATGTGAAGACTAAGTTTTTGAATCTTTTGAATTTGCCACAGAAGTATTACCTTTGAAATTGCCAGATAAAGGCAAAGAATATTTCAATGCTGTAGCTATTAAAAAGCGGTATGTTAATGACTATAGCGCAAGTAAATTTGCTATAATGATTCCTGTATGAGTAGGGATGGTTTCTCATCTTCCTACCATTTATCATTGTTGAAAATAGCTACCCATTGTCGGGGAAAGCACTCAAAATTTCACGCAGGCTAAATGGGGTTCGTGATTCTCATGAAAAAGTAGAAAACTACAGCCTTTGAAAAGTGGTACGTTTTTCGCTGACCCGATAGTAAAGTAGTAAATGAAGATACCTTGTTATCTTTCGATATCGTGGTGTTGTTAGTTATTTGTCGAGTTATTGTACCTGCACAAAAAAGGACATTCATATAAGGAGATATTTTGCTTTATTATTGCAAGGAGGAGTGGATTGTGGAGTATTTTCGAGAAAATGTTGGAGGATTTTCCTAGGAATTTTTGTTAACAGATGAACTGTGGGCAAAGGAGAAATTCAAGGAAGTGGATTGGAAACTCTTGTACTATAAAATGAGGAATTCCTGAGACTTATATGCGAACTTATGGCAAAACACGGGCTCTTGGGAGGTCGGGTCGCGGACCCTATAGGTCCTCAAACCCCCTCTGTTGACTGTGCTGTTGATCAATGTTAACGTCACTCACAATGAAAGGGGCTTGCGCTAAAAAGGGTAGAGAACGTGACCATGGAGAAATAGGCAATGATTGACTGAATATAAGATGTTAATAGTGGTAGTTCGTGATTCTCATGAAAAAGTAGAAAACTACAGCCTTTGAAAAGTGGTACGTTTTTCGCTGACCCGATAGTAAAGTAGTAAATGAACATACCTTGTTATCTTTCGATATCGTGGTGTTGTTAGTTATTTGTCGAGTTATTGTACCTGCACAAAAAAGGACATTCATATAAGGAGATATTTTGCTTTATTATTGCAAGGAGGAGTGGAGGTCTGGTTGTCTTTTAGTAGGTCGGTAGGTATTGAATCTTTGTATGCAAGGTAGCTTTTGAAATGATTATCAGGGGAATAAGCTGCATGTCATCAGGGGGCGAATTTGGGGGAAGTTGGCAAGGTGCCAAGTGACGTCACAGAACTTGGCAATATGCCAAGTCACATGTTGAAACCTGGCACCGTGCCAAGTCACGTGACCTACATTGGCAACTTGCCAGGTAAGTCACGTGACATGGGGGCTAGGCACGTGACTGCCCCCAACAATTAACCGTGGTAGCACCCTATTGTTCCTTAGTAACAAACTTGTATTGTCTTAACTTACTATAACCGGTGTCATTTAAGCATTTTCATAAATGGAGCTCCGTATATTCTTAGAAAGAGCACCATTGTGGAGGAGAAGATATCACGTGATATGAGTGTCGTCACGTGACAGCCCCCAATAGGCGATAATAATCGCTGGGACCGATCATGCACCCCACCACCACCCTACCACCTCGTTGATACTGCGGGATGAAGCCCTGACAGAGCGCCGTTGTGAAGGAGGATACCGCTGGCACCACCTTGCCAGCCCCTGCGAAGGTGAACGTGCATATGACGTGTGATGTGACCACAAGTGACGTCTTAGGTTGTTTACCACCACCGAGCACTGAGTGGATTGTTCGTTGATAGCCCTTGATAGCACCATCAAGTGTGATCAGTTGGGAAGACAATCGGCTGTCAATCAAAAACAATGACCTGCTGAAGAAGACTGCCAGGGAATTTGCCCCGCTGATACCCCAGCAGCTGGAGGTGACCCGAAAATTTGGAGCTCTGATGAGGCGCATAGATTTTCCGGTCGATTTTTCGAGACGAAGAGCGAGATCGCCGAGGGCGGGAGAGCTGAGATCTCGCTGTGGGTCACAGAGAAATTGAGCGTTTGATGTGACCGCTCACTCCTTATGTATATAGATATTGGTGGTATCGGGACGTGGCATTTTTCAGGGATACCTTTTTAGATGTTGCGCAATTATGGCTATCGCTATGATATATCTAGACTGATTACAATGAGTCCCAGTAATCGCTATTCAAAACGAGACTACTACACCAAACCGAGACCGCAGCGATAACTACGGTCATATAGTCAGTCTATGATATATCTTGCATCTTGTGAAATTATGGCCAGCATTTTGATACATTTTGGAGAATTATGGGCGTAATTTCAGATATCTTGCGGACTTATGGGTCCTATTCTGGAGGAACGTTGCAAAAGTATACATTTTACATGAAATGTGTCGCAATTTGCAGAATTATAGCTCAGACTTTCATTATATTTATGGAATTATAGCTCTAACATTCTTGAACATCTATGGAATAGACCTTTTAGCTATTCTGAAGAGAATCAGAATCGAACGATGTTTTGCTATATTTTGAAGAATTTTCGAATGTGCACAATAGCGGTTGTAGCTCTAACGCCACTCTATCGAGCGTCGCGTGTAAAAACGTATAAAAATAACGCTCGATCCAGGCTTTTTGTACCGTGCGTCCCAAAATGATGTATTATTGTTTGATTGCTTACATGTCCATAACCAATGAATCGATTTGCAAGCACTTTGTTTTATTTGATTTCCTAAAGGCTAAACTGTATTCTAAGATGTTGGTTGTGGTTTTACCAGTTTATGAAAATCGGTTCATCGGTAATGGACATATAAGCAATCAAACGATAATACATCATTTTGGGACACCCGGTAGAATAGCTAAAAGGTCTACAATGGATACCAATTCTTTGAGGAAAATGGCACGATTCTCACACAGAATAATCGTCACATATCGTTTACAAATTGCTGTTCCTTAATCGCTTTATCTCGAAGCGGGCGATTGTCTCTCTGTGTACTTCATCAGGGCCATCTGCCAGTCGCAAAACACGAGCCCAAGTGAAGAAATGTGCCAAAGGAAAATCTGATGAGAGGCCAGCTCCACCAAATGCCTGAAAGGAGATTGATGGACGTGAATATACCGGATGTCCCAAAAAAGCAATTCTGTTTCAAAAATCACCAAAAATTGATTATCAAACCTTTGATAAAATTTTCTTTTTGAGTTGTTTTGTCAAAGACCCAAAAATATTCAAAGATGATAAAATGTATGCTTTTGATAACTGCAAGGTAGAATTAAAGGGGCCCATTAGCCATGTACGAAGAACGCTGGTACAGAACAAAGTTTAAAATAGCTTAGGGTAAATGCTTCCAAATAACCATTGCAGACAGGAAAGAGCACATGGTGACCTTCAGATGGGAGCAATGAGCTTCTTCGAAGCTGCTGCAATTCCGATACTTTTCTTGTTTCATATTTCTATTTTCTACTGGAGGGGGCAGTCCTTCAGCACACAAGAACTAGTTTTTAAGGGGTTCTCGCATCCCTTGTTCGACCTAAAAGGAAAACATGTTCCCGTGGATTGATGCTTGCACAGCGGCACAGAGTCAACTCGAGTCAACTGTAACATTTGCCCCAAGAAAGTAAAATTTCTAAACAGACAATCATTTACCACATCAAGTTATTGATTGAGGTCTGACGTCAACAGTCCCGTGTCAGGTTTCAAAAGCAGTTACAGCATCTGCGATCTACAATAGACCTTTTTGCTATTCTAGAAAAATCTGTATCTACAATATTTTTATAGATTTTCTAGAATTTTGGAATGTGTACGATAGTGAAGCTCTAACCCAACTCAGCCTGCAAGTATCTTCGAGGTCGAACACGGCGACCTCTGCGGTGGCACATAAAAGCAACGTAGCCTTTGTGAGATTTGGCTTCGAAGCAGAAGTCCAGGTACCAATGAAGATATTTACTTTCAGTATCCAAAATTGTTGAATTGAAAATCTGCCAACACTTTTGTAAAGAGAGCAACATGCAATATGGTTAATGGGCTCATTTGTGGTCTAATTGGACATGAATCGACTGCGTCACAACGTTTCTTCTAGAACTTTCGTTGATCACATGACATAAAAAATTATTAGTGCAAATGGTTTGTTCTCCTGGTGCTCTGCCAAAAAAGTCTCAGCAAATGCAGTGATCTGATGGTGCGGAGGCGCAGCAACAACACAGCAGTTGGCAACTGATTGCATTCTTGGCATTCTTAGCTGGTTCGCGGAATGCGTTCTTGGTTCGTGAGTTAGTGACTTAGTGAGTTAGTGACTGAAGGCGTTACACAACTCCACTCCTATATGTACTCGTTTTACTTCGTACATAAAAAGGACACATTGGAAAACCTTATTTTGAGCTATAGTTTTAAGCAAAATATTCAATGTTGCCTAAGAGTAAAAATTTCAGATTTTTTATCATCATTGAAGTCTCCAATGATAGTGTGCATTTATTTCTGTCATTTATGACGAAACTAGATGCTTTACATGCACAAAGAAATTGATCTGGCCGAGAGGCGTATCGCTCTCTAGAAATCCCTACACCTTTGACAACAATCCTATTGTTTTCAAGAAAAATCCGTAAACATTTTTTTTAAATCCTATTGTTTAAAAAATCTCGTGCGCTTTTTTGGAAATGTGACACACCCCTCGGATCTGGCAATCATCAGTGCTTCTTTGGACTATGATTCAAAACCAGGTAGCCCTAAAAAGAGCTAAATTATGACTTTTTAAACATTTTCATAAGCAAAGAAAACACTGCTATATTCGATTCGACTTAACAAAAATTGGTCTGTTGAGAAATGAATGAAAACGGGGCTAAAATGCTCGATCAAATTGTAAGGAATCCTTTACACTGAACAAGATGCAGGGGTATTTCATCTCTTTTGAGTTATACTATATGAATCCTTAAACGAATACTAATGATTCCAGATCCCATGGTAGTGGATCTGCAGACGACATCCGATACCACAGGAAGCCCAGGCGGTTTATTGAACGATAATAACTTTAAAACTTCAAAATAGACTTGGGCTAGTCAATTGTAATACCTTTGTGTCTTATTTGTTGCACTTCTCTACGGCTGTATTATGTTTCCTTTGTTGACTACTGTACTGCGTAATTGTTTGAATACGAGAGTTCGATGTGAAGTAACTAGCGCAGTACTATATAACAGTACTAAGTTTCAGTCCTATTATCTAAGTTTCAGTCCTTGTATTATTATATAGTACTGCGTTAGTGTTACGTCACATTGAACTCTCGTATTCGAACAATTACGCAGTACAGTAGACAACAAAGGAAACACAATACAGCCGTAGAGAAGTGCCACGAATAAGACACAAAGGTATTACAATTAACTAGCCCTAGTCTATTTTGAGCAATGCTATCTTCCTTCACAATTTCAGCACAATAAATCAAATGTCCGATAAACATTTGTTTGGGACACTATGTAATTTGCCTTCGATATAAATTTCATTTCATTCATTTCATTTTATCTTTTTTACCCATGGTAGCCCCTCAATAATGATAATTGATTTACAGGGGGCCATGCTAAAAACTTACAAATAACTACTAATTTACAATAAAAACGACATTTGCTATAAAACCTAATCCTAAACCTAAACCTAAACTAATTACAAATTGTCATAAATAAATAAAAGAAAACAGAAAAGAATTGGTGAGAAATTCATGGATGCACCGTCTTTTTAAACGCTCTCAGGGTTGAAGTATTTCGGATCTCAGGGCCAAGACTGTTCCAAAGCTTGGCGCCTCGGTACGCGAAACATTTCTGCCCCCCTGCCGATTTTAATAATGGCAACCTGAGATTGACTTCGGCGTTTCTAAGAGAACGACTGGTAGAGTTGTTGACTCTCGTGAACATGTCTTTCATATAAGAAGGCACGTCACCATTAAGGGATTTAAAGACCATTTTCTGAGCTTCAAAATCAATAAGCTCCCTGACAGTCGGCCATTTAAGCGCCCGAATAACTGGTAAAGCAGTAGCATCAAATGGACTGTTGGAGACGAGTTTTGCAGCCCGATTTTGAAGTTTCTGCAATTTTTCAATGGCAGTCACCCCAGCATTTCCCCAGACAGGGTAGCAATATCTAAAGTAAGGCTCCACTAAACTCTTATACATTGTCTTGACAGTTGAAATAGGAAGGTACTGCTTGGCATAACGAAGCACACCAATACCTCTAGAGATCTTATTAGTTGTTAGGGCCAATTGAGATGTCCATTTAAGTTGATGGTCAACCTGAACACCAAGGTATTTGACCTCCTTTACCAACTTGATATCCTCGGAACCAATCTTAAGGTGTGGTTTGGTTGAATCAACAGAGTCAATTTTTCAATAAATACCTGTATTGCTCTGTCTACTACTCTCTCAGCCATTGCGGGGGCTGCAACTTTGATCATTGCTATTTCTGGTGCGGCTACCTACAATGTCATTAACATAAATCGTCATTTAGCGTTGTGATCAAAATTTTCAATTCTTAAAGTACAAGGAGTAACAACAACAGTGCCGGTTTGAAAGGCTAATTCTCCCTGGATTTCAAAGCACTCGTGTTGGAAAGTATACTATTCCATGGTGGACATGTTCAAATCCATTTTGAAATTTACCTGATTGAAATTAACCACTCCCTTCCGAAATCAAAGGTCGTATTGACCTTTTTCATGCTATCGCTGCCATCGGTGAAGGTGAAGGTGAAGTTGCGTTTTTCAGCGCCAAGCGCTAGGATCGCAGAAATGGAGCAGATCTAATCGAGTCCGCGACCCCTTGTCATGACGCTCAAGTGGTGGGGTCCTACCGGGTATCGGACCCACTCCGCCTGACTGTTTTGGCTGCAAAATCAGAGGATTACACCACTGCGCCACAACATCTTCTACACCACAACGCCATTTTAACATGGGGTGTTTTTGGAGTACATTGTTAGCTTTTGCCTGTAAATTTCATGTACCCGTAATTAGATCACTTTATTTTTCATAATTTTATATTGTTGTTAATTTGATGGCAAAATGATACATACATTCATAACATACATAGGAATTTTCTCAAGAAAGCCCTTTCAAGAAACCTTCAAAACATGCCCAAAATCACGACCAAATTTTCTGCTTTGCAGCAATGGCTTTTACATGCATTAGAACATGTTATTCCTTCGGGAGGATGAAAGTGTCATCCATTAGGGCGATTTTATCTTCCCGAGAGGATAACACATGTTAAGGCGTGTGGAAGTCATTGCTATAGGCCCTTGTACGCTAGAACAATTCGGAAAGTTCGGCAAAATGTATTTATCTATTTATCAAAAACATATTTATACACGGTAGCAATTCAGTTAACAAACTGCTTTACAATTGGCCCTGTTAAACAAATAAAATCTCAGTATAACTACGGTAATCAAAAACAAAATAATACCGTAAAGCTCTATTAAAAGCTCTATTAAGCCTATTCCTTCTGAGCCAAATTTCAAATAAGCCCCCTCTCTTTTAAGCCCCCCCCCCCCACTTATATCAAATTCCAGAGTTTACCAAAGATTTTCCATTTATTGAGCTAACATAAGTTTGCATGTTAATTTTGATATGGTTTGCGATAAAACTGTGTCGAATTTAAGTATTTGACTCGTAAAATTGTATGTTGAATCCGCAAAATATGATGTAAAACAACTAAAGCTATGATATGTATCCTTGTCGTTTGCTTTTGTGAATAAGCTCCTTCTCTAATAAGCCCCCTCTCTTTTAAGACTCTGGACTGTCCTAAATCAAATAAGTCCCCCGGGGGGTTAAAGCTTTAACGGTATACAATATGCAAAATTAGAAATATCAAAAATAAGTGAACAAAAGCTGACCTTATTTCCCACTGTATCCATCATATATGCAGCTTTCAAAGTAAGCAGCCTTTGGAAAAATAGATGAGGCATTTAGTAGGTGAAAAACAATGTGATCCATGCAACAATCTAACAAAGTAATTCAAACATATCTACATATCTACTGATACATATCCAACATAATTAAAATATTTCATATTACATATCTAAAATAAGAGAGTTTAAGTAAAACGTTAATTAAGATGCTGTTCATAGGCATTACATGATTCAGTTTTCGTATGTCAACAGGCAGTTCATTGTAGATTTTTTCTACCATGAAACGAAACAATTTATGTGCATATTTGGTATTGATTTTGGAAGCTTTACCAATATTTCTTATTTAACATTATATCCAAACAGCTATGTTAGATGTGAAAAGTCATTTCACTGGAATCGGTCATACGTTCTGGCGTTCTTGAGATTTTTCTATTAAGCTGTTTTGGACATCATTGAAACGGTACTAGAAACTGAAAATCAAATTCAGCAAATGTTCACCATCAAAATGATAACAAATATGCTATAAACCTTCTGAGAAGGTTTTAGAGGTATGTAGATCACAAGGGAACATGTTGCCTTCTTTGTTAAACTCCCGAGACGATCTTTATGGTAGATTTCACCGATTCAAGCATTTCTGATATCTTCTGATAGCATTTTCAAAAACACATTTAAAACAAAATCGCTAATAACTCTACAACGTTAGATAAGATCGATTGAAAGGAAGGTCAACATTTAAGATAGCCTTTCTATTGTAAAATAATATATCAAGTTCCTCATCTAAGGTGGCCTTTCTCTTATAAAATGATACATGCAGTACATATGCAGCCCATTTACATGGGTTTTTTGCGTAAGAATTCTTATCATAGGATAAAGAATTAAAATCATGTTAATGTGTGCAAGGCCTGTACGTTGAATTTAGTGGACTATTAATTGCCACACATTTCATCAAACGTCGATACTATTTTTTATTTTACCGGGTGGTAGTGAGATCCTTAACATTCTGCAACGAATACCTCCCGGAATTTCCAAGTCTTAAGCCTGGTTTCCATTAAATCGCAAAGTGTCGCAAGTGTCGCAGAGTGTCGCAGAATTTTGGTTTGCTCAACTCTGCGACTCTCTGCGGCAGGACGTTTCCATTGGTCGCAGAGTGTTGCAGAATTTCGGTGCCATTTTTCAAAGACAATAAGGCAGGAATTTTGGACACAGATCAACATCACGTGACTCTTTCGTTCTGGGATCGCAATTGGTCGCAGAACTTTAGGATGTTCTATCTCTGTGTTCTATCTCTGTCTATCTCTGCGACACCCATTGCAGAGTGTCGCAGAGTGTTGCAGCATTTTAGTACAGCAGTTTCCATTCGTCGCAATGTGTTGCAGAACCAAAATTCTGCGACACATGCGACACTTTGCGATTTAATGGAAACCAGGCTTTATTCTTCGATCAAGATTGAAATTTACTGCATGAAATACACACATAACGTAATTGTTGTAAAAAGATACCTCGCTTGTTCAATTTCAATCCTCGATTGCGCAATATCACTACGAATAGTTCCTTGCTCAATGATCGGCTTGCCAAACGCCACCCTTGATTTTGTCTGCAATGGAAATACCAGAGCATGAACAATATTTTACGGCCAGCAACCGGACAAAGATCAAGGTTAAATTTCCTGCAAGAAACTGAAAATACCCAGCTTTAAAAAAATTAGGTCCCAAAGATAGTAATAAAATATGAGAGGATTTACATAAATGCAGGCGAGACAAAAAAAGGAATGTGGATGAAGTTGGAAAATGAATTTCGATGGAATTGGCACCCCATAAAACAAACCATTCATGGTATCTGAAAGTCACGAGGGTAAATCCAGGAACTGACAATTTCCAGCGACCGCCCGGTTGCATGGTCAGATGGATTTTCATGCCCTGGAAATAAACATCAATTCTTGAGAATAGGCTGCATCCATTGTTTCTTTAGCTACACAATGAAGCAGCACGTGTTAAAGTTGTCAAATACGATAAATCATATTTTCAAAGTGGCCCGGGCCAATTCTAACTATGTCGATTCCCTTTAAAGAGACCAGTCAATTTTAGAGAAAAGCTAATTCCTTTCTGCTTGAATACTGTGAAAAGCCAATTTCAACTGAAGCTATGAAACCAAATTAGCTCGTCCCTGATGACTCGAGAAAAATATTCACCAACATGTTCTGACGACAGGGATCAAATTCTTTGTTTTGCAGAAACAGATCTCAGAGTGCCTTTACTAACGCGAAGTGGCAAAAACTCATTCATACTGCGAGACTAATCTCAGGAACAGCCTGCAGACATTGAAACTAATTTGGCAACTTCTCTCAGAACTCTCAACCAACAATCATAGACGGAGTATTGTTCTTGTGATGTTTTTACTGGTTTTGATCATCTTAATTAATCATACCCTTTTTATATGTCAGAACAAGAGTCAGTCCAAAATCAGTAATGCGAGACTTGTAAACTCTAAATAAATATGCAGAATCGTGCAACTGATTTAGCTGCGCTGACCAACTAATACCCTATTCACACTGGCAAGCTAAACCAGTTGAATTTAACCCAGGTTATCGATGGGGCCGTCTAATTGGTCAATCACATAAATAGAATGCATTTGATTGGTCAGAATTTAACCTGGTTAGATAAAGTTAGTTTTAGTTTGTCAACGTGAATGCGGTACAAGCATAATCTAGCTGAGCAACTGAGCTAGAGACAACAACAAGGGCAGATTTTGTAATACAATAGCATGTTACTTTAATTGACACCTCAATTCAAAGCGATTAGCCACTGCAGACAAAGGAAATTCTCTCAACCAGTAATCCAAAACAAACAAAGCCGCAAAAATTTGCATTGAGACCAGTAGGACAAACTCTTTCCTTGTGCACGCGAAAAGCGGTTTTCAAAAAAAGCTATGTGCTTAATACGAAAGAAGGGTAAATCTAAAAGTTCTGTTTGGCCTATTTTGTTTATTTGATTCAGGAGTTGTGTGGTAATTGTTTCACTTAAGCCCTAAATACGCGAGAATTGAAATGCCTCCTGCTCGGCTCCTGAATCAAATAAACAAATCTGCCAGACAGAACTTTAGATTTGCCCTTCTTCTTCCGTTATAAGCACATGACTTATCTTAAAAACCACCTTTCACGTGCACAAGGCGAGAGTATACCCTTCTGGTTTAGGGGCAACATTTGCAGCTATGTTTGTTTTGAATTACCGGTTGAGATAATTTCCTTTGTCTGCAACCGATAATTGCTTTGAATTGAGGTGTCAATTAGAGCAACTGATGCTATTCTGTTACAAAATCTGTCCTTGTTAGAGACAACAATGCCTGCAACAAAGAATAATATATACTCCTTCTTTTCTACTCTTACCCGTTCCACCATTAGTTCTAAGGCTCTCTCTGAATAACCGATCAGTCTCATGCAATGATGTATCCTACCAGGTCCTAGACGTCCCTGTGGAAAAACAGAGAGCTTGCAGGACTTTGATAAGAAATAACAAGCAAATATTGGCAGCCAAAAAGTTAATTTCTTGAAAATGAGTAACTGCCTCTTTCTGATATTTTGACACCAACAATTAGTCAATAAACCTTTGATCAGTGTTAAAAAGAAACATTATTACTACATAACAAAACCGTTGTAAACCTAACCGATATAACCTCTGCGTAGCCATCAAATCTAACCAATCACGTGTTATTTCTCCTTTTCAAATCGCTGTACATATTTAAATTTTTCTTATAACTGTTACATTACAGCCGTGAAGAAGTCCTGCATGGCAGGAAGAAATATTGGCATAAAATTTATTCAACCATTTGCTGTTGTTTTTGTTGCATTGCGGTGTTTCTGCCTTTAAAAATTATTAAAAAGAAAGTCTCCATTTCACAAGTCAAACTATCATTCCTTCAGGTATGTCGAGATGTTTAATATCTGGGCAGAGAGAAAATTGATTTCACAAGAACAGTATTGATATCTATCATACCTGAGCAATTTCAAAGCCTCTTCCTGGCCCAAGAAGAATGTTCGAGGCTGGCACTACAACATTATTGAAATCCACTTCAGCATGTCCGGCTAAGAAACAAAATCAAAGGACGATTTTAGAGGTAAGTCACGTCCACTTGATGTCATCATTTTTCGTGTATTTTATCAAAGATATGAATTGATGGCCGTAAGGCCTTGACAACTCAGGAAAGTTTCAGCTCAGACTACCAGGTGTCCCAAAATGATGTATT
The DNA here is from genome assembly GCA_039566865.1 of Aurelia coerulea. Classification (NCBI taxonomy): domain Eukaryota; kingdom Metazoa; phylum Cnidaria; class Scyphozoa; order Semaeostomeae; family Ulmaridae; genus Aurelia; species Aurelia coerulea. Next base: position 12,066,449 of record CM076963.1, read on the forward strand.
ATCATTTGATTGCTTATATGTCCATAACCAATAAACCGATTTTCAAAAAATTTATTTTATCCGATTGCCGAAAGGCTAAATTGTATTTGAGAATGTTGGTTGTGGTTTAGGCCGATTTCATCATGTTAAAAAGAGGATCGATAAAGCTGCTCAAATTCAAGCCTTAGATGGCATGAAAAAGAAACGGCCTTCTTTCCCAGTCAACATTTTAGATGTGATGCAAGAGACTGAACTTACATGTCGTTCAGAGTATATAAGTCGTTTAGAGAGTACGAATTTAGTTAATACTGAGTTCAGAGAATAAGAATAGGGGTTCAGCCTTTTGTATCACATCTAAAATGTTGACTGGAAAAATAGGCCGTTTCTTTCTCATGCCATCTAAGGCTTAACTTTGAGCAGGTTTATCAATCTTCTTTTCGACATTTCAATCACAATTGTCGGGAAAAAGCACGCTAATATCTATAGTCTAATCGCACGAGGAATTATCAAGATTTGTTCTGGATTTGTAAAGGCCTTAGGGCGCCATTAATCCATAATTATAATAAAATGATTTCAGTCGAATGAATCACGAAGAATTAAATATAATTTGAACTGGGATTCAATGCAGTACAAATATTTGTTGTCGTCATCCTTGTGCTGAAATTCCTAACAAAGTTGCACATTCCTCATCATATATCAGTATATGAAAATAAAACTTTCATTAAAACCTGACACATCTTCATATAGTTGATCATTTTCCTAAAGAGGGCTTCCTTTTTAATGCTCAAAAACCTAAAAGTACGGCCGACCAAAGGCACAGCCGACCAACTTCCTAGTTTCTAGTTTATGAATGTGACGACTGCATAATTTCTCCTCAAAGAAGCGCAAGACACATGGGCATATGGGAATTCTACCCTTTCTTTGAATTCTAACAGATGACTTTGGCTACTACTAATGACAAATCAAGTATCCATTTGTAAGGTGAGTCTCTAGACTTACGACAAGTCGTCCCTTGTATCCCTGCGTTCTTTGATTTGCAGATATCACTTGCTCAGTAGGGACTCATTTCATTACTCTTATAAAGTGTAGCCACTTTAGGCCAATATGGTGTGAATCCATATTGACCAATCAAATTGCTAGAATTTAGTTTTCAACCAATAAGGAGGCGCTATTTAGACTGTTGTTGTTGTTGTGTAAAAAAACGAATGATTCGGGAAAGAGTTCTCGCAGCTGCAATAGATCTATTTTGTTTCTACAGAGGAAGATTACTGCTTGAAAGGTATGTATTTTGAGATGAGTAGGTTCATAAAACATTATCCTTTGTACTACAAGTTTGCTTTTCAATGTTGAAGCTCTTTTACTCAGACTTTGAAGCGATTTTGTTGAGTGTGCGAGAACCCCCACTAGTTTAGGCCATTTTGACACAGGGGGCCCATTTTATAAGAGTAATGAAATGAGTCCCTTATTGAGCAAGTGATGTCTGCAAATCAAAGAATGCAGGGAAACAAGGGACGAAATGTCATAAGTCTAGTGAGTCTCCACTAAGCGGAAAAAGTCGACCCATTCGAGTTTTTCTGCACTTGCACATGCGCAGTTGACTTTCAACATAAAGCCACAGCAGAAAATGTCGAACGCTACAAAGTAGAATGTGTTTCTACTTTTCGCAAAATCGCTCTCTCGAAGAGCCAATCAGAGACCTTTTACCAGGGAAACCGAACATAAAAATCGAGTGGAACAAAGAAAATCGTAGCTGAAAAATTCGAATCGCACAGGTTCTTCCGTCAAGTGGAGATGTTGACCTATTTGCACTTGCAAAAATTTTGAAAGTGGAATCGCTCGACTTTTCCCGCCTAATGGAGATTCACCTTAAAGGGGCAGGCACCTCAAGATCAAAGAGGGTCACTTACCTGGTGGGTCCTGATAATTGAAAACAGTCAATGGACGGATGATGTTGACGCCTGGAGCATCCATGGGAACAAGAACCATGCTCTGTGAAAAATGTTTCATAAACTCGTAGTATCATGGTGCTTGTTGAGGAGATGAGATACACGTTGTCCGAGGAAACTTATGTTTCCTCCCCCCCCCCCCGTGCAGTAGGTTAATGCTCATGCGCCCATCAGAGCTCCAACCCAAAACGCTATTGCGCATGAGCTTTAACCCACTGCACGGGGGGGGCACATATGTTTCCTCGCACAAACCGTATCTCGTTTCCCCAACAAGTGCATCTTAAATCTTACTAGATATCAAGCTGCCTCTATAAATCTAACTGATAACACAAATTCCGCCTGAAAGGCATTACCAAACGCAAACTAATTAGTTCCGGCTAGAAAATTTAATCAATTGAAATCTTGTTACGTCGTCGATCTTTCTCCTCTGAAATATTCTTCACAAAAATGGACTCAAAATTGATCTAGCCAATAATCGGGACTTTGCGTGCCAAAAAGCTGTTACAAATAGGTATCATGTTAGTCAAGGCAAACCTAATTACTTACAGGTGATAGACACGAGTGTATGCATAGAAATAGTATACATCCATCTGTAAAACGAACAAAGTAAAACCCACGCACTCTTTGTCTCCTAAGCTCTTGCACGTGTCAACTTCACCCAAATCAACTGTTATGTTACTCGTGCTCAACCCCTTGTTCATGAACACATCTTTTAACCCTGCCGGTTAACTGCTTAGTGTTGTACCGCATTTAAAGACACAATTGCCGAAAATCTAGATGACCGAGATTTAAGAAAAGAAACTCGTAACACGAGAATTATTCTATTGCATCTCCATTGTCAATGTGCACGTGCCGTAAAAAATGTGTGTATGAAAAATCCAGTTTTATTTCCCTTTTACTGTTTTTCCATACTTCTAGAAGTCGTATGTAAAAACTAAATACATTTTCGGGATGTATAAAATCTCTATTTTACGCATAAGGAGTCTCGTTGAGATTTTCGGAAACAAATAATTTTGGATTGTGTGGGTCATAAGGTGGAGGTGGAACAAGATTTTTAGGGGCTGTGCCGTCCTAACGCAAACAAACATGGGGCCAGACAGCCAATATCGAAATTTGCATCCCAAAATTTCTGTTTGATTGGTTGAAGACCAAGGACGCTGTGATGTCCCAGTAGAGTTATGGTCTTTGGGGGAAAGACTTTTCTTGAGTCCCTCCTCGAAATCGGTCTGTATCCCAGCAATCATTAGCAAAATTGAATATCGAAAGGTAAATTCAAGATCCGCAATCGTCATTCTGCTAGAACGTGTTATTATTTTCCCCAAACGCTGCAGCATAGCTTCAGGAAAAGAGTTTTGGTACACCTCATTTTGCATGAATTTCCATGAAATGGCGGCACAACCCCGTCAATGTTGCATGATTTGGCTTCAGGTTAGAGAATACACTGTAGACACCATAGAACTAGACTGATTGTAGGTCGTAATTGCACTCCTTGAAAAACTGATAATCGCTAAAACTGCCATCCAATTCAATGAACGAAGCTGAAACTGGGACTAAGGTAGTTAGTCTACCATAGAACATTGAAGACGCTTTGAATTTTGATCAAATAAACAATAAATACCTGCTGTCTGTGTTTTGGTGCAGAGAGATCTGACTTCCCCATGAATATACAAATCTTGCATCTAGAATCCATTGCACCTAAGGGCATTTAATGCGATAATTTTAAATAGATTCGAACAGTAAAATGACGAGGCTTGTGGAGATTTGTTCAAGATGAAATAAGAGCGAATCACTGATATGATACTGAGTACCAAAGCCCTCGCTTCACTCCATCAGGACCCTAAAGTTACGCTCATTTCATTGAGTTGAATTGTTGTTGTTGTTGTCGCTGCACTGAGGGCCTAATAACCCTAGAGCTGTAAAACCAAAACGACAACAGCTTGTGCCGTCACTGCTTCCCGCCCAGAATTCCTATCGTTCAAGATACTGCATCCATGCTATCAATATTGTTGATTTGCCGATAGCACCCATGATATCACTAGGGCATTCAGTTTATAGTAACACTGATCATTGAAACATTATTTGATTAAACCATACCAGATGTCCACCATTTTCTTCCATTGATGATGCATTGATCGCCATCGATTGTGATTGATGATTGGATGTTTGTCGCATCAGATGAAGCAACCTGCGCTCGAAAGGATAGCAAACTTTAATGTAAGCATGGGATTTCCAATAATAAATTTGACTATCCTTAGGAAATCGCAGTCTGGTGATGAATGTTAATATCAATGTAACGTTGAATAGTTGATATTTGTTGAACATGATAACGAAATGAAAAGGCTTGGCCTAAACCAGTGACAATAGAAATCACGAATCATGATCAACACATCAAAATTAGTAATAATCACGAGTAAGTCCATGTTTGACAAATCCAGTAATTATGACATGTCAAATATTCAATAAGGGCGTATACAAAATAAAACAAATTAAAATAAAGTTTTTTTTATATCCAGATAAAATTCTTACAATACATGTTACTACTTACTCTACATATTGATATGATACAACTGTACAACACTGCAGGGACGATAACATGAGGAGCAAAATGGCGTGACTACCCCATGGTCTACATATAACAAAAACAATAAACATTACAGGACAACACGCAAAAAGAGAAACAAGAAAAAAGAATTCTTGAAATTAATCATTATACGCTAAATGCTATATGAGTTAACTACAATAAACGTTTGCGACATAAGGACTGCGGGAAAGGAGTTACGAAATGATTCCCTGCACCCCACCGAATTAAATCCATTTGATCGGAATAAATAAATAAATGAGTCACCAGCAATGAGAGAACTCAATTTGACAGAGATATGCAGTAGCTATTCTAGGCATTCAATTCCAACTCTGCAAAATCGCCAAACATGGTGCGGGGGAGAGCTAGAAAAAGTTGTCACATTTGGAAAGTCATAGCACCAAGAGTTCGTGATAAATTTGAAGGAATCGAATTCTACTTAAACGCCAAGAGAACGAAGTACTTTTTGTGATGTTTCTCGCGCTTTTATGAGCTTTGAAATTATAGGTAAATTTGGCTTGAAGAAAATTTCTTGGTTGTGAAATGCCTGAAAAGGGCCTACAACGTTTGATCAAATCATCTACTAGGAACTCTACGCCTTTAGTTGACTACAGGTTCTGAATTTGTATTCATGATATAAAAGAGAACTGTGATCGTCCATTAAGATACATCTCAAAGGAAGCAAACAGCATAACTTACAGCTGGTTCCGTCATTCCAAAACAGGATCGTATCTCTCCATTTAGAAGTGGCGTCAGCCATGTTTCCTAAAAAAAGATTTGAAAAAGAAACGAGGAGTTCTTTCTGTAAACTTTGAAGACGAACATGCAATCATACACGAAGAAAATGCCAATGCAGCTAACGTGGAAACGACAAACTACAGTGATGCACAGGATAAAAAATGCAACAGGAAAGTACAATAATGTAAACAATGTTCTCAAGAGGTTCTGCCATACAATAAAGCCCTTATTCAGCAATTACTCGATCCAAGCTGGAAAATATCTGGACCTTAGTTCCTTGTACGGACCTCACTACGTTCGGTCCGTACGTCAAACTTCGGTCCAGCCATTTTCCAGCATTGACCTCATAATCGTTTAATAACCGCATATCATGTAATAAAATGTTACTGTATATGCAATGCCTGACGTGAAAAAGAAATTTAAAATCAAAATACCTTCTGCTGTTCAGTACCATATTTGATGAGCACTTCCATATTACCAGTATCTGGAGCAGAGCAATTGAATACCTGAATCAAACAAAATCATGCTAGCTTATCAAAATTAGCAAATTCTACAGGGTGTCCCAAAAAAATTGTGGCCCGTTTGCCTAAAGATTGCAACAAAAGGACATAAGATTCTCACCAAACTTTTATATGATATTGCTCTTCAGATGTTCAAATAAAGTTTGCTGCCATCCCCGTAAAGCTCCGTTAAAAAATGATGGAGCTATGACCTTCAGAAGCCAAATTTTCCTGATGACTGAAACCAGCAGTCGGCCATTTTGTCTTACTATTTTGCAGTGATAAGTAGCTTTCACGTGAGGTAAGACAACATTACTGTGAGGTCAGAAATAGTGGAACTCTTTGAGGATTATCGAAATTTTCACGAGAGCTGTGAAATTGGAGGGTGCCTTTTTAATTTTCCATCCATGAAGATATTTATCGCTGCAAAATAGTAAGACAAAATGGCCGACCGGTGGTTTCAGTCATTGGGCAAATTTGTCTCCTGAAGGTCATAGCTCCATCATTTTTCAACGGATTTTTAATGTGAATGGGATGCTTCTTCTCTCCCGAACCATACCTCAAGTGCCAGATACAACAAAATGCCCAACAGAACCATTATTAAACAGGTAATAGTCGGCAAGACTTCTCAAGACATTGGACAGGAAAAAGGGTGAAAACTATAGATTACCTCTGGGGCAAATATGACCTTGCCCATCAATTCACAAAGAAAAGCATATTCAACATTGGTCAGGCCAGCACCATATTTCTGACCAGGATCAGCTTCCAGAGGGATAAACAGATTCCACAAACCAGCTGCTTTGGCTTTTTCCTGAAAATTCAAATGGGCCATGAAAATGGCGGCAACAAAGGCCAACCAAGAGTTGGCACGTGCAAGGAATGCTGGAGGAAACAGACCCTTTAAATGAAACGATTGCAAACAGCACCCGAATCAAATAAACAAAATCCGCCTGGCAGATCTTTAGATTTACCCTTCTTTTTTCGTTATAAACACATAACTTCTCTTAAAAACCATCTTTCGCATGCACAAGACAATAGTTTGCCCTGCTGGTTTCAGGGCAACTTTTGCGGCTTTTTTCGTTTTGAATTACTAGTTGAGAGAATTTCCTTTGTCTGCAGTCCCTAATCGCTTTGAATTGATGTGTCAATCAAAAGCAACTGATGCTATAGTATTACAAAATCTGCCTTTGTTGTGCAGCGAAGTGTAGTATTAAATGTTTGAAGGCAGGAAGATAGCAAAACAACGCGAAAGCAAAGACGAATACTTTTTGAATCAAATATTGATTATATATACATGATATTGAATTTGACTGTTTTGGATCTACAGTGACCAAGTCAAGATACGCTCTTGTAGTTCTTACCTTGAGTTCCTCTAGCTTAGGATGTGGTTGCCACCTGTCCTCACCAAATCTCTCAGTAAGAACTTCTTTCTCGTTTGGAAGCACCTCTTCCTTCATAAATTCTTCTAGTTTCTTGTACAGTTGCTTTGCATTTGGGCGTAACTGCGATGCATTCATTGGAAGCAGTTCTAAAAAATGATAATAAAAATAACATAGGTTCAAAGTTTGCTTATAGATTCCTTGAAGCTGCTAGGATAACATAAGCGCTATTGTCACCTAGGGAGCATAGGTTCCAAATCTTTAAATCGATGTAAAAAGGTGGGTGTAAAATTCTATGACCAATTTCTTTTAATTGAATGGCTTGAGAAGAAACTTTAGCTACTTATCTATAATTCTAACATTTGACTTTTCAGAAATCTCGAATTTTTTCGACGTATTTTATAATTCAATTCATGTAAGGATATGACGTCATCAAATTTCTAAATCGTAAACCAGAAGAGTGACAAGCTTTTGCTTGATACTATTGTAAATACTATTGTAAACATTCACAAACTATGTTTTTCTTTTAAATTATTTCATGTTCCGTCAAAAATTTTAGAAATTACGATGGTTGAAAGTTGTTTTCAAAAGCGTTCTTGAATTCTTATAAAAAAAGAAAAACACTACCGGGAGAGCCAGAAGAAAGTTCCCACGTTCGAAAATTCGTAGCACCACAAGTACTTCATGGATTTGAATGATTCAAATTCTAGTTAAAAGCCAAAATATCAAAGAATTTTGTGATTTTCCTCGTCTTCTTAGGAGGACTGCAAATATAGGTAAATTCAACTTTACAAAAATTTCATGGTTGAAAAATTACTGAAAAGGGGCCTAAACACTTGATCAAATCGTTAGCCTCACACAAAACAATACTCACGGGCGTTTCACTTGTCTCAAGAGTTATAGATTCTCAAAACGATAAGATTTTCAATCCCATGGTAATAAATGTGCAGACGATAGCTCTAACCCATGCGAAATTGCATTTTCTCTCTTTTTCTGAGCGAGGAGTCCTTTAAGATTTGATCAAGTATCTTCGGCCTTTTTCAGTCATTTTGCAACCACCAAGTTTTTGATAACCTTGAATTTACCAATTCATCCAGTGCTTATAAGAAGGCAAGAAAAATTACAAAAATACTTCAATCTTTTGGCTGTCAAGCAAATGTTGATTCATTCCAATCCATCCAGTACTCTTGATGCTATGAATTTTCAAAAGTGGGAACTTTTTCTGGTTCACCGGTATAATTCTGAAGATTTCAGAAAAGTACAACGGCAGAATCATAGCAAAATACCTGAAGTTCTTTGAAGCCATTCAGTTAAAAGAAATAGATCACAGAAGTTTATACCAAACTTTAAAAAAATTTTAAACCTATGCTCGCCTAGTGTCCTTTGCGGGCATGCAGCAATTTCAGAACGTCTGAGAATCGATTTTGGCCTAAGCGGAAAATACGGGTCCACACTGCAGTAGTTGAACTGATAGAAAAGTTTGACTCAGTAGACTTATATCAGTTGAACTATCGCAGTGTGGATCCATTTTCCGCTTGGGTTGAACTTGATTTTCAGACAGACTGAAATTGCAGCGTGCCCGCAAAGTACCCGGAGTGCCAATTGGCTCTTTAATAAAAAAAAGTGTGGATGTGTGCGTCTTTTATTTCAAATCGAAAAATCGTTAGCTACAAAAGCAACTAGTCTAATTCGATTACTTAAATAACCACAAATTAATAAATATTTTAAATAAATTATATGCAGGATTAATTTCGAAGGCATACATTGCATCTGCAGGTGGCCCCATCCCAGCTCTTGATTAGCCTTTTGAATAATTGGACCAGATTTTCTGCTGGCTTTATATCATCTGGCAGACGATTCCAGATCTGCGGCCCAAAAGACCTGAGACTATTTGAACCGAACGTTGTTTGGTTGGGCCTATAGTGCTGCAAATCATTTTGACAACGTGAAGGACGATTGGAGGTTCTTGTTTCGAAAATATTTTGCATGAAAGCAGGATTTAGTTGGTTTACAGTTTTGAAAATCTCAATTTTAAATGCCGTTTTAAACAGGAATAGATAAAGACTGCTAAGGGTGTACCGGAGACACTGCTAAGGGTGCCACAGACTGCTAAGGGTGTATCGGAGACATTCCGGGCCCTTAGGAACTTAGTGTTCGTGGGCAGTCACCTTATATCGGCTATAGGCAAAGCAAAGTAAGCTCTACGGAAGGGGGTGCGGGAGTACCCCCCCGAGAACATTTTTGAGACTATGCCCTTTAAAACTCAGAAAACATGTCTTACATGTCAGAATGTGGTGCCAAATATCTTCTAGTTAGTGAGGTAATGTAAGGTAAATGCCGACAAACAGAGTCAAGGAAATCTTAATGTTAGCACGGGTATTGGAGATGGGTACAGATGCCTGTTTGCACATATGGTTACGAAGCATAGCCTATGAAAAAATATTTTGCGGCCCTTCTTGCTTGGGGGCCCTTAGTTATTATATTAAGGTACCCTAAACTGCGTTACACCGCTGCAATGGTACCACACCTCCTTCGAATAACGTTTTTGGGCAATGTGCAAGAAAAAGACAGTGAAATCAGATTAATGCGCAGTTACGAGGTCCAAACATTAAGATGCATGCCACATACAATTATCGATTGTCGAAGCACGGGTTATCTTGCTTGAAAAACCGACAAAGTAGAACCATAGCAATAAGGAAATCACAAGTTATTAACTAAGAAACGTAAACTATCCAATGGCAAAAATTTGAAAGATATTTATTAATATGTGAGCACGTTTCTGATCTTGAGGGAGCATTCAACTTCAATTTTGTTTGAAAACTTCCTTGCGTTGTCTACTCCATGATTTCAAGACCTGAACAGAACAGTTCTTGAAAAGAACTAGCATAGCGCTAGAGCACAGCATAATTTCAAATAAAAAGCAAACCTTTTTCACAGACAAAAATATTAGCAAATATTTTTCCTTTTTGTAATGATTTTCTTATCATAGCTGCTTCTCAAAGCAGAACAGCAGAAACACATGCTGAAACTATAGCCCTTATGCAAAGGTAGAGCCTTCATTTACCTTGGAAGGAATCCTCTTTGCCATGAGAAACCTGGCTGATCTTTTCAATTCTAGGCTTTATCTGCTCTTTCAAAGCTATTTTCCAGCCAATATCAGCAACGTGTGCGGCAAGTAGTCCTATTTCTTTTGCGCTTTCTTGACTTGCTTGTCCTGCAAAATATATCAGATAAAACAACATGAACTGTGACATCAAACTTAACAAAAAAAGAAAATATTCAGGTGCAGCATCCAGGTACTTTCAAGGGAACAAATCAGAACACAACACAACACAACTAAACAAAACACAGCACAACACAACACTGCACAACACAGCACAGCACAACACGACACAGCACAACACAGCACAGCACAACACGACACAACACAACACAACACAACACAACACAGCACAGCACAGCACAGCACAGCACAGCACAGCACAGCACAGCACAGCACGACACAGCACAGCACAGCACAACACAGCACAGCACAACACGACACGACACACACAGCACAGCACAGCACAGCACAGCACAGCAGAGCACAGCACAGCACAGCACAGCACGACACAGCACAGCACAGCACAGCACAGCACAACACAACACGACACAGCACAGCACAGCACAGCACAGCACAACACAACACGACACGACACAGCACAGCACACACAACACAGCACAGCACAGCACAGCACAGCACAGCACAGCACAGCACAGCACAGCACAGCACAGCACAGCACAGCACAGCACAGCACAGCACAGCACAGCACAGCACAGCACAGCACAGCACGACACAGCACAACCCGACACAACACAACAAATAAGGTTTATTCGACCTTTTAATGCTATCCCTGCCACTACAATTAGGGGTGTTTTCATATGCATTTATTTAATTTGTATTAGGATTGTAATTTATCTATTTTTAGCTTGTAAAACATCATAGCTATTTCAGTTTTAGTGGAAAATGTAAACATACATACATATTCAAACGCTTCGCTCACAGTCTAGACGTGACACCTCTGGCTATGTTCTATATCCAGTGCTTTCAGTCAATTCACAATTGTATTTTCAAATCCACTGGGCATCACACAGTAAAAATAGTCTTACCTTTAAGAGACCTGCTGTAGACACCCTGTAAAATAGCTGCTATTCTAAAGAAGGAGAAAGCCAGGTAGAAGTTTAACTGCTTCACTGGTGCAATACCCATATTCTTGCAGTACTCTGCCATATATTCTTCAGCCGTTGGTAAGCCAAGTGCCTTGAGATCTGTACCAGCAAACCCAGGCATTATTGGGAATTTCGGTCCAAGGTACTGTGCAATACAATTGTAAGCAAGATCGGAAATGGGGTCACCAATTGTTGATAACTCCCAGTCAAGAACTGCTAATATCTTTGGGCTTTTTTCATCGTATATCAAGTTGTCGATCCTACGGGATAGAAAAAGTAATGTAATGAGCAAGGACAGATTTTCGGAAATGGGGTCACCAATTGTTGATAACTCCCAGTCAAGAACTGCTAATATCTTTGGGCTTTTTTCATCGTATATCAAGTTGTCGATCCTACGGGATAGAAAAAGTGATGTAATGAGCAAGGACAGATTTTGTAACACAATAACATCGGTTATTTTTGGTTAACATCAGAATTCAAAGCGATTAGCAATCACATACAAAATTATTAAATCAAAACAAGAAAATCCGCAAAAGTTTCTCTGAAGCCCAGGTAGCTAGCTCACTCGCTGTGCATTCCAGAAATGGTTTAAAAGCAAACATGAGCATATATCGAAAGAATGATATATCCTTAACATCTGCCTTGGGCATTTTATTTGTTTAGTTCAGAAGCTGATTGGGAGGTGATTCAAGTCTCGTACTTTTGGGTGTAATTAACGTAATTACAGCAGAAATTTAAGTGTTGGCAGGAAACCGTAATTTCACCAAAAATTGAAGAACCAAGATTGCGACGATAATCATTTTAAATTTCATGTTCAGTCCTTCCCTATCATAATTGACAAAGCCCAGAGAGCAGAGACAGAGACACATTCAGGTTGACATTTCCATAAGATGTTGAGATGACATTTTTAGACGAATCCAGTGATAAAAAAATTCTAATTACTAAGACTAAGCCATGTTTTTGTTTGACGTTTCGAAGCAAACGCTGTGCTTCATCTTCAGAATACAGATTTTCAAAAGCACGAGGCTATATTTAAATGCATAGAGACAAACAACAAACTAAAGTGCGTGATTACAATTCCTACGTGAAAAGTAAAGAGGGGGGCAAGCCCAAAGGACAATACCTAAAATAAAACTAACGGAATGGAGAACTGCTGGGAATTAAGTGAAGGACGATGGCGTAAAATTGGTAGACTTTCATGAATGAGTGATTGTATCGAATGACAGCCGTATCGGAGAACACATCTTTTGTACATAATCACAGCACTTACGACTCAACTTCTGTGCCAAACAAATAAAACACACGAGGCAGATGTCTAGGTATAATCATCTTCTTTCAATATACCGGGTGTCTAAAAATGATGTCTTATGGTTTGATTGCTTATAGGTCCATAAAAAATGAACCGATTTTCAAAAACGTTATTTTATCCAATTGCCGAATGGCAAAATTGTATTCCAGGATGTTGGTTGTGGTTTTACGCCGATCTTTTCATGTCGAAAAGAATATCGATAAACCTGCTAAAATTCAACCCTTAGATGGCATGAAAAAGAAACGGCCCGTTTTTCCAGTCAACATTTTAGATGTGATAAAAAAGGCTGAACTTATATGTCGTTCAAAGAAAACAAATTCAGTTAATACTGCATTCAGAGAATATGGATACGAGTTCAGCCTTTTGTATCACATCTAAATTGTTGACTGGAACAGTAGGCCGTTTCTTTCTCATGCGATCTAGGGCTTGAATTTGAGCAGGTTTATTGATCTTCTTTTCGACATGAAAACATCGTCGTAAAACCACAACCATCATCTTCGAACCACACCTTTCGGCAATCAAATGAAACAAAGTTTTTGAAAATCGGTTCACTGGTTATTGAAACGTAAGCAATCAAATGATAATACATCATTTTGGGACACCCGGTATGCTCATGTTTGCTCTTAAAAACCATTTCTGGAATGCACAACAAACGAGTGAGCTTGCTTCAGGCCAAGGCAGCCATTTCTTAAGTTTATCCATATTTAAGATCTCAAGAGTTTTTAATACCACCTGAGCGAAAACTGTTATCTGACCAATTTTACTCCCTGTTACGTTCAGTACCTGAAGTCCCCATGTACTACTGTGACAGACTCCTCTTCTGGCAAATTTTCAGGCAGCCATTTCATAAGTTTATCCATGCTCGCAATCTCATGAGTTTTGCTTGCTTCATACTGAGCACTCCATCTTTGTATCTGACGACTTGTGTAGTTTCCTGTTGAGATGCAGGAGTTATAGACTTCATAACTATTTGATACAAGTGCAGAGGAACCGAGGCCATAAATTTCTCGTTGATTGAGGTGTGCGCATGTTGGTAAAGTCAAGTTTTTTATGAAGAGTGACGTTTAAGCCTAAGGCCCACAAGCCAACATACCATAGGCCTTTTGTTGACTGTCCTTTCTGTGTGATAACCTTCTTTCGTATCTAAGCTATCATAGCACAGCAAAGTATGCCAAAGAAACATCCAGACTGTTGGAGGGAGGTTAATGGTTGTTGAGAGGTGCTTTGCAGTGTTGTGAGAGTTTGAATACGAGAGCAGGTTATCACACGAGAATAATAATGAATTTACTTAGTTTCATATCAAGATGATATAAAGGACAATTTAAAACCAACCAAATACCTAAAATACGTTGATTAAAGCGAATAACCTGAGTTAAAAGATGAGATCTCACAGGTTTATAAATAGCCTATTGTATTTGATAATCCAGCGAGTGGCGGAAAAAAGAAAAGCCAAAGAAAACAATGGAGGTATCAGGTATTTCTTTGTCCTATTTATAGACAAGCACTCTATATCTCAGGTCATTCACTTTAATGGGAGTTAGGCATGCGCTTTACTCTTTATGAAACCCTTAGTAAAATGGAGCTGAATTCAAAATACTGTGTTGTGAGTTAGGGACTACATACTACGATTATTTCCGATTGGTTGATGTGCGCAACGTCAGAGAATCTAAAAAATTTCCTGCAGCAGTATAAAATGAATGATAAAAAAGATTGATTTTTAAAAGAAGAATGGTGCATCTATACAGGAGGAATCTGTTCATGGTTCTGTAGTCTAAATAGTGGTCTAAATACAAAAGGAAAATGTGTTCATGTATTGGGGGTTGCAGCGGAAAAAAACTTTCATTTTCGGTAAGTATCAAGAATGAACATTCACAAAAAGGATCACATTCGCAAAGAAATATATTTTGTCATCTAAAACAGTTACCTTTCTTGCCAAAATCTCCAAGACCAACTGCATCAGGATTTACAGAATGGATTCTGCATAAGACTTTATTCATTTCTGAATAAATTGCCTTGAAGGAAAGAGAAGCAAAACAAATCAAATGGTAAAACCTTGAGGCACATAGAGCTTCCAGTCATTACCTACGAAGCGGCTGGTATTAAGCACACAGAAACAGATGCTTTAGATATTTTGAACCGTTTAGAATACTTAACAAATGATTGCAAAGACCTAAACAGGCCGGCCGGTGTGGGCCCAATAAAGAGAGCACTGGTTGATGGCTCAAATCGCACCTTAATTCATAAAATCTTGGACGAAAACTCCTAAACATACCTTTCTTTCGCTTGGCTCCTTACCAGGTAGTGCAGCATTCTTAAACAATCTTCCTCTAACGTAGTCCATCAAATAAAACTGCGTCCCAAGCACACTAACAACGAACAGATAAATTCAATGTAGCCCGTGTTAGTGAAACAGAAATCAAAACGTTTATCAACGGTTTGGCTTGATAACAGGCTATGCTCGAAACGTCGTGCTTATTTCAATTCGCATAAAAGTTCTTATATTTACTTGTTCATCAATTCAACGGATTCCTTAAAGGGGCTCCGTCGTCAAAATGTAAACAAAGCGATGATTTTTGCAGTTTTTTGACAGGTGATATCACACAGGATTTTCGCATTTTTTTCAAAATGAAAGTTGCTTTTTAGGCATTAATCATTGTACTTCACTAAGGAACAAACCAGACATTCATATATTCTACGATTGCTCGGATATAAGTGGATCTTTAACGGTCACTTTTTGGTGGCTTGGGTGAAGCCACCAAACAAACTGCAGAGAACAGTGGATGAACAATGGATAATCGGCGACACGTGCGAGTTTACGGATTTGTTTACTGTTTGACGAAAGAGCCCCTTTAAAACCGATTCTTACTAACATCATAAAATTTAGTTGGCCAAAATCGATGGGATTGTTCCCAAGTTACAAGAGATTTTATAAAATTCTTCTTTACCTTTAAAACCAACATAGCACCAGGTAAGTAAAAAAACCCCCCTTTGCAAGGCCACTGCTCCCTGGATTGTCAAAGCAATAATATTGACCAGCATATCATTCAATAGTGAACATGTTCACATACATTTTAAAATTACCTGACTGAAATTGGCTGCTCTGCTATGAAATTATGAGGGATTTTCTCAAGAAAGCCAAATCTTCAAACTGGTCTAAAATCACGACCAAATGTCCACCCTCAAAGTAATGACTTTTACATGCTATAGAACGTGTTATACCTTTGCGAAGAATAACGTGTCATCCCTGGGAGCATAACAACATTATTTCAGGCGATTTTATCCTCCCAAGACGATACGGCGTGCTAAAATGCGTTGAAGTCATTGCTGTAATGAACATTTGGTCGTGATTTTAGGCTTGTTGTGAAGCTTTCTTAAAGAGATTCTCCCGAGAAAATCTCGTATTATTTCAGAATGTACCAATTTCAAGCAGGTCAATTTTAAAAGTTGATTTGAACATGTCACCATAAAATTTTCATACTAAATTTTTCGACAAATGGAGAAAACTGGAAAAACTGAGATGGTCTCACCTCAGTTTTTTCATTTTTCTCCATTCGTCGAAAAATTAAGTATAAAAATTATGGTTTAAAATTTAGTATCAAAATAATCCCCATCAAATAATATATTTGCCTATATTATCGCCTTGATATCTGGCGAGCAGTGGCCTTTCAAACGGGGATTGCTCTTTTACTCACCTGGTATTTCTATTGTATTCCATTAAAAATTTTACAAGACAAGTTACTCACTGCTACCTACTAATAACTCTACGAAACACTACAAGTACGATAGTACCACGGGGAGCAATAGACTATGACAACCCTGCGGCAGTTAATACAGAAAGAAATAAAAACTACCGGGTTAATCAAGAAAGATGTACCACCCGCTCGCAAAGCCGCACCCCAAGAGCCACCCAACCGATTGGCATAATTTGATAAGATTTTATAAATGTCCCGGGGGAAGGGTACTTGACTTTCAATTGTACGGGGGTATGCATTCCAAGAAAAATTTTTTTCACCGGGCTTTAGAAATTTTCCCTCGAAAAGATAGCCGGCTTTAGAAAAAATCGGCGAAAACACACCCGAAAACGTAAAAATTGGCGAAAAGCGTACCCCAACAGTCAAAACGTAAAAGTTCGTCGAAAAACAATGAAATAACACTTTTGACAACCGGCTTTAGGAAAACGAGGCGAAAACGATAACCAGAAAGTAATGCACATCCCGTCAGCAAAATGTACTAAGTACCCCCAACTCCCACCCCCCCTTCCGGGATAAATGTTTCCAAGAAGCTTTGACAGAATTATGTCCAGGCCTCAGTCAACGAATTGAAGTAGTATATAGTATGCAGATCACATAAGTATAAAACTGTGACTAACCTTTCATCGAGACAAATATCCAAGCAGTTTGGCACAGGAACACCAGCTTGTATCAATCCTTTCATGACCCTTGGTAATGATATTCGAAAAATTAATAACAAAGCAATGAATTATTTGATGAACGTCATGGGGCGTTTGCAAGCAGTGGGAGCAGACTACCGACATTTTGTATCAGTGTTGGGGAAACAAGGACAGATTTCATAACACAATAGCATCTGGTAAATGTGTTTGATTGACACTGCAATAGACCTTTTTACTTGCTAAAAAAGAGGTCTGGATCGAGCGTCCAAATCTGGTAGACTTTGAGAAAGCTAACGAAAGCATGACCCCCGTTCTTGGTAGATACTAAAGTAATAGCTTAAATTAAGAAACTTCTTTTGGGAAACCCAATATTTCAATTAAGTTAGAAGAGAGACCCTTCAGCCTAGTGGAAGAATTCCCAGGGACCCTTGAAACTTCATCGTTTTCAAGTCAGAGACTGAAGCTTGGCAATTAATAAGTGATGTACACCCTTGTGCGTATTAATTGAATTGTACTGGTAACGTTTTTGACAGGAAAATACAACTTACAACTGTGCTACCTATTTAGCAATTTGTGGTGGCTTTATGTCAATTTTCATGTTGCTTCCAAATGTGGGTGCTATGTTTTAAAATTCTGCTTCATTTTATTGCGACACCACAGAGAATTTTATGAGAACTCTTTCAATTAACAGCAGTTTCATTAGCAACAAGTGAATTATCCCCGATGAAGATGTTAAACAATTTCAAGTGGATTTTGGATACATTTTAGAAGAAGAAATTTTGCATTGACTAATATAAATTACAGCTCCCACTATTTGTTCCGGTTTAAGGTAACTCTGCTTTCCGCTCTAGTGCACAGCGAAATGCCGTTTCGTGAAAGCACTCTCCTCAGAAAACAGTTAATTTCTCCAATATTATTTGGCCTATGGAAAATCAGTAAAAAGGAGGTTGTTCTGTATAATCTGGGCAATTGAAAGATGTATAAATCGCAATTTTTCCTGCAACCCTGGTTTCGCAAATCCTAGTTCAAATCTTTTTGCTAATTTCAGAAAAGTGGATTTATCTCCAAAACTACTCGAAAAATGTCCGAATTTTTTTCGTTCCATCTTTAGCTAGGTTGTTGATCTACAAATTTGCCAAGTCTGATTGAAAAAGCTAGGCTAGATTTCCTGCAATCGAATTTAGTATTTCTGTTTACTTTTCGACAGCGAAATGGAGAAACCTTGGTCAACAGATTACCATGCTATGAAGCACGCTTGCAAAAGCTCAGGCTTGAAATAACTTTCAGAAGTTTTTCCATTGGCAAACAAATGAACGTCATCTTCTGGGAATTCCATACGCAGGTCTCAAAAGACATCCTTAGTGCGCTTGTAAAAGTATCATTTGCATCTATTGATTAAAAATTACTGATTTTTACCAGCAACTTCACTAAACCATGCTTTGGGTGCCTTTCGAGACTTTCGTAAGCATTCACAGATTATCTATTTCTTTTTGAATCCACAATGAGCATAGATCTTAGATCAAGAACTAATTTTTTTGCAAAAACATTCTACGGGCGTTCAAATCGTTCTGCATGGGCTAAACTGTTGACCAACGCTTTTCCCCTTCGATGTCGAAAAGTAAACAGAAATGTAAAATTCGATTGCAGGAAATCTAGCCTAGCTTTTTCAATCAGACTTGGGAAAGTTGTAGATCAACTACTTAGCTAAAGATGGAGCGAAAAAAAATCGAAACTTTTTCGAGTAGTTTTGGAGGTAAATCTAATTTTCTGAAATCAGCAAAAAGATTTGGGCAAGGATTTGCGAAGCCAGGGTTGATGGAAACATTGCGATTTATACATATTTCGAGTGCCCAGATTATACAGAACAACATCCTTCTTACCGCTTTTCGATAGACCGAATAATATTGGAGAAATTAACTGTTTTCTGAGGAGAGTGGTTTTGCGAAATGGCATCTCGCTGTGCACTAGAGCGGAAAGCAGAGTTACCTTAATTCACTTTTTGACGAGACTGCCAGTTATTTCAAATAACTCCCATAAAGTTATTTGTGATGTTACAACAAAATGACGCAGAATTAAAAAAAAAATACCTTCGAAATTCGAAATCTATATGAAAAATGGGTCCAAAGCGGCCAGATATGGCAAAATAGACAAAGTAGCTGTACGTGGTTCTGTATTGCCATAAAACGTCATCAGAGTATCTTTGAGTCAATTAATACGAGCAAGGGTGTAAATGATTAGACTTATGACGATGAGTCCCTTGTATCCCTGCGGTACCTTGCTCACAGGGACTCATAATGAAACAGTTAAAAACCTGACCCTATCTTCTGCATTCGATTGATCGAATCTGGATCGAACGACTGCTTCGGCTCTGTTCAACGGTCACTCCTCAGAAAGGAAATGGGTTAGAAACCACGGTAAGCAGACACTTAATCAACAAAACTTGGTATTCATCTGAAGAAGACAGTTCACTTTACCTGGTGAGTGCAAAATAAGTCTTTTAATGCTGCAATTTCCATGTTTTTAAGACGAAAACATAACCAGAGAAATCTTCAAGTACCTGCTGCAGCAACTTCCTTCAAATTAAGTATGCTGCGTCAATCGAATTGCAGATTCGAAACTTATTGTTCTTCGCCAAATCTCGCATTCTGATTGGTATGCTAGGAATCCCAGCATATTAGGCCTAATAGGGTCAGGTTTTTCAGAGTAATATTATGAGTCTCTGTTGACTGAAGCGCCATCATCAAGTCAAAGAGCACAGGGAAACAAGAGACTCATCGTCATAAGTCTAGTAAATGATTAGAACAGAGCAGTAAATAACAATTTAATTCAATAGAACAAAACTAAGACAAATGTCCTCAGTCTAGGAGTGGCCCTGCTCTGTGTGGTTTTTCGTTGTACCCTAGTATAGTGTAGTGTCTTTTGGTGTGGTGTGTTGTTGTGTGATGTTGTGTTCGTTTGTTAGTTAAATCAGATGATTGTTTATATTCATTGTAAGATTCATTCATAGTGGGGACTAGATTACCGTGTGTCTTTTCCCACTATTATTGGCTCAGATTCTTCCATTGTAGTTTTTCTTAGTAATTGATATAAAAAAAGGGTGTAAATCATGAATAATAAAAGCAAATAACTTTACCTGTACTCTCTGTCAATTGCATGTGCAGATGGAAGTAACTTTCCAGGCTGAAAGGCAACAAATTTACGTAATAAGGAGCCACGTAAGCATGGATGTTCATGCATCATATTCCGACAAGGAAATATGAGCATCAGTGCTCTGACGATTCCAGAACTGTAGCTAAAAATCTGAGCAAAACACAGAACTTTCTGCTTCTTGATGAGTGCATAGCATCTCATCAAACCACCCAGATTTCCAAAAATGCTGGGATTTCGTCGTCACTGTACCGTCCAGTTGCGATATGATGGCATAAAACTGATGGATGTGTATGATATAGGTTAGACCGATTGCATGGTTTGGTATGGAACTGTCAGTCCCCTTCTTTTCTTTTGGCCGTTTGTATGTTCCTTTTTTTGTTCCCTGTATTGCTTTATGTTTTTTATATTCTGCAGTTGTATTTGTAAAATTGCAACTACCGTTCTTGGTGGAGGCCAGTCCCCTTCTTTTCTTTTGACCGTTTGTGTGTTCTTTTATATTCCCTGTATTGCGTTATGTTTTTTATGTTCTGAAGTTGTATTTGTAAAAATGCAACTACCGTTCTTGGTGGAGGCCACTCCCCTTCTTTTCTTTTGACCGTTTGTGTGTTTTTTTGTTCCCTGTATTGCTTTATTTTTCTGTTTTGAAGTTGTATTTCTAAAATTGTAACTACCGTTCTTGGTGGAGGCCAGATGAACTTGTGTCTTCCCACGTCAAGAGCGGTACAGTATTTACGTATTAAGATTAGTTAGTTTTAATTCAAAATGAATAGAAAACAATAGAATCTCAGAAGTATGGACATTCTACACTGATTCCCCAAGTCCCTTGTTTCTCTGTCGTAAACAATGCTTAACAGGTTAAACATTGTGATATCTTTGACGTCAAAGAGCACAGGGAAACAAGGGAATCAGGTAATCTATCTATTGAGATCCTACAACAGGTGTCATACTATCAATTTGAGAAAGAACTGCTAGCTAACCGGCTTTTTCCTCAAGACCATTTCTCTCCCACCAAACTTCACATAGTACGTTGGATTGGATTGACCGTGCTTGAACTTTCTCAGGACCAACGGAGTACCTATGGAGACAATCGAACTCTTTAGAATAGATAGGCGTCAATAGTAAGGTTTCGAAGAGCAGAGTTTGATTTTTTAAATATCCTTGAACTCTGAGCCAAGAAAGTTGTGTCGTATGTTTGTTCTAAAAATACGCCAAAGATTCTCTTATTGAATAAGTAGCGCAAGTATCCCTTGGCTCGCTCCTTCTTTCAAAATGTTTGTTTTGCTGCTGGATTAACTTTCAAGTTCTAGCTGAAACGTATTCGCTGAGACGAATAATGCCCTAGACTGATTATATGTCATAGCTACTGATAGACTGATGGACGCTATAACTACCGGAGCGACAACAACTCAACTGGAGCGACAACAACAACATCAATTCATTTCAATTAGATGAGCGAAAGTTGAGGGTCCTTGTGTAGTGAAGCTAATAATACCCCCTAGCGAATATAGTCTTTCTATTCTCACGATTTGGCACAGTATGCCTTCAAAAGGATGTGCAATCGTGTACCAAATCAATGATTGTAGCACAATATCTCTTTCAGTTTCTCAGTAAACATGACATAACAACATTAGGCACTACACTGGACGCAAAATATTGCACAACCTAAAGCACAACATAACGGAAAATTGAAAAAAATATACAGTAAAAACCCCTACATAAGAACCTTCATTTATTAAGAGCCTACAGCCTAAAATCATATATTTTGTACCCAATTGATAAGAACTGTTTCAGCCTGATATCATAACTAGGTTCTTAATAAAGGGTTTCATTCATTCATTGGGAAATAAATGCAATCTGTTTGCCAATCAACCTCATTCGTGGACTCCAAAACATTACTTACAGAACTGTGATAGGCAGGGCATGCGGAAGTAAACTGGGTAAGCTTGGGTAGAAATGGATAGGGCCAAGAATGTAAATAAATTTGGCTAAGATTTAGATTCATATATTTCCCTACGTTAAGAACCTACACCCTGATTACTGGATGTACCTCATTGCATAAGAACCTAAGCAGGCTGAGTTCAAAATCTTAGCTTCTTATGTGCGGGATTTTACTGTGGCTTCCAGTGTGGCTCAAGAGGACATACATTTTCCTGCACCAAATGAAATATTGCAACGCAAAAGTCCTTTAGGATTCTTGGTGAACATGACTTGAAAACACGTGGCACTACACTTGGCACAAATTTTGGTACAAACTGTGGCTAAACAACAATTGGGACAATCGAAAACATACCGGGTGTTCGAAAATGATGTATTATTGTTGGTTGCTTACATGTCCATAACCAATGAACTGATTTTCAAAAACTTTGCTTTATTTGATTGCCTAAAGGCTAAATTGTATTTTAAGATGTTGGTTGTGGATTTATCACGACATTTTCATGTCGAAAAGAAGATCGATAAACCTGCTCAAATTCAAGCCTTAGATGTCATGAGCAAGAAACGGCCTATTCTTCCAGTCAACATTTTAGATGTGATACAAAAGGCTGAAATAGTATTCGTATTCTCTGAAGTCAGTATTAACTGATTTCATATTTGCAGAACGACATATATTCTCTGAGCGACATATAAGTTCAGCCTTTTGCATCATATCTAAAATGTTGACTGGAAAAATGGGCCGTTTCTTTTTCATGCCATCTAAGGCTTGAATTTGATCAGGTTTATCGATCTTCTTTTCGACATGAAGACATCGGCCTAAACCACAACCAAAATCCTCGAATACAATTTAGTCTTTCGGCAATCGGAAAAAATAAAGTTTTTGAAAATCGGTTCATTGGTTATGGACATACAAGCAATCAAACAATAATACATCATTTTGGGACACCCGGTATACTCTGTTTTTGCTTACCATCACTTTTCAGTTTGATCTTTTCTCGGAGATATTTCTTCAAAGAAGCCTCTGATATCGAATGCAGCCCTTGGACAGAAACAGTGCCAGGAACATATCCTTTAAGAGACATTCCAAAAACGCGTTCTAAATCCGAAATGGCGTCATCGACATCAGCAACCTAGCGATAAAATCAACAAGACAGCTATATCACAAATAATCACAAAATAAAGGGTGCATCAGTGAACCACAGTAGGAGATACATTGGTTTGATAAGATAAATGAATTACATCCATCAGCTATAGTCGACAGTCTATCGGTACAGGTACGGATCCAAATGGATTCGCTCTTGTAGCGTAGAGTAGGGTGGGGTAATGTGGGTCTACGGGGTAAAGTGGGTCTATTGAGCTTTTCGCTAGAAATATCCTTCCTCGTTCAATGGAAGAAAGGCTGGCTATTTTTCTTTTAATGTCTGCATAATCAACTACCTTTTTACATAAAACATTCGTCTTAGATGTGTCTCCACTCGTTTTATAAAATAAATTTACTGTGCAAGAATTTCAAAGCCCAGGAAAACTTTCTCCTGCCACTGTTGCTTTGCTTTTCTGGTCAATTTAATGACCACGAGGTGAGAGTTTGATGTTTTACAAATGAAATAACGTTTATTTCGAAGTCATTGACGCAATTGTTCTTTTTATTTTTATTTTCTTACCAGATGGGGTAATGTGGGCCTACTGAGAATTCAGCCATAATTCAAATTCAACGAAGCCTTGAATTGCTTAAAATTTTCGCACTTATATTCATCTTGCCACGTTGTTTTCTGTCTAAAATGCGAAAATGGGACCGCAGTTGCTGTCTTGCAACCAGTAAATTGGAGTAAACATACTGCAAACATCTTTATTTGACTGTTATTTATCAAATCCGATCACTGACTTGCAAATCGCAACGATGGTGGATCACAGCATAATGACCGTAGTTTTATTTTCGTCGAGGGCACGGGATTGCTTGTGATAAAAGGCAAAGACTGTGATTTTATTGAATAGAGAATGGTTGGGAAACGTAAGTCCATTAATTTTTTTGATCATTTAGCCTTTCATATGCCGATTTTGTGCAAGTTTTGAAAATAGACCCACTTTTCCCGCTCGTCGGAAAAAGTGGGCCTATTTTAGTTGCCAAAAGAGAAAATTTTTTAAAAATATTTAACTGCCTTTGTCAGAGCAGATATTTTTTCCCAAGAGAGAAGAAGTACTGAATATCAATTAAACGAAACTTTTGAAATGTTTTGCATTTTAGTCTCGTTTTACCAGCTATCCATGTTGAGATTTTGCTTATTTTCGACCCACATTACCCCCACCCTACCCTACCGAAAAATGTACGGATCCATTCCCAAAAAGGTACGGATCAAAGCGTACCCGTGTAAATGCAAACCGTCATTTGATAAGAGACGAGGATAATGCGCATTTCTAGAAACATCCAGGCTCAACTTTTTTCTTTTGCAGCTTGCTTTAATTTAGTTGGGATCCAGAGAACATAAAATCAAATGATTGCAAAGTATACCTTTATAGTATGCATTCCCATTTCCCTTGCTGGTTTGAGATTACCTCCAATGTCATCAAGAAATACCGCCTCTTCTGCTTTTACTCTTAACCGCTCGAGAGTTCTTTCATAGATTGCAGGTTCTGGTTTTCGCGCACCTTCCAGACAGGATTCGACAACCTAAAATACAGCGGATGATTAATACAGAGTGGGGGCAGACCTGTAATCAATCCTATCAACACTTCAAAATTATCAAGCATATCATAAACTTGCCTTTTCTATCTCTTTTGTCCATGATCCAAATATATTTAAGCTGCCTAACCCCTTTTATATTGACTGAGGTGCTTCCGGACTTTATGTGCGCAGACTCTGCTCATCGGATTGCTGCCGCGGTGGCGTCGGCTGGGGGATTCTAGGATTAGATCTGTGGCGTTTCTCATCGGGGTGGGATCTCTGCTCAGTTCTCCCTGTCGGTGCACTCGTGGTTGTGGTTTGGTGGGTGGATGGCTGTTTTGCGCGGATTTTGGGGGTACTTCAGTTTGTCTTAGTCTTTACAATGCCTCGCTTTAGTGTGTATATTCATTTGATTTTTGTTTTTTATATATTAATTTATCGTTGATATTTCTTAGAACATTGTACGTTGCATTTATTGTGAAGATTGGTACCCTGAGTACCAGAGCCAAAAAAATAATAGAATAAAAAAATAAAAAAAAGTAAAGAAGGATATTTCTGTCTAATTTTGAGGCTCTGGTACCCAGGGTAGAGGATTGGGTGACCACGCTTCTTTCCTCGCTAGAAAAGCCACAGTATCTTATATATCTAAGACTGATTAAAAAAATTATTTCAAATAAAAAACCATTTCAAAATAATGAAGTGTTTGTTTTATTTAAAGGGTATAAAATGAAAGGTTAACAATCTTACTATAAGCTAATACTCTTTAAACAACATTGTAAATCTGATCTTAGAGCCAGGATTTTGAGATTTCTAATGATCCCTGAAGTCTCCATAATAGTTTGTATTTCTTCCCGACATTTACAAGGTGAAATGAATCTGGTAATCGCCAACGCTCTTTGCAGTATGCTTCCAAAAAAGGCAGGATGAAAAGGGACGTTGTTTTTATCTGCAATCACAACATCAGCTCATAGTGATGAGCTGTAACTTGGAAGATATTTTGGTCTTTGATCTTCTTGACAAAGCAAGAAATTTGAAAATCAGCCGCGTGTTCAAATGTTGGTGATTAGACTTATGACGATGAGTCTCTTGTTTCCCTGTGCTCTTTGACTTCTTGATGGCGCTTCAGTCAACAGAGACTCATAATATTACTCTGAAAAAGTTGACCCTATTAGGCCTAATATGCTGGGATTCCTAGCATACCAATCAGATTGCGAGATTTGGCAAAGAACAATAAGTTTCGAACCTTCAATTCGATTGACGCAGCTTACTAAATTTGAAGGAAGTTGCTGCAGCAGGTACTTGAAGATTTCTCTGTTATGTTTTGGTCTTAAAAACGTGGACATTGCAGCATTAAAAGACTTATTTTGCACTCACCAGGTAAAGTGAACTTTCTCCTTCAGATGAATACCAAGTTTTGTTGATTAAATGTCAGCTTACCGTGGTTTCTATCGCATTTCCTTTCTGAGGAGTGACTGTTGAACAGAGCCGAAGCAGACGTTCGATCCAGATTCGATCAATCGAATGCAGAAGTTAGGGTCAGGTTTTTAACTGTTTCATTATGAGTCCCTGTGAGCAAGGTACCGCAGGGATACAAGGGACTCATCGTGATAAGTCTAGTTACTTACCACGTTAAATAAATTCTTGTCCAAAGGCAGAAAGCTCTCATCTTTTGATACCAGAAAATTATTCGTGAGCAGTGCTGTCTTGATTCCCTCGGCTTTCAAACACTCAACTGCGTCAATCATTTGAGGATAAGGATGAACGACGTTTTTATTGTCGATCATTCGTTTGACTATTTCTTCTGGAAGAAATCGACCGAATTTTGCCTCTGCCATTTCTTCGAATTTCTTCACATACTCCTCTGCAGTGAATTCACCACGCTCGAGCTGTCCCCAAATACCTTTCAAAACAAGAAGAATTAACGCGAATGTGTAATGGAAAATAATCTATAAAAAAGAACAAAGCAACTACTCAGAACAGCATTGTTTTTTTGGCTATCCATTGCTCACGGTGCGTGTGCACAGCCTGGGATTCAGATCTAAAAACAAGTCTTTCGATTTGAATTCTTGTTGATTTAACAGATTACCAATTTCATAAATTTTTTTCAAATATCTGCAATTTCATATGTAAGCATAGACAGAAAAATCGTGTTTTCTATCAAAGTTGTCGAACTTTGACTTCGACAACTTCGACTTTGACTAAAACTAAGACTAAAACTTAAAAACACTGCATGATTGGTTAATGCATCTTTCGTTTGATTTAAAGGACAAGTTCGCGGTTGGTATGATTGATGATAAAAAACGAGATAATACTGCTATAAATGATGTATGATACTTTTTCCACTATTTTTCGCCTTCTCCTCGTGAAATTACGTATTCAAATGAACAATTTGAGCGAAGCGACGTCATATCGCGCAAACGAAAACGAGGCTGTGCGATTGTTTTTCGCCTCTTAATCGCTGCTAGCCTCTTTATCGTGTCTTCATGCATTGAAGATGGCACAAGAACACGATAAAGAGGCTTGCAACAATAAAGAAGCGAAAAAACAATCACACACAAACACACAGCCTCGTTTTCGTTTGCGCGATATGACGTCATTTCACTCAAATTGTTCATTTGAATACGTAATTTCACAAGGAGAAGGCAACAAATAGTGGGAAAAAGTATCATACATCATTCATAGCAGTATTATCTCGTATTTTATCATCAATCATACCAACCCCGGACTTGTCTTTTAATGCAATAAAAATATGTTCGTTGCGTGTGGTACTATGTAATTGAACAGTAATAAAATGTATAAAAGATTTAAGTACCAAAAATAGCTTGACATGTATAAAAATATTTGACATGTATAAAAATATTTGTGTTTCAAACATCTAAGCTATTTTTGGTACTTAAATCTTTTATACATTTTATTACTTGTCTTTTAATGGCTTGAAAGGAACTTCAGTTACATCATTATCAGTGTTCGTTAGCAATTTTTGATATCTTGATTGTTCTATGAATTATTACGTTTTTCTTTCCATTGCAAGAATTTACAAAAAGCGTTGAAAAACAGTAAAATCATTGTGAATCCTAAATGAATTGAGGCAAAATGGTACAAATTTCACGGAAACAATAGTTTATGAAGGTCTACAAATGGCAGTAAGCAGAAATATGCAGCTGGATTAGGATTTAGCAATTTGATGACGTCACAACCGCACTGGAAACCTGTCTGAAGCCATAAGACACAGTAATTCCGAAAATAATCAAGGTATGAAAGATTGTCAATGAACAATTATGACCAAATACCCCGGGGGAAGGGTACTTAGTATATTTGTCCGAAAGGGGATGTGCCATTTTACAGGGTGTAGTTTTCATCAATTTTTTCTAGCCCGAGGTATCAAAATAAGATAATTCTTCTAGAGCAGGTTGTCAAAACATGTCAAAAGGGGATATTTTGTAAGATCGGGTCGTTTTCCGGTCAAATTTTCATGTTTTGGAGTATACTTGTCACCAATTTTTTCTAGAATCATTTGGAGTGAAAAATTCTGGAGCAGAGTAATAAAAAATTTTCGTGGGCACATCCCCGTACAAATCTAAGTCAAGATTCAAGTACCCCCCCCCCCCCGGCCA
Source organism: Aurelia coerulea (assembly GCA_039566865.1). NCBI lineage: Eukaryota > Metazoa > Cnidaria > Scyphozoa > Semaeostomeae > Ulmaridae > Aurelia > Aurelia coerulea. The sequence continues at coordinate 12,094,832 of CM076963.1, forward strand.
AATACCTCAAGTTCATTTTAAGCAATTGTAGCACATAAAAGATTCTTCATTCCCTAAGATTGACGGACCTTGCCCACAAGGCCTGTCCACTAGCTATGGTGGAGCGAGATACACAAACTAAGTAACTATTAAGGTATAAGATATAATAATACCTGTGCCATGGCCACTGAGGACAAACGCTGTCAATTCATTTCTTGGAATCCTGTGCATTTCTTCATATTTTGTGAAGTAGGGTAATGGAGATGGGACAACCACGCCACCCATATCAAATATGACAGCTTTGGGCTTTGTAGGCGACTGGCTAGATGACATTCTTGACATTTTCAAGGCTGCAAATGGCAGGCTCCTCTTGTTGGAAAGCGCAAGTCGATTCATTTATGCCAAGTTCCTTCATGGGATAAAACCGTGGTTAAATTCAAATCATCCAAAAGTCTGTCTCAAATTAGATATAGCATGAAGATATCCGCGCATAAAAACAATGGACGAGGTTTACATGAGCAATTTCGCGTCATCCTAAATCTCATGTTAGATCAAATTGGAGACAATCTTCAATAAAAATACATCGAAGTCTTCCTAGCTTTAAGATGCTCCCGGATTTCCATAATAAAAATACACAAATTTAATTCCAACACTATCTGCGAACCCGACAGTCTCGTCCAACCATTCGTCATGCAACTCGGCTATCTCATTTCGCACTCTCTATAACATTGAAAACATCAACGTTTAACAAAACCATTAAAACCTGGCTATCTTGCCCATAAATGAAATTTTGTTTTGCTATTTTTCAAAATAATGAAACTAGTACTTTAGCAACAATATAACAATAACGATGCTTTTTCGGGTATTGGACTGATGTGCAGCCCGAGAGCCTCAAATTTTAAACTGACGGCAGCAAAATTGGCCCAATTTCCAGAAATGCAACGTTATTACTATTATTACTCCTACCACAGGAAACCCAAATAGCTAAATAAAGGACGTTTCTGAGCCGTCTGCTCGTGCGATGATCGTTCGGTTCAGTTATATTATGTTTATATCATTTTCAAAAACTATATTTATATTGTTCATCAGCGTTGTCTGACGTAATATAGTTGTGTCGACTTCATATCGAGTACGGAGGTTAATATGAAGAGTATGCTGTTTTGTTTTACAATACCAGGGTTAGATACACACAAAGTGAACAACACTGAATGTAAATGATAATTGCTAACTTCATTTTGAAGGTGGAACTAGTCGCTGATAAAAATCTGTTTTATTCCTGCTGCAGCAAATTATCATCGCAGGAGCAGACGGCCTAACAACGACATCTGTTTAGCCATTTGGGCTTCCTGTGGGGGCTTAACATAGACGGAGTGATGGCCTAACCAAAACCTGCCGGATTAACTTGACGATATTAGTTGAACACAGAAATACCACAAGGCTAGCCTTTTTACTATGAGTAACTTACAAACTTACAGTATAGCTTTACATACACGCTTTTTGCAACAAACTGAATCCAACTATCAACCATTATCAGTACAGTAAAAACCCGCATATAAGAACCACCCACTTATAAGAACCCAAGGCCTAAATTGTCCTATTTTCACCCCATTACAGAAGAGCCTATTCATCCTGAAATTCAAGGAAGGTTCTTAACTTAAAAAAAGTTAAATGTAAACTACTGGTTGGTAATATGTGATAAAATGTTGTAAGAAATTTAGCAGATACAAATCTTTAGAAGCTAATTGTGTGTATATTCAAGGGTGTTAGGACACGGATATTTTAATTACGTATTTATTTACCTTGTTTTGATCTTCTTCTTGTTTTCTTGTCTTCTTTTCTACTCTGTTCTGTTTCCTCTTGCTGATGTAAATCCCTCGTGTTATTTGAATATATCTTCCTTGTATTCCTGTGTCTTAGCGCGCCTTCGCAGAAGAAAGGTTTCAAACCGCAATGCCATATTAAATATGGCATTGCGGTTTGAAACCTTTCTTCTACGAAGGCGCGCTAAGACACAGGTATACAAGGCAGATATATTCAAATAACACGAGGGATTTACATCAGCAAGAGGAAACAGAACAGAGTAGAAAAGAAGATAAGAAAACAAGAAGAAGATCAAAACAAGGTAAATAAATACGTAATTAAAATATCCGTGTCCTAACACCCTTGGTATGTTGTTCTTTAGAAAATTGTTTCATGATAGTGAGTACGTGAAAACCTTGTTTCCTTATATTTGGCCTAAATTCCCGAAGATTTGTAATTGATTCTTTTGATAAGAACCTATCTAAGAACCTTGCATCCTGTTTTCAAGAATAGTATCATGTGCATAAGAACCTGAACAGGGTGATTTCAAAATGTAAGGTTCTTATATGCGGGTTTTTACTGTAGTTTTTTCTGCAGTTTTATGCACACATTTTCTACAAAATACAACACAAATAAAGAACAAAGGAAGCCTTTCAGACACGAGCGGCGAAACCTGCTAAGCAACAGCAGATTCTCATAAAAGCATCTGGGGTAGGGTTGAGTAATCTTTGCACCGGACAACTTTAAATGATTCGCTCTCTGATATTTTATTGATTTCAAATTCTGGAGGGTCTCTAATTGATACCCTCCAAAAGTTGCAAAATCGAGCTACCAGAATTGTCGCAAATAGCAGTTATGATGTGTCAGCAGCTGGTCTGATAAAAAGGCTGAAATGGCCAACAATTTCTGAAGTTATTCAAACGTAACACAGCGAATATGTTGTACAAGGCAACAAATAATCTCACACGTGAACTGAATATCTGTCCAGGTTATTTACAAAGAACTCAGCTCATAAAGTCCATTTCATTTTGTGGGCCAAACCTATGAAACCAATCAAGCTCGGGTGTCAGACATGCACCCTAACTTCTTACCCTCAAAAAGAGGTCAAACAAAAAATTTTAGCGGGTTGTTTTTATTTTTCCTTTGGTTTAATTTTGCATTTATCTTTTATGGAGATTTTTATTCATATTCATGGTTAGCTAAATTAGTTAACTGAATTTGTAAAATAGGCTTTTCTTTAGTAGTCCTCTATAGACTGACGGGTTATCGTGGTAAAATGATGAAAAAATGAAAAATGAACAAAATCAAACCACACTACAATTTGCAAAATTGATTTACACTGTCTTTGACCAATAATGATGAACTTTCTGAAAGGGGGCCTTTGCAACTGGCATGTCTTGCATGTTCTATCTCCCTGCTGTCGGCCAATTCAGTGACCATTAAAGCTGTGGTAACCAAGAGACCCCAAAAGGATGTATTCACAAAGTATGCCAGTTGCAAAGGCCCCTATAACTGATAAAAATATGCCAGTCTTCATTTTTAACGGTGTTGGTTATTGTAATGACATAAAGGACATGGTCCCTCATTGCGCAAAGATGTTTAGTAGAAACTGCCCCGACCTTTTTACTTTACCAGAAATGTTACCAAACACAATAACCAAATTTAAGTAACCCTTTCACAATGACTGCAAAACTGCCTAGACCTATTTACTTTAAGAGAAATTTTACCAAACACATTACCAAACTCAAGTAACCCTTTCATGATGACTGCAAAACTGCCTAGACCTATTTACTTTACGAGAAATGTTACCAAACACATTACCCAATTTAAGTAACCCTTTCATGATGACTGCAAAACTGCCTAGACTTTTTTACTTTAGAAGAAATGTTACCAGACACATTACTAAATTTAAGGAACCCTTTCACATTGACTGCAAAACTGCCTAGACCTATCTACTTTACGAGAAATGTTACCAAACACATTACCAAATTCAAGTAACCCTTTCATGATGACTGCAAAACTGCCTAGACCTATTTACTTTACGAGAAATGTTACCAAACACATTACCCAATTTAAGTAACCCTTTCATGATGACTGCAAAACTGCCTAGACTTTTTTACTTTAGAAGAAATGTTACCAGACACATTACTAAATTTAAGGAACCCTTTCACATTGACTGCAACCTGCCTAGACCTTTTACTTTACAAGAAATGTTACCAAACACATTACCAAATCTAAGAAACCCATGATGACTGCAAAACTGCCTAGACCTTTTACTTTACCAGAAATGTTACCAAACACGTTACCAAATTTAACTAGCCCTTAAAACTTTGTTTCTAGCGAAATGTCCCTTCTCACCCTCCTACTTTCATCTTTATATAACGCTATGTAAACTGCCTAGATCGTTTTACTTTACCCGAAATGCTACCAAATACATTACCAAATTTAACTAACTCTTTCCTGATGAATGCAAGAAATGGCACTAAAAAGTTAATTTCTTACGAAATATCCCTTCTCGCTCTCCTACTTTTATCTATATTTAACTTTATCATAAGGAATAGAAATGATTTAATGGACTTTCTAGCTTTACTACAAAAGAGTCTACATCGAGAGATTTCTTCATATATGTTTATACGCAAGATTGAATTGGGGGTGGGGGGGCTACAGCTTCTACCAACTGAAATTTATTAGAAAATATTAGGAAATTCATTAGATTTCCAACAAAAAAACATCACTCGATCCAAATTCGTTTGCAGGATAGCTATGAGTTTTAGTGAAAGGTATAGACCTGATCAGCTAAGGTTTGTTTACACTGATTGGAAGTCAAGTGATCAATCTCTAGGTAATACATGTTGATTTCTTTGCCATGTTTCATGCCAAAAAACTTATGGCATGAATGCAAAAAAGTAGAATAATACTGACACTTCTCAAGATTACGGTCACATGACTTGAGATTGGTAAAACAAACATTAACTGATTTTGTCTACTGGCGAGAGTCAAGTCTTTAAACATAGCCTCGAATGCTTTAACAGAGCAAAACAGTTCCGCATGGTCATTTTCTTTTTTGTTCCTATTAACTATTGTTCGATTTACTCATGCCTATTCTCTCTAAATCATTATCGTTCATCACTGAAACCAACACAATGTCAACAAAGGTCACAACTAAATTCAGTATCATCAAATATTTCATCCTCGGTGAGGCCTACGCATTCTAAATGATACCATCGATTGCAATTATCACAACCAATCCACATTGATTCATCATTCTTTGTGTACACCAAAGAGCATTTGGCACATTTCCAAACCTTCCTTTCAACTCGTTTTTTCTTGGTAGATTTTTTCTTACTTGTTCTTTTTACTAAGTCTTCAGTTGTTCTGGGAATTTCTTCAATGCGGTTACTTTCTTCCTCGAGCTCTTCACCTCGGTCTAAATCTTTGTCAACTTTCTTTTTCTTCTTGGTTGGATTTTTGGCAGACAATTTACGCTTTTGTCCTTCAGTACCTTCACTTTGCTCTGTCTCTTTACGTGCCTTTTTTCTCTTCTTCCTTGGTCGCTCTCGTTCGCTTTCTCCATCTCGCTCCCCTTCTTTCGTCCTCTTTTTGCCTTTCTTTTCTAACGAATCCTTCGGTGACGATTCCTTTTTGGGTCTTTTCCGAATTGGCATTAATGCTTCCAGCTCAGGATGTCTACGACGGAACAAATACCACCAATCTCTTCCAGGTCTGTTATCCTTGAAAATCGTAACTCGGCCTTCCTTATCGAGAATCTTTTTAACAGTGTCCAAAATAACATGTTTGATCCTACGATCGCCTTCCTCGGCCATTTCCTTGCACCATTGGGCTAAATCTTCTTCTTCCTCTTTGTTCAAGATTGGTGGAGTCCCTGAGCGTCTTCCCAGAATGGAGCGTCCTGTCAAATGATCCCGTATTGTTTGGTGAGGTATCCCGTACCTTTTACCAGCAGCACGATACGATAATTTCCCATCTTTTACAGCATTTACGGCTGCAATCATGTCCTCGTCCCTCCATTTTCTCGTGTATTTGCATCCAATACGCACCCCAGGCATGGTTGAATTAAACTAGGCGCTAATGTCTTGGCACAAACTCCTTGGACCAAACTTGATGGCACAATTCCGCAGCACTTGATATTTTCTCTTGATTGCTGAAATATGAGAATGGATCCTAAAGGTTTTCTTAAATTTGCATCCTATTCAGTATGCATGACTAAGCAATTTAAAGATATCACTTCATATGCCACTGTTTTACAATCTCTGCAAATAGAAGCTAATTACAATAACGAAGCTACTAACACGCTATTGAGAATAAAAGCGCTTTGGGGGAACTCGTTTCAGGCGTTTCAAGGGTTGCAAATCTTAGCCCTTGGATTATGGGTTTTACGGGTTTTGCGTGGGCTTACAGGTTTTGGGATCTTCCATAGGTTGTAAACTCTACCTCTCTTATGCTCAAGTTTCTGGAATTTTATTTAAAATGCATTACATGGTCTGTGTTGTTTATTCGGATTAAAAACCGGATTTCGGATGCTTAAAATCATATGTGAAGATTCGATGAAAATGTTGGAATAAATTTGAAGATTACACAAATGGAAACTCAAGATTTTTATCCAGAATCAGTGTTTTGCCTTTTTGCTCTTTGGCTTAAACCGAATTATTGGGTTCTCTGCTAATTGTGGGTGTGGTTTTTGGATTATGGTATCCCGATCCCTAAAGCCTACCTCTCTGAAAAAATCAAGATCTGTGTTGTGTTAATGCCATTTCTGTTAGCCACACGAGTCTCTGGGGTCATTCTAATTTCAAAACTCATTTTGTTTCAGACCCCCAGCCTCTTTGAAAGCAAAGTTAACTATCTTTGTCTTAGGCCTACTGCAAATAAATAAATGATGATGATGATGATGCTGATTGCTATTTACTCAGCTCAGATACAGCGAATAAATCTAAGTGAGCCACTAGACATACAACTTAAGTTGTAAAATTCATATATTTGGAATCACGAAGAATTCCCATACAACTAATAAAATATGGTGTCTGGTAGAGAAGATACTAAATCAGAATCTGTAGGCCACATTGTGCAAAGAGTGCTCAGATCTACTTCAAAGATGCTAACACTAAGAGATCGCTCCCAAACTGTCCCATTCATGGGTGTGTTTGATTGGCACCAATTCTGAAAACGGTAGACTTGGTAGACTTGGAATTTGAGTTTGATTGACTACCAAATTCCAAAACTGATAGGTTTGGCAGGTTTTGAAGGCCTGCTGAACTTTCTGCTCAACTTTGGAGAGATTCTCGTTTTCATTTGCAAAACTCTGAAAATGAGGCAAATTTGCCTGATGTGTTACTATAGTGATCGGAAACTTTATTCTTTGTTGCCAAAGCACCAGACTCGTGATTGTGTTTTCAGCTGGAAGCCTCGTTTTCATTAGGCTGATAACTAGACCTGATTTCAAAAGAAATAGTGGTCTGTTAAACACCGCGGTAAAGCTTGTTCAAGCCTCGTTTTAATATTGCTCAGAATCCAAGGTTTTGATGGAAATTATGCGAATATTTTGCTGATATTTGTAAAAAAACCAATTATCCAATATGTAGTTCTTTGAAAATTTTCTGAAAAAGAAATATTGCAGTCTGAATACGACTTGATCACTTTTCATTCCGCCTTCCATAGAAATCTAATCTCGGCAGATAGTTGGATTGCACACCCTTGGGCCCTTGGGTCAGAGATTAAATTTCTATGCAAGGTAGAACAAAGAGTATTTAATTAAGTCATAAACATCAAAGGACTACATGGATAAATGGTTTGTTTACAAAAATCAACAAATTACTTGCATAAATTTCCACCAAAACCTTGTGGATTCTGAGCAATATCAAAATGAGGCTTGAACAAGCTTTAGGGCGGTGTTTAACAGACCACTATTTCTTTTGAAATTGGGTGTGGTTATCAGGCTACGTTTTCATCAGGTTGAATCTAAAACTGCCATTTTGAAGGAATTTTGTGTTTGATTGGGAAGTGTGCTTCCGTCCCTGCGAAGTCTACCGTTTTGAGAATTTAGTTGGTTTGGAATTACCAATCAAACACACCCTAAAAATCGATATAATGGTTATATTTTTGGAACTTCTTGAATTTGTCTATTAATGACTGTAAAGTTATTGGTGACAATATGTTCTGTGAATAAGGACTAAAACAAACAAGTTTCTTTAGCTGGGATTTCCCTGGGCTGCAGATTCTGTCATACAATGAAGTTTTTGCAGACGGAACCAAACAAATGTGCTTACAAAAAGCTCTTAAAAAAATCTGACAACCAAGAATTTGGAAAAGTTCCCAAAACCCAAACCTAGACATTTTTCAACATTCATCATTTTTTGCAAAGCATGCACTGATGCATTAGGGTCAAGGTGAAGGATGAATTTGTGGTTTTGGCACCAAACATTGGAACTGCAGCAGTATCGAATTGCTAATCAAGTCTATGACCCCTGTCATGATGCTTCAATCATGACCAAAACTAGCAGCAACCTACAATCCTGCATATAAGGTGTTGAGAAAAAAGTGACTTTCCCCTATTTTATAGACCTCACTTCCAAAAATTCAATCAACAAGTTCTCCCCCCCCCCCCCTCATCTCAATGTTGGTTTTTTGCGATCAGTGGTCATTGCAGGTATCACAGTTTACGATATCTTCACAAAGAACATTGAACTGGGGGAGCAGGAGGTCACTAAATGGAAAATATCAAGACTTTCCCAACATTCTCAACACTTTTGGCAAGGACTGTAGACAAATGTCAGTGTTGTTGTGATGTTATGTTTCCTAAAATATTCAGACAAAAACAAACAGTGAGAACCTTTGGATCCCCCCCTTCCCTCCAATTCAAATTTGCCAAGGTTGAATGATGTTTCATTCAGCACAATTGAAATGAGGGGAGCAGGCCCATGTAATCAAAGGCTGATGTGGTGCAATTTTGTGATTCGTCTTTAAGTATTTTGGCCAAGATTGTAAGTATTTGTAGGGCTTGAATCCCACCAGTCTGCCTGATCGTTCTTGCTGCAAAGTCAGTGGATGCAGCACCACAACACCTTCAGGAAGTACAATCCAGCACTCCCAAATGTGATCACATAGTAGATATTGAAAAAATCAAGTTTTTCTCAGGTGTACAAATGTGACACTCTGCAGAAGGTGCCCCACCATGGCTAGATAGCAAACACACAAAAAGGTATGTGAATATCATGTTCTTCTTTATGTAGTGAACAAGGCCACATGTTTCAATTTCAGAAATCGTGAGGTCTTTCAGTGTTTTTACCATTTAGATTCATCAAAATTAGGTCTAACACTTGCACTGTAATATCCCGAGTCTCTGGTTGAAGTTAAGAGCTATCAGATTATCAACAAATGAAGAGAAGCATAAGGTCAGGGCTTTGGCTAAGATGGTCTCAAAATCATGGAGATTTCCGTGGAATGTCCATAGGGCAGTCTTTGTGACTACCCATAGTTATTGTGGAATTGTTTTGTGTCATGGACATTACTTGTTGGGGAGATGAAGTGCTGACCCTATTGTTTTGATACATTGTGTTTCAGCTTTGCTGAAAGCGAACCAACGTTGGGGCTCACGTTGTCATGCGCATCACTGCTTTTGTTTCTTCCCTTGTTCTCAACGGTTAAGCTAATTTGCATATTACGCAAGTGACCTAAATCGTTACTGAGCATGCGATCTGGAGCCCTTTTTGGGGGATTCCTCAAAGCTTTCAACTTAGCCTGTTTGTATCCCCAACAATTACCATGTTTTGCCATCATTTTCTGTGGTTGTTACATTTTCATTCATGATCTTTTCATGCTCATATCAAATCACAGTTAGGACTCTGTTTTAGTTCACTCCGCTTTCACACTGGTGTCACGCCAGACTGCTATTTATGCCCGCAATTTCATGTATAACAAAGAAACAACAATAGAACCATTCTTCTCAAAACAATAGTCAGGCGCGCATCTTCCATGCGCACTTTGCAAACTTATCAGTCTGGGTGTCACGGTAAACACTTTAGCACTTGAATGCTTGTGGTTTCTAATGGATGTCCATGGAGATTTCCGCGGACATTTGCCATAGTCCAGGCTGCTTTTTATGTTGCACGCACGAAAGATCTTCCACGTGCAATTTCAAGCGTAACAAAGAAAGAACAACAGAGTCATGGTTTTAAAACAATAACCAGGCACCCATCTTCCATGCACAGCTTGCAAACTTATCAGTCATTTCGATCACGGAAAGGCCCACAGATACCATTGTATCCTCCACAGAATTTCAAAAAGGGTTTGAGAGCCTCGTCTTTCACTTGTTGTTGTGTGTTAAAAGGCATATTTAAACTACCAGTACCACAGATAAAGCAGTGGTGCTTGGCACCATATCACATCTATTTCAATCTTGAGATTGTTGGTAAAGTCATGTAACCACCAGTCGCAGTCTGCAGAGAGAGTGTATGGCACTTTTCGACAAGATCTCCCCCAGTATAGGAACAATTTCTTTCTATTTTGAATAGCCTGTTGAAATCTTCCGTGTGCAAGTCAGTTGGAAGACCTGCACATCACCCCTTGCCCTTGATGATGGAACTCCTTTTGGTCCTTACTGATATGTGATGGCAAGATTTTACCAATTGATGCTCCCAGCCCAACCTTTATCAATTCAAAGTTGACGAAAATTGATGCTGCTTCATGTTTTAGTATGATTTTGTGCTATCTTACTTGCTACGCCTCTGGAACTAGCTACGCGAACAGAACTTTTACCCCCCACACCCGCCAAAAGTTGAGCCTAAAAAAACTAGGCCCAGTCAAGTCAACGCTGATCACAACTATACTACTACTGAGGAAAGGGCGTTCTTCAATGCCCATCAAGCATCTACGCTCATTGCAACGGTACAAAATAGAAGAAACTTACCTTTAATAAAAACAGAGAAAGGATGACTGCATCAAATTTCCAAGATAGAGGTAAAAAAGCAAATCAAATTTGAGATGCTCAAGTGCACATTGCTCCTTGCCTGTTCGATCGAGAAGCGAGAAAACAAATATTGCCACCTTGTTGCTGTTGTTGTTGCAACTTTAATTTTTGATCTTTGTACCCGAAGCAATGGCAATTTTTGAGTAAAAAATTTTAGAACTGATTTTGATTTGCCGAACACAGTGTTACTACACTGACAGTGTTACTACACTGGAAAACACTAACAATGGCCAGGACAACAAGCCAACTTTTTGTCATGATATGAGAAGGTGCAGCACCGATTTTTGAGTACCATCGTTTCTTGTCATTTCATGTGTGCATGTGCGCTGGACACTCATCACTCATTATGTAAAAAACCCCTCATAAATAAGGAATTGTAGGCTCGATTTTCCAGAGCTAGGAAACTCTTTTAATCTGGAGCTTCAAGTATGAATTTTCCTCGGTTACTCAGCCACGTTTTGCACTTTACCGAGGGGTTTGTTTTATCACTATTCCGAAGAGGCGTACAATGAAAAATCTGCCGAAAAAGGACCCTCGTTTAGAGAATTTTGGGCCCAGAAACCCACTCGTATGGGCGGCACATACCCGTACCCTGAACATGTTATGTACCCCCCCCCCCCCCCTCCCGGGGGATTTTGAGGGATTTTTTCCGGATTGTTCTTGGACTTCTTGAAAACAAAAGGATTTTTACCAAAGTTGTACGAGATTTGCACAGAATAATCCCCCTCTCGCAGTCGCACTGTACAGCATCTGCTTTAACCCTATTTTGAGTGTGAATTCAGTGAAATATTTGTTTTGATAGCTTGAAGGGAATGTAAGCATACAAAAATGGCTCAATCCACTTGCAGTCAAATCCTAGCCAATCAGATATAAGTATTTCCTGTTGACGTAGATCAGTTACCCAAATATGGTGCGGCACGTGTCACCGACTATTGTCCTTGTATGGCTATTTTTATGAAAATCTTGTATATGCTTGGATTCCCTTTACTGGGTATGGGTTTGATGAGTTTAATGGAAAATTTAATGTTGAAGCCTTTCTAACGAAGCCAGCAAAATAGTTCTACTTTCTAAGCAATGTAAATTTAAGAAACTCATAAGAGACTGTTGGTTAGCACAATACTCTCCAAACATCTAAGAAACTGCCTATCAGCAAGGGGGGCAACTTTCTTTCTTTAGCAAAATGAGTTTATTACGTTATTGCTTTGATCAATTTTGATGGAAAATTTTCATCACATTGATCCATGATGAAACACTATTTTTAGCTTTGTGCCACTTGGAGCTTTTGAAATAGAAAATTCGTGGTACCCAGGGCATAGAAAATCGTGTACCAGGCTTTCCTTTGTTCCCCTAGGCGGTAAATACCCCATAGCCAGGGCTAAAACTCTCCACAAGAATTGTCACAAAACTGATCTACGTTATTACTTGAGCTGAATTCCTTTTAGCAGAAAAAATAAGATTAGATAACAACAGAAAAATCTTCGAAAAGCAGACCAATAACTCGTGTAATGCATGAACATAACCAACGACCGGGTAAAATATTGCAAACTAAACCCAGATCCCGGGAAGGTGCATATATACCAAAACCCCACAGGAGTTACCCTCCCCCTCGCTGATTCCAAAAAAGACAATCATAGATACTACGAAGCAAGATAAATACAAGGATATGATGATAAACCAGCTTTCAGCGGAAAAAAGAAATCAGAATAGTTAAATTATATACAGGGTGAGCCAAAGAAAAAAAAGAATTCCAGTTTGGAAGGCAATTGCTCCCTGAATATCAAAACAATAATATTGAAGATTGTCTTGTTTTATTGCCAATATGTTCAATTAGGTTCAGTAATTTACCCGGCTTTAATTGGCCATTCCTTCCCCGTGGATATGGGAGATTTTCTGCAGAAAGCCCCTTCCGAATAACCTGCAAAAACGAGTGAAAACAATGAGCAAATTTCCCTTGGTTTTCCTTCCTAAAAATTATGACACTCACATGTATCCATGTATTTTGTCCTCTTGGGAGAACGTAATCCCCCTGAATAGGTTATTGATACCAGAGGAAAGACTTGTTCATCCTCCAGCCCAAGAGAAGAGGGGCTAAAGCGTGCAGGTCAGGCCTGTGTAAGGCAGAAATGTTAGGGAAATTTGTTCGTGATTTTGGAAACGTTTTGAAGGTTTCTTGAAGAGGCTTTCTCGAGAAAATCCCTCATAATTTCAGAATGGAGTGGCCGATTTCAGTTAGGTAAATTTGAAATGGATTTGAACATTTTTACCATTGAACTATATATTTGCCGATATTGTCGTCTTAATATCTAGGGAGCCGTGACATTTCAAACAAGGATTCTTTTTATTGACTCACCAGGTAGAAATTCGAAAATATAATACTCAAATTACGCTTCGCTTTCGCTTCATCGGAAATAAACTTAAGGTAAGGTTTATTTCTGATGAAGTGGCATCGAAAGGTCATTTGAGTACTAAATTTTCGAATTTCTTTATTGCATTTTTATAGTTGATAGAAAGGAGTTATAATTCATCGTTAAATTATATACACTCTTTTTTATAGTATTCTTGTATAAAAAAGAGTGTATATATAAATAGCTGTAGAGAAGCTTTTTATAATATAAATATAAATAATATATATATGTTGCTGTGATTGCTGCTATGTATTGCTGTACATATATATTGTATATGAAAAGCTTATCAAAATTCAAAACTGATGGTCATTTCAAATCACTCTTCATTCGTGCCTTTTCATAAGCTAATCGAAGTTATGATGCTACAATTCATACGTAAATTCTAGTCCTGTTCCTTTGAAATGCTTCTCTACAGCTTCGTCGATACGCTTGTTCATATCATCCGTGAAATAGTTCTTCCAATCTCCAACCACTCCCTTTCGCATCATCCTTCCACCTTCGATATCATTGAAACCAATTTCTCTCAAACTTTCTAAATTGACGGTAGAATTATCTTTCATGCTTTCAAAACTCAAATGATCTTCAAGAATCTTGATTTGATCATTGGAGATATCTTTCTGCAGAAATTTCGCAACTTTTTTGATGCAGCCACTAAGATCCCGTTTCATGTCCTCGTAAAACAGCAAGCACATGTTCGGGTGATTTCTCATCTTCCAGGCCTCTTTATTGTAAGTCCAATAGGAACTCCATGGAACTAAGTCATCCATGAAGAGATCGAAATATGACGCGAAATCTCCACAGTAGCTGAAGAATTTGATGAGACGCTCGTGGTGATAGAAGCTGACTATTGTGTCTTTCGGGTTTCTAAGAACAACCAAGACTTTGCATTCGTCTAGCATTTTAGGTGGCATCACATCAAAACATAGATGTGATCGTATTGTTCGTGGTGATTCCATTTCTGCCACCTGAAAGTGACGAAAGATAAATTTGAAATGAAGTCAAACAGTAGTTATATTTTTTCTTTTTCTTAATGCTTGTAAGTCTGATTCACATTGGATGTGAGGCGTCTATTAGTGTGAATGACAACTCATCCACACAAACCCAAATTTTCAAATCCATAACATTGCGAACTATGAACCTTGAACTGGCAGCACATGCGCGATGTTTTTGAGCGGTGGAGACCCTGGAGGGGAAACAGCAGCAGCGGCGGCAGTTGTTGTCGGTGGTGTTTTCTCGGTCGGGGTTCCTGCTGTTCAGCATTATCGCCTGTGCTAGCAATGACCTCCAATATGAAAAAGATCCTAGTATGTATCCGTATTTAATAGTTTATGTGTAGCTCTTTGTAAATGTATATTTGATAGTATTTAGTTGTATGATGTTTTTTTTTATGGAATGGCCAGGGAGTTGTCATGGTCTTTTGCTCTCCCTGGCATCGTCCTCGTAGTGTTGTACAGTAGCTCATATGTAATGTCTTAGGTACCTTCTGTATGTAAACGTTTTAACTGATTATATAAAAAAAAAGTAGTTATATGTTTTCCATGGTTGACGGAGGCCTTGGTCTTATCAAGCTCTTACCAATAAATAAAAGGCTCTTATCAATAACCCCCCCCCCCCCTTGCAAAACCTGTCTTTGGAATTCACGATTCAACAGGATTATCCTATCTTACTCAACTTAGGGTTGGTCTCAGCACGTTAAATTTCCACAAATTCAAGCATAGTTTTAGGGATACCATAAACCCAATATGCCCAACAAAAGATGGCATTTAAGACACGGAGCACTTTTTGTTGCTCTGCCCTTCATTTGTACCGATTTACTGCTAAATAACGCCTTGAGTTATATATTTCCCCCATATTTAAATCGAAACAGTTGAAAAATTACGCGTTAGAGTCAGAAAGAGGGGCGCTTTTCTCGCCAAAAGAGGGGCGCCAAGCTGAGTTTTCATCGTGAAGGGGGGGGGGGCAATTGCCCCCACTTGCCCCCCCTAAATCCGCTACTGTGTACCCTGAGTACGAGACTCTCTAAAATAAAATGGAGATCCATGTTATCATAGAGAGTCTGGTACCCAGGGCACTTCTTTTGATGCTCAACGACAAAATCTTCTTGCTGGGACTGTTGAGTTATTACGACCATCTTTTGCATTATTGCGACAATTTTTGGTATCAATCAACTGTATATGGACTTGCCTATCAACTGAGAGCCATCCTAATCTTTGCAACAAGGGAGCAGCCGATGAATCAAAAGTGCTGCTTGTGACAATTTTCTTTGAAAGAATTTTGCCTCGTTTCCCCATTTCCAATTTTCATCAGTCATAACACCAAGATATTTAATTTCATGAAAAATATCGAGATCATGCCCATTAAGTTGGAAGCAAGAGGCCATTTCTGACGTTTTGCTTATCTGCCCCAGCTTTTGGGCTGAACCAATTATCATGTCTTGTCTTTTGACGATAATTAGGCCTCGGGGAAAGCTTATTGCCCTGGAACCATTTCTCGAGAGGCAAGTTTTGCATTGACAACAAATTTAATCTCTTCAATTTTATCCCAAGGGAAGGAGATCACTGTATCGTCGGCGTACATCGTTGTTGGCAGGACCGTCGAGAGGGGCATGAAAAGGACAATAATTACAATCTACGATCAAAGAATCCGATGATGTTGCCTCAAACTAAAACAACTACTTATGGCAACGATAGTTTATCTTTTCGTGGTAGCATATTATGGAATTCCCTGCCCAATGATACAAAAATTGCCACCTCCGTCTGTTCTTTTAAGTCATGCATAAAAAAATGGATTGGAGAGACTTGCCGTTGCAAAATTTGTAAATAGGGTATTTTAGGGTATTTTCGTTTCTTATCATGAACTGTAATTTATTTTTGTTTTTGTAAATAGTTGGTCTTTGTTAGTTCTTGAAGTAGAGCTATTTTTAATAACCAACTTTAAAGAATGTTATAATAATAATAATAATAATAAAAGGGGGGGTTGGAGGGGGTAAAAGGTCCGGGGCCCGGGCATCGAAGGGGCCCGTGAAAATATCGTTCGACAAAAATTAGTTATTGCTGTAAAATCTCCTTACAGCAACTTTTATGGCAATCTAACTAGCTACCTGCCTTAAAACATAGACATAAGAAAACAGTTTTCTTATGTGGCTATGTTTAAAAGTTTGTGTGTCTGTACCTTACGAGGTGACTTTGGCAAAGTCACCTCGTAAGAGCGAATCTTTTCATTGTTTACCGTAAATACCGCTTCCTTGATAACTTTTTCATGGAATATATAAACAATTTTTTCTAAACTAGCCTTCTTAAAAAGGGCGTTTCCCTCATTCTCCGAGAGTCTGAAGGGCGTGGTCCCTGAAAATTTTCTTGGGGGCTTCGCCCCCAAGCCCCCCCTCAGGCCCGATCCTGACAATCGGTCCAGGGCCCGAGCTGGCTCTCGACGGCCCTGGTTGTTTTGTTGGTGCCGTTCTTAAAGCAGAAGGAAGATCATTTGCATAAAGCAAACATAAGATCCTTTTGGATGATTACAAAGTCTGTCCTGAGCTAAACAAGCTAAAAATATCTGAATATTGATTTCTTCATAACCCCAAATGATCGTAGATGCTGTTTTTAGCTACAGTCAGAGAGATAAGTGTTGCTGCTAAAGTCGCCTTCAATGGAAAATCAAGCGCCTTGTATAAGAAAAAGAACCGCATCAAAGGCAACATTTTGGTCTTTATGTCAAACGAGAATGATACGCAAAAATCAAAAGTCATTACCCTTAGTTTGCTTAGTTCGTGCAAAAAACTATTGGTGCATTTGTGTCAAATGAGATGTCATGTGAGATTTACGATAACGCAAAATTACTTATGCAGAACCCAACAGAACGTTTCAATTGTTACTATTCGCGGGCATCTAATTTGAGACAAGCAGTCACGAAGATAACCTCTGTGCAGAATGATATGCATGAAGATGTTTTGGTACAGTGTGATCTCGTGCCTTCCCCCTGTCAATGGCGCCATTGTTTGCTGGGATTCTGCAATTTTCTGTAGCTGTGTAGGAGGGGGATCCTTCTACCTTCGGTGATGCTGCGAATGCTAGCCTCTGTGCAGGCCACCGGTTACATCATCCTCTAAAGTTGACTTATTTGCATAATGAGTACTATCAATAAGGCTAATGATTCGTTCGTTCTAGAAAACGATTGTTTTGACATAATTGAGCTGCTAATGAAGTCAAGAACGTGCCAATTCTGGGTAAATTTGTTGCTGTGCCAGGGTAAACATCATGGTGATTTATCCATCTTATGGTGTCACATCTGTCTAACATGAAATAAGCCGACGTCAAATGTTCCTATAGGATCGCGGAAAACTTCTGTCTTGTATGCGCTTTATGTGCGCTTTCTTTATTTCAGTGCCAATTAGCAGAGATAAAACGTTAATCAATCGCTTTAACGAGCGTGACGGAAGTGGGTTACTTACTTACTTACTTACTTTCTTTCTTTCTTTCTTTCTTTCTCACTGACTGACATCGAAGCCCCTTCTTAGATTACAAAGTGGACTTTGTAATCAAAAATGGAGAGGTCCGAGGCAATATCCTTGTGGTAACCCACGTTAATTTGTACTGCCTGGGATTGTGGAGATAAGAGCAGAACCATTGATGCTCGAAACCATCGATCCCGTAATGGTAGATTTTACCAAGGAGAATTTCATGGGCCCTCTTTAAATCAATCAATGAAGGTCATCGTAGTATATATACCCAATCACTGGAACATTTGAGCAAACCGGAAACAACCGAATGTAAATGTCGAAAGAATAGTACTGACCTGAGTCCAGATGATTGTTAGAAGCGAGGTACTTGTAAAGTTGATCATTTATGAGTTTTTCAAAAAACCAGGAGACGAAGGGAAGAAAGATATTAGCCTATAGCACAGGGACCCCAGGAAATTGAATAACGCCCCCCCCCCCGGCGGAAGAGAAGTCTTTTCTTCTCTTTTCTCTTCCTCTTCTTTTGTTCACGCGCCTCGCTTTCAATTTCTAACGAAAGGCATTACGTCATAGCTTTGCAATCGCAAAGGAGGCTACAGGGCTTTATCATTGGGGGGGGGGCGTTATTCAATTTCCTGGGGTCCCTGTGCCTATAGTTCCAACGATCATCAGCCTTACCAATTTTAAAGATAGGAGCCACACGTGCGATTCCTTCCAACGTCCGGGAACACCGACACCCCAGTGACAAAAATTCACAAAGCGACCTAAAGATGACCGGAAATAAAAACCAAAAAAATGGCTAAGAGCCTTCTCTGCACCCTCTGCACCAATGGGATGGGATTGATGGTCTTAGATCCGAATTTGGTACCAAGTCAATTCACAAGATATTCATTAGATAAAAGGGGATTATGTGGACTTGCCCCAAGTCTCTTCCACGAAAATAAAAACCAAACATATACCTCTGCGAAGGAGAGAGCGAGAAAGCGGACGCTTTCCTTTCTCTCCTTCCTTCGCAGAGGCTTTCCTACTCTCCTACGCAGAGGTAGTGGGGCAATTTGTTTCGTTATAAACACAGGAGAGACTTGGGCAAGTCCAGGGATTATGCTGCAGGGATGGCGCCACCAGGGGCATGGGAGGCAGTAGCCCTCCACAATCTCATTAAGCCATCCCATCGGCACTTAGATTTTTGAAAATTTCTATGCACTGTCGGCACATTCATAACCTGCACCCCCGCCTGCACCTCCAGATTTCTTTGCTGCATTGTCATCTCAGCGAACTTGAATTGAACTGGAAAGAAAGGCATGGTTTCATAATACTTTTATATAAAGTTTTCCACCTGCACTACAAAAGAAATTATATTCATAGGCTTGGGCTAGTAGATCAGCATCATCTACTACAATTCTCAAGACAGCCTGTGCTCCGGAGATAGTATATATGAAAATCTAGTCAAATGATCTTTTTATATCATAGACGCACTATAATTTGATACATGGTCAACTACGGCTACATATAACAAAAGATGATTAAATACAAAATAAACATGAGCACTCACTTGTGCTATAACATTGCTGAAATGCCCAACTGGTAGTACGTGCTTGAAGGCATCAGCCATAAAGGTGAGGTCAATGAATGGGAACCTTACGAATAAGTCGATCTGTTTTGCTTTCTCTACATCACATCCATTCCTGAGACACCAAACCATTTCCGCAAGCCAAATACTCCCATTCTTAGGCCATCCAAACACAAAAATATCATCTGGTCGAAGCTGAAATTGTTGGAATTGATCTTTGAAGTTCTCAAAAGTTGAAGCAAGAACTTGACCTCCAGGGCTCGTTCTGATGTAGCGTTGACCATAGTCTTTATGAGCTCTGTAAGATTTGCACAGACGCTCGGTCTCTTCTTCTGTCATAGGAGTCGTCGTTATTTTAGACATAGTTGAAGCTGAACAGGCCTAGAAAACTGAGTGTAAAGAAAGCGCCAGCAAATTCTCTTCTTTAATTATTAGCTCTCTCCGTTTTGTTATCGTATGCTAATTTTTGCCTGCAACCCGTGCGGTACTGCATGTGGTGATTCCTTAAATGGACAAAGGAGGCATCAGCAGGTAGCATTTGATCGAAGGTGTAGGTGTGTTTATTTGTTGAACCTATTGTTTCCTGACAACACGTATGATAAATATTGTGCTCCGAAGACCGGAAACTTCTTGTTTGAAATAGAAGGTTATATTTACAAGGCTTCTTTTGCAGCCTGCAGGAAGAAGAGATCGAAAATTGCTCCATTGAAAGAATTTTAGACGACTTTTGCGAAGATATCCTTATTTTCACAAGAAATCCCAGAATGTTTAATACTCTTTTTGTGCGAACATACAGAAAACGCCCAGGACGCCCAGCCAAAGTACAGATGGAAAATCAGATTTCTGTCCGTTAGAAATTGCAATTAATTGTTATTTTCCAATTTTTGTCTATTTTCTCAGAGAATCTAAAAGTCAAGTAAAGACATTTTTAGTACTGATCCTTCCCTCACGTTTTTCACCGCAAGGAATTATTTGAGGTCTTTGAGGATACGGAACACTTTCTAGAACTCTGCTATACTTAGCTTCTTTTAAAGATATACATGATCTTCTCGACAGTAACAAGGGCAGATTTTGTAACAATAGAGCACTGTGTTCCACTCAGCACCAGTGAGAGTGGTTGTGTTGTGGCTGTTCTGTTTGGCGGGAAATATTGAGACAACCACAACAACCTGTGTGGCCTAAGTCGCTTATGTGAGAAAGACAACTACGCAAACGGTCGCAAAATTGAATGGTAAAATGACATTTTCATCTCGAAGAAATCCAAGCCATGGATTTCCAACCCGAGCCGGAGGCCCTCTCGCGAAAGAAATCCGGTGGAGAGCTAAGCTATCTTTTGATTTTTCACGCCGTTGGTGGTTTTGATTTTTGCAGATTTGTTGAGATTTGTTTTGTTAACTGTTAACAGGCCTAAGATTAAAAAGGAGAAAACCCTAAAAAAGGTAGAGTACTGTCGCCCTGAATGGGTCTAATCACAAATAGAATTGATTTTCTTATGAAAGTGCATGTCTCTTGGAAATATTTTCTTTATGAATATAGACTTCATTTCCTTGCCAACCATTATTTCTAGGCCAAAGATATTTTTTCTCTTGTTTCCTCTTGAAGCTGAGCCTAACATCAGCAGTAGTCAAAATGATACTTTCTCCAATTTTCGCCCTGAATGGGTCTAAATATTGTTTAGGCCTCAGCAGGGAAATTTTACTAGCAGGAAAGCCAAGCTTCTCTCTACAGATACCACACTGAATGAACTTTAAGGAAATGTTTGTATTATCTGGCTTTTGGCATTCTTGGCAACTCAAAACTTCAACGGACAGCTATCGCTTTTCCTGCGCCGATGAAGCTCAAATTTTCTTAAAACTCAACTGTTATGATAATTTTCAAAGCTGACGAAACACCAAGGTTGATGAAACCCTCAAAATATGTCAAAATAACTTTAGTAGCACATTTCCTTTCTAAACTGACACAATACCAGCACACACAAACTTGGATCGCTACGTGGAGTCGTTTGAAAAAGATAGACCCATTCAGGGCGAACTTTTCCCGATTTATTTGCCTTTGGAAAAATACGCACTTCGGCAACAAAGATTGACGAGATGTTTCGATAAATGTTAGAATTTACTCTTAAAAGGTTGGTATGACCTGCGAAACAGTTTAACTGGATATCAAATGTGCAAAAATGAAAAAAATAAAGGCTCACTCATTCAACCCATTTGAACCGGAAAAAAAGATTTGATGAAACTTGCGAGTCCACGGAAGATAGTCTGCCTGAAAAACTTCATATTTTCGGAAATATCCTCTTCAACGAAACACAATCAAAGAATATTGTAAAAAAAGGCGTCAGCAAAACATTTTCGTTGTGTTTTTGAAAAATCTTAAATCCAGGCGCCTTGTATTTCCGTCGAAATAGGAGTGCGCGATTCTGACAAAAAACGGCATTAGACCCATTCAGGGCGACAGTACTCTATGGATGCTAAAATACTTCAGTTATTTGCAATTTTTGTTAATAAATCAGTTGTGGGGATGTCCGTCCAGAGTTGTTTACATGTTTAGGCACACAGCTTGTTTGGGGCCGGAGCTGCGTTCATTTTCCGGTCGAAAAATATTGACCTTCGTTGAAATATCTATAGAAATCGCTACAAATGAGATATACAGATAAGAATTTCAGCAATTATGCATACTGACCTGAGCAATAACCCAAACTCCTTCACTGCTATCATATCTCAAAATTGGAGGCAATTTCTAATGATTTCTGGCAGAGATATCATTTGGGACTAAGCTTGTCCTCGCTTAAAACTCATTCCATTGCACTTAAAAAGTTATGGTAAAATTCTAGAGCTTAATAACGCACTTACCCATGACTCAGGCACCAGTTTGACTTCATTTGCCTTTTTTACATTAGCAAATTTTTATAAGAAACGACCAGTTGTGGGTGAATTGCAAAAACTTTCCTCGGTCCATATTTTTCTCTGCACAGTCTCTTCGCTTCAAACAACAAAAAGTGAACTTTGTATCATAAAAATCTTGCATCACAAAACATTCCTATAGAATGATTCAATGCGCCTTAGCAAGGCACTCGTGAATTGTTTTCACGCATTTGGTTCAATCAGTCAATGCAAACAAACAAAAGAGCAAAACCGGGTATCTTTTTTAGCAAACCCAAAATAATGTTTTGTTCTTTTTATGTTTTGCATTGATTGAAATAAGAACGAAAAGAACGAAATGCGTGAAAACAATTCACGAGTGCCTCGCTAAGGCGCATTGAATCGTTCTATAGGAATGTTTTGTGATGCAAGATTTTTATGATACAAAGTTCACTTTTTGTTGTTTGAAGCGAAGAGACTGTGCGGAGAAAAATATGGACCGAGGAAAGTTTTTGCATTTGGTTCAATCAGTCAATGCAAACAAACAAAAGAGCAAAACCGGGTATCTTTTTTAGCAAACCCAAAATAATGTTTTGTTCTTTTTATGTTTTGCATTGATTGAAATAAGAACGAAAAGAACAAAATGCGTGAAAACAATTCACGAGTGCCTCGCTAAGGCGCATTGAATCATTCTATAGGAATGTTTTGTGATGCAAGATTTTTATGATACCAAGTTCACTTTTTGTTGTTTGAAGCTAAGAGACTGTGCGGAGAAAAATATGGACCGAGGAAAGTTTTTGCAATTCGCCCACAACTGGTCGTTTCTTATAAAAATTTGCTAATGTAAAAAAGGCAAATGAAGTCAAACTGGTGCCTGAGTCATGGGTAAGTGCATTATTCAGCTCTAGAATTTTACCATAACTTTTTAAGTGCAATGGAATGAGTTTTAAGCGAGGACAAGCTTAGGCCCAAATGATATCTCTGCCAGAAATCATTAGAAATTGCCTCCAATTTTGAGATATGATAGCAGTGAAGGAGTTTGGGTTATTGCTCAGGTCAGTATGCATAATTGCTGAAATTCTTATCTGTATATCTCATTTGTAGCGATTTCTATAGATATTTCAACGAAGGTAAATATTCTTCAACCGGAAAATGAACGCAGCTCCGGCCCCAAACAAGCTATGTGCCTAAACATGTAAACAACTCTGGACGGACATCCCCACAACTGATTTATTTAAAAAAATTGCAAATAACTGAAGTATTTTAGCATCCATTTCAGTTTTAGTGAGGGTACAAGAAAATTTACCTCAAACCACCGATTTTGTCTCCAGGGGCTAGAAAGCGGTGATCTCATTGGCTAACAAGCATGAAATTGGATGATTTGCACATGCTCTGGCAACCAGTAAGGATTTGAGCCTTATCTTTGTTGACAGTAGAGTACTTTACTAATCAAACACTTTTTTTGGGGTTTTCTCCTTTCGACGTCGCCCTGAATGGGTCTAATGCCGTTTTTCGTCAGAATCACACTCTTCTTTGAATGGAAATATAAGGCACCTAGATTAAAAATTTTTCAAAAACACAATGAAAATGTTTTTCTGGCACCTTTCTTTACACTTTTCTTTGCTTGTGTTTCGTTCAAGAGGATGTTTCCGAAAATATGAAAGCTTTTCAGGCAGATTTTCTTCTGTTGACTCGCAAGTTTTACCAAATCTTTTTTTCTGGTTCAAATCAAATGGGTTGAATGAGTAGGCCTGTATTTTTTCACTTTTGCACATATTTGATATCCAGTTAAACTGTTTCACAGGTCATACCAACCTTTTAAGAGTAAATTATAACATTTATCAAAACATCTCATCAATCTTTGTTGCCGATATGCATATTTTTCTAAACGCAAATAAATCGGGAACATTTCATCCTGAATGGGTCTATCTTTTTCAAACGACTCCGCACATAGCGATCCAAGTTTGTGTGTGTGTGCTGGTATTGTGTCAGTTTAGAAAGGAAGGGTGTTATCAAAGTTATTTTTATATATTTTGAGGGTTTCATCAACTTTGGTGTTTCATCAGCTTTGAAAATTATCACAACAGTTGAATTTTACGTAAATTTGAGCTTCATCAGCATGGGCATCGGCACAGGAAAAGCAAGACCTCCCACTAATGGCACAATTCTCTCTTTTTTGCTCTTTTTTCTGGCGCGGTAATATTAGGAATGAAAACAAAAACCATCATTGGAGAGGAAGACAGAGCTGAGGATGCTTCCAAGCTTTTACTGTGATGAAAATTGCTCATCAATGACCTCTTTAGCCTGCGTGCAGACTCGACTGGTTTAATACAAAATCGAATTGAGCTGAATGGAAAATTGAAAATTGAATTTTCCATTCAGCTCAATTCGATTTTGTATTCGATTTTGTATTAAACCAGTCGAGTCTGCACGCAGGCTTTTACCTTTTACCCTCCCAATTGGTCAATCACTGTGACTAGTTTCACTGTTCAAAAAAATGTATACAGAGGGTGTTCAAAAAAATCTTTTCCACTAGAGTGGTGTCGCCCATTATGCCCATGTCGTCGCGATGTTCTGAGTAGATCCAAAAAGAGCAATTAATGAAAAAACCAAGTAGCCAGGTTATATCACCAACTCATGGAGAAAAGGATCACAGAGTATTTGACTTTTTACGTAAACTCTTTATATTGATTTTAGGAGATTTTAAAGAAGGGGGTAAAAACGTCGTTTTCTTCGAGCGTCGCCCATTATGGCCGCTGGAGAAACAATGAACACTACTCTCCGATAAAAAGTTTTGATAAGAAAAAGAGTTTTAATTACTGTTATTTGTTTATCATTTGGTACCTTTAAACACAAAAATATCCATAAGAATTAACCTAATTTTTGAGTTTTGGCAATTGAAATACATGCTTCGAGTTGTTCTAAATCCTGTCCTATTTCTTGTGATTGGATGGATGGGTTTTGGCATAGTTTCTAAAACGAACATAGACTTAATATAATGCTGCATTTTTGTGGGTTTCGATTATTTTCCAAGTCAGTAAGTAAGATTTTAACCTAATTTGGTGTTTTTTTAATAAATTTTGCACTTTAATATTTTGAAGCGATTGGAAACTTCTCTGGTAAACTGTTGGGCATAATGGGTGACGAAAATAGCAATAAGCAGCATTGAGACTTCATAGCCTTAAATCTGAATCAGAAATTACTTTGCTTTGGTTTTATTGTATATTTCTTCTCCAGAGGCAAGACTTTTGAAAAATCAAAGCACATTTCAAAAATTTCAAACCGCAAGGTGTCGAGCGAACAAAAAAGGAGAACGGCATGTAAATAGAATCATGAAATTTGCAATACTTGAAAGAATCAATTAGAGATATGCACAAACAATCTCGTCAGGTTTCAATGCAAATGAACTGAAACTTCAGTGCAGGTCAAATCATGATAAAACAGATGTCAGCGAAGATTTTCCGTGCAATTGCAATTTTATTACTGGTCGTCAGTCCCCTGAAATTTAGTTTTTCTTGCTAGCCAGCCATAATGGGCGACCGGCCATAATGGGCGACGCTACTCTAGTTTTGTCAAATATTTTAATCTTTAGGAGGAGCCCAACCATAAAAAGAAAAAGATGAAGCAAATGGGAATTGGTTCTTTTTTCAAAGCTGTGAGTATTTATATAATTATTCTTCCCACAAGGAAATGGCAAAGACTAAAACCCCATCTATTTGGTAATAGGATGAAAGTGTTATGGATCGCACTTTTCCATTCTGATCAAAAATGTTTTGGATCATCCTCCTGTCTTGACAGTAGCAGAGCAAATCAAGTGTTCTCACTGTCAGATTTGTTATAGGCAATAGTTATGTACCGTAATAGCTCTATTAAGCCCCCCTCTCTATTAAGCCCCCCCTCTAGAGCCTCGAAAATTAAATAAGCCCCCCTCTCTATTAAGCCCCCCCCCCCCATTTTCATACAAGAAAGATTTTAGAGTAAAGTGCAATGATTTAATGAGTGCTCATGATGTATTTCATCGTAATATTTCCAATTTCTAATTTCATGTGCTTAAGAGTCAAAACTTTTTTGTCCAGTTCTTTCTTCAACGTCTCTAGCATCCCTCGAGAGTGACACAGCGCAATGTAAGTCCGGGAACAACTTGATTTTTTAAATAAGCCCCCCCCCTCTCTATTAAGCCCCCCTCTCTATTAAGCCCCCCCTCTAGAGCCTCGAAAATTAAATAAGCCCCCCCGGGGCTTAATAGAGCTTTTACGGTAGTTACATTAGGCATTTTTCATATTCAATATAAAAGCTTACAAGAACAAATTACCCAAGACACTACTCTACTACATGACAAGGACGATGCCAGAGGGAGCAGAAGACTCCTGATTAACCCATTACTATTTTACATTTTTTCACACCTCAACATATGTGCTACTGTTGTCTTTGATCAGCCAATAAAAATAACATATTTAAGACAATGTGAAAGAATCTTGCTATGTATCTGAATCATTTATAATGTGGATCACTTGCATCTACTCGGTGTTAGCAGATATCATCTGATATAAATGTGGTCTGATATAGAATTCTTTTCCTCTTGTAGCAGGATCAAAATTGATGCAGATAGTGGAGCGAAAGTGCATCAAGATCACTTTGAGCAGATGTTAGGTCTACATCAATTTTTGGAGGGACACCTAACGTTCGTACTTAAATAAAATTCCTACAAAATTCCTGTTGAGCTGCATCTTGACAATCTTTTTGTTTTGATTTCAGGAAAAGGAGCCATCACTCTGGACTTCCATTGATTCAGGTGAGATTTTCTAAGATCGTTCAAGCTGCAAAATATCCTTTCTTTCTCAGATGACATGCAAGAGTGGTGATAACCAAATTTAGAATCAATGGAATCAGAGATGATTAACTTTAATTAATCCATGAAAGTGATGGAAGCTCTTTATGTGCAAATGAAGAGAGAGAAAACAGAATCACTATTTTATGTCTGTATGTCCTGAGAATTAAATGCAAATTCTTTAAAGTGTTAAGATTCTGCCATGAAAAATGGCTGCTTCACTGCTTTTCGGACTATGCTACCAGCTGCAGTGGTATACAGTTTACCGAATATTGGGGGAGCAAAGCCATTGTCTCAGTTAGAACATTTTTATTTCCTTTGTTTTCAAACAGCTGGTCTTTGTCTTACCCAACATTTGGAGGACCGCCCTGTACAAAAATACAAGGCTAAACTTGGCCTTGTACAGGCCAAGTTTTAGCCTTGTAGAGGGGATTATGACCTTGTAATGACCTTGTACTAACCTTGGAAGAAAATTACAAGGCTATCAGTAAGATTCCAAGCTGCAACCAGTCTAACACAAGGTTTCCACAAGGCTTCTACAAGGATAATTAGCATTTTTCAAGCCATTTACAAGGTTACAGCCAGGCTATTCCAGGCTATAACAAGGTTACAAGGCCATAATTACAAGGCTTGTACATGGCTATTACATGGCCTTGTATTTCGTACAGGGCACTCCCTCACTGCCCAAAGCGTTCTCAATTGACTGGAAATATGTCCTCCAGGTTGACTAACTCTGTTGACGTAATTGACTTGGGATCTAAATTTTTAAAATATATATTTTCAAACTACAATATTTATTTTCCTTCTCATTTCTTCCTTGTTGCATAAAAAGTATCAAACAGACAGATTTTGGGACACCCAGGTAGGAAAGTAAGAAATTTTAAAATCTTGTAGCATTTATGTCGTACACTGTATTCACATGATATATAATATGTATATGTCTTTTCAGGTTGTCAAGTAAAGAAGAATCACAGTCTTGCTCTGAAGAAGGTATATACTGTACATTTCAACACAAGTACCGTACCGGGTGTCCCAAGAAACATGTGCACCGTTATGGCTACTGCAAAGGAGCCATAAATCCAACTTTCCCATTTTTTAGATCTAGGAATAGTGGGGGAATAGTAGGAGATATCAATGGCAACAAGTTGGAGTATATCTGATGAGTCGTTGCTGTTTTATTGAGAAAGAAAGTCAAAATCACTGGTTGCTTCAAAGCCAGAGGAGTTTATCTCCCTTCTTCACCTTATAACTTGAATTATAGCATGAAATAGACTTAAACTTTACGGTTGTGTCAGTACATTAGGGAGTAACTAACAGCCAAATATGTCAAGAATATTTACCAGGCAGCCTGCAGAGTGCAATATTATTAGTTTAAAAGAATGTTATTGTTTTTGAAAACCAAAGAACTGATGGATGCATGTCGTGGCCTGCAGCACTTTTGCTGCACATCACCATTTCTAGCAACCCTAGAAATGTTAAAATGTTTGGTCATTACAGAATCCTATTTATAGCTATGTGTTTCACTGTACAAGAAAATACTTGGCAAGGATTAAATGTTTCAGTTACCAAAGACAACCTAAATTCAATGATAACGATATTATTCCTTTCATTTGGGACAGAAAGCATGACTCCAACGCATAGAGGTTTGAGGATAAAAAACGCACAAGATCTTTTGTTATTGATTTTATCTGAAGAAAATTATGGATTAGAGCAAGTCCTTCTTGGTTCTCCGAACTCACCAACCTGTTATTTCCTCATATAACTAGCTGTTAATGCAGTTAAGTAAGTGCTGCTCTTAGCTAGTGGTGCACGCAGCACTCAAGGACTGAGAGCGTCTGGGGCGTCACCCCAGAAAGTTTCATGTGACCACACCCTTCAGACGCTCGGAAAATGGGGGAAACGCCCTTTTTAGTTAAATTTTGCATCGTAAATATGGCTGGAATGAGCACAAAATATTTAGGATGTTTTGTTGAATTTGTATTGAGAATCTATACCCAATTGAGAACATGCATTTTGCTTAGAATGCCTCTCCCAATATTGGTAAAGCATTTCTTAGAAACCCAAAACATTGCTCTAGCAAAGCTTGACAAAAGCATTCTCTCTTTGATTTTCAAGGATCTCAAAGACTACCGCTTGACAGATCTGCCTGACCCTCCCCCCCCCCCAGATACAAAGTTTATTTCATTTTTGTACGAACCTCGATCCAACTTTTTGATAAGGCCCTGGTACCCAGGGTACCTCGATGCCAAATTTTTTGAAAAGTGGGGGATCTGGACCCCCTCATTCCCCCTCTTGGGTACGCCACTGCTCATAGCGTTGTCCATAATATAATTATGCAGATTTTTGAAAGAATAAATGTCAGAGTGGAGTTTTTGGGCCATGTGCTTGAATCCAAGTTAAATTGTAGCTTTTTGAGAGAAAAAATTAGTAGAACTATGAGAATGACAGTAGCTAAAAACAGCATCAACGATCATTTGGGGTTATGAAGAAATTCAAAGTCACAATGTCTCAGCCCACCCGAACGGTAATTAACAACACAACGGATTATAAATACCTTGGCGTCCTTGTGGATACCACACTTAACTTGAACTCCCATTTTGACAAATGTTTCAAGCGTGCATCTGGTAGATCACGACTTCTAGCAAAATTAAAGTCGTGCGTGGACAATGCTACAGCTAGTACAATCTATCGTACTATGATTTTTCCAACATTTACTTACTGTGGTATATTGCAACTGAAGCTCACAAATACGCAAATAAGCAGACTTTCCTCATTTCATTCTCGTTCATTGAAGAAAGTCTATGGTGATGAAACAGCAGACAAAGGGCTCATGTTAGTCATAAATGCGAATAAGATGAGAGCCTGCAAACTTGTGCGAAAATGCCTGGACAGAGATATCTGTGAAAATTTTCAGAATTATTTTACTCCGATACAACATGAAAAAGAAACAAGAAGCAACAAATGCACTCTGCGATTTCCTATTATTAAAAAAGAATATGCACGAAAGTCGTTTCAATATATGGGCTCTAAAGTGTACAATGAGCTACCTTTAGACATACGTCGGACAGGGACACACAAAGAATTTGTTAAAAAACTTAAAAATCGTTTTGCAGGACAGTGACAAACATTATTTTATTTCGATGTGAAATTAGGTTTTATTGGGTATTATAGATTCTATTCTTGTAAGATTTTATCAACGTTTTTAATGTAATAAATTTTCTTTCATTTTCATTTAAGGTCTAGGGCACAGGACACACAGTGATAACAGCGATGTTGTAATTATTGAAGTGTTTATCCTGTATAAATATTCGTTTTATTATTATTATTATTATTATTATTATTATTATTATTATTGTTATTATTATTATTATTGTTATTGTTATTATTATTATTGTTATTATTATTATTATTATTATTATTATTATTATTATAAATCAATATTCAGATATTCTTATGCTTGCTTAGCTCCAGGACGGACTTTGTAATCATCCAAAAGGATCTTATGTTTATTTTCGTGAAGGTACTCGAAAAGTTGTCCCAAAAACCTTATTTTCAGTCATGTGATCGGAATACGGCGATGCCATATTAATATAAAATTTTGACTTGTATGCCCTGGGAGAGTCGTTCTAAGCCAAAGTTATTATTATCATTATTATCAAATTATTTACAGTTGGTATAATACATAGTAAAAACACTAATTCAAACCAACTACATACAAAGTATACGTTGTCGTTTAAAAAAATGTTCCTGCACAAATTTTCGCCAAGGCTTCCATCTTTTAGGTAGAAAACATTGTATTGTGGAAAGTGTTCCCAGACAGACTAAAAATAGTTTACGCAAAAATTTTCTCAAGATGGTGAATGATAAAAAACAAAACTGTCACACAAATTTGGTGCTCTATCCAATGTGATATTTGTGAGTGGACAATATGTTTGAGCCACATTGTTTATTTGCTCATTTCATTTTTTCTATGGAAAAAGTGGGCCCTTCTCATTTCTTTTTCCCCACCACTCAAAATCTCTTAAAATACGCCTTGGTTCCGTAACAGTTTTGTCTTTCCTAGCCACTGATAGTGTTCCACTCAGCACCAGTGGCAGTGGTTGTGGTTGCAAAGGAGCCATAAATCCAACTTTCCCATTTTCAGATCTAGGAATAGTAGGAGATATCAATGGCAACAAGTTTGAGTATATCTGATGAGTCGTTGCTGATTTATTGAGAAAGAAAGTCAAAATCACTGGTTGCTTCAAAGCCAGAGGAGTTTATCTCCCTTCTTCACCTTATAACTTGAATTATAGCATGAAATAGACTTAAACTTGACGGTTGTGTCAGCACATTAGGGAGTAACTAATAGCCACATATCTCAAGAATATTTACTAGGCGGCCTGCAGAGTGCAATATTATTAGTTTAAAAGAATGTTATTGTTTTTGAAAACCAAAGAACTGATGGATGCATGTCGTGGCCTGCAGCACTTTTATTGCACATCACCATTTCTAGCAACCCTAGAAATGTTAAAACGTTTGGTCATCACAGAATCCTATTTATAGCTATGTGTTTCACTCATGAACATCAGAAAGTCGGGCTTTGTACGTTTTTTCGATCCATTTCTTTGATTTTGACCTGGGTTGGAGGCAGCCAATAATTTTGACTTTCTTGCTCCATAAATCAGCAAATATTCATCAGATTTACTCAAACTTAGTGTCAACCTTCCAATTGAATTATCTTCTATTGAAACTCTTGAAAACAGGAAGACTGGATTTACGGCTGCCCCGCAGCATCCACTCAAATGGCGCACATGTTTTTTGGAACACCCTGTAGTTAAATCTTTCTATATATTAACTATCATACCCAGTGCACATTTTGGTTTGACAAAAACAGATGCTAGAAATGGTTACTAGAAAGGTGGACACAAAGAAAGAGACAGATTTCTGCCACACAGGCCTTTTGAACCTAAATTCTCATCAGAATGCAACTTTACTTTTAAAGGCAGTCTGTAGCCTAGATGAATGGTAACAATATTGACGAAGAGGTCTATTGTACCTTAATGGTTGGGTGAAAGAAAAGCACCTGGATTTTGAAAGGTTTCTGCTCCCTAAATATGTAAGCAATTATATTTTGCAAGATCTGATTGAATATCCAACGTGTTCAATTGTATTTTAGAATTTTTCTGGCTGAAGTCGGTCATTCCATTCAAATTACAAAGGATTTTTTAGAGAAAGTCCCTTCTTGATTATTTTCTTGACTAGACTTGACTACCGGGTGTCCCAAAATGATGTATTATCGTTTGATTGCTTATATGTCCACAACGAATGAACCGATTTTCAAAAACTTTATTTTATCCGATTGCCGAAAGGCTAAATTGTATTCGAAGATGTTGGTTTTGATTTTTATTTGCGAAGTTGCTGCGGCAGGTACTTGAAGATGTTTTCATGTCGAAAAGAAGATCGATAAACCTGCTCAAATTCAAGCCTTACATGGCATGAAAAAGAAACGGCCTACTCTTCCAGCCAACATTTTAGATGTGATACAAAAGGCTCAACTTATATGTCGTTCAGAGAATACGAATTTAGTTAATACTGAATTCAGATGGGTGGGTGATTTAGAGAATACGAATACGAGTTCAGCCTTTTGTATCACATCTAAAATGTTGACTTGAAAAATAGGCCGTTTCTTTCGCATGTCATCTGACGCTTGAATTTGAGCAGGTTTATCAATCTTCTTTTCCACATGAAAACATCGTCGTAAAGCCAGAACCAACATCTTCGAATACAATTTAGCCTTTAGGCAACCAAATAAAACAAATATTTTGAAAGGCAGGTTCATTGGTTATGGACATGTAAGCAATCAAACGATAATACATCATTTTGGGACACCCGGTAGTGGAGTGCTTAAACCTCATTTATATGTTTTCTTTGAGATTGATTGATCTTTTGAAAATGCTGTTATTATTTTCTAGAGTTCAAATGGCAAACTGCCAAGAACTGTGCAGCCAAAGTCAAAACTTATCAATGGAGCCATATCTGAGAGTGATATTGTCATAAAAAGTCCAAATGAGCAACCTAGGAAGAAAAGTATTTTATCTAAGAAGAACCAAGGAAGGTCGTCCGTCTCAAGTGAAGAAATTAGGCATGGAGAGAAGAGAATGAAAATAGGCTCCATTGCTGGACGGGTGGTTGCAAATGGTGTCTGTAGCCCAATAGTAAAAAGAAATAGTCAGCCTGAGCACGGTACAACTGCTGGGAAAGATAGTGCTGCGTCAAAAGTTGATTTAACGTTAGAAGATGATGAGATAGCAAACAATTGTGGAATTTTATTTTCTGAAGATTTAGGGACAGATGAAGAACTTTGCACGCCTTTAACTAACAAGATTTCTGACCAAACAGGCAAGAAGGTTGATGCAGAGAAGGATATATCAGAAATTGCTGAGAGGAATGTCAACCTAAGGCGGTGTGGAGAAGAGAGAGATTCTCTATTTACAAAAATAGTGTCTGTTGTTTCAGCAAATGATGATGATGATGATCTCAGCGGTCCCCGTGAAGAGGTAGAAATAAGTGATGGATCCACAAAGACAGGGAAGCCACTAAACAACAGAGGAATGAATTGTTTTTCGAAGAAGAAACACAATGCTATCGAGAGTACGATTCATAAAGTTAGACCAGAGCGGACACATTTGCCTGAAACCAAACTAAGTTATAAAATGGACACGCAGTCCCATAGCAAAAGTGATGAAGAGAAGACTAACTTCGTTACTAGAAAAATATGGGAAACATCTCCTACTGAAGATAATATATCTTCACCAAAGTCATCGAAAAAGTTAACTTTGAAAAAGAAAAACAAGAAGAGAGTCTTCAGGCTCGGATCAAGTGGAGTGTCTCCTGTCAAAAAGAAACCAGCATGCGATGCTAGCTCTGACAGCACTGAAAAGGTTTGTGTTCATGTGTTATTTTTACAGTGTGCCTGTACTTCTTGGTACTGCTACAGATGCTTGATTCTTCTGAAGTTTTGCACGTATCTACGATTATTTAGGATTGTATTATACCTAAATTCATTAAAGGTAGTAGCCAGAGGTGAATATGTCTGTCTATAAATAGAACAAAAATAAACCCACACAATATTGGTCTCCTTAGCTCGAGGACATGTCAGTTTCAAAACTTTCAGAACATTTTTCTCTCTTGCCCAGCTCATTGCTTGTGAATACTACTTTTAGCCTTGCCGAATACATGTGAAGGAAATGAGTTGCAAGCTCTATAAACTTCAATTTATTTAGCTAAAAATTTTCTAGTTGTGTCAAAGCGAAGAAATTACATGGGAAAATTGTTCATTTCAATAAAAGGTGTAAAAACATTCTCGCTCTTTATTACATTTTAGGCACTATTATTCAGCCGTTTTTTACGGTTTCGATTGGTTTATAAAGATAAAGTTAAATCGGTGTAATGTTCTTGTGATTAGAAGCAGGGGATGAAAAAATATTTTCCTTCTTGCGACCAGACGAAAATCATGCTTAAATTTCCTGCAAGAATATAACAACAACATCTGGTTTTGTCAATGAGATTACCATCAGAAACTGGCTCCAACCTGCACGTACCACGTATCACCTTTTGAAACATCATCTTGCAAGCACTGGGATGTAGAGCTGCTTATTATTCGGATACATGAGATACAATCTGCATTTGCTTGACTTTATTCATGTCTTTAATTTATACAAACAATTGGGGAAACAAAGCAGGATATATGAAAGGGAATATAGTTTGGACATTTCCTGCAGGACAGTATTGATAGAAAATTTCCTGCGACCGCCCGGTCACATGGTCGGGTGGGTTTTCATGCCCTGATTAGAAGGCTCATTCTAAAACAACATTTGTCAACTGTTGTTTCATCTGCAGGTTGTTACCAGACATTTCATACCAAGGAGCGCCGTATTTTATACCCTGAAAACAATGCAACGAACATGTTTTCAGTGGGCCAAATATGGCTCTTGTGTTCCAAGCTATATTCTCACTATACGTTTTCTATTTAAATTTCTTCTGTTAGCAGAACCTGCGAAAGCTTTAATTTGATCCAGAGTGTTATATGCTAGACTATAATTGCTTTTTTTTACTTGCCATTTATGTTAAGCATTCACACTTACACTGTTTATTACGTTAAAGCTTTCGCCTCACTTCTGAGGCCTCATTCGACTAGCTACACTAGTCCCTCAATTTCGCTGTTGTTGTTGCTGATGGTGCTGATGGCCAGCTTATTAGCGACAAATCAGTTCTAAGGAGCATACAGAGATTGTGTAACCAGTCTAAGGCCTCACCAGCAATTCTATGTTTTCTATTTATTTTCTGTTTATCGTTACTAGGCTCAACGCATACCAGATACATCAGAAAAAGAGGCTTGCAATATTATGAAGGAACCAGATCATTTTAATGGCGTAGAGTGTGTAAAGAAAGTCATTTTCCCAGATACAGACTGCTACATTCAGTGTGATTCGGCTACACGGTCAGTAAGCGAAAAGCCCCTTCAGGGATTCAAAATCCATGCTACTCAAGCTAAGATTTCGAAGACAAAGAGTTGTGGCTTGTTGTCAACGACGGATATTTTCAGTTCATGCTCTGAAAGTACTGCTAGCCACTCAAAACCTCATCCGTCTCTAAAGCTAGCTAGGACTCCTAAGGGCAGATCCCGCTTTGGAGAAGAAAGCAATGTTGTGAAGAAATCAATATCAAATGGTGATTCCCGTAGGCAGGACGTTAGTAATGATAGTGACTTTTTGGATGATGAGATCCTGTCGGGTTATTTAGTAAAAGATGGGGCTAATTTGCTCGATAAAGTGCAATCCAATGGTAGCATGAAGGATGGCAGTTCAAAACGAAGGAGCAAAAATGAGGATAGCAGTTCAAATAGGAGGAATAAAAACACTTATACTAGTTTGTATGTGAATGAAAATAGTAGATATTCTTCAAAGGCAACGTATCATGATGAGCAAGATGTTATATGCAGTGATCTGAAATCAGATGTCAAGTCTAAAAGAGATCATTTTATAAAAGAAAACAGAAAATTTGAATTAGATGATATTGATCACGGGAAACAGGACACCAAAAATCGCAATATTCCAAAAGAACAGAAAGATGCCTTGCAGACTGAAGAGCAGTTAGATATAGACAACGCTCTCAATTCTTCGATCAGTATTTTAAATTACTCCAAAGAAAATGGACAACAATGCTACAAATTATTAAATGAAGACGGTGCAGTTGGTGAAAAAGTGGAGGATAGCTTTCTAGGTTGTCTCTCAGATCTGGATGCTTCGGATCTAATGTTGTCATCGGTTACTGCTGATTCCAGTTCGAAACGAAGAGACAAGAACAGTGGTGGAATTGGAGATAGACTGCGTGTCAAAGACAATTCATGGTTGGTTCTTTGCTTTTTATTTCTTTCACCATGTGATCGTTAATTTTTAGCACATGAGATTCAGAGATTTCTATCATTGGGAAACCATATGCTAGTCCGGGTTTAGGCCGCCAAGTAACAATACTTAGGCCGCTAAGATACTGCTTTGATCTTAATTTGCATGGTCAGACCCGATTTTTTGCTCAGTCGATTACACGGAAAGAACTTTTTACGATTTTACAATAAAGAGAAATATTACCGGGTGAGTAAAATACAAAAAAAAGAAAGAATTCCTGTTGAAAGGCCACTGCTCCCTGAATATCAAGGCAATAGTATTGAAAATTGTCTTGTTTTATTACCAATATGTTCACTTAGGTTCAGTAATTGATCCAGCTATAATTGGCCATTCCTTTCGGTAGATATGGGAGATTTTCTGCAGAAAGCCTCTTCCAAGAACCTGCAAAAACAAGGGAGAGCAAAATTTCCTCGGTTTAAAAATGATGACACTCACATGTATTCATGTATTTTCTCCTCTTGAGAGAATGGAATCCCCCTGAATAGGCTATTCATACCAAGGGGAAGACTTCTTCAGCCAGGGAACCGTGGCCTTTCAAATGGGGATTCTTTTTATTGGCTCATCCGGTAGTTTGTTTAAACGTTGCAACTTTCAAGAGCACCTGATGCACAGGTTACTACAATGGCCCAGTCCCGTTTTCTTATTGGCGTTTCACAACAAGAAAGCGCTCTGTAAATTTCTCTTGATTTTTTTGTTATTTGTAAATTCAATTCAATTCAGTTCAACTTTATTTTCAAAACAACAGTCGCTACAATATAGTAGACCTGTATTCCACATGACCCAAGAAAAGCACGGATTTTCTAGCGCATTGTAAATGAAATGAATTTTCTTTTTGCGTAAGACGCTGGAAAATAAGATTGGGCTTTTTCGTTTTTGCTGCAACGAGGCTGCATGAGTAATCACGGAATACTTCTCCAACTGCGAAGTCAAATCTTATTGAAAGAAGGTTTCTCCAAGATTTTGAAAACTTTATTCAACCTGGAAATTTCCCTGGTCAGTTTCAGTTCCTTCTGCAAATCAGTTTTGACAATTATTCCGATAATTCGCTTCTGAGTCATAGGCGGACCATCACAACCTTTTTGCAGTCCACGTTTGAAAAAATATACGGAACATGATACTAGAAATTTGTTGTTTGTGCCAAAGACTGATGTGCTGTTTTGAAATTCTGCTTGTGCAAGTCAAGCTCCTGCCTAATGCTTTGTTTTCTGATAAAACGTGAACTGAAAAAGTTGATATTTTTGAGCAAATGCTGGTGCAAATCATTTTTCTGGCAGATTTGGTGCTAGGAAAGTACGTTTGCTCAGTATCGGCGTCAAGTGTTTGAAAGGGTTAATGTCAATGGCTATTACATCTTTTAAACAAATGGCTTGAAAGAAACTTTAGCTACTTAGCTATAATTCTACTGCTGGATTTTTCTGAAATCTTTAATATTTTCGAAATTGCAGCAGATCCTCCCAATATCACAACCCACGCTAAAACATGCTGAAGTTATTGTTGTAAGACAGAAATGTTTGGAAAATTTGATCGGGATTTTAGGCCCGTTTTGAAGGTTTCTTGAAGGGGTATTCTCAAGAAAATCCCTCATAATTTCAGAACGGATTGGCCGATTTCAATGAGGTAAATTTTAGAATGAATTTGAAAAATTCATGGAAAATTGTGAAAAAATTTAAATCATTGTAAATCCTAAACTAATAGAGGAAACATTACATAACCTTCAAGAAAACCATAGTTTATGGAGGTCTACAATATGGTGGCAAGCAGAAATCTGTAGCTTTTGTAGTTTAGGATTTAGAAATTTGATGACGTCATAGCCTCAAATTTAATAAATGCCGCCATATTGAAACTAATCAAGATATCAATAAATTGCCACGGCAGATTTACAGCAAAAACCCTAAGTTCCTTCCAAGCTATTTATTTCAAAGAAAACGGCAATAGAATTTTACACCGACCTTTTTAAAGATTTGAGCCCTATGTTGAATTTGCACATGTCTACCATTAGGTAATATGTTTGCCCGTGGTATTTTGAACGGGGACTGTTTTTTACTCACCCTGTAGGATACATGTTTGAAGGGAGATCATATTTGTTTATTTTGTGATCTTCTTTTTTCTGAATCTTTAGTGACGACAGCATAATCTTGAACGATTCATTCTCCAACATCGATATGGATGACGAAATGAATATCTGTGATGCCACGTCAATCAAACCAATTGTGAAAACAATCAATTCTGTTCTTATCTTGGAAGTCATGCGACGTGAACGCCAAGATCAATCTAATCGTGCAGAGAAAGTATTGAGACTGTTTGATGAAGAAACATCCAAAGAAGCAATCTGTATCCTGAGAGATGATTGGGAAACAATGGACGTATTCCCTGGAGACTCAGTTTATATAACAGGTGACTAAGATTTGATTGGTCTAGAATTTTCTTGAAATCGGCCTTTGAAGGGGCAGTCAGATGCAAAACGCTGGTAATAGATTCTGCATGTGTGCTATCCCATAAGTATTTTTTTCAGTACTTTATTTTGAGTGGGTAGGAACCATTTGTAGCTACTTAAAGCTTATTTAAGTCCACTATGCATGCCGCATCCAGGCATGGGATCCCTAGTTTAACGTCCCTTCCGAACGACGGACAGGCGAGTTGCAAGGTCAAGCCTCCGAGGTCACTCCTCCGGAGTTTGACCTCGCTTGACCTCACTTAACTTCAGTCACCTGACCCCACAATGGTTTAATTTCCAAAACATGTTTACATTAACATTACCTTCCTTTTTGTTGTAATTCAAACGAAATTTGATGGGCAGCTAATCCAATATTGTTCTAGAAGGCTCTATCCACCTTTAGGTTTTAAGAAGCATCATAGATCTGATTGAAAAATCATATTCTTTGTTGGGTTTTTTGCCAGCTTCAAGCTGTCGCTCTTCGCAGCTTCAGAATTGCTCAGACAAGATCGCCGTTTGTGAAATTCAGGCATTTCCAATTAACAAAGTAACACAGCAAATACATATCGGTCGTATTTCTGTCTATTGCCCCGGTCTACTCTCTTACTCGCCAATTTGCATAGCGTTGTTTTGACCAGGAATGAGGCAGAGGTTGTGTTTTGTGTCTGAATGTTCTTAGTTGGATGAAACTTTGGAGCTTTAGGTCCTGGATTTGTTTATCGATCTCGTGATAATATGTTTTGCTGAAAAGTATAAAATAAACAAAGAAGGTGACTTTTCCAAATACACGAAAAAGCAATTAAGAATTTCATAGATAACGTTGGTATTTTGTGACATACGGCAGCTGCTTACTGTATCTCAATTCTCGAACATTGTCACAATTCTTGGGTCTTTTTCTACATTTTCTTCTAACACAGCTATATTTGATGAGTGTTAATTTCTTCACTTCTTTTTTTTTCATTTTAGACTTCGATCCTCGCCAAGAATCATCGATATGCCTTGATAATAGCTCGGATCATTATTTAACTCTATTCCCGGATACATTAGTCTCCGGGACGACTGTTTCAATGGGAATCACTTGTCAACGTCGTGCTTTCTTATCGGAAATATTTAAAACGGATGGCCCGAGTGAGCCAATGATTCTTGGTACTTTTATGCATGATATCTTTGATCACGTGATTCAAAATAAAGGTATGTAATTTGCATTCTCTTTAGATTTATGCTATTGACTGTAGGAAACACGTTAGTTGGTGCATTAATTGATAATGATATTCAAAAGTTACCTTGGTCTTCATTCCTCTCGCCTTTTGCTTGTTATTTTGCCTGAAATAGTCCTATTGTGCTTGCTGCATCCGCCATTTTAATCTTGTGAAGGCTTTCTCCCGTGCAGGGTAAAGGGAGGCCAATTGCGCAGCTAAAACTAACGCAACCTTTTGGCATGCATTTGCTGCGAAATTGGCCTTGCGTTACAGGAAGCCTCCCAGTTCACAAAATCAAAATGGCAATGCAGAAAGCACGATAGGACTATTTCAAGCAAAATAACAAGCACAAGGCGAGAGGAATGAAGACCAAGGTAACTTTTGACAAATTCGATTGGAATTTTTTTATTATCATAGGTTCATTTGGGGGTCTCTCTCCAACACAAAAGTAGAAGCCCTTCAACGTCTTCAAAACAGAGCACATTCTATTATAGAAAGGCAACAATCAAAGATCAGTGGTCTAGTGACTGGTTGACGGTAGAACAACTAATGAAATTTGACCGATCGGTTATGACCTATAAAATGACGA
Organism: Aurelia coerulea; assembly: GCA_039566865.1. Classification (NCBI taxonomy): domain Eukaryota; kingdom Metazoa; phylum Cnidaria; class Scyphozoa; order Semaeostomeae; family Ulmaridae; genus Aurelia; species Aurelia coerulea. Next base: position 12,135,376 of record CM076963.1, read on the forward strand.
ATAAGATTTGCCCTGAAAGCCTTTGGGATGGATATCAAACAAGAAACACGCACTCAAATTATAAAGCAAGAAACTGCACGGATATTCAAATTCCGAGATATAATCTTGAGTATTCAAAGAAAAGCTTTCATTATTCGGGTCTGAAAGCTTGGAACGAGATCCCTACTACCATCAGGGAGCTCTCTACTTAGCAACAATTTAAAAAACACCTCAAAATACATTTGAGGAGCTGAATTAAACTCAAACACGACCCCCTGGAAGATCAGCCCCACCCTAGAACGATGAATTTTATTTTTTATATATTTTTTGTAGGGTTTTTAGTTTTGTATATTTTGTTTTGCTGAAGGGATTTTATCGTGTATAAATAATGTATATAATAATAATGATAATATAATAATAATTGTCAAGTTATTTTATCAATACAAGTGATTTGTGCATTGCGCATCGTTCAGAAACACTTTGCTTTGTTTGTATTATACAGTGAGTGGTTGTTTATGTATTCTCTGCCTATTTCAGTATATGACACGAAGCTGCTAGAGAAGAAAGCCGGCAACTTGCTGACGCAATACAACTACCTTAACACGCTATACAGCCTGGACATAGATCAGAAAACGTTTGTTACTAAAGTAAAGGAACTGACGTCATCTTTGAGTACTTGGGCCAAGAAATTTCTTAAGGATGAGCCACAGAATGATGGTGGATGTGTTGATTTTAAGCATGGTAATCAACCGAATGAAGACTCCAGTGTCAGGTTAAGCGTTGCTGAAATTGTTGATATTGAGGAGAATGTTTTATGCCCATCTCTCGGATTGAAAGGTATGCAGATGATTCACATGTGAAGTTTTAAGGTTAGAAATATCCTGATGACTATGTTGTTTTGTTAAGTTTAGAAGACTGCCCTCTAAATTTACTCACAACTTTGACGGCCAATGATTTATTATGATTTATCATTAACAATTTGTGTAAAGTTGGCAACTTACGTAGCTAAAACGTAAAAAAGCTAATTGAAGACAATACGTAAATCAAAATATTACAGAAAAATGTATACAAGGTAGGCATGCTAATAAAATTACAAAGTTCAAATCAAATTACAAAGTTCATATTAAAAATCGTGTGAAACCATAAAAAGGCGAGTTGAGGAATGTACTGCGTGCAAAGTCTGCAGTCGCAGCTTTCATTACTTCAATATTTAATTTTGTTCTTAGATTGTTGTACATAATTTGAATTCTTAATTTCCTGCGGTAGAGAGTGCCACATACGCTACCCTCTATACCGGATTGTTTCAGTACCATTTGCGCAATAGACTTTTAAGCCCTCGTAAAAACAGAATCTTAATCGAACGATATTATGGTACATTTTGTAGAAATTTCGATTGTTCACAATAGTCGCAACTTTGATCTCTAACGCCACTCAATTGAACCTCTCGTATAAAATATACAAGAATATCGCTCAATCCAGGCTCTGTTGTGAATAGCTAAAGGTCTAGTTCCGCTTTCCTTGCCTTCACATGTTTGCCGAGAAGTTGCCAAAAAACGGTCTTGAAATCTTGAGTTATAGGATCAAGAAAGATCGGACCTCTTAGATTCAGCGAATCTTTTCAATTTTTCAAGATAGGATTGTTCTATTGGTTCTCCCAAAAGAGTACACGCTCTTAACAATTGCTTTCCATAGATTGTTCTGTTTCAACTATTTAGCTTCTTGATGATATGAAATGACATATTTCTTAAATTTCAATTCACAACAAAGAGAGACATAATTGTTGTCTCTCATCCTGAATTTTAACTCAGGTTGAATTTCCCATGTGAAGGCTCTCTTCGTTGAAAAATTTGACTGAGGTAGGATTCTGAGCAATGCTGAAATTTATATACCTTTCCTTCACTATTAACGATATGTGAAAGCACTCAGATTAAGTTTGGCCCTGCCCCATAGTGAGCTGCTTCTTATTTTGCAGGCAAAATCGATGCATCAGTGAACGTTAAAATTCACAGAGGAGGGCACAAAAAGTCGAGCGAGCAAATAGAGACTGAAACGTGCTTTTTACCATTTGAATTGAAAACTGGCAAGATGTTTTCGAAGCTAGGTATGGTTTGTAGAAGCCTTATCGTTCAATTATTAACTAAAACCAGGGCATAAGAAGATAAGTTACTGATCTCGGACATTTTCTTTACCAGGCTCAGCAAGAATGAAGTACAATGCCTGTTTTTTCGGATGCCAAATAACTTCTACTTAGACATTTTATCATGTTCATCTGGGTTGAAATGATTTTGCATTACACAAGTGCACCCATTTCCAATTACACTGTCTTGACCTGTGTGAATATATTTGTTTAACGTACCTGGAGATGTCCCTCTAGTTAGCTAAACATTCCTATGATTAAGAGTTCTTACAATGTATTTTTTTATGACCGAGTAGCTAAACTAAAACTGCGATTTGCAAATTATACTTTCATCTTGTTAACGTCAGCTAGAATTTTGCTACAGTAAAATTTTCACCGTTTTCAAGTTGTGTTGGTATCGTGTGAACGCAGTCTATATGTTCAGTAGTCCATTGTTTTGTTTGAAAGGAATTGTCTGCCTTTTAACTGACTTCGTTTATGTCATATACTTCTCGCAGAATATAGGTTGCCAACAAGAGTTTCCATACATTCTCAGACAAAAATAAAGTTGTTTTCAAATAGCTCCTGATTTAGCAAAAATGAGATATTTTTGATGTATTTTGCAACTGATTGCATGTGTGAATGAAGATATGTTTTTCAATTGCTATTTCAGGTTCAATCGAACATCGAGCTCAAGTGATATTATACACATTAATGATGTCAGAAAAATATGACTTCGATGCAGATGTGGGACTTTTGTATTACATGAGAACTGGCCATCTGCAAGGTGTGCCAGCTACGAGAAAGGAGAAGCGATCCCTTATCATCAAGAGAAATGAATTAGCTAGATATTTATCGAAGGATAATCAAAAGAACAGCTTATCCATGCCAGGTAATTAGAACATAGGGCTCAAGTCTTTGAAAAGGTCGGTGTAGAATTCTATCACCTATTCCTCTGAACTGAATGGCTTCAATGAAACTTGAGCTATTTTGCTATAATTCTGCCGTTGGACTTTTTTGAAATCCTCGTTATTTTTTGGATTAGCATGTTTTCTTCTTTTTCAGAATTCCAGAAGAATTTTGAAAAAAAAAACTTAAAGTTAGTTGACGGAGGTAAAGTGCAACTTCCGGAGCTGCATATGCAAGTCTAAAATTAGCCTATTGTTTCGACACGTGCGTCCAAATTGCTTAGCTAGATGAACGATTGCGTGCATAGGCGCTCTCTTTGTCTTATTTATAGATCGCCTCTACTTAGCTCCGTCAACTAACTTTAAAACCATCATAGTTTCTAAATTCGTTGACGTAGCATGAAATAGTTGTCAAGAAAACCACAGTTTATGGATGCCTAAAATATTGTATCAAGCAAAAATCTGTCACTCCTCTTATTTGCAGTTTAGAAATTTGATGACGTCACATCCTCAAATCAGTTGAAACATAAAATGTACTGTAATGTCGAAAAAATTCAAGACTTCTGAAAAATCCAATAGTAGGGTTATAAATAAGTAGCTAAAGTTTCTTTCAAGTCACTCAATTCAAAGAAATACGTCATAGAATTTTACACCCACCTTTTTACACCGATTTAGAGATTGGAACTTATGCTAGACAATTCCTTTATTGGAAAACTGTTTCTTGTTTTGTTCATTTCTATTGAAGGTGTTGTGGTGCAGTTGTATAATCCTCTGACTTTGCAGCCAGAGCAGTCAGGCGGACAGGGTTCGATCCGAGGTAGAGCCCCACAACTTGAGTGTCATGACAAGGGGTCGCAGATTCGATTAGGTCTTCTCTATTTCTGCAATCTCAGCGCTTAATCCTAAACACCGCAACTTCTCCTTCACGTTCATAGAAACATTTAAAGGAAAAATACCTCCCTGCATTACTATGTGCCACCCGCAGAGGGGGGGGGGGGTATTCAAGGTCGTCATCTTGCTCCCATTTCGCATGCTACTTGCAATTTATTAATGATATCTAGTATCAACAAATAGTGCAACAAAAAACATCAAACATGCAGCAATGTACAACTTAACACTAATAACAATAAACAATAAAACAAAAGACGAATATTTGATACTCACATAGTTGGCTTTTTTGACTGTCAAGTATCTGGTTGGCTGCAGCAGTTAATGCTCAGCACAATGCCCCATGAAAATGCATTTGGAGGAAAGTGCTGATCGTTATCACAGCCATTTAGTTCATCTATTCTACCTAATGTACTTAACATCCAGTCCTCTGCATGGCAAACTGCCTTTGACTTGAAGCAAAAGACAACAACGCAAATTTGAATGTACTAAATGACAGGTGAAAAAACTAAATCAAAGGGGGTTGGGCAGCTGTAATTTCAATACGTTTATTGATTTAGCCTCTTAGTCAATTCGATGTATGAATTGGAAAAATTTGGAGCCGTCCTTTGACAATCTTCGTTCCTTCCCCTGATAAGAGAAAGCTTTGGGAGCAACTGAGACTACTGAACATTTTACAAACTTATCTACAGGTCTTATAGATCTGGGAGCGCTCTTATCTAGTCTCATATTTTAAAGGAAGTAATAGTTAAGTATGAAATTCAATGAAGGGAGTGTCTTAATGGAGCCATACAACTGAATGAACTTCATTCGAGACGCGCGCAATGTTTCGTATCTTTTCAGAAAGAAGTTCATTGCATACCTGTTAAACTTTGGCAAACTATGCAAAAGCCTTTTTAAGCCATATGTATCATTGTGGCATGAATAATTTCTTTGAAGAAGTCTCTCCTTAAAATTTACGAAAATGCTATGTTTGTAGGCTTACTAAAAGATCTACGTACTTGCAAAAGATGTCCTGCGTTAAAAACATGCATGGTATATCATAAAGCTGTTGAGTATGGGACAGAGGACACAAGTGGAGTTGGAGAGTTATTCAATGAAATAACAGGTATGTCTGTGGAGCGATTTTTGTCAACATTGCTATTCATGCAGAGGACATGTCTCGTGGGGGTACACAAGGGCGGGCATGTCACACTGGGAACGATGGTCCTACCTTTGTCCGAAGACCGGTAGTTCATGAACAAATTTTGCACTACCTTTGTCCCAAAAACTGGTCGTCTTTGATGGCAAATTTCCGCTGTTATTTTTCTTCAATTTGGAGGACAATTTTAACATTATGTATCACTGACGATGTTTGTCCCAAAAACCGGTAGTTTCGACCAACTACTGTTTTCGAAGGCAAGTGGTAATTATAGATATGAAAATACAAGTGTCCCAAAACCGGTTGCCAGACAATGATAGGACCGCTTTGATGAAAAATTAGAAATTCTGGCCTTTTTTTAAGAAATTTGCCGGACAAAGGTAGAACCGCTTTAGTGAAAACTTGGAATTTCTGGTTTTTTTTCCGTAAATTTGGCGGATAAAGGTAGAACCGCTTACATGAAAATTTGAAATACTTGTCTTTTCTGCTTAAATTTGGAGGTCAAAGGGAGAACCAGCTTACAGATAAACTTCTGGATTTTGATGAGATAGGAGGTTAGCAAACTTGATTTTTGTGACAAACTGATGGAATAGGAAAATTGATATTCAAATTTCACTTTTGTCCCAAAAACTGGTTGTTTTTGACAGGAAAGTCGTACTATTTGATAAAAGAACTGGTTATTTTTTCCAGTTCCTCTGGACAAACATGGGGTAAAATATTTTACAATACTTGCCCGCCCCTGGGGTACATGAAACCGTTGAAAAGCATGGCTTTGCATTTTTTGACTGTTTAGGTCAGGTGTCAAAATAAGTCGAGTTTAAAAGCTTGGAAGCTTTTCAGGTCATTCCAAAACTTAGAGGATAGACAGACGAACATCGAAAAGGAAGGTTGCCGTCAAAGGAGCTGCGGGCAACTTGCAACTGATGGAGTTTGTGATGCTGTGTACAAAATTCTCACAGCTACAAGTTTCTCACAGCTGTTTTGGACTAAGTTTATGGTTTTCATTCAAGAGCAGGTTGTTCGTGAAATCGTTTCATTAGTTTCTGTCTGATTGGCAATTGCTACCTAGCCTCTCCCTACTCACTCCCACATATAATTGCAATTTTTTGCAACTTTTTGCTGATTCTTATAGAAACCTGCAGAAATTTTCTGAAGATTTACCTCAAAAGAAGATGGCATCGTGCTTTCACGCTGCTTTGACGTCATGCCGTCTGCATGAATTTTTGTAATCTCCTCATCGTATGACCAGCGTTGAGTTCATTGCAGCCGCAGATCCACTAGGTGGCTTTAAAGGGCTGTACAAGCTAATCTTGTAAATACTATGACTTTCTCGCCCTAGTGTAGACAAATAACTGTAGATACGTTGCGAAAGAATGATTCTCTATCGGTTTGAATTCCTATAATTAGCCAATACAATCAGACTGTTCTTGTACATTGAAAGTAGGTAATTTGTCATCGTTGTGCATATTCCAAATAAACCTATTTCGTCTGACTTATTTGAAATTAAATGAATTCATTATGTTATAGATCATCTGACTGAGAGAGACATGAATTATTTTCGGAAATGGCATCGGTTGATTATGTTAGAAGCTCGAGAAGAGTCACTTTCAAATGGACAGAAAAAGATTTGGATGAAGACCAGTGAAGAAAGAGAATCGAACAGAAAATGCTTCAGCAAAGTTGTGTTAAAGAAAGAAAATAAGATTGGTAAGTTATGATGTTTCCAAAATCACCGAGAGTATTATCCCCAAAACTAAGCAATTCAAGCATGGGCAATATTGCGCCGTTGATGTGGCTTATGTTATGATCAACATAGGCCACATCAAAAATTGACAAATATCTGTTGCGTATCGAGGGGCGAGTGTTTGGAATGGTCTAAATCACCAAATCTAACTGTCTTTTTCGTTATCAAATTTCAAATTAAAACTAAATGAAGGTTTATAACAACCAATTTCACGATTTCTTTTCTGTAGCAATGTGATAATTTTTTCTTCAACATGATTTTTGCTTTCTTTTTTACTAGGTTTTCTGTTGTAGCTAATTAACAGTGTTAACAGTGTTGTTAATTAAGTAGTATTCGTTGTATTTTTCTTTCTATTTTAACAGGGCACATTGTCAATGTTTTCACCCTGTATAAAGAATTTAAAATAATAATAATAATAATAATAATATAAAAACACCACTGTTTATTTGAATACGTTTCGATAAAAATCTTCTTCAGTTCAACTAAACCAGAGGACAGCTGAGTATTTATACATTTTAAAAATCTTATTTACATGACAATATATTTACACAACCTAAGCAAAAATCATGCCAAATTATATTACAAACAATGAAATAGCATTTACCGCCACCACTGTTAAAAGAAAGTTTTTAAGTTTTAGATGACTCCCAGTAAACAACCATTTTGAGATATATGCGTGGCACCATTAATTAGCACACCTGGGACTGGAAACTCTTCTGTTATTGGAGCCAAGACCTTTGAGAAAAGACACCCGCCCAATAGCCCTCTAAGGATTTGCAGAACAGCTAAAAACTATTTTAGCTAATGCTAAATCCCAGATGGCAAGGTAGGGGATTCCACCCTACCACCATGTGCGTAAAAACACAAAGCCAAAGGTTGAAGTGTCCCACCCATGCAGATCCTAGCTTCTAAATGTAACGATAGAATTTATGCCGACCCGCAAGCAAACATATCGAGTTCAATATCTGCTGCTCTTTCGTTCAGGCCAGCAGGTGAAAACGTACCAAGTTTGTATTGCCAAAACAACTCTTTCCTACGAAGGGAAAAGACATTATCTGCCCCATCGATTATCCTAATACTAACCGAAAAGTTACCCCCATGTTGTTCCTCGAAAAAATGGCTGAAGAAACCAGCCTGTGGAACGGGCTTTCCCGTCGCCAGACTTCCCTCATAATAATAATAATAATAATAATAATAATAATAATAATAATAATAATAATAATAATAATAATAAGAATCAAAATTGTAGTCTTACTCACTGTATGTTGTCTCTCTTCCACGGGATTGGAGTAAAGTTTGATAATGCTGTTATTCCTTCGTTATTCTCTCATCACAACAAGGATCGAATGCCGCCATTGTTCAAATACGGTTAAACCGTTGGAGCTCATACGCGGCGATGCGTCTCATTTAAAGTATGGCTGCGTAGGAGCTCCGAGTTATGAGACAAATCAACATAATTCGATTATCTTAAGTAATACATTTTGAATAGTATCAGCACTTTTTTCTGAAGCTTCAAATGCTGTAAGTTGTGGTGATTAAGCCTGGATAGCTTTGTAATACAGGGTGTCCCAAAAAAATTGTGCCCCGTTTGCCTAAAGATTGCAACAAAACGGCAAAAGATTCTCGCCAAAATTTTATATGATGTTGCTCTTCAGATGTTCAAATAATGTTTACTGCCATCCCCGTAAAAATCCGTTGAAAAATGATGGAGCTATGACCTTCAGAAGACCAAATTTGCCTGATGACTGAAACCCAGCGGTCGGCCATTTTGTCTCACTATCTTACAGTGATAAGTAGCTTCACGTGAGGTAAGAAATATTTTCTGTGAGTTCAGAATTAGTGGAACTCTCTGAGGATTATCGGAATTTTTATCAGAGGTATGATACATTTGAGGCTGCTGTTTCATTTCATCCATGAAGCTACGTATCACTATAAAATAGTAAGAAAAAATGGCCGACCGCTGGTTTCAGTCATCGGGTAAATTTGGTCTCCTGAAGGTCATAGCTCCATCATTTTTCAACGGATTTTGATGGGGATGGTAGCAAGCGTTAATTGAATATCTGAAGAGCAACATCATCGAAAAGTTTCGTGAGAATCTTTTGCCGTTTTGTCGCAATCTTCGAGCAAACGGGGCACAAATTTTTTGGCACACCCTGTAGATATCTCATTTGTTATAAGAGAAAGCTGTTCAATATATCTTTTAGCTTATTGTACGAAAGAGTCTGGATCGAGCGATATAAATCTTGCAGAAATATGGGGAATTTTCGAAGGAGAACAACTGTAATAGAAGCTCTATACCGTGCAGCGAACTTTTTTGCATAAAAACACAGAAAAAAACATAGCTCGATCCGGTAGAAAAGCTAAAAGTCTGTTGTGGAAATATTTTTGAAAATATGATAGAATAGTCCTCAAAAAATCTTTGCCTCTCTGCTCAGGTGAAGATATGTGGGAGTACACATTCGGCAAGAAGGATCCCATATCTAGTGGTATGAAGTTTTGTGATATGAACATTGGTTCAGCGGACAGGGTTATCATCAGTGAAGAAAACTGCAAAACGTTCGGAACCAATACGGGTAAGTTAATTGTTGGCATAACTAAAAGGTTTGGGATGGTTTTTTGTTATGGCTGTAAATTTAGACGCTTTATATATAATGAAATTTGAGTTACACTTAACAGATACACTGAACAAATGACACATTGTGCTATTGACAGCTGGAATGGACACATGGTAATCGAAATCCTACTACAGGGCCGTAGGAAGCAGCTTCGGATTGGGGGGGGGGGGGCAATTGTTCTTGAAACAATGGAGAACAATACATCTAGGTAATGCTTGTGACGTAGCACCATTGTTCTCAAAATTATTGGGGGGGGCTTGAGCCCCCCTGCCCCCGCTTCCTACCGGCCTGTACTATGAATAACACTCACAATAAATCATCACTAAATAGCATAGTTTATCAACAAAAATTACTGCAAAACGCTACGCAACGAAGGACGGAAAAGAACGGGCGCTGCAATTTACTCAAAATTTAAGGTAATTCCGCTCTCTGCCCAACGAGCACGGAAATGGGCCCTCAGAAACACATCCAAACAACCACAAATAACATGGGAAACAATCAGTCTATCTAAATTTTGACTTCTTATCGCCATTTTAACTCTTTGGATGATTCAGAAGATTGTGAAAATCAAATGTAGCACATAATTTAGTAAGAAGGAAAGCGACGAAAATCACGATTAGGACCAGCCCAGCAGATTTGTTGATAACAAAAATGACAACTGATACAAACTTGCCAACTTTATTTTTTATTTGTCATGGCCTAGTCTTAGTCTTAGTTAATGACCAACTGGCATTGTAAATTATTATATCTTAATCAACTGGGAAATGGTCAACTGAATTCGTATTCTTTGTCAACATATCTGCTGGGCTGGTCCTAATCAGCATAGGGCTCAAATCTTTCAAATCTTTAAAAATGTGGGTGTAAAATTTTATGGCATTTTTCTTTGAATTGAATGGCTTGAAAGGAACTTATGGTGCTTTGCTGTAAATCTGTCGTGAAAATGTTGTGATATCTTGAGTTTTTTCAAAATGGCGACAATTTAATTATTTTTGAAAGAATTCATGGAAAATTTTGAGAAAATTTATATCATTGTAAATCCTAAACCAATTGAGGAAAATGATATAAACTTCAAGAAAACCATACTTGATGAAGGTCTACAATATAGTGGCGACCAGAAATCTGTAGCATTTCTGGTCTAGGATTTAGAAAGTTGATGACGTCATAGCCTCAAATTTAATAAATGCTGCCCTTTTGAAAGTAATCAAGATATCAATAAATTTCCACGGCAGATGTACAGCAAAAACCCTGAGTTCCTTCCAAGCTATTTATTTCAAAGAAAATTGTAATGGAACCTTCCACCTTTTTAAAGATTTGAGCACTATGTTGTCCTAATCATGATTTTCGTCACTTTCCGTCTTATTAAATTCATGTTCAAGCTGCCTTTCCCAAACGATGCTTCAATAACATATACTATTCCGAAAATGGTAAAGAATGTGAACATTAAAACAAGGAGTGGCACTTTCCTCATGAATACTTGACCAGTCAACTTGAAAGTTTGCATTCTCTTCGTTTTCATAGCAAATCCTTTGGCTAGAAACCCATTGGAGGCATTTCGGGGCTTTCATTCTTGATCCATTCTCTAAGCTTCAGAATGCCATCAACACGACTGAATGACACTTTTAAGACTGAACAAGCCTCAGGGTTGTCATAGAAAGGGTTATGAAAAGGAGACAATGTCTCTCACTGCCAGAGTCCAGAAAATGACCAAACCTTTCTCTGAGTGCCAATCTCGTTATTCAAACCTCCCTCATGTTATCAAGACAAAATATCCAGATTTTTCGAACTCCTCGCGTTGCTTAGAACCCTAAAATTTACCAACCAGGTACTGTTGTCAAAATAACCCAGATTTCCTAGGGTCGTTATAAGGATTACTAAACCTTCCTGCTTCCCCCCATCTGACCTTAACGAGCAAAATCTTCCCCCAGCTCACAGCCGTGAAACAGTGGCTTTTCTGGACTCTGCTTTGTGCATTGACTTATTACTGCTAATGATATGACTGACATGAATTTACTCTTGATTTTTGAACTTATCTTTCAAGGATACGTTCAGTTCGTCAGCCAACAACAAGTGTGTATAAGATGCCAAGAAAAACTAAGAACGAGGTAAGTGGGGTAAAGGAGACTATTATTTATCGCAACCATTATTTCAGAAGCGATAGGTTTTAATGTTTTTTTACCACTGTCCCGTCTACTTGAAGACCAAAATGCGTTCCGACACTTGGTGTTGTGGCGCAGTTGTGTAATCCTCTGACTTTGCAGCCAGAACAGTCAGTCGGAGTGGGTTCGATACTCGGTAGGACCCCATCACTTGAGCGTCATGACAAGGGGTCGCGGACTCCATTAGGTCTGCTCTATTTCTGCGATCCCAGCGCTTGGTGCTGAAAAACGCAACTTCACCTTCACCTTCACTTGAAGGATCACCAGCTGGATTTTACAGCAAATAACCTCCTTCCTTCTTTCGTCTATATCTATGATTAAAGTAATCACATAATGTATCACCATCTTGAACGTGCAGGAGAGACTATGTGATTGCAGCTCACTATGAGCCATGCAATCCCACAGTTACAATTATGTTATACTGTTATCCCCGTTTGAAAATCACTTGATTTATATCTTGACTGGTATTCAAGAAATTTCCGATACTGTTTACCATTATTTCATTCAAATGCTTTTTACGTTTAGCAGCAAGATCCTTGTGTGTCTCAGTCCGACTGATGTCTAACGGTAGCTCATTGTACACATATGCCCCATTTACACGTTACCGTTTTCATTCCATATCGGATTGGGGGTGGCAATCCGATATAATCTTTGTTCTGTTTACATGATACCGTTTTCTTTTCATATCGGATTGGGGTTATTTTTACACGACACCGTTTTCAATCGGATTGGGGTTCTGCTTACACGGAAACGCTTTGTCTTGTGCTGCGGAGGATTCGCCTTTTGAGACCCACTGTGCAGTAATATCACTTTTTCGATCGCAAAAACGTAATTTTTGATGAAAAAGTAGGTTTTTCGGCAAAAAACTAGATCCTTCGTTCGTTTTTCTGCACAATTCCCTTTTCAATCGAAAAAAAAGTGTGTTTTTTATTGGAAAAATAGACACATTAGGCGCAAAAAGTTTCGGACGAATGAATTTCAGACAAATGCTTTCGGTCAAAACATTCTTGGACTTTTCCCCCGAAAATTCGGTCGTTTTACATACATTTTGGTGACTAAAACGACAAATTTACAATTTATTTTGCACGTTTCATACTTAAAAAATGTCATCCATTTATGGTTTGTGCATTGCTTTCAATGAGTTGCTCGTCAGAATTTGCACAAGTGAATATTGTTGAGGAAGAAGGAAATGATTATAAGATGGGATTACTTTCAGTTTCTGTAAACGGATGCTTATAGAAATGAAGATTTATATCAAGCTATCACGTTGTTATCTAACATTTGAAAACGATCTATTTTTCAGTGCCAGATGAATAGGAGGCTCGCAGGATTGATAAAGAGGTTCCGTTTTGAGTTGATATTGTAAACAAGAGGCCAATCCGATATGAAATGAAAACGGTCTCGTGTAAACAGAAGGCCAATCCGATATGAAACCAATCCGGTATTAAACGAAAACGGTATCGTGTAAACGGGACCTCAGTTGTGATATACAACAGACTGAAAAACGTCTTAATTTTTGTTGATTTTCTTTTCAGGAGGGATCTCTACTCAACATTGTTTCGAATCGAAAAAGACGACAGCTTAACTAGCTACAAGATTCCTTTAGCCAATGTCATGAAATTGTTTTCATCAAGAAGCGAGAATGATGCTCATCTACGGGATCTCATTATAAACCAAATGGCACCTGCTTTTTCATGGTTTGATTGCAAGATGCTGCTTGACAAGAAGGAGTTTGAACCAGAAGCTGAGATTGGTGTCAATATGTGAGTGTAGAGTGAAAGTTTCCTCAATTGGGAGTGCGTGGGTGGACATAGTTATTGCTCCCCGTGGTCTTGTCCTAGGGGTAGAATAGATTAGCTTATAAGTAGAGTAATTCAGTAAATATATACGGCAAATTTTTAGCAGAACGTATAAAAATATAGAAATAAAGAAAAAATTAGGAGTAAGACCATTTTCCGGCTGCTCTGCAAGATTGATTTTTTTAAACTTTCGATTTTACCACTTGTCTATTTCGAAAATCACCAGAAAAATACGAAACAATTCTTTAATCCTTTAGCTTAGAAAATGTTTTTGTACCGGGTGAGTCAAAACGAGAATCCCAGTGTAAAAGGCAATTTGTCCCTTTGTATCAAAATGATAATATTGGCAAATGTATTATTCAATAATGGACATGTTCAAATCGATTTTGAAATTTACCGGACTGAAATCGACCACTCCGGTAAATCCTGAACTTAATGGAATATATTGACAATAAAACAAGAAAGTTTTCAATATCATTGCTTTGATATTCAGGGAGCAGTGGATTTCCAAACAGGGGACTCATCAGGTAGAAAATCCGTCATAATTTCAGAATAGAGTGGCTGAGTTCTGTCAGTCAAATTTTGAGATTTATTTGAACATATAACGTATTTACCAGTTTTATTGACTTGATATCTAAGGAGCAGTGGCCACACAAACGGAGATTGTTTTTATTGACTCATCCGGTATTAACTAGTTCTTTTATTTTTGTAGGTCAACATATGAGAGAGATGGGCAGAACTATTTTGTAAAGGATTCTCAGTTGAGACAAATTGAATCCGTGTATCGTAGACTGAATCCGGACCAGCGGTATCGACTCAACAGTACTTTTATTTTTGTAGGTCAACATATGAGAGAGATGGGCAAAACTATTTTGTAAAGGATTCTCAGTCGAGACAAATTGAATCCGTGTATCGTAGACTGAATCCGGATCAGCGGTATCGACTCAACAGTACTTTTATTTTGTAGGTCAACATATGAGAAAGATGGACAGAACTATTTTGTAAAGGATTCTCAGTTGAGACAAATTGAATCCGTGTATCGTAGACTGAATCCGGACCAGCAAGGAGCGGTGGACCAGTGTCTTTCTGCAAAAGATTATGTGATGATACTAGGAATGCCAGGAACTGGGAAAACAACGTCGATCGCATGCATAGTGAATATCTTAGCGGCTTTGGGGAAGACTGTTCTTATTACAAGCTACACACATACTGCTGTGGATAACATATTATTGAAGATGAAAGAGGTCAGAGAAAATATATCGTTTCCGTTTGAAACATGTTTAGTCTTTGCCCTAAAAAATGAAATGTAGGAACAACGGGAGCTGTTGGAAATTTTAATAGCTTACATCCAGCGCTCATAGATCAGGGATATCTCAATCTACAGACTGTACAGAAAGAGGCTACTGGTCGAAAAATGTTTGAGCAGCCGAATTTTAAGGTGTTTAGTGAAGGCGGCACAAGTTTGAAAAATGACCAAAATCTGATTTTGAAATTGAATTGAAATTCGGAAATCATATTTTGTCGACATTCAAAACAGTTTAACAATAAAAGCAACTTTGTTCAAAATGAGCAAAGGGCAGTGCCAAAGTGGTTTGAAAGCCTAATTTTGAGACAAATTATTTTAGTAGCTTTATAAATGTTGCCTGTAAGCACCAACATTGCATATTTAAATTTGTAAACCATGGTTTGCTGCGTTTTGTCAGATGTTGGAACAGTCTCGAAATTCACAAAAAATCTCAAAAATACCAGAAAAGCTACAGATTTTGCTTACCGCCATACTGCAGACCTTCGTGGAATGTGGTGTTCTTGAAGTTGTACCACTTCTCCTCTATTATATTTAACGATTTAAGGTGTTTAAAGTTTTTCAAATCTTGTCAATAATTTTCTTCAAGATATCAAAGATTGGCAATTAAGATGATAGCAACGTGCCTGAAGTTCTTTCGGGCTTCTTCAGGCCTTTAAACCAAAAGGAAGATGCAATAACTACTTGTATGTAAAGATTTCTAGTTCTTTGCTATGGAGAGAGAGATTAAGGCAAGGCCTCACGACAGACTTCGTCGACATCGAGATAGGAAACAGTCACGCCCTAAGAGCTGTTGTGTTTTCTATCGAAGCTTAGACCCTCAAGCCTTGCCTAGTTTCCTGTCCATAGCTAAGAACTACCGGATGAGTCAGAAAAAAGGATCTCCGTTTGAAAGGTCACGGCTCCCTGGATATCAAGACAATGATATCGGCAAATATATAGTTTAATGGTAGAAATTTTCAAATCTACTATAAAATGTACGTGACTGAAATCGGCCACTCATTTCCGAAATTGTGAAGGATTTTCTCGAGAAAGCCTCTTCAAAAAAACCTCCAAAACGTGCCCAAAACCATGAAAAGATTTCCCTAACATTTCTGCCTTACAATGGCCTTACAGCAATGACTTCTGGACGCTTTAGCACCTGCTATCCTCTTGGGAGGATGAACAAGTCCTCCCCCTTGTATCGATGACCTATTCAGGGGGATTCCATTCTCCCAAGAGTACAAAATACATGAATTTATGTGAGTGTCATCAATTTTAGGAAGGAAAGTTTGCCCATTGTTTTCATTCGTTTTTACAGGTTTTTGGAAGGGGCTTTCTGTAGAAAATCACGCATATCGACGGGAAGGAATGGACGATTAAGGCCGTGTAAATTACTGAACCTAATTGAACATATTGGCAATAAAACAAGACAATTTTCAATGTTATTGCTTTGATATTCATGGAGCAGTGGTCTTCCAAGCGGGGATTCTTTTTCTCATTCACCCGCTAGAAATCGTTACATGTACAATCTTTTTTTAACATGCTACGTTAGGGAGCTTCTCTGTTCGTCGTATAATGTTGAAACATAACGGTAGGCGAACTAACCAACTTTGAAGGTAACATTGAAGGTTTTTCCTTTTCAGATGAATCTGGATTTTATTAGGCTTGGTCAAAAGAGTAAAGTTCACACAGAAATACAACCATACATTGTTGAAAATTTAACAAGTAATGTGAAAACTGTACACGAACTTGAACGCTTTTACAATACAAAGGTAAGTGCTTCAGACTTGTTTTTCTATGGTTGTGTTTCCCTTGTGTGTTTATTTTAAAGGAGCCTTTGCAACCGGCATGCTTTGTGAATGCAGCCTTTCGGGTATCTTTGTTGTCGCCAATTTCCTGGTTCACGAAAGTGGCCGCACGTGAAAGGGGCTCCGTCGTCAAACAGTATGCAAATCCGTAAGCTCGCACGTGTCGGGGATTATCCATTGTTCATCCATTGTTCTCTGCAGTTTGTTTGGTGGCGTCACCCAAGGCACAAAAAAGTGACCATTAAAAATCCACGTATATCCGAGCAATCGTAGAAGATATGAATGTTTGGTTTGTTCCTAAGTGAAGTACCCCGGGGGGGGGGGGTACTTAGTATATTTGTCCGACGGGGATGTGCCGTTTTTAAGGGTATGGTTTTCACTAATTTTTTCTAGCACAGGATAGCACAATGAGGCAATTTTTCTAGAGCAGGTTGTCAAAACATGTCAAAGGGGAATATTCTGCTAGATCGGGTCATTAATCGGTCAAATTTCATGTTTTTGAGTATACTTTTCACCAAATTTTTCTAGGACAGGTTATCATTTTGAGCGAAAAATTCTGGAGCAGGGTAAAAAAAAAATTTTCGTGGGCACACACCCGTACAAATCTAAGTCAAGTACCCCCCCCCCCCCGGGTGAAGTACAAAGATTAATGCCCAAACAGCAACTTTCATTTTGAAAAAATACGAAAATCCTGTGTGATCTCACCTTTCAAAAAATGCAAAAATCATCGTTTTATTTACATTTTGACGACGGAGCCCCTTTAAGAGTTGACGCGTGCGCGTTTTGCTGGCTGCAAAGGCCCTTTTAACTGCGCAAGCCTGCAAGCACGTTTTGATCCTTACGCTTTCTATTCTATTGTGCGTTATGTACATTTTAAAAGAAAAATAGCGATTTTTTATTCATAAGACATGTTTTGGACATAAGCCATCATCAATTGAATAACTAATTATGTTAAAAGCTTCGGCTTTGAATTTGACCGATTAGCTTTTAAATGCGTACGGACGTTCTTTCTAATATTGTTTAGCAATTCAACTGATCATGGATGATGATGTCCGAAACATGTCTTGTAATTTGAAGTTATTTTGCTAAGATTTCGAATGAGAATGCTACTTTCACTATATTTCATTTTATTTATATCATTTTGAATATTCAGTAAATTGTATTCAAGTATCCGTAATGTCTATCTTCTGCAACCCGTTTTTGATCCAACTATCACATTACAGAACATCGTCGCAACGACTTGTCTTGGTGTCAATCATCCATTGTTTTTAAAGAAAAGATTCGATTATTGTATTGTTGATGAAGCGTCACAAATCACTCAACCTGTTTGTTTTGGTGCGATACGAAGTGCTGATGTTTTCGTATTGGTTGGAGATCACTACCAACTTCCTCCACTTGTTCAGAGTGTTGAAGCAAAGTATGTATGGTACATCCATTTTTATTTCTTTTTGAAGATATTTAGATTAAACAAGGTTTTTTTTATATATAATATATTCCAAATAAAATTTACAATACACATTACGAACTACATTACTTACAAAATTGCTGCTAGGATCACAGAAGAGCATAGGTTCCAAATCTTTAAACAGGCTAGTGTAAAATTCAGTGGCATATTTCTTTAAACTGAATGACTTCAAAGAAACTTTTGCTATTTTTCTATAATTCTACCGTTGGTTTTTTTGAAATCTTCAATATTTTCAGAATTAGAGTGTTTTACTTCTTTTTCAAGAATTCAAGAAAAATTTTCAAAAAACTTAAAACCGTCATAATTTCTAAACTGTTTGGCGCAACATGAAATGATTTCGTAAAAAACCATAGTTTATGGATGTCTACAATATGGCATCAAGCAAAAGTCTGTCGCTTTTTTGGTTTATGATTTAGAAATTTAATGACGCCACAACCACAAATGAGTTGAAATGTAAGATAGGCTGTAATTTCCAAAAATATTCAAAGCTTCTAAAAAGTCCCACGGTAGAATTATTGGTAAGTATCTAAAATTTCTTTCAAGCCATTCAATCAGAGGAAATAGGTCATAGAATTTTACACCCTCCTTTTTACGCCGAGTTAAAGATTTGGAACCAATGCTTCACGGAAGTAGCTAAGTTTCCTGCAATTTCTGAGAAACAGGATTACTTTTTTTTAAATCGTCTTGAATTTGGTATCATTTTGTTCTGTGTTTACCCTCTTAATGAATGGACAATAACTTTCATTTTCTGATCGTACAACTTACGCAAACCTTATTTGTATTAAATGTGGTCATTTCATTCTGGGTTTAATTCCTTTCATTCATGGACAACAAGTTTCTTTTTATGATGGTATCACTTACGCAAGACTTGTTTATATAACTGTCGGTATCATTTTAGTTCTGTGTTTACTCTCTTTATGCAGTAAATTTCTTTTTTATGTTGGCATTTCTTGCTCAAAACTTATTTATATCGCTTTTAGTGCCATTTTCCTCTGGGTTTACCTAGCCAATGAGTACACCAATTGGGTGGTGGGTGGATGGGGTCCTGCTGTGTGGATGGGGTCCTGCTGTGTGGATGGGGTCCTGCTGTGTGGATGGGGTCCTGCTGTGTGGATGGGCGGCTGCTGGCCTTTAGTTTCATGTGTTATCCCGGTGGGGGTGGCACGTGTGGCGAGGGGCGGCGGCTGTTTGTCCGCGCGTAGGGCCCTCTGTTAACTGCCTTGCATCTATTTTCTCCCAAATTATAAAATGCTTTGATGTCATTGCCTGACATCAAATGTGAGACAGACATTAACTTTTTCTTTTAGTTTGTTGTTCTTTCCTTCAGTATATTGTAATTTGTGAATTGTAAGTGCCTTCATGGTGGGAACTCCGATGACCTGGTGTCTATTCCCGCCATGATAGGCACAGTAAATGTACTTGTTGAGTTTGTTATATTTTAATTGATTATATATGAAAAAAAGTACATCAATGATTCAAATAAGAAAGGGTCTATGAAACACAGGGCATAAAATTGTTACGGCCTTCCAAGTAATCATTTCTAATTATTTCAATCCTCTTTTCAAATAATGTCTGAAACGCGTCTCAACAATGGCTGGATAAATTAAGTGCCAGAAATTTGGGAACTGTTGCAGCAAGCTGTCGCTCTTTGTTTCGTAGAGGCTATCGATTCGTCGGCCAGATTTACCTTCGTAATACCCACTGTCAACCATCATCCTTTGTGGGTTAAATGAAAAGCCAGATCCACAGTAAATCTCATATCCCTAATCAATTATTTTTGAAATTGAAAGCCCCTTGACAGTATTTTTTGCAGCGGGGATTCTGAACGGGGAGCAGTGGCAGCATCAATTGTTGTTGCTGGTGTTCCCTCGTCTGGAGCTTCTGTTGTTCAGCATCATACAACCATGCCAGCCCGACATCCGATGTGAAACGGATTCAAGCATTTATCAGTATTCAATCGAGTTTTTGTAATGGTTTCTTAGTTTTCATTTGGCTCTATTTTTTTTCATTTTTTGTAATAGTCCAGTTTATATAAATGTAGCTTTCAATGTCTTTCATTTTTCTTTAAAGGGCCTCGGTGTTGTCATGTATATTTTTCTTCTCTTCGTATCGTAATCGTAGTATTGTAAAGTAGTTTAAGTAGTGTAATTGGTAATGTGTCATGTAAATTTTTAGATGGAATATAAAAAGCAAGACAAAGAGAAACCAGGCCAAAAATGACTTTCAGATGGTATGAAAGTCGACCAAGGCGCCACAAAGTTAGGAATGCGTTTTAAAACAATTTGACATTAACTTTCTTTTTTGTGTTACAGGCAAGCTGGCATGGATATAAGTTTGTTCAAACTCCTGTCAGAGAAGCACCCATCGGCAGTTGTCAGCCTTCGCTACCAATATCGAATGCACGAGAACATCATGTCATTAGCAAACACCCTAATCTACGGTTTTAGAATGCAGTGTGGTACGAGCAAAGTTGGAAGTGAGCTTCTTGAAATGCCAGGGTTTCAAAGGAGAGGGCAAAATTTCGATGATAGTAGTGGGAAAGGTATGGTATATTCTCTTTGTTTCAACCATTTGTGGAGTTATTCTCATATACTCTATTCCAGTATTCATTTTGTATTACGTTCACCCGATGCCGGCGCAATACACGATTACGTTAAAGTTTGCCGCGAGGAACTCTTTACCAACATGCATTGCGTTTGCATTCTGATAGAATTTTCATTTTCATGTTAATTAATTCAAAGAGGGTTGCCCCTCAGCAAAGGCTGATTTTCAAGGGGCCCTCCTATAAAAGTTTTAATTATAAACTACAATAAATGAAACCTACATTTTTAAAAACCATAAAGCTAAAATCCTATTTACAATAATTGGTTTTTTGCTTTATGGTTAACATCGTTAACAATTCTTAAATGTACAGCAATGCATCTTGGCAACAAATGTGATGGAACAAAAATTATCAGCACAGTTTGAAAATGATAGAGGATTCGACGGAAACAATCTCTTTGCAGTCTCTGTGACAAATGTGACAAAGAGGCTGGATTTTGACGACGAAGAAATTTATTTAAGCCTAAGGAATCAATCAGCCTCTTTTCGAAAGCGTTGACAATTTCTTATTTGCTGTTTTCCAATGTATACATGACGCCCGTTAAAATTGGGCTTTTTAAAATTCTATCATTGAGCTATGCCATTTTGCTAATACTGTTTTCGTATGATTGGGATGATATCTGTGAGACTTTTATGTCGTTTTCAAATTGTGCCAGTATCATGTGAACGCAGCTTTATTCGAATTTTGCTGTATTTCTGAAATTTTCCAGATTATTTTGTAGGCTTGACACCCATATTCCCTGCTCCTATAGTTATGCAATTGCTCCTGGCGTCAAATAAAAGTAATTCCGAACTGAGTAGAAAGAGTTGATATTTTTCGAGGTCTACTTTTATGACAGAGATCTTTGTGCTGCAGACTGGAGCTGGGAAGACGTTTGGTTTGCTTTCATAGCAAGGCTTTCTTTGGCAGAAAATTCGGAATCCTGGTTTTTGAACATTTTGTGCACGTGTTCTTGTTAAGCAATGTCTGGTTGTTGTTGTTGTTGTTGTTGTTGTTGTTGTTGTTGTTATTGTCGTTGTTGTATTGCAGAACAAAATTAACTGGTCGTAATTGTAATCTTGAACCTATTTTACGTATTTTTCTTGCAGAAGCATCTCTCTCAAAGATTCTCAATCCAAAGAACCCTGTTGTATTTGTAGACACAGATGCAGCCTCATGCTTAGAAGAGCTTGCAGGAAATCACATCGGTAATGAAATGGAGGCTGCACTCGTCAGCCAGATGCTCGCAGGACTTATTGCATGTGGTGTTAATGCAAGAGATATTGGGATAATTTCACCTTACAGAAATCAACTGAAAGTCATAGAACAGACTTTAAAGGGTGTTGTTAATGATGATGAAATCCGAGATGTTGAGATCAATACGATTGATAAATATCAGGTACGTCATCTTGTAATGGCCATAAAACATAGTAAAACAAGTCCTGGTTGTAGTTATCTACATCAGATCATGCCCAGTTACCTGCATGCAGATTTTACGAAAGCGAGAAAGTAAAGCCTGCACACTGGCCCCTGGTTCGATATTTTTCCTTGAAATGCTTTGCTAGTGTACCCGCTGACTCTTATTGTCTCCTTGCCAATGAACATATTTTTTGTATTTCTCAAAAGCATTTTTTTGCAGAATGATAAGTCATGAGCTGCCTCAGTTACTGTATGAGATCAGCTACAATATTTTTCTCACGTTTTTCGTTGTTCCAGCACCTCTGAGGGGACCATTATGGATTTAAGGTCATCTTGACCTTTTAATGCTATCCCTACCACTGTAATTAGGGGTGTTTCACCTTTACGTTTTTAACCTATTATATTGTATTGTATCTATTTTCATATTATATACTTGAATATATTTTTAAGTGGCAAATGATACATACTTACATACATACATCTATCAATAAATAAAGATTTGAAAAATGTAGACATTTGCTTTTACGTTTCGCTTTCGCTTCATCAGAACTAATCTTGCAACAATTGGGAGCCTACCTGGAAACCTAAATTACAATGGGATAACATGGCAACAATAACCTAACAATGGGACCTACCTAATACGAAATGTCGAAATCGAGCTAGATTAAAAGGTAAAGAGAGCTGAAAGGGACAAAATAGAGCCTTTTCTCGCTATTTTTCCCCTTTCGGCTCTCTTTCCCCGTTTCCCTGTTTGTTGTTCCCAATGACGTTTCTATTGTTCCTGCATTCTCAAAGCATTGTTCCTTTACCCGCAGAAATTTGCGGGAGTGGTTCTGCTGACTCTGCAAAACAGCGAATCAGGCAGCATTACGCAGACTTTACTTTGGCCCGTTCGTAAAGTCTGCACACATGCTAATGCGCTAGAGCCCAGAGGCGAAAGGACTATGCATTCAGTGAGTCTGTTTTGATCTCTCTTTCTTCCAGGGGCGAGACAAGTCATGTATTATTGTGTCTTTCGTCCGTTCAAACGAGGCTGGGAAGATTGGAGAGCTGCTGAAGGACTGGAGAAGGATTAACGTTGCTGTAACACGTGCTAAGCGAAAGCTGCTAATGATTGGCTCAAAGAAGACTTTGTCACACAGCCCCGTTTTGAGGAGACTGCTAGAATTTGTAACTGAACATGAATGGTTAGTGACTCTTCCTAAGAATTACTTCAATGGAGAAGATATGGTGAGTAAGCTTTAGAGAGCGTAATGAAATTCTATACAATTGTTGTCATATTTACTCGAGAACAGTGGCATAAATTACCTTCAGTCCAATCACTAGGAACTATCTCGATGTTTATACATGCTTTGAATGTGCCACTAAAAATGTTGGTTAATATTTCCTTGTATTTTAGATAGGCATAAGACTGAATATGCAATGCCTACACCTGAAACTTTCTTTTCATTGAATTTATATTCTTGAGTAATATTCACCGATAATGACACCTTGGAATTAACGTTAGCGTGCGGACATCCTGAGTTCTGAGCTTTGCACTACTCTACAATCCCCAATCCTCCCATACCCCCACTCAATGAGGAACTTCTGGAACCATATGTATTATAATGAAACCCCCAACCTAACCCCATTCCCTCTACTCTTATCCCCATCATTACCATAGCCCGTCACCTCGTGTCGTTTTAAGATTTTTTTAAAGGGTCTGTTTCATCCAGCATCCTTTGCACGTGCCGTCTCTTGGTTTTCCTTTGTTGTCGCCATTTTCATGGGCCATGAAAATGGCGGCAACAAAGGCCAACCAAGAGATGGCACGTGCAAGGCCTGCTGGATGAAACAGACCCTTTAAGATTGTCAGTTACTAGGGCATGCCCTTAGGGCCGCGCCTTTATGGTATGTCACAAATAACAAAGTGCCAGAGATAGAACTGGGGTGGATCCAGCCTGAACTCGAAGGAAGGGCAACTTGCAGAGAGGGCGCCAATATGATTCCGACTCTTCCTTTGGTACACTTTTGGAGAAAAGTGTAACAATCAACACTAAAATCTCCAAAAATTGATGAAGTCAATGAGCCATCTAAATTCATCATACATTTGGCACCTTCATGAAAAGAAAGAAATTAAATATGATCTCAGAACTAAGCATCTGTGCAAATTACCAAATACGAGAACGATAAAATTTGGCATGGAATCGCTCTCATTCAGAGGAAGTCTATTGTGGAACAATCTCAATGATGACATAAAGGAGCTTCCAACAGTTGCAAGTTTTAGAAGAAAGATCAAAATCTGGACGGGGGAACAATGTAAGTGTAGCTTGTAAATATAATTTCTTGTATATCTTTGTGAATTTAATTGTAAATAGTTGTTATTAATTAGTTTCTTGCAACTATGATGTCACATCAAATTTAAAGAATGATTATGATTTGATGATTTGATGATTTGATGATTTGACGATTTGATGATATGATATGATATGATTTGATTTGATTTGATTTGATTTGATTTGATTTGATTTGATTTGATTTGATTTGAATAGTGGTACATTTCTTGTCAGGAAGAAGGTGCCAAACAGAGTTTTTCTCTAAGGGAGGCAACTGCCTCCACCCCCCCCTTTAATCCGCCACTGGATGCAAAGAAAAGAATAAGAGACAACAAAATCTCAATGTTCGTTCGATAATCGTTAAAAATTCTAATTAAGTCAGATACCTTCAATCAACCATGCAGTTACGGCACTTTAACAGTCAGCTGTACGTGTCATAGCCTTTAGCCTTTGGGCTTTACAGACCAGCGCTCAATACCTCATCCTAATGTTTACATACTGGAACTCATGCTTTGACATACCCAACCAATTTGATGGTGTACGGATTTGAGGAGCTCCCCTGGACCTTGATCATCAACGCATTGATGCGTTGGCCATCCCATGGTACCAGAGCTTCGTAGTAAAAATCATTCATTGGTGCGTTATACAAGGTTTCCCCGTCATCATCACTGCCTTTTTGCTTCAAAACCAAAGACATTTCGGGATACAATGATTCCTTCCAGAGGTCACACTTAATAGCAACCAGGATTGCTCTGGTGTTGCGTGGTAACAGCTGGGGAGGAATTTTAGCGGTTGTTGTTGTGTTTGGTGGAAGCATAACCTCACGTAAATTCGGGAACTGGTAGGCCATGCGTCTGACGGTCCAAGCTTTCGCCTCCACCTTTGTTAGTCGTGTATTAATGGCTCTTACTTTACCTTGGATCTCGGTCTTCTTGCCAGATATTATGCTGATTAAAGCATTGTAATTCTTCTGAAGTCCTATTACTGCCGCTTCCAGTCTTTCAAGGCGTACCTCCACGCGGTCTGCAGAAAAAGTACTTCGGTTTTATATTTTGGTAAAATGCAGTGGCAAGGGTAATCTCAAGATTGTGCTCTGCCCTTGTTTTGATGTACAAATACGAGACCTCCTCGCTGGAATCTATGCATTAATACAACCACTTGGTTATGCAAATCTTGCAAATGAAGCTTTACTGCAACTTTTATTGTATGGCAAAAAGTAGACAAATTCTTGAGCTAACGCTACATTTTATCCATGAAACTGGTCGATTCGAGTGAATTTCTGTAGCCACTTACCCATCCCTTCATAAGCCACCCTATTTTGTCCCATAGTTAAAGTAGTTTCTTTTCCTTTATTATCTTTATTTAATGGCCTCGGGGTAGACACAGCCTTTTGCTCCCTAGGGTTGATCGTTCTAGTAGTATTGTAGAGTAATTTTGTAAGTAATGTAGTTCGTAATCTGTATTGTAAATTTTATTTGGAATATATTATATATAAAAAAAAGATTGTGCAATTCCTGAAAAAACTGGTCCTGTACATAAAAGCTGAGTTCTTCTGACACTTCTTTTGTGACTGTTAATTTACTGCTGCAATATGGTTTAACAACGATAGGCACTAAATCCTTACTGGCTAACAAAATTGACACGTGACACGCCCTAAACCAATCAAATGGAACCGACAACCAACCGGGAAATTTTGAATATCAGATTTTAGGCCACTTTTTCGGATTTTAGGCCGCTTTTGGACGATTTTACTACCCTTCACCAAAACATAAATCGACAGAAGGAGCATGAAGATTTTCGAAAAAGTTTCTTCGCAGACCTATTCCCAATACTGTAATACACCGTTGATCATCGTCGCTACAAATTATTTCGAAATATGGAGAAATGCCAAAGTTTTGACTGACCTCACTGACCTCACTGCGGCTTGCCATAGTAAAGATATCAGTAATGGCTGAAACGTATGCACGTGGAGAATAAATAATTTGCTTCGAATTTCTTATTCTGTGTGTTTAAGTATCTTCAAAACTTCTTCAGAGATGACAAATTTAGAGTAATATCTGGATCTTTTTCCAGTTTGAAACTAACATAGATACATTAAGATAGTCTATATTCAAGATTTAATGCTGAGGGGTAGGATGAACAGCAGAAAAAGTGCACTTTACGGGCCTAACAAAACACCGCACCGTCGTTATAAATTAGAGACGAATTAACAGGTACTTACGTTTCTATCTTGCA
This sequence comes from Aurelia coerulea, assembly GCA_039566865.1. NCBI lineage: Eukaryota > Metazoa > Cnidaria > Scyphozoa > Semaeostomeae > Ulmaridae > Aurelia > Aurelia coerulea. The sequence continues at coordinate 12,161,830 of CM076963.1, forward strand.
AAAAGAGGACCACAAACTGAAAACGTGAAGCAGCACAAATGCTAAACGTCCTTTTACTGGTTTTGATAGTAAAAGTCCACTTTTCCTACCGCAGTCTGCTGCCACGATCAAATCGTTCACATTTTTCCTCTTGCAGCAACATTGTCAACAAAAAGAGTGCGAAAACTTCAATGATTAGCCACATGCCAGCCATTTTGCTCGCAACTCTCTCCAAACTCGAGTTATTTTCGATTTATTTGTAACTTCCAAGAATTATGCGATGCTTGTTTAGTATGGTAAGCGTTTTATTTGGCTCATCTTGCCGTCTTTTCGCTCATTTTTTAATGTATTTTGAGCCAATTTATTTCAGTTGTTTCCCTCAAGTTTGAGACGGCTCAAGTTAGGCCTATTGATCATCTTCGTTTACTTTGATTGACTTGGTTTGACCGTTATTGCTTGTTAAATTTATCAAAACAGTGCACAATTTCATCGTGAATCTTTAGACGATTCCATACAATGCTTTTCACTTGCTTGCATAGCCGTTCAGTTATCTAGGAAACAAGCAAAACTCCATCGAAGGCCGGCTGGACCTAAACTGAGCCGTTTCAAAGTCGAGGGAAAATACCTGAAATAAAGTGGCTCAAATTACACTCACAAATGGGAGGAGGGATGACAAGACGGCTTAATAATCCGGAGGATTGTCAAATAACATGCGATTCCAATGAACTTTGAATCAATAACAAATATAAGACTCTGCCACGCTCAAGAAAGGCAAGAGCTGTAACATCCAACATGGCCAGAACGCTCATGCTTTATGAGCCATTGCTGATACCAACGTTCAAGTGCGAGGAATCAAAACTTTGTTTTTAGGCCTAACGCTAATGGATCACGAAGTTGAGAATGTAGGCACTAGAAGTTTCTCGAAATTATCAATTTTTTTGTACGGGCTTCTTAGCTGTTTCAGAAACTTTTACAACAAATCTTTACAAAGCCATGCCACTGTCTATTAATTACTCATCTACCTTTCTAATAAATACTTACAGTTCTGTTTAAAGTCACACTCTGATGACGACACAAGTCAGAAAGGCATCAGTGTGCTAAATCTTCTCGCTTTTTTGCATCCGAATCTCTTTACAATTTATTTTTTCTAATAAATAAATGGAACAAGTGAAAATATAGCGAAATTATTATGCTGTGAACTTCGTTCACCAAAAACTCATAGTTTAGAAACGAACCTTGAAGAGATTGTTTTGGTTTATGGATAGGACTTGCATACATCGTGCCAACTATGAGCAATGCCACTGCCAACCAGAGTGTGCCCTTGATGCCCTTCATTTCGGACATTTTCCAGTTCAGATCGAGGAGAAAGATGAACTAGTAGTAAAATGTTCCTGTCCTTTCTTGACGAGAGATGTCGAGAATTAACTCACTTGTACGTTACTGAGTGGATATCGTTCTGGAGGCCGGAAGAGTAGTTTGATACCGCGAGAGATAAACAGGATAATGCAGAAGAAAATTTAGTATTGTGGAAGAGAAATCTGATAACAGAACTTTGGCAGGTTCCTGCCCTTGGTTAAGCCAGGTCAGCAAATGCTTCCGTATTCTTTATGAATGGAATGAACTTGAACCTGAACTGAGACTTGCACCATCGGTTGCTGTTTCAAGAAAAAGCGTTGGTCAATGACTCATGTCCACAGGAAAATCTGTCTTTGGTATTCATGATCCTATTTTACTTAAATTTGAGTCGGTCTCAGCAAATGCACAATTTCAAACACAATTGGGGATACTGTAAACCCAAAATGTCCTATGAACGATGGCATTGAAGGTGCGGAATACTTTTTGTTGCTTGGCCATTCTTTTGATGAGATGAGATATTACGACCAATTGGACACAGTATAGTATTATCTCAAATGAGTTTCTACTTGCCCAGCTTTTACTACAGGGTGTTCCAAAAAAATTGTGCCCCGTTTGTCTGAAGATTGTGACAAAACGGCAAAATATTCTCGCCAAACTTTTGCATGGTGGTGCTCTTCACATGTTCAATAAAAGTTTGCCACCATTCCCGTAAAAATCCGTTGAAAAATTATGGAGCTATGACCTTCAGAAGACCAGGCTTTCCTCCTTTGGGATAATGGGTCTACGCGTAGGCTAACTCAATGGCGTCAGAAAACTATTTTCGCGGGTTTTTTGGTTGTAGCTAGGCCCAATCCCTTTCTGCTTTGAATTTACTCAAACCGGTTAAAACAATGCAAATTCGCAGGGTGCTCATTTAGGGCGACGCCGCTCTGCCAAACATTCTAGCAGAAGGCTCAGAAGGCTTCCGTTTGGAGAATTTCAGAGTCTACCGGGTGTCCCAAAAAATGTATACAGATTTGGTTGACTCCAGCGATGTGAATTTAGTTTTAATCAATGGCTAATCCATAGACCAACTTGATAAAATCATAATTGTCAAAAACAAAAATTAAATCGGCTGAGTAGTTTTTGATTTATGCGTTGATGAAGTTGAAGATTTGGGCAAAATGCGGTTCCACGGCCGGGCTTTTGTAGCATGATGGGAGATCTGGGTCGAGACGCGTGTGACGATGACCCAGGAAGGCAATATTTGCGGCCTACGCTATTCACTTGGAACTCAAGTAAACTTTGCATGCATAAAACCAAATCGTACATATCTGAATATGCCTAACCGATGCGTTGCAGCTGGCTGTGGAAGTTTACCAGATTTAAAAAACGGGATCGTTTGATCGTACACCATCTAATTCCATTTCATGGCGATGAACGACCTGCTTCTAAGAAAAGTAGAAGGCAATGGGTGGATTTTGTGAAGCTGAAGCGAGCGAAATGGAAAGCAACTGCCAGCTCGACCCTGTGCTCCAAGCATTTCAAAGCAGATGAATTCATAAGGAGATTCAATTATTTGGAGGGCCAAGGAGAGGCAATAATTCCCAGATTAGAAACGAGATGAAATTGAAGTCATACATGTGCCAAGTATCCAAGCTGTAGAGACTGTAGTCTCCAAATCGACGTTGTCCAAATCATATGTCTAAATCAAGGCGCAGTAGAGCGCATAGACAGGTTGGTTAGGTTATTGCCATGCCGATCGTAGGACACATCGGCTTTATGCAAGCTTTGGATTGGAAGGATAGCCATTATCACATATCAACAGATCAAACGACGACACCGTTTCATTCAGTCATTCAAATGGTATGAACAAGCACTGTATGTAGTGTATGAGGTAAGAATTGTTATCGTTTGCTATTCCTTATTTCTGTGTGATAGAAACTTTATCTTATTGTTTTGGAGTAGAAATAGTTTAGGCTTGGTGGCACAAAGTGAGTGAGATGTTTATCTATTCTGATAAACAACATAATTTGTATTCTTATTGTGGAATGCGGATTACAACAACACCCAGTTTTGAGGCAAAATCTTCCATTACCATTCCCTTGAATAACTTTGTGATGCTACTCTTAATTTCTTGCTTACTGTAGTCCAGATCTGTACTCACTGTTACAAAATGAGAGACTGCATTTTTACACTGATTTTAAACACTAACATTGAGATTTTTGAGCAATTTCAAATATGTTAGATATTGAAAACAAATGCAAATGGTCTTTCCATACAGGCAGTCGCACGAAGTCTTCCACTGTTATTCATGATTAAATCATATTCGTTTCTTTCCTTCATTAGTTCATCGACCTCGTCACATCTATGGCACAGAACACTGACATATCTTTGACTGATGAGCAGCAATAGAAATATGGCTTGTTTACAATGGCAATTGACCAGAACTTATCATATTTTACAGTTGTTGTCAAAGAGTTAAACTCTGACAGTTATGACTTTGATGTGGCAGAGCAATGTATTTGACATGGTGCACAAGATATGCAAATTTTGACATTTTTGGTATATTTCTTAGGGTTCATCAACAAACAGTTTTTTGTGACAGTTAATGGAATTGGGCCATTAACAGCTCCACACCCCCTTGCAATCCTAATGGACCACTAGATTTATCATCAAATTCATTCATGTTGTGAGCCTACCACCATTAGCACCATTAGCACCATTAGCACCATTAGCACCATTCCTTTTAAAATAATGTGTATAGCGTTTGGGACAAAGCCAAAGGCAATTTCTTCAGTCAGATCACAATTAAGTAGTGTAAACTGCCTGAATACCAATGGTTACCAGTTAGGGTCTGCAGGGGGAAATGGCAAGCAACTAAATAAAGTGAGGTAATAAATTACGTTGATGTGAATTAAATTATAGGCCATTCTCAAGCCAATTGGGTAGGCTGAGGTGCAATGGGTAATAATGATTGCCAGAGGGTAGACTTAAATCAACATTCAATATTTCAAGAAGTGTGGTTCTAACAGATGTAGCTTGAGAAGACTTGTATCTCAAGACTTTATGAAATTTGTCCATATTTTTGTCTTGGTTATATACCACAAAATTATCCACTTTATCCCAGTAGGGCCCATTCTTTAAAAGTTTAAAATATGTTTCACTTTTCGTTGCAAAAGTACCATTTTAGCTGAAGCCATCCCCCTAACAGCCCAATTCTGTTGAATGTGATGAAAATTGTCTGTAAAGTACCCCTTGCTGTAAATAATATCTTTAACTAGCAGAGTAAATTCTACACTCTGGAAGGTATCGTTTTGCTACAGAAAAATTGTTGATGGAGATTTATGAACTTAGTTTCCTAAATTCTCCAAATAAATTTTGGAACAATTGAGAGAAGATTATTACTGGATCTGTTTGACCCCTGAGATCATGAGCACATAAGAAGATGAAATTTAGGGGGGGCTGCCAGATAAAAGAATAATATATATTGTTTATGAAAATTCTGCCTGACTCGAGACAACATCAATTTTTGCCGGATTATGGCTGGTTCTGGCGAAATTTTTCAAATTTTGGGGGGGGGGGGGCTGTAGCCCCCGCTTCCTACACTTGTATCTGAGAACATGTCATATTTCCCAATTCTTGCTTTTCCTCACTTACTGAGTGTCCAGAATCATTTCGGAAAAAGATTGCCACATATAAAGTCAAAATTTCAGAAATTGTCTTGTCCTTCAATTCACAGAAACAGGATGGTTTTGATGTTTTGATAAATAGGAGTTTAACATAATTGAGTTATTCATAGTAGACAAATATTGTTTCATTTGAATGTGAAGAATGTGAAAGTCAATATCTTTGCTTTGTCTTTATTTCTACATTCCTTCTACTACAACATAATGTGCTTGGCATTGTCCACTCAGGAATCTAAAAAAACAACATACGTTTTTATTATAAATCGATAACAGCCTTGTGCTATCTACATGCCAAATAATAGGCTCCATTGACTCCAATACGTAGATTACTTTCTTTGGCAAACGATAAAGGTGCTTCAAACTGGGTGAAGTGTTATTGGAGCCTGGATGCAATATATGCATTGTCAGAAGCCTTGACCTAATCCCGGGGGGGGTACTTCACATATTTTGGGTACGGGGACGTGCCATCGGGAAGGGTATCGATTTTCGCGATTTTGGTATAAGGAACGGTATCGATTTTCACGATTTTGGTATAAGGAACGGTATCGATTTTCGCGATTTTGGTTTAAGGAACGATTTTGGTATACTTTTTCGGAAAATTGGTATAAGGTCGGGTATACTTTTTCGCAAAATTGGTATAAAGTCGGGTATACTTTTTCGCAAAAATTGGTATAAGGAACGGGTATGTTTTTGAAGCTTCGATGGCACGTCCCCGACCGAAACCTGGTCAAGTAACCCCCCCGGGGACCTAATAAAGACGCGCCAGTGTTCTTCCAGTTCTTTTCCGATGTTTAATTTGCTCAATAATAGATGATAATGGCATTGAATACCGTTGGAAGTATACTTCCGGGAGATTATGAAATAATCATATTTGAAAAGGGCTTACCTCAAATACACTGCCAATCAAGGAATTACTTTGCTTGCGAAGCGATTCCGTCACAACAGTAGATCACAAATGATGGCGAACGATGGTCTGCAGATAGATAGGCCCGTTATCAAACTGTCCCGCAGATCAGCTTGCCGTCAAGGTTTCTTGGCCCTTCTTTTGACTTCATGTCAATTCTGTTAACGTCCATCTGCTTTGCAAACTATTTGCTGTTGATAAGGATAATGAGTACCATCGTTTTTAGGTTTTCTTCTCGATAAAACAGCCGAGCAAGTCCAATCTTCGGTCTCGTGGAAGTACGGTTATCCTGTGCTCACATTGAAAGTTTGCTGAAAGTCAATATTTGTGTTCCTGGGTAGGCGTCACTAGTACCCAGGACTGAGGAGCGCGGTCATGGAACCAACCAAGCTGCACAAAATCCGTTGTAAAAGTGGTTTGGAAAATTATTTTCAAAAAATTTTTTGGCAGAATATCATCATTTGAATAGTTCTATCCGAAAATGAAATAAAAGTTTTGCGCTGGATGTGCACTTTAACTTGAACATTGATACCTCGTTTGTTGGTATTGGTGCTTTGAGAGCAGAAATATCAATCTTGAAAGCTCAAATTTGCGTCCACTTGCAATCCAGAGCTTAGGCCTCTAAGCAAATTGCTGAAGCACATCGAAATTAAGAACTGAAATTAATGAAAAATTAAGAAACTTCCCAATGTGTGACAAGGGGCCCGGCCCCCAGTCACAGATTGGGGGGGGGGTGACTTCTGGAAAACAGAATAACACAAAATCTAATATTGTTCAAATTTTATCAAAGCTATCTTTGATTCATACCCTGTGCCTTAATAGATTTCTTAGGCCAATAGGCTAAAGCTCTGGTTTGCAGGAAGAGTCAAATTTGAGCTTTCAAGATTAACATGTCTGCTCTCAACTTAACAATATCAACAAACGAAGTATCTATGTTCCAGTTAACTATTGAGGAACATTTTCAGAATGATTAGACATTGATTGAAGCTGAATTCACAGCGCTGGAGTCAACCAAATCCGTATAAATTTTTTTGGAGACAGCCGGTATCAAACACAAATTCCGAATCTACCGATTCCAGTATTTTCAGAGTTGGTACCAATAAAACCGCCGGGGGGCAGGACCATCGAGAAGGGGGGTAATCAAGGTAGTTACCAGGGGGCCCGGGGCCTTTAGGGCCCGGAAAAGATAAATTATGTATCTTGTCTTTGCTTTCAATTTTTCTCACGGAACGTTTAGCCCACTGGCATTCTCAGCTTAGTCTTTACACACGAGATAAACGAATTTTCCATCTCAAAATTATGTTTTTATTAAGCTTTTTATGTAGTTGTTTTCGGTAAATAAAATACGGTTTATAAAATACCATACCAGGATCGGGAGAGAGGATGACGACCCGGGGGGGGGGGGGTACTTGACCAGATTTTGGTCGGGGACGTGCCATCGAAGCTTCAAAAACACACCCGTTCCTTATACCAATTTTCCGAAAAAGTATACTCGATCTTATACCAATTTTCCGAAACAGTACACCCGACCTTATACAAATTTTCCGAAAATACAGGGTGTCCAAAAAAGTGTCCGACTTTTGAATTTGAATATATCCAAGACTGTTTGATGAATATGAACCATTTTAAATTTTTTGAAAGCTTAAACATATAATATTCTGTTGAGTCTATTCCTGTTTCAATTTGGGATTTTTTTTAAACCAGGGGGTTCCTTAAAATTGACGCTAATCTTTTAGTGTTTTTCACTAATTTCTCTACTATTCTCCAATGTTATATTCTTATTTCTAAATAGACTGTCAAGATGGTCCAGAAAAAACAATTCAAGTGCTTTAGAAACCTGAGAACGTAATTTACTCACTTGCAAATTTTCCAAATCTTAGATTTTGCAAGACGGGGGGCACCTAAAACTTAACTATGAAGGACACAGTCTTTTTAGCCCCTTGGTAGTGGAGATGTCAGCCTTGTCAAGTTTTGGACCGTTGTGTAAACATTCCGCTTTGAAATTGAATGCATTTCGTACAGTTGGGCAATTATTCTTTCAAAACCAGGCAATGATCTTCTTTTCTCCAACTCTGCACATGTTGAGGTCAATTTTGACATAATGCATCACTGCTTTATCTGGGGGTAACACGCCTCCTTACCAGTGGTAGCAAATAGATTCCTGGTAATTCAAGTAACTCCGGTTCAAAGAAAGAAACCTGTAGCCTTCTTTTCCACTAAGAATAGGGCTAGTTTGGTTTTCCAACGGTAAATATCACTGTGAAGTTAGACAATAGTAGAGCAAAGGTCAAGAAAACTTGTAGAAATTGGCCAAAACTTTAATAACCCCCAGAGACGTAGGAACCGGGGGGGCACTGGGGGCACGTGCCCCCCCAAGATTTTGCAATAAACAAAGAAGTGCCCTTTTATTCTTCAGGAAGTGCCCCTTTAGCTCAATGAAAAAAGTGCCCTTGAAGTGTCGTGCCCCTCCAAGTTTGAGATGCTTCCTACGTCCCTGATAACCCCCTGGTTTCTTTGTATTGGTCAGATTCGATGTGCAATAGGCTAAACAAATTACATGTCTCAGCTGTCAAATAACACCAGAACGGTTCATATAGACCAAATATTTCCTGATTTATTCAAATTTAAAAGTCGGACACTTTTTTGGGACACCCTGTATATATCCGAACTTATACTGATACCAAAATCGTGAAAATCGATACCGTTCCTTATACCAAAATCGCGAAAATCGATACCGTTCCTCATACCAAAATCGCGAAAATCGATACCCTTCCCGATGGCACGTCCCCGTACCCACAATATGTGAAGTACCCCCCCCCCCAACCCCCGGGGATGACGAGTCTTAACAAGAGCCTCCTGTTGAGTAGCCTGCGTGCAGACTCGACTATCCTTAGGATAGTCGAGTCTGCACGCAGGCTACCTGTGGAGAAGAGATGATTTCTAGGAAATGAAGTCGATTCGACATAGGAAATTCAATGTAAATTGAATTAGAATACCATGAAAATTCATTAATTGAATTAGATCTATCCGTGGTCTAACCCATCTAATTCTACTCGTTTCGTCACAGTGGTTTCGTTATAGTAAACAGGTTTTACTTTTTAGTTCTTTTATGTTACTTCGATTTCGTGGAAAACCCTTGGTTTGCTTGTTTGTTTGTTTGTTTTGTTTACTTGTGTTATGATACCATCTTTAATTAGCCTCGTAATGGGTAGTTAGGTTAGGCTGGACTTTGCCCTGCCTTGGTTGTCGTTTTGAGCTTTGATGATGAGCTGAAGTTGATCAGTTTAATCTACTCGAATCTTGAGTTTATTACTGTTTGGACCACTTGATACATGGTGACAGGGGCCAAAAGGCTTTTCTGATGTCTTATGGATGTTTCTGTGCACTGCAGCCCACCACCGCAGCTAAAGTTGAAGGAAAATCCCGTTGAGGAGTGGAAGTTTTTCAAGCAAATGTACAAACATTACAGTATTTTGTGCAGAATATGTGAGCAAAACAAGGAATTTCAGATTTCGTCATTTTTGAACAGCGTCGGTCCTGTAGGCCTACGCATTTACAACACGTTGCAGTTTTTGAGTACAGAGGATCCGGAAGATGTGGAACTTGTAATGAGAAAATTTGATGGCTACATAATTGGAGAAATTAACGTAACGTACGAGAGATATGTTTTTAACAAACGTGCACAGCAAATTAGTGAGTCCATCGAAGATTATGTCTCAGTTCTGCGAACCCTGGCAAGTACTTGTGGGTTTTGTGACTGTTTAGGGGAGTCCTTGATACGGGACAGAATGATTCTTGGTATATCAGAAAATAATGTCAGGAAATTGTTATTGCAGAAGAGAAATTTATCACTGAAAGATTGTATTGATATTTGTAGGAGTGCAGAAAGTACTTCAAATCAGTTGCAGAAAATTGAACAACCTGAGAGTATCAGCAAGATCAAGGCAAGCACAAAATTGCCTGGAGTTAAAGAGAAGGGTGATTACACATCAGAGTACATGTTAAAAGAATGCATATTTTGTTGCGGATCTCATGTAAGGAGAAAAGAGTTATGCCCAGCATGGGGTAAATTGTGCAAAGTTTGTGGACAAAGGAATCATTTTAAGGCATCACGAAGATGTAAAGGCAAGAATAAAAATATCCGTGGATTACAAACAGAGTATAATGACACGTCAGAATCAGACACTGAATATGTTTTAGGAGTATCAGTAGAGCAAGAAAAGTTTGAAATAATTGCTGCTGTATCAGATAGCACTGAGGTCAATGCAGAAATGCTAATTGATGGAAAGCCTGTGAAATTTCAAATCGATTCAGGAGCTAGTACAAATGTTATACCTGTGAAGTACGTGGATGGTGAAATTTTACCAACAACAGTCAAGCTGAAAATGTGGAATCATTCTGTCATTACAGCACTTGGAAAATGTAGAGTAAAGCTGAGGAATCCTGTGAATCAGAAGAAATACTCTGTTGAATTCATAGTTGTTGAAGAAGATCTCATGCCATTGTTAGGAAAGAGAGCGTCAGAGCAGATGAATCTCATGGTTGTGAATTATCACAATATGAAGTCTGTACACAAGTTGACAACAGTTTCAAATATTGTCAGTCAGTATAAGGATGTGTTTGAGGGTGATCTAGGGACACTCCCAGGCACAGTACATCTCACAGTAGATCCAACAGTGAAACCAGTTGTATCTCCAGCACGTCGGATTCCAATTGCATTGCAAGGCAAGGTTCAATCTGAGTTAGACAGGTTAGTGAAGCTTGGAGTTTTAATCCCTGTTGACGAACCAACGGATTGGGTTAGTCAAATAGCAATACAAGAGAAGAAAAATGGTAAGATTCGTCTTTGCATTGACCCAAGGCCGCTAAATCAAGCCCTAAAGCGTGAGAGATACACACTACCTATTATCGATGATGTTCTTCCAGAGCTAGCAAATGCTAAAGTGTTCTCTAAAGTTGATCTTACAAGTGGGTATTGGCATTGTCAATTGGACAATGAGTCTAGTATACTGACAACTTTCCAGACCCCTTTTGGGCGTTATAGAGCTACAAGATTGCCATTTGGCCTATCAGTTAGCAGTGAGATTTTCCAGAAGAGATTATGTCAAGCATTAGAGGGCCTAAATGGTGTTTCTGCAGTTGCAGATGATATCCTTGTTTATGGTGTTGGTGATACTATTGAAGAAGCTACCATCGACCATGAAGCAAAGCTAAAGGCGTTACTAGAACGTTGTATGAAAGTTGGAATAAAGCTTAACAAGGATAAGTCTAGATTTGGGTTGAAAGAAATTCAATTTTTAGGCCATACAATCACAGATCAAGGTCTCAAGGCAGATACATCTAAGGTGGACGCTTTGCTGAAAATGCAGAAACCAGAAGATAAGAAAGGTGTAGCTCGTTTACAAGCCACGGTAAATTACTTAGCTCGATTTTTACCAAAGCTTTCAGAAACGATGGCTCCAATTCGAGCATTGTTAAAAGAGGGTGCGGCTTGGGACTGGAATGCTACTCATGACAAAGCATTCGAGCAAGTCAAGCAGTTGTTAACAAAGGCACCTGTATTAGCCTATTACGATCCAAAGGTAGAGTTATCCATTGAATGTGATGCCAGCAATAGTGGCCTAGGAGCAGCTCTTTTGCAGAATGGTCAACCTATTGCATACACTAGTCGCACTCTCACAGATGCCGAAACTAGGTATGCCTCTATTGAAAAGGAAATGTTAGCTGTGGTGTTCTCCCTTGAGAAATGGCACCATTTCACATATGGCAGGCATGTTACTGTATATAGTGATCACAAGCCTCTACAGAGTATTTTTAAGAAACCTTTATTTAAAGCACCAAAGCGTCTTCAGAGCATGTTGATGAGAACCCTTGGGTATGATGCAGAGATTATATATCGCCAAGGAAAGCAGCAAGCAATATCTGATACCCTGAGCAGAGCTTGTCTACCACTGAAGCCCAATGAAAAACCAAATTCAGAGTTTGAAACTGTGAACATGGCCCAGTATTTGCCAGTCACAGAAGAGCGCCTCGAGCAAATTAGGAAGGCTACTGAGCAAGATGAGGTACTTTCTTGTTTAAAGTCAGTCATTCTTAGAGGATGGCCAGATGATAACACGCAAATTGTCCCAAAAGTGGTTCCCTACAGTAGTTACAGAGATGAACTGACTGTTCAAAATGGTGTTATCTTCAGGGGTGAAAGATTAGTAATACCAATTTCCCTCAGATCAGAAATGAAAAGATCCATCCACCAGTCTCACTTAGGAATAGAAGGTTGCCTACGTCTTGCTCGAGATCTCATATTTTGGCCGGGTATGCCCTCTGAGATACGACAATTCATATCAATGTGTGAAGTTTGCCAAACATACCAAGCCAAGAAGAATACAAGAGAAAGTCTTATGAGTCATGATTTACCAGACAGATCATGGGAGAAGATCGGAATTGATCTCTTTAGCCTAAACACGATAGAATACCTCATCACTGTGGATTACTACAGCAACTTTTGGGAGGTGGATAAGCTAACAAGTAAAAAGCCACCAGGAATCATCAAGAAATTAAAGGCACATTTTGCAAGATATGGATGCCCTGATCAAATTATCAGTGATAATGAGTTTGTGTCTCATGAATTTACAGAGTTTGCAAAAACATGGGGATTTGATCATATTCCTTGTTCTCCCCATCACAGCAATGCCAATGGAAAAGTAGAGTCTGCTGTAAAGACAGCAAAAGATTACTTAGGAAGGCACAGGAATCTAAGCAGGATCCTTATTTAGCAATTCTCTACCACAGAAATACACCTTCCCAAGGAATAGATAGAAGCCCTGCTCAAAGAATGTTGGGGAGAAGGACAAAAACACTTATTCCAACGTCGGGTTCTCTTTTGAAGCAAAATGACAAAGAACTTGTTAAACTACAATTGAAACGTAATCAAGAAAGGCAGGGTATGTATTACAATAAGAAGAGCAAGGACTTGCCATCTTTAGTTGAGGGAGATGTAGTAAGAATGAGACCCTACAAGATAGGGGACAAATCATGGCAGAAAGGTGTTGTGCTGAGAAGACTTGACGAGAGATCTTATGATGTTGAAACAGACACTAATACATACAGGAGAAACCGAGTTGATCTAAAGAGAACGTCTGAAATACCTCCTAGAGTCGAGAATGTATCAAATGAAAGGGTACAGGAAAAAGAAAATGAAGACTATACCCAAAGAAAGAAAAGAAGAAATTGAGCAGAAGGAGCCACCTGAGGAAAGTGTAGTGCTCAGACGATCACAAAGAACTGTTAAACCACCTCAACGATATGGTAGCCCTACAGAACATTAGAGGGCCTTTATTTTATTTTATTCACGTTATACCCTACAGAACATTAGAGGGGGTTTTGCGTTTTACCCTACAGAACATTAGAGGGTGTTGTGTCCCTACAGAACATTAGAGGGCCTTTATTTTATTTTTATTTCTGTTATACCCTACAGAACATTAGAGGGTGTTTTGTGCCCTACAGAACATTAGAGGGCGTTTGAGTCAATCCATATTCTTTTTATCTACTTTAATGATATGGGGATGTTATGATACCATCTTTAATTAGCCTCGTAATGGGTAGTTAGGTTAGGCTGGACTTTGCCCTGCCTTGGTTGTCGTTTTGAGCTTTGATGATGAGCTGAAGTTGATCAGTTTAATCTACTCGAATCTTGAGTTTATTACTGTTTGGACCACTTGATCAGGGGCGCACATTCCGAAAATCATTGGGGGGTTGTAAATGCATTTGGGACCGAATTTTTAACAGTTGAACCAAAACGCAAGCTACGATATTCAGGGACCGCGCAGCGGTGCTATAGTGGGGGTGGGGCTGAACGGCGAGCGCAGCGAGCCGAAACTTTTTTGAGACCACGCCCTTTAGAACAACGGAAAACGCCCCTTTCAAAAAAGACTTGCGTCTTTACGTCTATATCTATACACAGTTCGGTTTAGAAAAGATTTCAATTACTATGCAAAATTGTCCATGGTTGACACATAAATTGTATACAAGTTGTTTTTCTTCGTTGTCATTGATCTTTTAAAAGTTTTTAGGCCTATTTTTGAAAAAAATGAGGGGGCTTTGGCCCCCCTAGCCCAATGGCTGCGCGGTCCCTGGATATGCTGGATTGCCATCGAAGCTTCCCAGGGGCGGATGCAGCCTGAAGTTGAAGGGGGGAATACTTGCAAAGATGGCGTCAACGATATAATGGAAAATGAGCGCGCCGAAGGCGCGCGAAAATTTTTTTGACGCTTTCAAAAGAAAATTATTTGATTTACTACTAAATAACGCCTTGATTGCAAGATGTTTCGATCAAAATTTCGGCCCGAAAAATGAAAATTGCCCTTGCCGGAAGACCTCTTTAACAACTGAGGTCTTGAAGTTGTCGCGGGACCGAATTTCAAAATTTTGGGACCGAATATTCAGAATTATTGGGGGGGTGTCTCACCCCCCTCACCCCCCATGATGTGCGCCCCTGCACTTGATACAACTTGTTTGTTTGATGGCGTGCCCATCACACGAGCTCTAACAACCACTTATCTTGTTATGGTAGGTAGGAGTTCTTTATGTTACTTTGGTTACATTGCTTTCGAGGAAAACCATAGAAATATGGGGAAACCCCTCACCATGCTTCATTGGTTTCTTTGTTCCATGACACGCCCATTTCATTGAGGTAATATGAACAATGATTCTACCATATCTGCATGCCAGCATGGTTCCAGTCACAACAGGTTTTGTTCTTCACTGGGTCGGAAGGAGCTTCAAGTCACATTTTGAAAGCTGGATAGAGCGCAAAGCTTCAACAACTTGGTAAATTGAAATTTTTATATTTTCATAGTTTAATGCTATCTTTGAAATGAACCTATTTTCAATACAGTTTATGCATTAGTTCATATCATTCGTTGCAGGTTCTTATTCGATCTTTGTCTGTTCCGACCTATGGGCCTTTTCTTTTTTCAAAAAATTATAGTCTTTTCCATCTCTGACCATGAACGAAATTGTAATGTGTGATGAGATTATATATAGTTATATAGATATGCTTTTCTTTCTGGGTAGCTAATGTGTGGAATACACGTATTTCTATAAGAAGCTAAGAATCTGGACCAGTGCTCAAAGTTTCTTAAGGCGTCAGTCATTTATAACTCTGGGTACCGGGGCGGGTTTATTCCAAGGAAAATTGGGGGTATGAAACTTTTTTGAAAATTATAGAGGGGGTACGAAAACTTTCATGGTAGATCTGTTACAAAATTATTCCAATCCAATGACACAATAAGGCCTATGGAGTACAATATCTTTTCACCTGCAACTCTAGCTAGCTTCTTAATGACAGCCTTCAAATCATCCATTGTACCCCATTATATTTGTATAAAATTCCAGCTCACTGGCCTTCCATTGTAGTACTTCATTAAGTTCAAATGGCATTGCCTTTCTTATTTTTTATCTCTTTTACAAAAACAGGACTGCTGTGTTGTGTTTATCTGAATATAGTTTGATAGATGGCCATTGGTAGGGTAGGAAATTTTTTTCAATTTTCCAATGGTGCTCGAAATTCAAGGGGTATGACATTTTTTAGCTAGTTTAGCAATTCTAGCCCGCCCAGGGTACCCAGAGTTATAAATGACTAAAATGATCAGATCTGTGCCTACCCTGGGTACCAGACTCTCTAACATGAAAACAGAGAGCATGTTTTTATGTTAGAGAGTCTGGTACCCAGGGTAATCTGTGCCCTCCACTGCTCCAGAACATTTCAAAACAAGGTGGCTTTATGCCTTTCCAATGTTTAAACATTACTCAAGTACTTTCCGAGTAATATGATACAGAAAACAAGTGAAATAAAGAAAAACATGCAAATAAAGTTTCTTAACCCTATTTTGGTTGGGGGGCAAATCCCCCCTAGTAGACTTTTTGCTATAACTCTGCCAGGAGAACAACTATAGCCCGGTAACTTTCTGACTTTTTGCTGCTACTTATTGTGCAACGACTCATGAAGTTTTGAAAAATATTTTGAAAAATGAGGAGACAATTTTCCGAAATTGACTCTGTCTAATATTAATTTTCGCGAAAAAAGTAGCAAAATTGCCATATTTTGCAAAGATAATTTGCAGGGTAGTGCTATTTGGTGTAATCTATCATAATTTTCATGTTTGGATGGAAATTGTACTCCAAACTTTATCGCATTTTTCCTGATTTTGACTGATTTTGCCACTTTTCTTGACCACACAAAGAAAAATGCTTATGCAAGCAATAATGACGGCTAATTTTAGGTTAATTTTTATATTCTCATAAAGTGCATGCCTGGGGCTATTAGTACATCAAATCTGGTTTCTCTGTCTATTTCCAGTCAAGAGTTAGGTAAACCAAAATAGGACATGTCAGATAGCCCAACCACTATAGGGTTAATTTTGGCGATCTGAGAGTCTGAATTCCTCGTTATAAGCGGTTTCTTATGAATAAGTTTTATGAATAAATATTTAATATGGCATTGCGGTTTGAAACCTTTCTTCTGCGAAGGCGTGCTAAGACACAGGAATACAAGGAAGATATATTCAAATAATACGAGGGATTTACATCAGCAAGAGGAAACAGAACAGAGTAGAAAACAAGACAAGAAAACAAGACGAAGATCAAAACAAGGTAAATAAATACGTAATCAAAATATCCGTGTCCTAACACCCTTGCTCAAACTCTAGTACTTGAGTAATGTCTGAACACTGGCATTTTAAATGTTCATGAGGGCCACGGGGGGGGGGGGGGTTCTTGGCTAAATTTTGGGTAGGGGTCTGCTGCGAGCCTATTCAAAATGGTACCGTTGGCTAGACTAATTTTTACGAAAATGGTGCCCTTGGCTAGACCAATTAGAACATCCTGTGGACCAATTTGTCAAATTTGTACCAAATATGATATCATGACCGTTCTTTAGACCAATATTGTCAAAAATGATACCCTTGGCTAGACCGTTGCCAGGCCAGAATTGCAAAAAAGTATACCCTTGGCAAGATTAAAAGTCCGAACAAGTATACTCGTCGTTTCGGCACATCATGGGCCCCCAGGTACCTCCCCCCCCCCCCCGTGATGAGGGCACAGGTAGTGAACATGAAAACTCTTATGGAACCTCTAAGAAATTCGTAAGCAACTCTGAGTAGCTTGCTATCCATTACCACTCCAAGGTCTTTCATTTCTTCAACTCTCGATATATTTGTTTCCGTATCGTCATGAGAAGACAAGATGTAAGCCTCTGCACTGCCTTTGTTGATGCCAAGTCGTAATTCTTTACATTTTTGTGAATTCAACGGTAGCTGCCACTTTTTAGACCAGTCGCATACTTTCGATATATCGTACTGAATACGGGCATGATTATCTTTTACCTTGGAGTATAATTTGATATCGTCTGCAAACATTTTTATTTTGCAGAGTTTAGTATGTCTTGGTAGGTCATTAACGAAAATTAAAAACAACAAAGGTCCAAGAACGCTACCTTGGGGGACTCCGCTGGTAACTTTTACCCAATCTCGATTTTTTAAAAAGTTCGCAATCCAATCGTATAGCTTTCCGCTAATGTACACTTCGATGTTAATAATAGTTTGTGCGATAAGTCAAATGCTTTCGAGAAATCGAAATAAATAATGTCAATGTGGTCACCTTTGTCGAGATAAGATGTCCAGTCTTCTAAGTAATAAACATGATCTGAACTTTCTAAATCCATACTGATCTGGCGAAAATAGGTTGTTCGTAAGAAAATGATCAACGATTGCTTCTCTGATAATTTTAAGAAACTTTCAGTACTGGGCCAAATTCTTAGTTTCTTATAAAAATATACGTGTATTAATTTTGATATGGTTTGGGATACAACTGTGTCGACTTTTTGTCTTTGATTCGTAAAATTGTTTGTTGAATCAGTCAGTCAAATATGGCGTAAAGGAACTGAAAAGCCGTCATACCGTTGAGCCAGAAAAAAGTTCCAAATTTTGAAAATTCATAGCATCAAAAGTACTGGATGGATTGGAATTAATCAATATTTGCTTAACAGCCAAGAGATTGAAGTATTTGTGTGATTTTTCTCGCCTTCTTACGAGCACTGGAAAAACTGGTAAATTCAAGTTTACAACACCTTTGTGGTTGCAAAATGACTGAAAAAGGCCTAAAATACTTGATCAAATCAAAAGGACTCCTCGCTCAAGACAATAGAGAAAGTGCAATTTCTCATGGGTGAGAGCTATCGTCCGCACATTTATTGCCATAGCAGGGCCTCCGACGACGGGGGGGGGGGGGGCCGGGGGGGCCATGCCCCCTCCACTTTTTTTGCAAATCATGCTGTTCTGAAAGTCAGCTCATCACGTTGTGTTGTGGTAATTTTTTTTATAAAGTTTGGCCTCCCCACTTTTCTGATCTCGTCGGGGGCCTTGCATAGGATTGAAAAGCTTTAGTATCTTAGTAGTTTGAGAATTTATGTCTTATAACTCTTGCAAGAGGTGAAACGCCCGTGCGTATTGTTTTGTGTGAGGAGAGTCCTAACGATTTGACCAAGTGTTTAGGCCCTTTTTCAGTCATTTTGCAATCATGAAATTTTTGTAAAGTTGAATTTACCTTTATTTGCAGTGCTCGTAAGAAGACGAGAAAATCACAAAAATACTTCGATCTTTTGGCCTTTAACTAGAATTTGAATCACTAAAATCCATGCAGTACTTTTGGTGCTACGAATTTTCGAAAATGGGAACTTTTTTCTTGCTCACCCGGTATATTTATATCCTGGTCATTTGATTTTGTGAATAGGCCCTCTCTCTAATAAGCCCCCTGTCGGGAGTGTCGGAAATTAAATAAGTTCCCGGGAGCTTAATAGAGCTTTTACGGTAATTGTAAATAGGTTTTGATATTATGTTCTTCATGCTCTAATGCTTTAATTATACGTTATGATTTTTTTATTGAAGGGTCCCTTGAAAACATTTTCTGTTGAAGAGCAACCCTCCTTAAAAGAATTAAATGTGAAAGAAAGAACGAATGAAAGAAAGAATCAAATATGAAATATATATTAAATACAAATAGAGTTTGCAATATCTGTTGGATTAATTTGAACATTGGCACGAATACGCGCAAATGAGTCTTTGATATTGACATAATCAAATATGGTGATTTTTCTAAGAAGTCTCACCTTTTATTGGGCCACCCTGTAAAATGAGTTCCACGGGTTTTGATTACATTGAATTCCAGAACGAGACTTCTCTAAATAGGCCGAAAACTTCGCTGCTTGTTTATGTTGGAGCGGTGTAAATCAATTAGGCAAAGGAGAGAAACTACGAATTATGCAATCATCAGTCAGTTTTTGAGCTGTAATATTGTGAGTCCTAAAGTACCACCAAAAGTAAAATGGTTCTTGGTCATAGAAAATGAAATATAGATATATATATATATATAGAAAATGTATATTGAAAAATGATGCATGCTAGTTATCACTTAAAACAAATTTTAAGGTTACTGTATCCCTTCAGGACGATAAAAAGTTTGTTCCTATCAATTTTTGGATTTTTAGATCATTGGATAGCACACACATCTACCTACAATTTCTAATACTTTCAAAGAATTTTACTTTATTTTTCAGCGAATTATAAGCAATTTAAAGCAAGGTATTTTCTGTTAGGAAAATGCTGTTTACATGACGAGGATTATTTGAGAACTAAAGGTTAAAGGTTTCAAGTGCCTTTGATTTCCTGTTGAATGGATTTTGCGGTTATAATACCAATTATGTCATTGTAAACTCTGCACTAAATACATACAGGATTGCTCTGTTTACTCTTGTGGCCAGATTGAAGTTAATCATTTTCAACAGTGGAACTGTACGCTAAGAAACTGTTTCAGCGCTTTTCTCAAAATCAATTTTTCAGCAACCAATGGGTATTCATACAGCTCCCTGTACCTAATATATAATTTGCTTGATATAATTGGCTGAAATTTGGCAGACAGAGAGAAAAGGCATAGGGGGACCAAAGAGTATCTCACTTTTGAGAAAAATTGCAGGTTCTAGAAGGGGGAAGGTCCGATGTTACTGAGGTGTCTTGGCAAGGCATATTGATATTTTTCAAATGCTTTCGATTCTTTAATTAAAACCACCCGCGTTTCAGGCATATTTTTTCAGACTGCCCAAGCAAGTTTTTCACGTTTTCGGATGTATAACGCCCAATTTTCGGATATTTGTATTCTTTTTGGCTCGTAAATACTCCCTATTTAATGACGAATCGAATGATGTATAGTTTGGACGTTTTATGTCGCGGGCGTGATAATCAAGAGAGAAAACACCATGAGTGGTCACTGAAGGGATACAGTAACCTTAAAGCTGAACTTAAATCTTTCAAGCATTATTGAACTTTGTTGACTTAAGGGAGGCTCAGTCCCTTGGGAATTATTTGAGGCTTCTTGCTTATCAAGATTGCTAAACAAATTTCGTATCGTATGAAACTGTGATGCCTTCTGATTAGGAATCTGCAAGCAGAATACTTTAAAGCTCGTTCCATATGAAATAGTGAGCTCTGGAATTGCCCATATCAAAGTTTATTTCTGCCAAAGTTTTTATTAAACAAATTTTGGAACAAAATACTGAGCAAAGTGCCTTTTATGACAAACGACGGTCAAACATGTCACTGTTTGCATAATCTAGCTTCATGTTACTGTTTGCGAAGACCTGCACTTTTGAATGATGTATAGGAGATTGGAAAAATTTGGGAAGCAAAAGCTTCCTGAGACTCCCAAGAGACTAAAGCCTTCTTAAAGGTGGCCTGGAGCGAAAATTTTCATTGATGCAAATGAATAGCACTGTTGAATAATAAAAGTTCCCGTTTAAAATTTTTTTATATCTGATTTCGTTTCGAAGTTATCCATGACGCCATTTTGTTTGCAAATTACTAGGGTACTATGTGCAAATATGCCTGTATCTTATCTCTGAAAGATTACAGTTGCAAGGAACTTTCCAACTAAGCTACATAAATTGAATGTGAATTGTCTCGCGAAGTAAAATGATGTTTAGAAATGCAAACTAAGTGAAAAATGTTTTTGATTAGATCAGGCCCGTAGGAAGCGGGGTTGGCAGGTGGGGCTCAAGCCCCCCAATAATTTTGAAAACAATGGTGCTACGTCACACGAATTTATTAGATATATTGTTCTCTATTGTTTTAAGAACAATTGCCCCCCCCCCATCCGAAGCTTCTTCCTACGGCCCTGGATTAGATTTCTCTTTGGAAGCATAGGCCAATCTTGTATACTTTCTTTACTTTGTGCAAAAAAATGACGTCATCAGCCAATCCCACAAAATAATGGTTAACTCAAAAACGAAACAACGTACAAACAAAATGTGACTAGAAGTTTATACTATTCGAAGGTGGCATGCATTGGCATCAATAAAAATTTCGCTTCAGATCACCTTTAAGTAACCAGCATTTTACAACGCTTGCAAGACGCAAGTTCCGCTCTTTAAACTCTTTCCAATGACATCTAGCTTGCAATGTTTCAGAAAATAATCGTATTTCCATGGCCAAAAACAGTTTTGCTCTACATAGTTTTCGATTGCAGTTTAGTTTGAGCGATTTTTTGTTATCTTAGTTTGAGCGACAACGGAGGGGTTAGGTAAGGTAGTAGTAGCGATAACTAAAAGGATAATTGGAAGTCTAATTTTGATCTTTTCATTCCCTTTCAGCTATTTCATCCTCTAAATGGAAACTAGAAACAAAACATGGTCTCACATACTGCTAGATGTATACAAAAGCGATGCAGCCTTGAAAAGAAAGGGCCCCACTATTGAGTTACCTCCCATTGTGAACAATTTTATCCGGGGGGAACTCATCCAACAAATGAAAGAGGAGGATGAGTTATTTAGAACTATATACAAGGATAATGTAGGTACAGGGTCTTACTACCAGGGCCTTCGAGTCTACGAAGCGACAGAGTTTGACATCGATGTTGAGCTAGAGTTGTGCGATCCTCTTTTTACCAACAAAGATCCCGGATGGGTGCAACTAAGTTGCAAGCAAGCTGTTAAAAAGGAGCTTGAAAAGCTAGGAGCCACAACATT
This sequence comes from Aurelia coerulea, assembly GCA_039566865.1. Lineage (NCBI taxonomy): Eukaryota > Metazoa > Cnidaria > Scyphozoa > Semaeostomeae > Ulmaridae > Aurelia > Aurelia coerulea. The sequence goes on from CM076963.1 coordinate 12,183,806, forward strand.
TTTAAGTCTGATGGATTCCAAAGGAAGCATTATCCCGGAAAAAGTTGTCCAGTGGTTTAAGAAAGTCTGCCAGCAGGCATTAGATAGTCTCATAAAAAGCGGCGCTGGAATTATGGAAGATTTGAAATTGGTCGTCGATTCCAGGAAGTGCGGTCCAGCCGTGACAATCGGTGTTACATCAAAGTCTGGGAAACATTTTGACGTGGACCTCGTTCCCGTTTATTGTCATGGGGATGCCACTGACAGGCACAAATATCACTGCGTGCCGAAGAAGGGACCGAAGAGTAATTTGTGGCGAATTACGCACTTTTCAGCAGAAAAACGATTATTAGAGGAACCAGGTTGTGCAAAGAAGGTGATAAAGCTCCTGAAATTGTTTCGAGATAGACGCGGAGAGAAATGGAAGAGGATGGCTAGCTACTATTTAAAGTCAATTGTGATGTATATGATTTCTGATGAAAGGAGAATTTCATGGCGGGAAAATCATATTGGACAGCGATATTTTGATGCTTTAACCATCCTTAATGAAAGGTTGATACAGCATTATATCCCGTTTTACCCAGATGCTAAGGAAAACTTGTTGAGGAGAGTTGGGAAAACCACAGTTGAAAAGATGCAGAAAGATTTGGAGACGGTTTTGAAAGAAATCCAGGAGCATCCTGAATCACTTCGGGGATTATTCGCTGTGAGACATGATGAACGACCAGGGGCTGAGAAAGTGGTGACTGAAGGTAGATCAAAATGCGAGGCAAGAGAAAGATGCGGGAAAGAAGTTCTCGCAACTAAACGGACTGCAATACGAGAATCCACAGCTTCAGCAACGAGAAAGAGCACTGCCGATAAATCAGCAAGAGAAAGTTATGCACCTAGAGAGAGTAAAGCAACTAAAGCAACTAAAACTAGAAAACCAAGGACAGCCTTGCCAACTGCATCGCTCGACGATACCATTAGATGCGACGAAGAGACAACCACAGCTGCAACCCAGAGCAAACATACGATGCCCAAAGCGACCATCGTACCTACAGTTGTTAGTACACGAAAGAATGCAACAGGAGCTTTGCCTATACAAACAGCAGCAATTGAAACAACAACACCAGCAACACCAACAAGAACAACAGCAACAACAGCAAGGGCATCGAATGCAAGGCAGCGCAAAATACCGGATACTGCAGCGACTAAAGCTGTAATAGCTAAAACTGCAACAACAACAAGAACACCATTGGAGGCAGTTGCGGCAGCAGCAGCAACCAAAACGTCTTTTGCATTAAAGAACGAAAAATCTGACATTGCAGCTAAATCCATATTACGAAAAGCAGCAACAACAGCGAGAAGACTATCGATAGAGGCAACAATGACGCAAGCCTCGTCCTCTGCAACGATTGGTAGAATACCGGATGTTGCAGCGACTAAAGCCATTGCACTAAGAGCAGCAGCAACAACAAGAGGACCACCAGTAGCAGCAACAATGACGCAAGCCTCGTCCTCTGCAACGATTGGTAGAATACCTGATGTTGCAGCGACGAAAGCCATTGCACTAAGAGCAGCAGCAACAGCAGCGAGAAGACTATCAACAGAGGCAACAATGACGCAAGCCTCGTCCTCTGCAACGATTGGTAGAATACCTGATGTTGCAGCGACGAAAGCCATTGCACTAAGAGCAGCAGCAACAGCAGCGAGAAGACTATCAACAGAGGCAACAATGACGCAAGCCTCGTCCTCTGCAAGGACTGGTAGAATACCTGATGTTGCAGCGACGAAAGCCATTGCACTAAGAGCAGCAGCAACAGCAGCGAGAAGACTATCAACAGAGGCAACAATGACGCAAGCCTCGTCCTCTGCAAGGACTGGTAGAATACCTGATGTTGCAGCGACGAAAGCCATTGCACTAAGAGCAGCAGCAACAACAAGAGGACCACCAGTAGCAGCAACAATGACGCAAGCCTCGTCCTCTGCAAGGACTGGTAGAATACCTGATGTTGCAGCGACTAAAGCCATTGCACCAAGAGCAGCAGCAACAACAAGAGGACCACCAGTAGCAGCAACAATGACGCAAGCCTCGTCCTCTGCAAGGACTGGTAGAATACCTGATGTTGCAGCGACTAAAGCCATTGCACCAAGAGCAGCAGCAACAACAAGAGGACCACCAGTAGCAGCAACAATGACGCAAGCCTCGTCCTCTGCAAGGACTGGTAGAATACCTGATGTTGCAGCGACGAAAGCCATTGCACTAAGAGCAGCAGCAACAACAAGAGGATCACCAGTAGCAGCAACAAGAAAAATACCTGATGTTCCAGCAACTAAATCCATTATGCAAAAAACAACAACAACAGAGATAGCCTCACCATCAGTAGAAGGAGGAACAAGTGTAAAAACAGGAGCAAGAAAGCCTTTATCTACACGACAAAACAATGTATCCAATAATGAAGCGAACAAAGCCACAATAGCAAGAACAACAACCGCAGCAAAAACATTAATAGCATTAACGGAAGGAGTAGCAAAAACAACGAAAGCGAAGCCCGTGTCTGCACGAAAAGACAAAACTCCCAATTTTGCAGTGATCAATGCCACGTCCACAACAGGAACAACGACACGATTGCAATCAGTAGAAACCGAAGCAACAGCAAAAATGGCCGCTCCGTGGAGGAGCAAGATATATGATGTTGCTTTTGCAGCAAGAACAATAACAACAACAACAGCAGCAAGAAACAAAACAACAACAACAACAACAACAACAGCAGCAAGAATACAATAGCAAGGACAAGAAAAATGTCGCCAAAGAAACGCTAACCAAAGCCACAACAACAACAGGAACAACGGCAAGAGTACCATCAGCAGAAACCGAAGCAACGATAAAGACTGCCTTTCCATGGAGGAGGAAATTTTATGATGTCACTGTTGCAGCAGGAACAACAACAATAACAGCAGCAACAAGTACAAAGTCGCCAAAGAAACACTAAAGAGATTGCGAAACCAGGAAGGCAACGCCAGCAATACCGTCATCTCCTATCCAGCAAGCCAGGTATTCTTTGCATATGCTGCCTTTTACGTACCATCCAAAAGCCCAAAACGAAACCTCATACTCCAGTTAGATGCCTGAAAACTATCTGATGCATTTAAGCAAATATTTGAAACGACTGAGACCCCTCTTACACTGTACCGGTGCACTTTGTATCCGTTGCATAGTTGTTGCGGCTCAAGACCGTTTACGCTGCTTCAGAACAAATTAATTCTGAAGATTGAAGGAACAAGACTGTTACGTATTGGCAGGTACCGTGTGTGTAAACGTGAAGCTCATCCGATACACGTTTGTTACGGATCCAAACTTAAACCGTTATTGGGTAAACAAGACTTGAATCTCACTTCAGAGGTCAAGATCTGCTGTACGGAACGTTAGAAATGGAGTGTCAAGGTTGTGGAATTGAAAGGGGGAACTTAATGGTCTCTCAAGGGAAGGAGATTCCACAAAAAAATGAATCTATTGGAAACAGTCAAGATCTGCTGTACGGAACGTTTGAAATGGAGTGTCAAGGTTGTGGAATTGAAAGGGAGAACTTAATGGTCTCTCAAGGGAAGGAAATTCCACGAAAAAAATGAATCTATTGGAAACAGTGTTCTGAAGCAAACAGCGACATTGTGTAGCAGTTGGCGTCGTGCCTTCGTTAGCTCCTCACCCAACCAGACCAACAGGAAAACGGACATCTTCGTCCACATGGAAAACAAATTACCAGATGCTGCAGAGATTAAAGTGACCCCCAAACTAAGTACAGTTGAAACAGTCAGTGGCGGACTGGCTCTGATTTTTGCACCGGCCATGAACGAGTTAAGGGGGCCCTAAGTGGGCTTGGCCTCGATGATGAGTGTGTGGTCAGGGGCAAAATTCGTCGCAATTCCTCGATTCCTGACCAATAGCCAAGCTAAACTCACTTTCTTTGAAAATGAGGCATATATCTCACGATATATCTTTTTATGGCATGATTAAAACTTTACATTGTCTCTACTTTATAAAAGTAATTTTGCCTTTTTTTGTATTGTGGGCCAGACGATCTATAGTGTTCTCGTTTCTCAAACTATCGAGGAACCCTTTCCTGACGGCCCCCCCCCCCAGCAGTGTGGTCAAGGCTAGGGCCGTAGGAAGAATCTTCGGATTGGGGGGCAATTGTTCTTAAAACAATAGAAAACAATACATCTAGTTAATTCGTGTGATGTAGCACCATTTTTTTTCAAAATTATTGGGGGGCTTGAGCCCCCTCCCCCTGCTTCCTATGGGCCTGGTCAGGGCAAATTAACTGATGGAGTATCAAAATGAGGGGTCTGGGGGCAAAGTCCCCAGGAAAATTTCTGAGGACACGCCCTCTACTTTGGCTTAGAACGCTTTTCCCAATCCCAGGTTTGCCGATGCTAAAATTGAATTTTTGATCATTTGTAACAGTAGTTTTATGATAAAGCATCCACAGGGAAATTTTTTGAGTAAACATCTGTTCTTTGGCTTAGAATGCCTATCGCCATCCCATCTTACCAGAGCAGAATTGGAAACTTTGAAATTCTCAAACTTATTTTTGCAGTTTTCTATCAAAGAACACTCTCAAGAAAATTATCGGGCAAAAGCTTTCAGTTTTTCACAATCCAATTTTTGCGTGCCCCCAAAGTGGAGCAGTTGACAAAGTGCGTCCCGGAAATTTTTTGAAACTTGCAGCCTTTACTTTGGCTTAGAGTGACTCTCCCAGTCGTTTCTTTACCCTACACTACCTATAACAACTTTCTGTGAAGGAAGGAATCTCTAGAACCATCTTTTCGCAGAAGTGGAGGGGGCCTTTACATTTTCTGCAACGGTGTCCCTTCTTCGCCATATCTTCGCTCTCGACTGCATTCATTTCTTTGAGCAAGTTCAATAACACTGAAGGATTCAAATGTGAAGTGAGATGTACATTATTCAAACATTCAACTCTGCCAAAAATTTCCTTAATTTTGCAAAAGGGGCCCTTTTCCAGGAAAAAGGGGGCCCTTTTTGCAAGATTTTGAGGGGGGCCCACCGGCCACGGGCCGGTGGGCCGGTGGGCCAGTCCGCCACTGGAAACAGTAAATCCAGCCAGAAAAGCAAAAGTTAGGTCTGCTTGAAAGAAACGCTTATGCTCAAAGTGTTGCAACTGTAAACTTCATAACTGTGCAGCATTACCCCGCCACTAAAAAACTCGCTTCCTAAAACCAGGTTCTTAGAAATATTATGTAAATTTCATATCAAACCAAATATTAGACAATGACTATGGTGCCATCTGGCAGGCTGCAGTTTCTTATAAGTCAGTTTCTTAGTGGTTGGGTAATACCTTATTAAATGTGAACTCCAGGTGAGAATAGGTTCCAGATCTTTGAAAAGGTTGGTATAAAATTCTATTCTTTTGAACTGAAATTATTTGAAAGAAAGTTTAGCTTTTTCTTTTCCTACCATTTGAATTTTCTAAAATCTTCAATATTTTCAAAATTAGAGTGTTTTTCTTCCTTTTTAAGAGTTCAAGAAAATTTGGAAAGAAATTGAAAACCATCGTAATTCCTAAAATTTTTGACGAAAGAGGAAATATATTTCAAGAAAACTATAGTTTATGGATGTGTAAAATGTGGTATCAAACAAAGTCTGTCATACTTCTTGTCCATGATTTGTAAATTTGATGATGTCACATCCTCAAATGAGTAGAATATGAAATACGCTGTAATTTTGAAAAATATTGTACATTTTTCTGAAAATTCCAACAGTAGAATTAGTTGCTAAAATTTCTTCAAATCCTTTCAATTCAAAGAAATATATCTTAGAATTTTACACCCGCCATTTTTGACAAATTTAAGAATTGAAACCTGTGCTCTGTGGATGCCAGAGGGCAGATCCACCCTGAATGAAGGACGCTTGGGTCTGGCATTCTGAGTATACAAGGACATATTAGATGGTCATTTTAGAAATGCAAATTCTTTCATTCAATTTCATATATTCATCAACCATGATAGGTTCTAGTAATCTAGAACACATAATACATCGAAGATATGATAGCTATATACTCTTGATTACGATATGTCCTCGTAAGACTTATAGAAAAATTCAAAACAAGCCTTGATGAAGGTGGTAAGGAAAGGGCCGTATTGATGGACCTCTCCGAAGCATTTGATTGCGTTAGACATGACATCTTGATTGCCAAATTGCGTGCATATGGTTTCTCTCACGAAGCACCAACTCTCATTAATGATTACCTCACAAACAGACAACAGAGAGTTAAGGTGACCGGTTCATTCAGCTCTTAGAGACCTAACACGTGGTGTTCCTCAGGGGTCAATCTTAGGCCCTCTGTTGTTTAACATATATATTAATTCTGTGAATCGATCTGTGATAGTTTCAGCAAGTTAGACGTCTCACCAATAAATATTGTTAAGTGTTCTTTAAAAAGTAGTGCAAAAAGTTCAGTGAAAGATTCAGTTAATTTTATTATGGCTTGTCCAGGAAATTCAAGCGCTGCTTAACAAATGCCATATTATTCAACAGTATTTGTAGAAATTACTTTTTGTGCATTATCATTGTTACATGGATGTAAAAGCACTCGTTTCGCTCGTGTTTTAACTTTCCTAGCTCCCGAAGCTTCGCGAAGAGGGCAGTAAGAAAAATACAAAAGGCAGATTTTTACATTCAATTTCAAAGAAACAGGAATCAAAGCGTAAGTTGAAGCCTCAGATGATAAAGCGCCTTAAAATTCAAGTGTTCAGTGACGTTAGCAATAAACAAAAGCCACAAATATCCAGATGAATGTTTCCTCAATCCAAAAAATCAACAAACCTTTCAGTATCAATCAGAATTTCCTCATTTTGAAGGCTACTGCAGCTAGCATTAGTGCACGCCAGCAGGCCACAGCTCCTGAAATTGTCCAACTACCGAAAAGAGGCCATGACCTCGTTTCAACGTGAATAGAAAAATCGGTGCCCCCATTGTTTATTTTCGTCTCACTTTTTTATGTGAAAGTCCAACAGTCCCAGTTTGAGCAAAACATATATTGTTGTTGTTATTGTCCTTGCTCTTGTTGTTGCGATAACTGGGACTATTTCGTGAGTCTAGGGACGGCCTATCATGAAAAATTGATAGGCTTTCAAAACTTGGCAAAGGCAACTGAAATTCAGAAATTTGAAATGTCACGTTAAGCAATCACATTTCCACGTCTGTTCGTGCGTCGAATTTCTGCCAAATAGTTCAAGCATCCCCATAAACATCTCAAAATGACAACAGTGGACATCAGCATAGCTCCATGGCCATGATCTACCTTGAGTGCGCTTTTTCTTGCACAATCCCTATCTTGAATAAATTTGCATTTCCCTATTATTACTATTATCATTATTACTAAATTCTTTATAGTTGGTATATGCAGTAGCTTATATTCATTCATTCATTTGTTCCATCCTCGATCGAGTGTTGGATGCAATGTTTCTCCACTCATCACGATGGTATGCCACTCTTGTTGCCTCTGCATATTTTAAGCCTGTCCACTGGTTGATGTTGTTAAACCAGGTTGCCCTGGGCCTTCCTATTCCTCTTCTGCCATTTACTTTTCTTTCTAACAAAGTTCGTTGTATTGGGTCGTGTTATATACAGTAGCTTATATACAATAGCTAATTCAACCACAAAGGAAAAATATTACAATAAAAACAAATAAAACCCTTTGTTTTTGTGCAAGCATAGACCTTTTTGCTTCTTAGGAAAGAGGTTTGGATCGAGCGTCCAATTCTGGTAAAGTTTGTGAAGGAAAACGAAAGTTTAGACGTCCTACGGAAAAGAACAAACTGCCATAAAAGATTTTTGGCCACGAATTTGTACGAACCCTTCTTCAAGAATGTGCAGGAAGAATGGTTCTTAATTATAAAATTTATCTGGTTTTCGCCCTTTTCCGTCTCTTCCTAGCATTCAATTTCATAGTTAACTTTTTAGGCCCATTAACTTTTCAGAAAACCGCCGTTATGGAATTGCATACAGCTTTATCAAAAATCACAGAACCAAGTAATATGTGAGATTATTTTAAACAAATTTACGATTAGTGTTTTAGAATGTGACAAAATGAACAATTTCTGACTTGTCTAAGCTAGCAAATAATGGCTTGAAAAATGCTCTCTAAGCACGACCATTCTGGAAACTGTAATGCAAATAAACAAAAAAATTAGACCAAACTTCAAAAATCAATATCACCACTTTTTCGCGACTGATTTGAATTTTGTTTGCTTGTCACTGACCCCCAGGGTGTGCTTAATAAGGCAGGAGAAAAATCAATTTTATATTCAAAACTTCATAGTTTGCCATTTATTCCCTTATTTTGGAATTCTGGATCATTGTGGGCCTGCATGAAGTTTTCCATCAAATCATTTATCCTTTTCTTTTTAATTTTTGCAGACACGTTGCTTCAAATTTCTAAATTCTCGTTTGATTCCTTGACGCATATCAGCCATACCAAGACCATAAACAAACGCATTGGCGAATGTATTCAGAAGTCCAAGGGCGTTCAAAGGTTCTTGTACTTTAAATGTGTTTTTGTTTGGATTAAACAAAATGTAAATATGCAGGAAACTCAATGGCAATAGGCATACAACATACATTATGATAACAACACTTGCTGCAAAACCCAATTTCAACTGTCTTCTCATCAAATCGCCCTTTTCTTTCCGAGTACCAAACGCATTGTGAGGATCAACCTTAAATTTTGTGCGAGACAGCATATACAAGCGAGCCTGGACGATGATCAGGGAAACTGAACATACCATAATTGTGATTATATATAGACACAGGATACGTGAATTGTTGCTGAATACCATTTGCGAGTAGTTAGGCTCATTTGGATGCAATGCAACCATGCAGCTTAAGATGCTAATTACCCATACAGAAACGACAGCGAATTTTGCTCTTGAAGGAGTAATAATCGTATAGAGTCTTAAGCTATGGATGCAAGCTATATAACGTTCAATAGCTAATAGGACTATGAATCCACTGGAGGCACCATGAGTTTGCATACCGACTATCTCCACAATTTGACGCAGCACTTGGCACGACAGAGAAGTTACAGTTGGTTGCAGGCTGCGACCAATGAGGAGAATGATTCCTACTCCCAGGATTTGTAAGGCATCTGATATTGAGAGGCATAGTAGAATCTTGTGCCTTGGTAATGTTAATCTGAAGCGGACGATGAGTACTCTTATGATCAAGAATTGTAACGGTGCTGCAACCAAGGAAAGGAACAAAAGGACAAAGGGCGGCGCATTTCCCGGAAAGCACAGAACGGTCTTTGTGGTTGTGGTATTAAACATTATGTATTATCGATGGAGTGTTAGCACACAATAAGAATAAGGATTTCTCACTGAGGTCTTTGCCGATGCTTTTGTTTGTCTATGTTCTCGTTGTGCTTTATTTCTCGGTTTTTCCCTGCCTTTCTTTGATTGGTATATGTCCTTGTTGCACGATAGAACCTTTTACTATAGTATTTCTCTTTGCTTTAGTTTGGCTGGGCTTTCGTTTTATTTTATTTCTTTGTTGTTTCTCCTCAACCTCGTTCCCAGGGTGTTCTGACGTCATACGCTGGTCACGAAGCCGAAAGAACACCCTGGTACACTTGGCATCAATCTTGCCAATATATGGCAAGATGCGCCCCATTATGGATTTGCAGTTTGCTAGGCAACGATAATCGACGAAAAATGGTCGTTGCTCTAGCGCTAATTCTGAAGAATATGAATTGAGAAATTGAAAACAAACACTTTGAGGACCCTATTTTAGCCCTTTATAAGGTATTTAATCATTAATCCGGGGTTAGCAAGTGCATTTAGTAGGAAAACGAGCACGATCCATTTGGGTGGAAAAAGGGCCTAAGTTGAAATTTTCGAGAATTTCCCCCACAGCTTTGAAAATACAATGGCTCGTTATTCGGCGAATTTTAGAGATAAATTGGAGATTAAAAGTGTTTTAGTGAAAGAATACAGTTTTCCGTTGATTTTTGACATGCCGCGGCCGTTTACTCCTCGCAAAACGGAGTTACGGTGTAAAATGGGGTAGGCCGAAATTATTCCCCATTTTTGGGGGGCGCGCGCTCCACTTCTGGGGGCAATATTGAACCCCAAATTACGTTATTAGACTTGCAGACGAATGGTCTCTTGAAAACTTTTTTCTGTTTTGAAATCGGGCTTGTAACCATGGAGCATCGACTCCAAACGTAACCTCAGGTCGGAAAATCGCAACATTTATTTTTCAACCCCCTGTTATGACGTCATAATGAGCCCAACATTTCCTGAAACTCCGAAATTCGGATGCGCCGTGGTCCATTACCCCTCTTAAACTCCTCACTTGCCCCATACACCCCATTGATTTTGTGAAATTACCGATTCAATAAAGGCCATTTTTGAATGGGAGCAAGTTATAATCTGATTTTACTATCGTTTTCGAATAGCCAATCAAATTGTCGAACGGCCTCCTGTATCCCAGAGTAGAGGTAGAGCAACGAACTCACTCTGGGGACGAGATTGGTTTCTCCTTGCCTTTAATTGGTATACCGGGTGTCCCAAAATGATGTATTATCGTTTGATTGCTTATATGTCCATAACCAATGAAACGATTTTCAAAAACTGGTAAAACCACAACCAACATCTTAACATCCAATTTAGCATTTAGGCAATCAAATAAAACAAAGTTTTTGAAAATTCGTTCATTGGTTATGTACATACAAGCAATCAAACGATAATACATCATTTTGGGACACCCGGTATATCTATGTTGCAGGATGTGACCTCTTACTATAGTATTTATCTATTCTTTAGTTTGGCTACGTTCTCAGTTTAGGTAATTTCTTTGTTGTGTGTCTCTTTCTCCAATAGACCATTTTGACATTTAGAAAAAGGATCTGGGGAGAGCAATATTTTTCTGGTAAATGGCTGCCACAGGGCTTTTTACCAACGATAAATTGAACTGTGGCAGCCATTTACCAGAAAAATGTTGCTCTCCCCAGGCCCTTTTCTAAATGTCAAAATGGTCTATTGGTATATATCTTTGTTGCAGGATGTGACCTCTTACTATAGTATTTATCTATTCTTTAGTTTGGCTACGTTCTCAGTTTACTTAATTTCTTTATTGTGTTTCTCTTCCTATGATTTGTATCTATCCTTGTTGTTCGGTGGTTCTCCTGGGGTGGTTGGGACCCCTTACTACAGTTTTTGCCTAGTCTATGTTCTTGTTGTCGTTTGATGGCTGTCATTTTTTGCTGCCATTGATTAATATGTGTTCTTGTTGCAAGGTAGGATCTCTTTTTCAGGTTCTTCTTATTCATTGGTTTCACTATGTTCTTGTTAAATAAAGAATGCAAGCTTTGAAAAATGGAGAAAGCTAAGGGACAGATGCTGTAGGCTCAGAACAACTTTAATATGATACGTCAGAAAAATTTCTTGCTCTATTTTAACAACGCTGATCAGCTTAATATGGATGACATTGGTGATACCGGCAGCATCGCTAATATCCAGTATCACGTGCCTTTTCAAGAATAAATAGTCTCGAGGAGATGCTCAAAACTATCGTGGCCTGTCCATGATGGCAAGAGATTCCGAAGAAATGAGTGCCATACTCGTTCAATAAATAAGAAATACATGTGAAAACATGCTGTTAACTGTCCAATATGGTTTTTGCAATAACCGATCAACAGTAGGTGCAACTTTTATTCTCATAAATGCCATCTCCAATACCTCTGACAACCTCTTTGCTGCTTCATTGACCTGAAAGCCGCATATTGTTGGATCGACCGCCAGATGCTTTTGAGGTGTCCTTGAGATAAGACTAGGTAACTCAAGTTTAATAAAGATTCAAAAAGCCAGAAGACACTGGAACGACTGCTTCAAGCAAGAAATCAAAGACTGTCTTTGAAACGTTCACAAGCTGTCGTAAATGAGGATTAGAGTCTCTCGTTATTTTTAATATTTATCTTGACTTTAATGCGCCGAGAAAGACGTACTTGATGAATACCCGAATTCAGGACTTAAATATTCATAAAGCAGCACAGGAAATTGTTCAACTCGTCAACAACAAGCAGCTGCCAAGCTAATTGGCAATGGCAGAGTTAGAATTTTGTCATATGCTGATGATATCTTCCTCCTGGCAAACAGAATAGAATAATTGCAAGGTTAAGAAGGAAGCAACATTTTACATAACAAGGTTTTCCGTAATCGCCCACAATAAAGACTGTTAAATTTGGTAAACCTTTTTTAAATTTTGTAAATTATTTAAACAATGGTAGGAAGCGACAGCATTTATAGGCCCATTGTTAAAAGGTCTAGGCCTTGAAATAGTATTTCCAAATTTCAGGCCAGTAAGCAATCTATCATTTATTTCAAAGTTGGTTGAGCGAGTCACAGTCAAACAGACTTTATCGCATGTTAACCTCAATTGTCCACTTCCAGTTTGCCAGTCTGCATACCATACAGGGAGCACCACAGCACAGAAACCGCTTTGTTGAAAGTAACATCAGATATGCTTCTTGATATGGACGATAACAAGGTTACTTTACTGGTAATGTTAGATCTCAGTGCAGCTTTCGATACAATCGACCATGCCATCTTGTTAGAGACCCTTCAGAAAAAAGTAGGTGTTTCAGGGAAAGCTCTTGATTGGTTTTGTTCCTACCTCAGCAACAGGTATCAGCGTGTGCAAGTTTCAGGAGAATTATCAGATAGAGTAAAGCTGGAGTATGGTGTTCCTCAAGGTTCTTGCTTAGGCCCCATCTTATTCCTTATTTATGCCAGTACATTATTTGATGTCGTTGAGCACCATCTTCCTAATGCTCATGGATATGCCGACGATCACCAGATCTATTTTTCTTTTAAACCTTTGGACCAAACGACTCAAGAAGAAGCACTTCAGGCCATTCAAAATTGTGTAAATGACGTAAGGAAGTGGATGCTGGCAAATAAGTTGAAAATAAATGATGGAAAAACAGAGTTTCTCCTTATAGGTTCAAAGAACCAGCTTAACAAAGTTACGATAGACTCAATAAGAATTGGGGAGTCAGAAATTCAGCCAGCAGCGTCGGTGAAAAATCTTGGTGCAATCATTGATAGTAACCTTAGCATGGAAAAACACATTACAAAGACATGCAATGCAGCGTTTTATCATATCTATAACATCAAACAAATAAGAAAATACCTTAACCAAGAATCAACTGAAAGGATGGTACACGCCTTTATCACGAGTAAGCTGGATTATTGTAATAGCCTTATGTATGGTTTGCCAAACTCCCAGATACAGAAGCTGCAAAGAGTTCAAAACGCAGTTGTAAAGATTATAAGTGGTGCACGAAAGTACGATCGCGTCACTCCTTTATTACGAGAACTACACTGGTTACCAGTGAAAGAAAGAATCGAATTTAAAGTTTTATTGCTGAAATTTAAAGCACTCAATGACATGGCACCAGCATACTTAAAAAACATGCTAAATATCAAAAAGGGAAGATACGCTTTGAGGTCAACAGAATCTTTGATGTTGGTGATTCCAAAAACAAAATTCAAAACACGAGGAGATAGATCTTTCGCTGCTGCAGCTCCAAAACTGTGGAATAATTTACCAGTTCAAGTCAGAAAATCTCAAGACATTGAAACTTTTAAATCAAGATTAAAAACACATTTATTTACTTCTGCTTTTAACCAATAAATGACATTGTACCCTTTGACATTTCTTTTAGCATTTGATCTGTATATCCTTTAATTAACTCAGCATGATTTTACTTTTTACGTTGGAATAAAATTGTACAGCGCCTCAGAATATGTATTCATAGATTTTAGCGCTTTATAAATGTATCATTATTATTATTATTATTATTTTAAATAACACGATTATCCGTAAATCACCCACAATAAAACCTGTTAAATTTTGTAAACCATGTAATATACTAAAAATAGTCTATGCTGCAATCATCTGAAATCCACTAACTCGTTTACTAGCTTTGTAGCTAAGAACACATATAAAATCTACCACGAATCCAACTGCAAAAGCAGAAATGTTATATATCTGTTAGAAAGATACATAGTACCGACCCTGATTCGGGCCGGTCACATTCGCAGTTTGATTAGCTATTATATGACAAGGGTTCATTAATTATTTGTAAGATTTTTTCTGGCGGAAAATTGGTCAACTTTGGGCCGCTGTCACAGGCAAAGGATTGAAAAACGGATTGTTGGTATGCCTTAACAGTTATATGACAACTCATCCACACAAACCCAAATTTTCAAATCCACAATATTGCGAACTATGAACCTCGAACCGACAGACAGCACATGCGCGATGTTTTTGAGCGGTGGAGACCCTGGGGGGAAACAGCAGCGGCGGCAGTTGTTGTCGGTGGTGTTTTCTCGGTCGGGTTCTGCTGTTCAGCATTATCGCCTGTGCTAGCCATGACCTCCAATGTGAAACAGATCCTAGTATGTATCCGTATTTGGTAGCTTATGTGTAGCTCTTTGTAAATGTATATTTTATAGTATTTAGTTGTATGATATTTTTTTTTATGGAATGGCCAGGGAGTTGTCATGGTCTTTTGCTCTCCCTGGCATCGTCCTCGTAGTGTTGTACAGTAGCTCATATGTAATGTCTTAGGTACCTTCTGTATGTAAACTTTTAACTGATTATATAAAAAAACAGTTATATATATATATGCCCCAGTTGATAGGGAGTTGAACCCCATCCGTCTGTTCATATGGGAGAAATTAGCCTTATTTGGTCATTTCGTACCATTACTTCCATCCTACCTTTGTCATTCTTTTATACTGCTTGTCAGGAGGATGATATCTTCAGCATATAACAGCATTCTAACCCTGCTGTTGCCACTTAGCTTGGCAGCTGCTCGTTGCTGACGAGTTGAACGATGTCCTGGACTGATATATGAATATTTAAGTCCTGAATTCGGGTATTCAACAAGTACCGGGTGAGCCAGAACAAAGTTCCCACTTTCGACAGGCCGCGATAAATCATACACTTGACTTGCCTCTCATTAGAAGTGAGTAGCTCATACATTGGACTTGCAATTATCGAAAACCGTGGGATGATAACGACGATAATAGCTGAGCAAACCTAACAGGTGCCGGGTTTTGCCAACTGTCTTTGGTATTCTATCTTTCAAAGATGTCACAGCCTTGATGTTATCCAGATCTATTATATAGCCTTTATCGGAGACCGAGAAACTTGACTTGCTTCTCGAAAAATGAAGATTTACTTGGTTTCAATTTGATGCCGTGTTGGTGTAAGCGTTGCAGTACTTGGCGAACATGCTTTACATGTTCCTCAAAAAGTTTTTCTATACACAATAAAATCATCATGGCATGGAAGGCATATTCTATCTCGTAGTTCTCTTAAACTTTGCTCCATGAACCTCTGAAAGGCAGCAGGCATGTTGGTAAGTCCGAAGGGGATCCGCTCCCACTCAAAAAGGGCCCCACGGTGTCACAAATGCTGTTGCTGGTTGACTTCTTTTTCCGACAAACCCCTCGTGGTAAGCCTTACCTTGATCCAGGGTTGTGAACCAATTATTTCCACCAAGACTGTCGAGGGCTTCCTATACTCTTAGCAATGGGTCCATGTCCCGGACAGTCTTTTGGCTGAGCGCTCTATAATCGAGTGTCCCGATCCACCAATCAAAAAGCGGGGCTGACCGGGGCTCGACTCTTGCTCCTACAAATTGGGACAATTATTCGAAGTAAACCCTCACTAAGAGCGAAATAATTAACAAATTAGATGAAATCGGTTCGCTTATCACAAAGAGGGTGAATTTCATCAAGACAATTGGGCAGAAACACATCGTACAGGATGATTTTGCTGCACTGCAGCTTCCAAGGAGTGAAATGGCAAATGCCCGCCACTTAATTTGGCAGCAGCTCGCCAGCCTAGATATGCACAGCACAGCACAGCTACAAAGCGAGATGTAACATGGCACTTGGGTTATCAGCAGCTAGTGTAGCTTTTTCAACCTGATTCCAACTGAAAATCAGTACATTTGAATAAATATCATTTTTTTGCGATCTTTATTATTGTAAATTCACTGATTACATTCACGTAAAACATTATTACAAATTGTTTTTTATAAGAAACTAAAAATTGGGCTAAAGTAGAAGAGTATCTAGCCATAGAACATTTATGTATATCGACAATGTCAACATGGAGTTTTTAGGAAAGGACCTCAATAGAAGCAAACGATTTAGTGTAACGAATTTTAACTGTAAACGTGCATTGAATTTCAGTCAGATTATTGTATTATTGTTCAATTTTGATATGCCAGAAAATAGGGCGTGGCCACAAATTTGCATGATATGACCACGCCCTGTGACACACCCTTCGTAGATTGATGACCCATGAGCCCCGGTCAGTTTTTGTCCTGGATCCGCCTCTGCACAGGGTGAGGAATATGGCGATTTTGACAGTTTGATAAAATTTCTGTTAAGCATGTCTTCAATGTACTGCTTTACTTCTGCGTACAATGGGCGTGGTATTGAAGCATTGTTCTTCTGAATTAGCTGCGGGTCTGTCAGCGTGATGTCAAGTTGCAAACCTGGAGCACATCCGATGTCCTCATCACCTGCCGAGACAAAGCATAGCCTTTACGATTTCTGTTTCATCATAAGTCAGACCACTAGAATCAATTTTTGAAAAGGTACTATCTGCATCTCTCTGCAAGACTGTCCTCTTTTTCACAGCTCATCGTTGTTCCTTTATATCAAAGAGGCTCCCTCGGTCTACTCTTTTAAATCAAGGTTGAGACAGTTGGGGTACGAAAATCTTTAATTTTGTACAGATATTTTTTGTATTCAGGTGTAAATTTTTATCTAATTTGCTTATATGTATTATATTAGGAACTTTACTTTTGACAGGGCCAAATTGTAAAACAATATTTATTGAATTTTGTACCCTGTATAAATATGTTTAAAATATGAAATATGAAATAAATATTATACTGTTCCGTGGTTTCACTATCATTCTTATGATGAATTGATGCAGGTGTAAATGATCTGATCATCTCTAACTTTCCCATTGGTGTTCTCCCTGGCAGCACAATGCCATGGTTTGTTTCATTTACCACTTGAAGCTTCAATATGTGTGCATTTCTTTCTTCATTGTCAAAACTAACTCAGTCACATTCAGTCCTGATGTTATCCTCTATCCAACCCAACTTCAACTTGCCTTATTAGGGACACATCAGACAATTTTTACTTTTGCCCCACCTCCCCCATCTGGCCCATAATCTTAAATTCCCTCCTAAACATGCTAGTTTGCATGGTAAGATTATCAGGCTGGGTATGGGTTGTCTTATTTTTACTGCTATCCCCCCTCTGCACCCTCTTGGGTTGTGGACGTTTCGTCTTCTTCATCCCCTTCCAAGGAAGGGGGTAACAACTGGCCAAACTTTTTTAATTCATTGAGAAGGGCTTCAAATTCTTGTTGAGTTGACTTTTCAAAACTTTCCTCGTAGACTTCAGACAAAGATTTGACAAGCTTTAATCGACTCTTACCCATAACATCTTGCTTGGGCCCTTTTAATTTGTCTGCAAGTTCTTTCAATTTCTCCAACTCCAGCAAATACAAAATTCCCTCAGCTTACAACAATAAATCCTCCATTTCTGCCCTCCTTGCATTAAATGTCCCTCATCGGGTGCCAAAATATGTAGGACACTCGGTTAGAAAGTACGCAGTCTTAAAAACATCAACATCACTTCATATTCTTGGCTTAGGCAATCATTTTTACAAAACCATGCGGTCGCCTCAAAACGAGGCAGATGGATGACGCAATCCGCTAAACGAGGCAGACGGATGACGTAATTCCTTGATAAAGAGTTCACCTTTTCAGGTGGGCTTTAAAACAAATCAAATGTACACTTTAATTATTAACATAAATATATTATTGTTCGTACAACCCGACAGAAACACATTAGCAAAACAGCTGAAGTTCAAAATTTTGGAATTTCATATCAAGCTATCACCTTCTCGTTTCTGAGTGCTTTGAACGTCTGCCAGGAGGATGTTTTATACCGTTCACTGAACCACCTGCAATAAATGTCATACATTACACAGGAAACTGCAATTTCATAGTGCACTTTTATCCCCATGTAACAAATTAGCAAAACAGCTGAAGTTCGAAATAGTACGTTGAGTTATCACATTCAAATTCCTTCGTGGTGCTTCGGAAGTTATCCGAATTAATTTACCCGTTCAACTAACCGTCTCCAATTGATTTACATAAGCGAGAGAAATTATATGGTGCTTTTATATCGCAACGCAACAAATTATCAAAAGCAGCTGAAAATCTCCAGTTCAAATTTAAAATGAAGCTTTTCCCGTCCGATTTATGCGTGGTTCTACTAACGTCTGTCGGGATGTTTGAACCAATATATCCAGTCCATATAAATACATGAGCGTTAATAACGCTATCCTGAATTTTTGCTGACAAACTGCTGACGGCCCTTTGTTATCGCACAATAATGCTAAAGTCATTAGCAGTGGAGACTAAAGGCTTCTGAATCCTTGCATTATCTTCAGGAATTTATTTGGCTTAATTTCAATAGCGATTTAATGACGACTTTAGTTTGATGATTGAAAAGAAGTTGATATTGGTCATGAGCGCCCTATTTATGCGGACTCTTTGTCTTTAAACATGTTACGTAATAGAAAACAATCTTTACTGTGCACTTTCTGAAAACACAATAAAATCGAAAACTTTCGGACGAAAATGTTTCGGAAAGAAACTTCAGGCAGAAGACTTAAGGACTCTATTTTGAGAATTTCGGATGAAAAAACTTTAGAGAAGCAATTTGTCCAGAGTCATGTTAGAACTGGTTGTCAATTTACGTTAATTAATCATGTGCAACTTAAACTATCTAGATAGATGCATCAAAAGTATTCAAGAGCATTATTCAACAAAAGAAATATCGGGTGCGCCAAAATGGACTATGGACGTTTGGCAGAGATTTATGACTTAATCTTCAGCAGAAAGCCTGAATTAGATTTTAGGACTTTTGCAAATTTTTCTGTTTTCAGTTTTTAGAGCTAGAGGCGAGTTTCTTAAAATATTCCTTTTCGAAAACATTGAAAACGATAACAAAAACGTCGATCAAATTTAAAAGATCCAACGTGAATGAACAAAGAGAAAACGTTTTCAGGGGGATTTGGGGTTCAGTACGAACTCTCGTACAGCAGATTACAACTGGTCGATTTTTAAATCGCAAATCACCACCAACAAATTCTCTCTTTGCCTATTCATGTCGATTCTTTAGAAAACTTGATCGATGTTTTTTGATCGTTTTCAGTGTTTCGAAAACTAAAATTTTAGGAAACTCGCTTCTAGCTCTAAAACCTGAAAAGAAAAAATTTGCAAAAAATACCAGTATCTAATTCAGGCTTTCTTCTAACGATTAAATCATAAATCTTCAAAATCGGTCCAATGTACGATTTATTGTGGCCTGCCAAACGTGCATAGTTTATTTTGGCGCACCCGGTAGTTCTGAAAGCAGTTTTCAAGATTACAGATGCAAAGAAGAGGTGCCTTCATCGACTCAAGAACATTGTTACTGACAACTGCAATATGTAAATTCACTTTGGAAGCAATATCACTAATGATAGTATTTTATTCCTTAATAGTGATATCTGCAGGTATCACTTAGGTTTAAAGACAAGCAAACTCCACCCTATCTAAGACACATAGCACTGGCATATATTCTATGTGCATTGTGTGCCATTCCATTGTTTCATGATTTGTTTAGAAGTTTTGAGAGTTTTAGTTTTAGTTAGAGTCTTAGCTGTAATAATCTCGTTAGAGAGGCTATTCCTTACATTTTGTCCCAAAGACCTAAGACTATTCGAGCCGAAGGTTACTTGATTTGTGCTATAATTTTGCAAATGGTACGATTCACGTTCATAGAAGATTTGAATTGAAATAACTGTTGCACGAAAGAAGGATTTAATTTCTTCGTTGTCTTGTAAATTTCGACACAAATGCTACGTAAGCGAGAAACATGCATAACATATCTACCAGACCTTTGTAACAGTTCTTGATATGAACTGTTGTGATCATCATATTGAAATCGTAAAGGACGTTTTTGTATCCGTTCAATTTTATGCAGAGATTTAGCTGATGCAAAATACCATACAAGTGGACAATAGTTGAAATTTGAATACACAAAACTCTAAACTAGATGTTTCCTTGCTTCGAAAACAATAAATCGTGTTAGTCTTTTCAAAACATTCAGCTGATTCACAGCTTTTTGCAAAAAATCAGAAATGTGAGGATGAAAATTCAACTTATTATCCTCAACGGAATTTATTTTTAAGTGTTCTTTAAAATGTAGTGAACGATTCAGTTTATTTTGTCATTTCTTGTCCAGGACATTCAAGCGCTGCTGAACAAATGCCATATTAATCCCCAGTATTTATATGAATTACTATTCGTATATTATCATTATTAGAAGGAAGTAAAAGCACTCGTTTCGCTCATATTTTAATTTTCCTAGCTCCTTTGGAGGGCAGTTGGTACGATACTGAAGGCACATTTTTCATTTATTAAAAACAAATAAAGGAATCAAAATTGAGTCAAAGCATTTACTTTATGAAATGATAACTGAAAAGGCAGGGAAACGGGGTAATTATAGTGTATATGAAAACAATGGGCTCCTAGACGATGACATTTGAGTTGTTTACAAAAATAGCCTCGTGCCCAGGACAATGCAAAAAGGACACGCTTTGTTCTTGTATTGTGGTATTGCAGGGTTGGTCATGTCCCTATGGAGACAGTGGTTCTAGGTCTGTCCCAAAATTTGGCTTTTTCCCCTGAAATCTGGGCCAGCTTTGTTCCCAAAAGTTGGCTTTTTTGCTTTCAGTGAATTTGGTTTTTTCCTACGAGATTTTTGGACAATTTGCCATTGGGCAAGGTTTGCCCCAAAACTGTTTGTATTTGCACATGTCTGTGATCGTTCTTTTCTGTTCTATGGCAAAGCAAAGCTGACATTGCCATTATTTCCAGATTCAAGAGACATCCTTTGGCTTATTTCTTCAAATCTACGGACAAAAAAATTGTGCCCTCGTTGTCCAATAGGTATGTAAAAACTGGGTGGGTTTCGGCACTTCTTTGGGACAGAGGTAGCACCGCTGTACATTCAATGTCCGATTCTATGCAAAAGCTGGGTGGGTTTTGGCACTTATTTGGGACAGAGGTAGCACCGCTGTACCTGAAATTCATCTATGTTAATTTGCAAGATGCAAAAACTGGGTGAGATTGCTGCAATAAAAAGGACAGAGGTAACGACGCGTTATCTATTATTGTATGTGAAAACTTTAAAGCGGCTAGAAACTAAGGGGAAGAATGAAGTGTTGCATGAGAGAATGTCCATAATTTGGTGGTGACCAGCTATGTGCTCAAAACTTGGCTTTTTCTAAGTTGTGTAGCATGGACTTCGGTCAAAACCGGGTTGGTTTATTTTTGTTCTCAGGACAAAGGTGGGGTCACAAAATTTACAGTACTTGACCGCCCCCTGGGTATTGTAGAGTGGTTATGAATTTGCGTGTGTAGAAAACAACATGTCTCCTCTCTCTCTGTTCTTTTACTGAATCAAGTACCAAGAATACGGAGACACTAAAGGAATACAGGGAATAACAAAGATGAATCTAATTATTGAGGAGTCTTATAATCTGTAGTTTACATATTTATGAGGATAAAATCTTAGTTACTGAAATCACAAAAGATTGCAAAAAGTTTTATTTGAAATCATGGCAGATCTAATATTCGATTTTAAAAAAAGAGGTGTCATAATTCAAGTTGATGCGTTACTTTAAGAAACTGGGATGTTGATAATCACTTAAAATGTTGCACTCCTTGCTGCCACTAATTTAAAGACACACAAGCTTCTGAGCAAAACAAGTCCATAAGATATTCAGATTTAACTACTCACAATGACATCTTGATCACTGCAATATCGAACGGCCTGCATGAAGTTTCCATCAAATCATTTGTCATTTTATTCTTAATTATTGCAGACACGTTGCTTCAATTTCTTAAATTCTCGTTTGATTCCTTGACGCATATCAGCCATACCAAGACCATAAACAAACGTATTAGCGAATGTATTCAGGAGTCCAATGGACGTCAAAGGTTCTTGTACCTTAAATGTGTCTTTGTTCGGATTAATCAAAATATAAATCTGTACGAATGTCAATGGCAGTACGCATACAACATACATAATGATAACAACGCTTGCTGCAAAACCCAATTTCAACTGTCTTCTGATTAAATCATACTTTTCTTTCTGAGTACCAAACACATTGTAGGGAATAACCTTCAATTTTGTGCGAGACAGCCTGTACAAGCGAGCTTGGACGATTATCAGAACAAACACTGACATTAATGATGTGGTTACAGGAACCAACAGGAGGCGAGCATCGTTGCTCATTGTGATAAACTTCGAGTAGTTAGGATCATTTGGATGCAATACAACGAGACCACTTATAATGCTAATTACCCATACAGAAGCTATGGCAAAGTTTGCTCTAGAAGGAGTAATAATCGCATAGATTCGTAAGCTGTGGATGCAAGCTATATAACGTTCAATAGCTAATAGGACTATGAAGCCACTGGAAGCACCATGAGTTTGCATAGCGACTACCTCAATAGTTTGACGCAGCACTTGGCACGACAGAGAAGTTACCCTTTGTTGTAAGCTCTGACCAATGAGGAGAATAATGCCCAATCCTAGGATTTGTATAGCATCTGATACTGACAGGCATAGCAGAATCTTGTGCCTTGGTAATGTTAATCTGAAGCGAACGATGAGTACTCTTATGATCAAGAATTGTAACGGTGCTGCAACCAAGGAAAGGAACAAAAGGACAAAGAGTGGGGCTTTTCCCGGAAAGCACAAAACGGTTTTTGTCGTTGTGGTATTAAACATTATGTATTATCCATGGAGTGTTAGCGCTCAATAGGTATTTGGATTTTTACTATAGTATTCTTTATTCTTTACTTTGGCTACGTTTTCGTTCCACTTTCTTTCTTCGCTGTGTCTCCTTGCTTCCAATTGGTATGTATCTTTGTTGGAGGATGTGACCTCTTACTGTAGTATTTCTCTATTCTTTAGTTTGGCTACATTCTCAGTTTATTTAATTTCTTTGCTGTGTGTCTCTTCCTCTAATTTGTATCTATCCTTGTTGTACGTTGGGACCCCTTACTACAGTTTTTGTCCATGCTATGTTCTTGTTGTCGTTTGATAGCTGTCATTTTTTGCTGCCATTGATTAGTATATGTTCTTGTTGCAAGGTAGGATCTCTTTTTTGCGTTTTGCTTGTTCATTCGTTTCCCCATGTTCTTGTTAAATAGGATATACAACCTTTGAAAAATGGAGAATGCCAAGGGACCGATGCTGTGTGCTCAGAACAACTTAAATAAAAGACGTCAGAAAAATTTCTTGCTCTATTTGCAACACTGATTAGCTTAATATGGACGATATAGTTAATACCTGCTGCATGGCTAGTATCCAGTATCACTTGCCTTTTCAAGAATAAAGGGTCCAGAGGAGATGCTCAAAACTATTTTTTTTTTCTGTCCATGAGGGCAGCATGTTCGAAAGCAATAAATGCCATAATCATTGAGCGAACAAGAAAATATGTTAAAACATGCTGTTAACTGTCCAATATGGTTTTTGCAATAACCGATCAATAGTAGGTGCAACTTTTATTCTCATAAATGCCATCTCCAATACCTCTGACAACCTCTTTGCTGCTTCATTGACCTGAAAGCCGCATATTGTTGGATCGACCGCCAGATGCTTTTGAGGTGTCCTTGAGATAAGACTAGGTAACTCAAGTTTAATAAAGATTCTGAAAGCCAGAAGACACTGGAACGACTGCTTCAAGCAAGAAATCAAAGACTGTCTTTGAAACGTTCACAAGCTGTCGTAAATGAGGATTAGAGTCTCCCGTTATTTTCAATATGTATCTTGACTTTGTTGCGCCGAGATTGACGTACTTGATGAATACCCGAATTCAGGACTTAAATATGCATATAGCAGCACAGGAAATTGTTCAACTCGTCAACAACAAGCAGCTGCC
The DNA here is from genome assembly GCA_039566865.1 of Aurelia coerulea. Classification (NCBI taxonomy): domain Eukaryota; kingdom Metazoa; phylum Cnidaria; class Scyphozoa; order Semaeostomeae; family Ulmaridae; genus Aurelia; species Aurelia coerulea. The sequence goes on from CM076963.1 coordinate 12,207,906, forward strand.
AAGCTAATTGGTAACGGCAGGGCTGGAATTTTGTTATATGCTGATGACTCCTCCTCCTGGCAAACAGAATAGAATAATTACAAGGTTAGGAAGGAAGCAACATTTTACATAACAAAACCAGCGGTCGGCCATTTTGTCTTACTATTTTGCAGCGATAAATGGCTTCATGGACTGAAAATCAAACAGCAGCCTCCAATGTCATGGCTCTCGTGAAAATTCTGATAATCCTCTGAGATTTCCACTATTTCTGACCTCACTGAAATTATTTCTTACCTCACGTGAAGATACTTATCACTGCAAAATAGTGAGACAAAATGGCCGACCGCTGGTTTCAGTCATCAGGCAAATTTGGTCTTTTTAAGGTCATAGCTGCATCATTTTTCAATGGATTTTTATGGGATGGTTGCAAACTTTAATTGAATATCTGAAGAGCGACATCATGCAAAAGTTTGGTGAGAATCTTTTGCCGTTTTGTTGCAATCTTCAGGCAAACGGGGCACAATTTTTTGGGGCACACTGTATATCTGTTAGAAAGCATGCGTTGCTCAAAACAATATGTCGGAAATTCCGAATGGCCCTTTAACTTCAGACTCAATAACTATAGGCACAGAATCACATAGATACAAAATTTACCATCATAGACAGACAGCAAGAGCGTCATGGATACAATATCATTAATTCTAGAGTCACATGACGATAATTGGGTGTTAGTTCTTAAAACCTTATCCGTAAATGTCCTAAAGAGCAAACCAAACCACCCAGAAATGTTAGATTATAGTTCCTTGAACAAAGGGATAAACCAACTAATTATGTTCACTTTTTTGTTGCTACATTGTTCCTCTGTGACTTGTAATATCTAAGGGCAGGTCAAATTTGCAATTCGATTAGATACTGGTTCGGGCAGGTCAAATTTGCAATTCGATTAGATACTAGGCTTGCCGCGCGTCGCCTGCGGCGCCGCGCTGGCCCGCCGTCGTAATTGGCATTCAAGTGTATGGAAAGTTAAGTTTACGTGCGCCAGTTACTAAGGGAGAGATGTGTATATATATATATATTCTATCTATTCTTCCAAGTTGGGGGGGGGGGGGGGTTTCTGTTCTGTTGGTTCCTCAAATTCTAGATTACCTTTTTGGGTCTCAAATATGGGAGACAGTAAAACAACGGGTAAAATATTTTTTACAATCCAAAGTAAGCTCAAGTAACATTACTAAAATCAAAATATTGAAATTTCCAAATAAATTATGAGCGATTTAATCAGTTGGGGCACTTGTCCACGGATTTAAGATGCTGACTTCATAAATTTTAGTAGTGTTGGATCAGAGAAAATATTTTTCAGCATCTATTTTCATGCTAGGAATTATCATGTTGGGTTGATGCTTGGTACCCTAGCCTAAGCACAAATATCCTGAATATACCTTAGGATGGGGTCTATTTGGTACTCTCTATCTCTCTGTTATCTGTTTACATCTTCTCCATGCTGAATACTTTCAATAATTCTGCAGACCCTTAAGAGCTCCTCGATCTATCCAGTTGACGTGTTGGCCAACATCTTCTCTCCTTGCTCTCATGATCGCATTTTTTCTCACTCCTTCACTATCTCTCGTTTGCCTGCTTTGCTCTTACTGCATTCTGTGCGCTCTCTGCTCCTTTTCTTTTTCTCTTAGTTTTAACTATACTCTAAATGACTTAGATGCCCACATTGCGCTCTTGTGCCTTCGCTACTCTCGTTGATTTAGTTCCCCCTTTTTTGCTCTGTTGTTCTTTGCTCACCAGGGATAGGGAGACGCGTTTGTATCAAATATTCAATTGTTATCATAGTTGCCGTCTCAGCCATGGTTAATGTTTGATTGGGTCATATTGCAGCTACGAATCTTATTTTCGTTCAGGTACGTAGGAAGCATCTCAAATTTGGGGGGCACAACACTTCAAGGGCATTTTTCATCAAGCTAAATGGGCACGTCCTATAAATAAAAAGAGCACGTCTTTGTTTATTACAAAATCTTGGGGGGCGCGTGCCCCCAGTGCCCCGGTTCATACGTCTCTGTTTTCAGTTTGCCGGGAAAGTCTTCCACTGACGCTTAGAATTGATCCCATATTGACTTTTCAAAACAACCGATGCCAGGGCCTTTACTCAACCTCTCGATAAGAGTTCATAACAATGGTTTTTTGGTATTTTATTTATCAATTTGCCACAATGAATATTTAGATGTTTTATAACAAAAATAGATACAATGAAAAGTTAAATGTTCAAAACGTAAAGATAAACACTGCTATTTACAGTGGCAAGGATAGCATTAAAAGGCAAAGCTGACCTTATTTCCATAATGGTCCCCTTAGAGGATGCTGTATAACGGAAATACATAGGAGAAAAGGAAATACAGAGCTGCTTGTGTGTGTTCAATATGATCCTTAGTAGAAGACATATATGTCATTTTCCTCTTTCTGTATATTTTAGAAAAAGTTCTCTTTGGTCTTATGTTTGAATGCATTGATATTGTTTGTTGATTTCAACTCAGATGGAAGACTATTCCATGTTGTGGCCCCAGATAAGATAGGCATTTGTTTCCAGTTTAATTTTGCGGATTGGAAATTCTAACTTGTACTTGGACCTTCACGTTGTTAGGCCTTGGTTGACTGGAAGGATCAGCACTGCATACTGGGGCTGTTTCTTTGAGAAAATTACAGCTCTAATGGTAGCATATGACATTATATAATGTTCATTATTTTCTTTCCAAGAGCTTGTTAGAATTTCTAATAAGAATTTACTTCAACCTGCTTGCAAATCAATAGTTGAAAATGGGGAAATTCAAAAGCAGAGAAAATACACTTCCATCTAAGTGGCGTATGCTCAGATCCATTTCAGTCTCTCTTACATGTCTCATGTTCAAACGGATATGTCTTTGGTGTAATTTCTCCTTTGTCAAAACCCAGTAGAATACTGTTTTATCAGCTCTGGGCAGCTCTTTTTGCTTTCCTCTTGACCCGATTCTGAAGCCGTAGAAGATGTCTTTCTGCCTTCTTTACTGGCACTTTGATTTATCAAACATCACTTCCATCTTTCTTGATGCACTGGTTACCGGAAAACTTGTGCTTTAAAGTCCCAAATGTAAAAACAGCATTGCAATCTTGGCTCTTTCATTAATAGCATGTTGCACGGTGATTCCAATAAGTGTCTCAGTGTTGTAATAGTTGCCCTGTTAGCTATGGTAAAGCTTAATTGGGTTTTGTTGTAGCTAAGATTCTCACTTTCAATTTGACTGGACTTATTCTTAAAATTGATCCCATACCAACTCTTGTTCTTAAATTTACCGTCTCCGACTTTCGAAACGAAGTTTTTGAATCACGGATTCTTATGTACAACTTCTCATTAACTAAACTAAAAAAGTTTCAATACTGCATCTCCGGAATTCTTGAAGAAATTGTTCTGCATTAATAAATTTCATAGTGGAAATATCCGTTTCCCTCCTCTGCGGCCTGTGAAAGCAAATATGAAACTCAGAACTCAGAGAAGAAAGCAACGCCAACCAGAGCTACCGGGGAGAAGTATGAGTGCTATTGCAAGGAACAATAAATGGCTTTCCTACCTATCAATCATTTTAAGCAGGTCCCCAAGTGTTGCACCACTGATTAAAATGTGATGGCTCATCGATTTTTCAACCTTTGAGATGACGAATCAACAGGAATTCTTGACGTCACGTAAGTGATCTTGCCACCGGGTGCCCCGAGTATCAGAGCATTCTCTTGGGCCTAACCCATCATAATGGTGCAACTGTGTGCTGCATGAGGTCAAGATATGTCGCATGGTCGAACCTCGTTTTCGTCAGGAATCTTGAAAGCATTCGAATTCATCGCAATGGCTCCTTTTCCAACCTTCCTCATTCCAAAAAAGTGGGATTTTGAATGTAGGCCGCTCAGACCTCTCTGCATTAACAGTGATATTATAGGGAGACGAAATCAAAATTTGTCCTAAGATTAAAGGAAAAAGAGAGGAAGAGTAGAGGATCATACTCATAGTATTCAAAAATTTTGCTTCATGTTATAAAAACTATTTCCCTTATGAAAGCATTCCAAAAGGGCGATACCCCTCTAGTTTTGATTAATCAACGAATGAAAGAAACAGTCAGTCGTTATCGCATCTCTCAACCATAAAAGCTCATTCCTTGTTCGATTCACAAACTGTTTAGAATAAAATCCCCTTTCATTGGAGACGCCCCTCGAAGCGCTCCGTGGTAGCGAAGCATATCTGTTCCCCTCCTCTAGGATGGGTGAAATTAAATGAGAAACTCTGAGTAAGACATGACCCTCATTGCCCTTATGTCCCCTCTACTGCCTCCGCCTGCGGTATCTCTGGAGAAAGGAACCAATTTGAAAACAAATGAAATGTTAGAAGATCGTTTCTTTTAGCTCTATGCCCCTGCGAAGAAATTTGTGATCCCATTTGAGCTGCCCCCCCCCCCCTCTGCCGCCCCCTGAAGCCTTCTTTGGTAAAGAAGAAATCCATGATATTTTCTGTTGGATTTCTTTGTGGCCCTTCAAGGGCCTTGGCCTAGACTTATGGCGTGATTCCTTTAATTCGTTCTATGTTTTGTAACTGCGCGAAGCGAAGCTTAGCGTCCATTTAGACGGGATGATGTTATAAGTCTTATCAGATGTCAACTGTGAAAGGCCTGATGTTGTCTTGGGACGGAACAAAAGCTCTGCAATGCGTCATTCGAATTCATACTACATTCAAATTCAATCAGCTTGTTCTAATTGCTTCAAAATTTAACAATGCTCAATTGTTATGGTTGAATGAACGACAGACTTACGACTGTAATCACACAAACAACAGGATATGACTGCTGCTTCGTTATTGAAAGTGTATAATCCGGAGCAGTGGAACAATAGGAACCTTCGAATGTCAGTCCCTTGCACCTTAGCATGATCTCCCTTTCTCATTGGAAGCCCCCATTAAAATTCCCCGGTTCTCTCCTCTAAAGCCAATGATATTTTAGCTGGAAAAAAAAGCCGATCTATGAAACTCTGCCCTTGCCTTTCAAAAGAAAAAGTGGGAGTACGACACAGCTCCAATGTATCATTGGTCCGCCAATTATGATGTGTCTAAAGATCATTCCCTTGTACACAGAGAACTGAAAGGGATTCCGCCAATCCTTTCTTTGATGTTACCGAATTCGCCCCTTACCCTGATTTGGGGGCGAATTTGAGAAAACAAAATCTCTATTGCACCCTGTAGAGAGAAGACGAAGATATTTGGAAAGTTTCGCAAGGATCAGTGCAACGGTGCTCGAGTTTTACGCCACACAAAATTCGCATCACGTTTTAATGATATAGATTTTGGTCATTTGGTACCATTACTTCCATCCTACCGTTGTAATTATTTTATACTGCTTGACAAGAGGATGATATCTTCAGCATATAACAGCATTCTAATCCTGCTGTTGCAACGTAGCTTGGCAGCTGCTCGTTGCTGATGAGTTGAACGATGTCCTGGACTGATACATGAATATTTAAGTCCTTAATTCGGGTATTCATCAAGTACCAGGGGAGCCAGAACAAAGTTCCCACTTTCGACAGGCCGCGATAAATCATACACTTGACTTGACTTTCTCTCTCTCTCTCTCTCTCTTATGTATCATATGTGGCTAACGGCTGTGGTGACTTATTGAATCATATAAGAAGGCTTACAAAGCATCGAACAGCAATGGAATGGTGAGAGCTTGTAATACAAACTCAAAAATATGTTCTTACAAGGGTGAAGAGAGGGATACAAGTTGCATAATAAAACTAATTGCCTCTCGTCCAAAATAAACATTTAATTGCAAACGTCCTTCTTTATCAAAGCACATGAAGGTCACCAAGGATATGACCGAAACATAGCATAGGTAACCATTACAGTAATATATCCTAACATACAACAAGAATGTCTATTTCAGTCACTTACGGGAAAGCAAAGCTAGAATCTGGACAAAAATTGCAAAACCAAGGCAGAAGCAAACACTATACTGCGAGGGATCTTTGCATGCAACTCAAGCTAAGGTAAAAAAAGAACAAACAATACCAGAAGAAGGTAATGAGATGATAATGAGGTAATGCGTGATGTCTAATATCACAACGACAACAACAACTGTTTTATGTGTTCCACCACAACCGGCCTATTTCCTATTGTTCTATTCTTTAGTTGCAGCTCTATTACATTTCTTGATCATAAGAGTACTGGTAGTGCGCTTCAGATTAGAATTACCAAGACACAAAATTCTGCTGTGCCTATCAATATCAGATAGCTTACAAATCCTAGCCTCAGGGCTTATTACCTGCATTGTTCTTATCTTACGACCAACAGTCTTTTCTAATTCGTGCCAAGTGTTGCGTCAAATTCTTCTGGTGCTGGGAATTCAAAGTCACAGCGCTTCCAGTGGCTTCATACTCTTATTAGCAATTGAACGTTATGTTGCATGCATTTACAGCCTACGATTCTATACGATAATTACTCCCTCAAGAGCAAACTTTGCTGTGAGTTCTGTATGGTTAGTCAGCATTTTATGTGGCTTACTAGCACTGCAGCCAAATGAGCGTGGCAACTGGCAATTGGCTTTTGGAAAGAATTCACGAGCCGGATGGGTCTATATAATCACAATACTAGTATCCATTGTGGTTCTGGTATATGTCCAAACTCGCTTGTACAGGCTGTCTCGCACAAAACTGAAAGTTGTTCCTGACAATACGTTTGGTAGGCAGAAAGAGAAGGATGATTTGACGAGAAGACAGTTGAAATTGGGCCTTGCAGCAAGCGTAATTATCATTTTATATGTTGTGTGCATGCTGCCAGCGGCTTGTGTATTCATTTACGCAATGCTCAATCCAACAAATGATGTAACTGTAGCTGTAGCAAGAAAATTCGCGATGATTTTCACGCTGATTAACACATTTATTGATCCGTTTGTTTATAGTCTTGGTATGGCTGATATTCGTGAAGGAATCAAACGAGAATTTAAGAAATTGAAGCAAGGTGTCTTTAATTATCTATGTTGAAACTTGAAGGCAAAAGAATATTTGATTTTTAGCAACACTCCCTGGAAATTTGCCAATTGACAGTGACACCAATTTTATCTTCATAATTGTCCGAAATGATTCAATCAAATTTTTTTGTGTCTTGGTTTGGTGCTAAAGTTTTCGTACTATCAATTGATACCTCGTTTGTTGGTATTGGGGCTATGAGAGGAGAAATATCAATCTTGAAAGCTCAAATTTGCGTCCACTTGCAAACCAGTACTTTGGCCTTTTGGCCTAAGCAAGTTCCTGAAGCACATCAAAATTAAGAACTGAAATTGATGAAAAATTGAGAAACTGCCCAATGGGTGACTATGGGGTGACTTCTGGAAAAAAGAATAACACAAGATCTAATATTGTTCGAATTTTATCAAGGCTATCGTTGATTTATATGCTGTGCCTTAAGAAATTGCTTAGGCCAAAAGGCTAAAGATCTGGTTTGCAGGAAGAAGTAAATTTGAGCTTTTAAGATTAACATGTCTGCTGTCAAAGCAACAATGTCACCAAACGAGGTATCGAGGTATTGTCGGGGATTGTTGGTACCGTATTAATGGATCTTTCCAAGGCCTATGACTGTATCCTGCATGATTTGTTGATAGCCAAGTTGGAGGCATATGGATTCGACAGAAATAGCCTCAAATTCATTTATAGCTATTTGACAGGCCGTAGCCAAAGAGTTAAAGTGGGCTCCTCCTACAGTTCCCTTGGAAGAATCAAGAAAGGAATACCGCAAGGATCGGTCCTTGGACCGATGCTGTTCAACATTTTTTATCAATGACCTGTTCCTAATTTACTTGGAATCAGAAATCTGCAACTTTGCAGATGACAATACAATCTACGCAAGGAGTAGGACCCTTGATGAAGTGATAAACAACTTGGAAGATGATCTGAGCTCGATTTTACAGTGGTTTAACGAAAACGGGATGGTAGCAAACCCTGAAAAATTCCAGCTTATGTTCCTAGGGCTAAAGAGTGATCAGCAAATGTGTCTTAGTATTGATGATCAGATCATCAATCAATGCCAACAAGTAAAACTCTTAGGAGTAACGATTGATTCTAAGCTGAATTTTGACAAGCATATTACTGAATTATGCGGTAAAATAAACAAAAAAGTGAGTGCATTCTCAAGACTTCGGAACTATCTTGATGATACACAGGCTAAACTCTTATGTAATACAACGGTGTTGGCAAATTTCAATTATTGCCCTTTGATTTGGATGTTCTCTTCTAAAGCTGCAAACAAAGAGATTAATAGAACGCATAAACGTGCACTAAGGGTGCTCCATAAGGATTATGATGCATCGTTGGATAAGTGTCTAAGGAGAGAGGCAGATACAACAATCCACGTCAAAAATCTCCAAAAACTGTTGTTAGAAGTATTGAAAACTCTGAATTCGTTGAATCCATCATACCTTTGGGATTTTTTCAGTACTAAGCAAGTGGAATACAACCTTAGGATCAAAAATTTTTTGTAAAATTGCCTCAAATAAAAACACACACTTTTGGACTACACTCTATAACCTTCAGAGGCAGCATCCTTTGGAATGCACTAAGTGACGATATTAAAACATGTGAAAAAGTGGCAGCTTTCAAAAGGAAAATAAAAACATGAAAGGGGGCAAACTGCAGCTGTAAACTATGTTGTAAATAGGATATTGTATTATACTTTATATTATGTAATTATTTTTAGTTGTAGTTGGTTTAAATTAGTTGATGTATATATTATGCTGATAACTATTGTAAATAACCAACTTTAAAGAATGATAAATAAAAAAAATGAAGGTATCTATGTTCAACTTAACTATCGAGGAACATTTTAGAGTGATTATACATTGATTGGAGCTAAATTCTTCTCGCTAGAGTCAACCAAATCCGTATACATTTTTTTGGGACACCTGGTACACTTGACTTGGCTCTCGTTAGAAGAGAATAGCTTATACATTGAGCTTGCAATTATCGAGAACCGTGGGATGAAACGACGATAATAGCTAAGCAAACCTAACAGGTGCCGGGTTTTGCCAACTGTCTATGTTATTCTATCTTTCAAAGATGTCACAACTTTGATGTTATCCAGATCCATTATACAGCCTTTATCGGAGACCGAGAAACTTGACTTGCTTCTTGAAAAATGAAGATTTACTTGATTTCAATTTGATGCAGTGTTGGTGTAAGCGTTGCAGTACTTGGCGAACATGCTTTACATGTTCCTCAAAAGTTTTTCTATACACAATAAAATCATCATGGCATGGAAGGCATATCTCATAGTTCACTTAAACTTTGCTGCATGAACTTCTGAAAGGCAGCAGCCGCGTTGGTATGTCTGAAGGGGATCCGCTCCCACTCAAAAAGTCCCCACGGTGTCACAAATACTGTTGCTGGTTTGCTTCTTTTTCCGGTGAACCCCTGGTGGTAAGTCTTACCTTGATCCAGGGTTGTGAACCAGTGATTTCCACCAAGACTGTCCAGGGCTTCTTGTACTCTTGGCAATTGGTCCATGTCCCGGACAGTCTTTTGGCTGAGCGCTCTATAATGAATGCACAAACGAAGTGTCCCGTCTCTCTTGCCAACACAAACACAGGGTGAGGAATATGGCGATTTTTACGGTTTGATAAAATTTCTGTTAAGCATGTCTTCAATGTACTGCTTTACTTCTGCGTACTATAGGCGTGGTATTGAAGCATAGTTCTTCTGAATTAGCTGCGGGTCTATCAGCGTGATGTCAAGTTGTAAACCTGGAGCACATCCAATATCCTCATCACCTGCTGAGAATGATTGAATTTCTTCACAAAGCATAGCCTTTACGATTTCTATTTCATTATGAGTCAGACCACTAGAATCAATTTTTGAGAAGGTACTATCTGCATCTCTCTGCAAGACTGTCCTCTTTTTCACAACTCATTGTTGTTCCTTGTTCCTTGTTCTTCCTTGATACTGTTCCGTGGGTTTCACTATCATTTTTTTTGATGAATTAATGCAGGCGTAACTGATCTGATCATCTCTAACTTTCCAATTGGTGTTCTCCCTGGCAGCACAATGCCATGGTTTGTCTCATTTACCAGTTGAAGCTTTAATATGTGTACATTTCCTTTGTTTATTGTCAAAACTGACTCAGTCACATTCAGTCCTGATGTTATCCTCTATCCAACCCAACTTAAACTTGCCTTATTAGGGACACATAAGACAATTTTTCCTTTTGCCCTACCTCCCCCAATCTGGCCCATAATCTTAAATTCCCTCCTAAACATGCTAGTTTGCATGGTAAGATTATCAGGCTGGGCATGGGTTGTCTTATTTTTACTAGTATCCCCCTCTGCACCCTCTTGGGTTGTGGAAGTTTCTTCTTCTTCATCCCCTTCCAAGGGAGGGGGTAACAACTGGGCAAACTTTTTTAATTCATTGAGAAGGGCTTCAAATTCTTGTTGAGTTGACTTTTCAAAACTTTCCTCGTAAACTCAGACAGAATTTGACAAGCTTTAATCGACTCTTACCCATAACATCTTCCTTGGGCCCTTTTTATTTGTCTGCAAGCTCTTTCAATTTCTCCGACTCCAGCAAATACAAAATTGCCTCAGCTTACAACACTAAATCCTCCATTTCTGCCCTCCTTTCATTAAATGTCCCTAATCGGGTGCCAAAATATGTAGGACACTCGGTTGGAAAGTACGCAGTCTTAAAAACATCAACATCACTTCATATTCTTGGTTTGGGCAATCATTTTTACAGAACCATGCAGTCGCCTCAAAACGAGGCAAATGGATGACGCAATCCGCAAAACGAGGCAGACGGATGACGTAATTCCTTAATAAAGATTTCACCTTTTCAGGTGGGCCTTAAAGCAAATCAAATGTACACTTTGATTATTAACATAAAATATATTATTGTTCGTACAACCCAACAGAAACACATTAGCAAAACAGCTGAAGTTCTAAATTTTAAAATTACATATCAAGCTATCGCCTTCTCGTTTCTGAGTGGTGCTTTAAACGTCAGCCAGGAACCAGGATGTTTTAAACCGTTCACTGAACCATCTGCAATAAATGTCATACATTAGACAGGAAACTACAATTTCATAGTGCACTTTTATCCCCATGCAACAAATTAGCAAAACAGCTGAAGTTCGAAATAGTACGTTATCACATTCAAATTCCTTCGTAGTGCTTTGGAAGTTATCCGAATTAATTTACCCGTTCAAATAACCATCTCCAATTGATTTACATAAGCGAGAGAAATTCTATGGTGCTTTTTTATCGCAACGCAACAAATTATCAAAAGCAGCTGAAAATCTCCAGTTCAAATTGAAAATGAAGCTTTCCCCGTCCGATTTATGCGTGGCCCTACTAACGTCTGTCGGGATGTTTGAAACAATATATCCAGTCCATATAAATAGCTGAGCGTTAACGTTATCCTGAATTTTTGCTGACAAACTGCTGACGGCCCTTTGCTATCGCACAATAATGCTAAAGTCATTAGCAGTGGAGACTAAAGGCGTCATAATCCTTGCATTATCCTCGGGAATTTCTTTGGCTTAATTTCAATAGCGATTTAATGATAACTTTCGTTTGATGATTGAAAAGAAGTTGATATTGGTCATGAGCGCCCTATTTATGCGGAGTCAGTGCTTTAAACATGTTACGTAATAGACAATAATCTTTAATGTGCACTTTCTGATAATAAAATAAAATTGAAAACTTTCGGACGGACATGTTTCGGAAAAAACTTCAGACAAAAACTTTCGGACTCTTTTTTGAGAACTTCGGATGAAAAAACTTTAGAGAAGCAATTTTTCCAGAGTCATGTTAGAACTGGTTGTCAATTTACGTTAATTAATCATGTGCAACTTAAACTAACTAGATAGATGCATCAAAAGTATTCAAGAGCATTATTCAACAAAGGAAATAGTTCTGAAAGCAGTTTTCAAGATTACAAATGCAAAAAAGAGGTACTTTCATCGACTCAAGAACTTTGTTACTGACAACTGTAATATGTAAACTCACTTTGGAAGCAATATCAGTAATGATAGTATTTTATTCCTTAATAGTGATATCTACAGGTATCACTTAGGTATAAAAACAAACAAGCCCATACATAGCACTGGCATACATTCCATGTGCATCGTATGCCATTCCATTGTTTCATGATTTGTTTGAAAGTTTTGAGAGTTTCAGCATTTATAATCTCGTTAGAGAAGCTATTCCATACCTTTAGTCCCAAAGACCGAAGACTACCTGAGCCGAAGGTTACTTGATTTGTCCTATAGTTTGCAAATGGTACGATTCACTTTCATAGAAGATTTAAATTTAATTAACTGTTGCACGAAAGAAGGATTTAAGTTCTTCATTGTCTTGTAAATCTCGACGCAAATGCTACGTAAGCGAGAAACATGCATAACAAATCTACCAGACCTTTGTAATAGTTCTTGATGGTAGTGATTTTCTACCAAATTCTCACATCTGCAGTAGAAACCCGCATAAAAGAACCTGTTTTTATAAGAACCTAGAGGCTGAAATTCAATCTTTTAAACCCCCTAAATAAGAACATCTAAGAGGCTGAAACTGGGAAAGGTTCTTATATAATAGCTTTCATGTAAATTATGAAAATGACCAGAATTTTTAGAATTCTTCACATTCTGATCAGACTTCTTCATTGGTACAAAAGATTTGTTCTCAAGAATTCTCAAGAATTCTCAAGAATTCTCTAGAATTCTCAAGAAATCTCAAGAAATCTCAAGAATTCTCAAGAATTCTTGGGCTGGAAAACAGTGTTAATGTGTGCAAGGCCTGCTTGTATATCAGAACCTTTTTAAGAACCTTACAGGCTGGAATTTAGAATAGCAGCCATTTAATTAAGAACCTGTTCAGGCTGCCCAGAAAAAACCTAGGTTCTTTTATGCGGGTTTCTACTGTATTGCAATCTTTGCGTTTCTCAGCCTTAATGGAATAGATGGTTTTCTGTAGTAGTGATTCTCTACCAAATTCTCACATCTATTGCAATCTTTCCAATTAAAGCTGAATATATCTACTCCTGCTAGAGTTACAGCAGTCGGAGTAACTTTTTTGAACTCAGCATTCAATTCTGCATCGAAACATTGCTATAGCAAATCAATCAAAGATTCTCTTTAAATTTCTCAGCCTTGATGGAATAGATGTTTTTCTGTAGTAGTGATTCTCTACCAAATTCTCACATCTATTGCAATCTTTGCAATTATAGCTGAATATTGCTATTTCTACTCCTGCTAAGAGTTACAGCAGTCGGAGTAACATCGAAACATTGCTATAGCAAATCAATCAATGATTCTTTATAAATTTTTTTTGAACTCAGCATTCAATTCTGCTAAAGTTACAGCAGTCGGAGTAACTTTTTTGAACTCAGCATTCAATTCTGCATCTTTGCGTTTCTCAGCCTTAATGGAATAGATGGTTTTCTGTAGCAGTGATTCTCAAACAAATTCTCACGTCTATTGCAATCTTTGCGATTAAAGCTGAATATCTCTACTCCTGCTAGAGATACAGCAGTCTGGGTAACTTTTTTGAACTCAGCATTCAATTCTGCATCGAGACATTGCTATAGCAAATCAATCAAAGATTCTCTTTAAATTTCACAGGCTTGATGGAATAGATGTTTTTCTGTAGTACGATTCTCTACCAAATTCTCACATCTATTGCAATCTTTGCAATTATAGCTGAATATCTCTACTCCTGCAAGAGTTACAGCAGTCTGAGTAACTTTCTTGAACTCAGCATTCAATTCTGCATCGAAACATTGCTATAGCAAATCAATCAATGATTCTCTATAAATTTCTCAGCCTTAATGGAATAGATGTTTTTCTGTAGTAGTGATTCTCTACCAAATTCTCACATCTATTGCAATCTTTGTGATTAAAGCTGAATATCTCTACTCCTGCAAGAGTTACAGCAGTCTGAGTAACTTTTTTGAACTCAGCATTCAATTCTGCATCGAAACATTGCTATAGCAAATCAATCAATGATTCTCTATAAATTTGTCAGCCTTAATGGAATAGATGTTTTTCTGTAGTAGTGATTCTCTACCAAATTCTCACATCTATTGCAATCTTTGCGATTAAAGCTGAATATCTCTACTCCTGCTAGAGTTACAGCAGACTGAGTAACTTTTTTGAACTCAGTTGGGACACAATTGGCAATGACACAATCAGCAATGACCAAATTGGGGATTTGAGATTATTGTGGGAATGTTTGATACATCTTGCCAGATGTTCTAAGCCATATCCTCAAATCGGAAGGTCATAGCGTAAATTTCGAGTGAAATTGAGATTCTCTGCTGCTTTTTTAATTTGTTGTAAAAGGATAAAAATATGCCAATGGACATAGGTGGCCGTAGCAAGCTTTTGCTCTTTGATTCATAGGCCCTTTCTTCTTTTTGGAATAATGGGTCTACGCGTAGGCAATGTTTCTTGAGGAAAAATTCCTTCAATTTGACATTATTGTGGGAATGGTTGATACATCTTGGCAGATGTTCTAAGCTATATCCTGAAATGGGAAGGCCTTAGCGTAAATTTCGAGTGAAATTGGGATTCTCGGCTGCTTTTTTAATTTGTTGCATAGGAATACAAAATGCAACAATGGACGTGGGTGGCCATAGAAAGCGCTTGCTCTTTGATTCATAGGCCCTTTCTTCTTTTTAGAATAATGGGTCTACGCGTAGGCAATGTTTCTGGAGGAAAAATTCCTTCAATTTGACATTATTGTGGGAATGGTTGATACATCTTGGCAGATGTTCTAAGCTATATCCTGAAATGGGAAGGCCTTAGCGTAAATTTTGATTGCCTGCGTGCAGTCTTTCTTTTATAAAATTTGAATGAAATTGAGATTCTCAGCTGCTTTGTTAATTTGTTCCATGGGTATAGAAAGTACGACATGGAATCGCTCCCTCCTTCTCTCTCTCTCTCTCTCTCTCTCTCTCTTATGTATCATATGTGGCTAACATATGGATGACTCATAGCTGTGGTGACTTATTAAATCATATAGGAAGACTTACGAAGCATCGAACAGCAATGGAAAGGTGAGAGCTTGTAATACAAACTCAAAAATATGTTCTTACAAGTGTGCAGGGAGGGATACAAGTTGCATAATAAAACTAATTGCCTCTCGTCCAAAATAAACATTTAGTTGCAAACGTCCTTCTTAATCGAAAGACATGAAGGTCACACAGGATATGACCGAAACATAGCATAGGTAACCATTACAGTAAGATATCCTAGCATGCAACAAGAATGTCTATTTCAGTCACTTACGGGAAAGCAAAGCTAGAATCTGGACAAAAATTGCAAAACCAAGGCAGAAGCAAACACTATACTGCGAGGGATCTTAGCATGCAACTCAAGCTAAGGTAAAAAAGAACAAACAATACCAGAAGAAGGTAATGAGATGATAATGAGGTAATGCGTGATGTCTAATATCACAACGACAACAACAACTGTTTTATGTGTTCCACCACAACCGGCCTATTTCCTATTTTTCTATTCTTTAGTTGCAGCTCCATTACATTTCTTGATCATAAGAGTACTGGTATTGCGCTTCAGATTAGAACTACCAAGACACAAAATTCTGCTGTGCCTATCAGTATCAGATAACTTACAAATCCTAGCATCAGGGCTTATTACCTGCATTGTTCTTATCTTACGACCAACAGTCTTTTCTAATTCGTGCCAAGTGTTGCGTCAAATTCTTCTGGTGCTGGGAATTCAAAGTCACAGCGCTTCCAGTGGCTTCATACTCTTATTAGCAATTGAACGTTATGTTGCATGCATTTACAGCCTACGATTCTATACGATAATTACTCCCTCAAGAGCAAACTTTGCTGTGAGTTCTGTATGGTTAGTCAGCATTTTATGTGGCTTACTAGCACTGCAGCCAAATGAGCGTGGCAACTGGCAATTGGCTTTTGGAAAGAATTCACGAGCCGGATGGGTCTATATAATCACAATACTAGTATCCATTGTGGTTCTGGTATATGTCCAAACTCGCTTGTACAGGCTGTCTCGCACAAAACTGAAAGTTGTTCCTGACAATACGTTTGGTAGGCAGAAAGAGAAGGATGATTTGACGAGAAGACAGTTGAAATTGGGCCTTGCAGCAAGCGTAATTATCATTTTATATGTTGTGTGCATGCTGCCAGCGGCTTGTGTATTCATTTACGCAATGCTCAATCCAACAAATGATGTAACTGTAGCTGTAGCAAGAAAATTCGCGATGATTTTCACGCTGATTAACACATTTATTGATCCGTTTGTTTATAGTCTTGGTATGGCTGATATTCGTGAAGGAATCAAACGAGAATTTAAGAAATTGAAGCAAGGTGTCTTTAATTATCTATGTTGAAACTTGAAGGCAAAAGAATATTTGATTTTTAGCAACACTCCCTGGAAATTTGCCAATTGACAGTGACACCAATTTTATCTTCATAATTGTCCGAAATGATTCAATCAAATTTTTTTGTGTCTTGGTTTGGTGCTAAAGTTTTCGTACTATCAATTGATACCTCGTTTGTTGGTATTGGGGCTATGAGAGGAGAAATATCAATCTTGAAAGCTCAAATTTGCGTCCACTTGCAAACCAGTACTTTGGCCTTTTGGCCTAAGAAGTTCCTGAAGCACATCAAAATTAAGAACTGAAATTGATGAAAAATTGAGAAACTGCCCAATGGGTGACTATGGGGTGACTTCTGGAAAAAAGAATAACACAAGATCTAATATTGTTCGAATTTTATCAAGGCTATCGTTGATTTATATGCTGTGCCTTAAGAAATTGCTTAGGCCAAAAGGCTAAAGATCTGGTTTGCAGGAAGAAGTAAATTTGAGCTTTTAAGATTAACATGTCTGCTGTCAAAGCAACAATGTCACCAAACGAGGTATCGAGGTATTGTCGGGGATTGTTGGTACCGTATTAATGGATCTTTCCAAGGCCTATGACTGTATCCTGCATGATTTGTTGATAGCCAAGTTGGAGGCATATGGATTCGACAGAAATAGCCTCAAATTCATTTGTAGCTATTTGACAGGCCGTAGCCAAAGAGTTAAAGTGGGCTCCTCCTACAGTTCCCTTGGAAAAATCAAGAAAGGAATACCGCAAGGATCGGTCCTTGGACCGATGCTGTTCAACATTTTTTATCAATGACCTGTTCCTAATTTACTTGGAATCAGAAATCTGCAACTTTGCAGATGACAATACAATCTACGCAAGGAGTAGGACCCTTGATGAAGTGATAAACAACTTGGAAGATGATCTGAGCTCGATTTTACAGTGGTTTAACGAAAACGGGATGGTAGCAAACCCTGAAAAATTCCAGCTTATGTTCCTAGGGCTAAAGAGTGATCAGCAAATGTGTCTTAGTATTGATGATCAGATCATCAATCAATGCCAACAAGTAAAACTCTTAGGAGTAACGATTGATTCTAAGCTGAATTTTGACAAGCATATTACTGAATTATGCGGTAAAATAAACAAAAAAGTGAGTGCATTCTCAAGACTTCGGAACTATCTTGATGATACACAGGCTAAACTCTTATGTAATACAACGGTGTTGGCAAATTTCAATTATTGCCCTTTGATTTGGATGTTCTCTTCTAAAGCTGCAAACAAAGAGATTAATAGAACGCATAAACGTGCACTAAGGGTGCTCCATAAGGATTATGATGCATCGTTGGATAAGTGTCTAAGGAGAGAGGCAGATACAACAATCCACGTCAAAAATCTCCAAAAACTGTTGTTAGAAGTATTGAAAACTCTGAATTCGTTGAATCCATCATACCTTTGGGATTTTTTCAGTACTAAGCAAGTGGAATACAACCTTAGGATCAAAAATTTGGTAAAATTGCCTCAAATAAAAACACACACTTTTGGACTACACTCTATAACCTTCAGAGGCAGCATCCTTTGGAATGCACTAAGTGACGATATTAAAACATGTGAAAAAGTGGCAGCTTTCAAAAGGAAAATAAAAACATGAAAGGGGGCAAACTGCAGCTGTAAACTATGTTGTAAATAGGATATTGTATTATACTTTATATTATGTAATTATTTTTAGTTGTAGTTGGTTTAAATTAGTTGATGTATATATTATGCTGATAACTATTGTAAATAACCAACTTTAAAGAATGATAAATAAAAAAATGAAGGTATCTATGTTCAACTTAACTATCGAGGAACATTTTAGAGTGATTATACATTGATTGGAGCTAAATTCTTCTCGCTAGAGTCAACCAAATCCGTATACATTTTTTTGGGACACCTGGTACACTTGACTTGGCTCTCGTTAGAAGAGAATAGCTTATACATTGAGCTTGCAATTATCGAGAACCGTGGGATGAAACGACGATAATAGCTAAGCAAACCTAACAGGTGCCGGGTTTTGCCAACTGTCTATGTTATTCTATCTTTCAAAGATGTCACAACTTTGATGTTATCCAGATCCATTATACAGCCTTTATCGGAGACCGAGAAACTTGACTTGCTTCTTGAAAAATGAAGATTTACTTGATTTCAATTTGATGCAGTGTTGGTGTAAGCGTTGCAGTACTTGGCGAACATGCTTTACATGTTCCTCAAAAGTTTTTCTATACACAATAAAATCATCATGGCATGGAAGGCATATCTCATAGTTCACTTAAACTTTGCTGCATGAACTTCTGAAAGGCAGCAGCCGCGTTGGTATGTCTGAAGGGGATCCGCTCCCACTCAAAAAGTCCCCACGGTGTCACAAATACTGTTGCTGGTTTGCTTCTTTTTCCGGTGAACCCCTGGTGGTAAGTCTTACCTTGATCCAGGGTTGTGAACCAGTGATTTCCACCAAGACTGTCCAGGGCTTCTTGTACTCTTGGCAATTGGTCCATGTCCCGGACAGTCTTTTGGCTGAGCGCTCTATAATGAATGCACAAACGAAGTGTCCCGTCTCTCTTGCCAACACAAACACAGGGTGAGGAATATGGCGATTTTTACGGTTTGATAAAATTTCTGTTAAGCATGTCTTCAATGTACTGCTTTACTTCTGCGTACTATAGGCGTGTTATTGAAGCATAGTTCTTCTGAATTAGCTGCGGGTCTATCAGCGTGATGTCAAGTTGTAAACCTGGAGCACATCCAATATCCTCATCACCTGCTGAGAATGATTGAATTTCTTCACAAAGCATAGCCTTTACGATTTCTATTTCATTATGAGTCAGACCACTAGAATCAATTTTTGAGAAGGTACTATCTGCATCTCTCTGCAAGACTGTCCTCTTTTTCACAACTCATTGTTGTTCCTTGTTCCTTGTTCTTCCTTGATACTGTTCCGTGGGTTTCACTATCATTTTTTTTGATGAATTAATGCAGGCGTAACTGATCTGATCATCTCTAACTTTCCAATTGGTGTTCTCCCTGGCAGCACAATGCCATGGTTTGTCTCATTTACCAGTTGAAGCTTTAATATGTGTACATTTCCTTTGTTTATTGTCAAAACTGACTCAGTCACATTCAGTCCTGATGTTATCCTCTATCCAACCCAACTTAAACTTGCCTTATTAGGGACACATAAGACAATTTTTCCTTTTGCCCTACCTCCCCCAATCTGGCCCATAATCTTAAATTCCCTCCTAAACATGCTAGTTTGCATGGTAAGATTATCAGGCTGGGCATGGGTTGTCTTATTTTTACTAGTATCCCCCTCTGCACCCTCTTGGGTTGTGGAAGTTTCTTCTTCTTCATCCCCTTCCAAGGGAGGGGGTAACAACTGGGCAAACTTTTTTAATTCATTGAGAAGGGCTTCAAATTCTTGTTGAGTTGACTTTTCAAAACTTTCCTCGTAAACTCAGACAGAATTTGACAAGCTTTAATCGACTCTTACCCATAACATCTTCCTTGGGCCCTTTTTATTTGTCTGCAAGCTCTTTCAATTTCTCCGACTCCAGCAAATACAAAATTGCCTCAGCTTACAACACTAAATCCTCCATTTCTGCCCTCCTTTCATTAAATGTCCCTCATCGGGTGCCAAAATATGTAGGACACTCGGTTGGAAAGTACGCAGTCTTAAAAACATCAACATCACTTCATATTCTTGGTTTGGGCAATCATTTTTACAGAACCATGCAGTCGCCTCAAAACGAGGCAATTGGATGACGCAATCCGCAAAACGAGGCAGACGGATGACGTAATTCCTTAATAAAGATTTCACCTTTTCAGGTGGGCTTTAAAACAAATCAAATGTACACTTTGATTATTAACATAAAATATATTATTGTTCGTACAACCCAACAGAAACACATTAGCAAAACAGCTGAAGTTCTAAATTTTAAAATTACATATCAAGCTATCGCCTTCTCGTTTCTGAGTGGTGCTTTAAACGTCAGCCAGGAACCAGGATGTTTTAAACCGTTCACTGAACCATCTGCAATAAATGTCATACATTAGACAGGAAACTACAATTTCATACTGCACTTTTATCCCCATGCAACAAATTAGCAAAACAGCTGAAGTTCGAAATAGTACGTTATCACATTCAAATTCCTTCGTAGTGCTTTGGAAGTTATCCGAATTAATTTACCCGTTCAAATAACCATCTCCAATTGATTTACATAAGCGAGAGAAATTCTATGGTGCTTTTTTATCGCAACGCAACAAATTATCAAAAGCAGCTGAAAATCTCCAGTTCAAATTGAAAATGAAGCTTTCCCCGTCCGATTTATGCGTGGCCCTACTAACGTCTGTCGGGATGTTTGAAACAATATATCCAGTCCATATAAATACATGAGCGTTAACGTTATCCTGAATTTTTGCTGACAAACTGCTGACGGCCCTTTGCTATCGCACAATAATGCTAAAGTCATTAGCAGTGGAGACTAAAGGCGTCATAATCCTTGCATTATCCTCGGGAATTTCTTTGGCTTAATTTCAATAGCGATTTAATGATAACTTTCGTTTGATGATTGAAAAGAAGTTGATATTGGTCATGAGCGCCCTATTTATGCGGAGTCAGTGCTTTAAACATGTTACGTAATAGACAATAATCTTTAATGTGCACTTTCTGATAATAAAATAAAATTGAAAACTTTCGGACGGACATGTTTCGGAAAAAACTTCAGACAAAAACTTTCGGACTCTTTTTTGAGAACTTCGGATGAAAAAACTTTAGAGAAGCAATTTTTCCAGAGTCATGTTAGAACTGGTTGTCAATTTACGTTAATTAATCATGTGCAACTTAAACTAACTAGATAGATGCATCAAAAGTATTCAAGAGCATTATTCAACAAAGGAAATAGTTCTGAAAGCAGTTTTCAAGATTACAAATGCAAAAAAGAGGTACTTTCATCGACTCAAGAACTTTGTTACTGACAACTGTAATATGTAAACTCACTTTGGAAGCAATATCAGTAATGATAGTATTTTATTCCTTAATAGTGATATCTACAGGTATCACTTAGGTATAAAAACAAACAAGCCCATACATAGCACTGGCATACATTCCATGTGCATCGTATGCCATTCCATTGTTTCATGATTTGTTTGAAAGTTTTGAGAGTTTCAGCATTTACAATCTCGTTAGAGAAGCTATTCCATACCTTTAGTCCCAAAGACCGAAGACTACCTGAGCCGAAGGTTACTTGATTTGTCCTATAGTTTGCAAATGGTACGATTCACTTTCATAGAAGATTTAAATTTAATTAACTGTTGCACGAAAGAAGGATTTAAGTTCTTCATTGTCTTGTAAATCTCGACGCAAATGCTACGTAAGCGAGAAACATGCATAACAAATCTACCAGACCTTTGTAATAGTTCTTGATGGTAGTGATTTTCTACCAAATTCTCACATCTGCAGTAGAAACCCGCATAAAAGAACCTGTTTTTATAAGAACCTAGAGGCTGAAATTCAATCTTTTAAACCCCCTAAATAAGAACATCTAAGAGGCTGAAACTGGGAAAGGTTCTTATATAATAGCTTTCATGTAAATTATGAAAATGACCAGAATTTTTAGAATTCTTCACATTCTGATCAGACTTCTTCATTGGTACAAAAGATTTGTTCTCAAGAATTCTCAAGAATTCTCAAGAATTCTCTAGAATTCTCAAGAAATCTCAAGAAATCTCAAGAATTCTCAAGAATTCTTGGGCTGGAAAACAGTGTTAATGTGTGCAAGGCCTGCTTGTATATCAGAACCTTTTTAAGAACCTTACAGGCTGGAATTTAGAATAGCAGCCATTTAATTAAGAACCTGTTCAGGCTGCCCAGAAAAAACCTAGGTTCTTTTATGCGGGTTTCTACTGTATTGCAATCTTTGCGTTTCTCAGCCTTAATGGAATAGATGGTTTTCTGTAGTAGTGATTCTCTACCAAATTCTCACATCTATTGCAATATTTCCAATTAAAGCTGAATATATCTACTCCTGCTAGAGTTACAGCAGTCGGAGTAACTTTTTTGAAATCAGCATTCAATTCTGCATCGAAACATTGCTATAGCAAATCAATCAAAGATTCTCTTTAAATTTCTCAGCCTTGATGGAATAGATGTTTTTCTGTAGTAGTGATTCTCAAACAAATTCTCACATCTATTGCAATCTTTGCGATTAAAGCTGAATATTTCTACTCCTGCTAAAGTTACAGCAGTCGGAGTAACTTTTTTGAACTCAGCATTCAATTCTGCATCGAAACATTGCTATAGCAAATCAATCAAAGATTCTCTATAAATTTCTCAGCCTTAATGGAATAGATGCTTTTCTGTAGTAGTGATTCTCTACCAAATTCTCACATCTATTGCAATCTTTGCGATTAAAGCTGAATATTTCTACTCCTGCTAGAGTTACAGCAGTCGGAGTAACTTTTTTGAACTCAGCATTCAATTCTGCATCGAAACATTGCTATAGCAAATCAATCAATGATTCTTTATAAATTTCTCAGCCCTAATGGAATAGATGTTTTTCTGTAGCAGTGATTCTCAAACAAATTCTCACGTCTATTGCAATCTTTGCGATTAAAGCTGAATATCTCTACTCCTGCTAGAGATACAGCAGTCTGGGTAACTTTTTTGAACTCAGCATTCAATTCTGCATCGAGACATTGCTATAGCAAATCAATCAAAGATTCTCTTTAAATTTCACAGCCTTGATGGAATAGATGTTTTTCTGTAGTACGATTCTCTACCAAATTCTCACATCTATTGCAATCTTTGCAATTATAGCTGAATATCTCTACTCCTGCAAGAGTTACAGCAGTCTGAGTAACTTTCTTGAACTCAGCATTCAATTCTGCATCGAAACATTGCTATAGCAAATCAATCAATGATTCTCTATAAATTTCTCAGCCTTAATGGAATAGATGTTTTTCTGTAGTAGTGATTCTCTACCAAATTCTCACATCTATTGCAATCTTTGCGATTAAAGCTGAATATCTCTACTCCTGCAAGAGTTACAGCAGTCGGAGTAACGTTTTTGAAATCAGCATTCAATTCTGCATCGAAACATTGCTATAGCAAATCAATCAAAGATTCTCTTTAAATTTCTCAGCCTTGATGGAATAGATGTTCTTCTGTAGTAGTGATTCTCTACCAAATTCTCACATCTATTGCAATCTTTGCGATTAAAGCTGAATATTTCTACTCCTGCTAAAGTTACAGCAGTCGGAGTAACTTTTTTGAACTCAGCATTCAATTCTGCATCGAAACATTGCTATAGCAAATCAATCAAAGATTCTCTTTAAATTTCTCAGCCCTAATGGAATAGATGTTTTTCTGTAGTAGTGATTCTCTACCAAATTCTCACATCTATTGCAATCTTTGCGATTAAAGCTGAATATCTCTACTCCTGCTAGAGTTACAGCAGTCTGAGTAACTTTTTTGAGCTCAGCATTCAATTATGCATCGACATTGCTATAGCAAATCAATCAATGATTCTTTATAAATTTCTCAGCCCTAATGGAATAGATGTTTTTCTGTAGCAGTGATTCTCAAACAAATTCTCACGTCTATTGCAATCTTTGCGATTAAAGCTGAATATCTCTACTCCTGCTAGAGATACAGCAGTCTGGGTAACTTTTTGAACTCAGCATTCAATTCTGCATCGAGACATTGCTATAGCAAATCAATCAAAGATTCTCTTTAAATTTCACAGCCTTGATGGAATAGATGTTTTTCTGTAGTACGATTCTCTACCAAATTCTCACATCTATTGCAATCTTTGCGATTAAAGCTGAATATCTCTACTCCTGCAAGAGTTACAGCAGTCGGAGTAACTTTTTTGAAATCAGCATTCAATTCTGCATCGAAACATTGCTATAGCAAATCAATCAAAGATTCTCTTTAAATTTCTCAGCCTTGATGGAATAGATGTTTTTCTGTAGTAGTGATTCTCTACCAAATTCTCACATCTATTGCAATCTTTGCGATTAAAGCTGAATATTTCTACTCCTGCTAAAGTTACAGCAGTCGGAGTAACTTTTTTGAACTCAGCATTCAATTCTGCATCGAAACATTGCTATAGCAAATCAATCAAAGATTCTCTTTAAATTTCTCAGCCTTGATGGAATAGATGTTTTTCTGTAGTAGTGATTCTCTACCAAATTCTCACATCTATTGCAATCTTTGCGATTAAAGCTGAATATCTCTACTCCTGCTAGAGTTACAGCAGTCTGAGTAACTTTTTTGAGCTCAGCATTCAATTATGCATCGACATTGCTATAGCAAATCAATCAATGATTCTCTATAAATTTGTCAGCCTTAATGGAATAGATGTTTTTCTGTAGCAGTGATTCTCAAACAAATTCTCCTGCTAGAGATACAGCAGTCTGGGTAACTTTTTTGAACTCAGCATTCAATTCTGCATCGAGACATTGCTATAGCAAATCAATCAAAGATTCTCTTTAAATTTCACAGCCTTGATGGAATAGATGTTTTTCTGTAGTACGATTCTCTACCAAATTCTCACATCTATTGCAATCTTTGCAATTATAGCTGAATATCTCTACTCCTGCAAGAGTTACAGCAGTCTGAGTAACTTTCTTGAACTCAGCATTCAATTCTGCATCGAAACATTGCTATAGCAAATCAATCAATGATTCTTTATAAATTTCTCAGCCCTAATGGAATAGATGTTTTTCTGTAGCAGTGATTCTCTACCAAATTCTCACGTCTATTGCAATCTTTGCGATTAAAGCTGAATATCTCTACTCCTGCTAGAGATACAGCAGTCTGGGTAACTTTTTTGAACTCAGCATTCAATTCTGCATCGAGACATTGCTATAGCAAATCAAGCAAAGATTCTCTTTAAATTTCACAGCCTTGATGGAATAGATGTTTTTCTGTAGTACGATTCTCTACCAAATTCTCACATCTATTGCAATCTTTGCGATTAAAGCTGAATATCTCTACTCCTGCTAGAGTTACAGCAGTCTGAGTAACTTTTTTGAAATCAGCATTCAATTCTGCATCGAAACATTGCTATAGCAAATCAATCAAAGATTCTCTATAAATTTCTCAGCCTTGATGGAATAGATGTTTTTCTGTAGTAGTGATTCTCTACCCAATTCTCACATCTATTGCAATCTTTGCGATTAAAGCTGAATATTTCTACTCCTGCTAAAGTTACAGCAGTCGGAGTAACTTTTTTGAACTCAGCATTCAATTCTGCATCGAAACATTGCTATAGCAAATCAATCAAAGATTCTCTTTAAATTTCTCAGCCTTGATGGAATAGATGTTTTTCTGTAGTAGTGATTCTCTACCAAATTCTCACATCTATTGCAATCTTTGCGATTAAAGCTGAATATCTCTACTCCTGCTAGAGTTACAGCAGTCTGAGTAACTTTTTTGAGCTCAGCATTCAATTATGCATCGACATTGCTATAGCAAATCAATCAATGATTCTCTATAAATTTGTCAGCCTTAATGGAATAGATGTTTTTCTGTAGTAGTGATTCTCTACCAAATTCTCACATCTATTGCAATCTTTGCGATTAAAGCTGAATATTTCTACTCCTGCTAGAGTTACAGCAGTCGGAGTAACTTTTTTGAAATCAGCATTCAATTCTGCATCGAAAATTGCTATAGCAAATCAATCAAAGATTCTCTTTAAATTTCTCAGCCTTGATGGAATAGATGTTTTTCTGTAGTAGTGATTCTCTACCAAATTCTCACATCTATTGCAATCTTTGCGATTAAAGCTGAATATTTCTACTCCTGCTAGAGTTACAGCAGTCGGAGTAACTTTTTTGAACTCAGCATTCAATTCTGCATCGAAACATTGCTATAGCAAATCAATCAATGATTCTTTATAAATTTCTCAGCCCTAATGGAATAGATGTTTTTCTGTAGCAGTGATTCTCAAACAAATTCTCACGTCTATTGCAATCTTTGCGATTAAAGCTGAATATCTCTACTCCTGCTAGAGATACAGCAGTCTGGGTAACTTTTTTGAACTCAGCATTCAATTCTGCATCGAGACATTGCTATAGCAAATCAAGCAAAGATTCTCTTTAAATTTCACAGCCTTGATGGAATAGATGTTTTTCTGTAGTACGATTCTCTACCAAATTCTCACATCTATTGCAATCTTTGCGATTAAAGCTGAATATCTCTACTCCTGCAAGAGTTACAGCAGTCGGAGTAACTTTTTTGAAATCAGCATTCAATTCTGCATCGAAACATTGCTATAGCAAATCAATCAAAGATTCTCTATAAATTTCTCAGCCTTGATGGAATAGATGTTTTTCTGTAGTAGTGATTCTCTACCAAATTCTCACATCTATTGCAATCTTTGCGATTAAAGCTGAATATTTCTACTCCTGCTAAAGTTACAGCAGTCGGAGTAACTTTTTTGAACTCAGCATTCAATTCTGCATCGAAACATTGCTATAGCAAATCAATCAAAGATTCTCTTTAAATTTCTCAGCCTTGATGGAATAGATGTTTTTCTGTAGTAGTGATTCTCTACCAAATTCTCACATCTATTGCAATCTTTGCGATTAAAGCTGAATATCTCTACTCCTGCTAGAGTTACAGCAGTCTGAGTAACTTTTTTGAGCTCAGCATTCAATTATGCATCGACATTGCTATAGCAAATCAATCAATGATTCTCTATAAATTTGTCAGCCTTAATGGAATAGATGTTTTTCTGTAGTAGTGATTCTCTACCAAATTCTCACATCTATTGCAATCTTTGCGATTAAAGCTGAATATTTCTACTCCTGCTAGAGTTACAGCAGTCGGAGTAACTTTTTTGAAATCAGCATTCAATTCTGCATCGAAAATTGCTATAGCAAATCAATCAAAGATTCTCTTTAAATTTCTCAGCCTTGATGGAATAGATGTTTTTCTGTAGTAGTGATTCTCTACCAAATTCTCACATCTATTGCAATCTTTGCGATTAAAGCTGAATATTTCTACTCCTGCTAGAGTTACAGCAGTCGGAGTAACTTTTTTGAACTCAGCATTCAATTCTGCATCGAAACATTGCTATAGCAAATCAATCAATGATTCTTTATAAATTTCTCAGCCCTAATGGAATAGATGTTTTTCTGTAGCAGTGATTCTCAAACAAATTCTCACGTCTATTGCAATCTTTGCGATTAAAGCTGAATATCTCTACTCCTGCTAGAGATACAGCAGTCTGGGTAACTTTTTTGAACTCAGCATTCAATTCTGCATCGAGACATTGCTATAGCAAATCAAGCAAAGATTCTCTTTAAATTTCACAGCCTTGATGGAATAGATGTTTTTCTGTAGTACGATTCTCTACCAAATTCTCACATCTATTGCAATCTTTGCGATTAAAGCTGAATATCTCTACTCCTGCAAGAGTTACAGCAGTCGGAGTAACTTTTTTGAAATCAGCATTCAATTCTGCATCGAAACATTGCTATAGCAAATCAATCAAAGATTCTCTATAAATTTCTCAGCCTTGATGGAATAGATGTTTTTCTGTAGTAGTGATTCTCTACCAAATTCTCACATCTATTGCAATCTTTGCGATTAAAGCTGAATATTTCTACTCCTGCTAAAGTTACAGCAGTCGGAGTAACTTTTTTGAACTCAGCATTCAATTCTGCATCGAAACATTGCTATAGCAAATCAATCAAAGATTCTCTTTAAATTTCTCAGCCTTGATGGAATAGATGTTTTTCTGTAGTAGTGATTCTCTACCAAATTCTCACATCTATTGCAATCTTTGCGATTAAAGCTGAATATCTCTACTCCTGCTAGAGTTACAGCAGTCTGAGTAACTTTTTTGAGCTCAGCATTCAATTATGCATCGACATTGCTATAGCAAATCAATCAATGATTCTCTATAAATTTGTCAGCCTTAATGGAATAGATGTTTTTCTGTAGTAGTGATTCTCTACCAAATTCTCACATCTATTGCAATCTTTGCGATTAAAGCTGAATATTTCTACTCCTGCTAGAGTTACAGCAGTCGGAGTAACTTTTTTGAAATCAGCATTCAATTCTGCATCGAAAATTGCTATAGCAAATCAATCAAAGATTCTCTTTAAATTTCTCAGCCTTGATGGAATAGATGTTTTTCTGTAGTAGTGATTCTCTACCAAATTCTCACATCTATTGCAATCTTTGCGATTAAAGCTGAATATTTCTACTCCTGCTAGAGTTACAGCAGTCGGAGTAACTTTTTTGAACTCAGCATTCAATTCTGCATCGAAACATTGCTATAGCAAATCAATCAATGATTCTTTATAAATTTCTCAGCCCTAATGGAATAGATGTTTTTCTGTAGCAGTGATTCTCAAACAAATTCTCACGTCTATTGCAATCTTTGCGATTAAAGCTGAATATCTCTACTCCTGCTAGAGATACAGCAGTCTGGGTAACTTTTTTGAACTCAGCATTCAATTCTGCATCGAAACATTGCTATAGCAAATCAATCAAAGATTCTCTTTAAATTTCTCAGCCTTGATGGAATAGATGTTTTTCTGTAGTAGTGATTCTCTACCAAATTCTCACATCTATTGCAATCTTTGCGATTAAAGCTGAATATTTCTACTCCTGCTAGAGTTACAGCAGTCGGAGTAACTTTGTTGAACTCAGCATTCAATTCTGCATCGAAACATTGCTATAGCAAATCAATCAATGATTCTTTATAAATTTCTCAGCCCTAATGGAATAGATGTTTTTCTGTAGCAGTGATTCTCAAACAAATTCTCACGTCTATTGCAATCTTTGCGATTAAAGCTGAATATCTCTACTCCTGCTAGAGATACAGCAGTCTGGGTAACTTTTTTGAACTCAGCATTCAATTCTGCATCGAAACATTGCTATAGCAAATCAATCAATGATTCTTTATAAATTTCTCAGCCCTAATGGAATAGATGTTTTTCTGTAGCAGTGATTCTCAAACAAATTCTCACATCTATTGCAATCTTTGCGATTAAAGCTGAATATTTCTACTCCTGCTAGAGTTACAGCAGTCGGAGTAACTTTTTTGAAATCAGCATTCAATTCTGCATCGAAAATTGCTATAGCAAATCAATCAAAGATTCTCTTTAAATTTCTCAGCCTTGATGGAATAGATGTTTTTCTGTAGTAGTGATTCTCTACCAAATTCTCACATCTATTGCAATCTTTGCGATTAAAGCTGAATATTTCTACTCCTGCTAGAGTTACAGCAGTCGGAGTAACTTTTTTGAACTCAGCATTCAATTCTGCATCGAAACATTGCTATAGCAAATCAATCAATGATTCTTTATAAATTTCTCAGCCCTAATGGAATAGATGTTTTTCTGTAGCAGTGATTCTCAAACAAATTCTCACGTCTATTGCAATCTTTGCGATTAAAGCTGAATATCTCTACTCCTGCTAGAGATACAGCAGTCTGGGTAACTTTTTTGAACTCAGCATTCAATTCTGCATCGAAACATTGCTATAGCAAATCAATCAAAGATTCTCTTTAAATTTCTCAGCCTTGATGGAATAGATGTTTTTCTGTAGTAGTGATTCTCTACCAAATTCTCACATCTATTGCAATCTTTGCGATTAAAGCTGAATATTTCTACTCCTGCTAGAGTTACAGCAGTCGGAGTAACTTTGTTGAACTCAGCATTCAATTCTGCATCGAAACATTGCTATAGCAAATCAATCAATGATTCTTTATAAATTTCTCAGCCCTAATGGAATAGATGTTTTTCTGTAGCAGTGATTCTCAAACAAATTCTCACGTCTATTGCAATCTTTGCGATTAAAGCTGAATATCTCTACTCCTGCTAGAGATACAGCAGTCTGGGTAACTTTTTTGAACTCAGCATTCAATTCTGCATCGAAACATTGCTATAGCAAATCAATCAAAGATTCTCTTTAAATTTCTCAGCCTTGATGGAATAGATGTTTTTCTGTAGTAGTGATTCTCTACCAAATTCTCACATCTATTGCAATCTTTGCGATTAAAGCTGAATATTTCTACTCCTGCTAGAGTTACAGCAGTCGGAGTAACTTTGTTGAACTCAGCATTCAATTCTGCATCGAAACATTGCTATAGCAAATCAATCAATGATTCTTTATAAATTTCTCAGCCCTAATGGAATAGATGTTTTTCTGTAGCAGTGATTCTCAAACAAATTCTCACGTCTATTGCAATCTTTGCGATTAAAGCTGAATATCTCTACTCCTGCTAGAGATACAGCAGTCTGGGTAACTTTTTTGAACTCAGCATTCAATTCTGCATCGAAACATTGCTATAGCAAATCAATCAATGATTCTTTATAAATTTCTCAGCCCTAATGGAATAGATGTTTTTCTGTAGCAGTGATTCTCAAACAAATTCTCACGTCTATTGCAATCTTTGCGATTAAAGCTGAATATCTCTACTCCTGCTAGAGATACAGCAGTCTGGGTAACTTTTTTGAACTCAGCATTCAATTCTGCATCGAGACATTGCTATAGCAAATCAATCAAAGATTCTCTTTAAATTTCACAGCCTTGATGGAATAGATGTTTTTTCTGTAGTACGATTCTCTACCAAATTCTCACATCTATTGCAATCTTTGCAATTATAGCTGAATATCTCTACTCCTGCAAGAGTTACAGCAGTCTGAGTAACTTTCTTGAACTCAGCATTCAATTCTGCATCGAAACATTGCTATAGCAAATCAATCAATGATTCTCTATAAATTTCTCAGCCTTAATGGAATAGATGTTTTTCTGTAGTAGTGATTCTCTACCAAATTCTCACATCTATTGCAATCTTTGCGATTAAAGCTGAATATCTCTACTCCTGCTAGAGTTACAGCAGTCTGAGTAACTTTTTTGAGCTCAGCATTCAATTATGCATCGACATTGCTATAGCAAATCAATCAATGATTCTTTATAAATTTCTCAGCCCTAATGGAATAGATGTTTTTCTGTAGCAGTGATTCTCAAACAAATTCTCACGTCTATTGCAATCTTTGCGATTAAAGCTGAATATCTCTACTCCTGCTAGAGATACAGCAGTCTGGGTAACTTTTTTGAACTCAGCATTCAATTCTACATCGAAACATTGCTATAGCAAATCAATCAATGATTCTCTTTAAATTTCTCAGCCTTGATGGAATAGATGCTTTTCTGTAGTAGTGATTCTCTACCAAATTCTCACATCTATTGCAATCTTTGCGATTAAAGCTGAATATTTCTACTCCTGCTAGAGTTACAGCAGTCGGAGTAACTTTGTTGAACTCAGCATTCAATTCTGCATCGAAACATTGCTATAGCAAATCAATCAATGATTCTTTATAAATTTCTCAGCCCTAATGGAATAGATGTTTTTCTGTAGCAGTGATTCTCAAACAAATTCTCACGTCTATTGCAATCTTTGCGATTAAAGCTGAATATCTCTACTCCTGCTAGAGATACAGCAGTCTGGGTAACTTTTTTGAACTCAGCATTCAATTCTGCATCGAAACATTGCTATAGCAAATCAATCAAAGATTCTCTTTAAATTTCTCAGCCTTGATGGAATAGATGTTTTTCTGTAGTAGTGATTCTCTACCAAATTCTCACATCTATTGCAATCTTTGCGATTAAAGCTGAATATTTCTACTCCTGCTAGAGTTACAGCAGTCGGAGTAACTTTGTTGAACTCAGCATTCAATTCTGCATCGAAACATTGCTATAGCAAATCAATCAATGATTCTTTATAAATTTCTCAGCCCTAATGGAATAGATGTTTTTCTGTAGCAGTGATTCTCAAACAAATTCTCACGTCTATTGCAATCTTTGCGATTAAAGCTGAATATCTCTACTCCTGCTAGAGATACAGCAGTCTGGGTAACTTTTTTGAACTCAGCATTCAATTCTGCATCGAAACATTGCTATAGCAAATCAATCAATGATTCTTTATAAATTTCTCAGCCCTAATGGAATAGATGTTTTTCTGTAGCAGTGATTCTCAAACAAATTCTCACGTCTATTGCAATCTTTGCGATTAAAGCTGAATATTTCTACTCCTGCTAGAGTTACAGCAGTCGGAGTAACTTTGTTGAACTCAGCATT
Source organism: Aurelia coerulea (assembly GCA_039566865.1). Lineage (NCBI taxonomy): Eukaryota > Metazoa > Cnidaria > Scyphozoa > Semaeostomeae > Ulmaridae > Aurelia > Aurelia coerulea. Next base: position 12,240,423 of record CM076963.1, read on the forward strand.
CAATTCTGCATCGAAACATTGCTATAGCAAATCAATCAATGATTCTTTATAAATTTCTCAGCCCTAATGGAATAGATGTTTTTCTGTAGCAGTGATTCTCAAACAAATTCTCACGTCTATTGCAATCTTTGCGATTAAAGCTGAATATCTCTACTCCTGCTAGAGATACAGCAGTCTGGGTAACTTTTTTGAACTCAGCATTCAATTCTGCATCGAGACATTGCTATAGCAAATCAATCAATGATTCTTTATAAATTTCACAGCCTTGATGGAATAGATGTTTTTCTGTAGTACGATTCTCTACCAAATTCTCACATCTATTGCAATCTTTGCAATTATAGCTGAATATCTCTACTCCTGCAAGAGTTACAGCAGTCTGAGTAACTTTCTTGAACTCAGCATTCAATTCTGCATCGAAACATTGCTATAGCAAATCAATCAATGATTCTCTATAAATTTCTCAGCCTTAATGGAATAGATGTTTTTCTGTAGTAGTGATTCTCTACCAAATTCTCACATCTATTGCAATCTTTGCGATTAAAGCTGAATATCTCTACTCCTGCTAGAGTTACAGCAGTCTGAGTAACTTTTTTGAGCTCAGCATTCAATTATGCATCGACATTGCTATAGCAAATCAATCAATGATTCTTTATAAATTTCTCAGCCCTAATGGAATAGATGTTTTTCTGTAGCAGTGATTCTCAAACAAATTCTCACGTCTATTGCAATCTTTGCGATTAAAGCTGAATATCTCTACTCCTGCTAGAGATACAGCAGTCTGGGTAACTTTTTTGAACTCAGCATTCAATTCTGCATCGAGACATTGCTATAGCAAATCAATCAAAGATTCTCTTTAAATTTCACAGCCTTGATGGAATAGATGTTTTTCTGTAGTACGATTCTCTACCAAATTCTCACATCTATTGCAATCTTTGCAATTATAGCTGAATATCTCTACTCCTGCAAGAGTTACAGCAGTCTGAGTAACTTTCTTGAACTCAGCATTCAATTCTGCATCGAAACATTGCTATAGCAAATCAATCAATGATTCTCTATAAATTTCTCAGCCTTAATGGAATAGATGTTTTTCTGTAGTAGTGATTCTCTACCAAATTCTCACATCTATTGCAATCTTTGCGATTAAAGCTGAATATCTCTACTCCTGCAAGAGTTACAGCAGTCGGAGTAACTTTTTTGAAATCAGCATTCAATTTTGCATCGAAACATTGCTATAGCAAATCAATCAAAGATTCTCTTTAAATTTCTCAGCCTTGATGGAATAGATGTTCTTCTGTAGTAGTGATTCTCTACCAAATTCTCACATCTATTGCAATCTTTGCGATTAAAGCTGAATATTTCTACTCCTGCTAAAGTTACAGCAGTCGGAGTAACTTTTTTGAACTCAGCATTCAATTCTGCATCGAAACATTGCTATAGCAAATCAATCAAAGATTCTCTTTAAATTTCTCAGCCTTGATGGAATAGATGTTTTTCTGTAGTAGTGATTCTCTACCAAATTCTCACATCTATTGCAATCTTTGCGATTAAAGCTGAATATCTCTACTCCTGCTAGAGTTACAGCAGTCTGAGTAACTTTTTTGAGCTCAGCATTCAATTATGCATCGACATTGCTATAGCAAATCAATCAATGATTCTCTATAAATTTGTCAGCCTTAATGGAATAGATATTTTTCTGTAGTAGTGATTCTCTATCAAATTCTCACATCTATTGCAATCTTTGCGATTAAAGCTGAATATTTCTACTCCTGCTAGAGTTACAACAGTCGGAGTAACTTTTTTGAACTCAGCATTCAATTCTGCATCGAAACATTGCTATAGCAAATCAATCAATGATTCTTTATAAATTTCTCAGCCCTAATGGAATAGATGTTTTTCTGTAGCAGTGATTCTCAAACAAATTCTCACGTCTATTGCAATCTTTGCGATTAAAGCTGAATATCTCTACTCCTGCTAGAGATACAGCAGTCTGGGTAACTTTTTTGAACTCAGCATTCAATTCTGCATCGAAACATTGCTATAGCAAATCAATCAAAGATTCTCTTTAAATTTCTCAGCCTTGATGGAATAGATGTTTTTCTGTAGTAGTGATTCTCTACCAAATTCTCACATCTATTGCAATCTTTGCGATTAAAGCTGAATATCTCTACTCCTGCTAGAGTTACAGCAGTCTGAGTAACTTTTTTGAGCTCAGCATTCAATTATGCATCGACATTGCTATAGCAAATCAATCAATGATTCTCTATAAATTTGTCAGCCTTAATGGAATAGATGTTTTTCTGTAGTAGTGATTCTCTACCAAATTCTCACATCTATTGCAATCTTTGCGATTAAAGCTGAATATTTCTACTCCTGCTAGAGTTACAGCAGTCGGAGTAACTTTTTTGAAATCAGCATTCAATTCTGCATCGAAACATTGCTATAGCAAATCAATCAAAGATTCTCTTTAAATTTCTCAGCCTTGATGGAATAGATGTTTTTCTGTAGTAGTGATTCTCTACCAAATTCTCACATCTATTGCAATCTTTGCGATTAAAGCTGAATATTTCTACTCCTGCTAGAGTTACAGCAGTCGGAGTAACTTTTTTGAACTCAGCATTCAATTCTGCATCGAAACATTGCTATAGCAAATCAATCAATGATTCTTTATAAATTTCTCAGCCCTAATGGAATAGATGTTTTTCTGTAGCAGTGATTCTCAAACAAATTCTCACGTCTATTGCAATCTTTGCGATTAAAGCTGAATATCTCTACTCCTGCTAGAGTTACAGCAGTCTGAGTAACTTTTTTGAGCTCAGCATTCAATTATGCATCGACATTGCTATAGCAAATCAATCAATGATTCTCTATAAATTTGTCAGCCTTAATGGAATAGATGTTTTTCTGTAGTAGTGATTCTCTACCAAATTCTCACATCTATTGCAATCTTTGCGATTAAAGCTGAATATTTCTACTCCTGCTAGAGTTACAGCAGTCGGAGTAACTTTTTTGAAATCAGCATTCAATTCTGCATCGAAACATTGCTATAGCAAATCAATCAAAGATTCTCTTTAAATTTCTCAGCCTTGATGGAATAGATGTTTTTCTGTAGTAGTGATTCTCAAACAAATTCTCACGTCTATTGCAATCTTTGCGATTAAAGCTGAATATCTCTACTCCTGCTAGAGTTACAGCAGTCGGAGTAACTTTTTTGAACTCAGCATTCAATTCTGCATCGACACATTCCTATAGCAAATCAATCAATGATTCTTTATAAATTTCTCAGCCCTAATGGAATAGATGTTTTTCTGTAGCAGTGATTCTCAAACAAATTCTCACGTCTATTGCAATCTTTGCGATTAAAGCTGAATATCTCTATTCCTGCTAGAGATACAGCAGTCTGGGTAACTTTTTTGAACTCAGCATTCAATTCTGCATCGAAACATTGCTATAGCAAATCAATCAAAGATTCTCTTTAAATTTCACAGCCTTGATGGAATAGATGTTTTTCTGTAGTACGATTCTCTACCAAATTCTCACATCTATTGCAATCTTTGCAATTATAGCTGAATATCTCTACTCCTGCAAGAGTTACAGCAGTCTGAGTAACTTTCTTGAACTCAGCATTCAATTCTGCATCGAAACATTGCTATAGCAAATCAATCAATGATTCTCTATAAATTTGTCAGCCTTAATGGAATAGATGTTTTTCTGTAGTAGTGATTCTCTACCAAATTCTCACATATATTGCAATCTTTGCGATTAAAGCTGAATATCTCTACTCCTGCAAGAGTTACAGCAGTCTGAGTAACTTTTTTGAACTCAGCATTCAATTCTGCATCGAAACATTGCTATAGCAAATCAATCAATGATTCTCTATAAATTTGTCAGCCTTAATGGAATAGATGTTTTTCTGTAGTAGTGATTCTCTACCAAATTCTCACATCTATTGCAATCTTTGCGATTAAAGCTGAATATCTCTACTCCTGCTAGAGTTACAGCAGACTGAGTAACTTTTTTGAACTCAGTTGGGACACAATTGGCAATGACACAATCAGCAATGACCAAATTGGGGATTTGAGATTATTGTGGGAATGTTTGATACATCTTGCCAGATGTTCTAAGCCATATCCTCAAATGGGAAGGTCATAGCGTAAATTTCGAGTGAAATTGAGATTCTCTGCTGCTTTTTTAATTTGTTGTAAAAGGATAAAAATATGCCAATTGACATGGGTGGCCGTAGCAAGCTTTTGCTCTTTGATTCATAGGCCCTTTCTTCCTTTTTGAATAATGGGTCTACGCGTAGGCAATGTTTCTTGAGGAAAAATTCCTTCAATTTGACATTATTGTGGGAATGGTTGATACATCTTGGCAGATGTTCTAAGCTATATCCTGAAATGGGAAGGCCTTAGCGTAAATTTCGAGTGAAATTGGGATTCTCGGCTGCTTTTTTAATTTGTTGCATAGGAATACAAAATGCAACAATGGACGTGGGTGGCCATAGAAAGCGCTTGCTCTTTGATTCATAGGCCCTTTCTTCTTTTTAGAATAATGGGTCTACGCGTAGGCAATGTTTCTGGAGGAAAAATTCCTTCAATTTGACATTATTGTGGGAATGGTTGATACATCTTGGCAGATGTTCTAAGCTATATCCTGAAATGGGAAGGCCTTAGCGTAAATTTTGATTGCCTGCGTGCAGTCTTTCTTTTATAAAATTTGAATGAAATTGAGATTCTCAGCTGCTTTGTTAATTTATTCCATGGGTATAGAAAGTACGACATGGAATCGCTCCCTCCTTCTCTCTCTCTCTCTCTCTCTCTTATGTATCATATGTGGCTAACATATGGATGACTCATAGCTGTGGTGACTTATTAAATCATATAGGAAGACTTACGAAGCATAAGCATCGAACAGCAATGGAAAGGTGAGAGCTTGTAATACAAACTCAAAAATATGTTCTTACAAGTGTGCAGGGAGGGATACAAGTTGCATAATAAAACTAATTGCCTCTCGTCCAAAATAAACATTTAGTTGCAAACGTCCTTCTTAATCGAAAGACATGAAGGTCACACAGGATATGACCGAAACATAGCATAGGTAACCATTACAGTAAGATATCCTAGCATGCAACAAGAATGTCTATTTCAGTCACTTACGGGAAAGCAAAGCTAGAATCTGGACAAAAATTGCAAAACCAAGGCAGAAGCAAACACTATACTGCGAGGGATCTTAGCATGCAAGAAGAAGGTAATGAGATGATAATGAGGTAATGCGTGATGTCTAATATCACAACGACAACAACAACTGTTTTATGTGTTCCACCACAACCGGCCTATTTCCTATTGTTCTATTCTTTAGTTGCAGCTCCATTACATTTCTTGATCATAAGAGTACTGGTATTGCGCTTCAGATTAGAACTACCAAGACACAAAATTCTGCTGTGCCTATCAGTATCAGATAACTTACAAATCCTAGCATCAGGGCTTATTACCTGCATTGTTCTTATCTTACGACCAACAGTCTTTTCTAATTCGTGCCAAGTGTTGCGTCAAATTCTTCTGGTGCTGGGAATTCAAAGTCACAGCGCTTCCAGTGGCTTCATACTCTTATTAGCAATTGAACGTTATGTTGCATGCATTTACAGCCTACGATTCTATACGATAATTACTCCCTCAAGAGCAAACTTTGCTGTGAGTTCTGTATGGTTAGTCAGCATTTTATGTGGCTTACTAGCACTGCAGCCAAATGAGCGTGGCAACTGGCAATTGGCTTTTGGAAAGAATTCACGAGCCGGATGGGTCTATATAATCACAATACTAGTATCCATTGTGGTTCTGGTATATGTCCAAACTCGCTTGTACAGGCTGTCTCGCACAAAACTGAAAGTTGTTCCTGACAATACGTTTGGTAGGCAGAAAGAGAAGGATGATTTGACGAGAAGACAGTTGAAATTGGGCCTTGCAGCAAGCGTAATTATCATTTTATATGTTGTGTGCATGCTGCCAGCGGCTTGTGTATTCATTTACGCAATGCTCAATCCAACAAATGATGTAACTGTATCAGGAGCTGTAGCAAGAAAATTCGCGATGATTTTCACGCTGATTAACTCATTTATTGATCCGTTTGTTTATAGTCTTGGTATGGCTGATATTCGTGAAGGAATCAAACGAGAATTTAAGAAATTGAAGCAAGGTGTCTTTAATTATCTATGTTGAAACTTGAAGGCAAAAGAATATTTGATTTTTAGCAACACTCCCTGGAAATTTGCCAATTGACAGTGACACCAATTTTATCCTCATAATTGTCCGAAATGATTCAATCAAATTTTTGTGTGTCTTGGTTTGGTGCTAAAGTTTTCGTACTATCAAATGATAGCGCATAGAAAGTTGATTATCAGTTATTCTAAATTAGATAAAGTATAATCTGCCATTCAAATTTTGAATTTACTTTACAGAAAGTTTAGGCTTCAATTTAAATTTTGAAGACACTTTCTTTAAATTGATTGGATACATCTGCAATATGTATTTTTTAACTAATTCAAAAACTGGGATTTGACTTCGATGCGAAACAATTCATGCATCTCACTGGTTCGAATCTCGGCGGGAGTGGTTCTTTGCAATAGACTAATGTTCTGTACAGGGTGTCCCAGAAAAATTATTCGACATTTGATTAAATGTTAAAAAATAATGATATAATGTACTGGCTCCTGGTCCCGGGGGGGGGGGGTACTTGACTAGGGAAGTGACGGGGGTGTGCGGAAAACCTCTCCACACCCTGCACCCTGTCGCATAAAAAATAGGCCAAAAGTATACCCTGTCGCATAAAAATTTTGCCTCTCAAATACTGTGTAGAACGCAATTTTTGCTTGTGATACCCTGTCGCATAAAAATTTTGCCTCTCAAATACTGTGTAGAACGCAATTTTTGCTTGTGATACCCTGTCGCATAAAAATTTTGCCTCTCAAATACGGTGTAGAACGCAATTTTTGCTTGTGATACCCTGTCGCATAATTTTTTTTACCTATTATAATACCCTGTCGCATAATTTTCGCTAGAAAATGACACCCTGTCGCATAATTTTTACCGCAAAAGGACACCCTGTTGAGCGGCACATCCCGTCAGGTCAAGTATGGGAGTGCCCCCCCCGGGCTCCTGGTTAGATAACCCTGTTCCTAAGATTTTGAATTAATTTTAGACGCCAGAATCTTGTGAATCCATTAAGAATTTTCGGAGTTACATGCTTTTGAAGCTCAAGTTTGTGCGAAAGCTGAAACCAGACGCCCCTAACTGACTTGTTTTCCTAAAAGACGTCTCAAAATCGAGGTAAAAGTAGACTGTCCAATGTTTTACGCCTCGTCGATATCAGAGCTAACCAAATAGGACTTCCAAAGCTATTTAATTCTTGTAACCGTTGTCAAAATTTAGTTAGGAATGCAAGTATCTAAAAACATGGAATGAAAACGGGACGAGGCAATTCCAAATTATGCTGAACAGGATTCCCCCAAGCATCCATAACCTTGATTCAATGTCATAAAAAGCTAATTTATCGAAAGTGCTTTTGAAATTCCATTTGATTTGCTTTGAATAAACGAGATTCTACTTTCACAATAGATGCAATTTAGGGGATTTCGCACAAACTTGATCTTCGAAAGCTTGTAACTCCGTGAATATTTGGCCGATTTGTTAGCTTCTGGTGTCTAAAATTAATCTAATCTCAGCAATATGGTTGTCTTACTATGGAGCCCGTTCATTGTTTTGTTATTTTTTAATATTTAATCAAACGTCGAACAATTTTTTTGGGACACCCTGTACATAGTTCTTTAAATGTCGAAATAGTGTTTTTATATTCATATGAAATATTAGAATACATGTTACATTCGATTACATTCTACTTTATAACTTTACGACACTACAGAGATTATACCACAGGTAGCAAAAGACAATGACTTCCCCCATGGCCATTGACATAAAGACATGCAAATAGATAAACCACTACAAAATGCTACACTTACAAACGAAACTCGTATTTGTAGCTTTTGTAGTTCTTAACTTAATTTTCATCTACGTATTTGCATTTCTTTATGTTAATGACCATGGGGATAGTCATTGTCTTTTGCTACCTGTGGCATCGTCCCTCTAGTGTTGAATATTGTCGTGTAGTAATTAGAGATTATTATATGGCGTTCGAAAATACGGCTCCTCGGACCGGCAACGCAGCAATTCGATTGGTTCTTAATCGGTCCGTAAAAGCCGTATTTTTCGTTCGAAGCCGTATTGGACCGGGGGTTGCCTTAAAAATCAACAACAAGGGAGGAGCTCCTTGTGTAGGCTTAGGCCGTAAGAAGTGTCAGCCAAAGTTTAGCTTATTCATCGAAGATTTCTTTTCTGTAAACTTTGAAGACGAACTTGCAATTATACACGAAGAAAATGCCAATGTAGTTAACGTCGCAACGAGCAACTACAGTGATGCACAGGATCAAAGACACAACAGAAAAGTACGATACAATAAACAACGTTCTCAAAAGGTTCTGCCATATAATAAAGCCTTTATTAAACGATTACTCGATCCATGCTCGAAAATATTTGGACCTTAGTTCATTGTACGGACCTCACTGCGTTCGGTCCGTACGTCAAACTGCGATCCAAATATTTTCCAGCATGGACCTCGTAATCGTTTAATAACCGCATAGTACAGTAGGATTCTGGACCTGTGGCATCGTCCCTCTAGTGTTGAATATTGTCGTGTAGTAATTAGAGAGTACAGTAGGATTTAGATGTAAAATGTTTTTAATACCGGGTGTCCCATAAAAAAGTTCTCCTGTTTAAAAAATCATCAAACCTGGAATATAATTTGGTATTTGATCAACTTCACACAAAAATAAAATCGAAGATCGGTTGTGTAATCAAATGTTGATGATTTTGCAAACGGGAGTAATTTTTTGGGACACCCGGTATTTCATTTGAATATAAAATCATCGACCTGTTTTGCGGATGAAATTTAGAGTAAGTTCGAGTACACTTTAATTTTGAAAATCCTTTATTACCATACAGGGTGTCCCAAAAAAATTGTGCCCCGTTTGCCTGAAGATTGTGACAAAATGGCAAAAGATTCTCGCAAAACTTTTGCATGATGTTGCTCTTCAGATCTTCAATTAAAGTTTGCAACCACCCCCGTAGAAATCCGTTGAAATATGATGGAGCTGTGACCTTCAGAAGACCAAATTTGCCTGATGACTGAAGCCAGCGGTCGGCCATTTTGTCCTACTATTTTGCAGTGATAAATATTTTCAAGTGAGGTAAGAAATATTTTCTGTGAGGTCAGAAATATTGGAACCCTCCGAGGTTTATCGAAATTTTTACGATAGCTATGACATTGGAGGCTGCTGTTTCATTTTCAATCCATGATGCCATTTATCGCTGCAAAATAGTAAGACAAAATGGCCGACCGCTGGTTTCAGTGATCTGGAAATTTAATCTTCTGAAGGTCATAGCTCCATCATATTTCGACGGATTTTCATGGGGATGGTAGCAAACTTTAATTGAACATCCGAAGAGCACCATCATGCAAAAGTTTGGCGAGAATCTTTTGCCGTTTTGTCACAATCTTCAGACAAACGGGGCACAATCTTTTTGGGACACCCTGTGCAATAAGTATTGTAGCAGAGCGTCGCTTGAAATGGTGTTGATTTGGGCAATTGTTGTTCTTTGGAAGGGTGTTGATCTGGAGAATTGATTTGGGACATTTGGAAATATTGTCATTTAGAATTTATCATTATCTCGTTCTAATGTATAGAGCAGATACGTCAGTAATGTAGTTCCGGAGAAGGGGATAAAATATTGTTTGGTCAATTAATCTGAACTCTTAGCAATATGTAATGATCCTCAATGGACCCGCTCATACTCCTAGATCCAACGAAACATTGTCCTAAACACTACAGCATCATCGGGCATTGCTCAAGAATCACCTCTTGCTTTTCCCGGAAAACATCTGAAGCCTTTTTTCTATAAAGTGGAAGATCCTGTGGCAAAATTTTTAAATCTTAAGAGCGATTCCGCTTGAAAATAGAAGGGGTTGTTACTGTTAAGTGCGTTAAAGTGACGTCGTTTTTCTTTAAGCCAATCAAATATTGCTATAATTATTGTCAATGACCGAATTTCCGGCCTTGTGGAAAATAAGTTTCAAGCATTGATGAAAACAGTCTTATGTACTGAACCTTTCACTGAACTTTTCCCTTAATACGTTCGAGAGAGCGAATGCTCGAGATACCAGGCAGTAGAGATGGCGGATATCAACTCTTGTTAATTTGAGATGGTTTTATGATAGACTGATTAGAATGTCGTAGTTATTACTATTGATAAACTGATGGACGCTAAAACTACGACTCATGGACTTTCACATCGAAAATTAAGACGAAATTGTTCCCTCGATTTCATGTTCGGATAGTTCCCTAACCCTAACCTTAACCCTAACCTTAACCTTAACCCTAGGTTTAGTATGAATAGTATGAAAGGGATTTCATAGGATGAAATCCCTTTTCTTATTGCGTGCAAAGATAATACATAATGTTTAATACCACAACCACAAAAACATGTCTGTGCTTTTCGGGAAAATCTCCCCCCCCCTTTTTCTTGTTGTTTCTTTTCTTGGTTGCAGCACCATTACATTTCTTGATCATAAGAGTTCTCACTGTGCCCTTCAGATTAACATTACCAAGACACAAGATTCTTCTATGTCTCTCAGTATCAGATGCATTGCAAATCATGGGATTAGGAATTATCCTCCTCATTGGTCGCAGCCTACAACCAACTGTAACTTATCTATCGTGCCAAGTGCTGCGTCAAAGTAATGAGGTAGTCGCTATTCAAACTCATAGTGCATCCAGTGGCTTTGTAGTCCTATTAGCTATTGAACGTTATATAGCTTGCATCCACAGCTTACGACTCCATACGATTTTTACTCCTTCAAGAGCAAACTTTGTTGTCGTTTCTGTATGGGTAATCAGCATTTTAAGTGGCTTAACTGTATTGCATCCAAATGAGCCTAACTACACGAAATTTCCATCGAGCAACAATGTTCGCTTGCTGTCGGTCATTGTAACCACATCAATAGTGTCTGTATTGGTTCTGATAATCGTCCAAACTCGGTTGTACAGGCTGTCTCGCATAAAATTGAAAGTTGTTCCTCACAATGTGTTTGGTACTCAGAAAGAAAAGTATGATCTGACAGTTGAAATTGGGTTTTGCAGCAAGCGTAGTTGTCGTTATGTATGTTGTGTGCGTACTGCCAGTGACAATCCTGAATGTTTACATTTTGTTTAATCCGAAGAACAAAGACTTATTGGAAGTACCACATCCTTTGATATCCATTGCACTCCTGAATACATTCGCCAATACGTTTGTTTATGGTCTATGTATGGCTGATATACGTCAAGGAATCAAACGAGAATGTTAAAATTTGAAGCAACGTGTCCGCAAAAATTAGAAACAAAAGGGCACATGATTTTACGGAAAACGTAATGCAGGCTTATCGATATTTAAGTGGCAAAAATTTTATTGTGAGTGGTTAAATTTGAATATCCTATGGACTGGTTTTGGTCTAATGCTTCTGCCTCTTTTTTAATTGGCGGCGGCTTATTCTTAATATTCCAGTTTTTGAATGTAGCAGCATCAACTTAAATTATGACACCTATTTTTTTAAAATCAATTATCAAATCTGCCATGATTTGAAACAACACTTCCTGCAACAATTTGAGATTTAAATGACTAAGATTTTAGACTCATAAATATGTAACTACAGATTACAATGTTATACCCTATCTTTCCGGAACATTTCCCATTTTTAAATGGTTCGGAAGAAAATCACGAATTTGTGTTATCATTTCATAAATTAGAGGCTTTAACTAAATTTTCATTTCCCATTTCTTTGAACTTGAATGAAAAATTTGCCTTAGAACTTTCCCAATTGCCCTCCGCATGAGCTAGGAAAGTTGAAGCACGAGCAAAGCGAGTACTTTTACTTCCTTGTAAGACTGTGCGTTTGGAAGGCATGGCTACTGGAAAGAGAAATAGGGGAAGACAATATAAAAGATGGAGAGATAACATCAAAACATGCACCGAACGTAATACAACTTCCCTGAACACCCTGGTTAAAGATCGAGAACTATGGAATCACATATAATAATAATAATAACAATAATAATAATAATAATAATAATAATAATAATAATAATAATAATAATAATAATAATAAATTCTGATATGATTTGACGAACGAGAGCAAAACTAAGATATCTCAGAGTCAAATGTTTGTCCAGTATACTTTTAAAAACTAAAATTCATTTTGTCCGTGCATTCCTTTACATCTGTTCTGCCATATTATGTTTCCACATATCATGTTCGACACACTGCACCATTTTATCGTAGACTTCACCTCCTCACTAGAAAGTCCTAATATTCTTAAATTCTTCCTTACATCTTCATGCACAGTTCCAAGCGATCCAAAGCACAATATTCTTATATTTGTTTTAATCCCATTTTGATCCAATATGTTTTTCAGCTGTTGGTATTTCGTTTCTTTACTCCTGTATGATTCTGACATGTACAAATCGAAGCATACAGTTACTTCTATGATCTCACATTCTTTTTTGCTTGACTTTATCTCTAATAAATCAGGTTTCCGGTTATTCATTTGCTGCAGTTCAGTTCGTAAATCTGGCAATGCTGTTTCTGCCATCCTATTTACAAAGAAAACTGATGTTTGATTGTATCGACGCATCTTTTGATAAACAGCATCTACTATCCTATCATGTCGCTTTGAGTAGAGATCTTTGAACTTCTTGCAGGAGTTCATCAAATGAGCTACTGATTCCGTATGATGGTTACAGAAAAAGCATTTTTTCTCGTGATCTTTGTTCCAAAAATGTATCAGCTGATTGCAAGGTATTTGACTCATCCTTGCTCGTAGCACAAATTTCACCAGGCTGTCTGAATGTTTCCACCCGTAGTAAATTTGATGTGATATTTTCCGATCAATCCCATCCATTCCTATAAATTTCCCTTGAAACCTGAGTTCTGAGCATTTGGCTAAGTCCAATTTTTCCATTTCTCGCTCGATCTCTTGCTTCAGGTTTCTCTGTTGAAGTTCCTTTCCGTCGACAAAAACTTTCGCCAAACTGTTTTCGTATACGACACAACCTTTTAATTTGTTCACTTGGAATAGAAGATCTGGCCAATCTGAGCTTCCACCATATGTTTTATTCTTGACCAATCTGTCGTTATCATCTAATTGATAGCCTAAAAGTTCTTTTCACAATTCGTTGTTCTTACTCCCCTCGATCTCATATCCAAACTTAACGATTCTCTTGCCATATTCCTTATATTTTCTTCTTCGTGGTTTAGCATTTTGATAAGATTAGAAATTCGTGTAGCTCTGTAAACATTGGATGGCTTCTTTACACCAAGACCCCCATGTAGCCTGCCAACGAAAAAGTCTTTATCCGTTGCTTTAGGATACAATCGAAACATAGCTCTTATGACACAGCTGACTTTACTGTCCATTTCTTCTAGTTGTTTTTCCTCTATTCTTGTATTATCAAAATGATGTAATATTTTGGCCAGGGCCATGTTGTTAAAAGCGCTAAGTTTTAGAGGGATTGGAAGAGAACTACCCTCGATCTTATCTATTATTTCTTTAAACTCTTCGATAAAGCCTTCAACTTGCTTTGGATCTTCACCACAAATGCTAAGAGATTTACCGAGATATTTGTATGCCTGTGATCTCTTATATGTTTCGATCTTTTCTCCTTGAATCTCTATCACCGGTCGCCTATCACTTTTCCCTTTATGCTAGTTATTTCCTGAACGCCTTCCGTAGAACAGGGCACATTTCGATCCTTTTACTTTTAATCCAGCATCATTAAAGAGTGGTTCACTTATTTCTATCATTTCTTTGAGCATCTTGAAATCATAAGAAATCATCGCGATATCATCTGCATATGCCTGGAGAGGTAGGGGGTTAATGTTCCTTTCATTTTCAATATTAAGAGCTATCAAAGCATAATCGAATGCTGGCTGAAGGACTCTATTTACTATCATTAGAAATATGATGACGCTAAGTGGATCCCCTGTTTTTGTACCCCTCGTGATGTAAACCTTTTTTGACAAAGTCTTTCCACATATGACTTGAAAACATGCTCCTTCATATATATGCTCGATGATTTTACAATACGTAGCAGGGATGTCATACTCGTTCAGAGTCTCTATCATTATTAGAGTCTCTATAATAATAATAATAATAATAATAATAATAATAATAATAATAATAATAATAATAATAATAATAATAATAATAATAATAATAATAATAATAATAATAATAATAATAATAATAATAATAATAATAATAAGCTACTGACAATGCACGGGGGATTGCACCCAAAAAGTAACGTGGACAGATTGTATATCCCAAGAAAAGAAGGTGGAAGAGGATTGCTTAATGTGGAAGATGCTATAAATCTCGCAGTTATTGGACTTGAGCGATATGTAAGCAGCAGTGAGGAAAGGTTACTAACAGCAGCAAGAGCGACAAATGAATATGAAGGAGAAAGCGAAGCTGAGTATAAGTTGCGGAAAAAGAATGAAAGACTTCAGGCTTGGAAGGAAAAGACCTTGCATGGACAGTTCCTAAGACAGACAGAAAATGAAGCAGGCAAGGATAGATGGAACTGCCTTAGAAATGCAGGAATCAAAAGAGGAACCGAATCAACGATAATGGCAGCGCAGGAACAAGCAATACGCACCAATATCATTAAAGCAAAGATCGATAAAACACAAGAAGAAAGTAAATGCAGAATGTGTGGACAGGTAGATGAAACGGTGAACCATATCATTAGTGAATGCAGTAAGTTGGCTCAAAAAGAGTACAAACGTCGACATGATTGGGTTGGAAAACGAATCCATTGGGAAGTGTGTCGTAAAAATGGAATCGAAGTAAAGCCAAAGTGGTACGAACATCAGCCAGAACCTGTACAAGAAAATGAGATATGCAAGATATTGTGGGATTTTAACATCCAAACTGACCATGTGATTGAAGCTAGACGTCCTGATATGATTGTGATAGATAAAGAAACAAAGTTCGCTACAATCATAGACTTTGCCGTTCCCTACGATACGAGAGTAAACGCTGAGGAGGTAGAAAAGATTGAAAAATATCAAGACCTAGACCTTGCACGCAGTGGCGCCGCCAGGATTTTTTATTGGGGGGGCGAAAGAGAACGGGGTCTGGGGCGGAGCAAATATGAAACTCAGAACTCAGAGAAGAAAGCAACGCCAACCAGAGCTACCGGGGAGAAGTATGAGTGCTATTGCAAGGAACAATAAATGGCTTTCCTACCTATCAATCATTTTAAGCAGGTCCCCAAGTGTTGCACCACTGATTAAAATGTGATGGCTCATCGATTTTTCAACCTTTGAGATGACGAATCAACAGGAATTCTTGACGTCACGTAAGTGATCTTGCCACCGGGTGCCCCGAGTATCAGAGCATTCTCTTGGGCCTAACCCATCATAATGGTGCAACTGTGTGCTGCATGAGGTCAAGATATGTCGCATGGTCGAACCTCGTTTTCGTCAGGAATCTTGAAAGCATTCGAATTCATCGCAATGGCTCCTTTTCCAACCTTCCTCATTCCAAAAAAGTGGGATTTTGAATGTAGGCCGCTCAGACCTCTCTGCATTAACAGTGATATTATAGGGAGACGAAATCAAAATTTGTCCTAAGATTAAAGGAAAAAGAGAGGAAGAGTAGAGGATCATACTCATAGTATTCAAAAATTTTGCTTCATGTTATAAAAACTATTTCCCTTATGAAAGCATTCCAAAAGGGCGATACCCCTCTAGTTTTGATTAATCAACGAATGAAAGAAACAGTCAGTCGTTATCGCATCTCTCAACCATAAAAGCTCATTCCTTGTTCGATTCACAAACTGTTTAGAATAAAATCCCCTTTCATTGGAGACGCCCCTCGAAGCGCTCCGTGGTAGCGAAGCATATCTGTTCCCCTCCTCTAGGATGGGTGAAATTAAATGAGAAACTCTGAGTAAGACATGACCCTCATTGCCCTTATGTCCCCTCTACTGCCTCCGCCTGCGGTATCTCTGGAGAAAGGAACCAATTTGAAAACAAATGAAATGTTAGAAGATCGTTTCTTTTAGCTCTATGCCCCTGCGAAGAAATTTGTGATCCCATTTGAGCTGCCCCCCCCTCTGCCGCCCCCTGAAGCCTTCTTTGGTAAAGAAGAAATCCATGATATTTTCTGTTGGATTTCTTTGTGGCCCTTCAAGGGCCTTGGCCTAGACTTATGGCGTGATTCCTTTAATTCGTTCTATGTTTTGTAACTGCGCGAAGCGAAGCTTAGCGTCCATTTAGACGGGATGATGTTATAAGTCTTATCAGATGTCAACTGTGAAAGGCCTGATGTTGTCTTGGGACAGAACAAAAGCTCTGCAATGCGTCATTCGAATTCATACTACATTCAAATTCAATCAGCTTGTTCTAATTGCTTCAAAATTTAACAATGCTCAATTGTTATGGTTGAATGAACGACAGACTTACGACTGTAATCACACAAACAACAGGATATGACTGCTGCTTCGTTATTGAAAGTGTATAATCCGGAGCAGTGGAACAATAGGAACCTTCGAATGTCAGTCCCTTGCACCTTAGCATGATCTCCCTTTCTCATTGGAAGCCCCCATTAAAATTCCCCGGTTCTCTCCTCTAAAGCCAATGATATTTTAGCTGGAAAAAAAAGCCGATCTATGAAACTCTGCCCTTGCCTTTCAAAAGAAAAAGTGGGAGTACGACACAGCTCCAATGTAGCATTGGTCCGCCAATTATGATGTGTCTAAAGATCATTCCCTTGTACACAGAGAACTGAAAGGGATTCCGCCAATCCTTTCTTTGATGTTACCGAATTCGCCCCTTACCCTGATTTGGGGGCGAATTTGAGAAAACAAAATCTCTATTGCACCCTGTAGAGAGAAGACGAAGATATTTGGATAGTTTCGCAAGGATCAGTGCAACGGTGCTCGAGTTTTACGCCACACAAAATTCGCATCACGTTTTAATGATATAGATTTTGGTCATTTGGTACCATTACTTCCATCCTACCGTTGTAATTATTTTATACTGCTTGTCAAGAGGATGATATCTTCAGCATATAACAGCATTCTAATCCTGCTGTTGCAACGTAGCTTGGCAGCTGCTCGTTGCTGATGAGTTGAACGATGTCCTGGACTGATACATGAATATTTAAGTCCTTAATTCGGGTATTCATCAAGTACCAGGGGAGCCAGAACAAAGTTCCCACTTTCGACAGGCCGCGATAAATCATACACTTGACTTGACTTTCTCTCTCTCTCTCTCTCTTATGTATCATATGTGGCTAACGGCTGTGGTGACTTATTGAATCATATAGGAAGGCTTACAAAGCATCGAACAGCAATGGAATGGTGAGAGCTTGTAATACAAACTCAAAAATATGTTCTTACAAGGGTGAAGAGAGGGATACAAGTTGCATAATAAAACTAATTGCCTCTCGTCCAAAATAAACATTTAATTGCAAACGTCCTTCTTAATCAAAGCACATGAAGGTCACCAAGGATATGACCGAAACATAGCATAGGTAACCATTACAGTAATATATCCTAACATACAACAAGAATGTCTATTTCAGTCACTTACGGGAAAGCAAAGCTAGAATCTGGACAAAAATTGCAAAACCAAGGCAGAAGCAAACACTATACTGCGAGGGATCTTTGCATGCAACTCAAGCTAAGGTAAAAAAAGAACAAACAATACCAGAAGAAGGTAATGAGATGATAATGAGGTAATGCGTGATGTCTAATATCACAACGACAACAACAACTGTTTTATGTGTTCCACCACAACCGGCCTATTTCCTATTGTTCTATTCTTTAGTTGCAGCTCTATTACATTTCTTGATCATAAGAGTACTGGTAGTGCGCTTCAGATTAGAATTACCAAGACACAAAATTCTGCTGTGCCTATCAATATCAGATAGCTTACAAATCCTAGCCTCAGGGCTTATTACCTGCATTGTTCTTATCTTACGACCAACAGTCTTTTCTAATTCGTGCCAAGTGTTGCGTCAAATTCTTCTGGTGCTGGGAATTCAAAGTCACAGCGCTTCCAGTGGCTTCATACTCTTATTAGCAATTGAACGTTATGTTGCATGCATTTACAGCCTACGATTCTATACGATAATTACTCCCTCAAGAGCAAACTTTGCTGTGAGTTCTGTATGGTTAGTCAGCATTTTATGTGGCTTACTAGCACTGCAGCCAAATGAGCGTGGCAACTGGCAATTGGCTTTTGGAAAGAATTCACGAGCCGGATGGGTCTGTATAATCACAATACTAGTATCCATTGTGGTTCTGGTATATGTCCAAACTCGCTTGTACAGGCTGTCAAGCACAAAACTGAAAGTTGTTCCTGACAATACGTTTGGTAGGCAGAAAGAGAAGGATGATTTGACGAGAAGACAGTTGAAATTGGGCCTTGCAGCAAGCGTAATTATCATTTTATATGTTGTGTGCATGCTGCCAGCGGCTTGTGTATTCATTTACGCAATGCTCAATCCAACAAATGATGTAACTGTAGCTGTAGCAAGAAAATTCGCGATGATTTTCACGCTGATTAACACATTTATTGATCCGTTTGTTTATAGTCTTGGTATGGCTGATATTCGTGAAGGAATCAAACGAGAATTTAAGAAATTGAAGCAAGGTGTCTTTAATTATCTATGTTGAAACTTGAAGGCAAAAGAATATTTGATTTTTAGCAACACTCCCTGGAAATTTGCCAATTGACAGTGACACCAATTTTATCTTCATAATTGTCCGAAATGATTCAATCAAATTTTTTTGTGTCTTGGTTTGGTGCTAAAGTTTTCGTACTATCAATTGATACCTCGTTTGTTGGTATTGGGGCTATGAGAGGAGAAATATCAATCTTGAAAGCTCAAATTTGCGTCCACTTGCAAACCAGTACTTTGGCCTTTTGGCCTAAGCAAGTTCCTGAAGCACATCAAAATTAAGAACTGAAATTGATGAAAAATTGAGAAACTGCCCAATGGGTGACTATGGGGTGACTTCTGGAAAAAAGAATAACACAAGATCTAATATTGTTCGAATTTTATCAAGGCTATCGTTGATTTATATGCTGTGCCTTAAGAAATTGCTTAGGCCAAAAGGCTAAAGATCTGGTTTGCAGGAAGAAGTAAATTTGAGCTTTTAAGATTAACATGTCTGCTGTCAAAGCAACAATGTCACCAAACGAGGTATCGAGGTATTGTCGGGGATTGTTGGTACCGTATTAATGGATCTTTCCAAGGCCTATGACTGTATCCTGCATGATTTGTTGATAGCCAAGTTGGAGGCATATGGATTCGACAGAAATAGCCTCAAATTCATTTATAGCTATTTGACAGGCCGTAGCCAAAGAGTTAAAGTGGGCTCCTCCTACAGTTCCCTTGGAAAAATCAAGAAAGGAATACCGCAAGGATCGGTCCTTGGACCGATGCTGTTCAACATTTTTATCAATGACCTGTTCCTAATTTACTTGGAATCAGAAATCTGCAACTTTGCAGATGACAATACAATCTACGCAAGGAGTAGGACCCTTGATGAAGTGATAAACAACTTGGAAGATGATCTGAGCTCGATTTTACAGTGGTTTAACGAAAACGGGATGGTAGCAAACCCTGAAAAATTCCAGCTTATGTTCCTAGGGCTAAAGAGTGATCAGCAAATGTGTCTTAGTATTGATGATCAGATCATCAATCAATGCCAACAAGTAAAACTCTTAGGAGTAACGATTGATTCTAAGCTGAATTTTGACAAGCATATTACTGAATTATGCGGTAAAATAAACAAAAAAGTGAGTGCATTCTCAAGACTTCGGAACTATCTTGATGATACACAGGCTAAACTCTTATGTAATACAACGGTGTTGGCAAATTTCAATTATTGCCCTTTGATTTGGATGTTCTCTTCTAAAGCTGCAAACAAAGAGATTAATAGAACGCATAAACGTGCACTAAGGGTGCTCCATAAGGATTATGATGCATCGTTGGATAAGTGTCTAAGGAGAGAGGCAGATACAACAATCCACGTCAAAAATCTCCAAAAACTGTTGTTAGAAGTATTGAAAACTCTGAATTCGTTGAATCCATCATACCTTTGGGATTTTTTCAGTACTAAGCAAGTGGAATACAACCTTAGGATCAAAAATTTGGTAAAATTGCCTCAAATAAAAACACACACTTTTGGACTACACTCTATAACCTTCAGAGGCAGCATCCTTTGGAATGCACTAAGTGACGATATTAAAACATGTGAAAAAGTGGCAGCTTTCAAAAGGAAAATAAAAACATGAAAGGGGGCAAACTGCAGCTGTAAACTATGTTGTAAATAGGATATTGTATTATACTTTATATTATGTAATTATTTTTAGTTGTAGTTGGTTTAAATTAGTTGATGTATATATTATGCTGATAACTATTGTAAATAACCAACTTTAAAGAATGATAAATAAAAAAAATGAAGGTATCTATGTTCAACTTAACTATCGAGGAACATTTTAGAGTGATTATACATTGATTGGAGCTAAATTCTTCTCGCTAGAGTCAACCAAATCCGTATACATTTTTTTGGGACACCTGGTACACTTGACTTGGCTCTCGTTAGAAGAGAATAGCTTATACATTGAGCTTGCAATTATCGAGAACCGTGGGATGAAACGACGATAATAGCTAAGCAAACCTAACAGGTGCCGGGTTTTGCCAACTGTCTATGTTATTCTATCTTTCAAAGATGTCACAACTTTGATGTTATCCAGATCCATTATACAGCCTTTATCGGAGACCGAGAAACTTGACTTGCTTCTTGAAAAATGAAGATTTACTTGATTTCAATTTGATGCAGTGTTGGTGTAAGCGTTGCAGCACTTGGCGAACATGCTTTACATGTTCCTCAAAAGTTTTTCTATACACAATAAAATCATCATGGCATGGAAGGCATATCTCATAGTTCACTTAAACTTTGCTGCATGAACTTCTGAAAGGCAGCAGCCGCGTTGGTATGTCTGAAGGGGATCCGCTCCCACTCAAAAAGTCCCCACGGTGTCACAAATACTGTTGCTGGTTTGCTTCTTTTTCCGGTGAACCCCTGGTGGTAAGTCTTACCTTGATCCAGGGTTGTGAACCAGTGATTTCCACCAAGACTGTCCAGGGCTTCTTGTACTCTTGGCAATTGGTCCATGTCCCGGACAGTCTTTTGGCTGAGCGCTCTATAATGAATGCACAAACGAAGTGTCCCGTCTCTCTTGCCAACACAAACACAGGGTGAGGAATATGGCGATTTTTACGGTTTGATAAAATTTCTGTTAAGCATGTCTTCAATGTACTGCTTTACTTCTGCGTACTATAGGCGTGGTATTGAAGCATAGTTCTTCTGAATTAGCTGCGGGTCTATCAGCGTGATGTCAAGTTGTAAACCTGGAGCACATCCAATATCCTCATCACCTGCTGAGAATGATTGAATTTCTTCACAAAGCATAGCCTTTACGATTTCTATTTCATTATGAGTCAGACCACTAGAATCAATTTTTGAGAAGGTACTATCTGCATCTCTCTGCAAGACTGTCCTCTTTTTCACAACTCATTGTTGTTCCTTGTTCCTTGTTCTTCCTTGATACTGTTCCGTGGGTTTCACTATCATTCTTTTGATGAATTAATGCAGGCGTAACTGATCTGATCATCTCTAACTTTCCAATTGGTGTTCTCCCTGGCAGCACAATGCCATGGTTTGTCTCATTTACCAGTTGAAGCTTTAATATGTGTACATTTCCTTTGTTTATTGTCAAAACTGACTCAGTCACATTCAGTCCTGATGTTATCCTCTATCCAACCCAACTTAAACTTGCCTTATTAGGGACACATAAGACAATTTTTCCTTTTGCCCTACCTCCCCCAATCTGACCCATAATCTTAAATTCCCTCCTAAACATGCTAGTTTGCATGGTAAGATTATCAGGCTGGGCATGGGTTGTCTTATTTTTACTAGTATCCCCCTCTGCACCCTCTTGGGTTGTGGAAGTTTCTTCTTCTTCATCCCCTTCCAAGGGAGGGGGTAACAACTGGGCAAACTTTTTTAATTCATTGAGAAGGGCTTCAAATTCTTGTTGAGTTGACTTTTCAAAACTTTCCTCGTAAACTCAGACAGAATTTGACAAGCTTTAATCGAATCTTACCCATAACATCTTCCTTGGGCCCTTTTTATTTGTCTGCAAGCTCTTTCAATTTCTCCGACTCCAGCAAATACAAAATTGCCTCAGCTTACAACACTAAATCCTCCATTTCTGCCCTCCTTTCATTAAATGTCCCTCATCGGGTGCCAAAATATGTAGGACACTCGGTTGGAAAGTACGCAGTCTTAAAAACATCAACATCACTTCATATTCTTGGTTTGGGCAATCATTTTTACAGAACCATGCAGTCGCCTCAAAACGAGGCAAATGGATGACGCAATCCGCAAAACGAGGCAGACGGATGACGTAATTCCTTAATAAAGATTTCACCTTTTCAGGTGGGCCTTAAAGCAAATCAAATGTACACTTTGATTATTAACATAAAATATATTATTGTTCGTACAACCCAACAGAAACACATTAGCAAAACAGCTGAAGTTCTAAATTTTAAAATTACATATCAAGCTATCGCCTTCTCGTTTCTGAGTGGTGCTTTAAACGTCAGCCAGGAGGATGTTTTAAACCGTTCACTGAACCATCTGCAATAAATGTCATACATTAGACAGGAAACTACAATTTCATAGTGCACTTTTATCCCCATGCAACAAATTAGCAAAACAGCTGAAGTTCGAAATAGTACGTTATCACATTCAAATTCCTTCGTAGTGCTTTGGAAGTTATCCGAATTAATTTACCCGTTCAAATAACCATCTCCAATTTATTTACATAAGCGAGAGAAATTCTATGGTGCTTTTTTATCGCAACGCAACAAATTATCAAAAGCAGCTGAAAATCTCCAGTTCAAATTGAAAATGAAGCTTTCCCCGTCCGATTTATGCGTGGCCCTACTAACGTCTGTCGGGATGTTTGAAACAATATATCCAGTCCATATAAATACATGAGCGTTAACGTTATCCTGCATTTTTGCTGACAAACTGCTGACGGCCCTTTGCTATCGCACAATAATGCTAAAGTCATTAGCAGTGGAGACTAAAGGCGTCATAATCCTTGCATTATCCTCGGGAATTTCTTTGGCTTAATTTCAATAGCGATTTAATGATAACTTTCGTTTGATGATTGAAAAGAAGTTGATATTGGTCATGAGCGCCCTATTTATGCGGAGTCAGTGCTTTAAACATGTTACGTAATAGACAATAATCTTTAATGTGCACTTTCTGATAATAAAATAAAATTGAAAACTTTCGGACGGACATGTTTCGGAAAAAACTTCAGACAAAAACTTTCGGACTCTTTTTTGAGAACTTCGGATGAAAAAACTTTAGAGAAGCAATTTTTCCAGAGTC
The DNA here is from genome assembly GCA_039566865.1 of Aurelia coerulea. Lineage (NCBI taxonomy): Eukaryota > Metazoa > Cnidaria > Scyphozoa > Semaeostomeae > Ulmaridae > Aurelia > Aurelia coerulea. Next base: position 12,264,052 of record CM076963.1, read on the forward strand.
ATGTTAGAACTGGTTGTCAATTTACGTTAATTAATCATGTGCAACTTAAACTAACTAGATAGATGCATCAAAAGTATTCAAGAGCATTATTCAACAAAGGAAATAGTTCTGAAAGCAGTTTTCAAGATTACAAATGCAAAAAAGAGGTACTTTCATCGACTCAAGAACTTTGTTACTGACAACTGTAATATGTAAACTCACTTTGGAAGCAATATCAGTAATGATAGTATTTTATTCCTTAATAGTGATATCTACAGGTATCACTTAGGTATAAAAACAAACAAGCCCATACATAGCACTGGCATACATTCCATGTGCATCGTATGCCATTCCATTGTTTCATGATTTGTTTGAAAGTTTTGAGAGTTTCAGCATTTATAATCTCGTTAGAGAAGCTATTCCATACCTTTAGTCCCAAAGACCGAAGACTACCTGAGCCGAAGGTTACTTGATTTGTCCTATAGTTTGCAAATGGTACGATTCACTTTCATAGAAGATTTAAATTTAATTAACTGTTGCACGAAAGAAGGATTTAAGTTCTTCATTGTCTTGTAAATCTCGACGCAAATGCTACGTAAGCGAGAAACATGCATAACAAATCTACCAGACCTTTGTAATAGTTCTTGATGGTAGTGATTTTCTACCAAATTCTCACATCTGCAGTAGAAACCCGCATAAAAGAACCTGTTTTTATAAGAACCTAGAGGCTGAAATTCAATCTTTTAAACCCCCTAAATAAGAACATCTAAGAGGCTGAAACTGGGAAAGGTTCTTATATAATAGCTTTCATGTAAATTATGAAAATGACCAGAATTTTTAGAATTCTTCACATTCTGATCAGACTTCTTCATTGGTACAAAAGATTTGTTCTCAAGAATTCTCAAGAATTCTCAAGAATTCTCTAGAATTCTCAAGAAATCTCAAGAAATCTCAAGAATTCTCAAGAATTCTTGGGCTGGAAAACAGTGTTAATGTGTGCAAGGCCTGCTTGTATATCAGAACCTTTTTAAGAACCTTACAGGCTGGAATTTAGAATAGCAGCCATTTAATTAAGAACCTGTTCAGGCTGCCCAGAAAAAACCTAGGTTCTTTTATGCGGGTTTCTACTGTATTGCAATCTTTGCGTTTCTCAGCCTTAATGGAATAGATGGTTTTCTGTAGTAGTGATTCTCTACCAAATTCTCACATCTATTGCAATCTTTCCAATTAAAGCTGAATATATCTACTCCTGCTAGAGTTACAGCAGTCGGAGTAACTTTTTTGAAATCAGCATTCAATTCTGCATCGAAACATTGCTATAGCAAATCAATCAAAGATTCTCTTTAAATTTCTCAGCCTTGATGGAATAGATGTTTTTCTGTAGTAGTGATTCTCTACCAAATTCTCACATCTATTGCAATCTTTGCGATTAAAGCTGAATATATCTACTCCTGCTAGAGTTACAGCAGTCGGAGTAACTTTTTTGAACTCAGCATTCAATTCTGCATCGAAACATTGCTATAGCAAATCAATCAATGATTCTTTATAAATTTCTCAGCCCTAATGGAATAGATGTTTTTCTGTAGCAGTGATTCTCAAACAAATTCTCACGTCTATTGCAATCTTTGCAATTATAGCTGAATATCTCTACTCCTGCAAGAGTTACAGCAGTCTGAGTAACTTTCTTGAACTCAGCATTCAATTCTGCATCGAAACATTGCTATAGCAAATCAATCAATGATTCTCTATAAATTTCTATAAATTTGTCAGCCTTAATGGAATAGATGTTTTTCTGTAGTAGTGATTCTCTACCAAATTCTCACATCTATTGCAATCTTTGCGATTAAAGCTGAATATCTCTACTCCTGCAAGAGTTACAGCAGTCTGAGTAACTTTTTTGAACTCAGCATTCAATTCTGCATCGAAACATTGCTATAGCAAATCAATCAATGATTCTCTATAAATTTGTCAGCCTTAATGGAATAGATGTTTTTCTGTAGTAGTGATTCTCTACCAAATTCTCACATCTATTGCAATCTTTGCGATTAAAGCTGAATATCTCTACTCCTGCAAGAGTTACAGCAGTCTGAGTAACTTTTTTGAACTCAGCATTCAATTCTGCATCGAAACATTGCTATAGCAAATCAATCAATGATTCTCTATAAATTTGTCAGCCTTAATGGAATAGATGTTTTTCTGTAGTAGTGATTCTCTACCAAATTCTCACATCTATTGCAATCTTTGCGATTAAAGCTAATTATCTCTACTCCTGCTAGAGTTACAGCAGACTGAGTAACTTTTTTGAACTCAGTTGGGACACAATTGGCAATGACACAATCAGCAATGACCAAATTGGGGATTTGAGATTATTGTGGGAATGTTTGATACATCTTGCCAGATGTTCTAAGCCATATCCTCAAATGGGAAGGTCATAGCGTAAATTTCGAGTGAAATTGAGATTCTCTGCTGCTTTTTTAATTTGTTGTAAAAGGATAAAAATATGCCAATGGACATGGGTGGCCGTAGCAAGCTTTTGCTCTTTGATTCATAGGCCCTTTCTTCTTTTTGGAATAATGGGTCTACGCGTAGGCAATGTTTCTTGAGGAAAAATTCCTTCAATTTGACATTATTGTGGGAATGGTTGATACATCTTGGCAGATGTTCTAAGCTATATCCTGAAATGGGAAGGCCTTAGCGTAAATTTCGAGTGAAATTGGGATTCTCGGCTGCTTTTGTAATTTGTTGCATAGGAATACAAAATGCAACAATGGACGTGGGTGGCCATAGAAAGCGCTTGCTCTTTGATTCATAGGCCCTTTCTTCTTTTTAGAATAATGGGTCTACGCGTAGGCAATGTTTCTTGAGGAAAAATTCCTTCAATTTGACATTATTGTGGGAATGGTTGATACATCTTGGCAGATGTTCTAAGCTATATCCTGAAATGGGAAGGCCTTAGCGTAAATTTTGATTGCCTGCGTGCAGTCTTTCTTTTATAAAATTTGAATGAAATTGAGATTCTCAGCTGCTTTGTTAATTTGTTCCATGGGTATAGAAAGTACGACATGGAATCGCTCCCTCCTTCTCTCTCTCTCTCTCTCTCTCTCTCTCTTATGTATCATATGTGGCTAACATATGGATGACTCATAGCTGTGGTGACTTATTAAATCATATAGGAAGACTTACGAAGCATCGAACAGCAATGGAAAGGTGAGAGCTTGTAATACAAACTCAAAAATATGTTCTTACAAGTGTGCAGGGAGGGATACAAGTTGCATAATAAAACTAATTGCCTCTCGTCCAAAATAAACATTTAGTTGCAAACGTCCTTCTTAATCGAAAGACATGAAGGTCACACAGGATATGACCGAAACATAGCATAGGTAACCATTACAGTAAGATATCCTAGCATGCAACAAGAATGTCTATTTCAGTCACTTACGGGAAAGCAAAGCTAGAATCTGGACAAAAATTGCAAAACCAAGGCAGAAGCAAACACTATACTGCGAGGGATCTTAGCATGCAACTCAAGCTAAGGTAAAAAAGAACAAACAATACCAGAAGAAGGTAATGAGATGATAATGAGGTAATGCGTGATGTCTAATATCACAACGACAACAACAACTGTTTTATGTGTTCCACCACAACCGGCCTATTTCCTATTGTTCTATTCTTTAGTTGCAGCTCCATTACATTTCTTGATCATAAGAGTACTGGTATTGCGCTTCAGATTAGAACTACCAAGACACAAAATTCTGCTGTGCCTATCAGTATCAGATAACTTACAAATCCTAGCATCAGGGCTTATTACCTGCATTGTTCTTATCTTACGACCAACAGTCTTTTCTAATTCGTGCCAAGTGTTGCGTCAAATTCTTCTGGTGCTGGGAATTCAAAGTCACAGCGCTTCCAGTGGCTTCATACTCTTATTAGCAATTGAACGTTATGTTGCATGCATTTACAGCCTACGATTCTATACGATAATTACTCCCTCAAGAGCAAACTTTGCTGTGAGTTCTGTATGGTTAGTCAGCATTTTATGTGGCTTACTAGCACTGCAGCCAAATGAGCGTGGCAACTGGCAATTGGCTTTTGGAAAGAATTCACGAGCCGGATGGGTCTATATAATCACAATACTAGTATCCATTGTGGTTCTGGTATATGTCCAAACTCGCTTGTACAGGCTGTCTCGCACAAAACTGAAAGTTGTTCCTGACAATACGTTTGGTAGGCAGAAAGAGAAGGATGATTTGACGAGAAGACAGTTGAAATTGGGCCTTGCAGCAAGCGTAATTATCATTTTATATGTTGTGTGCATGCTGCCAGCGGCTTGTGTATTCATTTACGCAATGCTCAATCCAACAAATGATGTAACTGTATCAGGAGCTGTAGCAAGAAAATTTGCGATGATTTTCACGCTGATTAACTCATTTATTGATCCGTTTGTTTATAGTCTTGGTATGGCTGATATTCGTGAAGGAATCAAACGAGAATTTAAGAAATTGAAGCAAGGTGTCTATAATTATCTATGTTGAAACTTGAATGCAAAAGAATATTTGATTTTTAGCAACACTCCCTGGAAATTTGCCAATTGACAGTGACACCAATTTTATCCTCATAATTGTCCGAAATGATTCAATCAAATTTTTGTTTGTCTTGGTTTGGTGCTAAAGTTTTCGTACTATCAAATAGCGCATAGAAAGTTGATTATCAGTTATTCTAAATTAGATAAAGTATAATCTGCCATTCAAATTTTGAATTTACTTTACAGAAAGTTTAGGCTTCAATTTAAATTTTGAAGACACTTTCTTTAAATTGATTGGATACATCTGCAATATGTATTTTTTAACTAATTCAAAAACTGGGATTTGACTTCGATGCGAAACAATCCATGCATCTCACTGGTTCGAATCTCGGCAGGAGTGGTTCTTTGCAATAGACTAATGTTCTGTACAGGGTGTCCCAGAAAAATTATTCGACATTTGATTAAATGTTAAAAAATAATGATATAATGTACTGGCTCCTGGTCCCGGGGGGGGGGGGGGTACTTGACTAGGGAAGTGACGGGGGTGTGCGGAAAACCTCTCCACACCCTGCACCCTGTCGCATAAAAATAGGCCAAAAGTATACCCTGTCGCATAAAAATTTTGCCTCTCAAATACTGTGTAGAACGCAATTTTTGCTTGTGATACCCTGTCGCATAAAAATTTTGCCTCTCAAATACTGTGTAGAACGCAATTTTTGCTTGTGATACCCTGTCGCATAAAAATTTTGCCTCTCAAATACGGTGTAGAACGCAATTTTTGCTTGTGATACCCTGTCGCATAATTTTTTTTACCTATTATAATACCCTGTCGCATAATTTTCGCTAGAAAATGACACCCTGTCGCATAATTTTTACCGCAAAAGGACACCCTGTTGAGCGGCACATCCCGTCAGGTCAAGTATGGGAGTGCCCCCCCGGGCTCCTGGTTAGATAACCCTGTTCCTAAGATTTTGAATTAATTTTAGACGCCAGAATCTTGTGAATCCATTAAGAATTTTCGGAGTTACATGCTTTTGAAGCTCAAGTTTGTGCGAAAGCTGAAACCAGACGCCCCTAACTGACTTGTTTTCCTAAAAGACGTCTCAAAATCGAGGTAAAAGTAGACTGTCCAATGTTTTACGCCTCGTCGATATCAGAGCTAACCAAATAGGACTTCCAAAGCTATTTAATTCTTGTAACCGTTGTCAAAATTTAGTTAGGAATGCAAGTATCTAAAAACATGGAATGAAAACGGGACGAGGCAATTCCAAATTATGCTGAACAGGATTCCCCCAAGCATCCATAACCTTGATTCAATGTCATAAAAAGCTAATTTATCGAAAGTGCTTTTGAAATTCCATTTGATTTGCTTTGAATAAACGAGATTCTACTTTCACAATAGATGCAATTTAGGGGCTTTCGCACAAACTTGATCTTCGAAAGCTTGTAACTCCGTGAATATTTGGCCGATTTGTTAGCTTCTGGTGTCTAAAATTAATCTAATCTCAGCAATATGGTTGTCTTACTATGGAGCCCGTTCATTGTTTTGTTATTTTTTAATATTTAATCAAACGTCGAACAATTTTTTTGGGACACCCTGTACATAGTTCTTTAAATGTCGAAATAGTGTTTTTATATTCATATGAAATATTAGAATACATGTTACATTCGATTACATTCTACTTTATAACTTTACGACACTACAGAGATTATACCACAGGTAGCAAAAGACAATGACTTCCCCCATGGCCATTGACATAAAGACATGCAAATAGATAAACTACTACAAAATGCTACACTTACAAACGAAACTCGTATTTGTAGCTTTTGTAGTTCTTAACTTAATTTTCATCTACGTATTTGCATTTCTTTATGTTAATGACCATGGGGATAGTCATTGTCTTTTGCTACCTGTGGCATCGTCCCTCTAGTGTTGAATATTGTCGTGTAGTAATTAGAGATTATTATATGGCGTTCGAAAATACGGCTCCTCGGACCGGCAACGCAGCAATTCGATTGGTTCTTAGGGAGTTGTCATGTTTAATGCTGGGTACAGGGGTGGAAGATTTTTTGGAGGGGTATTAAATTTTCTAGCCTAGTTTTAATGGGTTATCTAATTATTTTTGCTAATTCAAGATGGGGTATCAAAGTTTTGAAGACATCCCCATTATAGATATAATTATATATTAATTTCAAATGTTAAATTTTTCTACTGTGTGGTGTGTGTATGCAAAAGTTATTTGAAATCATATTGGTAAGTGTTCTTTGATTCCTCAACCTTTTCCAGTTTCCTTCCAGTTTCCTCTGGGTTACATTATTTGGCACTTTCAAGCTCTTGGTCCAACAAAACACCCTTTTCTTCAAATTTCTAAATCCTCTTATATGGAACTTTGGAATAATATTGCAAAGTTTCCCTCGATCAAATCTTCCTTCATTACCACAATGTATATGGATGAATGACATGAGTAGCACTATTATTGGGGTAAGAAATTTGCTCAGTATTTCGAAATGGGGTTTCAAATATTATTGAATTTAGTGAATGGGGTAAGAAAACTTTTCCATATGTGCCCAAAATTCTTCCACCCCTGCACCCAGCATTAAAAATGACAACTTCCTTAATCGGTCCGTAAAAGCCGTATTTTTCGTTCGAAGCCGTATTGGACCGGGGGTTGCCTTAAAAATCAACAACAAGGGAGGAGCTCCTTGTGTAGGCTTAGGCCGTAAGAAGTGTCAGCCAAAGTTTAGCTTATTCATCGAAGATTTCTTTTCTGTAAACTTTGAAGACGAACTTGCAATTATACACGAAGAAAATGCCAATGTAGTTAACGTCGCAACGAGCAACTACAGTGATGCACAGGATCAAAGACACAACAGAAAAGTACGATACAATAAACAACGTTCTCAAAAGGTTCTGCCATATAATAAAGCCTTTATTAAACGATTACTCGATCCATGCTCGAAAATATTTGGACCTTAGTTCATTGAACGGACCTCACTGCGTTCGGTCCGTACGTCAAACTGCGATCCAAATATTTTCCAGCATGGACCTCGTAATCGTTTAATAACCGCATAGTACAGTAGGATTCTGGACCTGTGGCATCGTCCCTCTAGTGTTGAATATTGTCGTGTAGTAATTAGAGAGTATAGTAGGATTTAGATGTAAAATGTTTTTAATACCGGGTGTCCCATAAAAAAGTTCTCCTGTTTAAAAAATCATCAAAATTGGAATATAATTTGGTATTTGATCTACTTCACACAAAAATAAAATCGAAGATCGGTTGTGTAATCAAATGTTGATGATTTTGCAAACGGGAGTAATTTTTTGGGACACCCGGTATTTCATTTGAATATAAAATCATCGACCTGTTTTGCGGATGAAATTTAGAGTAAGTTCGAGTACACTTTAATTTTGAAAATCCTTTATTACCATACAGGGTGTCCCAAAAAAATTGTGCCCCGTTTGCCTGAAGATTGTGACAAAATGGCAAAAGATTCTCGCAAAACTTTTGCACGATGTTGCTCTTCAGATATTCAATTAAAGTTTGCAACCACCCCCGTAAAAATCCGTTGAAATATGATGGAGCTGTGACCTTCAGAAGACCAAATTTGCCTGATGGCTGAAGCCAGCGGTCGGCCATTTTGTCCTACTATTTTGCAGTGATAAGTATTTTCAAGTGAGGTAAGAAATATTTTCTGTGAGGTCAGAAATATTGGAACCCTCCGAGGTTTATCGGAATTTTCACGAGAGCTATGACATTGGAGGCTGCTGTTTCATTTTCAATCCATGATGCCATTTATCGCTGCAAAATAGTAAGACAAAATGGCCGACCGCTGGTTTCAGTGATCTGGCAAATTTAATCTTCTGAAGGTCAGAGCTCCATCATATTTCAACGGATTTTCATGGGGATGGTAGCAAACTTTAATTGAACATCCGAAGAGCACCATCATGCAAAAGTTTGGCGAGAATCTTTTGCCGTTTTGTCACAATCTTCAGACAAACGGGGCACAATCTTTTTGGGACACCCTGTACAATAAGTATTGTAGCAGAGCGTCGCTTGGAATGGTGTTGATTTGGACAATTGTTGTTCTTTGGAAGGGTGTTGATCTGGACAATTGATTTGGGACATTTGGAAATATTGTCATTTAGAATTTATCATTATCTCGTTCTAAAGTATAGAGCAGATACGTCAGTAATGTAGTTCCGGAGAAGGGGATAAAATATTGTATGGTCAATTAATCTGAACTCTTAGCAATATGTAATGATAATGATAATAATCTTATTTAAAGTTGGTCTATTTACAATAGTAATATAATCACTAATTTATACCAACTATTTACAAAAAACAACTTTAATAGAAAATATACAAATTTACAATTCTGGCTATTTACAAATCCGGCAATTACACTTATCGCCAAGCCAGTGCTTGATCGCTCTTTTGAAAGCTGCAACTTTTGGAAGTGCTTTTATCTGGTCACTAAGGGTGTTCCAAAGGAGGCTTCCTCTAAAGGATAATGACTCTATTCCAAATTTTGTTGTTCGTGTTTTTGGCAATCGACATAAATTTTTTGTTCGTAGGTTGTATTTCACAACCTTTTCTTCATGAAATTCCCAAATATATGAGGGGTTCAAGTTGTTCATTGTTTTGTAAATTTCGATCATCAGTTTCTGGAGATTTTTAACATGTATTTTCACGCTTTCGCTTTTCTCCAGTAACTCATCAAAGGAAGAGCCATAGTCCTTGAAGAGGATCCTTAGTGCACGTTTGTGTGTGCGGTTTATTTCGTTATTAGCAGCTTTCGTAGAAAAAAGCCAGATCAACGGGCAATAGTTGAAATTGGACAGTATTACGGCATTACATATTAACATGGCCTGTGGTCTTGAGATATAAGTATTTAGCCTTGAGAAGGCATTTATCTTTCTATTTACCTTGGAGCACAAATTTTGTATATGGGCAGTGAAAGTCAACGCGTTGTCAATCTCTATGCCCAACAATTTAACCTTATTATCCTCAATGGACCCGCTCATACTCCTAGATCCAACGAAATATTGTCCTAAACACTACAGCATCATCGGGCATTGCTCAAGAATCACCTCTTGCTTTTCCCGGAAAACATCTGAAGCCTTTTTTCTATAAAGTGGAAAATCCTGTGGCAAAATTTTTAAATCTTAAGAGCGATTCCGCTTGAAAATGGAAGGGGTTGTTACTGTTAAGTGCGTTAAAGTGACGTCGTTTTTCTTTAAGCCAATCAAATATTGCTATAATTATTGTCAATGACCGAATTTCCGGCCTTGTGGAAAATAAGTTTCAAGCATTGATGAAAACAGTCTTATGTACTGAACCTTTCACTGAACTTTTCCCTTAATACGTTCGAGAGAGCGAATGCTCGAGATACCAGGCAGTAGAGATGGCGGATATCAACTCTTGTTAATTTGAGATGGTTTTATGATAGACTGATTACAATGTCGTAGTTATTACTATTGATAGACTGATGGACGCTAAAACTACGACTCATGGACTTTCACATCGAAAATTAAGACGAAATTGTTCCCTCGATTTCATGTTCGGATAGTTAACCTCTCTGCATTAACAGTGATATTATAGGGAGACGAAATCAAAATTTGTCCTAAGATTAAAGGAAAAAGAGAGGAAGAGTAGAGGATCATACTCATAGTATTCAAAAATTTTGCTTCATGTTATAAAAACTATTTCCCTTATGAAAGCATTCCAAAAGGGCGATACCCCTCTAGTTTTGATTAATCAACGAATGAAAGAAACAGTCAGTCGTTATCGCATCTCTCAACCATAAAAGCTCATTCCTTGTTCGATTCACAAACTGTTTAGAATAAAATCCCCTTTCATTGGAGACGCCCCTCGAAGCGCTCCGTGGTAGCGAAGCATATCTGTTCCCCTCCTCTAGGATGGGTGAAATTAAATGAGAAACTCTGAGTAAGACATGACCCTCATTGCCCTTATGTCCCCTCTACTGCCTCCGCCTGCGGTATCTCTGGAGAAAGGAACCAATTTGAAAACAAATGAAATGTTAGAAGATCGTTTCTTTTAGCTCTATGCCCCTGCGAAGAAATTTGTGATCCCATTTGAGCTGCCCCCCCCCCCCATCTGCCGCCCCCTGAAGCCTTCTTTGGTAAAGAAGAAATCCATGATATTTTCTGTTGGATTTCTTTGTGGCCCTTTAAGGGCCTTGGCCTAGACTTATGGCGTGATTCCTTTAATTCGTTCTATGTTTTGTAACTGCGCGAAGCGAAGCTTAGCGTCCATTTAGACGGGATGATGTTATAAGTCTTATCAGATGTCAACTGTGAAAGGCCTGATGTTGTCTTGGAACGGAACAAAAGCTCTGCAATGCGTCATTCGAATTCATACTACATTCAAATTCAATCAGCTTGTTCTAATTGCTTCAAAATTTAACAATGCTCAATTGTTATGGTTGAATGAACGACAGACTTACGACTGTAATCACACAAACAACAGGATATGACTGCTGCTTCGTTATTGAAAGTGTATAATCCGGAGCAGTGGAACAATAGGAACCTTCGAATGTCAGTCCCTTGCACCTTAGCATGATCTCCCTTTCTCATTGGAAGCCCCCATTAAAATTCCCCGGTTCTCTCCTCTAAAGCCAATGATATTTTAGCTGGAAAAAAAAGCCGATCTATGAAACTCTGCCCTTGCCTTTCAAAAGAAAAAGAGGGAGTACGACACAGCTCCAATGTATCATTGGTCCGCCAATTATGATGTGTCTAAAGATCATTCCCTTGTACACAGAGAACTGAAAGGGATTCCGCCAATCCTTTCTTTGATGTTACCGAATTCGCCCCTTACCCTGATTTGGGGGCGAATTTGAGAAAACAAAATCTCTATTGCACCCTGTAGAGAGAAGACGAAGATATTTGGAAAGTTTCGCAAGGATCAGTGCAACGGTGCTCGAGTTTTACGCCACACAAAATTCGCATCACGTTTTAATGATATAGATTTTGGTCATTTGGTACCATTACTTCCATCCTACCGTTGTAATTATTTTATACTGCTTGTCAAGAGGATGATATCTTCAGCATATAACAGCATTCTAATCCTGCTGTTGCAACGTAGCTTGGCAGCTGCTCGTTGCTGATGAGTTGAACGATGTCCTGGACTGATACATGAATATTTAAGTCCTTAATTCGGGTATTCATCAAGTACCAGGGGAGCCAGAACAAAGTTCCCACTTTCGACAGGCCGCGATAAATCATACACTTGACTTGACTTTCTCTCTCTCTCTCTCTCTTATGTATCATATGTGGCTAACGGCTGTGGTGACTTATTGAATCATATAGGAAGGCTTACAAAGCATCGAACAGCAATGGAATGGTGAGAGCTTGTAATACAAACTCAAAAATATGTTCTTACAAGGGTGAAGAGAGGGATACAAGTTGCATAATAAAACTAATTGCCTCTCGTCCAAAATAAACATTTAATTGCAAACGTCCTTCTTAATCAAAGCACATGAAGGTCACCAAGGATATGACCGAAACATAGCATAGGTAACCATTACAGTAATATATCCTAACATACAACAAGAATGTCTATTTCAGTCACTTACGGGAAAGCAAAGCTAGAATCTGGACAAAAATTGCAAAACCAAGGCAGAAGCAAACACTATACTGCGAGGGATCTTTGCATGCAACTCAAGCTAAGGTAAAAAAAGAACAAACAATACCAGAAGAAGGTAATGAGATGATAATGAGGTAATGCGTGATGTCTAATATCACAACGACAACAACAACTGTTTTATGTGTTCCACCACAACCGGCCTATTTCCTATTGTTCTATTCTTTAGTTGCAGCTCTATTACATTTCTTGATCATAAGAGTACTGGTAGTGCGCTTCAGATTAGAATTACCAAGACACAAAATTCTGCTGTGCCTATCAATATCAGATAGCTTACAAATCCTAGCCTCAGGGCTTATTACCTGCATTGTTCTTATCTTACGACCAACAGTCTTTTCTAATTCGTGCCAAGTGTTGCGTCAAATTCTTCTGGTGCTGGGAATTCAAAGTCACAGCGCTTCCAGTGGCTTCATACTCTTATTAGCAATTGAACGTTATGTTGCATGCATTTACAGCCTACGATTCTATACGATAATTACTCCCTCAAGAGCAAACTTTGCTGTGAGTTCTGTATGGTTAGTCAGCATTTTATGTGGCTTACTAGCACTGCAGCCAAATGAGCGTGGCAACTGGCAATTGGCTTTTGGAAAGAATTCACGAGCCGGATGGGTCTATATAATCACAATACTAGTATCCATTGTGGTTCTGGTATATGTCCAAACTCGCTTGTACAGGCTGTCTCGCACAAAACTGAAAGTTGTTCCTGACAATACGTTTGGTAGGCAGAAAGAGAAGGATGATTTGACGAGAAGACAGTTGAAATTGGGCCTTGCAGCAAGCGTAATTATCATTTTATATGTTGTGTGCATGCTGCCAGCGGCTTGTGTATTCATTTACGCAATGCTCAATCCAACAAATGATGTAACTGTAGCTGTAGCAAGAAAATTCGCGATGATTTTCACGCTGATTAACACATTTATTGATCCGTTTGTTTATAGTCTTGGTATGGCTGATATTCGTGAAGGAATCAAACGAGAATTTAAGAAATTGAAGCAAGGTGTCTTTAATTATCTATGTTGAAACTTGAAGGCAAAAGAATATTTGTTTTTTAGCAACACTCCCTGGAAATTTGCCAATTGACAGTGACACCAATTTTATCTTCATAATTGTCCGAAATGATTCAATCAAATTTTTTTGTGTCTTGGTTTGGTGCTAAAGTTTTCGTACTATCAATTGATACCTCGTTTGTTGGTATTGGGGCTATGAGAGGAGAAATATCAATCTTGAAAGCTCAAATTTGCGTCCACTTGCAAACCAGTACTTTGGCCTTTTGGCCTAAGAAGTTCCTGAAGCACATCAAAATTAAGAACTGAAATTGATGAAAAATTGAGAAACTGCCCAATGGGTGACTATGGGGTGACTTCTGGAAAAAAGAATAACACAAGATCTAATATTGTTCGAATTTTATCAAGGCTATCGTTGATTTATATGCTGTGCCTTAAGAAATTGCTTAGGCCAAAAGGCTAAAGATCTGGTTTGCAGGAAGAAGTAAATTTGAGCTTTTAAGATTAACATGTCTGCTGTCAAAGCAACAATGTCACCAAACGAGGTATCGAGGTATTGTCGGGGATTGTTGGTACCGTATTAATGGATCTTTCCAAGGCCTATGACTGTATCCTGCATGATTTGTTGATAGCCAAGTTGGAGGCATATGGATTCGACAGAAATAGCCTCAAATTCATTTATAGCTATTTGACAGGCCGTAGCCAAAGAGTTAAAGTGGGCTCCTCCTACAGTTCCCTTGGAAGAATCAAGAAAGGAATACCGCAAGGATCGGTCCTTGGACCGATGCTGTTCAACATTTTTATCAATGACCTGTTCCTAATTTACTTGGAATCAGAAATCTGCAACTTTGCAGATGACAATACAATCTACGCAAGGAGTAGGACCCTTGATGAAGTGATAAACAACTTGGAAGATGATCTGAGCTCGATTTTACAGTGGTTTAACGAAAACGGGATGGTAGCAAACCCTGAAAAATTCCAGCTTATGTTTCAGGTTTAATCGCAAAGATTGCAATAGATGTGAGAATTTGGTAGAGAATCACTACTACAGAAAAACATCTATTCCATCAAGGCTGAGAAATTTAAAGAGAATCTTTGATTGATTTGCTATAGCAATGTTTCGATGCAGAATTGAATGCTGATTTCAAAAAAGTTCTCACATCTATTGCAATCTTTGCGATTAAAGCTGAATATCTCTACTCCTGCAAGAGTTACAGCAGTCTGAGTAACTTTTTTGAACTCAGCATTCAATTCTGCATCGAAACATTGCTATAGCAAATCAATCAATGATTCTCTATAAATTTGTCAGCCTTAATGGAATAGATGTTTTTCTGTAGTAGTGATTCTCTACCAAATTCTCACATCTATTGCAATCTTTGCGATTAAAGCTGAATATCTCTACTCCTGCAAGAGTTACAGCAGTCTGAGTAACTTTTTTGAACTCAGCATTCAATTCTGCATCGAAACATTGCTATAGCAAATCAATCAATGATTCTCTATAAATTTGTCAGCCTTAATGGAATAGATGTTTTTCTGTAGTAGTGATTCTCTACCAAATTCTCACATCTATTGCAATCTTTGCGATTAAAGCTAATTATCTCTACTCCTGCTAGAGTTACAGCAGACTGAGTAACTTTTTTGAACTCAGTTGGGACACAATTGGCAATGACACAATCAGCAATGACCAAATTGGGGATTTGAGATTATTGTGGGAATGTTTGATACATCTTGCGAGATGTTCTAAGCCATATCCTCAAATGGGAAGGTCATAGCGTAAATTTCGAGTGAAATTGAGATTCTCTGCTGCTTTTTTAATTTGTTGTAAAAGGATAAAAATATGCCAATGGACATGGGTGGCCGTAGCAAGCTTTTGCTCTTTGATTCATAGGCCCTTTCTTCTTTTTGGAATAATGGGTCTACGCGTAGGCAATGTTTCTTGAGGAAAAATTCCTTCAATTTGACATTATTGTGGGAATGGTTGATACATCTTGGCAGATGTTCTAAGCTATATCCTGAAATGGGAAGGCCTTAGCGTAAATTTCGAGTGAAATTGGGATTCTCGGCTGCTTTTGTAATTTGTTGCATAGGAATACAAAATGCAACAATGGACGTGGGTGGCCATAGAAAGCGCTTGCTCTTTGATTCATAGGCCCTTTCTTCTTTTTAGAATAATGGGTCTACGCGTAGGCAATGTTTCTTGAGGAAAAATTCCTTCAATTTGACATTATTGTGGGAATGGTTGATACATCTTGGCAGATGTTCTAAGCTATATCCTGAAATGGGAAGGCCTTAGCGTAAATTTTGATTGCCTGCGTGCAGTCTTTCTTTTATAAAATTTGAATGAAATTGAGATTCTCAGCTGCTTTGTTAATTTGTTCCATGGGTATAGAAAGTACGACATGGAATCGCTCCCTCCTCTCTCTCTCTCTCTCTCTCTCTCTCTCTCTCTCTCTCTCTCTCTCTCTCTCTCTCTTATGTATCATATGTGGCTAACATATGGATGACTCATAGCTGTGGTGACTTATTAAATCATATAGGAAGACTTACGAAGCATCGAACAGCAATGGAAAGGTGAGAGCTTGTAATACAAACTCAAAAATATGTTCTTACAAGTGTGCAGGGAGGGATACAAGTTGCATAATAAAACTAATTGCCTCTCGTCCAAAATAAACATTTAGTTGCAAACGTCCTTCTTAATCGAAAGACATGAAGGTCACCAAGGATATGACCAAAACATAGCATAGGTAACCATTACAGTAAGATATCCTAGCATGCAACAAGAATGTCTATTTCAGTCACTTACGGGAAAGCAAAGCTAGAATCTGGACAAAAATTGCAAAACCAAGGCAGAAGCAAACACTATACTGCGAGGGATCTTAGCATGCAACTCAAGCTAAGGTAAAAAAGAACAAACAATACCAGAAGAAGGTAATGAGATGATAATGAGGTAATGCGTGATGTCTAATATCACAACGACAACAACAACTGTTTTATGTGTTCCACCACAACCGGCCTATTTCCTATTGTTCTATTCTTTAGTTGCAGCTCCATTACATTTCTTGATCATAAGAGTACTGGTCTTGCGCTTCAGATTAGAACTACCAAGACACAAAATTCTGCTGTGCCTATCAGTATCAGATAACTTACAAATCCTAGCATCAGGGCTTATTACCTGCATTGTTCTTATCTTACGACCAACAGTCTTTTCTAATTCGTGCCAAGTGTTGCGTCAAATTCTTCTGGTGCTGGGAATTCAAAGTCACAGCGCTTCCAGTGGCTTCATACTCTTATTAGCAATTGAACGTTATGTTGCATGCATTTACAGCCTACGATTCTATACGATAATTACTCCCTCAAGAGCAAACTTTGCTGTGAGTTCTGTATGGTTAGTCAGCATTTTATGTGGCTTACTAGCACTGCAGCCAAATGAGCGTGGCAACTGGCAATTGGCTTTTGGAAAGAATTCACGAGCCGGATGGGTCTATATAATCACAATACTAGTATCCATTGTGGTTCTGGTATATGTCCAAACTCGCTTGTACAGGCTGTCTCGCACAAAACTGAAAGTTGTTCCTGACAATACGTTTGGTAGGCAGAAAGAGAAGGATGATTTGACGAGAAGACAGTTGAAATTGGGCCTTGCAGCAAGCGTAATTATCATTTTATATGTTGTGTGCATGCTGCCAGCGGCTTGTGTATTCATTTACGCAATGCTCAATCCAACAAATGATGTAACTGTATCAGGAGCTGTAGCAAGAAAATTTGCGATGATTTTCACGCTGATTAACTCATTTATTGATCCGTTTGTTTATAGTCTTGGTATGGCTGATATTCGTGAAGGAATCAAACGAGAATTTAAGAAATTGAAGCAAGGTGTCTTTAATTATCTATGTTGAAACTTGAAGGCAAAAGAATATTTGATTTTTAGCAACACTCCCTGGAAATTTGCCAATTGACAGTGACACCAATTTTATCCTCATAATTGTCCGAAATGATTCAATCAAATTTTTGTGTGTCTTCGTTTGGTGCTAAAGTTTTCGTACTATCAAATAGCGCATAGAAAGTTGATTATCAGTTATTCTAAATTAGATAAAGTATAATCTGCCATTCAAATTTTGAATTTACTTTACAGAAAGTTTAGGCTTCAATTTAAATTTTGAAGACACTTTCTTTAAATTGATTGGATACATCTGCAATATGTATTTTTTAACTAATTCAAAAACTGGGATTTGATTTCGATGCGAAACAATCCATGCATCTCACTGGTTCGAATCTCGGCAGGAGTGGTTCTTTGCAATAGACTAATGTTCTGTACAGGGTGTCCCAGAAAAATTATTCGACATTTGATTAAATGTTAAAAAATAATGATATAATGTACTGGCTCCTGGTCCCGGGGGGGGGGGGGGTACTTGACTAGGGAAGTGACGGGGGTGTGCGGAAAACCTCTCCACACCCTGCACCCTGTCGCATAAAAATAGGCCAAAAGTATACCCTGTCGCATAAAAATTTTGCCTCTCAAATACTGTGTAGAACGCAATTTTTGCTTGTGATACCCTGTCGCATAAAAATTTTGCCTCTCAAATACTGTGTAGAACGCAATTTTTGCTTGTGATACCCTGTCGCATAAAAATTTTGCCTCTCAAATACGGTGTAGAACGCAATTTTTGCTTGTGATACCCTGTCGCATAATTTTTTTTACCTATTATAATACCCTGTCGCATAATTTTCGCTAGAAAATGACACCCTGTCGCATAATTTTTACCGCAAAAGGACACCCTGTTGAGCGGCACATCCCGTCAGGTCAAGTATGGGAGTGCCCCCCCGGGCTCCTGGTTAGATAACCCTGTTCCTAAGATTTTGAATTAATTTTAGACGCCAGAATCTTGTGAATCCATTAAGAATTTTCGGAGTTACATGCTTTTGAAGCTCAAGTTTGTGCGAAAGCTGAAACCAGACGCCCCTAACTGACTTGTTTTCCTAAAAGACGTCTCAAAATCGAGGTAAAAGTAGACTGTCCAATGTTTTACGCCTCGTCGATATCAGAGCTAACCAAATAGGACTTCCAAAGCTATTTAATTCTTGTAACCGTTGTCAAAATTTAGTTAGGAATGCAAGTATCTAAAAACATGGAATGAAAACGGGACGAGGCAATTCCAAATTATGCTGAACAGGATTCCCCCAAGCATCCATAACCTTGATTCAATGTCATAAAAAGCTAATTTATCGAAAGTGCTTTTGAAATTCCATTTGATTTGCTTTGAATAAACGAGATTCTACTTTCACAATAGATGCAATTTAGGGGCTTTCGCACAAACTTGATCTTCGAAAGCTTGTAACTCCGTGAATATTTGGCCGATTTGTTAGCTTCTGGTGTCTAAAATTAATCTAATCTCAGCAATATGGTTGTCTTACTATGGAGCCCGTTCATTGTTTTGTTATTTTTTAATATTTAATCAAACGTCGAACAATTTTTTTGGGACACCCTGTACATAGTTCTTTAAATGTCGAAATAGTGTTTTTATATTCATATGAAATATTAGAATACATGTTACATTCGATTACATTCTACTTTATAACTTTACGACACTACAGAGATTATACCACAGGTAGCAAAAGACAATGACTTCCCCCATGGCCATTGACATAAAGACATGCAAATAGATAAACTACTACAAAATGCTACACTTACAAACGAAACTCGTATTTGTAGCTTTTGTAGTTCTTAACTTAATTTTCATCTACGTATTTGCATTTCTTTATGTTAATGACCATGGGGATAGTCATTGTCTTTTGCTACCTGTGGCATCGTCCCTCTAGTGTTGAATATTGTCGTGTAGTAATTAGAGATTATTATATGGCGTTCGAAAATACGGCTCCTCGGACCGGCAACGCAGCAATTCGATTGGTTCTTAGGGAGTTGTCAAGTTTAATGCTGGGTACAGGGGTGGAAGAGTTTTTGGAGGGGTATTAAATTTTCTAGCCTAGTTTTAATGGGTTATCTAATTATTTTTGCTAATTCAAGATGGGGTATCAAAGTTTTGAAGACATCCCCATAATAGATATAATTATATATTAATTTCAAATGTTAAATTTTTCTACTGTGTGGTGTGTGTATGCAAAAGTTATTTGAAATAATATTGGTAAGTGTTCTTTGATTCCTCAACCTTTTCCAGTTTCCTTCCAGTTTCCTCTGGGTTACATTATTTGGCACTTTCAAGCTCTTGGTCCAACAAAACACCCTTTTCTTCAAATTTCTAAATCCTCTTATATGGAACTTTGGAATAATATTGCAAAGTTTCCCTCGATCAAATCTTCCTTCATTACCACAATGTATATGGATGAATGACATGAGTAGCACTATTATTGGGGTAAGAAATTTGCTCAGTATTTCGAAATGGGGTTTCAAATATTATTGAATTTAGTGAATGGGGTAAGAAAACTTTTCCATATGTGCCCAAAATTCTTCCACCCCTGCACCCAGCATTAAAAATGACAACTTCCTTAATCGGTCCGTAAAAGCCGTATTTTTCGTTCGAAGCCGTATTGGACCGGGGGTTGCCTTAAAAATCAACAACAAGGGAGGAGCTCCTTGTGTAGGCTTAGGCCGTAAGAAGTGTCAGCCAAAGTTTAGCTTATTCATCGAAGATTTCTTTTCTGTAAACTTTGAAGACGAACTTGCAATTATACACGAAGAAAATGCCAATGTAGTTAACGTCGCAACGAGCAACTACAGTGATGCACAGGATCAAAGACACAACAGAAAAGTACGATACAATAAACAACGTTCTCAAAAGGTTCTGCCATATAATAAAGCCTTTATTAAACGATTACTCGATCCATGCTCGAAAATATTTGGACCTTAGTTCATTGAACGGACCTCACTGCGTTCGGTCCGTACGTCAAACTGCGATCCAAATATTTTCCAGCATGGACCTCGTAATCGTTTAATAACCGCATAGTACAGTAGGATTCTGGACCTGTGGCATCGTCCCTCTAGTGTTGAATATTGTCGTGTAGTAATTAGAGAGTATAGTAGGATTTAGATGTAAAATGTTTTTAATACCGGGTGTCCCATAAAAAATCTCTCCTGTTTAAAAAATCATCAAAATTGGAATATAATTTGGTATTTGATCTACTTCACACAAAAATAAAATCGAAGATCGGTTGTGTAATCAAATGTTGATGATTTTGCAAACGGGAGTAATTTTTTGGGACACCCGGTATTTCATTTGAATATAAAATCATCGACCTGTTTTGCGGATGAAATTTAGAGTAAGTTCGAGTACACTTTAATTTTGAAAATCCTTTATTACCATACAGGGTGTCCCAAAAAAATTGTGCCCCGTTTGCCTGAAGATTGTGACAAAATGGCAAAAGATTCTCGCAAAACTTTTGCATGATGTTGCTCTTCAGATATTCAATTAAAGTTTGCAACCACCCCCGTAAAAATCCGTTGAAATATGATGGAGCTGTGACCTTCAGAAGACCAAATTTGCCTGATGGCTGAAGCCAGCGGTCGGCCATTTTGTCCTACTATTTTGCAGTGATAAGTATTTTCAAGTGAGGTAAGAAATATTTTCTGTGAGGTCAGAAATATTGGAACCCTCCGAGGTTTATCGGAATTTTCACGAGAGCTATGACATTGGAGGCTGCTGTTTCATTTTCAATCCATGATGCCATTTATCGCTGCAAAATAGTAAGACAAAATGGCCGACCGCTGGTTTCAGTGATCTGGAAAATTTAATCTTCTGAAGGTCAGAGCTCCATCATATTTCAACGGATTTTCATGGGGATGGTAGCAAACTTTAATTGAACATCCGAAGAGCACCATCATGCAAAAGTTTGGCGAGAATCTTTTGCCGTTTTGTCACAATCTTCAGACAAACGGGGCACAATCTTTTTGGGACACCCTGTACAATAAGTATTGTAGCAGAGCGTCGCTTGGAATGGTGTTGATTTGGACAATTGTTGTTCTTTGGAAGGGTGTTGATCTGGACAATTGATTTGGGACATTTGGAAATATTGTCATTTAGAATTTATCATTATCTCGTTCTAAAGTATAGAGCAGATACGTCAGTAATGTAGTTCCGGAGAAGGGGATAAAATATTGTTTGGTCAATTAATCTGAACTCTTAGCAATATGTAATGATCCTCAATGGACCCGCTCATACTCCTAGATCCAACGAAATATTGTCCTAAACACTACAGCATCATCGGGCATTGCTCAAGAATCACCTCTTGCTTTTCCCGGAAAACATCTGAAGCCTTTTTTCTATAAAGTGGAAAATCCTGTGGCAAAATTTTTAAATCTTAAGAGCGATTCCGCTTGAAAATGGAAGGGGTTGTTACTGTTAAGTGCGTTAAAGTGACGTCGTTTTTCTTTAAGCCAATCAAATATTGCTATAATTATTGTCAATGACCGAATTTCCGGCCTTGTGGAAAATAAGTTTCAAGCATTGATGAAAACAGTCTTATGTACTGAACCTTTCACTGAACTTTTCCCTTAATACGTTCGAGAGAGCGAATGCTCGAGATACCAGGCAGTAGAGATGGCGGATATCAACTCTTGTTAATTTGAGATGGTTTTATGATAGACTGATTACAATGTCGTAGTTATTACTATTGATAGACTGATGGACGCTAAAACTACGACTCATGGACTTTCACATCGAAAATTAAGACGAAATTGTTCCCTCGATTTCATGTTCGGATAGTTCCCTAACCCTAACCTTAACCCTAACCTTAACCTTAACCCTAGGTTTAGTATGAATAGTATGAAAGGGATTTCATAGTATGAAATCCCTTTTCTTATTGCGTGCAAAGATAATACATAATGTTTAATACCACAACCACAAAAACCTGTCTGTGCTTTTCGGAAAAATCTCCCCCCCCCCCTTTTCTTGTTGTTTCTTTCCTTGGTTGCAGCACCATTACATTTCTTGATCATAAGAGTACTCATTGCGCGCTTCAGATTAACATTACCAAGACACAAGATTCTTCTATGTCTCTCAGTATCAGATGCATTGCAAATCATGGGATTAGGAATTATCCTCCTCATTGGTCGCAGCCTACAACCAACTGTAACGTATCTATCGTGCCAAGTGCTGCGTCAAATTAATGAGGTAGTCGCTATTCAAACTCATAGTGCATCCAGTGGCTTTGTAGTCCTATTAGCTATTGAACGTTATATAGCTTGCATCCACAGCCTAAGATTCTATACGATTATTACTCCTTGAAGAGCGAACTTCGCTGTCATTTCTGTATGGGTAATCAGCATTTTAAGTGGCTTAACTGTATTGCATCTAAATGAGCCTAACTACACGAAATTTGTAACGAGCAACAATGTTCGCCTGCTGTCGGTCATTGTAACCACATCAATAGTGTCTGTATTGGTTCTGATAATCGTCCAAACTCGGTTGTACAGGCTGTCTCGTATAAAATTGAAAGTTGTTCCTCACAATGTGTTTGGTACTCAGAAAGAAAAGTATGATTTAACCAGAAGACAGTTGAAATTGGGTTTTGCAGCAAGCGTAGTTATCGTTTCGTTGTGTATGTTGTGTGCGTACTGCCAGTGACAATCCTGAATGTTTACATTTTGTTTAATCCGAAGAACGAAGACTTATTGGAAGTACAAGATCCTTTGATATCCATCGCACTCCTGAATACATTCGCCAATACGTTTGTTTATGGCCTAGGCATGGCTGATATGCGTCAAGGGATCAAGCGAGAATTTAAGAATTTGATGCAACGTGTCTGCAAAAATTAGAAAGAAAAGGGCATATGATTTTACGGAAAACGTAATGCAGGCCTATCGATATTTAAGTGGCAAAAATTTTATTGTGAGTGGTTAAATTTAAATATCTTATGGACTGTATTTGGTCTAATGCTTCTGCCTCTTTTTTAATTGGCGGCGGCAAGGACTACACCATTTTCAGTTCTTCCTAATATTCCAGTTTTTAATGTGGCGGCATCAACTTATATTATGACACCTCTTTCTTAAAAATTGAATATCAAATCTGCCATGATTTCAAACAACACTTCCTGCAACAATTTGAGATTTAAATGACTAAGATTTTAGACTCATAAATATGTAACTACAGATTACAATGTTATACCCTATCTTTCCGGAACATTTCCCATTTTTAAATGGTTCGGAAGAAAATCACGAATTTGTGTTACAGTATCATTTCATAAATTAGAGGCTTTAACTAAATTTTCATTTCCCATTTTTTTGAACTTGAATGAAAAATTTGCCTTAGAACTTTCCCAATTGCCCTATGAGCTAGGAAAGTTGAAGCACGAGCAAAGCGAGTACTTTTCCTTCCTTGTAAGACTGTGCGTTTGGAAGGCATGACTACTGGAAAGAAAAATAGGGGAAGACAATATAAAAGATGGAGAGATAACATCAAAACATGCACCGAACGTAATACAACTTCCCTGAACACCCTGGTTAAAGATCGAGAACTATGGAATCACATATAATAATAATAATAATAATAATAATAATAATAATAATAATAATAATAATAATAATAATAATAATAATACAATTTATTTACAGTTGGCTAGAGAGATAGCTGATGCTAATAAAGGCCAACTCCACCCTATTCGACCTGATTCTACCGGGATTCGACCTGAATCTGGACTTTGAGAAAAGGACCCATTTGTATGACGGAATATTAAAAAATTTTGAGCCCATTTGCATGAATATCTGGAAATTTTGACCCATGTGTATGAATTTTTCAATTTGAAACAAAGGAAAATTTCAGTTTTTTGGTCGGGATTATCATTATGGGGCCCATTGATAAGAAAATTTTCAAAGAACTACCCATCCACCAGAATTGTGGTTAAAAACAGACCCATATGTAGAGAATTTCAGATGAAAAACCCCACCCATACGAGCGGCACGTCCAGTACAACTTAACAATGAAGAAGTACGCCCCCCCCCCCGCCCCCAGCAGGCAGAGATGGCGACTAATGAATTCGGGAACGAGGTTCTGAGAAATTCTACAATTTCGAAAAATCGTTTTGAGAACGCGGCTTCCTCAAAAGGGATAGCTTGTGAAGGTGGAAGTGGAATAAAAACATCTGTCTGGCCTCGATCAAGTCCAAATGTGGCAATTAAACTTCCAAATCCTCCTTGGCGAAATCTGTGCTGAACTGTACGCTGTCAAGAGTCAAAGTGAAGGGAAAGCAGCCTGTAGAACATAGAATCCGACAATGGCAACTCAAAGTGTATGTTCCTGCTTTGGAAATTTAAGGCCAAGATACAAGAGACTTGTGGACAAGATCTATCCACCTAACCCACAATTGGGCCTAGTCAATTCAAACATGGAAAAACTGACGTTTTACACGCTGTCAGCACCTGAAAAACTGGATCGAATTGGCGACTACATCTACTCCAAGCTTAATAATTATTTGTATCGTCGAAAAACTGGGTAAGTAACATTTTACGATTTTAACAACAACAAGCAAAGAAAGTAAATGACCGTATACCAATCAGACGCAGATTCATATTCAGAATGAGAATGAGATTCAACTCAGATTCATTTTCAGCCTAATATTCAAATTTTTGTTTCTTTTCAAATCTTCTCATACACTCCCGCTGGTGAGCTTGTCCATCGAATAGCGAACGAAAGGAGCCAGTTTGGTCGCTTCAGTGTGATGAAAAGAACTAAGCGCAATTCTAGAAACCTGTTGCTGTGTGTGATACCCAGGCAGGTTACAATTCGGCAGCTCAGCTCAGAGTCAGGTCTAGATCCTTTAAATAGCTGAGGTGAAGCTACTGTATGCATGGACGAAGGGCTTTAGAATATATTACCTGATGTCTCTTTAAATGAAATAAATTTTAGACGCAAGACAATATACAGTTAAGTAAAAGCCAAAATTGTTTATCCCATACAAAGTAATGAGTATTTTGCTTTCCTGACTGGGCAAGAAACCTCAAAAAATGTGAGCGGGCTCTCCAGAAAGGTAACATTGCGATGATCTCAACCTAGGCACCTACCCTGGGTTCCAGAGCCTAGAAATTAGAAAATTCCTAAAAATTGAAAGGCTCTGGAACCCAGGGTACGTAGGCACCTTGTGTTCGCCAGTAAAGAACCATACAGCAGCAGATTCGACTTCGGGGCTAATTAATCCGTATTTTGCGTTTGAATCTACTTGAAACCTCAATAATGTAGTAGATGTACCCTTAATCTCGTGATCTGGTAAAAAAATTCATCATTGCCTTGATGGATTGCTCCAACCAGCCAGAAAAAAGTTCCCACTTTCGACAGGCCAGGATAAACCACACAATAGGCCAATTTTAGTTGTTGATGATTTAATCTTTTGCCATTATGCTATATTATTCTTGGTTATTTTTCGTAGATTTTTCGGACGCCAATTTATCGATATATTAACAATTTCTTGACATTTTTTCGCCTGCAGACTGCCCAAAAAGATAAAAAAACAGTGATCAAATTTCCTACAGATTGAACTTGGCAGAACAAAGGGAGTGCTCTTCGAAATGATTGGGGAATTTGGAAATGGATTAGGTACAATCTGTCGCACGAGCGCGGGGTCGTTCAATGATTACGCAAGTTTAATTTCAAAGAAGTGATAAAAGAACTCAGTCTGCAGGCCAGAAAATCTCAAGAAATCATTAATATATTGATAAATTGGCATCCGAAAAAATCTACAAAAAATAACTCAGAATAATATAGGATATTGACAAAAGATTAAATGAAAAACAACTAACATTGGCCTAGTGTGTGATTTACCCTGGCCTGTCGAAAGTGAAAACTTTTTTCTTGCTCACCCGGTATACGGCCAACATACAGCTAGTACGGCATGGAGGCAGGATATAGCCACCATTGATGATGACTACGACTGTTGGTAATGAACTTTCCTTTAGCAGTCAGCAGAGTGAAGGTCATTCGGCTATTTTATTGGCTATTTGAAAATAATAGCAAACATAAGTCAAGGGGGCTTACCTTGTAGGAACTGTGTTTATTCCCAGTACTGTTTTTGTGACGTAGTACACAAAGTAATTGCTGTTCTGTTAATCCTTGCATAACATAAGAAGCTTAGGGGTATCCAACTTCTGCAGATAAACCAATCAGCAAGCAGGATCTCAAGAGAATATTATCTCAAGCGCGTCCCTTCGGCTGCGGTGAAAGTAAACCTAAATTGTTTACATAAGCCTTTGTATGGTGCTTCATATAGGACAAAAGTAGGTCAAGATCTCAAGTTTAGGTCAAGAATTTGCAATCAGCGATCAAGAATTTGCGATTACTACTCAAGAATTTGCAACCAGTCGTCAAGAATTTGCGATTTTTTTGTCAAGAATAGTAAATCATATGCTTAGAGTTGCGATCATGCATCAAGAATTGCAATCACCAGTTTAAGAATAGGAGAGTCCTAAGAATATCAATTAATGCATGTTCTTATAAGAAACTGCTTTCAAGAATTTCTTTTTGCACCTCCTGAAAATTACGGATAACTCCCTTTGCAGATTGCTTTTAAATGCTCTTATTCAACCCCATTTTGATTACGCATGCACCTTATGGTTCCCGATGTTGAATAAGAGGCGCAATGGTGTAATTCTAGGTCATTGCAGCCAGAACAGTGAGGTGGACCGGGTTCGATCCCAGGTAGAGCCCCATCACTTCAGCGTCATGACAAGGGATCACGGACTAGATTAGGCCTATTCTACTTCTGCGATCCCAGCGCTTGGCGCTAAAAAAATCGCAACTTCACCAACTTCTCTTCAGAGGATCAATTCATCTTTTTTGAGCAGTTTCAGTCTTTTGTTGGGTTTCTCTACAAAACTTGTTAAACCCTATTATTTTCTCCACAACATCATGAAAAATTAGGTGTTTGAAGGGCTTATGATAATTTGCGAAGTTTTTAAAAACTTTGCAAAGTTTTTGCAAAGTTTTTGCAAAGTTTTTTTCAATGTTTCTACTACACACATAGACAATGCCAAATGCATGGTAAACAACTAATTTAAGCAAATTGACTCAAATATGAAATTTTCCGAAAAATTTCGCAAATTATCAATTGGGCCCCCTGATTGATAATTTGCGAAGTTTTTCTAAAAAACGGCCCAGATATGGACAAGAACCAGTAGAGAGCCTCGTGCTTCTGTAGAACATTGTAAAACACGTCTAATCACCACCGAACCTACTGTTTGAAACTATTTTAGTCGGTGTTTATGACGAGACTTGCAATCTCATTTCATTTCATTTCATTTTATAATATTTATACAGGGTAAGTATTCAACGTATAATACAAAAATTGATTTACAAACTGCCCTGTTAAAAGAAAGAAAAAAATCAACTTACAATATCAAGATAAAAACTAATATATAGGTATCAAAAGTCAAAAGGAAAAGTGTGATTATGTACAGGATCTGGCATTTTTCAATGACGATTTGAATTGTGAGAAAGTACTGGCCATCTTATTTTCTCTTTTTAATTTGTTCCAAAGTTTGGCCCCTCTATATGAGAAGCATTTTTGGCCACATGCGGTTTTTAGCAATGGTACATAAAGGTCTGTGCAGGTATTACGAAGCTGTCTAGTACTGGTTTCTGATAACCTTTGAAACAGTCCTGTAAGATAATCAGGCGCTTCATGGTTGATAGACCTATAGACCATTTTCAAGGTTTCTGTTTCAATGAGATCGTTGACCGTTGGCCACCCTAACTGCCTGATGATAGGAGCTGCAGACGATCTATAGGGGCTGTTTGTCACGATCCAAGCTGCACGATTTTGGAGCTTCTGAAGCTTGTTGAGAGTTGTGTTGCCACAAACACCCCAGACTGGGCAACAGAAACGGAAGTAAGGCTCAACCATACTTTTGTACATGGTCTGCAATATGCTTAAAGGGAGATCTGTTTACCCGGGGGGGGCACTCCCATACTTGACCTGACGGGATGTGCCGCTCAACAGGGTGTCCTTTTGCGGTGAAAATTATGCGACAGGGTGTCATTTTCTAGCGAAAATTATGCGACAGGGTATTATAATAGGTGAACAAATTATGCGACAGGGTATCACAAGCAAAAATTACGTTCTACACCGTATTTGAGAGGCAAAATCTTTATGCGACAGGGTATCACAAGCAAAAATTGCGTTCTACACTATATTTGAGAGGCAAAATTTTTATGCGACAGGGTATCACAAGCAAAAATTGCGTTCTACACTGTATTTGAGAGGCAAAATTTTTATGCGACAGGGTATACTTTTGGCCTATTTTTTATGCGACAGGGTGCAGGGTATGGAGAGGTTTTCCGCACACCCCCGTCACTTCCCTAGTCAAGTACCCCCCCCGGGTCTGTTTAGCATGGCGTATCATACCTAATGCCCTTGATATCTTTTTTATCATTTCGGCTATGTGAACATCCCAACTCAGATATTGGTCCACATGTACCCCTAAGTATTTTGTTTGCTCTATCATCGAAATGTCATGATCGCGAATAACAAGTGCCGGCTTTATAGCTGATGTTTGTTGAATATCCTTAACTTTTTTGCGACTTCCAATCACCATGCTGTTTGTTTTTGCAACGTTAAGTGACAGCTTATTTTCAGCTAGCCATGTGTTTAGACATTCAAGGTCCTCATTAACCTTTTCATTTATTGTGGGAATACTATTCGAGGAGAAGGATAAGCTGGTGTCATCGGCATACATATTAACTTGTGAGTGCTTAATAAATAGGGGGAGATCATTTATCTCATTTATCTCCACGTGCTTAGGCCCAAATGTAGAATTGTTAAAAAACAACAGGCAAACACATGAGAGTTACTTTATTTGCCCCTAAACCAGCTTGCCTTGGTACTTTCTTCAATGTAAGACAAACAACACCAATTATCGGACACAGTTAATGGCATTTTAGAAAAAACTTCGCAAATTATCAATTGGGCCCCCTGATTGATAATTTGCGAAGTTTTTTAAAAACGGCCCAGAAATGAACAAGAACCAGTGGAGAGCCTCGTGCCTCTGTAGAACATTGTAAAACACGTCAAATCATCACAGAACATACTCTTTCAAACTATTTTAGTCGGTTTTTATGTTACTCCACATTTTTATGTCACGAGACTTGCAATCTCCACGTGCTTAGGCCTGTAATACAGGTACATTTAGGCCAATATTCGAAAGGCATTGCCCATTCATTCTAGACTTGTTTTTCCTTCATTCGTATCGTTTAAGCGGTAATCTTTGTTAGTTTCAAATCTAAGGAACTGCATGTACGTCATTTGATATTTCACGCTTTTCAGGAATAAGGCTAAGGAAGGTATTTTATTTCAGAGATTATTATGTGTGTATGATTCAAGTGTGACTCAAATTGGATACTTGTAATGTAGACGATAATGTTTTCGCCGTAACCACTAAAGAGAGTATTGATTGATTCTGTATTTAGAAATCTTAGAGTATGAATTTGTATAAATAAGAGGTCCAACTTTACATCTGGAGAACAGACATGGATAAGTGATGCTAGTGTAGGAAGGGTGGATTACCACCAGCACAAGAGTCTTGTGAAAGCTCTTAGTGTTTATTTATTTTCGTGTATTTTGTGTAAGGGCATACAGTGCTTGAGAAAGACTGGGATGCGCCTAACCAACCAGAATCTCGCTAGCATTGGTTTAAAGTAATAAAGAAGGAAATTAAAGAACAAGAAGGGAAACTCGATACTTGTGTCTTCTCTCAATTGTCAAAACTCGTGCCCTGCCGTACCTAATTTTGGTAGACCATTTTACAGGCCCAAATGTAGAATTGTTCAAAAACAACAGGCAAACGCATGCAAGTTACTTTATTTGCCCCTAAACCAGCTTGCCTTGGTACTTTCTTCAATGTAAGACACAACAACACCAAGTATCGGACACATTTTATGGCAATTTAGGAAAAACTTCGCAAATTTTCAATTGGGCCCCCTGATTGATAATTTGCGAAGTTTTTTAAAAAACGGCCCAGAAATTGACAAGAACCAGTGGAGAGCCTCGTGCCCAGATGATAATTTGCGAAGTTTTTCTAAAATGCCATTAAATGTGTCCGATACTTGATGTTGTTGTATGTTATGAGAAAGAAAGTACCAAGGCAAGCTGGCTGACGGGCAAATAAAGTAACTCGCATGCTTTTGCCTGTTGTTTTTGTACGATTCTACATTTGGGCCTAAGCACGTGGAGATTGCAAGTCTCGTCATAAACACCGACTAAAATAGTTTGAAGCAATAGGTTCGGTGGTGATTAGACGTGTTTTACAATGTTCTACAGAGGCACAAGGCTCTCCACAGGCTACTGGCAATTTCTGGGCCGTTTTTAAAAAAACTTCGCAAATTATCAATCAGAGGGCCCAATTGATAATTTGCGAAGTTTTTCGGAAATTTGCTTAAATTAGTTGTTTACCATGCATTTGGCATTGTCTATGTCTGTATTAGAAACATTGAAAAAAACTTTGCAAAAACTTTGCAAAATTTTGCAAAGTTTTTAAAAACTTCGCAAATTATCATAAGCCGTTTGAAGATCCTTTCATTATCGTTGAAGGTTTGTGCTGATCTCAATACAGGCCATGGATCATTTGTTACTGGCATGCAGGTCTTCTAGTCTCAATATGTTTGTTGAAAGTTTCCTTAGAATGGTTAACACATTGTTGGAATCTTCGCAACCTGATCTGCAGATTGCTGCAACTTCATCTGTGAGTATAGTAGTGCATTATTTGTTCGACAAGAAAGGCCAGTCGAGATGATCTATATATGTCTTGTAAAAACACTCTTCGATATGGTTCAAAGTCAATTCGATATCTTGGTGCTGAACAATTGAATACATTACCGATGGAGCTCCGAACTGCTGCATCAAAAATATCTTTCAAAAGAAAATTGAAAATATTGAAAATATTGAAAATTGAACAAGTCAACCAATGAATCTAAGCTATGTTGATATTTGCACAGTCTGCTGGATATTCTATATAAATCAAATGCAGAAATTTACTGAAATTCATCTGATGATATCTTAGAACAGGGGAGGGAGGCTCTCTCCTCGATTAGTTTACCCTATCGAGAGAGCTTCTCCTTTAAGTAATTCTATCTAACTCTATCTCTTTCCACTCTTGTACAGTATTTCTATATTTTATTAATTTTCTGAGTAACATTGTATTGATTTTCTGCAATATTTTATATCTTTTGTAGTTTAGTTACTTGTTTGTAAGGTTAGGATTATAAATTGTATGTAGTGGAATTTAACTCATATGAAACAGGAAGTGAAACTATTTTAGAACTTCTGAAGATTCAGTACCCTTGTTTAAAGGGAGTTGACGCATATGTTGAATCGCTGAAGTAGGTTAAAGAAGATTTCTACGCACCATTGTTTCTTTAGCTTCCTGCAGCAATGACTTAAAAACGCTTTAGCATGTGCTGTCCTCTTTGAAGAATGAAAACGTCTTCCCCCTAGTATGAATGACTTTTTCAGGGCAAAATAAAACTAAAATGGGCGTTTCCCTCATTTTCCGAGCGTCTGAAGGGCGTGGTCACAAACAATTTTCTAGCCCACGCCCCATAAACCCCCCCCCCCACTCATCAAGTGCTGCGTATGCCCCTGAAATACTATGCCAAGTGTCTACATTTTGAATTTAATCATCCATTGCTTATTATACGTTTCAAACTTTGATGATATATAATGGTATTTTCGTTTTTTTGTCGGCAAATTGGGGTATCTGCACCCCCCAACAATTTTCTTTAGCTTCGCCCCTGCGCACCATTGTTTCTTTAGCTACCTGCAGCAATGACTTCAAAACGCTTTAGCACGTGCTGTCCTCTTTGGAGAATGAAAAGTCTTCCCCGTAGTATGAATCACTTTTTCAGGGCATAGGGGATTCCATTTTCCCAAGAGGACGAAATGCATGAATGCATGTGAGTGTCATTGTTGCCAGGAAGGAAAACAAAGGGAAATTGGGCGAATAAAGGCCAGAAGAGAAAAAGTTAAATCTAGTTTCTATCCTCATTGCTTATCTGACTGGAACGAACTTGATCTTGAGATTAGACATGCACCGCCTCCTGTTGCTGTTTTTAAGAAGAAGCTTTTATCAATAATTAGATTTTTAGCAATAATTAATTCTTTCACATCGATGGGAAGGAATGGCTGATTAAAGGCAGTAAAATACTGAACCTAATTGGACATGTCGGGAATAAAACAAGACTGTTTTCAATATTATTGCTGTGATATTGAGAGATCAGCATCTTTTGAAACGCCTGGCATTTTAATTGACTCACCCGGTATATATATATATGAAATGCATTGCACAACTCATTGCTTACATTTTCACAATATTGCTGTATGTTGATTGCAAAATATTCATTTGGAGCAGCAGATTACAAATGAAGTGGATCACTGAATATGCAAGAGAAAACTTCCAGGTATTCTACATGCAGTAGAATTTGAGTGTTCATTGTTTTTTGTTAAATTTGTCCTCAGTCAGTTGGCATTTTCAGATCATTGCTATGCTATGAATGCAAATCAAATGAATGACATGTTATGTTTGCAGGGCCACTTCGTAGCTAAATTGTTTTTCTTTTTCAAATTGCAGTTTACCAAATTTGCAAACATAGAAGAAGACACACCATCATACCACAGACGCTATGATTTCTTTGTTTCAAAGTTTAGTGAAATGTGCTGGAGCAGTAACCCAAATGAAGAAATAAGAAAGAAGTGAGAAACATTAAGTTATTTTCTTCGGTTGCTTTGGTTTCCCATCACTCCTCTTTCGGTCTTTCGGAATATTAGCTTGCATGCATACTTGAAGAGGTTTCTCCTCTAGTAGATTCTACACTGTTGTGGCACAAAGCCTGTCCAAAGTCATGTGTGGTTCCCAGGATTGAGGAACTTAATCCCATTGGTGGACAGGGATCTCTATTGTTCTCTTTCAATACAGTTTATTGATAGATATTTCCAAGGCATGCATTCTAGTATTTTCCTTGATTTAGATTCAATGGAGCACAGGAACGCCGGAGAGGGGGGCGCGGGGGGGGGCAAGCGCCCCTCCTGCCCTTTCCTAACGGGGGCAAGGGGGGGGCAAAAGTGCCCTTTCAATGAAAAACAATAAGTCACTTTGAAACTTGATAGAAAAGCCGCCATAGCTTCATTCCTTTATCAGAAACACAACAGTAACGAAAAATAAGTGGCAATTGCAACTTCAAAATAAGCAATATGCGAGTTTATGCGATTCGGAGTGAGGAATAGCCAAAAAATCTCATGAAAGAATATGATTAATGTTCGTTAAAACATTTTTGATAGCATTTTAAGCCAATCTGAAGGGCGTGGCCACAAAAATTTTCCCGGGGGAGTACCCCCGGACCCCCCAATTTTCCGGCTCGCTTCGCTCGCCTTCGGTCTTGATTGCCCTTACGTTCCTAGTCGCCCCCCTTGCCCTACCACCGCTCAGGCGTCCCTGATGGAGCAGCGTAGGATTATGAATATGGTATTAACAAACACCCACACATAATAGGCTTTCTTTGGTTTTTATGCATTCATCAATCAAATGAAAATGTGCTCCTGCTGATATCAGCAATCTTGCCTTGTGCCACCGATGCACTGATTCTACTGGAGGAGACATCTCTCTGATAAAACTACTTAAGTTTCCACACAGGCTAGGGGGATACTTGACCCCCACATTTGTACCAAAATGTACCCCCAAGATTGTAATGATCAAAATATGTCTTTGATGGTGTAACAGTTGGCCAAGCCATTTCATAATGATGTAATACTCTCTTGAACATAGAAGCTCAATAGATTTTGCAATAAGAGCCATTTTTGATAAAAATCTTTGCCAAAGTTACATGCTGTTTAGAGAATGTCTGTTGTGAGACCCACCCTTATGAGGGACACATATATGTACCCATTAATGAGTATTAGTGCATAACCCCTGCCATTTTAGTTGATAGATCTTTCCAAATCATGCTGCAAAACTGGTCCATGTCTTTGGAACCATTTGAAACATTGAACGTTTAAAGCATGCACAAAATCTGTGGTTGCCAATCAACTAGAAAGTATCATTTCTTTCCCAAAATGATTTAATGACCTTTCCAGGCACAGTCGGCCAAGAATGGTAATTTTTGGAAACTTCATGATGTTTTATGGAAGTAAAATAAATGCAATTTTCTACCTAGCTGGCCTGAAGAATAGTTTAAGATGGATGTAGAGACCATAAAGAGTTAATTTTTAGTGAATATGGTGGGACTGGGACAAAATTAACCCAAATACCGGGTGTCCCAAAATGATGTATTATCGTTTGATTGCTTATATGTCCATAAGTGATGAACCGATTTTCACAAACTGCAACCACAACCAACATCTTACAATACAATTTAGCTTTTAGGCAATCAATTAAAACAAAGTGTTTGAAAATCTGTTCATTGGGTATGGACATGTAAGCAATAAAACAATAACACATCATTTTGGGACAACCGGTATACCATATTTGGGCATTTTGCTTAGATACCCGAATATCAATTATAGTTTAAGAGCCATAAAACATAAGAACTTGTTTCATAGCTTGTGTGAAGCGTAATTTTAAATCAAATTCAGAAATAGAAAACAATTTTGTTTGATGAATTTTCATGGGGTCTTGGGCCAACTGACGCAAAAGATTGGAAAGCCAAGAATCTCAGCTTTCTATACATGCATCCAGGGTTGCTATGGTTGATGATGAAATGAAAGATTATACTGTTATGAATCGTGTATCTTTTGTGTCAACTTATTTGTCGAATTACAATCTGCGACAACTGTACAGTGACCTGATTAAGCACAAAGTCAGAGCCATGTTCAGAGGTTTCTAGTGTCATGTTGAACTTGAATGAGGGTGCTTATTGTGTATTCTAAATTGACAGCTGTTACGGATCTCAAAATGTGGAAAAACGCTACAATTGTTCTTGAGCAGGTGGTAAAGTTTTTTTTTTAAACATTAATTCTTCATACCTGAATTGTCCTTTAATTGACCTTCAGGAAAATACCGGGTGTCCCAAAAAAATAACATCAGGATGCATTTAGATGGCACTTTTCTTTGAGAGAGATTGTCTGTCTGATGCAGCAAATCACTTGGAGCAAATATAAAGAACAGTTCCCTTGAAAATTCCTTGTAATTCAGATACCACTTAACTGATTGCTAATGATAATGTATAATGATGATGCAATGTCTAATCTTGTCAAATCTTTGATTCCTTTACCTTTTGTCACTCTGAACTCCTCTGAAATTTCAAATTTGTGTTCACTGTCCATGCTCCATTTTGTCAGAGTCATAAACTGTCTAAAATTCTTTCAAATTCACATGAATAAAACTTGGTATCAATGTGTTGTTTTCTAGAGTCATGTTTTGATGATTACTGATCACAGCAGCAACAACAACCAAAATATTAATTCCGTGGTCCACATTTTACGCATGTAGCGCTTATGAAAACGAGGCTATCAAGTTAGTCCGATTTCAGACACTGTTTGGCAACAAGTCTCTGTATTAGCGACAAATCAGTTCTAAGGAGCATACAGAGACTGTGTAGCCAGTCTAGGGAGTCCCCACCATATCACGAGGCAGGAAGGGGTAATAATTTCTCTGGTTTTGCCTTGACCATGAAAGTGAAATGTTAGAGCTCATAACTCCATTTTCAGATTACTAATTTCTTCCTACGATATGCCAAACTGTAAGTCAAAATATCTAGCACGTAACTAGAATGAATAGAATTTGCCAGATGAAAAAGACTTTTCTATGTGCTCCATCAAACGTCGGAACTTTTTTTTGGGACACCCGGTATATTATTTTTAGAGCCTCCATGATAATATGACTTTTGATAATACATACAATTTCTATTCACAGCCTAAAAGCGTATGGTATAAAAGGCTTACAGGGTGTTGTAAGGAAAACTGTTAAGGACGATTTGCAGGTGTGTATATGATTTCTTTATTATATACAGGAGGTCTCAAAAAAGTTGTTTGACGTTTGGTTAAATATTGAAAAGTAACGGTACAATGAACAGGTCGATTGGAAGATAACAGCGTCGGTCCCTAAGATTTTAATGTAATTTCAGACACCAGAATCTTGTAAATTCATTAAAAATTCACTGAGTTATGAGCTTTCAGATATCAAACTTATGCGACAGCTGAAACCAGAGACTCCTTAGATGACTTGTAATGCAAAGGAGGCTCCAAAATGGATGTAAAAAAGGTTATCCAATGTCATAACTCTCGTTTATATCAAATCGAACCATAAAAACTTCTCGAAAGTAGTTTAGTTCTTAAAACCATTTTAACATAATCGATGAGAGATTTGATAACCTTCAAAATCTGCTCAACAGAATTCTTCAAAGCATCCATACGCTTGGAAGTTAGGTTATCAAAAATCTCTTCAAATCCAATTTTGTTTGCCCTGAAATAAATAAAAAAGCAAAGCAAATGATAGCCCGATGTTACTTTCCCCACAAATGCTATTTAGAGGCCTCTGGTTTCAGCTGTCACACAAACTTGAACTTCATAAGCTTGTAGCTCTGTGAATAGTCAGTGGATTTGCAAGATTGTGATGTTTGAAATAAATTAAGGATCTCGGGAACCGGGTTATTTCATCTTGGAGCCCTTTTCATTGTATCGTTATTTTTCAATATTTGATCAAACCTAGAACAGGTTTTGGGACACCCTGTAGATTGCAAGGTGTTAGCCAATGGCACGAAGAAGGCAAGTGTCTTTCAAAGTATTTCTAAGTTGGCCAAATATTGCTTTACAGGGGCTGTACAACTCGTCCTCTCTATGTGGCTTTGCGTGTCAAGTCATCGAATGCGTTTAGGCTAAACACAACATAGCTAATGGCGATTTTGCACAGAGAATAGTAATCCAAAGTATCTGCGACAATCTTGGTGATCGAAGCTTTGGTGGGGGATTTGTTCTATTTTTCTAACGCCGAATATTTCAAAGTTTTAATGGATATCAAAAGTTTCATCCCATTTCATAGACAAAGACAAGAAAACACTGCAATTACACTTACATAGAAGCTGCGATGAAACTGGCCGCCATTAAAAACCCAAGGCTTTAGTCACGTGTGCGGGTTTTCCCGTACTTTTCAATTGTTTATAAAGATCGTGTACAGCCCCTTTAAGCCATCTTGATTAACTGTAGGGTTGAAGAGAATTGGAAATTTGGAAATTTTTTATGGCTCACCCCGTATGATCGATCCATGATTGTCTTTTGAAAAATATTATTCTCCTTCAGGTAAACATTTGGGATGATATCCATATGGGGAAAATCATACCATCACTACTTTACAATATTGATGTTACTGCTGGAAGGTAAGACGGTGCTTTTTATGTATGAAGTAAGTTCGGAGTAAAAACATCTTTTTTGTCATACGTTAAATAAAATGTTTTGTTGAGAAAGTCACTTCAAGAAACCTTCAAAAACGCAATAAAATCACGGCCAAATTCCCTTGGAAAAAATGCGAAATTTTTGGAATTAACTTTCGCGAATCAGCCAAATTGGGAAATCTTGCGAGAATAAAATTTCGCATTTCGCGAAAATAGCATGATTTGTGGGAATGAAAATTCTCGAATTTAGTAGCTCAGAGCACTTTGCGGGAATACAATTTCGCGAACTGCGTATTTTAGGACGTTTGTGGAATAAACTTTCCCGAATTTCGGCCAAAAAACGCGAAAAACGTGAAGGTTTCTTCCCGCGAAAGTTTCTGCTCGTAAAGTATATATATGCTCCAGCCCACGTGTAGACAAAAGTGGCATCCCAAGGAGCATGACAAAATTATTTTGAATGATTCCATTCTCCCAAGAACATAACACATGGTAGAACATGTTTAAGTCATTGCTGTAGGGCAGAAATATTCGGACATTTTGATCGTTAGTTTAGGCCTATTTTGAATGTTTCTTGAACGGGCTTTCTTGAGAAAATCCTTATAATTTCATAACGGGGTAGTGAATTTTGTAATTTTGGAATACTTCTTGCTGCTTTGCGATTCTTTTAAAGAACACACATGCAATCTTCTCGCTGATGTTAATGCTGTACTTCAAAATAGTGGGCACTCTGTCTGGAGCAACAGCCTTTTGCAACGTCTTTTGTACGGTGATGAGAGTCTGTCTTATGAGGTAAACAGATCAATTCTAACTTTGACTATTATGTACACCCTCAAGACAGAACGTCTTGATTAAAGATTTTTCATATTATCACAAGAAGTTGTCCCGTTTCCTTCCATTTCCTTCCATTCCCTTCTTCACGTCGTTACATGTAGTGCTATGTTCGTGTTTCCTGTTTTATGTTGCCATGAGGTAGTCATAGTTTTTTGCTCCAAATGGTATTGCAATAGTAGTAGGGTATAGTATTTTGTAAGTTGTGTAATTAAGTAGTGTGTATTGTAAGTTTATAGATTGAATGTAAAAAAAGAAAAAAATTTTGTAATGCATTTGAACATGTCCACTATTGAATAATGTACCGGGTCAGTCAGAAACAAGAATCCCTGTTTGAAAAGTCACGGCTCCCTGGATATCAAGACAGTGATATCGGCAAATATATAGTTTGATGGTAGAAATGTTCAAATCTACTATAAAATTTACCTGACTGAAATCATCCACTCTATTTTGAAATTATGAGGGATTTTCTCGAGAAAGCCTCTTCAAAAAATCTTTAAAGCGTGCCCAAAATCATGAACAAATTTCCCTAACATTTCTGCTTTATAGTGGCCTTACAGCAATGACTTGTGGACGCTTTAGCACGTGCTATCCTCTTGAGAGGATGAATAAGTCCTCCCCCTGGAATCGATGCCCTATTCACGGGGATTCCATTCTCCCAAGAGGACAAAATACATGAATTTATGCGAGGGTCATCAATTTTAGGAAGGACAATTTGCTCAATGTTTTCATTCGTTTTTGCAGGTTTTCGGAAGGGGCTTTCTGCAGGAAGTCACCCATATCAATGGGAAGGAATGGCCGATTAAGGCCGGGTAAATTACTGAACCTAATTGAATATATTGGCAATAAAATAAGACTGTGTTCAATATTATTGCTTTGATATTCATGGAGCAGTGGCCTTCCAAGCGGGGATTCTTTTTTTCTGACTCACCCGGTATTTGACAATATTATTGTTTTGATGTCCAGGGACCATGGCCTTTCAAACTAATTGGGATCGTTTATTGTGCTGTTGTGATTATGCTGTTTTCTCGTATCAGCTCGGTTTTATTCGTAAAGTGCAGGCCTTGCGCACATTCAAATGACAGGAGGTCTTTGCATTATGACAAGAATTCTTGACCCACATGAAGACGCAGCATAGGTTCCAAATCTTTAAAACGGCTGGTGTAAAATTGAGTGACCTATTTCTTTGTACTGAATGACTTCAAAGAAGCTTTTGCTATTTCTCCATAATTCTACCGTTGGAATTTTCTGAAATCTTTAATATTTTCAGAGTTGGAGTGTTTTTCTTCTTTTTCAGGAATTCAAGAAAAATTTTCAAAAAAACTTGAAACCATCGCAATTTCTAAACCGTTTGACGCAACATGAAGTAATTTCGAATAATGAAATCTGTCACTCATCCGGTTTATGATTTAGAAATTTGATGACGTCACATCCTAGAATGAGCTGAAATGTAAAATACACTATGATTTTGAAAAATATTCAAAATTTCTGGAAAGTCCAACGGTAGAATTATAGATAAGTATCTAAAGTTTCTTTCAAGCCATTCAATCAGAAGAAATAGATCATTGAATTTTACATCAACCTTTTTACGCTGAGTTAAAGGTTTGGAACTTATGCTAGATGATGCCCTTGTTCTGGTTTACATAACGCTGGTTGAACTGTGTTGTTTTAATGCGGGTATTTAGGGGACCCAATCAGTATCCTAACCTACCATTTTTCATTCGATTTTGCAGGCAACGAAAATTGACTGGCAGTGTTGAGGCATTATCGACTGCTAGAGATGAGCATTTAGAAGACCCAGAATTCCTTGCTGAAAGCTGCTTACGAGAGATATTTAGCAGAGCAACATTTGGAAATATAACCGCAGCTCTCAAGCCTATATTTGAGTAAGTCAAATTATCCTTCCACGCAACAAATATGATTCAAGAACAATTAATCTCTCTTTTTGACAGACTGTAACGCATAAATTCCACTGATAGTTAGTTGTTTTTCACACTATACCCTTAACTTTAATAAGATCATTCAGTTTTTTCCGAAAACTATCTGTGCTTGATAGCATAAACTGTAAACGATAAACAAGCTAATGCAAATGGCCGGCCACTACATGTTTCTCTCGATTGATTAGCTAGAAAGGAACGTTAGGCATTTTACTCTGCTATACCCTTAACTTTAATAAGATCATTCAGTTTTTTCCTAAAACTATCTGTGCTTGATAGCATAAACTGTAAATCTTTATACAGGTTGATGCAAATGGCCGGCCACTACATGTTTCTCTTGGTTGATTAGCTAGAAAGGAACGTTAGGCATTTTACTGTAACTCTGCCATTTACCGTTTTGATATCATTGTTATTTGATTGCAGCCTTTTCTATATATATACCGGGTGTCCCAGAATGATGTATTATCGTTTCATTGCTTACGTATCCTTAACCAATGAACCGATTTTCAAAAACGTTGTTTTATTTTATTGCCGAAAGGCTAAATTGTATTCAAAGATGTTATGTTGGTTGTGATTTTACGACGATTTTTTCATGTCGAGAAGAAGATTGATAAACCTGCTTAAATTCCAGCCTTAAATGGCATGAGAAAGAAACGGCCTATTTTTCCAGTCAACATTTTAGATGTGAAACAAAAGGATGAACTCGTATTTGTATTCTGACTATTCTCTCTATCCAGTATTAACTGAATTCGTATTCTATGAACGACATATAAGTTCAGCCTTTTGTATCAAACCTAAAATGTTGACTGGAAAGGTAGGCCGTTTATTTTTCATGCCATCTAAGGCTTGAATTTGAAGGTTAATCGATCTTCTTTTCGAAAGGAAAACATCTGAAAACATCGGCATAAAACCACAACCAACATCCTTGAATACAATGTAGCCTTTCGGCAATCAGATAAGGTAAAGTTTTTGAAAATCGGTTCATTGGCTATGGCCATATAAGCAATCAAACGATAATACATCATTTTGGGACACCTGATACTTCCTTATTTTTGTTGTTGTTGGTAACTTTATTTTACATCGATTTTAAATAGATAGTCTACTATATACAAATGGATACATCATTTGGAAATCGCAGCTTGATGAGAAATCTTAGGGCGAGTACGACGACAAAAAACATCATGTTCATTGACTCATATTTCATATCAATAAGTTAGAAAATTGACAAGTCAATGTTATAATTAGAGTGACATAAATCAAGTGACATAAATCAAGTGGCTAAGCCATATTAAATTAGAACGTTTCGAACCTTCCTAGGTCCATCCTCAGCAAGTTGACTGGGTGGAGTAACGATTAAATACTGAAAGAGATACACGCTAGTGAGAATTGGGAATAGTCCAAAAAAGGGCAAAATAGCCATATAAAGATAAAGCTGTGTGCAAAAGGGGAGAAAAACGACTGGAGAAACCGGTAAAAACCAGTAATACTGGTAGAAAAACGGAGACAAACAACTCAGAACAGTACCAGAGGGATTGAGGATTGCTGAGAATTAAGGGAAGGGTGGTCCCGAAGGATTAAGAGACTTTCGTGAATAAGAAGGTCAAAAGAATTCTCAGTTTTGCTGAGAATATCAAAATCTTCAAGGGATCCATTATGGCCGGACTTAGAAATGTGGTCCCCAATGGCAAATGGATACATTAATTAATTAAGTAAAGCGAATAATTATCTTTTTGCATGGTTTATATATTATTTACAATAAAGCGACAGGCATTGCAGTTGCACAAGGGACCATCCCAAAGAGTTATTAAGCTTTTGAAAGTATTAACGTTGGTTGCTAATTTTAGCTCCTCTAGTAAGCAGTTTCAAATCTGTGATCCTAAGGACTTAGAATATTTGTGCCGAAAGTAACGTGATTTGTCCTTTAATGAGTAAGATTATTGGGATTTTGTGATGAATAGTTAGAGGGTCTAATTTGAAAAATATCTTTCATTCAATTTGGATTCAGATCATTCAAACTTTCAAAGATTTCCAAAGAAAGAGATCTAAGTCGGGAAACATGCGTCGTACATCGGTGCGACTTCAGTAGAAGATCGTTATACCAAGGGCGATATGACGACCTTATAGTCGCCCCGTTGCAGTTAATTTCTAATTTTTGGTTTGCAAAACTTACCTATGTTCTCCTTGGTGGCTTCTTCTTTCGTAAATTTCTTGGTTTTGCTTTCTAACGACATATATTTCTCAAGTTGAAATGAACTGTTGGATCGTGTGACCGACGTCTCTGGCGGCAGCCATTTGCAATAACGAAAGTGAGAATTCAAGAGCAAGAGG
The DNA here is from genome assembly GCA_039566865.1 of Aurelia coerulea. NCBI lineage: Eukaryota > Metazoa > Cnidaria > Scyphozoa > Semaeostomeae > Ulmaridae > Aurelia > Aurelia coerulea. Next base: position 12,306,622 of record CM076963.1, read on the forward strand.
AGGCTGAGAACAGTCTCACTTTCGTTATTGCAAATGGCTGCCGCCAGAGACGTCGGTCACACGATCCAACAGTTCATTTCAACTTGAGAAATATATGTCGTTAGAAAGCAAAACCAAGAAATTTACGAAAGAAGAAGCCACCAAGGAGAACATAGGTAAGTTTTGCAAACCAAAAATTAGAAATTAACTGCAACGGGGCGACTATAAGGACGTCATATCGCCCTTGATTATACGAAGTGACGTGATCATTATAAAGAAATCTAAGTGCACGCTCTTAATATTGTGACATCATCAAGCTTCTAAGCAGAGCAATGGCACACATCTGTTTTCCACTATATTATAGCCAAACGAATTAGTATAGTTAATTTTACAATGGGCAGAGTTTTTTTGTTCGACGTTTCCACCCACAAACCCACAAAGCGAACTTAAACCCACAAAGCGAAACCCTGTTCATAGTGCAACGCAATTAACTATACTTTTATCTGTTTGTTTTAAATATTGTGCAACACGCATACAAGCAGTAGGGGTGTACCGGATCAGGGTTTTCAGGATCTGGCCAGAACCGGATTTTCCAGCCACAATTGTCAAAATCCGGCCGGATTTTTATGTTTAGTACTCCAACAGCTGTATAATTTTGTGGTTGATGAAAGCAGTAGGGAATCGTACAAGAAGTTGGTATGTTAAAAAATCCGTTTCATGCATCCCCGTAAGATGAATCTATTGATTTCTATGTTATCTGACGATTCGACGTAACCACTGTCACACGAAAGTATCTGTTACTTAAAGCTGCTGTCCACTTCTGTATGCCCAGCAGGGCATGAAAAAGCATCTCTTCCTGCGACCAGAAAAAATCTTGCGTACATTTCCTGCAGGAACAGACAAGTGTCCAGCGTGCCAAAAGAGTTTAGGATCCAGAGATAGCTATGCAAATATATTTCACTGGTTTTATGTAAATGCACATCAGGCATCAAGAAAACAACTTGTATGAAGTTGGGAATGATAAAGCTGGGCACCTTATAAAACAAACCATTATGATTTCAGAGAAGCATGAAGGAAATCTAATATTTGCTAATCTTGCAATTGTTGTATACTTGCATATCATTTGGTATCAGTATGAGTATCTGTGAAGTTATGCTTGAAACTGTGAAAGTTTAATCTTATAAGACCAACCCTAATTTATGTAAGATTTGATGACGTGAAAGAAAGAGCTTCCTCACTCTGAAATATCAATTTGATTGAAATGCAGTTCAAAATCACAAAAAGATGAGGTACAAAAGAACAGCATTTTCTAATTTTAGACTCTCTTTTGCGACATAATATCTGAAAATGATTGTGAAGTAATCTTCTTCGCCTGACAGATGCTCTAAACAGCTGGACGTTTCGCAAAGTTTTATTGCAGTTAGAACAGTGCAACTATCATTTTAAATAATGAAATGTCTTGGAAACCTGCCCATAATTTGAATAATATACGCCTCCAAATCTGGTACATTGATTGCAAATTGTACCAGAGATACAATCTATGTCCGATGACCTCTGACTTTGTAAGTTGCTTTTGTAATGAGTAACAGAATGATACATGAAAAATAGATATATGTTGGAAAATTTCCTGCAGCTCATTATCAATTAAAAGTTTTTTCATTCCCTAATGCCTAGATATGTCAAAGTAAAGGTCTTCAAAGGAAATTTCATTTTGAAACGAACATTTTGGAAATTTATTTTCGAAATATTGTTCAATGAGCATAGGTTTCAAATCTTTGAAAAGGCTGGTGTAAAATTGAGTTATTTATTGCTTTGAACTGAATAACTTCCAAGAAACTTTAGCTATTTCTCTAGAATTCTACCGTTGGGCTTTTCTGCAATCTTCAATATTTTCAAAATAAGAATATTTCTCTACTTTTTCAAGAATTCAAGAAAAGTTTTCAAAAAAACTTAAAACCATTGCAAGTTCTAAACTGTTTGAAGCAACATGAAATAATTTCGAAGAAAACCATAGTTTATGGATGTCTACAATATGGTATCAAGCAAAAGTCTGTTACTCTTCTGGTTTAAGATTTAGAAATTTGATGACGTCACACCCTCAAATGAGTTGAAATGTAACATACGCTGAAATTTCGAAAAATATTCAGAACTTCTGAAATGTCCAACGGTAGAATTAAATATAAGTAACTAAAGTTTGCTTCAAGCCACTCAAACAGAAGAAATAGATCACAGAATTTTACCCCCACCTTTTTACGCCGAGTTAAAGATTTGGAAGCTATGCTTGTTCAATGCAAAATAATTTGAAACTTGCTGCAAAATGCATTGAAATTACTGGAAAACCACACTTCAGCTTTTCGTCCTGCATCCTTTCAGAGGATGCAGCAACAGATAACAACCTAAATATCTTTGTTTCGTGCTCACTTACATAAATCTAAAAGTTTAATCATTTTTAATGTAGTACAAAGCAATTTCTTCTGCAACCGAGTGCGCCAAAAGAAACAATCCATTTTTGACATTTCTCGATAAATCGTACATAAAAGCAATTGCGAAGATCTACCACTTAATCTTTGTCAAATAGCCTGAATTACATTCTAGGGTTTTTCGCAATTCTATTACTTACTGTTGCCAGAGCTATGCAGTGAGTTTTTGAAATTTTCGTTTTGCAAATACTGAAAGCCATCATAGCATCAATCAAATTGTCTAAAGACTCAAGATGAAAGAGAAAATTTTTCTTTGTGATTTGGGAATTATTGTAGTCTTTGAAAAATTTGATGCTTTCGAAAATGAAAATTTCAAGAAACTTCTTTACAGCTTTCAAAAACGGAAGACCAAGAAATTTGCTAATGATCATAGAATCTAATTCAGGCTTTGTGCTAAAGATTAAGTTATAAATCTTCACAATTGGTCCAGTGTACGATTTATGATGACCTGTGAAAAAAGTGGGTTGCTTTTTCAGAGCACCTGGTGTATCATCCCTTGAAAAGTTTAAATTGTCATTCAAAACCATTGCTTCCATTTATCGTACGGAGCCAGCTCAATAGCAAAAACGGGATAAATGTGTGATGTGAACAAGAACCTAAAGTTTAACAGGAGATAATCATTATGACAACATTATGGTGATTTTGCACAGATTCATATGTTTCTAGGTCACATTATGGGTCTTTTTTAAGTTAACTTGAAATAAGAAAATCCGGCAAAAGTCCGGAAAATCTATCTGAAATCCGACCGGAACCGGATTTTCGGCAAGATGGTAGAATCCGACCGGATTATCTGGCTAGCCGGACATCCGGTACATCCCCTACAAGGAGATTATAACCCCCCCCTCCAATAAGCCTTTGTTGGCTGAAAATTCTACTACTTTTTCTCCATTGATTTACAAAATTTGATCATTTCTCTTTTTTTTCAAATTTTAAATTCTTTTTGTGAAAAATAAAACAATGTAATTTGAAGATGGTCTTATGCTGTGCTTGATCATCCTACCAAGAACAAAATCTGATATATTGTCATGTTTTATCATCAGGTACTTAGATGCCAGGGAAATGTGGATACCTAACGACTTCGCTGCCCATTGCTTTGTTTTGGTTATGTACTCAATTCAGGTATTGTTTTTCCTTCTCACTTCTCTTTTTCGTTCTCAACTGTCATAAAGATTTTGTTGCTAATATTTTTTTTATTTATTCATTTAAAATATTGCAATGCATCTTACATTCTATTGTACCGAGTGTCCCAAAAAAACGTTTCCCTGTCTGAACAGTTCCAGAAAAACAACCATTGTCTTGTTTTGAGCGATTTAAACGGCAATCTTCTTGTTTGATGGCCAACTTGGATCCATATAATTTTTGCTGATTTGTTCTGATTAAAGGGCCTGTAAACGTAGATTTTCCAAAACTCTTCAGCCCGAGAGACCCTCTAAAGGGGAATAATCTGGCGATAAACATATGTTCCATTCCTTCCGCGTTTTACATCATAGTGTGAAGAGCATACAAACCCTTGTCGATTTCATAGATTGGCATAGATTGGCATTCAAACTTGGCAATATGCAAAGTGCAGAACACAGGGCTTGTCTGAGGAAGTGTACTTTTTCTTCAAACAACAAGTAAAATTTTGCTTTTTATGGACAAAACAGGCAAATATTATCTTTCTTGGATCCTGTGTTGGAGTTCAAGCTCTGTGCTGTTGAAATTCGTTAGAAAAGCTTCATTTATGTGGACTTAGAGCTGCGAGTTTAACAAGCTTATTGATGAACTGTTTTTTGGCTTTTTCGTGACCGTTGCAGGTATTCTGTTTTTCAGGGAAATATTAGTGGAAAATCAATACACACAGATACAGAAATAAAACAAATACTCATATTTAAGTTGGGCATTATGAAAGAGATTCTTTTTTAGTTTTGATCGAATAACGTGCACTTTTGCTGAAATATGAGGCTCAAATCAGGAAACTTTATTCTGGGACACCCGGTACTTTTCCAACTACTACACGGGGGGAGGGGGTCACTAGAGGGTATGCAGTTCCGCATTTGTGCAAATCTGCAAACAGAAATTGGCTATTTCCGCTGCAGTAAAAACCTGCACATAAGAACCTAAGATTTTGAACTCAGCCTGTTTAGGTTCTTATGCAATGAGGCACATCTAGTAATCAGGGTGTAGGTTCTTAACACAGGGAATTATGTGAATCTAAATCTTAGCCAAACTTATTTACACTCTTGGCCCTATCCATTTCAACCCAAGCTTACCCAGTTTACCCCTGCATGCCTATCACAGTTCTGTAAGTAATGATTTGGAATTCACAAAAGAGTTTGATTGGCAAACAGATTGCATTTATTTCCCAATGAATGAATGAAACGCTTTATTAAGAACCTAGTTAAGATATCAGCCTGAAATGGTTGTTATTTATTGGTTACAAAATATATTATTTCAGGCTGTAGGTTCTTATTAGATGAAGGCTCTTATGTGTGGGTTTTTACTGTATTCGTTACGGCTTATATTATGGAGCAAATTCCTCCAGCTTCATTTTGATCTTTATAGCGCAAGATAAATTTGCTGCAATGATTCTTTCGAACAAGGAGACATTTTTTAAGTCACCTGGTATTTGCTTTGCAAAATTTACACGTTGCTCAACGTTTCATTTAAATGCTGTTCTGTTATCATTCTAGAATCAATACTCATACAAAGTAATCGAAAGCCTTCTGCATCATCTTGACTTCAAGTCATCGTGGGATCCCAAGATGAAAGCGAACATTGTTGAAGTAATATCAGCTGCCGTCAGCGCCACCGGTGGTGGATCCATAGGTATGTGGTGAGTGTTCGTAAACAGTGTGCCCCATTTGTGTGGCTGTGTAGCAATCTTTGGTGATGTGCTCAAACGGAAAATATTTTCTGCGTGATCAAAAATTCAACCAAATGTGTACAGTAAAAACCCGCGTATAAGAACCTACAATTTTGCAAGTCAGCCTAACTAGGTTCTTATGTTTTGGGTATTTAGTGGGAAATGAGGCTGTTCGGGTTCTTAAATTGGTTCTTATTTTATTCATGGCTTTCAGGAATTTCTTTTCTTCAGGTTCAAACTTCAGGCCTATTATTTACTGTCAGTTCACATCAGTTGAGTTTATGAGATACATTCCCCAACAGAAATTTGTGGAAGAATCTGAAATGTTTATATAATCCAGAGAAAATCGTTCAAAATCTTCTCATCGGGTAATATAAATATTTTTTATTCTTCCACAAACTTCTGTTGTGAATAAGGCCCCATCCTCGCTAAAAATAAGAACCTATTTCAAATTCCAGGCTTAATGGGTTCTTATATAATTGGGGTTTATTTGCAAAATTTCAGCCTGTAGGTTCTTAATCCACTAGGTTCTTATACGCGGGTTTTTACTGTAGTGGTTGAATAAGGGGAGCCCGGTATTTGAAAATTACTGCTGGCCGAATATCAAAGCAATTATTTTGAAAACTGTCTTATTTCATTGCCGATATGTTCAATTAGATTCAGCAATCTACCCAGCCTTAATCGGTCATTCCTTCCCATGGATATGGGAGATTTTCTGCAGAAAGCCCTTTCCAAAAACCTAAAAAAACTCTTTTGAAAACGTGCAGAAACGAGTGAAATGATGAAGACAATTTTCTTGGTTTTCCTTCATAACAATGATGGCACTTACGTGTACCAGCATATATTTGTCTCCTTTGGAGAATGGAATCCCCTTGAATATGTTGTCATAACAGGGGGAAGACATATTTTGTCCTCCGAAGAGGATAGCACATACTAAAGCGTGCTCAAGTCAATGGTGTAAGTTAGAAATATTGGGGAAAATGGTCCATGATTTAGCACATTTTTAAAGGCCTATATGCGCAGAATGAAAAGCAAGACAAAGAGAATTTAGGCCAAAAATGACTTTTAGATAACGCGAAAGTCCACCTTGACGCCAGGAAGGATCATGGCTAGCTATGGGTCTTTCAATGTTTTTCGAAGAGACTTTCTCGAGAAAATCCCATGTAAAATTTGAACAATGTGGCCGATTTCAGCCAGGAAAAATTCTAAAAATAATTGAAAATGCAGGCTATTCAATGATAAATTGCAAAATATTGTTGCTTTTATATTTAGGAATCAGTTGCCTTTCAATCGGCGTGCGTTTTTGTGAATCAGCCGGTCTTTGAAAGTTGTGTTAATTTTCTAATGACACCTTCCAAGTACAGAATTTTTAGATTTATGACTTTTCGTCCCTTAGTTTCCTGCCTTCTTTGATTTGCTGATATCACTTGGTAATAGGGACCATGCCATTACTCTCATAAAGTGGGCCCCCTTCAGGCCCACACGGAGTGGTTCCGTATTGACCAATCAAATTGCTAGAATTTAGTTTTCAACCAATAAGTAGGCACTATTTAGACAGTTGTTGTTGTTGCATACAAAAAACGGTTGATACGGCCTAGAGTTCTCGTAGCTGCGATGGATCTATTTTGTTTCTACAGAGGAAAATTACTGCTTGAAAGGTATATATTTTGCGATTAGTAGGTCAGGAAAACATTATTCTTTGTACTAGAAGTTTGCTTTTCAATGTTGAAACTCTTTTACTCAGACTTTGAAGCGATTTTGTTGAGTGTACGAGAACTCCCGCTAGTTTAGGCCATTTTGAAACAGGGGGGCCACTTTATGAGAGTAATGGTGTGAGTCCCTCTTGAGCAAGTGATATCAGCAAATCAAAGAACGCAGGGAAACAAGGGACGGAAAGTCATCAATCTAGACAAATCTATGGGCCATATGACCGTTACTTCAAGGCGCATGGGTTTTAATTCTATTATTTACGTTATGATTATTTATCCCGTTCGAAGGTCCATCTGTGCTAGAGGTATTCAATACGTTGCTGAAGCATCTGCAAATATCGGTAGAGAACGATTTGAATGCAAACAGTGATAGAAAGGTTGGTTCACGTTTACTGGATATTTTATTTATTAAAGGTGGATTATGCATAAAACGCAAGCATTTTTGACGAATAAATTTGGGACAAAATGTTTTCGGGCAGATGACTTTATGCCCTTTCCCAGTGCATGGCCCAGCCTAAACATCGTTTTTTTGCCGTATCGAATTTAATAGATGCTGCTAAAACTTGTAAGTGTCAGTTAAATTTGACATAAAAACGATGTTTAAATCACCTACCGTTTTGAATAGATAAAACGGCAGGAGTTCACCAACTCTGTTGTATGAAACGGCAGAAAAACGACTTGATTTAAACATCGTATTTCTGCCGCGTTTAGTTAATCAATTCTAGGCCATGGTCCGCGATTTATACGTGTGATAAGCCACTGCGCTTGTTCATTTTGAAAAATGGCTAGTTTAACCATTTTAATTTCAATATGACACGGAAAGAAGGAGCATAGGTTCCAAATCTTTAAAATGGCTAGTGTAAATTCAAATGACCTATTTCTTTGAACTGAATGACTTCAAATAAACGTTTGCTATTTACTTGTCATTGAAACTAAAATTCAATACAATTGTCAGTTTAAGAAATAGAGTTTAAATTTCAATGGCAAGTAAATTATGGACCAGAATCGAACGTGGAATTCTCGTTCTCATACAAACCCCTTACCAGCATTTTCCTAATTTTTACGTCTAAAAAATAATGATTTTACGAACACAATTTTCACATCTAAGTTAGACTTTGTCTGATAGACTCACGAAATAGTCCCAGTTATCGCAACAACAACAGCAACAGCAATGACAACAACAACAACAATATATATTTTTGCTCAAACTGGGACTTATGGACTTTCACATCAAAAAGTGGGACGAAAATAAACAATGGGCGCACAGATTTTTCTGTGCCCTTGGAAACGAGGTTAATGGCCTCTTTTCGGTAGTTGGAGAATTTCAGGAGCCGTGCGTGTTGGCGTGCACTATTGCTAGATGAAGATTGCCTTCAAAATGAGGAAATTCTTGTTGAAACTGAAAGGTTTGTTAATTCTTATGTTAAACAAACATTCATGCGAATACTTGTGGCTTTTGTTCATTGCTAACGTCACTCAAAACTTGAATTTTGAGGCGTTTTATTATCTGACGATTGAGCTGACAATTTAGGCCCACCGCCATTAGTCGCCTTTTCATACAGCGTTGCTATGGTTTCCATATCGGACATGAAATCGAGGGAAACAATTTCGTCCCAATTTTCAATGTGAAAGTCCATGAGTCGTAGTTATAGCGTCCATCAGCCTATCAATAGCAATAACTACGAACTTGCAATCAGTCTATTTGTCTGATAGATTAACACATTCAGTTTTGAATATTTGCCTTGTATTTTTCATTCGACAGGCCGCCAAACGTTTTGACTTTTTGTTCTCACTCGTCCCATATTTCTTTCTTTCAGAGTGGCAGAGAGGTGATGATCAGAACTGCAATTATCAACATGGCTGGTAAGAGTATAGAAATGTTTATTTCACACGCAGTAAGTCCCTGCACCATACCGTATAAGAACCAACAAGGGCTCATATCTTTAAAAAGGTCGGTGTAAGATGCTATTACGGTTTTCTTTGAATTAATTGGCTTGGAAGGAACTTAAGGTTTTTTGCTGTAAATATGCCGTAGAAATTTATTGGTCGCTTGATTTGTTTCAAAATGGTGGCATATATTAAATTTGAGGCTATGACGTCGTCAAATTTCTAAATCCTAAGCTAGAAAAGATAAAGATTTCTGCTTGCCACCATATTGTAGACATTCATAAACTATAGATTTCTTGAAGGTTGTATCATTTTTCCTCTCTTGGTTTAGGATTTACGATTTTTTATGATGATTTACGAGTAACCTCATTTTCATCTCGAGATATATTTATCATCAGGTGACTTCTCGCAGACACTACCTGGTTATCAAAGAGTTGAAGCAATGACATTTATAGCTGCAAAAATTCCCGGTTTAAATATTTCTGATCCAAGGAGACGAGGCTCTCTGATCGGCTCTTGCGAAGAGCTGAAGATGGATGATAGGTAGGCCCTTTTGCATCCTTTCTTTGTTCAGAATGATTACACGTTTTTTTTTTATAAGAAACTGGTTTATAAGAAACTAGTACTACGATGACCAACAATTTAAGAAACTCTAGTACTACGCCCAAGAACAGTTAAGAAACTCTAAAACTTTATTTCTGTATGTCTCTCTTATTCTATGTCTCTCTAACAAAGGAACATTCGTCTTTTCTTGACTTTTAACTGCAAAATTGGTAAATTTTTGCCTTGATGTGCATGGCTTCCTTTTGATGACAATGTCAATGCAAAATGGAAGCCCTTTCTCGAGAAGAAGGCTCAACTTCGAACAATACCGCAATTTTAGGCCCAAAAAATAAGAAACTAATTAAGAAACTTTTAGTACTAAAACACCGAAAGTTTCATGCGAAATTAAGAAACTTTTAGTACTAAGTGCTGATCCAAGTTTCTTATAAAAAAAAACGTGTATATCACCTTGTTCAAAAGAATTAAATTAGCGTAAATAATTTGCTCTTTGTTTTTTAAGATTTCTATTTCAATAAAGTTCATGGGTTGTAGGATAAATTTAGGGAACCCATGAATGAAATAAATTGGTATGAAATAAAGAATATAAATCGCCTTGTGCTAAAAAATGTCCCTTCGAGAAACCTTGAAAAACATGCTAAAGACATGAACAAGGTTCCCTAATTTGTTTACCTTACAGCAGTGACTTGAAAACTCTTTAGCTGGTGCTATCCTCTTGGGGGAATGAACAAGTCTTAATAATAATAACTTATTCAGGGGGATTCCATTCTCCCTAGAGGAGAAAATGCATGAACGCATGTGAGGGCCATTATTGCCAAGAAGGAACACAAAGGGAAATTTTGTTTGTCGTTTCCTTTATTTTTGCAGGTTTTCGAAAGGGGCTTTCTGTAGAAAATCTCTCATATCAACGGGAAAGAATGGCTGATTAAAGCCGGTTAAATTGCTGAACCTAATTGGACATTTTGGAAATAAAAAGAGATTGTCAGGGAGCAGCAATTTTTCAAACGCCGGGCCTTTCTATTGAATCACCCTGTACATATTGTCACTCTCGCAGGACATTCGTTCACTTAACTTTCTTTTTCTAGCTCTGCTAAGGATTCAGCATTGCAAATTCAGATGTTTAACGTTTTGCTTGCTGTAAGTATTGTCTATGCATTTTAAAGGCAAATTGCTTTGGCAGTGAAACTGTTTAACTTTAGAAGTATTTCTCTCTCGGCAGCTCACTTGTTCGCTGAAACCTAATTTGCTCACTGTCACTATTTTACGATCTACTTATGAAGCAACGGAACGACGAAATGCGATGGATGCGTTGCCGGCTAGTTTGCACTTTGGCGGACACACTTTTAACATTTCCCCGCGTTTTGATTTTCTATCGATTTTAGATGAAAAACGTATCAGTACTTAGACTGAAGTATACTTACTGAACCAGCAGGGGTTTTGGGGCGGCAGCCCCCGAGAATCATCAGCTGGAAAGATATATCGATTACCGGTTTCTTCTTCAGAATTAGACCTTGTTTAAAACATTTTAATGTCATCTCACAAGTGCGAATCAGTTGAATCACGATCGAATTTTGCAGTATCCAATCAGATGACAGGATATTTATTGCTATTGTTTTATAAGCCAGTCAGTGATCAATTCTAAAGATACTATTCAATTCAGCCTCTGTTTTCTTCGGAAGCTGTGTCCGCTAAACTGCATTTGACCCGCGTTGCCAAATTTTCTATCTCTGCGATCGCAGCGATCCTTGCCTCGAAAGATTTTTCGATAAAAACTGAGTGCACATGAAATTCAGCGATCGTAGCCTCTCATTCAGGAGCTATACCTTCGTTATCTTTTACCGTCGTTATGAGAATTTGATTTCGCCACCAAAATTCCAAGAAATGTGCGATCGTTTCGATAAATATGGAAATCACGGGCGCAAAGTTTTGAGGCCTTTTCAGGTATTTCACAACCAAGAAATTTTCGGAAAGTCAAAAATCAAAAATCAAAAGAGGAAAAAGAGGAAAAATCTCAAAATTACTTCAATCTTTCAGCTGTCAAGCGAAATTCAATTAATTCCAATCCATCCAGTACTCTCGCCGCTGTACATTTTCAAAAGTGAGAACTTTTTTCTTGCTCACCTGGTGTATCAGAAATCTGAATATGTACTTATGGGCCTAAATATCAGGATTTCCATGCTAAAAATGGTATAAATTTGCAGGAACAAGAACCAGTTCTTAAATCGAAGGGGATAACCATACAGTGACACATCATTTAGTGCAACGTAGGGCTCAAATCTTTAAAAAGGTCGGTGTAAAATTCTATTACAGTTTTCTCTGAACTAAATGGCTTCGAAGGAATTTGGGGTTTTGCTGCAACTCTGCCATGGGAAATCCATTGCTATCTTGATCAGTTTCAAAATGGAGAATTTTATGAAATTTCAGGCTATAACATCATCAAATTTCTAAATCCTAAACCAGAAAAGCTACAGATTTCTGCTTGCCACCATATTGTAGACCTTCATAAACTATAGTTTTCTGGAAGGTTATATCATTTTCCTCTCTTGTTGTGGGATTTACGATGATTTAAATTTTTTCAAAATTTTCCATTAATGTTTTCAAAATAATCAAATTGCCGCCAATTTGAAAAAATCCAGATATCAAACAATTTCCACGGCAGATTTACAGCAAAGTACCAGAAGCTCCTTTCAAGCCATTCAACTCAAATAAAAATGTCATAGAATTTTACACCCACCCTTTTGAAGATTTATAGGTCACAGTCCACTGCCATACAGTCAATTTACATATAAGAGAAAGATGAGTGGGCCTAGAATAGAGCCTTGTGGAACACCACACGATAATTCTCCGGGCGATGAGGAATATTTGCCTATGTTTACGTAGAAAGTTCGTTTGGTTAGGTATTATCAAAACCAGAATATGACTGAGTCAGCAAAGCCAAGATATTTCATTTTTTCGAGGAAATAATTTCGTTAAGAATTAAAAAAAAGAGTAATTTCCCCTGTTACTTCTAATCCTATTCTCTCCCTTTTCCTACTTTTTTATTCCTTTTCATAGGTAGCAGATAAGCATACCGCTATGCCTTTCCCTTCGACATTCCCGTCAAGCTATTTAGATATGCTGCTGAAAGGATTTATCCAACCTGAACAAGGTAATTTAAAGTTAACTTCACAAATTTTAATGCGTGACTAATATTTCCATACTATTGGCATTTTTAAAGAAACTACTGAAAGTTCTTAGACGTTTCCTCATATTGACGTTGTATTTATGGGTAGGGGGATCTCCTGTACCTTCGGAGCACAACCCGCACACGTGACAATGGCGGCCAGCTTCGTCGCAGCTTCTACGTAAGTTTAGTTGCAGGTTTTTCTCGTCTATGTCTACGAAATGTGATAGATTTTTCCATTAAAACTTTCAAATATTTAGCGTTAGAAAAATAGAACAAATCCTCCACCAAAACGTTGATCACCAAAATTGCCGCTGTAAAATAGAAAGACAAAATGGCCGACCGCTGGTTTCAGTCATGATGCAAATTTGGTCTTCTGAAGGTCATAGCTCCATCATCTTTCAACCGATCTTTACGGGGATGGCAGCAAACGTTATTTGAACATGTGAAGAACAATATCATATAAAAGTTTGGCGAGAATCTCTTGCCATTTGTCACAACCTTTAGGCAAACGGGGTACAATTTTTTGGGACACCCTGTAGCTGTCGTTATTTGCGATTAATTGTCATCTTGTGTAATTTGTTATTGTAACTTAGCAGATTTTTTAAGAAAGTATATAGTGGAATTTTCAGATTAAAACTGAAAATTCCTGCTTATTCCTGTTTCGTATGCATCAAGCAAATATGACCTTTGTGACAATTTTTTCAATAGATAATTTTCATGACTTTCTCTCTTTTGTTGTTGTAGAGGTGCGTCTCCTCGCTCAGCAGATATTTAAATGCTTGCTTGATAGACAAAAGAATTTAGAGAAGATCGAAGATCTAATGTAAGTAAATCATCTTGTAAAGGGTAATGTGTCCATGTAAGTACAGCGGCATTGCGGGGGCATGCCAATTTCATGTGATATTTCATGTGCTCACTTAGGTAATGTAGCTGACTAGGTGGCAAGGAATAATCTAAGCAGACTCATTACTTCCTTTGCAGTTGCGCTTTCGGAGTTGAAATTTTAGTTTGCATGTGATCAGTTAAATTTTGCCAATCACATGGCGCTTTTTGAGGCTCTTAGTCAGCATCGCGTCGGCATATTTTGACAGAATGTATATGCGCCTGTACCAATGGTGGAAAAAATTGTTACATTCTTGCAAAGCACCCTCAACCTAAAATTCTTCCTGCTGATATTTTATCAATTTTTTCTTGTACCCAGATTTCAAGACACCATTTAACTGCTCCACAACATTGCCGTGTTTAGTTCTTCTTTTCTTCCTTCTTTCCTGCTTTCCTCTTTACTTTTTTGATATTCATTTTATTTTCATCATGTCTTCCATTTTTCGTTCTTCTTCACCTGCTCATTTCTTTCTTCCTTTCATTCTTCCTTCCCCCTTTCCTCGTTTCTATCCTTTGTTCTTCCTTTATTCAGCTTGCCCTTTATCTTTCCTTTTTCGTCTTCAGAGACAAACCAACTTCCTGCGAAGCTGCTTCGGGGCTTCGTGCACTTTTCCCACCTCTGGGCTGTACTTACATAGACACATGGCCTTTGAAGTTACTTTCATGAAATATTCTAAAGTTTCCTTCGTCCGTACCAATACTTGATTGATATCTAAACCATAGTTATTGCCATTGATAGACCTGCTTGGCGCTCCATGACTCTCAGTCATTAAAACACAGTAATTTTGATAGTAATGGTGGATGGCCAAAGTAAAACACAGTCGAAAAAATGCCTCTAATTCATGTTTCCACAGCTCGAAGATGGGAGAAGTGCAAGGATTAATGTTTGTTTAGCCATAAGCTGGAAATGTTCGGCCGTTGTTCGTTTAGATCCTGTGCGATGAATGCTGCGAAATTTACCAAGATAGATCGGAAAGTTATTTCGGTTTTTGTGTATGTAAAATTATGAATCTTAATTTGAGGGATGAGGAAAGTTGAGCCTGGGGGCACAAGACCATGGATGTACTGGGGTGTGCTATTTGGGTAAGGAGATTCTTACCCTGTGTGGGAGCAATTTTTTCAAATTGATTACCATGTCTCGGAGCAAATCGGCAAGAAAACAAAAGAAAATTGCAAATTCCCAATCAAAATCCTGTAAGAGAGCAATTATTTCAAAATTGTGTGCTCTGTAACAAGGACAGATAATGTTACAATAGGACTCGCTACTTTTTGTTGACACCAAGATACAAAGCAATTTGTGATTGCAGACAAAGGGAATTCCATGCTCGGTTGGTCTATACATAAACAAAAACAAAATAAGCCGCTAAAATTGCCCTGAAACCCGGACCGCTAGCTCGGTCGTTGTGCATTCCAGGAATGGTTTTAAAGAGCAAATATTAGCACATATCGAAAGAAGAAGGATGTATCTAAACTTCTGCCTCGGGCATTTTATTTTTTTCGTACAGAAGCTGAGCAGTAAGTGTTTTAATTACACCTAAAAAGTACGAGAATTGAATCCCCTCCCAATTGGCTTCTACACAAAATAAATGAAATGTCCGTGGCAGAAGTTTAGATATATCCTTCTTCTTTCGATATGTGCTAACATTTGCTCTTGAAAACCATTTCTGAAATGCACAACGAGCGCGCTAGCGACCCGAGTTTCAGGGCAATTTTTGCGGCTTGCTTTGTTTTTGTTTATGTCTTAACCAACCGAGCATGGAATTCCCTTTGTCTGCAATGGCAAATTGCTTTGTATCGAGGTGTCAATGAAAAGTAGCGAGTTCTATTGTTACATTATCTGTCCTTGTTGTGCTCTGTAGGGAGCACCATTTGAAAAAATAGATACAAAAAATAGCAGAATAGCTGAAAACGATACCCTGTCTAGTGGCACTTACCCGGTACAAAAAGTGGTTAAGTGCCCACCCGCACCCCCCTCCTTGAGGGAGCTTTATACGAATACTGTTTATAGAAATATTCAGGCTCAGAATCATCCAATTTTTAAGAATATTGTAAGGTTATTGCTCAGCCTCATCTCGCACATTTGTGTCTCATTTTTCAGCAGTTGCTTAGTTTGCGCTGTGCATAACATTTCCTCGTCTGACATGAAATTTCTTTAACTGTGTCCCCTGAAGCCATATCAGATTTGAAAAACAAATAAGAATACTTTAGGAATATAATCAGGCTCAAAGCAAAAATCCGGATTGTTGGACAAGGACAAGGACAAGTTCGGGGTTTGTATGATTGATGATAAAATACAAGATAATACTGCTATGAATGATCTATGATACTTCTTTCCACTATTTTTCACCTTCTCTTTGTGAAATTACGTATTCAAATAAGCAATTTGAGCGAAGTGACGTCATATCGCGCAAACGAAAACGAGGCTGTGTGATGGTTTTTTCGCCTCTTTATCGTAGTATGCCTCTTTATCTAGTTCTCATGCCATTTTTCAATGCACGAGAACATGATAAAAGGGCTTGCTATAATAAAGAGGCGAAAAATCAATCACATAGCCTCGTTTTCGTTTGCGTGATATGACGTCACTTCGCTCAAATTGCTTATTTGAATACGTAATTTCACAAGGAAAAGGCGAAAAATAGTGGAAAATAGCAGTATTATCTTGTACTTTATCATCAATCATACCAACCCCGGACTTGTCCTTTAAGAATATCGAAGCTGGACAAAACTTAAAGTATTCTTATAAAAAGAATCATAAATCCGTACGAATTCTTTCTGGATGCCAAGCAATTCATCTTCGCGTTTTACATAAAAAGGAAAGAGAAATCTTCGAGATTATTTTGTTGCAAAAAAATTGCTTGACCGTTCTGTCGGACCAAAATCGTATCTTTATGCTTATTGAAAACGATAATTTCTTTTGACTCACTCAGTAAATCAGTAGATCAGTAAATCATTGAATCAGTAAATAAGTAAATCATCACACTCAGTAAATCAGTAAATCAGTCACTCAGTAAATCAGTAAATCAGTAAATCACACTCTCAGTAAATCTGTGAATAATCACACTCAGTAAATCACTGAATCAGTAAATCAGTAAATCACACTCTGTAAATCAGTAAGTCACTGAATCAGTAAATCGCACTCAATAAATTGTAAACCAGCGCCAATATATTTTTAACTTGCACAATAAATTTTCTAGTATCTCAGCACATTGTGAAGTGAATATTGGCTATTTTTAAGGTCAAAGGATGCTGGTATTGACACGGAGACAGATTTTACGATAGAAAGATGTACGAAAAAGGACTCTATCTTCATTCGTAAGGTGAGTCTGTCAATTTGCAATTGGACAGCTTTGCAACTTATTACTTGGTTTACTTTCTTCATATGAATTTTCGTTGGTAGAAGTTTTTCACAAGCTTCACTTGTCCCAAATATAGAACTACCTTAACTACCTTAACTACTTTAACTACGTTACAAAATCAGGTGGCTTATGAAGGGATGTGTAAGTGGCTGCAGAAATTCACTCGAATGGACCAGTTTCGTGGATAAAATGTAGCGTAAGCTCAAGAATATGTCCATTTAGTGAAGTAGTAGTAGTAGTAGTAGTAGTAATTTATTTTAAGTGGGCTGATATTTCTAGCTATTTAAAGCTAATTTAGGCCCACTATGCATGCCGCATCCAGGCATGGGACCCCTAGTTTAACGTCCCTTCCGAAGGACGGCGCGAGGTGAGTTGCGAGGTCAGGCCTCAGAGGTCACCCATCCGGAGTTTGACCTCACTCGACCGAGCTTAACTTCAGTCACCTGACGGAAACTGTTTAAAGCCACTCGGCCACTCACCCGCTAGTGAAATGGGGAAATCTTTATTGCCATACAATAAAAGTTGTAACAAAGCTTCATTTGCAAGATCTACATGTCCAAGTGGTCGTATTAATGCTCGCTGTTTGAAAGACTACTGCTCCCAAAATATACAAAAAATCATCTTTTGCAATATCTGTTTGAACTGCCAACATGTTGAATTATTTTTAGAATTTTTCCTGGCTGAAATCAGTCACTCCGTTCAGATTTTACAAGCGATTTTCTCGAGGAAGTCCTCTCGAGAAACCTTAAAAAACGGCCTAAAATCACGAGCATATTTCCCTAATACTTTTACCTTACAGCAATGACTTGAACACGCTTTAGCACGTCCTATCCTCTTGGGAGGATTCAAAAGACTTCCCCTTTCCTTGTCCGAATAAAGTCTGGTTTTCATTAGATCTTAATTCATCGCCGGTCGTTGTCTTAGGGCCTGTTTATATGGGGAAAAGCACCTCACCTGCCAGACCCGGGGCTGACAGGTGAGATTCCTCCTTCCTATAGAATGCCATTGTTTTTTCACTTCGTATTTATATGACAAACGCGACACCACCGGTATGGTGAGATATCACCTCACCAGAGGTGGAATCTCACCTGGGCGAGGTGAAATTTTTCCATATCAACGAAACACTACCGGTATGGTGAGGTGTATTGGCTTTCTTCGTTGATTTCTATTGGTTAATTCGTTCTGATTTCACGGATGAGAGACTTTACTCCACCTCGCCTCTCAGCCCCGGGGCTGACAGGCGAGGTAAAAATCTCACGTAAAAAGTTGCTGAAATTTACCTCGCCTTTCAGCCCCGGGTCTGACAGGTGAGGTGTTTTTCCTCATAAAAACAGGTCCTTACGGCACTGTCGATGATCGCCGATGCTGTAAGACAATGATCGGCGATGAATTACGATTTAATGAAAACCAGGCTTAACTTATTCAGGGGGACTCTATTCTCCCAAGAGGATAAAAAGACATGAATACATGTTAGTGCCGCTAGTGCTAGGAAGGAAAATCAAGGAAATTTTGCTCGTCGTTTTCACGTGGTTTTGTAGGTTTTTGGAAGGGGCTTTCTGCGAAAATTTCCCATATCCACGGGAGGGAATGACCGATTAAAGCTGGGTAAATTACTGAATGTAATTGAACATATCGACAATAAAACAAGACAGTTTGTAATTTTATTTTTGATATCAAATTCACCGATATCTCTTTAATTTTACGCGTATGAATGTTTTGTTTGTTTCTCTACGAAATTCAAAAATCCATCTTCAAAATAACACTTTTATTTTGAGAAAAACAGTTGAAAATATGTGTAATATGGCCTATAAAAAACTGCAAAATTATCGTTTCGAAAGAAGTTTGTTTACTTTATGTGACCTACCCTCTAAAGTGAAGTACCTGAGCTATGCATGGTGCAGTCTTGACATAGGGCGCAGTAAAACCCAAACACGTCATTGTGTCTTTTGGGTTTGCTTTCTCTGAGAACGCGTCAGATTATCAAATGCAGCAGGCTCTTTGAAATCTTTGAGATCTCATCTTTCAACTCATGTTCATTCACTTTAACTTGATACTTATTCCCTTTAAATTCAAAATGTAAAGGGATTTTGATCTTAATTCTTTGTTTGTTGATTTTTCTTACATCTCTGGTATGTCTCGTACCTAACATATTTTCTAAATTCATGCGAGATATTTTATTCCTTTCCAGAATACGCAACAGATCTACTTCTACTTATACCAAACAGCCAAGTCAACATCAAACAAGGCATCTAATTACAAATCAATATCAAATATACTATGCTTACTTGCCATGGAATTTGGAGAAGCTGAAGTCATTGTAGAAATCGTCGGTTTTGTCTTTGGTTTACAGGTGACAATTTTACGGTTTTTATATTTTTCTGTGAAACAAAATCGCGATGCAGTGAGTCAATCATAAGTACCTTGCAGCCTTCACCATCGTCATTGTCGTCAAAACAATGATTATAGCTCTAGTTACTGCTAGTTTTAGCCTACTTTTCATTATCTACAATTGATACTAATAAATTACATCCAGGATGAAAACATAATGTCTATAATGTTATGAACCCAACCTGTGATACAGATACTTTGCAGAGCCTACAGTTGCATTTATCACGTTTCCAGTACTTTATTTGCTTTGTAGAAATTGGAAGGGTGCCTCAGTCTTTAATCTCATGTGGTAATATGTGCCACATTCTATTTCCGAGGAAGACTGTAGTCTCAATTCCAAAGGACGTGCCGTTTTGGTTAGAGTACAGTTGAAATTCAGGAATGTAGATTTTAAAACGAAGGAAATCGATTTCCGATATTACAATGCAATTTGAGGTACTAAAGAGCAGATATTAAAACATTTGTCCAGACGATATATTAGATTCATCAACAAGTTCCACTACCTTTTGCTTGTTGTTGTTATTGTTGATGTTATTACTTCAGTTGAGGCGACAAATCCGTGCAGGGAGCGTGGTAGAATTATTTATCATTTAATTGATATTTTAGTAGGTATGACCGATTTCAAATACAGCATGCTACAAGAGCAAAGGCAACCACCTTTTAATCATGAAAATCACGAAACAGATTTTATCGAAACAGTTCAGGCCTAGAAGCACTAGAGGTGATGCCGTAAGGTAGGGAAAAGGCAAATTTATTCCCATCTAATGCTTTTATCAAGGATGGTACCTTCTATTCGCTTCAAGAAATGTTTTCTCTTTTGTAGGATTTAGCAAGAAAAGAAGAGACGAATCTGACTTTTTCGCAAAAATGTGCAATTCATTCAAGTGTATCAATGGTTTTGAGAATAATATGTGATCTTACTGCTATTTCTGATCTCAGACAACACTATCACCAGGTTTGAAATTTGATTATGTTAATAGATATGCTTAGTAACGAAGGGCCTGTTTATATGAGGAAAACTATCACACATTTCATTCATTTAATATTATTTATACACAAATTAACCCGTCAGCAAATTAAAATATATAACATATATTTACAAGGATGAAAACCTTAAGAATAAATACCTACAATCCAATATAACATATACCTTTTCAGGCTAAGAGCTGTCACGTAGGCCAAAAACTGCATGTGCGTAACAAGGGCAGATTTTGTAATACAATAGCATGAGTTGCTTTTGTTGACACCTCAATTCAAAGCGATTAGCGATCACAGACAAAGGAAATTCTCTCAACCAGTAATTCAAAACAAACAAAGCCGCAAAAGTTTCTCGGAAATCCCAGGTAGCTAGCACGCTCGTTGTGCATTCCAGAAATTATTTTTAAGGGCAAATATGTGCATAGATCGAAAGAAGAAGGATATATCTACACATCTGCCGCGGGCATTTTATTTCTTTGGTCCAGAAGCCGAGCAGTAAATATTTTGATAACACCCAAAAAATAAGAAAATTGAATTGCCTCCTAAACGGCTTGTGAACCAAACAAATAAAATGCCCGCGACAGATGTGTAGATGCATCCTTCTTCTTTCGATCTATGCTCATAATTGCCCTTAAAACCAATTTCTGGAATGCACAACGAGCGAGCTAGCTACCTGGGTTTCAAAGAAACATTTGCGGCTTTGTTTGTTTTGAATTACTGGTTGAGAGAATTTCCTTTGTCTGCAATCCCTAATCTCTTTGAATTGCGGTGTCAATCAAAACCAACTCATGCTATTGTCTTACAAAATCTGCCCTTGTTCATGTGCGTACGCAAGACAGATGATTTCATCCCACCTTCCAGCTTTTCGTATTGCCCTTGAATAATCCAATAAAAAGTTACAACGACATATTACCAGTTATACTACTTGCAAACTTTCTAGTACTACCGGGTGTCCCAAAAAATTGTATACGGATTTGGTTGACTCCAGCGCTGGGAATTTAGCTTCAATCAATGTCTAATCACTCTGAAAATGTTCCTCGATAGTTAACTTGAACATAGATACCTCGTTTGTTGATATGGGTACTTTGAGAGCAGACATGTTAATCTTGAAAGCTCAAGTTTGCCTCTTCCTGCAAACCAGAGCTTTAGCCTTTCGGCCTAAGCAATTTCTTAAGGCACAGCGTACAAATCAACGATAGCGTTGATAAAATTTGAAAAATATTAGATCTTTTGTTATTCTGTTTTCCTTAATTTCGATGTGCTTCATGAATTTGCTAGGCCGTTAGGCCAAAGTACTGGTTTGCAAGTGGACGCAAATTTGGGCTTCCAAGATTTATATTTCTGCTGTCAAAGCAAGAATACCAACAAACGAGTGTATATGGAAAAGGTTTCATCAAAGAGATCCCACCTCTCGGAGAATGGGATCTCAAGCCTCATTTCCAATACTGTTATTCTGTTTGGGATTGCTGCAATTCCACCGACATCTTACAATTGCGGAGACTTCAAAACAGAGCAGCTCGTGTTGTGTGGCACACGATCAAAGAGCTGATAGATAGACAAACGAAACTAATGGTTTTTAAATGCATCAACGACCTTGCTCTTACCTATCTTTGCAATCTTTTCACCAAAAAAGCTGATTGCACCGAGCGTAGCCTTCGAAATACAAACTCTGATTTAAGGCTGCCTTTGAAAAGTTCCGCTAATGGACAAAAATGCTTTTCATTCAGGGGTGCAAAAAGCTGGAACAGCCTTTCAACTGAGGTTAAACAGGCATCTTCGGTCAATGCCTTCAAGAGCCATATTTAGCGTAGACTGCTGTGTAGATAATATATTTTAGATACCCTGTAAATTGATTTTAACACTGATCATTATTTCTAACATTGTTTTTAATAGATTAATTAGACTTTGACATATTGTAAATAGGTTTTCTCTTTCCTTTGTATTATATTATCATTGTATTGTATCGTAGATGGAGGGCCCCTTGAAAATCAGCACTTGCTGAAGGGCTACCCCCCCCTAAATATATGAAATCAAATCAAATCAAATCAACTAAACAGGGATCGCTCGTTTTGCATATAAACGCAAGGTGAAAATTATAAGGAATCTTTTAGGAGGGTGGGACCTTAGCTCACAGCGTGGAAGGTGCGATGATTTCCCCATATAAATAGGCCATAAGAGTAATGTTTGAAAAGTAAACCGCAAGTTTTGAAGCAACTAATTTCAAGGGCAAAACTAGTTTCGGAATACTATCTGTTTCATTTCAATGGGTTAAAGATTGCTACAACTGATATTTTAAAGAAATGCGAGCAACAGTAGGGAAAAGATGGCGTCATGGGACATTTGACCAATATGCATTGCCTTTTATTTCTGTTAGATCACCCTTGTTTCCATTATAGAATGCAATGCAGCTTGTTCAAATGCCTATTGGCACAATCGTTTCTGTAATCATCTGTTGAAATAACCGAGGCAAGAGTTTAATCCACGACAAGGATCTTTGTATATCAATGCTAAAGGGGCTCCGTCGCCAAACAATAATCAAATCTGTAAAATCGCACGTGTAAAATCCATTGTTCATCCATTGTTTTCTGCAGTTTGTGTGGTGGCTTCACCCAAGCCACCAAAAAGTGACCGTTTAAAATCCACTTATATCCGAGTTATCTTAGAAGATATGAATGTTTGGTTTGTTCCTTAGTGAAGTACAATGATTTTTTTGTCCAAAATGATGCTTTCATTTTTATAAAAACAGGTAAACGTCTGTGTGATATCACATTTCAAAAAACTGCAAAAGTTATCGTTTTGTTTACATTTTGGTGACGGAGCCCCTTTAAACCAGAGAAAAGTTAGCTCGCAGCCCTACCTATGTCCACCTTTTTGTAAGTTAATAAATGTATCCCGGCTGGCCAAAAGACATCATTAAAATCAAAGTACACAGGAAAGTGTCGTTTATTCAAGTAAGGATTCATACCTTTATCAATCTGAGTACAAGTATCGTTCATTCAACAACCTTAACCTTGGGCTGTTAGACTAAGTTAGTTATCTTGAAAATGTAAATTTTCTGTCGTAGGTAATGACCCGTAGGAAGGAGCATTACCCGATGCTGTTGCCAAGTAATGCACTAAACGATGAAATCAGCCTCGATTTGAACAGCAGGCTATCTGATTTTGCTTACTTTGATCGTCACGTGATCATTAATCTGCTAAAGACAAGTGGATATGACACAGCGATCATTGATGTTCCATACAATCCTTCGCCTATCCCAGGTGAGAGAAGCATAGGGCTCAAATCTTTCAAATCTTTAAAAGGGTCGATGTAAAATTCTATTGCAGTTTTCTTTGAATTAAATGGCTTCAAAGGAACTTAGGGTTTTTTGCTGTAAATCTGCCGTGGAAATTTGTTGATATATTCATTTTTTTTTCAATATGCCGGCATTTTAATCATTTTTTGAAAAAATTCATGGAAAATTTATCATCGTAAATCCTAAACTGATAGAGGAAACATTATATAACCTTCAAGAAAACCATAATTTATGAAGGTATACAATATGATAGCAAGCAGAAATCTTTAGCTTTTCTAGTTTAAGATTTAGAAATTTGATGACGTTATAGCCACAAATTTAATAGATGCCGCCATATTGAAACTAATGAAGTTATCAATAAATTGCCAAGGCAGATTATAGAAAAAAACTCTAAGTTCCTTCCAAGCCATTTGTTTCAAAGAAAACTGAAATATAATTTTGCACCGAACTTTTTAAAGATTTAAGCCCTATGTTGGTGAGAGATGGTGTATACTTTCTTTTTTTATATGTAAAATTCAATATAAAAGTTTACAATAACGAATTACCTAGGATACTACGTATGAACTACTACCCAGTGCTATAAAAACGATATCAAGGGGAGCAAAAGATCATGACTACCCCCTGGCCTATACATGAGGAAAATAAACTTAAAATATAACTAAATCTTCAATTACGAAGCGCTACATATTAATCATTTTTACGGATAAATACTTGAGCCGGCTTCACGTTGAGTTTCAGGCTAGGAAATATGTGATAAACAATTGGAACTCCAGTCGAGAGAACGATAACGACAACAACCGCCCCATTCACTGTTCCCCACTCAGGGTTCCCACTGCTCAAGACACCGCTAACAGATCAGAGTTTCTTTCATCATATCATTGATTTAAAGAGATTCATACGAAGTCAAGATGAATAGTCGTACCCACTAAGCTTTGGCCGTTTAACACAAATAGTTGAATAGTTTAACATAAAACATAACTGTCAAAACTAGTTGAACCAAGTGGGAATATATTCATGCAACAATAAGATATACATGATATAAAGTGTAACTCTCAATAATTTTATTTGTTTTAGTTAGTTTGGATTAGGTTAGCTGTCATGCCTGTATTTTAGGTAGTGCATAGAATTTTTTACATATGCTTTGCATCTGCTTAAACATTTGGCTAAATTTCTTAAAACATTTTATCACATATGACCAACCAGTAATTTACAGTTAACTTTTTTAAAGATAAGAACCTTCCTTGAATTTCAGGATGACGTAATGGGGGTGAAATTAGATAATTTTAGGCCTTCGGCGCTTATAAGTTGGTGGTTCTTATAGTCGGGTTTCTACTGTACTTAAAATGTCATACATTTATAGCTCGTGCTTCATTTCAGGTGTTCTTGGTCAGAAATTTCCAACAATTATGAGACTGGTTGCTAAGATGGATTTAGTTCAAGAAAATATCATATTTTTGATTAATTAATACTCTCACCACATTTCTGTTCAATTCAAAGAATTCGTGAGCAAGACATTACGTTCTCAAACAGTGGAAATGTTTTGCTCTGATTTTTCTATGCTGCCAAAAATTTCAGACACTAGATATTTCGGATCACAAGAAATTTTGGACGTTATACAGGGTGTCCCAAAAAAATTGTGCCCCGTTTGTCTGAAGATTGCGACAAAACGGCAAAAGATTCTCGCCAAACTTTTGCATGATGGTGCTCTTCAGATGTTCAATTAAAGTTTGCCACCATCCCCGTAAAAATCTGTTGAAAAATGATGGAGCTATGACCTTCAGAAGACCAAATTTGCCTGATGGCTGAAACCAGCGGTCGGCCATTTTGTCTTACTATTTTGCAGTGATAAGTATCTTCACGTGAGGTAAGAAATAATTTCTGTGAGGTCCAAAATAGTGGAACTCTCCGAGGATTATCGGAATTTTCACGAGAGCTATGACATTGGAGGCTGCTGCTTCATTTTCAATCCATGAAGCTATTTATCGCTGCAAAATAGTAAGACAAAATGGCCGACCGCTGGTTTCAGTGATCGGGCAAATTTGGTCTCCTGAAGGTCATAGCTCCATCATTTTTCAACGGATTTTGATGGGGATGGTGGCAAACTTTAATTGGACATCTAAAGAGCACCACCATGCAAAAGTTTGGCGAGAATCTTTTGCCGTTTTATCACAATCTTCAGAGAAACGGGGCAAAATTTTTTTGGGACACCCTGTAGTTCTCGGTCGTATGAAATGTCCGAAAATATTAACGTCCGAAATGTTTGGCTTTTAATATATGTAGAAGCGTAAACTACATGACTTCAATGTTTTTTTGCAGTGCGCACATCATCGGTAGGATCACTTTCAGATGGCGGCTTCCCGATGCTGAGAGCCGATTCTCTGGGCAACGTCTCTACAGCACAAGCAAAGGTATTAAGGATACTCAATTTTCATAAATTTTCACCGCGGGAGTTTATAGATTCCTGACATACGGGCCTTAGCTAAGTCCTCATTTTGTCCAACCAATGTCCATAATACAAGGCTGTCACCAACGGCTTTTATGTGCTTTAGCACGTGTTATCCCTTTTTGGGGGTGAAAATGTTATACCTGGGAGGAAAACAACATTATTCCCGGTGATTTCATCTATAAAGCCCATGTCTCAAAAGTACAGACCGAGCTTGCGAGGTCTGTGCAACGAAACCGAGGGCCTCATATTTTCCTGTACAACTACAAAACCGGTTAGCATGAGTTTTATTACCTGATAGCTCTTAATTTTGAATCATATCAATAGTTAAACGCATTTTGTTACTGTTATGTCGCTTAAGTTTATTGTAATTCTCACGGGCCTAAATCAGTAGCTGTGGCGATAAAAACAAGTCCTTATACCGCATTATACAAGGCTACGGGAAAACCGCGGGAAATGTGCGATCAACCAATGGGATTGGTGGGATTCTTGTATTGCCTCGTTTTTGAAACGTCAGTCAGGTAATAATCACCCGGTATAAAGACGAAATTGATTTATAATCAGAATCGGCTGTCTTTAAAATTGAGAAACGGAAATCTATTGTATTTGACAACTTTGAATTCTGCGGCATCATTGTGTAGCTAAAGAAACAATGGGTGTGTTGGCGTTTCTTTGGCCTGTTTATGGCGGCTATTCACTTGTCTGTCTTTAGAATTTTCACCCATAACGACGAGACTAATTCATATTAGCCTAGGAATTTGAACTATAAACCGTGAGGACTCGTATTTCGTTTTTCTGAGATTTTTTGATTAATTTTAGACACTAGCATCAATGAAGATCCGTTGGATCTTCATTGAGCTACAGGCTTCTGAAGTTCACCTTTTTTCAACAGCTTAAACATGAGGCCTCACAATGGAATTTGTGGTGAAAGTAGCAGAGGCTATCGTTTCTGTTGTTTCTCATTTATTTTAAGAGCAAATCAAATGGAATTTGAAGGCAATTTTGATCACCTAACTTTCAATCATATGGATTCTTTGAGGAATTCTGTAGAGCAAAGTTTCTCGTCATTTGACGTTTTTTGGATACATGCATTTTTAAGCAAATTTTAATAATGGTTATAAGATTTAAATTACTTTCTAATTCCTGTTTGGTTTGCTCTAATAATCGGATAACCTTCGTTTACCTCGATCTTGGAGCTGTTTGCAATTGAATTTTCAACATGTCATGAACATAATACCGGGTCAGTCTCTGATTTCAGCAGTCGCATATTTTTCCCTGACATTTCTCTTTGAAATCATGTCTATGCTTGGGAGGATGAACAAGTCCTCCCCCTGGGATCGGTGAATTCAGGAGGATTCCATTCTCACATGATGTTTTCAACGGATTTGTCCAACAATGGCCGATTCGGGTAAATTACTGAACCTAATTGTTTTGAACATAATGGAGCAGTGGCCTTCCAAGCGGGGATTCTTTTTTCTGACTCACCCGGTATCTAGTGCACTGTTTATTTCTATATGATGTTTAAATGTCAAGAAACATATCTGCTGCAATGTTAGGAGGCCACATTGATAATTCATGCATGTGAAAAATTGTAAACAAATTAAGAAACTTTTGATATTGAAATGGAAAAATTTCCATGTTGAATTAAGAAAGGAACTTTATCTACTTTGCTATAATTCTACTTGTGCTCGTTTCTTGATGTATTTCATTTATTTCATTTTTCAACCAGCTTTGAGGATCCCGGGGGGGAGGGGTACTTGACTTAAATTTGTACGGGGGTGTGCCCACGAAAAAAAATTGTTTTACCCTGCTCCAGAATTTTTCGCTCAACATGATAACCTGTTCAAGAAAAAATTGGTGAAAAGTATACTCAAAAACATGAAATTTGACCGAAAAACGACCCGATCTAGCAGAATATTCCCCTTTGACATGTTTTGACAACCTGCTCTAGAAAAATTGCCTTATTTTGATACCCTGTGCTAGAAAAAATTGGTGAAAACGATACCCTTAAAAACGGCACATCCCCGTCGGACAAATATACTAAGTACCCCCCCCCAGGGTTGAGGATGTGACGTCATCAAATTTTTCTAAATCAGAAATAGGACAAATTGCTGCTTACAAAAGAGCGTTAGAATTCTGCTTGCAGATAAAAATTTCATTTGGACATGAAAAAATAACATTGCAGCTCCTCACAATTTTGAAAATAATCAAGATATCAACCAATTTCCACTGTAGCCTTACAGCAAAGTTCTTTAGATTTCTTTCAAAGATTCGTTCACAGAAAAAGGTAAAGGAAGTTTACACCGTGTCCTTTATCAGATCTGGGCCCTTTATTACGGATCCCATAATTAAAAGAAGATGCCGCACACGGCACCGATTTCAAATTCACCATAACGACTTTCCTTCTTTGATCACTAGGCTAGGAGATCATGGCGTTGTTCATACCATACGTTTCCCTTCTTGGTTCGTTTTGTGTTCTTGGCATGTGCCAGGCTGTTTTTAGTCACATTGCTTATTTCAAAAGTAATTTACTTGATACTGAGGATGAGGAAATTATATTTGTTCTCATATCATACAGGTCGAAGCAAAGAAAATCACGTATGAAGATTTGAAGAATGCCTTACGTAAGTACCCAGGAGGGGGGGGGTACTCTGGTATATTCAGGATAGGGATGCTTAGGTTACTTTTTTGGGTCTAAAATTTAGGCAAGGATTATTTTTTTGGGTCAATGATTTGTACAGTTATTTTTTTGGGTTCAAGAAATTCTGGCTTACTTTTTTGGGTCTCAAGTATGAGAAAAAGTAAAAAAATTGGGCAAAATATAATTTACAAACAAAATTAAATAACAGTACTAAAATAAAAAAAAACAAATATCGAAACACATTATGAGAAATCTAATCAGTTAGGGCACTTTTATGCAGATTTGAGATACTGACTTAATTACTTTTGGGTATGTAAGGTCGGAAAAATTACTTTTTTGGGTCTATTTTCATGCTAGAAATTATTTTTTTGGGTTGATGCGTTATACCCAAGCCTGAGCACCCCTATCCTAAATATACCTGAGTACCCCCCCTGGGCGTAGGGAGTCCCTAATTCAAGATTCAAGATTCAAGATTCAAGATCCAGAATGAAACACCCTAATTCAAGATCCAGAATTCAAGATTCAAAATGAAACACCCTAATTCAAGATCCAGAATTCAAGATTCAAAATGAAACACCCTAATTCAAGATCCGGAATTCAAGATTCAAAATGAAACACCCTAATTCAAGATCCGGAATTCAAGATTCAAAATGAAACACCCTAATTTAAGATCCGGAATTCAAGATTCAAAATGAAACACTTTAATTCAAGATCCGGAATTCAAGATTCAAAATGAAACACCCTAATTCAAGATCCGGAATTCAAGATTCAAAATGAAACACCCTAATTCAAGATCCAGAATTCAAGATTCAAAATGAAACCCCCTAATTCAAGATCCAGAATTCAAGATTCAAAATGAAACCCCCTAATTCAAGATCCAGAATTCAAGATTCAAAATGGAAACACCCTAGTTCGGAATTGAAGAAGTTTTAAATGTTTCAATTTTGAAAAAAAATCATTTTGGATCCGGCAGTTACTGAGTGGAGTTGAAAACAATGGATGTTTATTCAATAATTCTTCGACGTGATTTCAGCTCTTGAAGATATATTGGAATATGATGTCCACTAATCTGGATAATGACAAATAGTGAGTCGCAATAAGGTTTCTTGTATGGCCTAGGCATGAATTTCTGAGAGGCAAATAGTGCCTAGGCCAAACAAGGAACTTTCTCGCTTTTCGATATTGGTCAACATCTGGAACAGTGCAAATCATATTGCTATGTATTTAAGAGCTGAAATCAGTTGAAAGAAATTCAAATAAATTTCCATGATCTGAGACCCTCAACTCATCAGAGCCAAGGAAAACAAAATTCAAAGTAAGAAGTTTTAGAAATTGAAACACTGAAAAACTTGGGTAAAACTTGAATTAGGGTGTTTCATTTTGAATCTTGAATTCTGGATCTTGAATTAGGGTGTTTCATTTTGAATCTTGAATTCCGGATCTTGAATTAGGGTGTTTCATTTTGAATCTTGAATTCCGGATCTTGAATTAGGGTGTTTCATTTTGAATCTTGAATTCCGGATCTTAAATTAGGGTGTTTCATTTTGAATCTTGAATTCCGGATCTTGAATTAGGGTGTTTCATTTTGAATCTTGAATTCCGGATCTTGAATTAGGGTGTTTCATTTTGAATCTTGAATTCCGGATCTTAAATTAGGGTGTTTCATTTTGAATCTTGAATTCTGGATCTTAAATTAGGGTGTTTCATTTTGAATCTTGAATTTTGTGTCGATCGTGTCCACAATACCTGGCCTAAATGTTACTAAATGAATGAATGTAGTTCGTTACCTTGCTCGTCTTCATTTCATGAGTATCTCTGCTCTTTTGCCTCGGCAGCCATTCTTGCTTACTCAAATTCAACGTTAGGCCGTTGGTTTTTGAACAGTGCCGCGCTCTAAACTAGTTCCCAGAATGAGTCGTTCGAGGGCTGCGACGATCTGGGAAATATGAAAATCCTGTGTGATATCACGTTTCAAAAAAACTGCAAAAATCATCGGTTTGTTTACATTTTGGCGACGGAGCCCCTTTAAGATCCATCGATTGATGCGTGTGTTGCGATGAAGGCAGGATTCGTATAGCCTGCGTACATCTGCACGCATGCTAGGATTCGTATGGCTAATGACATAGCGTTACGAGTCTCCGTTATCAGTTTGGAACGAATTTTGCCGAAATACCTACAGCTAATACTGAATTGTGGTTCGAAATCTATCAGTAGATGAATTTCTCTTAATGACATGTCCTTTATATCTGACAGGGAGAGATGAAAGCGCCAAGCGGCCTTCGACAGTTCTCAATTTCAAGAAAGCTACATTTGAAGAAATCGCAAATCATTGTGATAGAATTGTAAGTTTTATGATTTTTATTATCAATAATATTTTGTATTATTATTTCAATTTTTTGAAGGTGGGTTGTTCTTCAGCCGTGCTGATTTTTAAGTTGCCTCCACTATAAACTTAAAAATTGAAATACTATACAGGGTGTCCCAAAAAATTGTGCCCCGTTTGCCTAAAGATTGCAACAAAAGAGCAAAAGATTCTCGCCAAACTTTTGTGTGATGTTGCTCTTTAGATGCTCAAATAGAGTTTGCAGCCATCCCCGTAAAAATCCGTTGAAAAATGATGGAGCGATGACCCTCAGAAGACCAAATTTGCCTGATGACTGAAATCAGCGGTCGGCCATTTTGTCTTACTATTTTGCAGTGATAAGTATCGTCACATGAGGTAAGAAATGATTTCTGTGAGGTCAGAAATAATGGAACTTTCTGAGGATTATCGGAATTTTCACGAGAGCTATGACATTGGAGGCTGCTGTTTCATTTTCAATCCATGAAGCTATTTATCGTTGCAAAATAGTAAGCCAAAATGGCCGACCGCTGGTTTCAGTCATCGCCCAAATTTGGTCTCCTGAAGGTCATAGCTCAATCATTTTTCAACGGATTTTTATGGGGATGGTAGCAAACTTAAATTGAACATCTGAGGAGCACCATCATGCACAGGTGTTGCGAGAATCTTTTGCCGTTTTGTCGCAATCTTCAGAAAAACGGGGCACAATTTTTTTGGGACACGCTGTAGAAAACTGATTAATTAACCTAATTACAATTCAATTCATAAAATGCTAGTAAAGAACCCAATAATCTATAATCAATATTTACAATAAAGAAAGTCGAAATATACGAACACCTAATATACAGCTAAACAACCCATCGTTTAAGGGCCTGATTACATGGAACGGGCTGGCCCGGTTAAGCGGGCTGGCTCTCCTAAGAGGCTTGAGATGATCTGAACGATTACATGGAGAAATCCAGCCCGGGCTGTAAAATATTTGGCGCCATGATAGTATCATCTGTTCATAAAGCGCATGCGTTACAGAATTCTCAGCCCGCTTTGCCGGGCCAGCCCGGTCTGAAATCGATTACATGAGACAAACGTGCAACTCTCAGCCCGTTTTGCCGGGCTAGCCCGGTAGGCAGCAGACGGGATCCCGGCTAACCGGGCCAGCCCGCTTGCCATATAATCGAAAATATACGAAACATTGTAAATTCTATTGACCTCTCTAAAATGGGTAAGGCCGAAAAGTCGGAGATGTCGGAGATGTCGGAGATGTTGGAGCAATTTCTCAAACTTTTTCATCTCTGACTTTTCGTTTTTTCCCTATATGCTATAAACGAAAAGTCGGAGATGTTGGAGCAGGGATTTTTCTCCCTTTATATCTGTAAATTCTGATTGTAAAATGCCCTTCTTCTAAGGTAGTTTCCCACGCTTTGTAGCAGTGTTGTTAGAAAACAGCCTCGGAGATTTTCCTCCGACTTTTCGTTTTTCCCCTATATGCAATAAACGAAAAGTCGGAGATGTTGGAGCAGGGCTTTCCTCCCTTAATTCAGTAAATTCTTATTTTTAAAATGCCCTTCTTCTAAGGCAGTTTCCCACAGTTTGTAGCAGGGTCGTTCGAAAATAGCCTCGGAGATTTTCCTCCGACTTTTCGTTTTTCCCCTATATGCAATAAACGAAAAGTCGGAGATGTTGGAGCAGGGATTTTTCTCCCTTTATATCTGTAAATTCTGATTGTAAAATGCCCTTCTTCTACGGCAGTTTCCCACGGTTTGTAGCAGTGTTGTTAGAAAATAGCCTCGGAGATTTTCCTCCGACTTTTCGTTTTTCCCCTATATGCCAAAAACGAAAAGTCGGAGATGTTGGAGCAGGGATTTTTCTCCCTTTAAATCTGTAAATTCTGATTGTAAAATGCCCTTCTTCTAAGGTAGTTTCCCACGCTTTGTAGCAGGGTCGTTCGAAAATAGCCTCGGAGATTTTCCTCCGACTTTTCGTTTTTCCCCTATATGCCAAAAACGAAAAGTCGGAGATGTTGGAGCAGGGATTTTTCTCCCTTTAAATCTGTAAATTCTGATTGTAAAATGCCCTTCTTCTAAGGTAGTTTCCCACGCTTTGTAGCAGGGTCGTTCGAAAATAGCCTCGGAGATTTTCCTCCGACTTTTCGTTTTTCCCCTATATGCCAAAAACGAAAAGTCGGAGATGTTGGAGCAGGGATTTTTCTCCCTTTAAATCTGTAAATTCTGATTGTAAAATGCCCTTCTTCTAAGGTAGTTTCCCACGCTTTGTAGCAGTGTTGTTAGAAAACAGCCTCGGAGATTTTCCTCCGACTTTTCGTTTTTCCCCTATATGCAATAAACGAAAAGTCGGAGATGTTGGAGCAGGGCTTTCCTCCCTTAATTCAGTAAATTCTTATTTTTAAAATGCCCTTCTTCTAAGGCAGTTTCCCACGGTTTGTAGCAGTGTCGTTCGAAAATAGCCTCGGAGATTTTCCTCCGACTTTTCGTTCTTCCCCTATATGCTATAAACGAAAAGTCAGAGATGTCGGAGAAGGGATTCTGACTGTAAAATGCCCTTCTTCTAAGGCAGTTTTTTATGCTCGATTGCATTTAAGCTCTAAAGGTTGGGAGGAAGGAAGGAAGGAAGGAAGGAAGGAAGGAAGGGGGCTTTGGGAGAGGGGTGCTAGAACCCGCAAACCCGGACAAAAATTAGAAAAAAACCCGGGAGGAAAAATTTCAAAACCCGGAACACCACTTCTGAACAAAAAGTTCCGATTTTCGTCAGTAATCTTACTGTAATCTTCGATGATTATATCATACATTTTCGTTTTAACGGACACTCTGTACATCGTATATAAATATACAGAAGGACACTGGGAAACTGCCGGGAAACTGCCTCAGAAGAAAAACATTATACAATCAGAATTTACAGATTTAAAGGGAGAAAAATCCCTGCTCCGACATCTCCGACTTTTCGTTTATTGCATATAGGGGAAAAACGAAAAGTCGGAGGAAAATCTCCGAGGCTGTTTTCTAACAACACTGCTACAAAGCGTGGGAAACTGTCGTAGAAGAAGGGCATTTTACAATCAGAATTTACAGATATAAAGGGAGAAAAATCCCTGCTCCAACATCTCCGACTTTTCGTTTTTGGCATATAGGGGAAAAACGAAAAGTCGGAGGAAAATCTCCGAGGCTATTTTCTAACAACACTGCTACAAAGCGTGGGAAACTACCTTAGAAGAAGGGCATTTTACAATCAGAATTTACAGATTTAAAGGGAGAAAAATCCCTGCTCCGACATCTCCGACTTTTCGTTTATTGCATATAGGGGAAAAACGAAAAGTCGGAGGAAAATCTCCGAGGCTGTTTTCTAACAACACTGCTACAAAGCGTGGGAAACTACCTTAGAAGAAGGGCATTTTACAATCAGAATTTACAGATTTAAAGGGAGAAAAATCCCTGCTCCAACATCTCCGACTTTTCGTTTTTGGCATATAGGGGAAAAACGAAAAGTCGGAGGAAAATCTCCGAGGCTATTTTCTAACAACACTGCTACAAACCGTGGGAAACTGCCGTAGAAGAAGGGCATTTTACAATCAGAATTTGCAGATATAAAGGGAGAAAAATCCCTGCTCCAACATCTCCGACTTTTCGTTTTTTGCATATAGGGGAAAAACGAAAAGTCGGAGGAAAATCTCCGAGGCTATTTTCTAACAACACTGCTACAAAGCGTGGGAAACTGCCTTAGAAGAAGGGCATTTTACAATCAGAATTTACTGAATTAAGGGAGAAAAATCCCTGCTCCGACATCTCCGACTTTTCGTTTATAGCATATAGGGAAAAAACGAAAAGTCAGAGATGAAAAAGTTTGAGAAATTGCTCCAACATCTCCGACATCTCCGACATCTCCGACTTTTCGGCCTTACCCTCCCCCCTCCAGTAAGCCTCCTCTTCAGAATGAATTAAACAGTGAATTTTACATAAATTTATGCTTCCTTTCTTGGGTATCAAGTTGATCATCTATTTATTTCTATTTTAAATTTGTTTTATATCTTTTCCCGTTTAGTGTTCAAGTTTAGTTCAAATTGAAAATGTTTTGTACTTTTCTATGTACATATATCAGATAAAATAGCGGTAGTATTTTATCACAGATCTACCGCACTGTTTGATAAGCTCCCTTCTCTAATGGCCCCCATACAAATATTCGTCTTTAGAAATAAGGCTCCAGGGGCGTATTCAAGGACTTCTGGTAGTTGATTTGCGTGGATAAAAAGCTTCCAAGTGGATGCCGCAGTCACCAACACGTGCTTTTCATGCTCAAAATGAAATGATTCCATTTTACTAAAATATGTAAATGAAAGATTAGATCTTGGGAGTGGCTACCGCAAGCCGTATTCCCTTCATATTGATTCACATCGAATTAGATTTGTTCTTGTTGCTCAGCAATCTATTTATGATATGTAAACTAGATGACAACCAATACGCTAGATGAAAATAGGCCAGACCACTTATCAATGAAATAAACCACATGAAATCTTCCTGCAGTCTCAAATATCAAGGCTATCTTGAAAACATGGAATGTGGAATACTGGAATGGAATACTGGAATGACATGGAATACTGGAATACTGGAATGCCATAGAATACTAATTAATATTCCATGGAATGCTAATTGATATTCCATGGAATACTGGAATGCCATAGAAACATAATTGATATTCGATGGAATATCAATTAGCATTCCATGGAATATCAATTAGCATTCCATGGAATATTAATTAGTATTCTATGGCATTCCAGTATTCCAGTATTCCATGTCATTCCAGTATTCCATTCCAGTATTCCACATTCCATGTTTTCAAGATAGCCAAATATCAATATTAATTGAAACAGAACCTCAATGAAAACCAAACAATTCAATATGAGGCAAAACTGATATTGATAAGATGCAAAGCACTCTTTGGCGACAGAAAAAAATTGCAAAAATGTGAAGCAATTCATATTCATTACTCATATTACATCGGGAAAATACAGTGGTGTGTCCGCAGCCATTGGCTATACGCTCTCTCGTTTTTATTCTCTTTTATTTTCCACATGATTGTGTAGCCTCTTTTTATATAATCAGTTAAAAGAAAAACTCAAAAGTACAGCTACTGTGGCTATCTTGGCGGGAAAAGACTCTAGAACATCGGAGTTTTCACGATGAAAGGCACTTGCAATTCAAGAATTATGATACACGTATTTTTTTTATAAGAAACTAAGAATTTGGGTCAGTACTGGAAGTTTCTTAAAATTATCAGATTTTGAGTACTCGGAGTTTCTTACGAGTTTCTTAGAGGTTCCATAACAATCTTGATGTTCACTACCTGTGCCCTCGTGAACATTTCAAAACAAGGTTTTTTAAGCCTTCCAATTTTTAGACATTACTCAAGTACCTTACGAGTAATATGATATAGGAAACAAGTGAAAGTAAAGTAAAAACGTGTCGAGGATTTCCTTTAAATAGTTTCTTAGCTTATATTTTCCCAGTTGTTTTGGCGATCTGAGAGTTGAGTTTCTTATAAGCAGTTTCTTATAAGAAAAAATACGTGTACACTAGAGAGAAAAACTCCAAAGAGAAGGTTCATGCCTGTCTCACATCTGATGTTAGGCAACAATATCTGCGAGCAAGGAGCAGTTTGAAAATTTGGGAGAACACAAGTGCAAGACAATGAACAGAGGGCCGCATTCGCTGATGGATAGGGTGGCCTCTTGTTTCATAATTCACCTAGACTTATGACGATGAGTCCCTTGTATCAGAAGCGCCGGGAGGGGGGGCAAGGGAGGGCGGTCGCCCCTCCAATGTTCCCCAGGACCACTTTTCTGATTCCTCTAATTCCGGTGTAAAATTATTGGGGGGGGGGGGTAAGGCCGATAATTTTGGCAATTATAATGTTCTTAGCTTATATTTTAGGGCACCCAGTTGTTTTGGCGATCTGAGAGTTGAGTTTCTTATAAGCCAGTTTCGAAAAATTTTATAAGAAAAAATACGTGTACACTAGAGAGTTACCAAAAAACTCACTGGTAAAGAGAAGGTTCATGCCTGTCTCACATCTGATGTTAGGCAACAATATCTGCGAGCAAGGAGCAGTTTGAAAATTTCGGGAGAACACAAGTGCAAGACAATGAACAGAGGGCCGCATTCGCTGATGGATAGGGTGGCCTCTTGTTTCATAATTCACCTAGACT
This sequence comes from Aurelia coerulea, assembly GCA_039566865.1. Taxonomy (NCBI): domain Eukaryota; kingdom Metazoa; phylum Cnidaria; class Scyphozoa; order Semaeostomeae; family Ulmaridae; genus Aurelia; species Aurelia coerulea. Next base: position 12,343,784 of record CM076963.1, read on the forward strand.
TATGACGATGAGTCCCTTGTATCCCTGCGGTAAACCTTGCTCAACAGGGACTCATAATGAAACAGTGAAATGACCGACCCTATTTTCTGCATTCGATCAATCGAATCTGGATCGAATGACTGCTTCGGCTCTGTTCAATGCTCACTCTCAGAAAGGAAATGCGATAGAAACCACGGCAAGCAGACACTTAATCGACGAAGCCTGGTATTCATCTGAAGAAAAAATTCACTTTACCTGGTGAGTGCAAAATAGGTATTTTAATGCTGCAATATCCATGTTTCTAAGACCAAACAATACCAGAGAAATCTTCAAGTACCTGCCGCAGCAACTGCCTTCAAATCTAGTCAACTGCGTCAATCGAATCGAGTGTTCGAATCTAATTGTTCTTTGCCAAATCTCGCAATCTGATTGGTACTCTAGGAAGCTCAGAGTTGGGGCCTAAATAGGGTCAGGGTTTTCAGAGTAATGTTATGAGTCTCTGTAGAAGTGCCATCTTGATGTCAAAGAGCACTGGGATACAAGGGACTCATCGTCATAAGTCTAGATCACCTCCAAGGATGAATTTTATGCAAGATAAGAGTCACGTCTTTGATACGACGGAAAAAGTGCTAATTACCTGGTTTTTATGTAAATGCACATCAGGTATCAAGAAAACAAATTGCATGAAGTTGGGAATGATAAAGCTGGGCAGCTTATAGAACAAACCATTATGATTTCAGAGAAGCATGAAGGAAATCTAATATTTGCTAATCTTGCAATTGTTGTATACTTGCATATCATTTGGTATCAGTATGAGTATCTGTGAAATTATGCTTGAAACTGTAAAGGTTTAATCTTATGAGACCAACCCGTATTTATTTAAGATATGATGGACGTGGAGGAAAGAGCTTTCTTGCTCTGAAATATCATTTTGATTCAAATGCGGTTCGAATAACAAAAGGATGAGATACAAAAGAACAACATTTTCTGGACTCTCTTTTGCGCCATAATCTCTGAAAATGACTGTGAAGTAATCTTCTTCGCCTGACAGATGCTCTAAGCAGCTGGACGTTCCGCAAAGTTTTATTGCAGTTAGAACTGTGCAACTGTCATTTTAAACAATGAAATTTCCTGGACACCTCCCCATAATTTGAATAGTATACGCCTCCTGTTATTATTATTATTATTATTATTATCAATTTATTTAAAGTAGGCCTACATATATATATATATATATATATACAAGACACGTGACCGCTAACAGGCTATAAAAAGGGCATACCATCACATAAATATTCATTCTCCTGACGATGACCATAGAGTCGAAACGCGTAGAGAATTGAAGAAGAAAATTGTAGAAGAACTCCAAGTCGTCTTATTTTTGTGTTCATCTTTATATACATACAAGACATATATTCATATAGATACAATAGCTATAACTAAGAGCTAATTCAAGCCTACTATCTAAAAAAGTAAAATTTGTAAGAAAAAAGTAAAAAATAAATTAAATTACGAATGATTAAATACAGACACATTTTACAAATTTTTACAATGCTTTTAATATTTACAATGTTTTCTTACTTTTTTTTCTCGGTAAATACAGCAGAAAATTTAATATCAGCTCAAGAACCCAACCTGTGCCACGAAAAGTCTGCATATTTTACAATTACATTCCTCTCCCCTCCAGGTTTTGATTTTCCTTTTGAAACTGGAGAGAGTATCTGACTGTTTTAGGTCATTGGGAAGTGCCTGCCATAATCTACATCCAAGGAACGATATTGTCTCTAAGCCATAGCATGTAGTGCGTGCTTGTGGCAAGGATAGGTTATGGCAGCCTCTTAACCCATAAGAAACTTGTTTTTGAGCGAAAATGTCCTTCATGAAGCTGGGATTAAGGCTCAATTTTGTCTTAAAGACTTCAGTCATTAGCAATTGTAAATTCCTTATGTGGAGTGGGACCGACTTGTCTCTCAGTAACATCGTATCAAAATCTGTTCTCATATCTTTGTAAGTTATTCGCAATGCCCGTTCGTGAATATGGTTAATTTTATTGTTCAATGTTCTGTCACAGAACATCCATACAAGAGGACAGTAGTTGAATTGGGACAAGATAAATGCCTTCATCATTCGTTTCAGCTGCTCAGTATCAAGGAAATGAGAAATTCTTGAAAGAGCATGTAGCTTTTGACCAGCCTTTTTACAAAGAGATTTTACTTGCTGTTTGAAGCTGAGCTTTTTGTCAAAAATCACACCCAGCAGCTTTTCTTCTGTGCTCTCATTTATCGTTACACTTCCGATATTTATGGAAACACTGTTACTCTTGTCTCCAAATACCATTAGATGGCATTTGTCCTCATTCAGCTTCATGCAGTTGTTTGGAAACCATTTTGTAATTTTAAGGGCATCGCTCTCTAATGTTTTGATGACACTTTCAATGTTGTTAGCACTGGCATAGATTGTCGTATCATCTGCATAGTTGCAGATTTGAGTGTCTTTCACAAACATGAAGAGATCATTTAGGTATATGTTAAACAGCAGAGGCCCCAAGACCGAACCTTGTGGCACTCCAATTACTGTTTCTCTCCACGTACTGAAAGACCCATTTATCTTCACCCTCTGCTTCCTTTCACTGAGATAGCTATGGATCAACCGCAATGCACTCACACTGAAACCATAAGCACTTAATTTTGCAATCAAGAGCTCATGATTTAAGCAATCAAAAGCCTTTGAGAGGTCCATGAGTAGTGCTGCTGCTATACCCCGTTTATCTAAGGTCATTTTACAAGTCTCTATTAGTCTTACAAGTGCATGCTGGGTTCCATAGCCCTCTCGAAATCCACACAAAAGAGGAGAAAGGAAGCTAAGGGCATGAGATTTTATTTGACTTTCTAAAACCCTCTCATAAATTTTGGAAACAGATGATAAAACCGTTATCGGTCTATAATTCTTCTTGATAAAAGCATCAAGACTTTTGAAAAGAGACGAGATCTCACCAGTTTTCAGTTCTTTTGGAAAATTGTTTCTTGACAAATCAGAATTAAAAATTTTCTGGATGAGGACGGCAAAAATGTCTGAATTTTGTTTAAGGATCTTGGCAGGGATGCAGTTTAACGGTGATGCTTTCTTTGAATTTAGCTTTTTTTTTTTTTTTTTAATTTAGAATTTAGTTCAGGTACATTAATTGCAGATTGTACTACAAGAGATACAGTCTATGTCAGGTGACCTTTCTTTGACTTGTAAGTTGCTTTTTTTAAATGAGTAACAGAGTGATTCATGAAAAATGGATATATGTTGGGAAATTTCCTGCAGCTCATTATGAATTAAAGTTTATTTTTCATGCCCTGATGCCTGGATATGTCAAAGTAAAGGTCTTCAAAGGAATTTTCAACCTGATGTTTCATTTGGAAACTTATTTTCGAAATATTGTTCAATGCAAAGTAATTTGAAACTTGCTGCAAAATGCACAGACATTACTGTAAACCACACTACAACTGGTCGAACTGCATCCTTCAGAGGATGCAGCAACAACAACCTAAATATCTTTGTTTTGTGCCCACTTTCATAAATCTAAAAGTTTAATGAATCGCATTTAAGTTTAATGTAGGACAAAGCAATTTCTTCTACAATCGACTGTGCCAAAAGAAGCTATAAATTTTTGACAATTCACAACAATATCGTACATAAGAGCAATTTCGAAGATCTATAGATCTATGACGTAATCTTTGGCAAGAAGTTTGAATTACATTCTCGGGTTTTTCGCAATTCTATTACTTACTGTTTCCGGGGCTATAAGAGAGTTTTTGAAATTTTCGTTTTGCAAATACTGAAAACCATCATAGCATCAATCAAATTGTCTAAAGACTCAACATGACAGAGAAAAGTTTTCATTGTGATTTGGGAATTATTGTAGTCTTTGGAAAATTTGATGCTTTCAAAACGAAAATGTCAAGAAACGCGTTTACATCTCTAGAAACGGAAGACCAAGAAATCTGCTAACGATCATATGATCTAATTCAGGCTTTGTGCTAAAGATTAAATCATAAATGTTCACAATTGGTCCAGTGTACGATTTATCATGACGTGTGAAAAGTGGGTAGCTTTTTCAGAGCACCCGGTGTATCATCCCTTGAAAAGTTCAAATTGTCATTCAAAACCATTGCTTCCATTTATCCTACGGAGCCAGCTCAGTAACCAAAACGGGATAAATGTGTGATGTGAACAAGAACCTAAAATTTAACAGGAGATAATCATTATGACAACATTATGGTGATTTTGCACAGATTCATATGTTTCTAGGTCACATTATGGGTCTTTCTTGAAGTTTACTTGAAATAAGAAAATGCGACAAAAGTCCGGCAAATCTATCTGAAATCCGGCCGGAACCGGATTTCCGGCAAGATGGTAAAATCTGGCCGGAATATCCGGATATCCGGTAGACCCCTAATTTTTTCAACCTCTCTCTTTCAACCTCTCTCTTTTCTCTGCGAAATCCCGTATTTTAATTTTCGAAATGAGCTAAATGGTGTCATTCGACTACGCCTTCGACCTGAACGAGGCTGTTTTCTTGCAAAACTCTCAAGTACTTTCCGACGTCACAATCGAACCTCTAAACCGAGGCTAGCCATTTTATCGCCATTTTAAAAAATGGCGAGGAAATTGGGCCTAACTTACGAAAAATTTTGTACGAATTTACAACAGAAAGAGGTCTCAAAACTTGGAAAGAACTAAAAATTGCTGTTCGGCAGTTGGTAAGATTACTTTTTTACATTAATTGTAGACACCCCGGACTTGTCCTTTAATATATGTTTCCTCACGTGCTGTAGGAAATTAGTTAGTTTTGTTTGGCGTGATAATTTGTACCAAAATGTAATAATAATATTAAAAGTTGCCTTGGTCTTCTTTTCTATTGCCTTCTGCTTATTATTTACCGTGAATTAGTCTTATATCTTTACTCCAGAAACAAAATGGCGCCAAACGCTCGACATCACAACGATGAAGGATATAGGACTAATTCAAGATAAACAACTAGCAGAATCCCGGGGGTGAAGCTACCCAAAACCGGGGTACGGGGACTTGTGGACCCCGGTTTTGGGTCATAAATTCCGATCAGCCCCCAGTTTTGGGTCATAAATTGCTCACAATCCCCGGTTTTGGGTTATAAATTCATATCAACACCTTTTTTTCAGGAAGATCCTATCATCCTCAGTTTTGGGTAGGAATTCTACCACTCCTTACTTGTCCAACGCAAACTAAAGTTTAAGCTCATCTCTATAAGAGGTCTGATTAGTTACTGATGCTTATTGCTTGACAACTCACGCCAATTCATTTTTTGTTTTTACTAATAAAGCAGTTTTCGAAGTCTTTTGAAGTTCATAATATCACATGGTTTGACACTACTGGTGAAGTGGAGCATATGTTCCCTGTTCTCTTTGATACAAAGTCTTTGCTGTAGTAACTTCTCCTGGAGCATTTCTGCTCTTGTTAATACACCACATTATATGCACTCTACTATAAATTAGTGACTGTTATCTGCCTGCTCTGTCTGATGCTTCGCCATCCATCGTTGTCGTTCTACCATGGCATGAAATCATATCAATGCTGGATGGGATATGTGTGTTTGACACATACATACCCCAAAGGAGGCCAAGCCAACAAGTCTCTACTGTGGTTCTTGTGGTTTCAGGTTGATAGTATCCGATAGTATGCACACTATTTTCAAGTTAATTGAAATATCCAAGATTACTCCATCAAATAACATCAGATGAGATGAAATATTCAGTAAAAGCCTTCTTTCGTTGCTTTCAATTGCTTTCAGACAATTGCCTCAACGAATCAGTTGTGCAAAAATTCTGAAAAATTTTGCTCGGTCATTTTCGAATGACCTCGCTTTCGCCCTAAAGGGCGCGAAACTAAACTTGTTGTCGTTGTTGTTATGTTGTTGTAAATTTTGAAAACTTGAAAACTGGAGAGATGGCAAAATTACAAAAGGCGAAAGATAGCAATGCCACACACCAGGGAGGGTATGTCTCCACTTTTATTGTATTATAAGTTCAAATTATGCCATAACTGAACAGGATTTTTGCTGTTACACTCACACTAAAGGGGAAGTATGTAAATCATTAGGCCTCCTCTACTAGCCTATAGGCCTTGGGCGTTACCTCAACCTCAGATTTCTTTGGCTGCCAGATCTTGCCTCATTATTGATTAAGCAAACAGAGAGGCGAGAGCTCAATAATTGTTGTTAAAACAGTATAACAGATGGTTATTATCTTGATCAGCAAGTCTTGATCAGCAAGCATGGTGAATCCCTCTCCATCTCATCAAGCCTATTCATGAAAGGCACACTACTGATGACGATTTCTTGTGCAGTTTTTGTACACACATGGAATAATCTTGCAGGTTGCTGTGTTTGTTGTGATATTTAGAGATTTAGATATGCACTAAAGCACTAAAGTAAATATTAATCAAGCAAATAGAAAAAACGAATACAGCATAGTGTTGACCAAAGTGGCCCACTGTCACTGATTAAGCTCTGCATTTGCTCATAATTATATTATTGTATATAGATTGGGATATACCTGTTGACCCAAGAATTTGCTGTTTTGTTCTATGTATGTATGTATTTTTTAGAATTTGGCCTTGCTATGAATTAAAAACATGAATTTAGGAAAAAATAATCAGTTTAATTACAAGTGTACCATATAATATAAAAGTTAAAACTTGAACCTAAAAGAACCCCCAATTGAAAATGGCAGGGATAAGCATTAAAAGATCAGTGCAACCTTGTTTCCATAATGGTCCCTCATAATGGTCCATAATAGTTTGGCTCCAGCACATTACTTTTTGTACAGAACACATTTGTAGAGCTTCTACACAGTTTGAATCTGTTTGAATTAGGAAGAAAGGTTTTTTCATGTGAAATATGTTGCAGGTGTGGGATTACAGGAATTCCACAATTTTTGGTATTTCATCATAAAAGTTACCCCAGTTTTGGGTGGTCTTTTCAAAATATTCTCCCCGGTTTTGGGTACTCTTGCCTAGATGACCTACTCAAGTCCCCGTCCCCGGTTTTGGGTAGCTTCACCCCCGGGAGCAGAATGCGAGAGAAGCGAATACCTTTTATTAGCCTTTCAGATGAAGATTTAACACTGCTCTTACCATAAAGACCTCACTAATGAGCTAAATAGAAGGATAGTGAGTTAACGCTGGGTTACATCCATAACACTGGTCGTTTTGTTCGATATAATTTCAAATACAGTTCTTCACAATGTATTTTCTTCTTTTTTTAGTCGTTTCGTATAATTCTTTGCAATGTTAAATTCTGTCTTAAATTAGACGTCAGACGTGACAAGAGCAACGCAAACTTGCCACGAACTTTTACTGTATGGCGGTAAAGATCTCCCTAATGAGCTAATTAGAAGGATAGTCGAGTTAACGCTGGGCTACATCCATAACACTGGTCGGTTCGTTCAATATAATTTCAAATACGGTTCTTCACAACACTGCCACCATGCTACCGAATCCCTTCTCATATATTTTCTTCTTTTTTAGTCGTTTCATGTAGTTGTTGCTAGTGTTATACTAGCTCGTCTCCTATGGCGCGTGGTTTCTCTTAAAGAGAAGCCTTTGTTCACGCAATACGTAGTAATCTAAATTATGCTTTTTTTTTTATTTCATTTCAGAACAACGATAATCATGCAAAGATAACCAGAATACTCGAAACTGCTTGCAGGTAATATTATGCGGTTATTAAACGATTACGAGGTCCATGCTGGAAAATATTTGGATCGCAGTTTGACGTACGGACCGAACGCAGTGAGGTCCGTACAATGAACTAAGGTAGCGACCGCCAAAGGAAATATTTTCGAGCATGGATCGAGTAATCGTTTAATAAAGGCTTTATTATATGGCAGAACCTTTTGAGAACGTTGTTTATTGTATCGTACTTTTCTGTTGTGTCTTTGATCCTGTGCATCACTGTAGTTGCTCGTTGCGACGTTAACTACATTGGCATTTTCTTCGTGTATAATTGCAAGTTCGTCTTCAAAGTTTACAGAAAAGAAATCTTCGATGAATAAGCTAAACTTTGGCTGACACTTCTTACGGCCTAAGCCTACACAAGGAGCTCCTCCCTTGTTGTTGATTTTTAAGGCAACCCCCGGTCCAATACGGCTTCGAACGAAAAATACGGCTTTTACGGACCGATTAAGAACCAATCGAATTGCTGCGTTGCCGGTCCGAGGAGCCGTATTTTCGAACGCCATATAATATGTCTCCTATCTACCCTTAACAAACTAAACAAAGTCGAGATAAGAACACAGTATCTGGATGTGATAATTGATAGGATAAGCAGGGGTGAATTTTGTAAAACAAAGGATACAGTTCTGCTTAGGACAAAGCGATTCGACTGCCTCAAGAATAGATTTAACACCTTCAATGCAGCCCACCATAATGTTTTGCTTTCTCTGTTTATTTTGATTTGATTCAGTGCACTCAGAGGTGTGAAATCCATTCTTCAGGAACGCAAATCTTTCTATCTTTTTGGAAACCTGAATCTTTTGTTTAACAACATTTGGCATTGCTGATAGGAACTTCAGTTGGGAAGAACACGTTAACAATCTCCGTATCAAGATTTCTCGTGCAACTGGGTTTTTTGAAATACGTCGTTGAGTCAAATCTATCGGGGTATCGTCGAACCTAGCCTGAAATCAGGCTCAAAAAAGTTCACAGGCTACTTTTTGCACCATTTTGTTCGATGTTAGGGTGCTGTGGAGTGGCCAAGCTGCAAACTTTACTGAATTTGCAGAATCGTGTGGCTAGAATTGTAACAAAAAGTAGATTTGATGTGCCTACTATGGCGCTAGTACACAGTTTAGATCATAGAAATAGAAGGACTAGAATGCGTGGTAGGTCACGTGATGCGTAACAACCATGGGGAACCAAAATGGTAGCACCACGTTGGCAAAAAGCCGCGGGAAATCCAAGCTAACAGTGGATCGCAGTGAACTCTCCGAATTCCTCGACAAGCTATTGGGAATTTCTAGCTTTATTTTCAGAGATCGTCGAATTAGTTTGAAGAATGGTTGTCTCTTTCACTGAATTTGGCTGCAAAAAGCGTTGGATTCCGGAGAAAGAGCTGCGTCCTGGCCAGAAAAACATTTCGTTTCACCAGTAAGTACTAGACTAGGCCCGTTTCGTGGATGGAGCGAGGATCACAGTCCTTTAGTAAGAGATAACGACGTCTTATTCTGAAACCGTAGTTCTAGAATTTGCATTCATTTTATGATTTTTAAGATTTCAATATCTGTCAAAGGAGTCACAGTGGCCAAAGTCAGGCCAAAATGAAAGACTGATTTTTAGGCCCATCAACATAACAAATAAAAAGCATTTGAAGAAACTAACTGTTGTAGTCCAAATCCAATCTCTTTTTAAATTTTGCTTTCAAATTTCTTTACGAGTTTCTCCAATATTTACCTCTTGAAATGTAAACTTCATCCTATTTTGTTGAAAAGGTACAAAGTACCTATGAAGATCTCCAAACAACTATCACACCCAAAGCAGCATGATGTCAACCATAGACAACACACAATTTTCTTATATTAGAAGAAACCTGGATCAGCTCATAGTGCTAAAAGCCTAAAAGTTTCATAAATATCCCACATGAAAATTTCTGGTTCTTAGTGTGAAAATTTTCTTAATTTGTTTCTTATTTTTAGCTGCATGAATTGTGATATAGTTTTCACCACTGCCACTAATTTTTTCCTTGACATACAGCATGATGTTCAGCAAGGAAAAGAGTTGTAGTGTGCTCAATGAAGACATAACTTTCGTGAATATTACTCAAAAATAAAGGGTCAACAACAGTGTTATCAAGATGTTCTTGAATGTTGCTTTTAAAAATTTCCTAGTGCCTCTCAAACACTTTTCTGGAGTTTCTTAAATTTTTGGCTATCCTAAGACTAGTTTACTGCATGGTGCAAACATTTTCGTGTGAACTAGGAAAATTGAGGCTGCAAATCACCAAACGCTCTAAGCATTTTCAATCCAGGTAGCATGGTTTCTCAGCCTTTAAAAAGTGAGCATACTGTTTCTTAGGTTCCTTATAAAAAATGAGTGTGGTCCCAGTAAAGACACTTTTCTCTATTCTCCCAGAGCAGATCATCATTGCTAACTGATGGAGTTATTGATACTGAAGTTTGTTTTGGCCAAACCCTTACAGTTTCAAATCTTCTCTGAGATCATAGAGAAATTTCCATGAAAAACCTCAGGCCCACAGAGTAAACAAGGCAAAAGTTTTGTCTACTTTTCACTCTTTCCAGGGATTTAAATATTATTAAGCAGAATTCCAAGATAAACGAAACTTAAGATTCAAAATTACAGACACAATTCAAAACTACTGTTATTTCAGCTTTCAATATCTCACTGATTTAACTCTGCTATAAAAGATTGATATGTAAAAGCTAAATTACAGTGCATCACAACAAGTGGCATCAAGGAACATAACAACAAATTTGGAGAACCATTTCCTCCCTTTGATTACAGCTGACCTCCTTCTATGCCAAAGTCTGATTCTCTAGTTAAAAATATTCACAAAAAGATGCTGTCTACTATGTATCTAGTGTCCAGAACATCTTTAAGAAACCAAGTCCAAAGATATAGACCACTCTCAAAAGGTTGTCTAATCCTGCTCCTCCTGAAACTTCTCCTGCCTTGGATCCAGAACATGTAAAATTGGACCACACATTTGCATCAAAGATTTTACCTAAAAAAAGAAAGAAAATTATAAGGAAAAGCTCAAGAAAACATTACAAATAGGTATACTTAGGCTCAAAAACCTTAAGGAGGGGAAATTATCCCAAGTTTCACTTTACAGTTGAAAAAATGAATTAACTCTCAGCAGAAAAAGACAAATTACTTGCAGATAACTATGCCCAAATTGCTACAGCACACTTTAGGAATGGGGCTAAGAATTGCAATAAATTGTCTTAAAATGTACTCTGAGGAAATGAAGAAATTTGCCATTTTCCCTTCATTTTTATAGCGAAAGGGCATATGAATTTGCCAGGAAGTCCCTGAATTTGCCCCATACAGCAACAATTAGATCTTGGTCTGTAAATATTTAATGTGAGCAAGGAAAAAGAAATCACTACGGACCAAGAAGATTGTTTACTGGTACTAGATGACATGTTAATTAAAGAGCAATACCCAATGTAACAAAAAATAACCAAATTTGTTGGAAATGCTGACTATCCCACTCTTAAAGCTGAAGCCCACGACGCAGTTGTCACCAGCACTTTTCTGTCTTACTTCCAAAAACCAGCAAAACCATGGTATGTTCCCCTTGCACACAGCTAGACAAATAGTGAGGGGACTTTCTAAAACCATTGATTTATGAAAACATATCCTGTTTCCCAGGGAAAGGGCACAGGTTTGTGCAGTCTTATTGAGGTTGCCTCAAACATATATCAGATCTTGTTGCAAGTAAATCTAAATAAAAGTGCATCCAGTGGCAACTTCATCACTAAACAAAGGTAGAGTTACAGCCCTTCACCTTTCATCCTCATCTTGATTGCCGTTGCGTTTTTGATGCTTCAAATTGACAGAATTGTTTACTTAGATTATCACTGGAGGGTAATTTGAAAATTGTCGAGTTTATCAAATTAAAACTTTCGATTGTTGTTGCCACTGACAAACCACGAAACCACGAATGTTGGTAGATTAAGCATGTAGGGCCTAAAGTTTGTTGATAGGTCTATAGCCTTACAACGCAAAAGTTTCGTCAATTCTCTCTTTTCGTTGAAGCTTAAACTTCATTCTAAAGATATAAATGATCAGAGATGAAATGTAGATTGCAATGAAAACACGTTTCATATGTTAAAAACATAAATATTGGCAGGTATGTTGCATTTAAAGCACGTCAATTAACTTCCAGTGGGCTGATCTGACAAACTTCGGCCTAAGTTGCTACGATCTAAGGTCGATATCAATGACTAAAACGACTAAAAGTGGCTCATAATTGATCAAAATGAAATGCCTGTGGCACTACTTACTTTAAAATGACTCGTTCTCGATATTTTATTGCCTTTCTGCAAGCCAGCAGCACCAAAACAGAAGAGCGGTGTAGGTCCTCGCACTGCGGGTCCTTTGTTTATCCAAATCTTTTGCCAACGTGGTGCTACCATCTTTGCTCTCCATGCGTATTACGCAGCAAACAAAAGCGAAACAATAGACCGCGCATTCTAGTCCTTTTATTTCTATGGTTTAGATTGGCGAACTGTAAATTATATCATTATAAGCGAAACTGCCACTACAATGTACAATTCGCTTTAAATGGTCTCGTCCCACGGTACCTTCCTGACCTTTTTGAAAAAGGTTTGACTCGAAATGTCAGATAACTGAGAAAGACTGAAACAGATCTTTTGCTACCCATACAGAAACTAACAATGGGCAAATTGGCAAAAGGCTATATCTTTTTGTGGACCTGAGCTTTGGACTCACCTTGAGCTATAAAGTGTTAAAAAGGCACCATCCCTTGCTACCTCAAAGAAAATAATGTAACAAGCAATGATAAACAATGACAAATTGTTTATTTTGTTGATATCTTTTAATCTGTAGATGTTTTTTGCCACGGCGCCCTGAAAAGCAGTTCTAGTGGACTGACGGGGCTAACCATGCCTCAATAATTAAACCTGAACTGAAATGGAATGAAATGAAATGAACTGAAATGAACTGAAATGAAATGAAATTAACTGAAATGAAATGAAATGAAATGAAATGAAATAGTAGTAATTTCTGAAGATCTATTAGTTAGTGGGAGACGGCAGACAGAAATTAATTGCTCCATTGTTTCACGATTTAGAACTTTGATGACATCGCAACCTCAAATGTAATAACACCGCCATTTTGAAAATAATCAAGATGTAATGAAATTCAAAGTAGAATTGCAACAAAGGTACCTTAAGTTCCTTTCTGGCCTTTAAGGGCCGGATTATGTGGGACTTTTCACCAAAGGGCTGGGATTTCATCCCTCCTACCCGAAGGTCAAACTATCATCGCTTACATGGTAGTTTTCCACTCAGGGCTGAAATTTGCTATTACTAGCCAAATTATTTTTTTAATTGTGAAAACGGTGTAATATTTCGATAATATCCGATTTGTGACAATGGAAATGATAATAAGGTGTGACAATAAGGATCAAAGTTCCATCCACGGTAGAGCAAAGAGGGCTGAGATTCCACCCCAATGGTGAGTTTCAACCAAGATCTGAAAATTCCCTATGTAATCGATGAAAGCATTGTACAAGTTTACCAGAGAGGGGAGCTAAAATTTCATTTCGGTAAGAGGGCCTGTGGGGAAAACTGCCATGTAATCATGCCTTTAGTTTAACAACAGTAATCGAACTTTGCACCACCTCTTTCATTTGAACCTGGTTTTTTTTACCACTCGCCTAGCCCCAGGAGGTACTCTTGTATGTTTAAGATAGGGTTGCTTGGGTTATTTTTTGGGTCTAAAATTTAGGAAAGGATAATTTTTTGGGTCTTAAATATCGGAAAAGCAACGAAGAGGGAAACATAATTTACAAACAAATCTAAAATCAAGTAATATCACTGTAAACAAAATATTCTACAAGGTGCCCCAAAAAATTGTGCGACGTTTGATTAAATGTTAAAAATAACGAAATACTGAACGGGCTCCATGGTAAAACAATCATATTGCTGAGATTTTAAATTAATTTTAGACACCAGAAGCTAGCAAGTTGGCTAAATATTCACAGAGCTACGAGCTTTTGAAGTTCAAGTTTGTGTGAAAGCTGAAACCAGACGCCCCTAAATTGCATATTTTTTGAAAGTAGAATCTCGTTTATTCAAAGCAAATCTAATGGCATTTCAAAAGCACTTTCGATAAATTAGCTTTTTATGACATTGAATCAAGGTTATGGATGCTTGGGGGAATCCTGTTCAGCATAATTTGGAATTGCCCCGTCCCGTTTTCATTCCATGTTTTTAGTTGCATTCCCAACTAAATTTTGACAACGGTTACAAGAATTAAATAGCTTTGGAAGTCCTATTTGGTTAGCTCTGATATTGACGAGGCGAAAAACATTGGACAGTCTACTTTTACCTCGATTTTGGGACGTCTTTTAGGAAAACAAGTCAGTTAGGGGCGTCTGGTTTCAGCTTTCGCACAAACTTGAGCTTCAAAAGCATGTAACTCCGAAAATTCTTAATGGATTCACAAGATTCTGGCGTCTAAAATTAATTCAAAATCTTAGGAACAGGGTTATCTAACCAGGAGCCAGTACATCATATCATTATTTTTTAACATTTAATCAAATGTCGAATAATTTTTCTGGGACACCCTGTACAGAACATTAGTCTATTGCAAAGAACCACTCCTGCCGAGATTCGAACCAGTGAGATGCATGGATTGTTTCGCATCGAAGTCAAATCCCAGTTTTTGAATTAGTTAAAAAATACATATTGCAGATGTATCCAATCAATTTAAAGAAAGTGTCTTCAAAATTTAAATTGAAGCCTAAACTTTCTGTAAAGTAAATTCAAAATTTGAATGGCAGATTATACTTTATCTAATTTAGAATAACTGATAATCAACTTTCTATGCGCTATTTGATAGTACGAAAACTTTAGCACCAAACCAAGACAAACAAAAATTTGATTGAATCATTTCGGACAATTATGAGGATAAAATTGGTGTCACTGTCAATTGGCAAATTTCCAGGGAGTGTTGCTAAAAATCAAATATTCTTTTGCATTCAAGTTTCAACATAGATAATTATAGACACCTTGCTTCAATTTCTTAAATTCTCGTTTGATTCCTTTACGAATATCAGCCATACCAAGACCATAAACAAACGGATCAATAAATGTGTTAAGCAGCGTGAAAATCATCGCGAATTTTCTTGCTACAGCTCGTGATACAGGTACATCATTTGTTGGATTGAGTATTGCGTAAATGAATACACAAGCCGCTGGCAGCATGCACACAACATATAAAATGATAACTACGCTTGCTGCAAGGCCCAATTTCAACTGTCTTCTCGTCAAATCATCCTTCTCTTTCTGCCTACCAAACGTATTGTCAGGAACAACTTTCAGTTTTGTGCAAGACAGCCTGCACAAGCGAGCTTGGACAAATATCAGAACCACAATGGATACTACTATTGTGATTATATATACCCATCCAGCTCGTGAATTCTTTCCAAAAGGCAATTGCCAGTAGTCACGCTCCTTTGGCTGCAGTGCTAGTAAGCCACATAAAATGCTGATTAACCATACAGAACTCACAGCAAAGTTTGCTCTTGAGGGAGTAATTATCGTATAGAATCGTAGGCTGTAAACGCAAGCAACATAACGTTCAATTGCTAATAAGAGTATGAAGCCACTGGAAGCGCAGCGAGTGACTTTGAATTGCCAGCACCAGAAGAATTTGACGCAACACTTGGCACGAATTAGAAAAGACTGTTGGTCGTAAGCTAAGAACAATGCAGGTAATAAGCCCTGATCCTAAGATTTGTAAGTTATCTGATACTGATAGGCACAGCAAAATTTTGTGTCATGGTAATTCTAATCTGAAACGCACTACCAGTACTCTTATGATCAAGAAATGTAATGGTGCTGCAGCTAAGGAAAAGAACAATAGGAAATAGGCCGGTTGCGGCGGAACACACAAGACAGTTGTTGTTGTCGTTGTGATATTAGACATCACGCATTACCTCATTATCATCTCATTACCTTCTTCTGGTATTGTTTGTTCTTTTTTACCTTAGCTTGAGTTGCATGCTAAGATCCTCGCAGTATAGTGTTTGCTTCTGCCTTGGTTTTGCAATTTTTGTCCAGATTCTAGCTTTGCTTTCCCGTAAGTGACTGAAATAGACATTCTTGTTGCATGCTAGGATATCTTACTGTAATGGTTACCTATGCTATGTTTCGGTCATATCCTTGGTGACCTTCATGTCTTTCGATTAAGAAGGACGTTTGCAACTAAATGTTTATTTTGGACGAGAGGCAATGAGTTTTATTATGCAACTTGTATCCCTCCCTGCACACTTGTAAGAACATATTTTTGAGTTTGTATTACCAGCTCTCACCTTTCCATTGCTGTTCGATGCTTCGTAAGCCTTCCTATATGATTTAATAAGTCACCACAGCCATAAGTCATCCATATGTTAGCCACATATGATATGATACATATGTTATAGAAAACGTGTGGAACTGAACAGAATTGGAAAACAAATGTGTGAAGAACCAAATAACCCTTACATCAGAAATGTATATCATCAAAACAAAAAGGAATACAAGCACATGTTTAAACTAAAACAACGCAATGAAAAGGAGAAACTACTTAAAAACTTAGATAATCTTAAATCACAGAGTATCAGAGAGAGATGGAACTCAATTAAGTCAATAATCCACGACAGTTCTACTGATCCAACCAGTGAGATTCCGCATGAAGAATGGATTCCCTACTTCAAATCATTAGGCTTTGTCGAAGAAGAACACTATCAATTAGATAACACACCAGAACTACCGTCTAATACAATTAAGAAGCTCTCACAATCCCAGAAGATTGAAATGAACTTACAACTAAATAAAGAAATAACAACACAAGAAATTTTGCAAATTGGAAACAAACTCAAAAACAACAAGGCTGTTGGATTTGATAATATCTCAAATGAACTTATCAAAGCATTCATCAATCTTAAACTAGGAACAAAAATAATGAAGATACTATTTAATAACATACTAGGCAAATATCCTGAAAAATGGAAATTAGGGTTAATTAAACCAATTTTCAAATCAGGAAATAAACTAGACCCAGGCAATTACAGAGGAATTACTCTTACATCTTGCCTTGGAAAATTTTTCAATCAAATTATTGCATCTCGCCTAACCAAGAGCTTTGAAGATATGAACATTTTTGCAGATAATCTAATTGGCTTTAGACCTGAAATGAGAACATCAAATAACATCTTCATACTAAAAGCAATCACTGATCAAGCCTTCAGAAATAAAGAAAAACTGTACTGCTGCTTTGTAGATCTATCAAAAGCTTTCGACACAGTATGGAGGCAAGCAATGCTAAAGAAACTCTGGGAATACGGAGTTCAAGGGAAAATATTCAATACCATAAAACAACTGTACAAAAATACCAACAACAGAATTATTTTAAACAAGAAAATGACCAACAGCTTTGAAACAAACATAGGTGTTAAACAAGGAGATCCATTATCCTCCTTCCTATTTAATGTGCACATGAATGATCTTTGCAAAGCACTTGACAACATAGATAGAAATAATGCACCAATGATACATGGTATACAAGTGTCCAGTCTCCTGTGGGCAGATGACATTGTACTAATCTCAAAAACAAAAGAAGGTTTACAAAAGAGTATGGACTGCCTGAGCAATTTTTGTGACACATGGAAAATGAACATTAATAACAAAAAAACAAAGATAGTTATCTTTAATAGAATGGGTAAATTAGATAAAAACTCTAAACTCCACATAAACAATAAGCCTATTGAAAATAAAAAACAATTTAAATACTTAGGATTCCTGTTAGATTGCAATGGAACATTTGGAAATACGATTGAAGATCTCTCAAATAAAGCAAGGAGAGCACTTTATAGCATTTGTCGATTATCAACAGATCAGTATCTTTCACCTACTACCATGATCAACGTTTTTCACGCAACAATAAAACCCATATTGTTATATGGATCTGAAATGTGGGGATACCAATCAAAAAGAAATAACAGAATTGAAAATATTCAAGCCAGTTTTGCAAAACACATACTAGGCGTACATCGGAAATCTGTTAACAATGCAGTTCTAGGAGAGCTGGGACTGTACCCTTTAAAAATAGACATGAAAATAAATGCTCTAAAGTATATGACTTATATAGAGCAAAGTAATAGTAACCTGTTAAAAGCTGCGTTAGAACTCAACAAGCAGTTTGCAAATAAAAAATCTTGGTATGACGATGTTCTCAATACAATAAAAGAAACATCATTCAATCTGAATTCAATAATTGATAAACAACAATTCCAAGATAATAGCCAAGCAAAGGTCAATGCAAAAAACAACCAAATTATAAAAAATCATTGCCGTAAATCTCTAGTGGCAAAACACAACCTTAAATGGTTTGAAGAAATACACAACAACAGTAAATGAGAATTTTATAGATGTTTTAAAAATACTCCAAAGCTTGAAGATTACTTGACAAATATTACAAAAAGAACACACAGAACATCATTTACAAAACTACTAATAAGTGCACATAGATTGAAAATAGAAACAGACAGATACAATAACTCAGTGAATAGAAAACAAAGAACAAAGGCACGAAAGAACATGTGACTTCTGTAATGAAATTGGTAAACTTTGTGTAGATAATGAAGTTCACTTCCTTTTCAACTGCAAAAATAACATGCATTTAAGAGGTCATTTTTTCACTAAAATCGGAATTGATGATAAAAAGTTCAAAGACATTTACTTCAACTCAAAAATTGACATCATCAAAGAAATAATGACAAATCCAAATTATACAATAGAACTGAACTATTTAGCAGAATTTATATACAAATCTGAAAACTGTAGAAAAAACACTTAGATCGATTGAAATAATTGCTTATATATTCGTAAACCTCAGATTAGATTAATTAATGTTACGTAGTTTTAGTAGATTCGTAGTGAGCAATGTATTAGTAATACAATATTGCTGTAAACTACTAGACCCTATCATTGGGTGATGAAAATATGAAATTGAAATTGAAATTGAAATATGATACATAACAGAGAGAGAGAGAGAGAGAAGGAGGGAGCGATTCCATGTCGTACTTTCTATACCCATGGAACAAATTAACAAAGCAGCTGAGAATCTCAATTTAATTCAAATTTTATAAAAGAAAGACTGCACGCAGGCTATCAAAATTTACGCTAAGGCCTTCCCATTTCAGGATACAGCTTACAACATCTGCCAAGATGTATCAACCATTCCCACAATAATCTCCAATTGAAGGAAGTTTTCCTCAAGAAACATTGCCTACGCGTAGACCCATTATTCTAAAAAAGAAAGGGTCTATGAAACAAGATCAAGCGCTTTCTATGGCCACCCACGTCCATTGTTGCATTTTGTATTCCTATGCAACAAATTAAAAAAGCAGCCGAGAATCTCGATTTCACTCGAAATTTACGCTAAAGGCCTTCCCATTTCAGGATATAGCTTAGAACACCTGCCAAGATGCATCAACCATTCCCACAATAATTTCCAATTGAAGGAAGTTTTCCTCAAGAAACATTGCCTACGAGTAGACCCATTATTCTAAAAAAGAAAGGGTCTATGAAACAAAGATCAAGCGCTTTCTATGGCCACCCACGTCCATTGTTGCATTTTGTATTCCTATGCAACAAATCAAAAAAGCAGCCGAGAATCTCGATTTCACTCGAAATTTACGGTAAGGCCTTCCCATTTCAGGATATAGCTTAGAAAATCTGCCAAGATGTATCAACCATTCCCACAATAATCTCAAATTGAAGGAATTTTTCCTCAAGAAACATTGCCTACGCGTAGACCCATTATTCCAAAAAGAAGAAAGGACCTATGAATCAAAGAGCAAAAGCTTGCTACGGCCACCCATGTCAATTGGCATATTTTTATCCTTTTACAACAAATTAAAAAAGCAGCAGAGAATCTCAATTTCACTCGAAATTTACGCTATGACCTTCCCATTTGAGGATATGGCTTAGAACATCTGGCAAGATGTATCAAACATTCCCACAATCATCTCAAATCCCCAATTTGGTCATTGCCGATTGTGTCATTGCCAATTGTGTCCCAACTGAGTTCAAAAAAGTTACTCAGTCTGCTGTAACTCTAGCAGGAGTAGAGATATTCAGCTTTAATCCCTAAGATTGCAATAGATGTGAGAATTTGGTAAACAATCACTACTACAGAAAAACATCTATTCCATTAAGGCTGACAAATTTATAGAGAATCATTGATTGATTTGCTATAGCAATGTTTCGATGCAGAATTGAATGCTTTCGATAAACTAGCTTTTTATAACATTAAATCAAGGTTATGGATGCTTGGAGGAATCCTGTTCAGCATCAGCAGAATTTGGAATCGACCCGTCTCTCATTGATAAAGTTTTCATTCAATGTTTTTAGATACTTGCATTCTTAAGTAAATTTTGGCGACTGTTACAAGAAATTAAATATCTTTGGCAGTCCTATTTGGTTTGCTCTGATATCGACGAGAGGTAACACATTGGACAGTCTCCTTTTACCTCGATTTTAGGACGTCTTTTTGGAAAACAAGTCAGTTGGGGGCGTCTGGTTTCAGCGTTCGCACAAATTGGAACTTCAAAAGCTTGTAACTCCGTGAATTCTTAGCGGATTCACAAAATTCTTAAATTAATTCAAAATCTTAGGAACAGGGTTACCTAAGCAGGAGCCTGTACATTTTATTGTTATTTTTTAACATTTAATCAAACGTCGAACAATTTTTCTGGGACACCCTGTATATCCAAGTACAGTACGTAAAATCTGTCAGTTAGGGCACTTTTCCATAGACTTAAGATGCTGACTTCACAATTTTTGGGTATGTATGGTTAGAAAATTTAATTTTTGGTCCGGGTCTGTTTCTGTTTTTTTTGGGTTGAGGCTTTGCATCCCAGCAGCCTGGGCATCCATCTCCTAAATATACCAGAGTATTTCCGTGGGTCTCTAGTAGGGATACTTCGCCTAGCTGGGACATTATTCTCGGGGTACTTGACTTAAATTTGTACGGGGGTGTGCCCACGAACAAAATTTTTTTTACCCTGCTCCAGAATTTTTTGCTCAAAATGATAACCTGTTCTAGAAAAAATTGGTGAAAAGTATACTCAAAAGCATGAAATTTGACCGAAAAACGACCCGATCTAGCAGAATATTCCCCTTTGACATGTTTTGACAACCTGCTCTAGAAAAATTGCCTCATTTTGATACCCTGTGCTAGAAAAAATTGGTGAAAACGATACCCTTAAAAACGACACATCCCCGTCGGACAGATATACTAAGTACCCCCCCCCCCCCGGGATTATTCTGCTTGTGTTTACATGAGAGACAGGCGGGACACGATGAAAATTATCCACGCCGATTAGGTTTCATCGATTACCACAGAATAAGATTGATCATTATTGTCGAATGCGCATTGACGTCAGTTTCATACCAAATTAATAGAGAAAAGGTGATACAATCTTCCAAAAAAAGAGTCGTTTAGCAAGGTTGTATTGTAAGCGATTGTATCCACCGTAACATACTGTATATCGATATGGGCAACATCACATGTTTCATTAATAAATCAGCTAGAGTCATTGCATATTAAAGCTGCTAAATTAATACATGGTATCCCCAGCAAAACGAGTGAAAATGAAGTCCTTGACCATGGGCAATTCGGACACGGCTAATTGTGTCTCACTGCTATTTCAAATAAAATTGAATGCTTACCTAGACATGGAGAATGTATCCAACTTGCTATTTATAAACTTCAGATGAATTTGAATGCTTTCCTTCTTGTCTATTTTGTCTGCTTTTAGTGGGCTAAAGTCCACTCCCACAGCTTGTTGAAACCGTTAAATATTTAGGCCATCCATAACAAGCATGCGCAGAATGTTGTTTAAATTTTTTCCTAATGTCATGGTTCTCAAGCAGGCTTTTTATTAGCAACGCTGGGTCCACTCTAAAAACTAATGGGTACGTAACTAGCCACTTTTCCTTAGGAGATCCATGGCAAGCACCGCATAACTTTTCTTTGCCCATATTTAGAAACCTGCCGGGGCGTTTTTTGGCGAACGACTTAGCAAAATTTTGAACAGATGGGGGTCAAGGTAAAGCAAGAGGAGGCGTGGTAGCAACAACAACAACATCGTCAAAGGTGGGAAAACAACAAAAGGTGGGTGCTACGACGTTGTTTCATTTTGTATGGAAGAAAATAATGGCGGAGCCTAAAATCATTTTGTCCAGGTAAGCAGGAATTTTAGATTTTGACAACTAGATTAAAAGTTCCACAAGAATCTTCGTGTTCAATACCTCTTAAAGGGGCCTGTGCAATCAAAACAAATACTTGGCCTTTCGGTACAGTAAACACGAATCAATTTCGTTCCGTTCAACTGAGCAAAATTAAGCTCATTTGCATGATTGTTATGCTTATTGTCTTTATTGATTTGAACTGAGTAAGTTACACAATAACTGATGGAAAAATTTCTGAATATTTCAACACAGATTAACTAAAATTGTTCACAAAAAACTGTATTCACAAAAAGCGTTCTGTTGTGTTCACGTTACATCGAAATACAGTCCTTTTAAAGACAAACATGGCCTGATCTTCTCTTTCGCAAATAAAGCTTGGAATTCGATCGTCATGATATGGCCCACATGCCAGCAAATCTATAGATTGTGCCTTTGTAGACCACCAAAATTTGGGGTTCGTAGATAAAGCACCTCTATATTTATAAGCACCAAGGTTTGAATTTGAACTTACTGTTTTGCTCTCATCAAAAACTTATATCAACTCGGAAAAAAGGAAATCCTTGACATTTCTTTATTTCATTTTCACTTGCTTCCTGTATCATATTACTCGTAAGGTACTTGAGTAATGTCTAAACATTGAAAAGGCTCAACAAATGTTGTTTTGAAATGTTCACGAGGGCACAGGTAGTGAACATGAAGATCGTTATGGAGCCTCTAGAAACTCGTAAAAAACTCTGCGTATTCAAAATATGATAATTTTAAGAAACCGTCAATACTGGCACAAATTCTTAGTTTCTTGTAGACCCATTTTACTAATCGCCTAACCTTACTAACTGCATAACCGCAGTACTCTTACATTTACGATCTTCGCCCTTTGCTGTTACTTTTCGCATTTTCTTTACACTCTGCCTTCCAAAAATATTATGGATGGCTTCTCCAAACACAGCCTTGGCAACTGGCTTCATATTTCGATGCTTCAATGACTCTGCATAAGTTTGGTAGGCATCGTCGACCTTCAGCATTGAAGACTGATCTATTACAAACAGATCCTCGATTATCCCTTCATGTGGTCTACAAGGAAACAAGTTACCAGAAATCAAGTCACTCTCAAAAAAAACCTTACAGCCACGAGAGTGCCTCCTAATAAGATGGGTATGCGTTGTAAGAATACTAGTCCACGGATCATCTCCAATAATAAACTTAAAAAACACCTGCTTCGTTTGTAAATTCAACGTGTTTTCTCTACTAATCTTCCTTAGCTGCACGTCACCTCTACGCATATTCTATTTCGTAAGAAACTACCCATAAACTCCACTCTCAGATCGCCAAAAATGTATTTCGAGAACTGAAATTCTTAACATATTTTCATTTCATTTCCACTTTATTTCCTGCATCATATGATGGGATCAAATTTCTCATAAGGTACATTTTACAAGTGTAAACATTGTAAAGGCTTCAAAAAGCCATATTTTGAAATGTTTACAAGTTAAAGGGGCCTGTGCAAGATAGAGCCTTTGCACGCCGACGTTCGACTTTCTGATTATCAGAAAGTAAGATGGCTACCGCACAGCAGCAAGTTTCATGTTTTCAGCGTTTTCCGTTTTTGTGTATTAGAAATAGGTGTCTGGCACTGGCAGTAAGCTTGAAAGACCAAAAAGGGAGAAAATGGACCCGTTGTGTATTTTTCCGAGTTGATATAAGTTTTTGATGAGAGCAAAACAGTAAGTTCAAATTCAAACCTTGGTGCTTATAAATATAGAGGTGCTTTATCTACGAACCCCAAATTTTGGTGGTCTACAAAGGCACAATCTATAGATTTGCTGGCATGTGGGCCATATCATGACGATCGAATTCCAAGCTTTATTTGCGAAAGAGAAGATCAGGCCATGTTTGTCTTTAAAAGGACTGTATTTCGATGTAACGTGAACACAACAGAACGCTTTTTGTGAATACAGTTTTTTGTGAACAATTTTAGTTAATCTGTGTTGAAATATTCAGAAATTTTTCCATCAGTTATTGTGTAACTTACTCAGTTCAAATCAATAAAGACAATAAGCATAACAATCATGCAAATGAGCTTAATTTTGCTCAGTTGAACGGAACGAAATTGATTCGTGTTTACTGTACCGAAAGGCCAAGTATTTGTTTTGATTGCACAGGCCCCTTTAAGAGGTATTGAACACGAAGATTCTTGTGGAACTTTTAATCTAGTTGTCAAAATCTAAAATTCCTGCTTACCTGGACAAAATGATTTTAGGCTCCGCCATTATTTTCTTCCATACAAAATGAAACAACGTCGTAGCACCCACCTTTTGTTGTTTTCCCACCTTTGACGATGTTGTTGTTGTTGCTACCACGCCTCCTCTTGCTTTACCTTGACCCCCATCTGTTCAAAATTTTGCTAAGTCGTTCGCCAAAAAACGCCCCGGCAGGTTTCTAAATATGGGCAAAGAAAAGTTATGCGGTGCTTGCCATGGATCTCCTAAGGAAAAGTGGCTAGTTACGTACCCATTAGTTTTTAGAGTGGACCCAGCGTTGCTAATAAAAAGCCTGCTTGAGAACCATGACATTAGGAAAAAATTTAAACAACATTCTGCGCATGCTTGTTATGGATAGCCTAAATATTTAACGGTTTCAACAAGCTGTGGGAGTGGACTTTAGCCCACTAAAAGCAGACAAAATAGACAAGAAGGAAAGCATTCAAATTCATCTGAAGTTTATAAATAGCAAGTTGGATACATTCTCCATGTCTAGGTAAGCATTCAATTTTATTTGAAATAGCAGTGAGACACAATTAGCCGTGTCCGAATTGCCCATGCCTTGACTTAGTACAATGGAAGCCATTAATTCACATCTATAAAAGAAGACTTGCTTCCCTTATGTTTCAAATTCATACCAAGTCCTTGCCTAAACAGTTAATCGATCTATTTGAAAGGAAAGAGCAGAGCTGCAAAAAATATTTTCCTTTCTGGGAACCTGGTAAGCAGGGGAAAAATTTTCTGCAAAATCAAGCCATGCTGTGCAAAATACTTGATGTCCCTGCTGGCCACGATGTGTTCAAAGGGTTCAAGGATATAGACAACGGCGTGGCTTAGAGTGGGGGAAAAAACTTTGGGACCACAACCTTTACTTTGGCTTAGAATGCATCTCCCAATATCATGCTTGCCATTAGCAACAATGAAACTTTGATAGTTTTGTGACAGTTATCCTATAAAATCAGAGCATAAGGAAATTTTTTTGAAGAAACATCCTAATGGCTTAGAATGCATCACCTGATTCCATATTTGCAAAGTATTTGCCAATGCTATAATAGGAGATTTTACATTTCTTGGAAAATTCTTACCCAGCCTATACCCAGTGGCCATGCCACTGGTAGTAGAGTTTTTAGATATAGAATTGTACAATCCATAGTCAATGGGGAATGTTGTACAAGACCTCAAACTCTGAAATTCTTATGTAAATCATTAGCCATTTAGTAAAACATGTACTTTTTATATGGAAGAAAATGTTTTGGACAATTTCACAAGTTTGTAGACTCAGTCACAGAAAATATTATCAAATCAAAATGCAAAATTACATAATCTGTTTATCTATTCAATCTTGGTCCAAATGTTGATAAATTGCTGAAATCAACGATGGGAGAACACACATATACATATGAATAAAATGGTCTGAACTGAAAATGCTCAACTTTTCATGAATAAACAGTATTTTTTATTTGGTAAACTTGTGAAGTATTTTGAAATGTTTGTGCTGTACTTTGTAATGAAAACAAATTTGTTGTAATTTAGGTTTCTAGAATTATGATTTGTACAGTGCAGCCTTGTGTAAATTATTATGGATTCTTAATGAATATTTAATCTTCTGAGGTATAAAAGACTGTGACTATATTAAACAAGAATTCTACAAAATTTAAAACTTTTTGGCCAAAAGATCAAAATTTTTACTGAGACCTGTACTGTAAAAGAGGTGTGTTAATTAATTAATGCTATGGCTGCAGCACAAGAATTTCAGGCAATAAAATTTGCTGAATATAAAGTTAAAAAAATAATCCTATGCAGGGTGCACACTGTAATGTAAGGGCTTTTCAAAGTCCTTGCAACAATTGTAGAGGGTGCTAAATGTCTACAAAAGTGAGAAAGTCCATTTCATTGCATTGCAAATATTCAGTTTCAGTGCAGAGCATGCATGCAGTGACACTTTCTCTCCCAAGAATTCTTGATTGAAGATTGTAGTCTTTCATGTACCTCTAAAGAATTTTCATCAATTATGTAAAGAATTCTTCAAAATTCTCAAGAATTCTTAAGACTTCCTGAGAATTCTTGCCATACTGATGTGTGCAAGGCTGTAACCTTGCATCTTTACTGGGGATTATGATCAATAGTATAGAAAATCAAGTAAGTTTTCTCTTTTTGAAAGAAATTGTAAAAAAAAATCATTTTCTCCTTGTTTGAGCAAACTTTTCTTGAAAAATGTTCTGCCAAGGCCGAAAATTTTCTGGGAACCTACAATCTTGGCCAAAATACTTGGGACAAATCATAAAATTGCACTACTTCGGTCTTTGATTACGTGCCCCCCGCTCCCCCCCTCTCAAAGTTGCTTGAATCAAACGCCTTTCGACCTTCTCAACATTGAATTAGGGGGAAGGGGGGATTAGGAGACTCTAAACGTATGTTTTCTCCTCGATATTTTAGGAAACATCATGAAGACACTGAAATTTGCCTGCGTCCCAGCTTCTTTTGGCCAGGATTGTCTGAAAATGATTGTTAACAAATAATACCTCATAGCTTGAGAACCCATAGAGATTTCTGTGTGAAATTTCAACACCGTCATCCCCAACACAAGAAGTGAGTTCTCAGCTATCTATGCCGAAATAGGCGTTGTTCGTTAAATTCGCTGAGCACCTTCTTAAAAACGGGCGTGGCAAAATTGCTGCAATTTTCACTCACATAAAGATTCCCTTACAAAAAGTGACATACATTAGGATTCTGAGCTTTCTTCCGCTATCGTAAGATTGTGTACTCCGCTGCTCTTTGAAAATGACTTATCATTGCAAGAAAGCTTTTGGGCTCATTGTTTGAGGTCCGGTTTCTTGTGAATTCTTCGGTTCTCACAACGGCGCTCCACAGAAAAATGCCCCATAATTTTGGGATAAGTCACGCTTTTTTGGCAAATTCGTCTGATTCCACATTTTATCATCAAAGTCTTCCTATTCATGCAAAAAAACCAAGTAAAAATTGCCTGGAAGGTGGAAATGTCACGGCGCTCCAAAATTAAAAAACTTAAAATAAACAGTTCCGGATAAGTTTCTTTTGAACTCTATTGAGAACCGTCAGAAATCATATTTCACGAAAATATCGATGCAAATACTGCTATAGGCTAATAAAGCTCATTTTTCTCATTAAAATGAGACAAAATTTGTTAGAATAGGGCAAACGTTGCCGACGTTATTAATGTTTAAAGTAGGGAGCGGCGTTGATAAATTTGATCCCTTTCTCAATTTTCCAGACTGTGCAAATCCGCCTTGCTGCTATGCAACAGGTATATTCTTCTTCAACAAAAAGTTGTGGGTTACAATTCATCGGGCACAATAGACCATTCAATGCCGTCCAGGGTGAATGCAAGTTTGGTGGAGCGAATTTAATCTCATTGAAAATGAATGAATAGTTAGAGAATTGGCTAACGGTACATTTGAAAATAAGACAATTGCACTGCGGAGGCGCAGAATTTGCACTGATTCAAAAGGAACTTTGTTTTCAGTTCTCTTTGATAACTGTGTGTGATGTTTTCAGGCGAAAATCATTGGCAGGTTTCGTGCACAAGAGGAGTTTCGCTGAACGTCATGGGAAAATTTTGCATAATTTGATGACGTCATAGTTCTGATGGATGAACCAGTAACAATGAAAACATTAACATCTGAAGTACTCTGGAGTTAAGCCCACAGTTAGTGGCTATCCATTCATAGTGAAAGAAATTGTCTGATACAAGTAGATTTGGATTCATAGAAACATATATGATAGGTAGTGAAAGCAATTTTTCAGACAATCTTGGCCAAAATACTTGGGACAAATCATAAAATTGCACTACTTCGGTCTTTGATTACGTGCCCCCCGCTCCCCCCCTCTCAAAGTTGCTTGAATCAAACGCCTTTCGACCTTCTCAACATTGAATTAGGGGGAAGGGGGGATTAGGAGACTCTAAACGTATGTTTTCTCCTCGATATTTTAGGAAACATCATGAAGACACTGAAATTTGCCTGCGTCCCAGCTTCTTTTGGCCAGGATTGTCTGAAAATGATTGTTAACAAATAATACCTCATAGCTTGAGAACCCATAGAGATTTCTGTGTGAAATTTCAACACCGTCATCCCCAACACAAGAAGTGAGTTCTCAGCTATCTATGCCGAAATAGGCGTTGTTCGTTAAATTCGCTGAGCACCTTCTTAAAAACGGGCGTGGCAAAATTGCTGCAATTTTCACTCACATAAAGATTCCCTTACAAAAAGTGACATACATTAGGATTCTGAGCTTTCTTCCGCTATCGTAAGATTGTGTACTCCGCTGCTCTTTGAAAATGACTTATCATTGCAAGAAAGCTTTTGGGCTCATTGTTTGAGGTCCGGTTTCTTGTGAATTCTTCGGTTCTCACAACGGCGCTCCACAGAAAAATGCCCCATAATTTTGGGATAAGTCACGCTTTTTTGGCAAATTCGTCTGATTCCACATTTTATCATCAAAGTCTTCCTATTCATGCAAAAAAACCAAGTAAAAATTGCCTGGAAGGTGGAAATGTCACGGCGCTCCAAAATTAAAAAACTTAAAATAAACAGTTCCGGATAAGTTTCTTTTGAACTCTATTGAGAACCGTCAGAAATCATATTTCACGAAAATATCGATGCAAATACTGCTATAGGCTAATAAAGCTCATTTTTCTCATTAAAATGAGACAAAATTTGTTAGAATAGGGCAAACGTTGCCGACGTTATTAATGTTTAAAGTAGGGAGCGGCGTTGATAAATTTGATCCCTTTCTCAATTTTCCAGACTGTGCAAATCCGCCTTGCTGCTATGCAACAGGTATATTCTTCTTCAACAAAAAGTTGTGGGTTACAATTCATCGGGCACAATAGACCATTCAATGCCGTCCAGGGTGAATGCAAGTTTGGTGGAGCGAATTTAATCTCATTGAAAATGAATGAATAGTTAGAGAATTGGCTAACGGTACATTTGAAAATAAGACAATTGCACTGCGGAGGCGCAGAATTTGCACTGATTCAAAAGGAACTTTGTTTTCAGTTCTCTTTGATAACTGTGTGTGATGTTTTCAGGCGAAAATCATTGGCAGGTTTCGTGCACAAGAGGAGTTTCGCTGAACGTCATGGGAAAATTTTGCATAATTTGATGACGTCATAGTTCTGATGGATGAACCAGTAACAATGAAAACATTAACATCTGAAGTACTCTGGAGTTAAGCCCACAGTTAGTGGCTATCCATTCATAGTGAAAGAAATTGTCTGATACAAGTAGATTTGGATTCATAGAAACATATATGATAGGTAGTGAAAGCAATTTTTCAGACAATCTTGGCCAAAATACTTGGGACAAATCATAAAATTGCACTACTTCGGTCTTTGATTACGTGCCCCCCGCTCCCCCCCTCTCAAAGTTGCTTGAATCAAACGCCTTTCGACCTTCTCAACATTGAATTAGGGGGAAGGGGGGATTAGGAGACTCTAAACGTATGTTTTCTCCTCGATATTTTAGGAAACATCATGAAGACACTGAAATTTGCCTGCGTCCCAGCTTCTTTTGGCCAGGATTGTCTGAAAATGATTGTTAACAAATAATACCTCATAGCTTGAGAACCCATAGAGATTTCTGTGTGAAATTTCAACACCGTCATCCCCAACACAAGAAGTGAGTTCTCAGCTATCTATGCCGAAATAGGCGTTGTTCGTTAAATTCGCTGAGCACCTTCTTAAAAACGGGCGTGGCAAAATTGCTGCAATTTTCACTCACATAAAGATTCCCTTACAAAAAGTGACATACATTAGGATTCTGAGCTTTCTTCCGCTATCGTAAGATTGTGTACTCCGCTGCTCTTTGAAAATGACTTATCATTGCAAGAAAGCTTTTGGGCTCATTGTTTGAGGTCCGGTTTCTTGTGAATTCTTCGGTTCTCACAACGGCGCTCCACAGAAAAATGCCCCATAATTTTGGGATAAGTCACGCTTTTTTGGCAAATTCGTCTGATTCCACATTTTATCATCAAAGTCTTCCTATTCATGCAAAAAAACCAAGTAAAAATTGCCTGGAAGGTGGAAATGTCACGGCGCTCCAAAATTAAAAAACTTAAAATAAACAGTTCCGGATAAGTTTCTTTTGAACTCTATTGAGAACCGTCAGAAATCATATTTCACGAAAATATCGATGCAAATACTGCTATAGGCTAATAAAGCTCATTTTTCTCATTAAAATGAGACAAAATTTTTTAGAATAGGGCAAACGTTGCCGACGTTATTAATGTTTAAAGTAGGGAGCGGCGTTGATAAATTTGATCCCTTTCTCAATTTTCCAGACTGTGCAAATCCGCCTTGCTGCTATGCAACAGGTATATTCTTCTTCAACAAAAAGTTGTGGGTTACAATTCATCGGGCACAATAGACCATTCAATGCCGTCCAGGGTGAATGCAAGTTTGGTGGAGCGAATTTAATCTCATTGAAAATGAATGAATAGTTAGAGAATTGGCTAACGGTACATTTGAAAATAAGACAATTGCACTGCGGAGGCGCAGAATTTGCACTGATTCAAAAGGAACTTTGTTTTCAGTTCTCTTTGATAACTGTGTGTGATGTTTTCAGGCGAAAATCATTGGCAGGTTTCGTGCACAAGAGGAGTTTCGCTGAACGTCATGGGAAAATTTTGCATAATTTGATGACGTCATAGTTCTGATGGATGAACCAGTAACAATGAAAACATTAACATCTGAAGTACTCTGGAGTTAAGCCCACAGTTAGTGGCTATCCATTCATAGTGAAAGAAATTGTCTGATACAAGTAGATTTGGATTCATAGAAACATATATGATAGGTAGTGAAAGCAATTTTTCAGACAATCTTGGCCAAAATACTTGGGACAAATCATAAAATTGCACTACTTCGGTCTTTGATTACGTGCCCCCCGCTCCCCCCCTCTCAAAGTTGCTTGAATCAAACGCCTTTCGACCTTCTCAACATTGAATTAGGGGGAAGGGGGGATTAGGAGACTCTAAACGTATGTTTTCTCCTCGATATTTTAGGAAACATCATGAAGACACTGAAATTTGCCTGCGTCCCAGCTTCTTTTGGCCAGGATTGTCTGAAAATGATTGTTAACAAATAATACCTCATAGCTTGAGAACCCATAGAGATTTCTGTGTGAAATTTCAACACCGTCATCCCCAACACAAGAAGTGAGTTCTCAGCTATCTATGCCGAAATAGGCGTTGTTCGTTAAATTCGCTGAGCACCTTCTTAAAAACGGGCGTGGCAAAATTGCTGCAATTTTCACTCACATAAAGATTCCCTTACAAAAAGTGACATACATTAGGATTCTGAGCTTTCTTCCGCTATCGTAAGATTGTGTACTCCGCTGCTCTTTGAAAATGACTTATCATTGCAAGAAAGCTTTTGGGCTCATTGTTTGAGGTCCGGTTTCTTGTGAATTCTTCGGTTCTCACAACGGCGCTCCACAGAAAAATGCCCCATAATTTTGGGATAAGTCACGCTTTTTTGGCAAATTCGTCTGATTCCACATTTTATCATCAAAGTCTTCCTATTCATGCAAAAAAACCAAGTAAAAATTGCCTGGAAGGTGGAAATGTCACGGCGCTCCAAAATTAAAAAACTTAAAATAAACAGTTCCGGATAAGTTTCTTTTGAACTCTATTGAGAACCGTCAGAAATCATATTTCACGAAAATATCGATGCAAATACTGCTATAGGCTAATAAAGCTCATTTTTCTCATTAAAATGAGACAAAATTTGTTAGAATAGGGCAAACGTTGCCGACGTTATTAATGTTTAAAGTAGGGAGCGGCGTTGATAAATTTGATCCCTTTCTCAATTTTCCAGACTGTGCAAATCCGCCTTGCTGCTATGCAACAGGTATATTCTTCTTCAACAAAAAGTTGTGGGTTACAATTCATCGGGCACAATAGACCATTCAATGCCGTCCAGGGTGAATGCAAGTTTGGTGGAGCGAATTTAATCTCATTGAAAATGAATGAATAGTTAGAGAATTGGCTAACGGTACATTTGAAAATAAGACAATTGCACTGCGGAGGCGCAGAATTTGCACTGATTCAAAAGGAACTTTGTTTTCAGTTCTCTTTGATAACTGTGTGTGATGTTTTCAGGCGAAAATCATTGGCAGGTTTCGTGCACAAGAGGAGTTTCGCTGAACGTCATGGGAAAATTTTGCATAATTTGATGACGTCATAGTTCTGATGGATGAACCAGTAACAATGAAAACATTAACATCTGAAGTACTCTGGAGTTAAGCCCACAGTTAGTGGCTATCCATTCATAGTGAAAGAAATTGTCTGATACAAGTAGATTTGGATTCATAGAAACATATATGATAGGTAGTGAAAGCAATTTTTCAGACAATCTTGGCCAAAATACTTGGGACAAATCATAAAATTGCACTACTTCGGTCTTTGATTACGTGCCCCCCGCTCCCCCCCTCTCGTCGTAAGATTGTGTACTCCGCTGCTCTTTGAAAATGACTTATCATTGCAAGAAAGCTTTTGGGCTCATTGTTTGAGGTCCGGTTTCTTGAGAATTGGCTAACGGTACATTTGAAAATAAGACAATTGCACTGCGGAGGCGCAGAATTTGCACTGATTCAAAAGGAACTTTGTTTTCAGTTCTCTTTGATAACTGTGTGTGATGTTTTCAGGCGAAAATCATTGGCAGAATTAGGGGGAAGGGGGGATTAGGAGACTCTAAACGTATGTTTTCTCCTCGATATTTTAGGAAACATCATGAAGACACTGAAATTTGCCTGCGTCCCAGCTTCTTTTGGCCAGGATTGTAGTTCCCGGGTTCCGATACTTTTTGCAGCTCTGGGAAAGAGACTCCAGCTTGTGAGTTAAGGAGCAAGAACTGTTTCACACAAATAAGACCTAGAACGGAATATGGTCGCCTTACCATTCAATTTAGGGGTCCAGCAGTTTGGGGAGTGATTCCCCCAGGGATGAAAGAGTTGAAGACTTTCGAAAGTTTCAAAAGAAATCTAAAATCATGTGGACACAAACTAAAAACGATCCACTTTGATAAAGGACAAGTGGCTACAACTTTTATGGATCAAATTATAAATATTTTTAAAAGGCTTGTAAACACACTTTAGTTTTATTTTTTCTTAGAAATCGATAAAAAATTGTAATTAGGCTTTATTTTCTTTTATGGCAGGTCCACACCAGCCCCGGGGCTGACCCAAACCTGACCTGCCTCAACAAATATTTTATGTATGTATGTAATGGGTGAATGTGGTTCAAGATATACACAGAGTGCTCAAGTTGTCACAAGAACAACGAGCGTAATACATGTAGTCAAGAAACCCAATGTGCCCTCCCGGTTATCACCATGCTGGCTGCATGACAACTCGTGAACTTGGGCACACGATGTACGGTTACACATTTTTGGTATTCAAAAATGTATTTATGTATGTATGTATGTATGTATGTATGTATGTATGTATGTATGTATGTATGTATGTATGTAGGTCTACAATATGGCGGTCATTTTTTTGGTTTCTGATTTAGCAATGACGTCAACTGGTTAAAGTTTCGAAATAGAGAACATTCGAATGACTTTGGTTACAATGAGTGGTGCTCGAATCATGCAATATACATTTCGAATTATCGAATATGGGATTCAAAAAGACCTGCTGTCTGCCAAATTATGCTAATTATTCCGATTAAAATTTTACAACTGGTCCCAATATCTGTTAAGGTCTAGCCTCCTATTTACAACAACAGGTACCCTTGGGAACGAGGTTGCGAAAGATGCAATAACCATTCGTGCCATCTTTTTTAAAGGGGATTTGTCACGTACAGCAGACAAACTTTTTCCAAACGACGATTTTGCTGTTTTTCGTAGACAATATCACACAGGTTTTCCATTAATTTTGAAGATACCAGGTGTCCCAGTAAACGGTACTCCAATGTGAAAAGTCGCCAAATTTCCCTTATCGAGCCTATCATAAAATTTTCTTTTATCTCGTTTACCAATGATCCAAAGTTATTCATATGCGCATACTAACCGGTTTTGTGTTGTACAGGAAAATATAAAGCCCGAGGTCTTAAAAGTACAGACCGAGCTTGCGAGGTCTGTGCAATAAGACCGAGGGCTTTATATTTTCCTGTACAACTACAAAACTGGTTAGTATGAGTTTTATTACCTGAAAGCTTCTAGTTTTGACTTATACCATTTAGTCAAACTCATTTTGTTACTGTTATGTCGTTTGAGTTCATTGTAAATCTCACAGGCCTAAATTAGTTGCTGTGGTGACAAAAACGCGTCCTCGTATCGTATTATACAAGGCTACGGGAAAACCGCGGGAAATGTGCGATTAGCCAATGGGATTGGCGGGATTCTTGTATTGCCTCGTTTTTGAAACGTCAGTCAGGTAATAAAGGATGGTAAAATGTTCGTTTTCGTTACTTAAAGGGTATGAAATATCGCATTGAAAACCCTCACTCTGAGCAATACTCTTTAAGCAACATAGTTGATCTTGCCTAAAAGCCACTTTATTTAGATGTTTCATTACCCTTCAAGTCTACAATAAAAGTTTGCATTTCTTCCTGACATTTAAGACCAAACTGAAGCTTGATATACAAAAAGAAATTAATGTGGTAATTATCAGTGCTTTTTGCCGTATACTTCAAAATCAGGCAGTGCTAAAAATAGCTTAGTTAACTAATTCAAAAGCCAATCGTAACATCAGCTATGCCTGAAAAAACTAATTTGTTCTTGGATTGGATCTACTTGCCAAATAAGGAAGTTTGAAGATCGACCTTTTTGTCAAAATTTGAAGAAATTGAAAATATCAAAATTGAAGATCTGCCTTGCTGTCAACTTTGTCTTTTTTTTTCGTTATTCATTTAAAAACAAAAACTTTTTACAAAAACAACAAGGCTAATTAACTACGTGCCATATCCATAGTGGGAAAGGACTTATAGTCAGTGAGTTCCCATTATGTATGGCACTTACAATTTAAATTTAAATCGTTCCAAGAATAGTCGTAAGAGAGGGACAGCCCAAGAGCACACAATTCGCCATTGTGATTGGCATGGCGCTTTAAGGTTTGACGAGCAACATGAACAACCCAGAGGTTCTTCTGAGGTCCAGGCTCGAGGAATCTATCAAGAGTTAAGAATTTAGTGCCTCTGGAATTTAGTTAGGAACTTTTGTCTACTCAACAAATCAAACACTGAGAGCAGGAACGTCGTGATCTGATTGGTTCCGCACCTACAGGTGC
Organism: Aurelia coerulea; assembly: GCA_039566865.1. NCBI lineage: Eukaryota > Metazoa > Cnidaria > Scyphozoa > Semaeostomeae > Ulmaridae > Aurelia > Aurelia coerulea. Next base: position 12,379,319 of record CM076963.1, read on the forward strand.
AGAGATAGCCAAAGGGCTGGTCACATCGGAATTGTCACCATAGGGCTGGGATTTCAGCCTTCCTACCCGAGGTGAAATTCCAGCTCCACTCTCTAGTGAATGACTTGTAAATAGACGATTGCACTAAAGATGGCGGCGAGGAACTTTTTACCAAGATGCATTGCGTTCGAATTACGAGTCTTTAACGATTCTATAGGAATTCGATTAAAGAATGCAATGCATCTTGGTAAAAATTTCCTTGCCGCCATCTTTAGCGTAATTGTCTATTGCTTTGGGATTGACATTTCATTAAAACGTTTGAAAACGTTTCATTACAATTGTATCATATTATTTTTTCAGGAGCACTGGACCAAGAAAACCTGAGGATCTGGGAACTGATCTGTTCACAATCAAATTTCCAAGTTTGTATATATATTAAATCAGTGGAAATATATTAAATCAGTTCACTAAATATTAAAGCAGTGCACTATATATTAAATCAGTGGAAATATACTGCTAACGTTTCAACTTGGGCAGAATTTAATTTATGTGGCACAAAAGTCATGATCTGTGGGAGGTACATGACATGTTGAGGGTACAGGTATGTGCCACCCATACGTACAGGATTTTGGGCCCAAAATTCTTTTAAAACTTCCATTTTTCGTTAGATTTTCCTTTAACATGGATCGGTTTGGCTGAAATCGGCAAAAATAGTTGAAATGGGAAAATTTTGGTCAAAATTCATCATGAAAATGGGTACGACGGCAAATTTTGGCAATTGGAAGTAGTTAGCCTTCTGAGAACCGGGCGGCAGACCCCCCGTCCGTCCACAAGTCGTGATCACCCCCCCCCCCCCCTACTTGGGTGAGCAGATTTTCACCATTAGCACCAGGCCTTTTCCCAAAATACCGACTGTACTTACTAGATGAATTTAGTGTATTTAAGAAGTATGATTGTACACAGATAGATTATTCAAGTTCTAATTGATTTGCAGTAGAAATTTTAGTTGATTCACATTTAATTTTGAATGTTTAGTCAGCGAAATATTGTTTGGAATGATTGTTATAGTAACAAGTGCTGCAACTTTTCTGTATCTTGTTGTAGCCTAAGCGTTCTTTTGCACGAACCTGTCGTAGTATCTACCATCGGTCAGCTCAACCCGCTTCACTGAAAATAATTAGCTGTTTAAACGAACCGAGGCACAGTGTGCCCAGGGTGGGAAAAAATTAATTTTCGAGTTTTTGATTTTGAACCTTTAAGGGGTATTTTTCAATTGCATATACCCTGTACTAAAAGGTGCAAAAAACCAGACTTCAAAATATCCATCCGTTCCAGAGATACAGCACTTCAAAGTTGCAAGTTCCACAAAACTTAACTGAACGAATTCTTCAAGCAGCATTTTGTCTCAATTAGTATGTATCAAACATTTATCATTGATTCACTTCCCCTAAAGTTAAAGCGATTGCAATAGGCTTATTCAAAAGCTGGGGAAATAAGCTTTGTAACTATCATCAATAGAATTTGATATTGGCAATGAAACGATTTCAATTTTGGGAGCAAACTTGTGACTTAGAGAGTTTTTATTTCTCTTCTCGCCGTATGTAACATCTTGTTACATTTTATAGATTTCAAAAAATGCGGGTCATTGCGGGGATATGCCGTTGCTTCCTTGTTATTGCATGCACTTCGAGGGAGTAGAAAATGCTAATTTCGCTTAAGGGGGGATAAGGACAAAGGGTGGGGAATTGTTTCAAAACGGTGCTTCCGGCGTCAAAATTACAAAAGTTCTTGCCCTTATATGTTCTGTTTATGTTGCACTACCTGTAGGAAAACAGTTCGTTTAATACGATGATGCTTTCCTCAATATAATACCAGCCTTAGCTCATCCCAAACTTAAATTTGAAGAAGGAGGTTGATGGCAGGGGGTCAAAGGAGCGGAAGGGGGGTGGTAAAGTGCGACGTTTTTTTTCAAAACTAGAATAATAGGAGCTTATCACCATATTATGAATTTCGATATTGCATTCTTCCATCAACAGTATTGCATAACAAACACTGTATGCATTTTAGGGGAAACCATTCACATGTACATTGATGCTATCTTCATCTCTTCAGTCTCAGAATTGTGGTGCACGTTTTTGTGCGTCATCTCCTACTTCTCCACATATCATAAACATTCTTGAAAGTTGGTGTTACTTGAAAGTTGGTGTTACATAGTTTAAAGAAGAAACTAATTTATACCAACTATTTACAATATAATTTACAAATTTCTAAGAAATATACATAACGTAGTGGACAGGCTATTTACAAATTCGGCAATTACATTGTTCACCCGTCCAGGTTTTGATCTTTGTTTTAAAGCTTGCAACCGTTGATAGCTCCTTTATTTCATCGTTAAGATTGTTCCACAATATGCTTCCTCTGAATGAGAGCGACTCCATGCCAAATTTTATCGTCCTCGTAATCGGCAATTTACACAGATGCTTAGTTCTGAGGTCATACTGAATCTCCTTCCTTTCATGAAGGTGCCAGATGTATGATGGATTTAGCTGGTTCATTGACTTAAAGATTTCTGGCATCAATTTTTGGAGATTTTTAATATGGATCGTTACAGTGTCACTTTTCTCCAAAAGTGTATCAAAGGAAGAGTCGTAATCATTGTGGAGTATTCTTAAAGCACGCTTATGGGTACGGTTTATTTTATGGTTGGCATCTTTGCCACAAAACATCCACACTAATGGGCAATAGTTAAAGCTTGAGATAATTACTGTGTTGCACAGTTTCATTGCCTGTTCTCTTGAGAGATAAATATTTAACCTCCTAAAAGCACTGACTTTTCTGTTTGTTTTGTCGCAGAGTGTTTTTACATGCTTATTGAATCGAAGCTTGTTGTCAATTTCGATTCCAAGAAGTTTAACATGTTCAGTGGACGATATTTTTACACCCTCAATATTCAAGCGCAACTTATGTTTTTCATTTAGTCCCAGGAACATCAATTGGAACTTATCAGGGTTTGCCACCATACCATTAGCATAAAACCAATTTAGGAGTGTACTTAGGTCGTTTTCTAAATTTGTCGTAATTTCGCTTATACGAGTGATTCGCTTATACGCTTATCACACACTAAACAACATGGACATGGCCGTTTTGAGGCAACGTAGGGATTTGACACAATAAGCACACGTCGGAATATGCCATGAATGTTCTTTTTTACTGAAGTTTGCCCTGCCCGTGCACATTGCCCACTTTGAAATGACCTTTCATGTTTGTTCCAGCTTTCTAATGGATTCTAACTCCACTTTGCAATTGATTTTGCCATTCAAGAAAGCTATTTTGCTCCTGCATATTTTACAACTAATATTGAATTTTCAAATTTACTAATTACATTAAAAGAAAGGTGCAAGAAATATAGTAATTATTTGCAGTAAACAAATGAAACCTCACTTTTTGTCGAAAACAACTCAGTTCTTTGTAGTAAACAACTGGAATTCATACAAACCAGTTCACAAGTTTTTCTTTATTCCTTGAGATATATATCGAAATGGTTATAGTGAAACACCCTAGTCTTCAAAAACTTTACGTAATAAAGAATACATTTTTGCAACATAAAGAAATCTAGTACAGAAAGATGGACATGAAACCACTTCATATTCCCATGGGAATATTGGGTCCCAGACCTCGTAAATAGTAGTTATTTCACTCAAGCTCGTTGTCTTTACCATTGCTGATTCGTGATGCACTCTTGAAACCTTCTCAGAAAATACCAGCAATAAATTCAATATAGTGCTATTTTGTCAAAATCACCCAAATAAGGAAATTTGCCCCAGCACCCCCCTATTTCAGAAAATTGTAAGATATCCTTCATGTCATGTTTGACTGGAGAAAGGCGGATGACTCTCGGCGATGGGTTCAAGCCAACCAGGGAAACAGGCCCTTACTTATTTGACTTTACTTTTCTACCTGACGTGACGTGTGACGTAGGGTCGTAGGGTCGTAGGGTCGTAGGGTCGTAGGGTCGTCATCATCATCATCATCAATAATCTATTTAATGTAGGCTAAGTAAAATAAAAAGAATAGCTAAATCACAGCTAATTTAGGCCTACTTTACAAAAATTTACAAAATTTACAAATTAATTCCTAAAGCTAATCAATAAAAACATTTAGTGGATTATATACAAGATAAAAGCATGCCTTCCCTACGAGGTACGGAGCGACGCCCACCTCCCAGAGAGACGGCGGACACACCGCGCGAGGGAACCCCCACACGCATATCCTAAGCTGCGGTCGCTGCTTTGGAGCAATGCCCCAGTTCAACCGCAGCCCAGTGCCTGCATCGTGAAGGGGACCTCACATCCCGCACAGCACATCCCCCATCCCAACGGGAAGCAGCGCACCGCCCCCATCCTCGCGAGAAGGCCCATGAAATGTTTATCATGTTAGAAACCCAACTCTTGGAATGTATGTTTTGCAGAGCCTACAGTTGCATTTTTCGCCATTCCAACATCTAATTCGTTTTTTGAAAATAGGAAGGGTGCTTGATCGTTTTATTTCGTGCGGTAAGAACTGCCAAAGTTTATTTCCAAGGTAGGCTATGGTCTCAACTCCAAAGGACGTGGTTCGCACCTTTGGAATTTGAGCGTCATTGCCATGCCTTAGGTTGCAGCTAATACCTCTCTCCATAAAAATATCCTTCATGAAAGGTGGATTTAGATCAGAATTTGTTTTAAAAATTTCCGTCATAAGCAGCTGTAGGTTTCTTACATGGATGGGCACCGAATTGCTCTGTTCCAGGAGAGAACCAAAATCACTTCCGTGATCCTTGTACGCAATGCGCAGTGCCCTTTTGTGAACATGATTTATTCTATGGTTTAAAGTTCTGTCATAAAACATCCAAACAAGTGGACAGTAGCTAAAGTAGTAGTAGCTAAAGTAGTCGTAGGGTCGCATGGTACTGGGTCGTATGGTCCGGGGTCGTAGGGTTGTAGGGTCCGGTTAAAAGAACATCCCAATACTGACAAGATCGTCATCAACATTTTTATCGAGCTTTGTCTCGTTAATAGCCAAAACGCGTATGCCTAGATCCTTAATGCCAGAACGAATCTCATCAATATGCAAGAGAAGGCTGTTCACATTTAGAGACGCAACCACCATCCCTTTTCTGTGACCTAGCGCATTTCTGCTATTCTGAGAGGAAACATTTGGGGAGGCAGCAGTAGAACCATAGCTCGGAGGAGTCAAACTAGCACCCTTTGTGCTACTTTGAAAAAATAAGAGGATCACTAAAAGACAAAAGGGTTAATGATGATTGGTCATATGTACTTTGGTAGCCAATTAGTGGCCGAAGAGCAGCGGAAAAAGGCGAAGAAAATGTGACTGGCCGTGAGGCCATTTGTGAACCTTCGGATCTTTCAAAACTCCTCTTCCTATGCAGCCTTTCCGATACAACCGCAACAACACAACACCATCGTGGGTCGTGTTGTCCTAAATAAAACAAGAAGGATTTCGAACCACTGGTCGAGCTCATAGAGAGAAGATGCCAGAACAATTAACTGGCAGGTAAGATTATTTCATAAAATTCACAACTACTACTAAACTATGAACTATTTTCCAACATAGCAATCGTTTGCTCTTTTGTTTCCTGGGTCTAAGCGTCGGCAAGGTTTCTTGAGGAAAAGTTCCTTCTATTTGAAATCATTGTGGGAATGGTTGATGCATCTTGGCAGATGTTATAAGCCACATCCCGACATGGGAAGGTCTTAGCGTAAATTTCGAGTGAAATTGTGATTCTCTGCTGCAGTGGCGGACTGGCTCTGATTTTTGTACCGGCCATGGATAAGTTAAGGGGGCCCTAAGTGGGTGTGGTCTAAATGGTGCGGGTGCGGTCATATGAGCAAAATTCGTCGCAATTCCTTGATTTCTTACCAATAGCAAAGCTAAAGTCACTTTCTTTGAAAATGCGTGGCCAGGTTAAATTAAGTGGGGATTGGGCAGTACAATGAGAGGGTCTGAGGGCGAATCCCCAAGGAAAATTTTTGTGGCTACGCCCTTTACTTTGGCTTAGGATGCATTTCCCAATAGCATGCTTGCCTTTAGCGACAAGGAAACCTTGATCGTTTTGTGACGGTGATCCTATGAATCAGAGCACGAGAAAAATTTTTGAAGACAGATCCTTTACTTTGGCTTAGAATGCACCTCCCAATATCATGCTTGCCTTTAGCGATAAGGAAACCTTGATCGTTTTGTAACAGTTATCCTATGAATCAGAAAACGAGGAAAATTTTTGAAGAAAGGTCCTTTACTTTGGCTTAGAATGCATCTCCTAATATCATGCTTGCCTTTAGCGACAAGGAAACCTTGATCATTTTGTGACAGTTATCCTATGAATCAGAGCACGAGGAAAATTTTTGAAGAAAGGTCCTTTACTTTTGGCTTAGAATGCATCTCCCAATATAATGCTTGCCTTTAGCGACAAGGAAACCTTGATCGTTTTGTAACAGTTATCCTATGAATCAGAGCACGAGGAAAATTTTTGAAGAAAGGTCCTTTACTTTGGCTTAGAATGCATCTCCCAATATGATGCTTGCCAGTGCCAAGATTTGACATTTCTCGGAAAATTCTTTCCCAACCTATACCCAGCTATTTTCTCTTCGGTTTTAGAGGAATCTCGAGGACCACCTTTCGACAAAAGTGGGGGGGGGGTGGCAATTGCCCCCTCCCCCGTGGCCATGCCACTGATCTCGAGAACCATTTTTTACAGAAGTGGAGGGGACCTTTACTTTTTCTGCAACGGTGCTCCTTTCTTCGCCATCCGTATCTTCACTCTCTGACTATATTCATTTCTTTGAACAAGTACACTAACACGGAAGGATTCAAATGTGAAGTGAGATGTCCATTATTCAAAATGTAAAACTACTAAAGAAGTCCCTTATTTTGCCAAAGGGACCCTTTTCCAGTAAAAAGGGGGCCCTTTTTACAAGATTTTGAGGGGGGCCCACCGGCCACGGGCCGGTGGGCCGGTGGGCCGGTCCGCCGCTGCTCTGCTGCTTTTTTAATTTATTGCATAGGGATGAAAATGCGCCAATGGACGTGGGTGGCCGTAGCAAGCTTTTGCTATTGGTTTGGTAAACCCTTTTTTTCTTTTGGAATAATGAGTCTACGCACAGGCAAGGTTTCTTGAGGAAAACTTTCTTCAATTTGAGATCATTGTGGGAATGGTTGATGCATCTTGCCAGATGTTCCAAGCCACATCCTGAAATGGGAAGGCCTTAGCGTAAATTTTGAGTGAAATTGAGATTCTCAGCTGCGTTTTTAATTTGTACCATTGGTATAAAAAGTGCAACATGGAATCGCTCTCTCATTTTCCCTCGTATGTATCGTTTGTGGCTAACATATGTATGACTTATGGCTGTGATGAATTGTTAAATCATGTAGGCAGACTTACGAAGCATCGAGCAGCAATGGAAAGGTGAGGGTTTGCAATGCAAACTCAAAAATCTGCTCTTACAAGTGTGAAGAGAGGTATGCAAGTTGCATAATAAAACTCGTTGTCTTTCGTCCAAAATAAACATTTAATTGCAAGCGGTTGTTTGATTGGCTAACGCATCTTGTCATCAAGTGTATGGTAATGTGTCAAGATATTCCATCAAATTCGGAGCATTTTACACATAATTAAGTTGGTCGTGGAACATAAAAAGAGACGAGAGATCAAACGCTTACGAAGAAGGTAAAAAACGTATAGATTAGCAACAAAATGTGAACGATAAAATCGTTGTTTCCAGAGCAGAATAGTTGTTATTTGCAGATGATTATTAGGATTGTTGAAACATCTTGGCAGAAGTTCAAATCACACATTGAACTAGGAAGGTGATTGCTTGTTGTGCAACTTCGATTTTGAAAATCCAGCTGCTTTTGCTAATGTGATGATTGGAATATAAGGTGCACGAAGAAATTCGTTGTCTCTCGCTTGAATTAAACATCCAATTTGAAGTGGTTATTCGATTGGCTGTAGCATCTTGGCAGCATTGGATGGTAATGACTCATCTTTTATCAAAATATTCTAACTTGTCTTGAGCATTTTACAAACAACTGCGTAGATAGATGAACAAAAATGGAAACATAGTCAGATATTGTAGAGGAAGGTTGAGGCGTGAAGGTAGAAGCTGTCCTTTTTAATCAAGAGACATAAAGGTCACCAAGGATATAGCCAAAACATAGCATAGGTAATCATTACAGTAAGATATCCTAGCGTGCGACAAGAACGTGTATTTCAGTCAATCACGGTAAAGCAAACTAAACTAGGATCTGGAGAAAAATAGCCAAACCAAAGCAGGAGCAAACACTATACTGCGAGGAATCAAAGCGTGCAACTCGAGCTAAGGTAAAAAGAACAAACAATACCAGAAGAAGGTAGCGATATATAATGACGTAATGCATGATGTCTAATATCACAACCACAACAATTGTCCCGTGTGTTTCACCACAGCCGGCCTATTTCCTGTTGTTCTATTCCTTAGCTGCAGCACCATTTCATTTCTTGATCATAAGAGTACTGGTAGTGCGCTTCAGATTAGAATTACCAAGACACAAAATTCTTCTATGCCTCTCAGTATCAGATAACTTACAAATCTTAGGATCAGGGCTTATTACCTTCATCGTTCTAGGTTTACAACCAACCGTCTTTTCTAATTCGTGCCAAGTGTTGCGTCAAATCTTTAATGTGGTGGCAATTCAAACTCACAGCGCTTCCAGTGGCTTCATAATCCTATTAGCAATTGAACGTTATGTTGCATGCATTTACAGCCTACGATTCTATACCATAATTACTCCCTCAAGAACAAACTTTGCTGTAATTTTTGTGTGGGTAATTGCCATTTCATGTGGCTTACTAGCGCTGCAGCCAAACGTGCATAACTACTCACAATTGGTATTGGGAAAGAATTCACGAGCCGGATGGGTCTATATAGGCACAATAGTAGTATCCGTTGTGGTTCTGATATTTGTCCAAGCTCGCTTGTGCAGGCTGTCTCGCACAAAACTGAAAGTTGTTCCTAACAATACGTATTCTTCTCTATAATCAGCTACGTCACTACGAAATCCCATGAGAAGCGAGCGCATGCGCCACTGGTCATTGCGAACATCAAGCCACTGGTTGTACACGCGTTTTTATCGTCTTCCGAACGATTCCGTCAAAGACAATTGTAAGTACACTTTTTTGATTGTAGTCTTCACAATAAACAATTTCTTCGTTGAACATCACTTTTTTCTACCTCACAAATATATTTGTGACTAGTTATTGCCTTTTTCTATAGACTTTAGGTGATGAACTCACACGAATCGGAAAAATTTGAATACGTGTGAACCTCTAAATATGGAAACCCCTCCTATCGACGTGGGTAAAACACTTCTCGATCTTAATAAAAGTATTGGGGTGATGTCAGACCTCTTCGTCAAATTCATATCTGCGCAGGCAGATCCTCTTCAACCTTTTGAGCGACTCGAACCCGACGTTCATCTACAGTCGCCAGTTGAGCACCGCTCAGAATCTGCTGTGCCCACCGGGCCCGTTTGTTTTGGTTCTGACGAGCCATCTCCAGTTATGTCCCCCGGACAAACAGGCAGCAAAGGTACACACCTTTCCCGCGGCAAACGCCCTATTGGTCCAGTGTATGCCTCCAAAGCCAAAAAACACAAAGCTGATACGTTAGATTTCGACACTGTAAGCTTATATGCTAGTGACGAGGAAGATGATACTCCCTCCTTAACGGCAGAGGTCACCGCCTTACTCCCCCCTAATACTGACACAGCCACTTGCAGTCAAGATGTAGATGAAACACATGTTCTTCTTGACAATCTAGCTCAAGCACTAGAGACCCCGTCTCAGATTGGTGATGCAATTCACCCAAAACTGGCAGCCATTATAAATTCCCGTTCGGGAAAACCGCTTGCACCGCAAAAATTGAAGCCACTTTTGGCAAAATATGGCCGCCCTTAAATTGTACCGACTTTCCCCAAGTCAAAGTTAACACAGAGGCTTAGTCGAATTTAAGTGCCGACAGAAACAACATGACCCCCGCCTCGCAAATTTGCAGCAAACTTTGCAAAAGGTTGCATTTATTGCGTTACCAACAGCAAACTATTTTCTGACGAGAGATTTTTCAAACCGGGAAAAAATCCCCACTAACGTCGCCAGTTTAGTGGATGACATTGCCCTTCTAGGCCATTCTACCGCCAAATTGTCGTCTGCACGACGTAGCTGGATTAAACCAGCCTTACGTTCTGACTACCAGTCACTTTAGAGCAACACAGCCGACATTCCCTTTGGTCCCCTTCTCTTTGGGGAGGATTTTGGCAAAACCGTCAAAGACCTTGAACAGTTTAAGAAAATTGGACGAGCCTTCAAAGGCTCCACAGCACAAAAGTATCCTTTTCAGCCCCAGCGGAGCACCGGCGGCAACTTCTCACGAAATCAAAACGGGTACCAAAACTTCAACCAACGCCCTTTTTTATACGGCGGCCAACCACGACCCCCTCCGAAACCATCTTGAGCGAGTTGGCAACTATGAAGTCTGTAAGTCACTTTGCTGCTTATTTGCCAACCTTGATATCTTATTTACATAATGAATGCGCCAATTTCGAGGCAGGTAGGGTCTCAAAATTCTTCCAAACCTGAAAAACATTGACCCATGACCCTGAAATTCCCCAGGCCATTATGGCCTTATAGAACTTGATGACATCCCGGACCGGCCAAAACCCAGACACGCTCACTTCACCGAAAAAGAGCGAACCGTCATCGCAGCAGAGATTGAAAAACTGCTTTCTAAGAAGGTTTTAGAACCGGCTATTCCGGAGCCCGGACAAATTGTTTCCCAATTTTTCTAATTCCAAAACCGGACGGTACATATCGTATGATCTTGAATTTGAAACATTTCAACCATTACGTCACATATCGCCATTTCAAAAGGGACACCCTTTCTGCAATAACAGTTAATGTCACCAAAATGTTTTATGGCATCGTTAGATCTAAAAGACGCCTATTACAGCGTATACCAATTGCACCGCAAGATCGTAAATTTCTCCGATTTCAGTTTAAGGGGAAATTGTTAAAATACACATGTTTCCTTAATGGTCTTTCGAGTTGCCCACGCATCTTTACCAAAGTGCTTAAACCTGCATTAACGATGCTTCATAAACAAGGTCACGTCGCAACAGCGTATATCGCCGATATTTATGTACAGGGGGTCGATTTTGACTCATGCTCTAAAGCACTCATTGATGCTATAGCCATATTTACAGAACTTGGATTTATAATTCACCCGTCTAAATCGGCCTTTGTGCCTTCCAAAGAGATCAAAATGCTAGGCTTTCTCTTAAATTCTGACAATATGACTGTCCGACCCACACAGGATAAAAAGGATTCCATCATCTCTTTGTGTCAAGGGCTTCTTGACAAAGAAACAGTTAAAATTCGCACTGTTGCTCAAGTTCTTGGCAAAATAGTTTCATTTCTGCCGGGTGTAATTTACGGCCCATTACATTACCGCGAAATAGCCCGCGAGAAAACTGCGGCACTCAGAGCATCTAAAGGCAATTTTGATAGCAATATGAGCCTCTGTGTTCACGCACATGACGAACTCAGATGGTGAATTTCCTCAGTAAATGAGGCACTTAGAGACCTTTAATTAGGCCTCCTTACTCATTGATAATTACAACTGATGCATCTTCAAATGGTTGGGGCGCCGTGCGCAACTGAGCTTCTACAGGAGGCCTTCGGACCACCTTAGAGCGTGGCCATCATATTAATTATTTAGAAATGCTAGCCATCTTATTTGGACTTAACGTTTTTGCATCCTCTGGCTCTAATGTACACGTTCGTGTAATGACTGACAACACAACTGCTGTTTCAGTAATATCTCATATGGGAACTTACCATTCAAAACCATGCAATGATCTTTGCAAAACTATTTGGACATGGTGTTTTTCTAAAAACATTTCGTTATCAGTGGCACATATAACAGGAAAGCAAAATGTTTATGCTGATTATGAATCTAGGAAAGATGCCGATACATCTGCTGAATCGCAGTTGAATCCAAACATTCTTAAGTCTTGTCTTCGCCAGTTGCGTTCTGCACCGCAGATCGACCTATTCGCATCGCGAATAAATAGTCAAATTGACTCCTTTGTATCTTTTAAGCCAGACCCTGAGGCTCATGCAATTGATGCATTTACACTTAACTGGGGGTGTTTATGACTTTTACGCTTTTCCCCCTTTTAGTTTAGTATCGAGAGTGCGGAAAAAAGATAGAGTTAGACGGCGCAGAGGGGATTTGTGTTTTACCAGATTGGCCAACCCAACCGTGGTACCCCAAAGCCAGATAGCTGATGCAAACAGCACCGCTTGTTCTCGAGCCAAGCAAGAACCTCTTCACCTTACCGACCAAACCAGATGTTCTACATCCATTACATTCAAAGCTTCAACGTCTAGTGTGCCACTTATCAGCACCAAATTAGCTGGGTACCACCTATCACAATCTGCTTGCACAGCACTTGCTTTTGTCGTCATGGCGACCGGGAACACTAAAACAGTACAAGTACCCCCTCTTGCGATGGGGAAAACTTTTGCTCTCAAAACAATATCGATCCGTTACAACCTACGGTACAAAGTGTTATTGAATTCTTGACTTCACTTTTCGACTCTGGTGTGGGTTACAGTGCTATCAACACTGCTAGGTCTGCTTTGTCTGCAGTTCTCACTAGCGAAAATGGGCTTTCTATTGGGACACACCCACTTATATGTCGCCTTTTAAAAGGCGTTTTTGAGCAACGACCCTCGTTACCAAAACATACCACAATTTGGGATGTAGGCCGTCTCCTGGACTATCTACGAACGATCTCGCCAATAAGTAAGCTGTCTCTAAAAGAGCTCTCACTTAAAGCAATAACACTACTGTGCTTGCTTACAGGGCAGAGATGTCAAACACTTCATGCTATAAACATTCAGAACATGCAACATCTTCCAGATATGATTCGTATCACCATTTCTCAGCCTCTTAAAACGACGAAAGCTGGAAAACATCAAGCTCCGCTTGAACTTTTACAATCTCCCTCTGATATAAACCTATGTGTTGTAGCTCATATTAAAGAGTATCTCAAAAGGACAGAAACTTTACGCCATAAAAACACAGCCTTGTTTATAAGTTTCCAAAAGCTTCATGCTCCTGTAACTAAAGAGACAGTTAGTTTCTCGTTGGGTAAAAGCAACAAGGAAAGCTGCTGGCATTGACACCACGGTATTCACCGCACACAGTTGTCGCGCAGCCACCACATCGGCTGCCAAAGCAGCTGGCCTTAGCCTTAATGACATTATTGCCAGTGCTGGCTGGTCAAATGCACAGACATTTGAACGTTTTTATTGTCGGTCAGTCCAAAGAGACAATTTCGAACAGCATGTTATGTCACAGACCAACCCACTGACACTTAACCTATCCTTATCAAATTATTATTTAGATTGTTATGGTACTGTCGTTTTCAAATGACAACATTGATTACCATGAATATCGTCATGTATTCGATTTACTGAAACCCTTCGTCCCACTTTTTTGGGTTCATGATCACAGGGCTTTGAAGTCTCATGGGATTTCGTAGTGACGTAGCTGATTATAGAGAAGAATTTAAAAATTAAACGAGACTTACCTGTAAGTTGAAGTTTGATTGGAATTCTTCTCTATGATCAGCAGGAACGGAGGAATCACATGCCCACCCTTTCAGCATTTCCCACCCGGCTTGATTCCTTCGTTCCTGTCTGCTCAACATTTAGGCCTGTGATCATTCACTTTTAAGTATGACCAGTGGCGCATGCGCTCGCTTCTCATGTGATTCCTCCGTTCCTGCTGATCATAGAGAAGAATTCCAATCAAACTTCAACTTACAGGTAAGTCTCGTTTAATTTTTAAATTTTGTCGAACAAAATCCTTTGTGTGCCGAATGAAAAGCAAGGCAGAAAGAATTTAGGCCAGAAACGACTTTTAGATAATACGAAAGTCGACCTTGGCGCCACAGAGGATCATGGTTCAATTGGAGGTGGTTATTCGATTGGCTGTAGCATCTTGGCAGCATTTGATGGTAACGTCTCATCTTGTAGCAAAATATTCTAACTTTTTTTTGAGCGTTTAACCAACAACTGCGCTGATAGATGAACACAAAAGGAAACATAGTCAGACGCTATTAAGGACGGTAGAGTCGTGAAGATGTGAAGATGTACTTCTTAATCAAAAGACATAAAGGCCACCAAAGACATAACCAAAACATAGCATAGGTAATCATTACAGAAAGATATCCTAGCGTGCGACAAGGACGTGTATATCAGTCAATCACGGGAAAGCAAAACTAGGATCTGGAGCAAAATAGCCAAACCAAAGCAGAAGCAAACACTCTACTGCGGGGGATCTTCGTGCAATTCGAGCTAATGTACAAACAAAACCAAAGAAAAATATAGCAGTATAATGAGGTAATGCATGATGTCTAATATCACAACGACAACAACAACTGTTTTGTGTCCTCCGTCACAGTGGTCACAGCCGGTCAATGTTACCTATTTCTTAGTTTCAGCAATATTGCATTTCTTGATCATGCGAGTACTCGTCGTGCGCTTCAGATTAGAATTACCAAGACACAAAATTCTGCTGTGCCTATCAATATCAGATAACTTACAAATCCTAGGACCAGGGCTCATTTCCTGCATTATTGTAGGCTTACAACCATCAATCTTTTCTAATTCGTGCCAAGTGTTGCGTCAGATTCTTCTGGTGCTGGCAATTCAATATCCTAGCATGCAACAAGAATGTCTATTTCAGTCACTTACGGGAAAGCAAAGCTAGAATCTGGACAAAAATTGCAAAACCAAGGCAGAAGCAAACACTATACTGCGAGGGATCTTAGCATGCAACTCAAGCTAAGGTATCACAACGACAACAACAACTGTCTTGTGTGTTCCGCCGCAACCGGCCTATTTCCTATTGTTCTTTTCCTTAGCTGCAGCACCATTACATTTCTTGATCATAAGAGTACTGGTAGTGCGTTTCAGATTAGAATTACCATGACACAAAATTTTGCTGTGCCTATCAGTATCAGATAACTTACAAATCCTAGGACCAGGGCTCATTTCCTGCATTATTGTAGGCTTACAACCATCAATCTTTTCTAATTCGTGCCAAGTGTTGCGTCAGATTCTTCTGGTGCTGGCAATTCAAAGTCACAGCGCTTCCAGTGGCTTCATACTCCTGTTAGCAGTTGAACGTTATGTTGCTTGCATTTACAGCCTACGATTCTATACGATGATTACTCCCTCGAGAGCAAACTTTGCTGTAAGTTCTGTATGGGTAATCAGCATTTTATGTGGCTTACTAGCGCTGCAGCCAAACGTGCCTAACTACTCAGATTTTGCATTGTCAGGGAATTTACGGGCCGGATGGGTATATGTAATCACAATAGTAGTATCCACAGTGGTTCTGGTATTTGTCCAAGCTCGCCTGTGCAGGCTGTCTCGCATAAAACTGAAAGTTGTTCCTAACAATACGTTTGGTACGCGGAAAGAGAAGGATGATTTGACGAGAAGACAGTTGAGATTGGGCTTTGCAGCAAGCGTAGTTATCATTTTATATGTTGTGTGCATGCTGCCAATGGCGTGTGTATTCATCTACTCAATGCTCAATCCAACAAACGATGTGTCTGCAACAACAACAAAATATGTGCTGGGTTTCATGCTGATGAACACTTTCATTGATCCGTTTGTTTATGGTCTTGGTATGGCTGATATTCGTGAAGGAATCAAACGAGAATTTAAGAAATTGAAGCAAGGTGTCTTTAATTATCTATGTTGAAACTTGAAGGCAAAAGAATATTTGATTTTAAGCAACACTTCCTGGAAGCTTTTGCTAAATGACAGTGACGGAAATGTTATCCTCATAATTGTCTGAAATGATTCAATTTAATTTGTTTGTGTCCTGGTTTCGCGCCAAGGTGTTCGCACAATCGAATGATAGCTGCACAGAAGCACGATTTTCAGTTATTCTAATTTAGAAACAGTATAGGCTTCAATTTAAATTTTGAAGACATTTTCTTTAAATTGAATGCACACATCTGACTTTGATGCAAAATAATCCATTCATGTCTCTGGTTCGATTCTCGACAGGAGAGGTTTTTTCCAATAGACTAGAGTACCATCGCCCTGAACCGCCACCTTTCAGATGAGTATCTTTCATGTGCGGTATGAAACTGAACCAAAAGATGGAAAAAAGTTTGATGACAGGGCCTTTCTCGTTGTATTAGGTAAATCATGGATTAAGAAGGCATTGTTACCACTGCCTTCGATGCTTCGTTATTGTATACTATACTACCGAGTGTCCCCAAAATGTATGGATTTGATTGGCTCCAGCGATACGAATTTAGCTTTAATCAATGACTAACCGCTCTCAAAATGTTTCTCGATTGTTAACCTGGACATGGGTACCTCTTTTTTGGTATTTGCCCTTTGAGAGCAGAGCTATTAATCTCGAAACCTCAAATCTGCTGTCGCCTCAAAACGAGAGCTTTGGAGTTTTGGCCTAGGCAAATTCTTGAAGAAAAGCAAATAAATCAGCAATATCCTTAATAAAATGTGAAAAAACCTATTAGAATACATTTTGTTTGCGAGAAATCACCCATTGCACCATTCTTTTATGTTCCTTTGATGTTAGTTATCAATTTCTGTGCGCTTCAGGAATTTGCTAAAGCCAAACGGCCACAGCGCTGGTTTGGACGTAGAGGCAAATTTGAGCTTTCAACGTTAATATTTTAGCTCTCAAAGCACCAATATTAACAACCGAGGTATCCATGTTCAAGTTAGACTTGCCCCAAACCTATCTCCTCAGTCCGCCTTATTTTTCCCTTTTCGGTAATTCCTGGATCCGCCATTCCAACATTCCGTCAAGCCTCCTTACGGAATGCTGGAATAGCGAATCCAGGAACTACCGAAAAGGGAACGGTAAGATGGACAGAGGAGATCGACTTGGGGCAAGTCTTAACTATCGAGGATCATTTCGATTAGCCATTGATTAAAGCTAAATTCACATCGCTGGACCCAACTAAAACTGTATACTTTTTGGGACACCCGATATTGTTTACATTTTCGTTGTTAAGCCTCGGTGTTTTCGTGGTGTCAGCAAATTGCTATATAGTAGACCAGAAAAGCTAGAGATTTCTACTTTCCGCCTTTTTGTAGACCTTCATAAACTATGGTTTTTTCGAAGATTGTTCAGTTTTCCTCCATCAATTTAGGATTTGTTATATTGTTGATTTTGTCAAAACTTCCCATGAAGTCTTTCAATAAAAAAGGAAAACGCCGTAATTCTAATGATAATCAAGATATAAAAATTGCGAAAACCTACTAATAGCAAAGTTCCTGGAGTTCCCGTGTTTATCTTATTTTGATAAAAGCTAAATAAAAAGGCCAAGAAGAATAAATATTGCAAGAAAAGTGTTACATCATGTTTTCTTCAACTTTTTCCACTACATTTTCTTCGTCTTGCATTGCATCCTGGTCTTCCTCGTGCTCTGTGTCGTGCTCATCTTCCTCCGCAGTGGGCCCCTCGACATCTTCATCGACTTCTTGTTCATTCGCATCACCCCTCAAGTGCTCCAAAGCAGGTACTCTGAATCCTTCAATCCTTTCAAGGGATGTAAGAGCCTTTGCAAAGACGGAGCTGCCTCGTTTCTTGAGGACGCCTTTCATAGCCTCGTTTTCCAACTCACGTGCCATTACTCGCTCAGAGTGGCGATTGTGGAACAAGTTCTCTGCTGAGTTAGGTGTGCGCGAGAAGGCCAAACGGTGAAGCGTTTCCAGTTTCTTGAAACTCAAAGCTGAAATAAGACAGGAAAGGCTTAGCTAGAACTTCATGCTTGGTGTAAACATCGATCAAGACTCGCGCTGGACTGGATGGAACTTGTTGGCACGACACTTATGCGACCGAAGCACGCCATGCCCAGTTGATTCAGACATCCTGCCCACAACGATGCACATTGGGATTCATTCTTATCCCAACTTTGCACATTCGGATTCATATCGCCACGTTATGGCCAATAACTTATAGTGAAGAAACAATGCTTTAGTCTTATCTCAAATTAGATATCGCATGAAATAGACCAACTGACGCAGACAGACCAACTGAAGCTACTATTACCACGAACAACCTCGGATACTTTTATGTTTTTCGTTTTTACGTCTTTGTTAACCTGTTTTTTCTTCATGGAGCTGTAGACTGCAGCTCTATGGTTCTCATAGCAATGCCACGCAGGCGAACGTCCCCGCAGCCTCGTGTTAGATGGATTACGGCATCATTTAAAAAAACGCATGGAAACAAACCACTGAGAAAAATGAAAACACAAAGTGTCGCATTGCTCATGCTTAAAGTAGAAATTAAAGAGCTTACATTTTAAGAATTTTCTAATCTTCAAAGCACCATTGGCCGATGGATCTTCATAACAAACTCTAACACCGCCAGGCAATTTGTCATTGTCCACAAGGTCTTTCGGGTAATAGTTAACTCCCACCATCTTAGGTTTGACTGTGTGGAAGTAAGCAAGTTTCTGTTTTTTGCCCTGCTTTTGACGATCTGCCCAGATTTTGTCGATGAAGCCATGATGCAAGAAGAATTCTGGTGCCTCTGCTGATTTGCTACTGCACATTGTTCCATCTGGAAGAGATTAAGAGTTATAACATTGCTAACGAACACGCCTTTTTCAAGTGAAAGCTAAACATTGCTGGTCCCATCCAACCTCGTCCCCAAGTGCCTTTTGTCATATTGTGAAGAGGGCCTGGGGACGAGGTTGGGTCCCATCCACAGCGGGAAAAACCTGGTTCCCTTTGCAGATGGGACTAAGAAATTAAAGTACATAAATTCCACAGTTTGTGCCGATTTCTCGTTGAGCAGTCGCGGGTGATTGATGTTGTTGTCGTTTAGCGGATCGACGGGCCTTGCTTTAAGTCTAGACAGCAACAATACTCCGTGTCTCAAACCCTTGAATTTTCGTTTGAGCCAAGTTGGGAGGCGGAATGTTGTTGTTGGTTTTTGCGATTCCAACAAACTAGAACTAGGTGACGGGACTGAACCGCTGAATGTCCTTGTTCCTTATTACTAACTATACTAACCATCCCATACGTATTACCAATCATGTATTGCAATATGTACTGTAGACTAGATATAACAACAGTCAGCGAGTGCTGCCGATTAGTATTTGTACCAAATGCGACTGTAGCGAGGTTATTTTTTATGGAAATTAATTGAATGATTATCACTAAGGAAACGTGTATTATGTTTGAATTTACAGTTGGGTAATGGTTCAAAAGGTAAATGATTTAGAATATTGAGTTACTCTCCTCCGCCGGTTTCTAGTTCCTGGGTCCAAGGCTCTTGGTTCCGTAGTTCTGTAGTCCATGGTTCCGTGGTCCGTAATATTGAGTTCTGCATTGTCAAAAATAAACCTTTGTCGTCCATTGACGTAGTTAGGTAGTTACGTAGTTACGTTGGTAGGAAGAACTCATTATATTTTGTTGGAGAACTTTTGTTGGTTGTTGGATAAGTGCTCACAAGCCGTGCGCCCGCAAACCACAGCCGCGAGCTGCCCTGTCTACATAGGCCGACGGCAGACTAATTTTGCTTTCTGATTGATTAAGAATAGTAAGGCTGCCTTCGGCAGCAATAAATAGAGGTCCTCAGGGCTTAATGGAGAAACGCACATTGTTGGGGTGAGTAAAACCGTACTTTGCAACAAAGTAGTGTCCACTTTTATCATGGTTCCTGCAAACGGCGATACGTCATTCTGGAATTCTTGGTTTGACGTGAGTGTACATGAAACCATACAATCTAAAGTCTATCTCAGTTAAAATGCCTGCGAATTGTGACAATCGCAGTCTCTTGCATGAGTAATTTTGCGTTATCGCAAATCTCATTTGACATCTTAGGTGAGGTGAGGCAGACTTTAGTAAAGATTTGCCACTTACTAACAAAGCAATGCATTCCTTCGTGCAAATTTACACGTAACATGAGATCAAACTTCTCGTGAGTTGGCTCTCTCAAGGTAATTGCAATCTGATCAGCATCTGGTGGATTTCCATTAAATTGTCTCTTCAAGCACCCTCCACTCACTGTCTTCCATTTATCAGCCCTGAACGGTCCCGTTGTCACACATCCGTCAGATTTCCTTCCATTTCCACCATACCCTGCGGAAAGAAAATCAAAACAATTTGCAATTTCTTGTAGTGAAACCATGGGTAATTAGACACTGCTTCTATGGAAGAGCGCTGCGACTAATATGTATCTGCGGAGGAATATTTTTTGTTCTGCGGAGGAGATATCGAAAGACAGAAAGAAATAAAACGATTAATAAAATTCTTCTCCCTTTCTTCTCTCTTCGCTGCCTCCTCCGTAGAAGTCACATTACTAACAAACTTTCAAAATGGCGGGTAAAATACAGTTAGGCTCATCATTGAGCTCAATCGGTTGTTGAAGGATAGGAAACAGAAAAAGATGCTGTTATAGAATGAAATCACTCTCATATGAAGTCAATGTAGGTACACATGCGGCGTCTAACTACCCATGGTGAAACCATCTAGTCCCACAAAATGTTTACCCGTTTCTGTAGCTACTGTGGAGGATCTGTAGCATTAATTGTCCCAGTTTTACTCAGCTGCACAGGTCAGGCTTCTACTTAAGGCCCGAGTTACACGACGTCGGATTGGTTTTCACTTCGGATTGCCTTCCCCAATCCGAAGCAATAGCACTTCGCTTTTTGAAGTGATTACACGACTTCGGATTGCCTTTTGCTCCGTTTTGCGTCGCTGTTCCACGATGTCGGATTGTAATGTACTGCGCAGACAAATACCTCTCTTTCTTGTTTTGGCGGAGGGCAGAGGAGGCAAAGTGACTAGGAACGAGGTTTCGGAGTGAAAATCACTTCGGATTCATTGGTTACAATAGATGGAATGCGAAGCGAAGTACTTCGGATTGATTCTCACTTCACCTCCAGAGTGGAGTGACTTTCACTTCGGTTTCACCCACCGAAGTGCTTCGGATTGCCTCGGCGTCTTGTAACTGAAATCCCTATCCGAAGTGAAAAGCAATCCGCAGTGAACCCAATCCGGCTTCGTCTAACTCAGGCCTAAGAGTTTGAGACCTTGTTTGAGTCAATCTGACCAGTGGTTGTTGACACAGGAATGGCAAAATAACTAAGTACTTGAAGAGCACTTCCATTTTTCTCCAGCAATGTCAAATCAGGTAATGTTTGACAGAAAGGGTTCTAGCGTTGAATTTAATTTTTTCTGCATTTTTAAAAAGGTTGACAGTGATATCTTATAGATAGACAACACTATTAACCCTTTTGAAGAGACACAGAACTATTCCTTCTATTTCTAAAGTGATTCAAAACTGGAATGACTATCTTTTGATTGAAAGAGCTCGTTCATGAATCTTACTTACTTTATTTAGACTTCATATGTCCGGAATTTGGTTGTCTAAGCGAGAGAATGCCATCTTCTAAGTATTTTGGCAATTTTGCTCGACAGAAGCATTTAATAAAAACTTGACTAGGCTAGCACCAGTGGATAAATTTCGTCCTGCGGGGTACCGAACCACCAACCATCCATGCCCCCATTATTCTCAAGCTAATGTGATAAATCTACATTAGACTAAAGGCTGGACTTGCTACAAGTCTCATTTTTTTATCAAAACAACTAATAATTTTGATAAAAAAGTGAGATTTGTAGCAAGTCTAACTATAAGCTGCTCTCCATATCCAGCATTTTGAGCGCGCGGCCGCTGCAACCTCGCTGCAACCTGCGTTCCCTGATCTCTGCAAATAATCTCATTTGATTTTGGCGCGCACTTTCTTCATTGGCCATGTTGCAAATGAGATCGTGCACGATGTCAGTTTCTTGCAATGTGATTGGTTTTTTCGGTAGCGACCCCAAGCGTCTGCGACGGGAGTTGAACTTGTTCCTACTCCCAAAACGCCCAAAGATTGGCCGCTGCGATCAAATTGATCGCTAGAGTTTTATCAACTGCGCATGCTCCTATTCGGTCGCAGCGCCCGCGCGCTCAGAACGCTGGATATGGAGAGCGGCCTTTAGGCCAAGTTACCAAAAGAAGGACTCCACATCTTCTTATTATTCCATGGGTCGTGTGACCAAAGACTCCAGTCCCAATATGGAATGGTTGCCTTGGGATCCACCTCTCGCATCAAATTCTCAATTTGCAAAAGGAACCATCTGAAATACAGAAATTTGTTTTGTTGAACTGTTCTTATAATAATAATAATAATAATAATAAAGAATTTATTTAAAGTTGGATACAAAGTTTAGTTTACTCTATAAATAGGGCAACTAATTCAAACCAACTATTTACAAAAATACAATATTTACAATTTCAGCTACTTACAGATATTACAATTGCAACTGTCTCCATTCCATTGTTTGACATGTGCCACCCGGGATGTTTGGGTCAGACCATTCACTGGTGGGGGGGGCGGGTGTGCAAAAAGATTAAACCTAATTATCTTCAAAATCATATTGTAGATTTTACAATATACTTTTTTTTGTAAGAATACTATACAATTTGTCCAGCCTCGATATTCTTGAGAAATGTTCGTTTTGAGCCTGAATATATTCTTGAAGTATTCTTATTTGTTCAAATCTGATATGGTTTCAGGGGAACATAGTTAAAAGAAATTTCATGTCATTACGAGGAAATGGTAGAACGAAACAAAATATAACAAACAACGCAAAACAGGCAACTGCTGAAAAATGAGACATACATGCGAGCTGAGTCTGAGCAATAATCTTATAGTATTCTTGAAAATTGGATGATCCTGAACCTGAATATTCTTACAAACAGTATTCTTATGAAAAAAGAGTGTAGTAATTACATCTATCTGGAATCTAATTATAGAATGTGTTGCTAATTTGTCACGCTCTTTTGTTGCCAGATAACCAAATAATAGGATCATGTCGCGTAAAAGCTTCAATACTGGAAAAAACAACAAGTGGTGTAATTATTGCGAATTTAAGGATTGAAGCCTCAGCAAACTGCTTAAAAATAAAGAAAATATAACTGTCTGCCAATTTATATCAACATCTTGAAATTTTATCCCTCTTTGTTAGAAATATGACGTCTTCAATTTGAATGACATCATGGATTTGTAATTTGCCAATGTCTGCAAATATAGATAATTAAGTACATCAAACGAAAGTACTTTGCAAGGGCAATAGTTTGTACCAAGGAGGATTTCAAAATTAAAGCAAAGAAATTATGGTTCTTTTTGTGATTTGTTTGTTACCTTTACCAAATATGCTCATCTGCTGGTCACGTGACTACAATGAGACACCTAAAATTCAATTGCCAATTAAAATTTAGAAAAATTCAAGGATTCAAGGATGTTTCAACGGTTTCAACTCTCATTTCTCTTCCCTTTCTGTTTTATTTTCAAGAGTCGGTTGGTGCCCGTTCTTTGCTGTGCATGGTAGGATCATTGAACAGCCCAAAACTTACCTGTGCCACGGTAGGAATTCTTCCTTTTTGTGAATCCTGGTATTGAAATACTTTTCATGCAATTTGATCAATTTCTGGTACTTTGTTTTGTAAGGTTCCTTCGTTGAGACGGTGATGTAGGTCTGGACTGATCTTTTCTGTTCTGCGTGAGTCATGGATTCGAAATCTTTTCTGACACGGCAACAGTTGACTAAACGTCCATTCACCACTTGACATCGTCGGCCATGAGAGTCGTAATTACTGCCAGGTTTTGTCGGTCTTGCTAAAAGAGCAAAGAAAAGATTTTTTGTTCCTGTAAAATATTGCAATACATCTTCTACTATAATGCTAATAATAATGATGATTTTCTTTAAAGTTTGGTCACAATTATATAAATAGTTCTTCCCCAGCGGGAAGAGTAACTAATTAAAACCAACTATTTAACTACAAAACTGTTTCCTTTCAGGTTTCAAGATTAACTCGTTTTTCTCTTGCAGGATTCAACAGTTTTCTCTAGTTACAGGTATATTTTGGTTTTTGTTCTTTTACATCAGTTAACCGTCTTCTTTCTGCAGATTACAGTGTACGATGAGTCCGTTATTTGTTTAAATTTTAGCTATTGTCAAATTTTGTACCCCAAATCCACCCTACGGAACGTGTGTGCAGTACAGTGGTGGTGTGCAGTACAGTGGTGGTGTTCAGTACAGTGGGGAGGCATCTCTGAGTACATTGGGGGTTGGGGAGGCATCCGGAGTACAGTGGTGGGTGTTCAGTACAGCGTGGAGGCATCCAGAGGACAGTGGGAGCATACCTTGAGTACTGTGAGGGATATTCAGTGCAGTGGGGATGCATCCGGAGTACAGTGGGGGATATTCAGTACAGCGGAGAGGTATCCGGAGTGCAGAGGAGGGATACCATGATGTGTGTGGGGAGGCATCATCAGTACAGTGGGGGATATTCAGTACAGCTCAACAATTCCTCTATACATTTTCTGCAGATCACCTGATGGAAGAAATTTCTTGGCATGCTTAATAAGACCGAGAGCTCGTAGTGCCTTAGCCTTTACTTGTTCAATATGGTGATCCCATTGGAGTTTGTCATCAATTTGAACTCCCAGATACTTAGTATTGGTTATCATATTGATCTTGTGATCACCAATTTCAAAACTAGGCTTAGCGTCAGTCTGCCTTTCGATCTTTTGAATATTCGGTCTGGATCCTATTATCAAAGACTGCTTTTTGACAACGTTTAGAGACGATTTATTGCCATGTAGCCAATTCTGTAAATTCACAAGATCCCGGTTTAAATCATTCTGCAGTTCAGAAAGGCATTTCGAGGAATGCGAAATCGCAGTATCATCAGCGTACATAGTGACCTTTCCTTTTTTTAGGCAGAATGGTAGATCATTTATGTAAATAAGGAACAGAAGTGGACCAAGACAGGAGCCTTGGGGGACACCACAACTTATATCGTTAATACTAGAGGAGGTGGAATTAACCTTGCAGAACTGCTTTCGCTCCTGCAAGTAGGAAGTGAACCAATCAAGCTCTAGTCCACTTATTCCGTATTTTTCTAGCTTCTTCAGTAGGACATCATGACCTACTGTATCAAATGACTTTTTTAGGTCAATGAAAATCAAACCGGTGTATTTGCGTTATCAGTACAACTCAACCGCACGTCTGCTCTCTGCTATGATGTCTCCCCATTGTACTGAATATCCCCCACTTTACTCCAACATGCTTCCCTACACATCATTGTATCTCTCCACTGTACTCAAGGTATGCCCCCACTGTACCCCGGATGCCTCCCGACTGTACTGAGCACCCCGACTGTACTCAGAGAAGCCTCCCCACTGTACTGAACACCCCCCACTGTACTCAAGGTATATCCCCACTGTACTCCGGATGCCTCCCCACTGTAATGCACACCCCCACTGTACTGAACACACGTTCCGTGAGGTGCAATCATTCGTTTAAATCTTGAATTTTGAATAAATTCTCCAAATTAAGTTAAACACTCAGTTAGGCAACGGAGTTGTGATTTTTCAAATCAGTGTTATAGTGTTTGCAACTTTAAGCAACATTATGATTAAAGGGGCCTGTGCAAGATAGAGCCTTTGCGGGCGTGCATGCAATCAAAACAAATACTTGGCCTTTCGGTACAGCGAACACAAATCAATTTCATTCCGTTCAACTGAGCAAAATTAAGCTGATTTGCATGATTGTTATGTTTATTGTCTTTATTGATTTGAACTGAGTAAGTTACACAATAACTGATGGAAATATTGCTGAATATTTCAATACAGATTAACCAACATTGTTTAAACCCTTTATTCACAAAAAGCGTTCTGTTGTGTTCACGTTACATCGAAATACAGTCCTTTTGAAGACAAACATGGCCTGATCTTCTCTGTTGCAAATAAAGCTTGGAATTCGATCGTCATGATATGGCCAACATGCTAGCAAATCTATAGATTGTGCCTTTTTCGACCACCAAAATGTGGGATTCGTAGATAAAGCACCTTTATATTTATAAGCACCAAGGTTTGAGTTTGAACTTACTGTTTTGCTCTCATTCATCCAGAACTTATATCAACTCGGAAAAATACACAACAGGTCCATTTGCTCCCCTTTTTGGTCTTTCAAGCTTACTGCCAGTGCCAGACAACTATTTCTAATACACAAAACGGAAAACGCTGAAAACATGAAACTTGCTGCTGTGCGGTAGCCATCTTACTTTCTGATAAACAGAAAGTCGAACGTCGACGCGCAAAGGCTCTATCTTGCACATGACCCTTTAATATTTCTCTGGCATGATATATCGACGTTTCTTGTGCCGGCGGTCATAATGAACGACACTACTTTAAAGCCTGGTTCTCATATAACTTCAAACCATCGGCCACCTGCCGGCGACCCACCGGCGACCTTGCTCCGGTAGTCTAATTTTAATGAGAACACTCAGCGCCGATGGGGTGTCGACTGCCGGCGTCCTGCCGCAGTCATTCGAAAAAGTTGAGCTGAGTTCAACTTTTTCACTCTGCTGCGGCACCGACACCAATGAAAATTATATGAGAACATGAGGCGGCGCACTGCCGGCGATGCATCAGCGAATCATTTGCATTCCCTGTGATCAGGTGACCATAGCAAGCCAATCAAATACGAGGATCAGCGGGGAATGCACACTGAGATATGGTTGACGGCGCCCTGCCGGCAACATGTCGCCGATAGGTCGCTGATGGGTCGCCGATGGGTCGCCGACGAGTCGCCGGCAGTTCAACTTTTGCAACGCAGTAGTGACGCCGATGGGTCGCCGTCGGGTTGAGATTATATGAGAACCAGGCTTTAGACCCTCTTCCCTACAAAAGGAATATGTTAGAGCGTGAACTTACTGGTTGATCTCCTCCTTGACGATCTACGTCTTCTGCAGCTGCTTCGGCGTCTCCTCCAGCTTCGGCGTCTTCGCCAGCTTCTGCGTCTTCGCCAGCTTCTGCGTCTTCGCCAGCTTCTGCGTCTTCGCCAGCTTCGGCGTCTTAGCCAGCTTCGGCGTCTTAGCCAGCTTCGGCGTCTTCGCCAGCTTCGGCGTCTCCTTGCACGGCGTCTTCTTGAACGGCGTCTCCTGGCGCGGCGTCTCCTTGAGCGGCGTCTACTACTTCGATAGTAAGATGGATCCTTTTCATCTAATTCTGTGGCCTCGGTTTCTTCCAAGTCTGTGTTTGAATCTTTTGTTGTAGCTACAAAATTGATCAAGGGTAATGTAAACGTGGAGTAGACTGATTACGATGAGTCCCAGTAATCGCTATTCAAAACGAGACTATTACACCAGACCAAGACCGCTCCTACTGGGACTCATATTATTACGGCAATATTTTTGGACTGACTTTTTTCACTTTTGAACGCCCTTTGGAACGAGGCTGCTATGCACAGTCGTGTACAAAGTATACAACAAAATACAACGCCATTAGAATTTCTGCAAATTCGATTGATTGATGTTGACCAACGGAAACTCGAAGCTCAAAGCAGAGTTTCAAGGAGCTTGGCCGGACAGAACAAAGTCTTACGAACAAGAATACCATGAAAACAGTTGGCGACAATATCAAATCTTGTACGTAGGTACTATTTTGCTGCTTTCGCTAAGCATTAACTGATTTATTGTGAAGTTTTCAAATCAATGTGTTCCATTTGAAAAACTACAAATGTTTGTGCTTTTCTGCCTAGGCCCTTATCGAAACGAGGCAGTCATAGTCATTTCCAACCTCGTCTCCATGCCCCAAAAGGAATCTACCGCCTACCGCCAACCTATTTGGGCCATGGTACCGGTTGCCTAGACTGATGATATGGTCGTAGTTATCGCTATTGAAATACTGCCGGACGCTCCTAACTACGACTCATAATCAAACGCCATTATTTTGAAATGACTATGCCTGCCTCGTTTCGATAAAGGCCTAGGCAGAAAAGCACAAACATTTGTAGTGTTCAAATGAAACACATTGATTTGAAAACTTCACAATAAATCAGTTAATGCTTAGCAAAAGCAGCAAAATAGTACCTACGTACAAAATTTGATATTGTCGCTAACTGTTTTCATGGTATTCTTGTTCATAAGACTTTGTTCTGTCCGGCCAAGCTCCTTGAAACTCTGCTTTGAGCTTCGAGTTTCCGTTGGTCAACATCAATCAATCGAATTTGCAGAGATTCTAATGGCGTTGTATTTGGTTGTATACTTTGTACATGACTGTGTATAGCAGCCTCGTTCCCAAGGGCGTTCAAAAGTGAAAAAAGTCAGTCCAAAAATATTGCCGTAATATTATGAGTCCCAGTAAGAGCGGTCTCGGTCTGGCGTAATAGTCTCGTTTTGGATAGCGATTACTGGGACTCATCGTAATCAGTCTACCGGTTGCCAAAATCGTGGTATATTTGACGCCATTTTGTTTTGCATAAATTATCAGCTGCAGTTTATTACACAATTCTCTTGTCTCCATATGGAAACTGTGTTTGAAAGATTTGACAAGATTTGACACAATGTCAGCTGATTTTGATCCATAACATACCATGTAATAAGTCCGAAACAGCGAGGAAAAAGTATGAAAATGCAACGAAAAATGGCCGTTCCTCTAACGCTAATAATGCAGTGGATGATTCGAAATACTGAAAACAAACTTTTGGAGGACGTTATTTCAACCCTTTCAAAGGTATTTCATCATTAATCCAGGGTTAGCAAGTGCATTTAGTAGGAAAACGAGCACGATCCGTTTGGGCGGAAAAAGGGCCTAAGTGGAAATTTTCGGGATTTCCCCCACAGCTTTGAAACAAGAAAGGCTCGTTATTCTGCGAATTTTTTAGATAAATTGGAGATTAAAAGTTTTTTAGTGAAAGAATATGGTTTCCCGTCGATTTTTGACATGCCGCGGCCATTTACCTCTCGCAAAACGGAGTTACGACGCAAAATGGGGTAGGCCAAAATTTTACCCCATTTTCGCGGCGCCCGCGTGCAGCCCCTGGGGGCGATATTGAACCCAGAATTGCGTTATTAGACAAACAAACAAGTGGTTTCTTGTAAAATTTTTACGGTTTTGAAGTCGGGCTAGTAACCATCGAGAATCAAGTCCAAACGTAGCTTCGGATCGGAAAATTGCAACATTTTTTCTCAGCCCCCTTTTATGACGTCATAATGACTCCAACACTTCATGAAACCCCAAAATTCGGATGCGCCATGGTCTTTAACCCCCAGTCAAACCTTCATATCCCCCATGATTGCTACTGAATTTTTGAAAATAGTGATCAAATGGAGGCCATTTTTGAATGGGAATCAATAGGGATGGGCCCAAAAATGACTAAATATGGTGAATTTCTCCCGCAAGCGCAGACGGATGGGGTTCAAACCCCCATCAACTGGGGCACATTATGACTTTTACGGTATACCAAAAATCGGTTTTTCAATTTTTTGTCCCGTTTTCCCGTGACAGCCACCCAATGTTGACTGATTTTCTGCCAAGCAATAAGTCTTTGGAATTTGGAATAATTAGCAAGGCCTTTGTTTTCGAATAGCCAATCAAATTGCGTATTTGACCTGGCCGGTACCAGGGTCAGTACTGACGTAGGAAACTGGCTCTCGGAACCAGGTTGAGTCATTTCGAAATTATGGCGTTTGATTATGAGTCGTAGTTAGGAGCGTCCGGCAGTATTTCAATAGCGATAACTGCGACCATATCATCAGTCTAAACGTGGAGCATGTACGCTTGATTTTTTAATAAAAAACTAAGCTAGATTTCATTTTAGCTGGCAATTTCTAATCTTTTTGATATATTCCTAAACTCGAAATGTTTTGATAAAACCTTTTGTAACTTGAGCTTTTTACGTTTTTAAGATCCGGATTAGGTTAGGTTGGGCATCCACTCAAATGCGCGTTTTCTTTTTATAAGAAGCTTGGATTAGCACTTAGTACTAAAAGTTTCTTAATTTCGCAGGTAAATTTTGGTATTTTAGTAGTAAAAGTTTCTTAATTAGTATCTTATTTTTGGGGGTCTAAAATTGCGTTATGGCTTGAAGTTGAGCCTTCTTATCGACAAAGGGCTTGCATTTTGCGTCAATATGTCATCACGAAGAAGCCATGCACATTAAGGCAAAAATTTACCAATTTTTGCAGTCAAAACTTGATATTTACAAACGCAATGCCGCGAGAACCGCAATCTACCGACTTTTATTCTAGAAATAAAATTTTAGAGTTTCTTAATTGTTCTTGAATGTAGGACTAGAATTTCTTAAATTTTTCGTCATCGTATTACCAGTTTCTTATCAACCAGTTTCTTATTATAAATTAACGTGTACTTTGCCCTTCGCCTCGGAAAGTCAACCCTTGTTGGAGAGACTCAAATGCTAATGAGAATCCACAGAAGATTTCAGAGTCCACAACCGATACCCAAAGAATGCCAGAGAGAGAACACCTTTCAATAGTACTTCTTACATCACGAGGGACACATCCTTTGGGGGCTAAAGTGAAGCCACAAGAGTGTTTGTTTCAGGTCACGTGATTGTCTTCTGGAGGAAACTTTCTTTTCATACAGTAACAATGTCAACAGAAAAAGAGATTATTTCCCGAGTGTATGGTCACTAGACCTGAAATGGGTACAAACAACTTTCGCATTTGTCCATTATTGAAGTGTTTTGCATGGAGTAATTTTTGCGTTATCGCAAATTTCAGACATACTGCAGGAAAAAAACACCTGTTGACCTGTCAGCCTCCAACGCGACAAGATGACAAAACGAAAAGACGTCGGAATTTGATGCGCAAAGAAGCTCAAAATCTCTCGAAATTGGATTTACTTGTGACAGCTGTTGGCTTAGCTATTAGAAGATTAATAGAAACGAGCAACTAAAGAAGAGCCGTCGTGGGTAAGTGTAATCTTTTTTTGGGGGGGGGTCAACCAGGGAGCACACGAATCAAATGTTATAGACGATTTTTGCTCGTGGCCCATGGCCGAAAACCTCCAAAGCCTCATTTTCACGGACCAATCTGACGGCGAATAAGCAAAGAGGACAACAGAAACCCTGTGAAGATTTTTCTAAATTTTACCTACCTTCATAAGGGCACCAAAATTACTTAGTAAGATCTCAAAAGAAGTAAATAACATAATTCGCACTCAAAATAATGTCCAAACAGTTGCTAAAACTGTACAGTGTCAAAATTTTTTGATTGCAATAGGAAAATTAAAACTGCAAGCTACAAAAGTTACCTCCTGAGGCAACTGTTTGGAAACATGCATGTTCTCCCATTTCTGCCAAGCACAAGCAATCTGTCTCCTCATTCTTCTCATTTACAAACTTCGAACAATTTCATTTTCATTTTGAAACTATTTATGCACGGTAGCCCAGTATGACTGATTTTCAGGGGGCCGTGCCAGAAACTTTACAAATTAAAAATCTACCAAAACTAACAACGAGGGAAGGAAAAAAGTTGTCGGCAAACCATTCTACAGCTACACTACAATCATTTTCAATTCATTGAGCTATGTTGTCCAGGTTCCTATCGCAGGCATAGATTGTGGTATCATCTGGAAATGTCCGAATTTTTAAATAACAGTAAGAGATCATTGATGTAAGCAAAGTTTTAAAGTTGGAATAAATTAGCTAATTACTTTTAGCTATCTTTTTGTCATTTGTAATCCAACAATAAAGAAATTGATAATAATATTGAATGTCAGAGACCCTAAGACTGATCACAGAGGAACATCGCATGTGACGCTTTTCCAAGAACTGAATAACCAATTCAGCTCAACTCTTTGTTGTCTATTGTGAGGTAATCGTTAATTAGTATAGAACAAATGGGCGCAAGAGACTAAAGCCATGCTAAAACTAAGCACAAGAAATTAAAGCAGGTCAGCCTCATGTTTAATTTCTTGTTCTAAAGCAGTATTTGAACCATCAAACCAAAGTGGATTTATACCGGGTGAACCAGAGAAAAGTTCCCACTTTTGAAAATTCATAGCATCAAAAGTATTTCATGGATAGGGATGAATCAATATTTGCTTGACAGCCAAAAGATTGAAGTATTTTTGTGATTTTTCTTGCTTTCTTACGGGCACTAGAAAAATTGGTAAATTCAAGTTTACAAAAACGTTGTGGTTGCAAAATGACTGAAAAAGGCCTAAAATACTTGATCAAATCATAAAGGACTCCTCACTCAGAACAACGGAGAAAATGCAATTTCTCATGGATGAGAGATATCGTCTGCACATATATTGCCATGGGATTGAAAATCTTTAGTATCTATTTGAGAATATAGGTGTTATAACTCTTGAGAGACGTGGAACGCCCGTATTTATTGTTCTTTGTGATGAGAGTCATAACGATTTGATCAAGTGTTTTAGGCCCTTTTTCAGTCATTTTGCAACCTTGAAATTTTTGTAAAGTTGAATTTACCTATATTTGCAGTGCTCATAAGAAGATGAGAAAGGTCACAAAAATACTTCGATCTTTTGGCTTTTAACTAGAATTTGAATCATTCATATACACGAAGTACTTGTAGTGCTACGAATTTTCGAAAGTGGGAACTTTTTTCTGGCTCACCCGGTAGTGCAGGACAAATAGTCAGCATGATACAGTTGATTATCAACTCTAACAACATTTTGCGTCGTTGATCACTTGGCGCCATGATAAAATAGGCCTAAATCCGAGAACATGACAAAAGAAACCGCTTTCACAGCTGCCTCAGTTGCATTCAATGCATGTGTAATGTAATGGTAGAATAATTTCACACCAGTCTGAAATTCCATGTAAACGCAACACAAAACGGCAGACATTGCAAAATTTCAAGCCGATCTGAAATTTCAGACCTGCACGACTTTCTCATGTGGAGAGCCCCTGAGATTCTCAGCTGCTTTGCACATTTGCTGCATGGGGATGAAAAATGCGCCATGAAATCACTCTCTTTCTCTCTCTTATGTATCGTGTGATTATATGTGGGTAACATATGTATAACATATGGTTGTGCTGAATTGTTAAATCATGCAGGAAGACGTACGAAACATCGAGCAGCAATGGAAAGGTGTGAGCTTCCAATACAAACTCATAAATCTGCTCTCACAAGTGTGATGAGTGAGAAAAAGCTTGCACTATAAAACTCATTGTCTCTTGTACAAAATGAATATTTATGCAAGCGGTTGTTTGATTGGGGAGAGCATCTCGCCATAACATGTACAGTAATTTTTTATCAAAATTTTCTCTCTAATTCAGATTATTTCATTCACAACAAAACGATGATGGTGGAACATAAAAAGAGATAGGGAAAAGAAAACCAAATATGATGAAAACGGAAAGACGTCCTCCAAACTCAGGATTCAATAAAACAGAGAGACCTATGCCAAAAGGAGCATGGGCAAATGCTAGAGTAAGACTTTATAGCAAATGATAAGAAAACATACTAGTCAAAGAAAGGAGCAGATAGCAAAGATCTACTGAATAACAAGAGCGCCGTGAAACCAATGAATAAGCAAAACCTAAACGAGATCCTACCTTGCAACAACAACAAATACTAATCATTGGCAGGAAACATGACAGAAGACAACAAGAACATAGCC
This sequence comes from Aurelia coerulea, assembly GCA_039566865.1. Taxonomy (NCBI): domain Eukaryota; kingdom Metazoa; phylum Cnidaria; class Scyphozoa; order Semaeostomeae; family Ulmaridae; genus Aurelia; species Aurelia coerulea. Next base: position 12,412,919 of record CM076963.1, read on the forward strand.
TATGCAAAAACTGTAGCAAGAGGTCCCAGCGTGCAATAAGGACATATCGGCATCAAAGGCAGGGAAACACAACAAATACATAAAGTGCAACGAGAACATAGACAAACCAGGGGATAGAGAAGTACTATAGTAAGAACGTAGCCAAAAAAGCATAGTCAAATACCATAGTAAGAAATCCTTATTCTTATTGTGTGCTAACACTATAGTAAGTACAGGCTGTCTCGCATAAAATTGAAGGTTGTTCCTCACAATGTGTTTGGTACTCAAAAAGAAAAGTGTGATTTAATCAGAAGACAGTTGAAATTGGGTTTTGCAGCAAGCGTTGTTATCATTATGTATGTTGTGTGCGTACTGCCGTGGACTTTCCTTAATGTTTATATTTTGTTTAATCCGAAGAACAAAGACATATTGGAAGTACATGAGCCTTTGATATCCATCTTACTCCTGAATACATTCGCTAATACATTTGTTTATGGTCTTGGTATGGCTGATATGCGTCAAGGAATCAAACGAGAACTTAAGAATTTGAAGCAAGAAACAAAGGGCAGATGATTTTACGGAAAACTTTCAAAGATTTTATTGTGAGTGGTTAAATTTAAATATCTTATGGACTGGTTTTGGTCTATAGCTTCCTCCTGCCTGACAGCAGTACCAACTTTTTGTTGCACATGAGGCGACCGATGCTTTTTAGCAACGCAATAGAAATGTATAGGAAAAGCTTGACGGCGAAAAGAAGCACGTCCTGGGAATGGCCAATATTATATGAAGTCCCTGTCACACGACCACCCACTAAAGGGCTAACCTCGTTCTGAAAGTTTCTTTCCTGTCTCGTGCATGGCCTAAATGACGAATTTGATCATGAAGATATAAACATCATAATCCTGTCTGGTGAAAAAGAAATGTTGTTGTTTTAATCGCATGATGATGGAAACCAAGTTGGAAACCAAGGAGAGGAGGTTGTTCTTTATTTGCAAGAGCGCTCAAAACTGCTCATCTTGACAGCACAAGGCATTTTAATATGAGCAAATTAGAACCGGTGATTATAATATGAGGCATTTGTTTTTGGTTAAGGTTACTTATTATCACCAGACCAGTAATTTAATTCATTCAATTTCAAACAAAATAAAAGACGTTGTGTTGCAGCATAATAGGCCCATTTCAAAGAAGTTATGTATGGGAGACAAAAGTTTGTTTTCGGACAAGCCATAATAAAATTAACTGAATCTTTCACTGAACTTTGTGCACTTCTTTTTAAAGAATACTTAAAAATATTAAATTGAAGAATAAGTTGAACTTTGACACTTATATTTCCGAGTTGTGCAAAAAAGGTGCGAATCAGTTGAATGTTTTGAAAAGACTAGAACGATTTATTGGCTTCGAAACAAGAAAACTTAAAGTTTTGTTTATTCAAATTTAAACTATTGTTCCACCTGTATGGCAGTTTTCAACCGCCCTGCATAAAGTCGAACAGATACAAGAACGTACTTTACGATTCATTATGATGATCACAACAGTTCGTACCAAGGACCGCTTTCACATGAATAATCAGGTCGGCAAATATAAATTTTCGAAGTTTGTAATGATTATTGTTTCTATCGATTTCTTTTTCGTTGGATAACAAAAAATGATAGCTAAAAAATAGTCAGCTAATTAATTCCAACGTTAAAATGCATAATACAAATGTTAAATAGGAAAGATAGATAGAATATTTAAAGTTCATCAAAAGTATTCAATATAAATAAATTTATAAAACCATTCATCAAAGAAAGCCCAATTTCGGAATAAAAACGCGACGTAGCTTGCACGGACAATTTTCTCCGTGCCAATTTTTATATTTGCTTTAAACTGACCAAGGGATTCTGAATTCCGTATTGTTTGTGGTAACATTTGCCACAGTTGTGGAATGTCACCCTAGTTTGAATGAATTGGTTAGTGTTACGCAAATTGTAATGACTTTTGTTTTCACAGAAGATTTCCTGCATGAATGAAGGGCTCACGTCATTTCTAGTTTCGTACATCTCAGTCAAAATTAACTGCAAGTAAAGGAGGAGAACGAGGAAACAGATTGTGTCTGCTTTGAAGAAATAATACCTGGTGAGTCAATAAAAAAATCCTTGTTTGAAAATCGCCTTTCTCTGAATATCAAGATGATGATATTGGGAAACATTTGATTAAACAGCAGACATTTTCAAATGGACTGGACTTCAACATTTACCTGACTGAAACTGGCCACTCCAAAGGAAGCCGACACTTCCAACGGCTTTCTGATTTAAATAATCGCCCCTGTCTTTTTCAAATTGTTACTATTGTTGACGGGGGGATATTTATATCAGAAAGCCGTTCGAAGTGTCGGCTTCCTTTGAAGTGGACCAGATGAAAAGGCCACGCTTATGGAGAAACGATCGCTGTCCAAAGTAGTTGATAATTTGCTGCAGTTTCTTGCTGATAAGTGGTTGCCTTCTCCAAATAAACCCATCAGGTATGTTGAATAAGGCTTGGACTTTGATTTCTAAGACTTATCTGAAGGATTTAGACACTGGAAGTTGGAAACCAAGCGAAAACAAAACGGTTGCTGTGATATGGGGCCTGAGGAAGTTGCAGTCCTTGTCTCTTTCTTCTCTCTCGTTCTTCCGTTTTTCCTTTTGACTCCCTTGTTTCCTTGTGCTCTCTCAAAACGTGCTGTATTTATTTCACAAATAACAAACTGGAAAGGCGTAAGAAAACAACACACGCTATAGTGACGAAAGGGAAGGTATTTTCTTCTGAATAACATACTTTTGAAACATTTTTTGAATTAACTGTAAAGTGGGCTTCCTGTGCCCAGGGATGACATTTTCATCTCCCAAAGGGATAAAACGTGCCAAAGCATGTACAAGTCATTGCTATCAGGCATAGACAGACGAGAAATTTGGTCGTGATTTTATGCAGTTTTTGGAAGTTTCTTGGAGGGGCCTCCTCAAGAAAATCTCTTATAATTTCAGAATGGAGTGGCCAATTTCAGGCAAGTAAACTTTTGGAACATATTAGAATATGTTCAATATCGAAGGACATATTTGCCAACATTATTGTCTTGATATCGAGGGATCTGTGGTCTTTCAAACAGGGATCTTTTTTTACTCACCCTGTTTCAAAACAGTTGGCCTGAATATGAAATATTGAGAAGGCGATTCACCTAGATTTTGATAAGAATAAACATCATATGAAACACAGGAAACAATTAATGTTTCTGCACAGAGTACTATGCATATGTCAAGACCTTCCGGTTGACAATTCAGGTGTAGCAACGGATTAATGCCCTCACAACTCCTCTCACTGCTCAATATGTAGTTAGTTGGTTTGTTCGCACTTATTTCTTTAGATGTTGCCTGTTGCGTTTTGTTTAGTTTCCTTTTTTGCGTATCCTGTAAGCATTTAGCCAATAGGTCTTTGTAACTGCGGTGTTTACAGTGATAATAATTATTATTATTGTTATTAGTTTTGGTGAAAATTTAGAACCAACCATAGACAAATAGTTATATTGAAGAAATCCGCTTGCAAACTCCTTGCGATGTGTGCGGAATGAGGACAGCATTCATAGAAATAAATCGCATCCGGAGAGGTTGCATTTCAGTATGACTTTTTTCACTGGGGATGGGGGTAGCTTGAAATTTCATTTGACGGGTATGTCTCATTTTCCTTGAGAAAATCTCTGGTCATTATCCATAAACAATATGACATTCAAAATGTTCATTTAGTGAGCCTCGATAACTGGAACTCGGTTATCTCGAACAACTCATTCCTCGGAAAATTTCCTTTCTCAATCGGAAGAGCTTCGGTTAACGAATCATCTCGCTTTCTCCAGAGAATATTCAGTACTAGATTGCTGGGGATACGAACAGGCTAAGTTGCGAGCCTCAAGGAATCCCCCAAAAAGGGCTCCAGATCGCATGCGCAGTACTGATTTACTTCACTTACGTAATATGCAAATTAGCTTGATCGTTGAGAATAAGGGAAGAAACAAAAGCAGCGATGCGCATGACAACGTGAGCCCCAACGTCGATTCGCTCTCAACAAAGCTGAAACACAATATATCAAAACAATAGGGTCAGCACTTCATCTCCCCAACAATAGAAGCATTCAGTATATTATTGTTCCATATAGCAATTGTACGTCAAATCGAAAATGAAAGTTCGGGTATTTGTTCGAAGGGCAAATCACTCAAAAAGTCTCGTACACCTTCGTAAAAATCATCAAAAAGTCCAAAGATATTGCTATATTCTAATTTCGATTGTTGCCCCTTGGTTTGGTATTTTTTCCTCTTCTAAATCATTGCAGACAATTGAAAAATTACAAGAACGTGCTCAAAGGGTTTCTTCACTTTAACGATCATGCAAGATCGTATTACGATTTGCTTTCGAAATCGAGTAAATGCACGACGATGTAAATTGCTCGCCAAAGACGTCTTTGCATTGAAATATTTATAACACTAAATCCTTTGAACCCTCCATTTATGCAGAACATTTTTGAATTATATTCTTCAAATTTTTCGTTACGAAATCTAAAGCTTAGCCCATGTAAGGCACAATCAAAGAACTTTTGGATCCAAGAGTCTTAAAGTTCATTGGGCCACAGATTTGGAATGGCTTGCCAAATGAAATAAAGTCGGTAGAAAACTAGAAAAGTTTCAGGGTTTTGATAAAACAACGGGACCGTCCTAACTGAAATGTAGTGATTGTAAGTGCCTACCAACGTAGTTATATAATTTAGAAAGTGTGTATTTTGTTCGTTATTATCATTAGTTATGTACATTTGGCTTCGATTACTTAACTTGTATATGTTAAGAATTAAGATTAAATAAGTATTTACGTATTAGCTATTGTGAATAATCAATTTACAATAAAATTACACATACACACATACACGCCACACACACATGCTAAATTCTGAAATTCTCAAAAAAAATTCCAAATATCTTTAAAATCCTAAAAATCTACTTGTGTACTCTTGCGCAGAAGGTGTTGTGGCGCAGTGGTGTAATCCTCTGACTTTGCAGCCAGAACAGTCAGGCGGAGTGGGTTCGATACCCGGTAGGACCCCATCACTTGAGCGTCATGACAGGGGTCGCGGACTCGATTAGGTCTGCTCTATTTCTGCGATCCCAGCGCTTGGCGCTGAAAAACGCAACTTCACCTTCACCTTCACCTTCTTGCACGCTAATAAATTCCCCGAAATCTTCCTTAACAAATGGTAAAAATTCTCAATAAATTGATTTGTCAATTCTTTGGGATCGTTTTCTAATCTCTGTATGTTGTTCGTAAATCTATGAGAATGGAAATTATAAAAAAAATCCGAAAAAGTACAGAGACTTTTACTTGAAAACTTCAAACCTACCAAGTTCATGATCTTCGGAATTCAGCTCATCATCTTCCTTGCAAACGACGAGAGCGGCCAGGCCTAGCAGCGCAAAAATGAGCAGCACCTTCATCGTATCGCAAAACCAGTTGGTCTGAGCTAACAGCGACACAGCCTACTATAAAATGCCCATTTGACATTCCTTTTCCATTGAGCTTCTCTGATTTCAATGCATCTCAGTGTTGCTACGTCCCATTGTAATCTCCTTATATGTTCGTTGCTACGTTCCATTGTATTCTTCTAATTGAACCTTTGTGACCATTGTCACAAATCTGGCAAAGAAAGTTCCAGAAAGAATAATCGAACACAGCAATTTACACAGGGACCGCGCAGCGGTTTCAAAGTGGGGGGGCTGAACGGCGAGCAAAGCGAGGAAAAATGGGGGTCCGGGGGCTTGCCCCCGAAAATTTTTTTGAGACCACACCCTTTAGAACGTCGGAAAATGCCCTTTTCAGTCAAAGACTTGCCTCTTAATACGTCCATATTTATACTGTATACAGTTTGGTACAAAAAAGATTTCAATTGCCATGAAAAGAGACATCGTTACAACCAACAAAATTAACTGCAAAGCATTTCTTCTCATAAAAACTATTTACTGAAGATCTGTCAGAGCAAACGTGCCAAAGTTGGATGCCTATTCTAATTTTCAATGAAATCGTTAGCAATTTCTAGTTCAATATTGCCAGATAGTGGAAATTTGCTTGCTTCATATTTGAATGAAGTCAGGTTTTGAGACATCTAGCCATCGAGAAGGTCTCTCCGGGTCTCTCAGCAAATGCAGCAGTTGCGTGTATGAAGATATTGAAAATTCCATATTTGTTACAGTTTTTAGACCTATCTTTGAAAAAAGTGGGGGGGCTTTAGCCCCCCCTAGCCCAATGGCTGCGCGGTCCCTGAATTTACATGTCGTTCACCAGAGATCGGATTTCACCTCGAGTAAGCGGGCTGAAATCCCAGCCCTATGGTGAACACTCCCATGTAATCGGACCCTTAAGAAGACAAGTAAATTGTTGAAGGTAATTAAATATGTCCCCTCATTTGATAATATTTTTCCATTGATATCCAAAAACATACCAACGTGGATCCTTTTTTATCCCTCACCAGGTGCAGACGAGACAACTTTGGATTCAAATTTCTGCGGTGAAAAGTCATTCTTCAAACGAAAGGAGAGACAAATCTCAAAATCCAATCACAAATGTAGTGCCAGTTTCCGCTTCATTTATTGAATGACGGCACTCTGCTTCAACTGGGACTGATAATGGAACTATCTAAAAATCCGGCCAACATAACTGGAAAACTGGCGCGACCAATCAGATTGCAGTCTTCCAAATCATAGTTTACTATGTCCAAACCAACCAATATGACGTCAAAAATTCACCCTCGCTCCCAGGATTAGCCTCCTTTTAGCATCCCGTCGTCAAAGACTGATGAAAGCTTAATAAAGCTTTCGGTGTCAAAATGAAGGAACTTCAAGCGATACCAAGGGTGTTAGGACACGGATATTTTAATTACGTATTTATTTACCTTGTTTTGATCTTCGTCTTGTTTTCTTGTCTTGCTTTCTTCTCTGCTCTGTTTCCTCTTGCTGATGTAAATGCCTCGTGTTATCTGAATATATCTTCCTTGTATTCCTGAAGATATATTCAAATAACACGAGGCATTTACATCAGCAAGAGGAAACAGAGCAGAGAAGAAAACAAGACAAGAAAACAAGACGAAGATCAAAACAAGGTAAATAAATGCGTAATTAAAATATCCGTGTCCTAACACCCTTGGCGATACACAGAAGAAGTACTCATCTTGCGCTGGTAGGTTTTATTTTTCTACAACCTTAATGAAGCACGATATTGAGGCATTTTAGAATCAGTGAATCGGTAGCATGTTGAATTGGCATTAGCTCTTGGCACCTGGCGGGCTTCACAGCGAGGTTTATCAATTTCTGGCAGATTTTTAAATACTTCGATAATGAGTAGAAGTTGTAGCGATTATGGGTCCATGAAGGAGCAAAACTATGACGATTGTAATAAATCTTGAATATACTGAGCACAATCAGACTCTTTCGCTGAACTATGAAAATTTCTGACCAGACAAATTTGTTTAGTTTGGAAGCAAATCTTCCATTGTCCTTACTTGGTGATTGTATAATCTGTGAACCAACAAGCTTGTAAAAGGAGCAAACGACTATTCAAATATTTGCGACCAAAATTAAGAGAATTAAGGAACCATTGTCACCAAGAGTCCTTTGCGGGCACACTGAAATTTCAAACTGTCTGAAAATCAAATTTGGTTGGGGAACAATGGATCCACACAGCAGTTGATGGAAAGTCTACTAAAGTCGAATTATTATTCAATATACACATTTTCAATTAACGGCCTGGTTTTGAAAATTTTTGAAAATTTCTTCCGACGAAACTTTTGACAACGAATTTGAGTTCAGCAGGCAAAGTTTAGTCTGGCTGCAAATTTTCATAATCCTACTGTTCGCGATTTTGATCCTTTGATGAAAATAATTTTGAAAATCTATAAGGGATCTGACCGTGAAAATTGCTCAGGGTGTAACTTATAAATTTACAACTTTATTATTGTCATAAAAGCAAAATTATGAGCACTGAGATTATCAAAATTAGCAGCCAGACTAAGGTTTAGGTGCTGAATCTAAATCTGATGTCAGAATTTTCATATGACGCAATTTAGAGAAATTTCGAAAATTTCCAAAACGAGGCTAAAATTTCCAAAACGAGGCTAGTTTAAAAGGTGTTTTCAACTACTGCGGTGTGAATTATTATTTTCCATGCCGTTGAGGGGGTGGAATTGACCCCGCCCCCCATATGGATTAGGGTTAAGACACAGCGATTTGAAACCATCAAGAGTAGATTTCACACCTTCAATGCAACAAACCAGTTTTCACTGTTTATTTCAATTTGATTGATTGCATTTAGAGGTGTGAATTCCATTTTTCAGAAAGACAAATAGCTTTGTCTTTACGGAAATCTGAATCTTTTGTTTCCCAAAATTTGCCCTTGATGTCACAAGCATAGATATGAGATACAGTGAATCAAAGAATATCCAACCGCCCAAATGGAAATCCATCTAATTCCACTATGCTAGTGATTTGAGGCTGTAATTTCAGCCAAGGGGAATTCCATTTGGAATTCTTCCTGTGTGTCACAAACGATTAACTTTGGAGCCGCTTTGGAGGCTTCATCATTTGCGTATGTTTTTGCCCAGAAGTATCACAGAGCAATCAAATGTAGTTACACTCATTTTTTTTAATAAGAAACCGCTTGTAAGAAACGGTAGACTCAATTTTTCGAAAGCTAAGAAACATCCCTACCTGAATTAAAAAAGCTAAGAAACTTCTGTAATTTACAGTTTTAATTTTCTTATCGCACTCAAAAATGTTTTGACACTGTACAGTGAAAGCAACTGTTTGGACATTATTTGTAAAATAAAACAACTTTAGAGGTTTAATCGTTCGTTTGTTTGATTCATCTCAAAGTGCTACGGAGCAGTAAAATTTAGTCATGTATTTTTGACACAAAAGCACACTTCCTTTGAGTTGAAATAGAAACTTATGTTTCACTCAGTTCCTACCCTGACCATCCTTCCGGGATATCCCCGGGTATTTGCTCAGAAAATATTCCCGGCTCCTGGGCATTTGACTGTGAATTTTCCGCGGCACCTCTTGGGAATTTGAAAATACTAGGAGTTTTCATTTATTACAATCACTTCACTGGGAATATAGGACATTCTCAGTGCCCGGCCCCCGGGCATTAGCCAAAACAATTTGACTACTCCTCATCCCGGGGAGGGGGGCACTTGACTAAGGAAGTGACGGGGGTGTGTGAAAAGCCTCTCCTTACCCTGCACCCTGTCGCATAAAAATTTTGCCTCTAAAATACAGCGTAGAACGCAATTTTTGCTTGTGATACCCTGTCGCATATTTTTTTTACCTATTATAATACCCTGTCGCATAAAAATTTTGCCTCTCAAATACAGTGTAGAACGCAACTTTTGCTTGTGATACCCTGTCGCATACTTTTTTTACCTATTATAATACCCTGTCGCATAATTTTCGTTAGAAAAGGACACCCTGTCGCATAATTCTTACCGCAAAAGGACACCCTGTTGAGCGGCACATCCCGTCAGGTCAAGTATGGGAGTCCCCCCCCCCCCCCGGGCTGCTCATGGCTGCTCATCCTCATGCAGCCCGGAGGGATGGTCACATGGTCACAGTTGGAATTGGACAAGATTATTAATACGAACAGGCTAAGTTGTGAGCCTCCAGGAATCCCCCAAAAGGGCTCCAGATCGCATGCGTAGTAACCATTTACTTCACTTGTGTAATATGCAAATTAGCTTGACCGTTGAGAACAAGGGAAGAAACAAAAGCAGCGATGCGCATGACAACGTGAGCCCCAACCCAACGTTGATTCGCCCTCAACAAAGCTGAAACACAATGTATCAAGACAACAAGGTCATCACTTCATCTCCCCAACAAAAGACATTACGAAGTGAGTTAAGAGCCCCGCCACACCCTAACGTGCCCAACCCAACTGGCATACCCTGACTTCCACATTCTAACTGGCGCACCCCGACTGGCAAACCCCGACTGGCACATCCTGTAATTTAAAACCAAACTACAGCACCTATTAATAGCGTGCACTTAGTCTGGAGCTACGATCATTCTCTAACCTTGAGGATTTCTTTCTGTTTGTCAGCTATCAGCAAACCCGAATCACATGCGTGTTTCTCTTATCTCATAGTTGCGTGGCTTCCACACAAAGAAACACGCCTTCTTTGAGGAGACAAAATATATGTTTGTGGCCAAGAATCTGAAATGCCTCAGTTATTGATAACAATCTCAGTGACTAACAAAGTCCACCGACATTGAAGGTACCCAATAACATTGAGCCAAAATTTTTAACAAAAGTCCCACAGATAACTGCAAAGGTTAACCATAAATAAAATTATAAGAAATGTTTTCGTTTGGGTAAGGGAATGTTTTACGACTTTTTCTTATTTATGACTGCTTTACGCACGATTAATATAAAGCTGATAAAAGCTGAAAAACATGATTGACAAAAACGGGGAGATTTTGCAATTTGAAAAATGTTTGCAAATCTTCAATCCAAATGGACAAAGGATTGAGAGTTAAAGACGAGTGAAGAACTTTGATTTCGGACCTTACGATGCATCGCCACAGAAAATATTCTAAATATGAACCAGCTCTACTCTCAAAGCACCCAATATCAACGAACAAGGTTGCTATGTTCAAGTGAACTATCGAGCCCGGGGGGGGGGGTACTCCCATTGTGGGTTGACAGGGGGCCCAATCAGTGGTAAAGAGGGCCAAAGCAAACATTTTGAAAAATACCCTCAAATTGTAGTATCTTTTTGCAGAAACCCCTAAATGGTAGTTCGTGGACCTAAAGTTGGGCTTTTTGGTAGCATCTAGTAGTGGAATTTTTCTGCAGTTTTTCGAAATTTTCTTTGTAAAAACTGATTGAAAAAGCAAGAAAACTTCAAAATTCATTGATAATTATTGCAGCAACGACCATATTGCCAGGCGGAGGAGCTTACTGAGTTGAAACCTTACAACTGGCTAGGAATCTTGAAGTACCCCCAATTGGTAGCATGTGTTTGACAAATAGGGCCATTTGGTAGCCATTTGGTAAGACGCTCAAACCGACTGGACTCCCTGTTAGGCCATAATGGGAGTACCTCCCCCGGGCTATCGAGGAACATTTTGCAATTGATTAGCCACCGGTAATGCTCAAAATATGGTTTTCGAGGGTGTAATTTCGTAATTGTCTCCAAAGAAATGAAATAAAGCTCATCTATTAAATCTATTTGGTCATTGATGCAAATGCGCAAAAATAAAATTCAAAAATCAGTATAACGATCAAATTTTTGAGGATTTTCTAAAACTTCTCAATTTGATTGGATCACCGGATAGCTGTAGACCCAGTTTACCACAGGGGGGGGAGGGGTTCTTCCAAAGTAAAGGTACCTGGGGATGTGCCGCGACGAAGGGTATACTTTTTCGGACTCCTAGTCTAACCAAGGGTATAGTTTTTGCAACTTTGGCCTAGCAACGGTCTAGCCAACGGTATCATTTTCACATTATTGGTTTAGCGAACGGTCATGGTATCATATTTGGTACAAATTTGACAATATCGGTCTAGGGAATGGTCAACTTGGTCTAGCCAAGGGTGCCATTTTCGTAAAATTAGTCTAGCCAACAGTACCATTCTGAATATTTGCAGCAGACCCCATACCCAAAGAGCCCTCCACGTGCAATATGCATTTTTATGAAATAGGATGGCTGGCTACAGGGAACAAATAAAAGGGAAGTCGTATAGTTAATTCAATTGCTTTCGAAGGTCATGTATTGTATCAAATCGTGACATATTGCTTGCTTCTTCAACCATCAGCACCGACAACCGTAATAACATTACCTTGATCGTGGTGTGACACACATGATATCGTTTGATTGACATTTTCTTTCACGGTTACCCATGATTCCTTGCTGTGTGTAAGGTGTGGCTCAAACTTGGCTGATTCAGCCTTTCACCGTATTCCATGACCCTAAAGATTGAACCAATCAGGCGCTCAGGTCTATTCTCAAGACACATGACTGCACCGTGGAGGGTCCTGAATGGTGGAGTCTATCTCAGTATGTGGCGCAATTGGTCAATCTTTTCGATAATCTTGTCGTGTGCGTGATTTTACTGTGAAAGCAATAATCTAATTCCAGGGGAATCCACCTTTTCAGGGCCCCCCGTGACGTGCCGCATGCCATGGGAATCGAGTACTAAACTGGTTGGTCAATAAGAGTACTTCTATATTGAACCAATAGATTTGTGGATTTTGTGGCCACATCAAAGTTCCGCGGGGAGGGCCTCCCGCGACGTTTCGCATGCCGTGTGAATCGAGTACTCATTTGATTGGTCAATATGTGTCCAAACTTTGTCCAATCTTTTTATTGAACCAATCAGACTTGAGGATTTTGTGGCCACATCAATGAGGCCCCCTAAGGGATCTCGGGCTCCGAGTCTCCGGGGCATATTTCTATGGGCTCCGGGCTCCCAAAGGCAAAATTGTCGTGCTCCAGGGCTCCATTGCAGACTTTTCAGGGCTCCAGGGCTCCACTTCTTAAAATTAGTCAAAAAATGATTTCGTCAGTTTTAGCAAGCCGCGTAGTGCCAGACTGCACTCGTTGTTTCTTGAGCGAGAAAGTGCAGTTTGTGGTTTAAACTGGATATGCGCAACTAAAACTGATAACAAGCACGAGTCCCCTAGAAAATACCAGATGTCTCAAAAATGTATACAAATTTGGTTGACTCCGAATTTAGCTTTAACCAATGGCTAATCACTCTCAAAATGTTTCTCGATAGTTACCTTTAACGTAGATACCTCGTTTGTTGGTATTGGTGCTTCTTGAAAGCTCAAATTTGGGTGCACTTGCCAAGCCAAAGCTTTTGCCTTTTGGCCTAACCAAATTCCTGAAGCACATCGAAATCAAGATCGAAATTAAGAACTGAAATTAATGAAAAATTAAGAGACTTTCCAATAGGTGACTGGGGGGGGGGTGACTTCTGGAAAACAGAATAAGACAAGATCCAACATTGTTCAAATTTCATCAAGGCTATCGTTGATTTATACGCTGTGCCTTAAGAAATTGCCTAGGCCAAAAGGCTAAAGCTCTGGTTTGGAGGAAGAGGCAAATTTGAGCTTTCAAGATTAACTTGTCTGCTCTCAAAGCACCAATACCAACAAACAAGGTATCTATATTCAAGTTAACTATCAAGAAACATCTTTAGAGTGATTATACATTGATTAAAGGTAAATTCACAGCGCTGGATTCAATCAAATCCGTATACATTTTTTGGGACACCCGGTACTTTGGGTTATCTTGGTATTGTTTTTGAGCTTTTGAGCTTTTGGGGTTAATGCATCTTGTGAAAAACGGGAAGACCACTCTATCGATGATGGCATCTTATTCTTTCATCTGCTGAAACCAATAAGTTCCTTCATACAACTGTAAGAGAAGCTCAAGAGTAGTCAAGTTTTCGTGGGCAACTATGTGGTCCACAAGGCACGATGTCTTCTCAATTACCTCATTTATAAGACTATTAAACCATCCATTTTAGCACTGTTAATTATAGAATCAGGGGATGCCTTCTACGCTAAATTAAAAGATATCTCTTTGACAAATTTTTCTCACGCTCTGACTTATAGAATGACTGCCACTGTCACAAAATTATAAAAGTTTCCTTATCGCTTATGGCAAGTATGACATTAAGTGATGCATTCTGAGCCAAAGTAAGGGGCTTTCTGAGCCAAAGTAAGGGGCTATGATTCAAATGTCACTTAATGATTTTTGGTGCAAAAGGGAGTACTGAAACAACAATCAAAATAGGCGAGGCCTATGTGAAAGAAAGTTCAGAGGAAAATCTTCTCGGTATAACCTTTGATAAATCACTTTCTTTCAAGCAACACGTCAAGACTGTTTGCAAAAAGGCCAGCCAAAAACTCCACGCTCTTGCTCGAATTTCACGATACATGGACACTGAAAAACTGCAGCAGTTAATGAGGGCGTTCGTTTTGTCCCATTTCAGCTACTGTCCTCTTGTTTGGATGTTCTATGATAGAGCTTTGAATCATAGAATAAGTCATATTCAAGAAAGGGCATTACGCATTGCATATAAAGATTACGAGAATGATTTCGGTTTTCTCCTGAAGCAATCTAAATCGGTGCCAATCCATGTAAGAAACCTACAGTTGCTCATGACTGAAATTTATAAAACAAAATGCGGTCTGAATCCACCATTCATGAAGGATATTTTCATGCAACGAAATATTAGGTACTGCCTAAGGCATGGTAATGACGCTCAACTGCCAAAAGTACGAACTACGGCCTTTGGAGTTGAGTCCATTACTTACCTTGGAAATAAACTGTGGCAGCATTTGCCGCAAGAACTAACACAATTAAACAGCCTTCCTATGTTCAAAAAACGAATTAGATGCTGGAATGGTGGAAAATGCAACTGTAGGCTTTGCAAAGTATATATCCCGCAAGTTGAGTTTCTAACATGATAGATTTTAACTCTGATTTGTCCTGTAATATATATTAATTTTAGTTTTATTGTAAATTATGTATATTGTAAATAGTAGGCCTTAATTAGCTGCAATTTAGCTATTCATTTTTTAGCCTACTTTAAATAGATATTTAATAATAATAATAATAATAATAATAAAAGGGGCTTGGTCCCAAAATTTTCCTGTGGGCAAAACCTCATGTCAATGCCCCTTACTTAATTTACCCTGGCCACACCACTCCCTTGGAGGTCTGAAAGTAGATTGTTTGCGACAGTGGCGTGGCCACGGGGAGGGGGTATGTGGGGCAATTGCCCCCCCCCCCCCAACTTTCGTCAAAAGAAGGTCCTCGAAATTCCTCTAAAACCGAGGAGAAAATAGCTGGATATAGGTTGAGTAAGAAATAAGAATTTTCCGAGAAAGTAAAATCTTCCATTTTAGCACTGGCAAGCGTGATATTGGGAGATGCATTCTAAGCCAAAGTAAAAGATCTTTTTTCAAAAATTTTCCTCGTGCTCTGATTCATAGGATAACTGTTCACAAAACTATCAAAGTTTTCTTGTCGCTAATGACAAGCATGATATTGGGAGATGCATTCTACGCCAAAGTAAAAGATCTTTTTTCAAAAATTTTCCTCGTGCTCTGATTCATAGGATAACTGTTCACAAAACTATCAAAGGTTTCTTGTCGCTAATGGCAAGCATGATATTGGGAGATGCATTCTAAGCCAAAGTAAAAGATCTTTTTTCAAAAATTTTCCTCGTGCTCTGATTCATAGGATAACTGTTCACAAAACTATCAAAGTTTTCTTGCTGCTAATGGCCAGCATGATATTGGGGGATGCATTCTAAGCCAAAGTAAAAGATCTTTTTTCAAAAATTTTCCTCGTGCTCTGATACGGTTCACAAAACTATAAAAGTTTTCTCTTCGCTAATGGCAAGCATGATATTCGGAGATGCATTCTAAGCCAAACTAAAAGATCTTTTTTCAAAAATTTTTCTCGTGCTCTGATTCATAGGATAACTGTTCACAAAACTATCAAAGTTTTCTTGTTGCTAATGGCAAGCATGATATTGGGGGATGCATTCTAAGCCAAAGTAAAGGGTGTGGCCCCAAAATTTTTCCTGGGGGCTTTGCCCCCAGATCACCTCGTTTCACTCCCCTCCATCTAACTTACCCTGGCCATGCCACTGGTCTTCGAATATAAATCTCCCTGAAAAATTATCTGTTTGTCAATTTTCACTGCAAGTTCTGATCCTTTTACCAATATTGTTTACAAAAAAGAATAAAACTCCTAGCGTATAAGGATTGAAATTCTAACTGAAAGATTTCCAATCATAAGTAAATGGCCAGATTTCCAGAAACAATGTCCCGAAGAAACCTGAAAACTTCAAGGCCACATCAATGCTCTGGTGGGAGAAATGGTGAATTGTGCACTCCTATGCCATTGTCATGGCCTTCTGTTTGTGGCAAACCACTTTTTTTTCTTAGCAAAATGAATGGAGTTTAATCAAGGCTTGACAAGGGGAGATACGAGAGGCTATCAAACCTGGGCGTGGCAAAGAACTGCTTGTCATTGGTTGTCCTTTGCATTTTACTATTACTCATGTTTCCATGCTCTAACGAAGATGTATCTTGCTTGAAAATGAGAAATGAGCTGACGTTTCTTGTTGGGGAGATGAGATACGGTTTGTTCAAGGAAACTAATATGTCCACCCGTGCAGTAGGTCAATGTTCATGCGCAGTAACGTTTTGGGTTGGAACTCTGACGGGCGTATAAGTATTAATCTACCGCACGGGGGGGGGGCACAGGCTAGATATCCATCAGCTATTAGGCTATATACAGCTGATTTGGACCTTCGGCGCTACGGTTTTCAAATATTTCTCCGAGTACTCCTTTACCAGCTTCTTAATGAGGATGGATTGCTGAGTTGGAGTTTAATACGTTGTTTTGTGAGTACATTGCTTGTCTTAGACCCCGTTTACACGGTAGCGGATCACTTCTGATCCGATACAAAAAGTGTTGCGGATCAGCCTCCCGTTTACACGAGGTCGAAGTGATCCGATACACTTCTGCTCCGCTATCCGCATCAATTTTGATCATGCTACGAAAGCAAACTCGTTTTGTGTCGGATCACTTTTGTATCGGATCACTCTTGCTCTGCGCCGTGTAAACGCAAGTGATCCGCATCAATTTTGATTCGGATTCATTACGAGGGTATTTTCCATACAAACGAGGTTTAATCATAATTGCAGTTTGTTTTGAAATTGTGTACGTTGAAAGGAAATCACTGAAAAGCCGAGAAAATCTTGAATATGACCCCGTCCTATTTCTATGGTGACCGCTGATCCGCTACCGTGTAAACGAGACCGTGATCCGATACAATTTTGATCCGCTACCGTGTAGACGGGAGGGTGATCCGTAACACTCTGATCCGCAACACTTTTGATCTGCTACCGTGTAAACAGGGTCTAAAACTCAGAGAAAGGTCATCAAAATGCAAATTTAACACTTGCTAAAAGAATATTTAACAGTATTGATAAATTTTGTTGGGGAGGGAAGGCTCAAGGGCAAATTGCCCCGAAGTGTCTCAAAAGTCTGATGGCAAGTCTTGTGGGTAGGGTCTCCAAGCCGCTTCCTATGAAGCGAATTCATTGGTCCGTTTTGACAAAGGAAATTCAGAACCTCTTGCTGGAAAAGAATTTTTGTGGCAAGCTTTACAATTAGAAGTATGGTTTCCAGAAGCACGCAGTTGAATATAGCAACAATGGGGTATTGGTCAGTGTTGATAAAGGAAATTCAAAAAATAACATCTGAAATGAATTTTGTGGCAAGCTTTACAATGAGCTGTATAGCGACGAGATGCACACAGTGGAAAGTACCAACAATGAGATACCTCTTAATTAGAGAAGAAAAAACAAGGAGTGTCAAATAGTTGGGTTTCGTCGATTCTAGCTCAAATCCACTGCTGTAGAGACAAGATGAGGGCGTTGTTTATTCTCGCGGTGCTCTGCCTCACCACCTTAGTCTTTTGCCCGGGGGGGGGGTACTTGACTAGGGAAGTGACGGGGGTGTGCGGAAAACCTCTCCACACCCTGCACCCTGTCGCATAAAAAATAGGCCAAAAGTATACCCTGTCGCATAAAAATTTTGCCTCTCAAATACAGTGTAGAACGCAATTTTTGCTTGTGATACCCTGTCGCATAAAAATTTCGCCTCTCAAATACAGTGTAGAACGCAATTTTTGCTTGTGATACCCTGTCGCATAATTTTTTTTACCTATTATAATACCCTGTCGCATAATTTTCGCTAGAAAATGACACCCTGTCGCATAATTTTTACCCCAAAAGGACACCCTGTTGAGCGGCACATCCCGTCAGGTCAAGTATGGCAGTGCCCCCCCCCCCCCCCGGGGTCTTTTGCAGAGAAGATGATGATCGAGATTCTGCAGAACGTAAACTAGGTAGGTTTGAAGTTTTGTTATGAATATTGAAAGATATTTAGTTACTAGTCATGTTGTTTTTAACTGATTTAAATTTTTTGATTTGCAGACTACCAAGATACATTAAAATCGAAGACATTCGGACGATCAAACTTTCGGACAAATTTTATCCGAAAGTTTAATTGTCCGATAGTTTTAGATTCTTTGAAAGTAAAAAACGCACATATATCTACCATGCTACTGTTAAAAAGTTAAATACTGTCATCGGTGATCCTGCTTCCAAAGTGAGTTTCCAAATTGTTTATTCAATGTAGGTACCTCTTCTTTTCGCCTGCATCTTGAAAACTGCTTTCAGAACTATTGTTGAATATTGTTGATGCATTTATATAGTTAGTTTAAGTTGGAAATGATTAATTAACATAGAATGACAACTATTTTTAATATAGATTTTGGCATTATGCAGAAATGGTTTGTCCAAAAGTTGTTTGTCTCTTTTCCGAAACTTTTCCGTCCGAGAGTTTTTGATCTTGATGCAGGCGTCAAATCTGAAAAATTGCTTTATTTAATTTTTACTTACCTCCTACCAGCATAGGTTTTCAGATCTAGCATAGGTTCCAAATCTTTAAAAAGGCTGGTGTAAAACTGAGTGACCTATTTCTTTGTACTGAATGACTTCAAAGAAACGTTTGCTATTTCTCTATAATTCTACCGTTGGAATTTTCTGAAATCTTTAATATTTTCAGAGTTGGAGTGTTTTCCTTCTTTTTCATAAATTCAAGAAAAATTTTCAAAAAAAGTTAAAACCATCGTAATTTCTAAACCATTTGACGCAACATGAAGTAATCTCGAAGAAAACCATATAGTTTATGAATGCCTACAATATGGTATCAAGCAAAAGTCTGTCATTCATCTGGTTTATGATGTAGAAATTTGATGACGTCACACCCTCAAATGAGCTGAAATGTAGAATACGCTGTAATTTTGAAAAACATTCAAAATTTCTGGAAAGTCCAACGGTAGAATTTTAGGTAAGTATCTAAAGTTTCTTTCAAGCCATTCAATCAGAAGAAATAGGTCATTGAATTTTACACCCACCTTTTTACGCCCAGTTAAAGATTTGGAACCTATGCTAACTTCAGGTATTTTGCTACAATCTCATTTTGGCTATTTCTACTGACGACCCTAATTTAGGCAGAATTTAGGCTGCGTTTCCATTACTCCGTTTTCGTATGAGAACGGAGTGGAATGTTTCTGCTTTGGCCTTGCATTTCCATTTAAAACCATCAAAAAGGGAGGCTTTTGAAAACGCTGTTCAAAGTGGAGTGATTTGAAAGCAGAGACGTTTGTTTTAAATGGAAACACCGAAAGCGGAGTCATTCAAAAGCGTTGCAACAACAGCAACCGACCTGGCGTCAAAAAGCAAGGTAAAGGAAATGTCTGAGCAAAGGAAAATGAAAACGAATGAAAACGGAGTAATGAAAGCACCTCCGTTTTCGTGCCAGGCCTTCTCGCGAAAACGGAGCAATGAAAACGGTTCAAGATCAACCGAGAACGGAGTGATTTGAAAACGGAGACCACGGGAGGTCGAGAGTGCCCATGACACAGAAAGGCCTCCCTTAAACCCAGAAATGTGTACTCCCTTAGACTCCTCCGTAGCTACCCCTCTTTCAGCTGACAATCATGCTACTGATGCCAGATCTACATTAAAGTTGCTAAGAGTAAGAAACATTGGTAGGGTCATTATAGGATACCTAAATATCAATTCTGTTAGAAATAAATTTGATGCACTCAAAGAAATTGCTTCACAAAGTTTAGATGTATTGATGATTGCCGAAACAAAAATTGATGCTACTTTTCCAACGGGGCAATTTGCCATAGATGGATTTGCAACTCCCTTTCGATTAGACAGAAATGCAAAGCTTACTGGTCTATGTCCGAAGTGATATCCCTTCGCATCAATTAAAGTCTTTCAAATTTTCCGATGGTATCGAATGCATTAGTTTTGAAATAAATTTGAGGAAAAAGAAATGGGTACTTTTCAGGTTTATCGACCACCAACCCAGTCTCAAGATCATTTATTTGAAAACCTTGGTCGTGCGATCGACCACTACAGTGAAACTTATGAAAACTTTATGCAGCTCAAAAATTTCTTGGACCTTTATAGTCTTAAAAATCTTGTCAAGGAACCAACGTGCTATAAATCTCATACACCAAGATGTATAGATCTTGTACTGACAAACCGAAACAGGAGCGTGCAACAAACTACCACAGTTGAAACTGATATATCAGATTTCCATAAAATGGTTGTTACTATCCTTAAAATTACTTTCCCCAAACAAGGACCAACGGTAATCAACTATAGAAATTATAGAAAATATAATGAAATTGCTTTCAGGAATGATCTTCGAGAGGAATTAGGGAAAATAGAGCCATTGGACTTGAATTACAGTTCATTTGAAACTACTTTTGATAGAGTTTTTTCTCTCCATCCTTCGCAGAGGTTTTCCCCACTCTCCTATGCAGTGGTAGTGGGGCAATTTTTTGGGCAATTTGTTTCGGTGTAAACACTAAACACGGGAAGACTTGGGCAAGTCCATAGGAAACGCTGAATTTAGAACAAGCTTTACGTATGATACATCGAGTTATTCCTATCCTAATATATCATTCCATTCGTGATAGATCGGTTTGTTTTCCTTCTGTGTCTACCTCTCCTGCGAAGGCGCCATTTTAATCCAATTGACATGACTTCAAGTAGACTCATTATTACGGCAATATTTTTGGACTGACTTTTTTCACTTTTGAACGCCCTTGTGAACGAGGCTGCTATACACGGTCATGTACAAAGTATGCAACAAATACAACGCCATTAGAATTTCTGCTAATTCGATTGATTGATGTTGACCAACGGAAACTCGAAGCTCAAAGCAGAGTTTCAAGCAGCTTGGCCGGACAGAACAAAGTCTTACGATGAAGAACACCATGAAAACAGTTGGCGACAATATCAAATCTTGTACGTAGGTACTATTTTGCTGCTTTCGCTAAGCATTAACTGATTTATTGTGAAGTTTTCAAATCAATGTGTTTCATTTGAAAACTACAAATGTTTGTGCTTTTCTGCCTAGGCCCTTATCGAAACGAGGCAGTCATAGTAATTTCAAAATAATGGCGTTTGATTATGAGTCGTAGTTAGGAGCGTCCGGCAGTATTTCAATAGCGATAACTACGACCATATCATCAGTCTAAGACTTGGGCAAGTCCATAGGAAACGCTGAATTTAGAACAAGCTTTACGTATGATACATCGAGTTATTCCTATCCTAATATATCATTCCATTCGTGATAGATCGGTTTGTTTTCCTTCTGTGTCTACCTCTCCTGCGAAGGCGCCATTTTAATCCAATTGACATGACTTCAAGGGCCCTGGAATAATTATGCCACTCAAGTGTGGTCCTCTCTTTTGTAGGAGTTTCCGTTTGAGTGGCATAATTGCTCTGAGGCCCTTGAAGTCATGTCAATCGGATTAAAATAGCGCCTTCGCAGGAGAGGTAGATACAGAATGAAAAAGAGTCGATATATCACGAATGATACATTAGGATAGAAATAACTCGATGTATCATACGAAAAATTCATACGTTTTTCGATATAAAAAATTTATATTATCATATTATTATTATTAATATTGTCGAGTAATTGAGTCAAGAGGGAGTTTTTGAAGGAAGTCCAGGGATTCCAAACAGGTGATGTATTAGAAAAATAAACTTAGTCTCTTTTAGATATCTAAATATCAATTTTTGTTCTTATCTTCTTACCGTAAGCGCCCTAGATTTGACAAGCCTTGCTTTTCTTATGACGTATATGTATGACAGTGCTACTATACCGGGTGAGTCAATAAAAAGAATCCCTGTTTGAAAAATCAAAATTCCATGAATATCAAGATGATTCAAATGGACATCAACATTTCCCTGACTGAAATCGGCCACTCCATTCGAAAACTATGAGGAATTTTCTCCAGAAAGCCCTTTCGAGAAATCTTCAAAACAGGTTAAAAACAACGACCAACATATTCCGAGCTTTCTGCCTTATCTCAATGAGTTCAACCATTCTAACATGTTTTATCTTCTTTGGAAGATGAAGTCGTCCGGAATAATGTTGTTTTGCCCCCAGGGATGACTTTTTCATCTCCCAAAGTGATAAAACGTACCAAAGCATGCTCCAGTCATTGCTAGAAGGCGTAGGCATATACGAGAAATCTGGTCGTGATTTTATGCAGTTTTTGGAAGTTTCTTGAAGGGGCCTCCTCGAGAAAATCTCATATAACTTCAGAACGGAGTGGCCGATATAAGGCAGGTAAAATTTAGAATATATCTAAGCATGTTCACTTTTGAATGACATATTTTCCATCCAGGGGCGCAAATGAGGGGGGGTGTGGGGGGGGTGTGACACCCCCCAATAATTTCAAAACTCGGTCCCAATCGCGATAAAATCGGTCCCGATCTGGCTCTGAACTTGAACCTGAATTTTTCAGGACTTCAATACTCGAAATGCAAAGATTTCTGTATTAGCTGTCAGAGAATGGCTGGGTTCAGGTAAGGGATGCCTTCTGAGCCAAAGTAGAGGATGTTTCTTCAAAAAATTTTCTTCGTGCTCCAATCTATGGGATAACTGTCACAAAACTATCAAAGTTCCCTTGTTGCTAATTGTAAGCATGATATTGGGAGATGCATTTTCTTCATGCTCCGATTTTTAGGATAACTACCGGGTGCGCCAAAATAAACTATGCACGTTTGGCAGGCCACAATAAATCATACACTGGACCGATTTTGAAGATTTATGACTCATTCGTTAGCAGAAAGCCAGAATTGGATACCGGGTTTTTTGCAAATTTTTTCTTTTTCAGCTTTTAGAGCTAGAAGCGAGTTTCCTAAGATTTTGTTTTCGAAAACACTGAAGACGATCAAAAAGCATCGATCAAATTTTCTAAAGAATCGACATGAATGGACAAAGAGAAACTTTTTCGTGGTGATTTGCGATCTAAAAATCGACCAATTGTAATCTGCTGTACGAGAGTTCATACTGAACCCCCAAATCCCCCTGAAAACGTTTTCTCTTTGTTTATTCATGTTGGATCTTTTAAGATTTGATCGACGTTCTTTCATCGTTTTCAATATTTTCGAAAACGAACATTTAAGAAACTCCCTTCTCGCTCTAAAAACTGAAAACGGAAAAATTTGCAAAAAGTCCTAGAATCTAATTCAGGCTCTCTGATTAAGTCATAAATCTTCAAAATCGGTCCAGTGCTCAAAATATTGTGGCCTGCCAAACGTGCATAGTTTATTTTGGCGCACCCGGTATCACAAAACTATCAAGGTTTACTCGCTGCTAAAGGCAAGCGTGATATTGGGAGATGCATTTTAAGCGAAAGTAAGGGATGCTTCTTCAAAACTTTTCTTCGTGCTCCGATTTATAGGATAGCTCACAGGATAACTATCACAAAACTATCAAGGTCTCCTCGCTGCTAATAGCAAGCATGACATTGGGAGATGCATTCTAAGCCAAAGTAAAGGATGTTTCTTCAAAAATTTCCTTCGTGCTCTGATTTATAGGATAACTCAAAGGATAACTGTCACAAAACTATCAAGGTTTCCTCGCTGCTAATGGCAAGCATGATATTGGGAGATGCATTCTACGCCAAAGTAAAGGGTGTGGCCCCAAAAAATTTCCTGACCCCTAGGCCCATGCATTTCACTGCCTCCCTCTTAATTTACCCTGGCCGCGCCACTTATTGATTCCATATGAGCAAGCGCGTGCATGCCTAAAAACATGCCTATTCTGTGAAGCTTTGACTGGATCATTAAGGGAAGATGGTTAAGATGCTAGCCAGAGACAAATTGATGTCGAAAACTGTTTGTTTAATTCTGTTTCAATCGTTGGGAAAACACTGTCTGTTATAGTTGTATTTTTGGTAAATTGTGGCAGATAGGAAAACTTTATTTTTCATACATTTGCAACAACATTTATTTCGCAAAAATCGGTCCCACGTGGAAGAAACTCGGTCCTTTGAGCTCACACCCCCCTCAAAAAAATTTGCATTTGCGCCCCTGTTTCCATCACTGTTGTCTTGATATCGAGGGATCTGTAGTCTTTCAAACGGGGATTCTTTTTTTTACTCACGCCGTATCATAGTAACATTATTATTAGAATAGAAATGATGATGATTATTATGATAATGAAAAGGATGATTGATTTGATTTCATATATTTAGGGAGGGTAGCCCTTCAGCAAGTGCTGATTTTCGAGGGGCCCTCCATCTACGATACAATACACGTTTTTTTTATAAGAAACTTGGATCAGCACTTAGTACTAAAAGTTTCTTAATTTCGCATGAAAATTTCGGTGTTTTAGTAGTAAAAGTTTCTTAATTAGTTTCTTATTTTTTTTGGGCCTAAAATTGCGGTATTGTTCGAAGTTGAGCCTTCTTCTCGAGAAAGGGCTTCCATTTTGCATTGACATTGTCATCAAGAACAAGAAGCTATGCACATCAAGGCAAAAATTTACCAATTTTGCAGTTAAAAGTCAAGAAAAGACGAATGTACCTTTGTTAGAGAGACATAAAATACGAGAGACATACAGAAATAAATTTTTAGAGTTTCTTAACTGTTCTTGAGCGTAGTACTAGAGTTTCTTAAATTTTTGGTCATCGTAGTACTAGTTTCTTATAAACCAGTTTCTTACAAAAAAAACGTGTACAATGATAATACAAAGGAAAGAGAAAATCTATTTACAATATGTCAAAGTCTAATTAATCTATTAAAAACAATGTTAGAAATAATGATCAGTGTTAAAATCAATTTACAGGGTATCTAAAATATATTATCTACACAGCAGTCTACGCTAAATATGGCTCTTGAAGGCATTGACCGAAGATGCCTGTTTAACCTCAGTTGAAAGGCTGTTCCAGCTTTTTGCACCCCTGAATGAAAAGCATTTTTGTCCATTAGCGGAACTTTTCAAAGGCAGCCTTAAGTCAGAGTTTGTATTTCGAAGGCTACGCTCGGTGCAATCAGCTTTCTTGGTGAAAAGATTGCAAAGATAGGTAGGAGCAAGGTCGTTGATGCATTTATAAACCATTAGTTTCGTCTGTCTATCTATCAGCTCCTTTATCGTATGCCAACCTAAACTTTGTATCAAGGGTTTACTTGGAGCATCGAACTGACTATTGGTCACGACACGAGCTGCTCTGTTTTGAAGTCTCTGCAATTGTAAGATGTCGGTGGAATTGCAGCAACCCCAAACAGAACAACAGTATTGGAAATGAAGATCCACGATGCTGCTATAAAGAGTCTTCACAACTCCAGCAGGAAGATACTTTTTGGCGTATTTCAAGAAGCCGATAGCTCGGGAAGCTTTCGCAGTGACTGGTTTTATTTGCTCCTTCCATGTGAGATTTTCGTCGATTTGAACACCTAAGTACTTAGTATTACTTGCAACTTCGACTCTAGTCTCTAGTCTAGTCTGATGATTATGATTATTATTATTATTATGATGATGAATAAGCTAGAGCTGATATTTATGATTATAATAATCATGACCTAATTCATTTCTTAACTACAGAGGAAGAATTGATTAACTCTGAAGAAAACGAAATCGATGAGGCAGAGAGAAAAGACCCACGTGGTGGACGACATTCGAGACGATTCCGTCCATTCAGTCGACGAAACAGGAGTCAAAGACGCAATACTTACAGTGGAAGTTCAACAGGTAAGTAAAAACTAATAGACCTGTTAGCTATTCTACAAAAGAGCCTGGATCGAGCGTTTTTTTAAATATATTTCAAGATGCGATATTCGATCGAGTGGCGTTAGAGATTCTATCACTATTATGCACATTCGAAAATTCTACAAAGTGTAGCAAAATATCGCTCGATTCTGATTCTTTTCAGAATAGATAAAAGGTTTATTGCTGATACAACATTCGCACACTGACATGGCTAAACCATGGGTAGTTAGACACTGCTGGTGTGCTTCTATGGAGGAGCGCTGGATAATATGTATCTGCGGAGGAAATATTGTTTAGTACTGCGGAGGAGATTTTCGTTCTTTCGATATCTCCTCCGCAGTACTAAACAATATTTCCTCCGCAGATACATATTATCCAGCGCTCCTCCATAGAAGCACACCAGCAGTGTCTAACTACCCATGGCTAAACCAACCTGGTTAGATTTCTACTAATCAATTGCACTGAATTTGTCGGATTGACCAAGTAGAATGCAATATACGATAACCTGCTTTAGTTTAAGTTGATTTAACTTACAATTTCATTTACTTTTCATTTTAAATTATTTAAACACAAAATCCCTTCAGCCTACAACTGAATCCCGGTGGGGGGGGAACTGGATTTAATTTTGTACGGGGGTGTGCCCACAAAAACTATTTTTTTACCCTGCTCCTGAATTTTTTGCTCCAAATGATGACCTATTCTAGAAAAAAGTGATGAAAAGTATACTCCAAAACATGAAAATTGGACCGAAAAGCGGCCCGATCTAACAAAATATCCCATTTTGGCATGTTTTGACAACCTGCTCTAGAAAAAATAGTCTGCAGCTGCAGTACATAAAAGAATGTTTCCTTGATTCAAGAAAGTTTAACTACCTGAACCTTTAAGTTTAAGTGTGTTTAAGTGTAAGTGTGTTTTTAGATTATGGTTATCACAACTCAATATAGGTATGAAACTACCTAAATACACTTTCCGCAATAATCTTCATGTTTAGAGTAAAGCAAACGATCTGGTAAATCTGCTCAAAGCTGCGAGAGTCAACGTCTGTTGGCATATTTGTCATGACAACTTGATCAACCAATCAGAGCGCACTGTTTGAGTGCTGCTCCCCCATATTTGGTTTTTGGCTTTGTCTGCACTGCAAATGCTGCTCTCTGATTGGTGCTTTACAAAAGTGTCCAAGCGAACACTTAGATTATAAGAACAGCACAATTCCTCTGAAGAGATCTTCAATTTCTAGTCCTGGCCTGGCTGCAATTACATAGACGCAATTATGACTCCCAAGGCAGACGATGTAAAATAGTGAGAGGACGCTTAGTCAACTGCTGTCGTGTCAGGAAAGATTTTGAATCCATGAATCATCATGAACAGAAAAGATCAGTGTAGTCCTATATTACAGTTTCGACCACAGAGCCTTACAAGACAAAATACCAGAAACTGGTCAAAATGCATGAGAAATATTTTATGACCAGAATTCACAAAAAGGAAGAATTCCTACCATGGCATAGGTAAGTTTCCCGGGGGGGGGGTACTTAGTATATTTTGCTGACGCCATGTGCACTCCTTTCCGGGTATCGTTTTTGCCTCTTTTTTCTAACGCCGGGTATCAAAAGAAGGCAATTTTTCTAAAGCCGGTCGTCAAACGTGTTATTTCATTGTTTTTCGACGAAGTTTTACGTTTAGGGATATGCTTTTCGCCGATTTTTTCTAAAGCCGGCTATCATTTGGAGGGAAAATTTCTAAAGCCGGGAGAAAAATTTTTTTCTTGGAGTGCACCCCCCCGTACAATTGAAAGTCAAGTAACCCCCCCGGGGTAAGTTTGTTACAGGGTCCCTAAATGCACAAGTAATTGTACGGGTGTCCCAAAGAAATATTCCTGTTTGAACAATCACTGGAATAGATGATTGTGCTAAAGATGGCGGGAGGAAATATTCACCAGGATGCATTGCGTTCTTATTTTTAATCCAAAACGATTCTATAGGAATTGAATTAAAGAGCGTACCGATCTTGGTAAAAAGTTCCTTGCCGCCATCTTTAGCGCAATTATCTATTGATAGCCTGCGTGTAGTCTAGACTACGTGCAGTCTTTGCTTTGTGTAAAATTGACAGAACGAGAAAATAGAAAGACTGCGCATTTTTTAGCAATTATTCGCATCTAGATGAATAAATCCATTGTGATAAGAACCAATTAGAACCTGGTTGGAGACTTTCCAAACTGCAACATAATCAGTCTACGTAGCGTCTTTTTTGTGTTTGTTTGAAATTGAGCAGTTTGATAAAACAGATTACGTTCATTGATTTCAGTTTGCTGAGAAGTGCTACATTTTCGGGACACCCCCCGGGGGGGGGGGTTACTTGACTTTCAATTGTACGGGGGGTGCACTCCAAGAAAAAAATTTTTCTCCCGGCTTTAGAAATTTTCCCTCCAAATGATAGCCGGCTTTAGAAAAAATCGGCGAAAAGCATATCCCTAAACGTAAAACTTCGTCAAAAAACAATGAAATAACACGTTTGACGACCGGCTTTAGAAAAATTGCCTTCTTTTGATACCCGGCGTTAGAAAAAAGAGGCAAAAACGATACCCGGAAAGGAGTGCACATGGCGTCAGCAAAATATACTAAGTACCCCCCCCCCCCGGGGGACACCCGGTAGTTTGAGAGGTGACGGGGCTATTGTTAAGGTAGTAGTATCAATAGTTAGGCCAAAAATCGTATGTATGCTGGGTGTCCCAGAAAAATGTATACACATTTGGCTAGGTACAGCGATGAGAATTTAGCTTGAATAGATTGCCGATCAAATTCAAAATGTTCCTTGGTAGCTAACTTGAACATGGATACTTCATTTATTGATAGGTGCTTTGAGAGGGGAAATATTGATGCTGTTATCTTTTGGCCTAAGCAAACTCCTGCAACACATCGAAATTTAAAGCTAAAATTAAAGAAAATGAACAACATCACTATGGTATTTTGGTGACCGCAGGGTAGGCTAATGATGAGGCATATTTAGATTTCGAATCATCATCATGCTCCCGTGTTCATATCTACAACTGGTACCACTTTCACGCATTCCTCGCAGTTAAATGTCAGATCACGTGCTTACAGTCCATATCACGTGATAACTATATCACAATCACAATGGTCGACTTCTGGCAAACCGAATATCTCATGATCACGTTTACTACAATTCTGTCAAGGATGTTGTTTATTCATTTGCTGTGCTTCCCAAGAATTGCTCAGGCCAGAACGCCAAAGCTCTGGTTTAGAGCTGACCGGAAATTTTTTTTAACTTTCAGTATCAATTTTTTAACACTCAAAGCACCAGTATTCGGGTGTCCCAAAATGATGTATTATCATTTAATTACTTTATGTCCATAACCAATGAACCGATCTTCAAAAACTTTATTTTTTCCGATTGCCAAAAGGCTAAATTGTATTCGAGGATGTTGGTTGTGGTTTCATGCCGATTTTTTCAGATATTTTCATGTCGAAAAGAAAATCGATAAACCTTCATATTTTCAAGCCTTAGATGGCATGAAAAAGAAACGGCCTACCTTTCCAGTCAACATTTTAGATGTAATACAAAAGCCCGAACTTATATGTCATTCAGAGAATACGAATTCAGTTGATACTGAAATCAGAGAAAAGTCAGAATACAAATACGAGTTCAGCCTATTGTATCACATCTAAAATGTTGACTGGAAAAATAGGCCGTTTCTTTCTCATGCCATCTTAGGCTGGAATTTGAGCGGGTTTATCAGTTTTCTTTTCGACTTGAAAACATCGCCGTAAAACCACAGTCAGCATCTTTAAATACAATTTAGCCTGTAGGTAATCAAATAAAACAAAGTTTTTGCAAATCGGTTCATTGGTTATGGATATGTAAGCAATTAAACGATAATACATCATTTTGGACACCCGGTATTTTGAAGTTAGCTATCGAGGAACATTTGAAGTTGCAGAAGCCACTGATTAATGCTAAATCCTTAAAGCTGGACCTAACCAAATCTATATACTTTTTTCTATGACATCCGGAAGTTGGGGTCTCTTGCCATCAAATTTTAGGTAGGCATTTCAGCGCGCTACTATTGAGCAAAAAACATGATCGGACAAATCAAATTGGCTTACAATAATAATAAATTGAAATAATCAAATCAAATTTTTAGATGGTTCCTGTTGCAAATTGAGAATTTGATGCGAGAGGTGGATCCCAAGGCAACCATTCCATATTGGGACTGGAGTGTTTGGTCACATGATCCATGGGATAATAAGAAGATGTGGAGTCCTATTTTTGGTAAGTCCTATTTTCTGTGGGAGAACTGTTCAATTACTTATCCTTTTTGGCACACCTGGAATACATATGTCATGAGAAAATAGTGGATAACCCAACAAGGACAGATTTGGTAAGACAATAGCACGAGTTGGTTTTGATTGACAACACAATTCAAAGCGATTAGCGATCGTAGACAAAGGAAATTCTCTCAACCAGTAGTTCAAAACAAGCAAAGCCGCAAAAGTTTCTCTGAAACCCAGGTAGCTAGCTCGCTCGTTGTGCATTCCAGCAATTTTTTTGGGAGCAATGTTGAGCATAGATCGAAAGAAGTAGGATATATCTACACATCTGGCCAGGCATATAATTTATTGATTCAAAAGCCGATTGGGAGGCGATTCAATTCTCCTATTTTTTGGGTGTAATTAAAACACTTACTGCTCAGCTTCTGAACCAAAGAAATAGATTTCCCGAGGTAGATGTGTAGATATATCCTTCTTCTTTCGATATATGCTCATATTTGCTCTTAAAAACAGTTTTTGGAATGTACAACAAGCGCGCTAGCTACTTGGGTTTCAGAGAAACTTTCGCGGCTTTGTTTGCTTTGAATTTATTGTTGAGAGAATTTCCTTTGTCTGCAGCCACTAATCGCTTTGAATTCAGGTGTCAACAAAAGTATCTCATGCTATTGTGCTACGAAATCTGTCTTTGTTGGATGACCCAGTATGGGGGCTGAATTACATAAAGCTAGTTTTATTCACAAATGTTTATGAGATGTTGATGTTGTCCATTTCAGAGGTGCCCCAAAGAAGGCAAATGGATGTGCTAGACCTATGAAAGGGTGCCTTCCTTTGGTAATCAATTCTTATTGAATGTTCATAAAGGATCCATTGCTAGGGCTCATCCTCGTGACACCCCGTTTAAATGTCCCAGCCCCGATGAGAAGTCAGATCTTCACCGGGGTCCTAGTGATGGAAAAGTAACGTCAAATTTGCACCAGGGAGATTCAATTTTTATCGAGGGCAGCATAATCATTAGGCGGGGAACTGTATTTACATGGATATAATTTCTCACATTTCTTCCCTAGGGTTTGCCAATTTGCAACCGAGGTGTCACTTAGACTTGCGATGTGATTCCTTGTATTTGTTCAACATTTTTAATCTGATCTTTTATTTCTCTCGATAACCATCTAACTCAATGAGCGATGCTCTGAGACTTATGTAATGAGTCTAGGTTTCACTTATAAGGCGTTTTGTATCGAGGAGATTCACATCTTTTCCGGGGACAGATTTTGCTTTTCATGGCACCAAAGTCGACATTCGTATTATCTGGAAGTTTTGGCCTAGATTCTCTATGTCTTCCTTTGCATTCAGCCCACAAAATATCATGCTTGACATTGAGTCTTTAATTAACAAATAACTGTATTCTTTACAGGCTATGGTGGAAATGGAAGGAAATCTGATGAATGTGTTACAACGGGACCGTTCAGAGCTGATAAATGGAAGACAGCGAGTGGAGGGTGCTTGAAGAGACAATTTAATGGAAATCCACCAGACGCTGATCAAATTGCAATTGCCCTGAGAGAGCCAACTCACGAGAAGTTTGATCTCATGTTACGTGTAAATTTGCATGAGGGAATGCATTGCTTTATTAGTAAGTGGCAAAACTATCCCCCCCCCAAATTGTTTGCAGAGCCGTCAGTCAGAAAGTGACAAATGTTTATCACAGAGCTTGCTTGCTTTGTGTCTAGCATCTGAAATTTTGGAGAAAATGCAGGGCGTTTAACAGGTCATATCTAGGTGACAAACAAGTCAAATAAGGATGTGTTAAAGACTGAATAAGTTGTATAAATTCGATTTGTTAAAATCGGTCGTTTATTTTCGCATTTATGTGCGATTTTGTGATATAGCTATTTTTAGTGAAAAGTATCTTGGGTGCGATTTTTGTGATATAGCTATTTTTAGTGAAAAGTATCGTGGGTGCAAAAAGTGTTCTTCTTCTCAATAATGACAATGAAATTGATAGTGCTCAGGTAACAACAGTTTATCCTAGACTCACTATATAGTCCCAGTTATCGCAATAACAACAACAACAACAGCGGCAGCAATTACAGCAACAACAACAACATCAACATTTTTTCAACAGTCTATCAATAGCGATAATCAGTGTAAGTTTATCCTTGTGTATTGTAACACAATATATGCCTTGTTTCAAGTTTTCATAGAGAAACAGTATGCTTGCCACGATTTAGAAGGTAACACGTGCATGCATATGAGAAGACATACTTTAGGAATCTTTCGAAACACAATTTTACTATAATCACTCGTAAATAAAAAACAAAAAGCTCGATTTTGACCAAACCAATTTTCATATCTAAGTTAACCTTTCTTCTATGCAATGAACTTCAAAGAAAAGAATTTGCAATGTAAGCTGCATCAATAAAAATTGGTAAACGTCCCACCCTTTTTCTGACTTTCCCGGTAGTTTGTCTCAAACTAGATGTCACTTGAAAATACCTGCGAATAAGAAAAATTTGAACGTTTTGCATGAATATATCATATATCATATCATATCATTAATATTTAGGCACGATGTCCTATCAGCCAATTACAAAATATTAAAAAAGGAAAAACTACTTAATGAAATAGATGTTTGAAAACCTAATGGGCTGCTCTTCCTAGGGGTCGTGCTTTAATTGCCATTGAGGTAGATGAATACGGCCGGTCCCCCACAGCCCCGCAACACCCCCGAAAGACGGTACCCCACAGGCCCACTCCGGTCCAAAACGGACCTGAGTAAGACCCATAAAGCACCGTCCCCGAAACATCGCGAGGCCAGGGAGACCAAAACGCACTCACCTACCTCAGCTCCTGAGGAGTTGTTTTACTTCCTTTTTGAAGCCGTTTAAAGAGGGTAAGTCTCTATACTTTTGTGGGATCTCGTTCCATGCTGTAGCTCCTGTAAATTGGGAACTCTTTTTGGTAAATTCCAATCGAGGTTTAGGCAGATGCAGATTTTGGCTATTCCTCGTTGAATAGCTTGAAATCTGGGACCTCCGAGTAAACTTATTTTGCAAATTGTCTGGACAGTTTCCATGAAGGATCTTATGTGTCATAACTAACCTGTCGAATATGATCAATTCTTTGACAGGCAGCCAGTCACAGATCCATCCATCCTTGTACTTTGCCTTTTCAATCAGAGTTTTTGCTCTTGACTGTAGTTAAGTTTGCGTTATCAAAGATCTTTTTTATGTATACATTCCATTTAAAATTTGCAATGCATGATTACTAATTACTATATCTACAGCTAACGCTACCCTACTACAGAGACGATACCCCAAGGAGTAAAATATTTTGTCTACCCAGGGGTCATAGCATAAAAAATTAATAAAATGACAAACAGAATTACAAGTTAAGGCATCTGGCAATCAAATAATTACGAATGACGATTTAGAAGGTCTAGAACCAAAAAAGGCAATGTAAAATATATTATTTGGTTGCAAACTTCCTTAAAACACTACATAATTACAAACAAACATGACTATTAAAAATCTTACGTGGCACCTGAATTGAGACAGACTTTTGTATGGCATGGTATCAAAACGGTAGGGTTGGCAGTTTTGAACGCCTTCTGAACCTTTTGCTCCAAAAGACAGATGGTCTGGAAGACTTTGAAAAAATTGGCCTAATATTTCAGTCTTATATTTCAGAATTATGTAGGTTTCAATTCAGAACTACCAATCCAGCACACCATTAGAGATGTTGAGGAGATGAGTTTATTAAATAATATGCGGTTATTAAACGATTACGAGGTCAATGCTGGAAAATATTGGGACCGCAGACGGACCGAACGCAGTGAGGTCTGTGCAAGGAACTAAGGTCTAAATATTTTCCAGCATGGATCGAGTAATCGTTTGATAAAGGTTTTATTATATGGTAGAACCATTTGAGAAAATTATTTACATTATTATACTTTTTTATTGTGTTTTTGATCCTGTGCATCACTGTAGTTGGACGTTTAGATGTCAACTACATTGGCATTTTTTCTTGCATGATTGCAAGTTCGTCTTTAAAGTTTACAGCAAAGAAGCCTTCGAGGAATAAGCTAAACTTTGGCAGACAATTCTTGCGGCCTAAGCCTACACAAGAAGCTCCTCCCTTGCTGTTGATTTTTAAAGCAATGCCTGGACCAATACAGCTTCGAAAAATACCGCTTTTGCGGACCGATCAAGAACCAATCAAATTGCTCCGTTGCGGGTCCGAGGAGCCGTATTTTCGAACGCCATATAATACATCTGATGACTTCATAAGCTCAACCAAGTTGAATTTAAAAATCTCTGTAACCTTAAAGATAACCTATATTTCAAAGAAGTTGACTGTAGAATTTCAATGCGAGGCGCAAATGTTTCAAAAAATTCTTAAAGGTTGATCCCTTGGGAGATCTGTTCATTTCTAAGATAGATAATATCCCATACGAGATAGATCCCTTTCCATATGAGATAGATCCCTCGTACTGCCAGCTCTACGATAGAGAATCTCCCACTTGAGACTGATCCTTGTATTGTTACCTCTAAGCCCTTCTAAGATACGAGATTCTGGGATTCTAAAAAGCTATCAGACTTTACAAGATGCTTGAGAATTTTTTCAAAATTTTCAGAGATTTCATACATTTCCTATGATTTCTAAGACTTTTTTGAGATTCTGAAATTTTCAATTTCAATCTTTAAAACTTCTTTTTCCAGATGGAACAATGTGCAGCGGCAAATCAGCAGAAGCACCAGAATTCTTCTTGCACCATGGCTTCATTGACAAAATCTGGGCAGATCGTCAAAAGCAGGGCAAAAAACAGAAATTTGCTTACTTCCATACAGTGAAGCAAAAGATGGTGGCAATCAACTATTACCCGAAAGACTTTGTAGACAATGATAATCTTCCTGGCGGTGTTAGAGTTTGCTACGATGATCCATCGGCCAATGGTGCTTTGAAGATCAGAGCATTCTTGAAATGTAAGATCGTCTTTCATTCAATCTATCCCCATCACAGATAAATTCATGTTTTATGAGAAACATCCATGAGCGTACGAGCAGGGGGGCCGGGGGCGGCAGCCCCCAGCGTTGGAAAATTTTCGAAAATCATCCCCAAACCTGGCTAAAATCTGCCCTTAGTCGGGCAAAAATGTTGGTAAACGGTTGGATTTTTATCGAGCAGCCCCCTTAGAATTGTTCTTCCCGTATGCTCATGGAAACCTCTAAAAAAATTGAGAAACTGTATCATATTGCTAGACTGATAACCCAAAGCCCTTGTATTCCTTCTGTACCTTACTCAACGGGACTGATTATAAAGTGCTAAACGAGAAGAGCCTGCTTAGGCCCATTCTCAGCTATCAAGCTTTGAATCACATTCATGGAATTTGTTGAATCTTGCTAGCTGACTGCCACAATAATTTCTTGTATGTAGGACCTAAACCGTCATTGGTGATACTGGACATGCCGCTCATGTGGGTGGGTTCACCTTGCGTTCTCAAATCGATAAATTCATACGCAAGGGTCAGACACTTACTGATATTCATGCCCATGGGTTGGAATTCTTAAATATTCTGTCATACAAATGGGTCCTTTTCTCACAGTCCAGATGCAGGTCGAATCATGTTCATAATGAAGTACTCCCCAAATAGTATTAAGTATTCAATGAGTCTCTGCTGACCGAAAAAGTGAAATCATCACGTCAAAGGGCACAGGGAAACAAAGGACTGTGGATATCTGATTGGTTTACTCGGCGGTCTTCAAATCAGTGAGATTAATCTTCCTGTACTGCCTTTTTTCAGCTCTGAGTTTCAAGAAACTAGAAACACTTCACCGTTTGGCCTTCTCACGCACACCGAACTCAGCAGAAAACTTATTCCACAATCGCCACGCTGAGCGAGTAATGGCACGTGAGTTGGAGAAGGAGGCCATGAAAGGCATCATCGAGAAACGAAGCAATTCCATCTTTGCTAAGGCCCTTACATCACTTGAGAGGATAGAAGGATTTAGAGTGCCTGCATTGGAAAAGTTGCGTGGTGATGCGAAGGAACAAGAAGTTGATGAAGAAACTGAGGAGGAGGATGAGCCCGACATGGAGGAGGACCAGGGAGATCAGGAAGACGACCGAGTTGAAGGCGATGAGTATGACGTGGAGAGAATCGAAGAAGAAATAATGTAACACATATTTCACCACTTTTTACTGTTGGTCTATCTCTTTAATCTTATTTATACAACAAAATGTTCAAATTTTGCAGGGTACGTATGTATTGTAACAGTGTGACGTGTCTTTCTAGATTTATTACCGGAGTCCCTTGCTTCCCTGCAGTAAAACCTGTTCAAATTGAGTAGGACTCGGTTAGAAAGTCAATGTTCTCCCTTCATCAATGTACCGGGAAAAACATAATCATGATTACAAAGGAGAAAATGGTGCTCATGATAACGATCATCAAGCTATCTACACTAAGTAATAACTGAAAATAAGCTCTAAGGTATTTCTGCCTAGTCTTCAGAGTTGTTTTGATGGTAAAAGTTCACTTTTTCTACCGCATTTAGCTGCCAGTTTCTGAGTTTCACCACCAGCAAATCGTGCACATTTTCCTCTTGCAACAACATTGTCAACAAAAAGAGTGCAAAAAGCTTCAATGATTTGCTACATGCCAGCCATCGTCAAATAGCTTCGAATCAATAACAAATGTATGACTTTGCCACGCTCAAGAATGGCTAGAGCTGTAACATCCAACGTGGCCAGAACGAACGATTTCGTGATGTCCTCTTCGATAACCAAACCATTGCTCCCAACCCGGGGGGGTAACTCCTATATGTAGCTGAACGGGCACGTGCCGCCCATAAGGATGGGTTCGAAAGCTTCAAAATCCCTAAATATGGGTCTCAAAATGCAGTGATTCCAATAGAAATGGGTTAGTTTTACTGTCCTGAAACCTTAATAATGGGTTTTGGCGAAATGATATTGATATTGGGAGATGCATTCTAAGCCAAAGTAAAGATCTTTCTTCAAAAATTTTCCTCATGCTCTAATTCATAGGATAACAGTCACAAAACTATCAAAGTTTTTCTTGTCGCTAATGGCAAGCGTGATATTGGGAGATGCATTCTAAGCCAAAGTAAAAGATCTTTCTTCAAAAATTTTCCTCATGCTCTAATTCATAGGATAACTGTCACAAAACTATCAAAGTTTTTCTTGTCGCTAATGGCAAGCGTGATATTGGGAGATGCATTCTAAGCCAAAGTAAAGGATCTTTCTTCAAAAATTTTCCTCATGCTCTAATATAATTCATAGGATAACAGTCACAAAACTATCAAAGTTTTTCTTGTCGCTAATGGCAAGCGTGATATTGGGAGATGCATTCTAAGCCAAAGTAAAAAGATCTTTCTTCAAAAATTTTCCTCATGCTCTAATTCATAGGATAACTGTCACAAAACTATCAAAGTTTTTCTTGTCGCTAATGGCAAGCATGATATTGGGAGATGCATTCTAAGCCAAAGTAAAGGATCTTTCCTCAAAAATTTTCCTCATGCTCTAATTCATGGGATAACTGTCACAAAACTATCAACGTTTTTCTTGTCGCTAATGGCAAGCGTGATGTTAGGAGATGCATGCTAAGCCAAAGTAAAGGATTTTTTTTCTAAATTTTCCTCGTGCTCTAATTCATGGGACAACTGTCACAAAACTATCAACGTTTTTCTTGTCGCTAATGGCAAGCGTGATATTAGGAGATGCATTCTAAGCCAAAGTAAAGGATTTTTTTTCTAAATTTTCCTCGTGCTCTAATTCATGGGATAACTGTCACAAAACTTGAGAAAAATTGTTGAGAAAAATTTTCGTCCTGTCAGTGTTTTAAATACATTCTCTAAAATCTATGAAAAAGTCATGAAACAGCAATTAGTTGTCTATCTTGACACTACGCTCTCGGTTTTCATAGGCGCATATAGGAAAGCATACGGCACGCAGCACGTTTTGATAAGACTCCTCGAAGACTGGAAGACCAAACTTGACAATAATTACATTGTAGGTGCTTTATTGATGGACTTGTCAAAAGCATTTGATTGCATCCCACACCATCTGCTGATTGCGAAGCTGAATGCGTACGGTGTGGATGAAAATGCCTTGGTACTAATCTATTCATATCTTAAACGGCGTGAGCAATCCGTGAGGATAAATAATACATACAGTTCCTTTCAAACAATCTTATCTGGGGTCCCCCAAGGCTCGGTGTTAGGTCCTATTCTTTTTAATGTATATATAAATGATCTTTTTCTGTTTATTAAACAGGCAAACGCCATATAATTATGCCGACGACAACACGCTTGCTTGTTTCTCTAGGACTCTACCAGATTTGGTGCGAGACTTAGAGGCAGAAGCAGGCGTTGCACTAGATTGGTTAAAGGAAAACCATATGATTGCAAATCCATCAAAGTTTCATGCACTGTTAATTAAAAAAGACCAGACAACTACCAGTGGTGAGAAAATAAGTATTCAAGGAAAAACAATCATGTCTGAAGATTCAGTCAAACTTCTCGGGATTCAACTAGATTATAAACTAAACTTTGATCCTCACATCGCAGTACTTTGTAGAAAAGCTGCAACTCAACTTAATGTCCTAAAGAGGCTTCGAGCTTATATTGGTTTTGATGCGAGAGAAGTCCTTGTTCAGAGCTTTGTTTATTCTAATTTCAATTATTGTCCTTTAGTATGGCATTTTTGTTCAGCTAAATCAATGCATAAGATTGAGAAGGTACAAGAACGTGCACTTAGGTTCCTTCATAATGATCATGTCAGTTCATATAATGACCTTCTACTGAAATCAAAACGATGCACCATGCATGTTTACCGACTTAGAGCTATCTCCATAGAAATGTTCAAGACTCTAAATGGTCTGAATCCATCCTTCATGAAAGATATTTTTCAAGTTAGATCCTCTAATTATTCATCGCGAAATCCTAATAACCTTACTCATTACAGACCAAACCAGGTTACTTTCGGTGCTTGCAGTCTCAAGTTCTTAGGACCGCAGGTTTGGAATTGCTTACCAAATGAGCTAAAATCGGCTGAAAGCCTTAATATTTTCAAAAGGTTAATATCACAATGGGATGGCCCCACGTGCAAATGCAACGCCTGTCGTTTTACTGTAAATAATGTACAAACCGTTTAAAAAAATGTATTTATTTTAATTTAATTACTGTATCCATCGATTTTGATTAGTTTCCATGTACATATGTACATAGTAGACTAGATGATTTTTTTCAATCGATGTAAAATAAAGATACAACAACAAAAAACTAGCAAAATTTTTCTTGTCGCTAATGGCAAGCATGATATTGGCATCCAAAGCCAAAGTAAAAGATCTTTCTTCAAAATTTTTCCTTGTGCATCGTGCTCTGATTCATAGGGTAACTGTCACAAAACTATCAAAGTTTTCTTGTCGCTAGTGGCAAGTATGATATTGGGAGATGCATTCTAAGCCAAAGCAAAGGACGTGGCCCCAAAAATTTTCCTGGGGGCTTTGCCCCCAGACCCCCTCATTTCAATCCCTCCTCTTAATTTACCCTGGCCACGCAAATGATTGTAAGCAAAAGTAAAGGATGTTTCTTCAAAAATGTTCCTCTTGCTTTGAAGGTTTCCTCGTCGCTAAAGGCAAGCATGATATTAGGCGATGATTTCCAAGCCAAAGTAAAGGATGTTTCTTCAAAAATAATCCTCGTAGTATTAGAAGATGCATTCTAAGCCTAAGTAAATGGTGTAGTCCAAAATTCTTTCCTAACGCCTTGCCCTTAGACCCCTCATTTAATTTGCCCCTATTGCAATAAATTTTCTTGTGGGCTTCGCCCACAGACCGTCGCAATTTACATTAGTCACTCAGATGTCTGAATCTAGCCTTGGGCAGGTCAGGGTCTCAAAGAGTAAGCGTAAGAAAGTTGCAACATTGCCAATCTCGTCAGAAACTTGACGACTATGCTTGATATAAGGGGGCGCCATTTCGCTGTCGGCCCCACCGGACGAAAAAAGCCAGGCCGCCACTGTAGATCTCAAGAAACATATCTGCAGCAGTGTTGGGACCACAGTGGCAATTCATGAGTTTAAAAGATGAGAAACAAATTAAGAAGCTTTCTAGTACTAAAAAAAATGCGAAAATTTGCTTGTTGAATTATGAAACGTTTAGTGCTATGGCCAGATCCAAGTTTCTTATAAAGAAAAAAACAAATAAAATGTTACTTGTAGTTTATTTACGTTCTTATTCAATCCCTTGCATGTTACATACAGTTCACTTTGGAAACCATAAAACTGGGTATGTTTTTCTCCAAATCCTTAAAAGTGGGTATGAAAGAAGTATGTGAATTGATAAGGGTGGGTATGACGCTACAATTTGGGCGGCACGCCCCCGTCATCTTTTGGTCCAAGTTACCCCCCCCCCCCCGGGGCTCCCAATCCCCAATCCTTTATCCAACTCTGCTCTCGTCGTTGTGAGATCATAAGAGTGGGAATAGGCAATTATATTAGCCAAAACCTCGTATAAATTCATCAATCGTGTCGAATCGTGTCCCTTGCTTTTGGCGCAAAAAATGGCTTAATTTATTGGAAGAATAGAAGAAGGAAAGAATTTATTGCTGTTTTGAATGATGAATAGATGTTTGCTGTGTTATGAGCTTCAGCATGTTGAAAGTTTCATGATAGAAGGGGGAATCTTTTAATTTCTCATATTGTGTTATGTCTATGCATATGCAGTAACTTGAGAATGCGGTGTAAGTCTGCAAGTCATTTAAGATTCGGTTTTGTTTTTCATCACTAAAACATTGCTTATAGTTGAAAAGTAGTGCACTAAGAATGGTAGACAATCACAGTCTATTGCCTATTTTTGTCTTATTGTCTTTCTTTGAATTGAACTCCCGATTGAACTTGGAAGATTTTATTTTTCTTTGGTAACTGTTTCTTCCGCAAAAGACTGCGATACACAGTTATCTTTATGAGAAACCACTCATAAAAAAGTCAGCTCTCGGGTCATCAAAATATTGAGTAACTCTAGCAGTTGTTCTTGTTTCAGATATTGCTCTTAGTAAAGTTTGTTCTGGTTGGGTCAAAAATCTAAATAAAGTTAGGACCAAATCTGTGAGAAAGTGACGAGGTTCTATAAATGTCAATTTCTTTGAATCGAATCACTGGAAAGAAACCTCAAAGGCACTTTGCTGAGATTCTACTGCGATCTTTTCTGATATGGTGCAAATTTGGTTTGATTTTCAAGAATGCCATTCTATGGTTTAGTTAGGTTAGTTTATGAAGGTATATTTGGTAGCAGGCAGCAAGGGTGAATTTTGTAAGACAAAATATACAGTTCGTCTGGGACAAAGCGATTAGACGGCCTAAAGAATAGGTCTATGCAGCCAATCATAATGCTTTTACCATCTATCTGTTTATTTTGGTTTGATTGAGTGCACTGAACGGTGTGAAATCTATTCTTCAGAAAGGCAAATCGCCTTATCTTTTCGGAAATATGAATCTTTTGATTACAAAATTTGCCCTTGCTGCAGCAAGAAGAAACTTATCATTCCTTTCCTACAGAGTACAATTTGATTGGGGATGAGTGAAGCTAAAACAGCAGCAACCCTTGCCCTTTCTTTCTTAAAGGCCTGTCTCCAAATCGATGTTAGAGACCCGGGAGAGTAGGGGGGGGGCTACTTCATTGCTAAATGATACTGGACGTGCCACTCACGTGGGTGGACCTTTTCATCTGAAATTCCCTACTAATGGGGCTGTTTTGAACCATAATTCTGGTAGATGGGTAGTTTTTAGAGGATTTTCTTACCAATGGGTCTCATAATCATAATCCGTACCAAACAACTTAAAACTTTCCTTTGTATTTGGCTCGAGAACATCATACATATGGGTCAGAAATTTCCTGATATTCATGCAAATGGGTTCGGAATTTTTGAATATTCTGTCATATAAAGATATAAATGGATCCTTTTTCAAAGCCCAAATGCGGGTCGAACCACGTTCACAATGAAGTTCTCCCCCGCTCCCCCCCCCCCAGGGTTGGAGAACTCTGCAGAAATCACATTATGAATCATTGCTTCAAGTCCGCAAATTGTTTAGGTGCCAGCTAGAAGATAGTTTTCTTTTTCTTCTTTAGCTAAGGCTATTTAAAGTTGAACATTGCTAGGCACCATTCATAACCAGAATTCGGTGACGCCTATGGATGGTACATCGTTGTATTGCAAGTAAGTGCTTTAGTTTTTAAATCAATACATTAAGAAAGACTATAATTGTTCTGGTGCAAAACACCAGCGCCCCCAACAGGGCCATAGGAAACACCTTAAACTGTGGAGGCAACATACATCGAGCACATTGTTTCATTGAGTTGAAAGGGAACTTCATGGGACAAAAAGGGAAATTTTTCGTTGTAAGTTGAAAAGCTTGGTGGCACGTAGCCGGCAAATTTGTA
This sequence comes from Aurelia coerulea, assembly GCA_039566865.1. Taxonomy (NCBI): domain Eukaryota; kingdom Metazoa; phylum Cnidaria; class Scyphozoa; order Semaeostomeae; family Ulmaridae; genus Aurelia; species Aurelia coerulea. The sequence goes on from CM076963.1 coordinate 12,455,370, forward strand.
AAACGTTCTGCCAGCATTTTGATTTGCCGCAAGTCAATTTGTCAATTGTAATGAGCCTATGTGAAAGTAAACTACGAAGCATTTATTTCGCTTTTCCCTTCAACTTTTTTGACGAAATAAACTTTGGGCAAGTCTACCAACCTCTTTTCTTGTAGAAGCGCCGCGATTGTTGATTATTGATGTAATCGATTTAATCAATGTTTATTGATTTTGATTTTGGATTGATTTCCGTTGAGAAACGCAAGAACGAGGCTGGACGAAATAATGATCATGGAGCGGGAGTCTGGGCTCTAATGTTGATTGTATCTCTATGGCGCGAGCAGACGCAGCCAAGAAAGAGGTGTAACAATTTTCCACAGCTACAAACATTGACAAGATAATTGCTAATATTTGACAAAACGAAGCTTGGTAGATGCCAAGTGGAACATCAATGCCTGGAAATTAAAGCAACTAACATAAAGAGCAGCCCTGTGCATGAACAAGCCATGTTGTTAATAATGATAAATGAAGATTGGAGATAGGCTATTTAGGCCCAAATTTCGATAACTACTGTATAATATGGCCTAAGAAAGCCGATACAATTTGGTGTTGCTCTCCATAAACGTTATTCAGATTGTTGTTCGACCTGTCGATATTGTAGAGAAAGATATCCTCATCACTGATGTCTGGCTGCCTTCGACAAGCTCTCTACATCAATCTCAAAAAACGTTTCCTCTTGGAAGTTGAAGTATTTTTTGCAGAAACCGAATGAAATTGGACACAATATTGTTCAATATCAGCATAAATTGGTAGTGATCAGCAAAATTTTTTCATCAAGACAATGGGACTCGATAGAGGTAAATCATCGACAAATCAATATAATACTCATGTTGACCAAACCGGAAAGATGTGTTTTGCACGTGCAAGTTGAGATGGCCTTAGTAAGTTTTCGCGGAAATTTTGCAGTGGAGAGCAACAGATTAATACAATAGATCTTTTGTTTATTGCCAACTGCATGGCTCAGATTGAAAGCCACGTACGTTCCTGGGCGTGCAGGACATTTTGTGCACTACACAAACTTTCCAGTCTTGCATCTTGACATATATCAGGTGTCCCAACAACAAGTTTCCGTATTTGAATAAAAAAACAACAGCCATTGTCTCGTTTTGAGCGATATAACCAGCAATCTTTTGCTTAGGGCCTGTTTATATGAGGCGAGCCAGCCCGCCTGACCGGGCTGGCTCGTCTAGGCGGGATGATTTTAGTTTGTGTTTATATGAGTGAAAACTATCCCGGCCAGACGGGCTGGCCTCGTAATGCTGCATGTTATGACGTATCAAGGGATTTTGAAAGACAATGGCCAGACAACCACTTTCAAATTAAACAATGCAATCTCGCCTACGCAAATCAGTTACGCAAATCAGTTACGCAAATCAATCGATCAATTATACCGGGCCAGCCCGCCTGACGCTGTTTATATGAGCTCACTTCACTGGGATCCCGCCTACTTAACTCACAGATCTCGGCTGACGGGGCTGGCCCGCTGCTCATATAAACACAACTTTATTTAACAAAGGATGTCTTTGTTCACTCAGATCTCACCTAGGCGAGCCAGCCCGGTTAGGCGGGCTGGCCCGCCTCATATAAACAGGCCCTTAATGGCTATCTTAGATCCATATAATTTTTCCTGATCTTTTACAAATCAAAAGACCTCCAAAATAGGAATTTTGCAAAATCTTATGCTCGAGAACCCCTTGTAAAGATAAAAAGTGTAGCACAGTGATTGAGCAAGGATTAATGTCAAAGATGATAATATCATTATAATATAATTATAATACAGCTAATTATATTCAACACAGTGATATTCGATGCAGTAAGTGATATTTGGCACAACAAGTTATATTCAGTGTAATATTATTTATTATTGTAGTTTTATTACAAAACTCTTTTAAGTTGGTTCTAAAAATCAATCAGGGTCCTGTAACAGAAACTGTTGACACAATAAAAGGATAATTTAAAAGCTAAGGAATTATCTATCTTCCTTTTAAATTTTACAAAATAGGATTTTGGCAATCCATTAGAAATCAGTACGCCTTGAAAGGCAAATATTTTTCTTCCAGGCTCTGTTTTGACTTTCGGCAGTGCAAGATATGAGCTGTCTTCTTTCATGTATCCTTGCCAAGATTAAAATTCTTAAGCATTTTTTGTATGGGCAGAGAGAAAGAATCATTTAACAATTTAAAAACGTTAATCAAGACTGGGTTTTCCCTGATTTGATCCAAAGTATCCATCCTCAGCATTGTGTTCTTAGTACTTTAAGGGAAGAAACTTTCGCGAGTTTGAATAACGCAAATGTTTGGAATTGACTTTTGTAAATGACCAAAATGGGAGATTCGCGGGAAGAAACTTTCGCCAATTAGGTTTCTTGTCAAATTTCATAATGTCTGAAACGTTCCTTGATGCTGGACTTATTGAAAAGACCATGTCAGGTTTAATTGTATAAATTTTCTTGTTTGTAGGGCTACATGATGTGAAAGATGAGCTCCAGATGTTCATTGATTCCCAGAAGAAAAAACTTGACAGTGATAAAAAGGAACTAAGAAAAGCACAGGCATCATTCAGTCCTCGGAATGGACAGCAGGTATTTCTTATGATTTAAAGTGGTATGATATGCATTTTTCCAGCATAGGGCTCAAATCTTTAGAAAGGTGGGTGTAAAATTCTATTACAATTTTCTTTTAATTGAATGGCTTGGAGGGTACTTTGATGTAAATCTGCAATGGGAATTTTTTGATATCTTGATCAGTTTCAAAATATTGTGGCATTTATTTCATTTGAAGCTGTGACATCATCAAATTTCTAATTCCTGAACCCGAAGGCGGCAGATTTCTGATTGCCACCATATTGTAGACCTGCATAAACTACACTTTTCTTGGAGATTTTTGCTTCTTTCGGCAAGGAATTCAGGATTTTGAATCGGGGTATGTTGTTCACAACCACAATACACTGCCAAGCACAACAAGAGCAAGTGGTTTTAGCATGTTTTGTATTTAAGAAGGCTTTTTGCAAGGATGTTTGGTATCTAGGTATAATGTAAGGTTACAGTACCTAGAAATACCTTCTTTGATGGATTTCATTCGTAACGTACAGTTCTGTTGGTTTCGAGACTTTTTCGCAAGTGTCTGATCACTACTGCTGTCTGTTTACCACTGCTGACACCCCACTGTAAGTTATTCATGAAAAACGTTGTACTACCATCAACACTATCTGCTAAATTTCACTTGCAGGATGAAAATGATTATGAAAGGAGAACTCCAAAGGTTGACAACAGGTAATTGTATCTTATTATATATATAATAGGATATCTTTTGATAAATCAGTGCCAGCAATTATATGTTTCCTTTAAGGGTGTGGTAAACATTTGGAGGCCAAAATTGTCCTTTTTCGGATTTCCCCCAATCTCAGCAGCCCACTTTTGAGAAAAAGTAACAAATGTTGAAAAAGGAGAAAAGTTTGTTGATTAAAAGACAGAAACTACGGGTTTTCACACAAAGTTTTCTGATATGGTTAAAACGCTTACTTTGTTGACCTATATTAAGTCACTCACTTCGGCGAAAACAAAGATGAAACCACATTGTGTGTGTCAATTCCTTTGTTTAAATAGGCAAATTGATTTTTAAGCCTTAATTGCTTGACCTAGATTACCTTGTGGCTTCTTTGGCTTTGGTGTTTAAATCTTAAGTGGCATCAGTAAAAGTCGCCTTTCCATGACCAAAAAATCTATTAGGTACCGCTACAAAAGAGGGTGTTTTTGTACCCAATGAACAAATCAAATGGCTCTATATTTTGCACACTGCTAGAGCAGGTTTCAGGCAGGCAGACCATGTCTCGGAATCTTTAAATGTCCTCTGGTCCGTATTTTATTGCCAAATACAACTTTGGAAGGGCAGGGGAATAATATGCAAATATTCGAAAACGTACATTTTCGAAAGAAGGAGGAATTTGACAAATCTGAGACACTTTTTGGCAGCTTATGATCTGCACTTTCTGTTGATATAGGTTAGATTTTGTTGCCTCAAACACAAGGGTAAAATAGCTTTTAAAGGTGGTACACTCTTTTAGGCCATACATTTGCCTGGAAACTATCATTTTACAATATTTTCCAATTATTTTGATATGGCTAGAATTCATACATTCTTACGCATCGAATGGTGTATAGTTTAACTAGATTGCGCTAATAGTTTGCCTTTTGATGAGAAAAGTTGCTTCAAATGTTTCCTGTAACCTGATTTGATCTCAGATAAACTGCATTAAGAGCTATTGCTGATAGTTTTAGATTGTGCTTGGTAAGTAAAATAAAAAGTTGGCACGTTTGGCAGGCTGTGGAGTAAGAAGTATGTGACCAATCTTCAAAACTATTATGTCAATCTATTATTCCAAGGCTAACTTAGATGTGAACATTTTGTTTGGTAAAAACACTCATATTTGAGACCCAGAAATTAGGAAAATGCTGGTAAGGAACATAGGTTCCAAATCTTTGAAAAGGCCGGTGTAAAATTTAATGACCTATTTCTTTGAACTGAATGGCTTCAAAGAAACTTCAGCTAATTTGCAATGATTCTGCCGTTGGACTTCTCTGAAACCTTCAATATTTTCAGAATAAGAGTGTTTTTCTTGTTCTCCGAGAATTCAAGAAAATTTTTCGAAAAAACTTAAAACCACCGTAATTTCTAAACTGTTTGACGCAACATGAAATAATTTCCAAGAAAACCATAGTATATGGATGTCTACAATATGGTATCAAGCAAAAGTCTGTCACTCTTCTGGTTTATGATTTGGAAATTTGATGACGTCACATCCTCAAGTGAACTGAAATATAACATGTGCTGTAATCTAAAAATATATTCAAGATTTCTGAAAAGTCCAACGGTAGAATTATAGATAGGTAGCTAAAGTTTTTTTTTGAGCCATTCAGTTAGAAGAAGTAGGTGATATAATTTTACAACCACCTTTTTATGCCGATTTAAAGATGTGGAACCTATGCTCTGGTAAGGGGTTTATGTGGGAACAAGAATTCCATGTTTGATCCTTACCCATGATTTATGTGGCATTGACGTTGAAATTCTATTTCTAATACTGTTAGTTGTATTAAATTCAAGGTTCAATGACAAGTAAATCATGGGGCCAGAATCAAGAGTAAAATTCTCGTTCCCATAAAACCCCTTACCAACATTGTCCTAATTTCTGGGTCTAAAGATGAGTGCTTTTACCAAAGAAATTGTTCACATCTAATTCAGTTTCTAACTAATAGATTAATATTAATATTTTAGTTTTGAATTTTGGCCATGCAATTTTCATTCCACAGCCCACCAAACATTTTAATTCATTTGGTGTAAACCAATTATAATTATTATCATATTAAATTCATCATAATGCACAAAACAGATGAAAATTCACATTTCTGAAACTGAATAGCAAATGTAGTACAAAGTTTAGTCTCCAAGATGAACTTTTCATTTTGAATTTAAATGGAGTAGTTCCAATACCATTGATCATCAAAAAATTGACAAATGAGAAATTTCTCAGGATTTTTTGTCCATCCAATGTAAATCAGAAGTTTTTATTTTCTTCCAGACTTCAAGGTGGAAAACGAAATAACAACAACGGTATGTACATGGAATTCTACTCACTTGCATCCTATATGGAATGAAGCTCATTCTGCCAAACTTAAAATCTTTCAAACTGATGTTTTGAAGGATATTGAACTGTTGTGTTTATGATGTACTTTATTTGCAAAATGATGTCCTTGTCATATTAAAAAAATATGGACGTGTTGAACGTAGGGCTCAAATCTTTAAAAAGGTCGGTGTAAAATTTGATTACAGTTTTCTTTGAATTGAATGGCTTGAAAGGAACTTATGGTACTTTGCTGTAAATCTGCCATGGAAATTTTTTGATATCTTGATTTTGTTCAAAATGGTGGCAATTTGATTATTTTTGAAAAAATCATGGAAAATTTTTAAAACAGGTAAAATCATCGTAAATCCTAAACCAATGGAGAAAAAATGATATAACCTTCAAGAAAACCATAGTTTAAGAAAATCTACGATATAGTGGCAAGCAGAAATCTGTAGCTTTTCTGTTTTAGGATTTAGTCATGATGTGTTGTTACAAGTAATCTGTTGTGGTTTATCAGTTTGAGAAATACTTGTGTGTAACTCAGCAGACATTAGGTAGCTTTAAGGGGATCCAAGCATTTAAATCTGGCTCAAGCCATTTGCGGTAAAATTCTAGCCTATAACATGCTATATCAGTATTTCATACTTAATAGATGAGTTACCCAAATATGGTTTGACAGGTGTCAGTGCCCATTGTTTTTGCATGACTATTTTTTATCAAAGAATTATACATGTTTACATTCCCTTTAACAACGTTATTGTAAAACATATTTTTAAAGGGGACGTATGCATATAATAGTGACTCAAGCCACTTGCGGTCAAATTCTAGCCAATCAAATATCACTATTTAGCTGACGTTGATCAGTTATCCAAATATGGTTCGACGGGTGTCAAAGTCCATGGTCCTCTTACGACTATCTTTATAAGGCTTATATATTTGGTAAAGGTGGTACGATAAAATATGGTATTAAAATGGCAGATGCAACGAACGAAACGAGTCTAAATAATTGGCACACTGAGGCCTTTCAAACTTATGTTATCATCAGAGTGTGACTAACTAAACCAATGCAAACCTTTATATACGTACGGCTAAGTAAAATGATACATGATCAAGATAAATAAGGTCAATTCAAAAGAGCATGTCCAGATCTGAATAGTTGGTCTTCATATGTGGTCAACAGCTGTGGGTTCTTTAATTCCATAAAAGCGTACACTTTAAAGAATGGTTCTTTTAGGTTAGTATTTCGATTTCCACATTCAAAAACGTGACGTGGGAAGATACATGACGAAATCCCCGTTCTCGACTCGGATATGTGATTGTTCATTCGATTACGTAAGTTTGTTGTTTGTCCAATGTAAGTGACCCTACCTTCGCATAGTTTACATGATAAAAAGTATACGATGTTCTTTGAATGGCAAGTAATATGTGATCTGATATTCCAGACCGTGCTATTTGCGGTTGTAAACGATTCAACTGGTTGTAGATATGATCTGCAAAGTTTGCAGCGAGAATTGTTACATAAATGAATTCCAGGTGTTGCTTTGTTTTGAGTCCTGGGTTGCGAGCTAAAGTTTGAACTTGTCAGTAACGATTTTATGTTTCGGGGTTGTTTAAGCGCAAGGACTGTTGTCGATTGTTCGAATTTTCGTTTTGTTTCGTTGTGAGTAAAATTATTAAGCAGCGATCGTATTGTTTTCATCATATTATTGAATTTTAAACATGGATAATAAGTGGTTACAAGAGGTAATACATCTTTTTTACATTTATGTGGTGCAGGTCCCTGTACTTTAGCACGATGAAAAGCCGCTTTGATTTTTTCCAATGGGTAACTGCAATCTAAAAGCCATTCTTCGAGTTCTTTTAAACGTTGTTGTACTAGTTCGGGATCAGAGACGAATACAATTATTCTTTTGGCGAGATTAAATGGTATACTTTCCTTTATGTGTGATGGATGAGCACTGTTAAAATCGAGGTACTTGTGTGGGTTTGTTTCCTTGTAATAAATATCTGTGTTAACAAATCTTCCTTCAACAAGGATTATCTTTATGTCTAAAAAATTCAATGTTTCGATATTTCGCGGTTGGGACACTTTCTGTCCTAACTCCATGGTAAACTTGATCGATTCGTCAAGTTCGTTTAAAGCGTTTTTTAGCGAATACGGGTCTATTTCCCTTGGTTTACCATGGAGTTAGGACAGAAAGTGTCCCAACCGCGAAATATCGAAACATTGAATTTTTTAGACATAAAGATAATCCTTGTTGAAGGAAGATTTGTTAACACAGATATTTATTACAAGGAAACAAACCCACACAAGTACCTCGATTTTAACAGTGCTCATCCATCACACATAAAGGAAAGTATACCATTTAATCTCGCCAAAAGAATAATTGTATTCGTCTCTGATCCCGAACTAGTACAACAACGTTTAAAAGAACTCGAAGAATGGCTTTTAGATTGCAGTTACCCATTGGAAAAAATCAAAGCGGCTTTTCATCGTGCTAAAGTACAGGGACCTGCACCACATAAATGTAAAAAAGATGTATTACCTCTTGTAACCACTTATTATCCATGTTTAAAATTCAATAATATGATGAAAACAATACGATCGCTGCTTAATAATTTTACTCACAACGAAACAAAACGAAAATTCGAACAATCGACAACAGTCCTTGCGCTTAAACAACCCCGAAACATAAAATCGTTACTGACAAGTTCAAACTTTAGCTCGCAACCCAGGACTCAAAACAAAGCAACACCTGGAATTCATTTATGTAACAATTCTCGCTGCAAACTTTGCAGATCATATCTACAACCAGTTGAATCGTTTACAACCGCAAATAACACGGTCTGGAATATCAGATCACATATTACTTGCCATTCAAAGAACATCGTATACTTTTTATCATGTAAACTATGCGAAGGTAGGGTCACTTACATTGGACAAACAACAAACTTACGTAATCGAATGAACAATCACATATCCGAGTCGAGAACGGGGATTTCGTCATGTATCTTCCCACGTCACGTTTTTGAATGTGGAAATCGAAATACTAACCTAAAAGAACCATTCTTTAAAGTGTACGCTTTTATGGAATTAAAGAACCCACAGCTGTTGACCACATATGAAGACCAACTATTCAGATCTGGACATGCTCTTTTGAATTGACCTTATTTATCTTGATCATGTATCATTTTACTTAGCCGTACGTATATAAAGGTTTGCATTGGTTTAGTTAGTCACACTCTGATGATAACATAAGTTTGAAAGGCCTCAGTGTGCCAATTATTTAGACTCGTTTCGTTCGTTGCATCTGCCATTTTAATACCATATTTTATAAGGCTTATATATGCTTAGATTCCCTTTAACTATGTGCCAGATTTCATGATTTTAGATTTCCAATCATAAAAAGAGTTGATTTTACCAAATCTGATATCATTTTATCATATGAGTATCCAGATGAAATCTTAAAAGATGATTTACAGTGTCTCTTAAACCTACTCTAAAAGTTCTATTAAGCCCCTAGATGCTTTGGTTAATCTTGAGAGACTTTGGTGTGTATACATTTGATATGATTGTCCCGAGATTAGTGTTTATCAAGGATAACCCCCAAGTACTTAGTTTGATCCACGACTTCGATTTGGTCTCCGCCTATAGAAAAATTAGGGGTAGAATAGAATAGAAAATTAAATGATAATTCTATAGATCATAGCCCTTCATGCTTTTTACTTCGCATTTTTTAACTTCACAATTTTGCAAGTCAGATACACAAATTCAATGAAGTTTTGACCAAAAACCATATGAAAATTGATGCATAAATTTTGTTTGCGAAATGGTGGAAATCTGTTGATAGCAAACCTGCATGCCCGGGGGGGGGGGTACATAACATGTTCGGGGTACGGGTATGTGCCGCCCATATGGGTGGGTTTTTGGGCCCAAAAATTCTCTAAACAAGGGTCCTTTTGTCGGCAGATTTTCCATAAATTTGGATGGGGTTTCGCCGAAATTCGTAAAAATTGTTAAAAATAGGCCTTTTTGAGCCAAAATTCCTCATAAAAGTGGGTATCAAGGCAAGTTTCGGTAATTAGAAGAGGGTTCCTTTCTGAAAACCGGGCGGCAGACCCCCGTCCATCCACAAGTCATGTACCCCCCCCCCCCGGGCCTGCATGCAGTCTCTGTGAGAAAAGTTGAAAAGAGGGCAAAAGTAAGAGTCTGCGCAACTGATCCACTTTTCTTGTTCATTGACATCAGAATTTTTTCAATTACAGCTTTAATCTCGTCTGTGGAATGCATTGCACACATAATTTCAATGCTTTGTCAAACGATTCCAGACAAACAATGTTGTTTGCTTTGAAGATGTCACTTTAAAAACTAACAAAGACGATTGGATTCCCCCAAACCAATCAAATTTGTTTTCTTGATTCCTAGGAACCTGTGAACAAGAAAAGTGGATAGGTTGCGCCGACTCTTATTTTCTCTCTCTTTCTTGTCCTATGCAAAAGTCTGCACGCAGACTTTTAATAACCTCTTGCATTAGTTCTTGCAGGGGCTATTTGGTGGAGGGCCTTATTAAAGCGAGGGGCCTATTTAGAAAATCCGACTTTGTCCGACTTTGGTTGATTTGTTTGATTTTTTCTATATTTCTCCTCAGCACCTGAAGGTGCCTTTAGGAATGTAATGTGAGTGGCTGATTGGCTTAAACAGTTTCCGCCATGTGACTGAAGTTAAGCTCGGTCAAGTGAGGTCAAACTCCGGATGGGCTATCTCTCGGAGGCTTGACCTCGCAACTCACCTCGCCGTCCTTTGGTAGGGATATGATAATGATAATAATCTTATTTAAAGTTGGTCTATTTACAATAGTAATATAATCACTAATTTATACCAACTATTTACAAAACACCTTTAATAGAAAATATACAAATTTACAATTGTGGTTATTTACAAATCCAGCAATTACACTTATCGCCGAGCCAGTGCTTGATTGCTCTTTTGAAAGCCGCAACTTTTGGAAGTGCTTTTATCTGGTCACTAAGGGTGTTCCAAAGGAGGCTTCCTCTAAAGGATAATGACTCTATTCCAAATTTTGTTGTTCGTGTTTTTGGCAATCGACATAAATTTTTTGTTCGTAGGTTTTGTTCGTAGGTTCGTAGGTCGTAGGTCGCAACCTTTTCTTCATGAAATTCCCAAATATATGAGGGGTTCAAGTTGTTCATTGTTTTGTAAATTTCGATCATCAGTTTCTGGAGATTTTGAACATGTATTTTCACGCTTTCACTTTTCTCCAGTAACTCATCAAAGGAAGAGTCATAGTCCTTGAAGAGGATCCTTAGTGCACGTTTGTGTGTGCGGTTTATTTCGTTATTAGCAGCTTTCGTAGAAAAAAGCCAGATCAACGGGCAATAGTTGAAATTGGACAGTATTACTGCATTACATATCAACATGGCCTGTGGTCTTGAGATATAAGTATTTAGCCAAACGGACGTTAAAGTAGGGGTCTCACTCTTGGATGCGGTATGCATAGTGGACCTAAATTAGCTTTAGATAGCTAGAATTCCTTTCAGCCCATTTAAAATAAATTACTTGAATAGAGAACAAAAGAGACACTTGGGAGCTAAGATTATCGAAGCAGTATTCTGGTCCATCCTCTCGATGTGGCCACACAATGTCATTCCTTTAGCTTGTCATTACTTGGCGATTCTCTTCCTCATTGTTCGTAGCAGGTTTGACCGAGCAGAGACTCTGTGTGCTGGATCTGTTTGCTTGACTGTCATTATTTTAATTTTTAGACGATTATGGTGGACTACCAGTTGGTGAACATGAAAGAAAGAAACAACTGATTAGAGAAGAAAGAGTCAAAGATTACAAACGATATGCAGCAGAGGTAAACATAGCGTAGGTTCCAAATCTTTATCTCGGCGTAAAAAGGTGGGTGTAAAATTCAATGATCTATTTCTTATGATTGAATGGCTTGAAAGAAACTTTAGATACTTATCTATAATTCTACCGTTGGACTTTTCAGAAATTTTGAATATTTTTGGAAATTACAGCTTATCTTTCATTTCAACTCATTTGAGGATGTGACGTCATCAATTTTCTAAATCATAAACCAGATGAGTGACAGACTTTTGCTTGATACCATTTTGTAGGGATTCATAAACTATGGCTTTCTTTGAAATTATTTCATGTTGCGTCAAACAGTTTAGAAATTACGATGGCTTTAAGTTTTTCTGAAAATTTTTCTTGAATTCTTGAAACAGAAGAAAAACACTCTAATTCTGAAAATATTGAAGATTTCAGAAAATTCCAACGATAGAATTATAGAGAATTAGCTAAAGTTTCTTTGAAGTCATTCAGTTCAAAGAAATAGGTCACTCAAGTTTACACCAGCCTTTTTAAAGATTTGGAACCTATGCTGGTAAACATTGCATTTTGTTTTTTACATATACCAAGTGGATTAAAGGAACTTCAACTGTTTGAAAATTTGTAATGCAGATAATAAGAATACTAAAGGTATTGCAATGAATCAAAGTTTGATTGATAGCCGCAAGTTTGAAGTATTTTTGTGATATTTTTTCTATTTTCTGAGCATTATAAAATATTATTAAAATTGCATTTATCAAAGTTCCTTTACTTTGAAGTGTGTGGGACAGGCTCACGTACAAATACTTTTCATTTCTATCGTGGATTAGAAACTGATTTTGGCAAAAGTATCAAATCATATACGGTATTGCCTTTATAATGATTTGATTCTTAACTTTTGAAAGGTACGTCATGTTCTTGAATGATGAGAATTTTTGTATTTTTGATCAAGGGTTTAGGCCTCTTTTCGCGCATTTCAAAGTAATCGATTTTTCTCACACCAAAGAGTTTAAAATTATGTGTGCATCAAGGGACAAACAAAGAAAACAAGCTATTAAATCTAAATCTGAAATTTTGTATTTGATGCGTATAAACAATCGAAAAATTAAGTAAATAGGTCAATATTGATCTGAAGTGCGATTACTTTACGAACAAAATTGTTTCTCACGAAGGTGACATTAAAAGTACATAGAAAACTATCAATTTTGTATTTAAAAAAAGACAAAGACCACGCAGACTACACAAAACCAAATAGTTTACCTTCATTTGCAATGTTCAGAAAGATTTAACGAAGATCGCTAAAATACTTCAGCCTCTCGGCTGGATCCAATACGTCAAGGATTCTCCGCGTAACGAATTTTTAGACAGTTGAAATTCTTTATAGTCCATCCGGTATTGTAGCGGTATTGGGTGGTTGTTGTTTTAAAGTCTAGATAACAAGGGCAGATTTTTTTAAGACAGTATCATGAGTTGCTTTTGTTGACACCTGAATTCAAAGCGATTAGCGATCGCAGACAATGGAAATTCCCTCAAGCAGTAATTCTAAACAAATAAAGCCGCGAAAGTTTCTCTGACACCCAGGTATTCAGTGCGCTCGTTATGCATTCCAGAAATTGTTTTTAAGAGCAAACATGAGCATAGATCGAAAGAAGAAGGATATATCGACACATCTACCTCAGGTATTTAATTTGTTTGGCTCAAAGCCGATTGGGAGGCGATTCAATTCTCTTATTTTTGTGTGTGTAATTAAAACGCTTACTGCTCAGCTTCTGAACCAAAGGAATAAAATGCCCGAGGTAGATGTGTAGATATATCCTTCGTCTTTTGATATATGCTCATATTGCTCATAAAAGCAATTTCTGGAATGCGCAACGAGCGTGCGTGCTTCCTGGGTCTCAGAGAAACGTTTACGGCTTTGTTTGTTTTTAATTACTGGTTGAGGGAGTTCCTTTTGTCTGAGATCACTAATCGCTTTGAATTCAGGTGTCAATGAAAAGCAACTCATGTGTCTAGATACTGTACTAGGTACTGGGCAACTAGGAGCCACAAGAAATTAGCTTCCGATTTGAAGCCTGAATCGTTTGTAGCCATGTGCCGGGTATTCTATGAAAGGTATCCCAATGCGAGCTGTCATTAGAGTAGAAATGCGTGGTCATTGATAAAGCTAGACTGTTCCACAATGCCCAACTTAGATCTGAGTATTTGATTTATTTATTATTTTCACGCACTGATTTCTAAAGATATTTTTTGGAAACAGAATACCTGAAAGGTTCATGAACGATCTTTAAAATAGTTTATCTATAAGCAAACTAATAGTCAAAATGAAATCGAAAATATTCTTTGGATTGAAGCCAGCCTTTAAGCGAAAATTGGGGTTTAATCTCTCAAATAGGACGATGACTGTTTTTCTGTACTTGTTCAAACAGGAAGCATTTGAGGACACCCTGTATATCTACTCAAATAAGGCTGAGATCATTCTTTATTGAACAAGCACAGACAAATTTTGTAATACAAAAGATTAAGGTTTCGAAAAAGAATAGATTTCACACCTCTGAGTGCACTCAATCAGATCAAAGTAAATAGAGAAAGAGAAGCATTATGGCTGGCTGCATTTAAGATGTAAAATCTATTCTTGAGGATGCCAAATCGCTTTGTTGTAATCAAACCTGTACCCTTTGTATGCACGAACAATCTTTTGTAGGCTTGTTGTACAATGTTATATAGATACAAGCAATTGAAGTAAAGTAGATTGCACTTGGAACAGATAATGATAATTTCTGTATCCTCAATGCCACAGAGTTCGACCTTGCTAGTTTATGAGCCTTGCTAATTTGGTTGCTAATTGCGTCCAAAGCTGTGGCACTAGAAAGTAGTTACAGGGACGGACATTTTTCCAAATATTGGGGAGGGGTGAAGCTATTGTTTCAGTTAAAAGGCATTGTTTGTTTCTATTGTTTTCAAACAAAAGAGCTTTGTTCTAGCCAACGTTGGGGGCGATCGCACCCCTGCCCCCAATGTCCGCCACTGAGCGGTTACTCTTTTCTTTTATAGAAAGAGTTCAGAAGAACGGGAGATCCATCTTTTCTGGAAAAACCTCCACTCCAAGAAAAATCTAATTCGGTAATGTCCTTATTTCAATTTCTAACATATTTTCATTCTAAGAACTAAGGAGAACTGTTTGTGACTGGTAGAGAATTGACTTGAAAGATCTTTCTTTTTTATAAATAACCTTCCTTGTTACTTCTTTGGATTTTGCGAGACCTGACCTGTTACGTATGTGTATCATTTGCTAAAATCCAAAATATTTACAAGTTTTATGATACTATGATAGAGTAGATACTATGCAAGCTATAAGGCTAAAAACATAAAGGAAGGCACCACAAATTACAGTGGCATGGATAGGATGAAAAGGTCCAGCTGAGCTTATTTCCATAATGGTTCCCTTAGAGGTGCCTGTGTAACGGAAACATTGGAAAAAGGAAAATTCAGATCTGTAGGTGTTCTCGATGAAAAACGTGGTTTATAATAATAATAATAATAATAATTATTATTAATTTATTTATCGTTGGATTGCAACATACCATAGCTAAATAAAAACAGTAGCTAATTAATTCCAACGTTAAAAGATTATATACAATACTACATAAGAAAGTAATGGGCAAAATATTTACAGGCTATCAAAGTATACAACAACAAAGTATACAGTTTTGAATATAAATGTGGCAAAAATATTTATCATAAGAAGCTCAAATTCGAAATAAAAGTGCTGCATAATTTACATGGACAGTTTTGTCCGTACCAATTTTTTATCTTTGTTTTAAATTGACAAAAGGATTCTGAATTCCGTGTCGTTGGTGGTAACGTTTGCCACAACCGCGAACCTTTAAATTGGACGCTTGCTGTCCCGTTGTTGACTGATCTCATCCTTGGTCGAATAAATTCGTTATTATTACGCAAATTGTAGTGAATTGTATTTTCACAGAATATTTCCTGCATAAATGAAAGATTTATGTCATTTCTAGTTTTGTACATCTAGGTCATAAGTATTTCAAGTTCTTTGTATGAATACGCATAGTAACTGCGTAATAATTTTGATAATCATCCTGTAAATTTTTGTACTTTCAGAAGCAAGAAGAGTTGTTTGTGAAAAGACGAGAAGGTAAGGAAAGTCTTTCTCAAATCAGATGTCGGATGAATATCCGCAAATAAAAACAATTGAAGCGTTTTGCATGAGTAATTTGCGTTATCGCAAATCTCATCCAGGAACGGCGGAGAAGGGGGCACAAGGGGGCGGAGCGCTCCTCCTGCCCTCTCGAAAATGGACTAAGTATCTCATGTTTCTACTGTTTTGCCCTCAAATTTGCAATCCTGCCGCCCTAAAGATTTGCCCCGTCCCCGGCGTCCCTGATCTCATCTGATATCTAATTTTGACTTTAATTTTGCGATAATTTCTTGAATGGAAATTTGAAAATTGAAAACTTCGAGTGTCCTGTGAAATGATTTTGTATTTCAGGGATGCCTTATTTATCAATCCACTTAGATGGAATAGACATAGCTATATTGAGTGGCCGCTATAAATAGCCTAAATAAAACGCCAACCCACCCATTGTTTCTTTAACTACACAATGAAACGGTATATGTTGAAGTTATAAATACGATAGGATGTATATTAACTCAAATACAATCTGGTGTATTTTTAACAGTGGTGGAAAAAACATCTGCCTTCTTGCGAAGCAACATCATTCTAAAATTCTTCTTCCCATTTTTCGTCAACAATTTTTAGAGATGAATTGCAATATTGTGTAACTGGGATTAATCTTGATAGCTTCCTTGGATCACACAACCGTAAATACAAAGATAATCAGAATATTGCATTCCTCGTTCTTTCATTCTTGCCTTCCTGTTTTCTTCATCGCCTCTCCTCTTTATATTTTCTATCTTTGCTTTCTGTTTCATCCTCTCTTAATTTCATAATTCGTTCTTTCTCTTCTTTTTTTTCTCTTCTCTGAAGAAACAAGAACATTTGTCCACCTTCATCGTTTCCTCTCTTTTCCTCCCTTCCTTCCAGACAAACAAACTTTCTGCGAAGCTGCTACATGCACTTGTTCTACCTCTGTTTTTTTAACATAGCCCATGCACTCTTAACCATGTCGATTCCCGTTAAGTACACGAATTTCTTTCTTTAGTTACAACTCCAGATATAATTGATGCATATGCAGCACTGCTCAGAAAGAAAAGAGCTGAGGAGCGCCAGTATAGGTAATTTCTTTTTCGCTTCTTTTAAAAATTGTGAATGCAGCATCGACGTGATTCCTTGTATTTTTTCAATGTTTTAAATCAGATTTTGCTTCTACTCCCTGATACAAGCACTCACCAAATAGTAATTAGTCCTTGTTTTTGGTGGGTTTTGATGGGGATAACCATCCAATTTAATGAGTGTTGAGTGTTGGAGGAACTGTTGACATGCAGACCCCAGGTTCGATCCCAGGCAGGGGCACATTTTAATTCTCCAATTGTGGTAGCCCACTCACGATAAATATATTTAACCGTGTCAGCTGATGCCGAATGATTCTACAATTTAAAGAGCGATACAGAGAATTATGTGGCGGGTCTAATGTTGCCATCTCAGTGCTCTTGATAGATTTCAGATTTTTTAGGTTCTCAGAACTCTTGCCCCGTCTACAAATCTGCATTAGAAGCCTCGAGATGCTAAAGCTTGAGCAAATTTTATATGAAATTGAAAAGAGGTCCCTGATCCCAGTTTCTTATTAAAATTGCATTTTTGGAAGTCATATTAAAGTGTCGTCTGTATATTAACTGATTAGTCTCATAATCACATCTTAGAGGCCGATATGATGATCCTGAGGCTGAACTTGGAAGGTAAATTTTATTTATTGATTTGCTGTATTTGTAAACAAGGACAGTCGAAAACCTTTTTTGAACCCAAGCCTTGAAAGAATGTACTTTCTTTGGCTCGCATAAAGCCTGGTTTCCATATAGCCGTAAGGTTGCCGGCGGCAGTCTTCTGCCATCTTCCATCTGCCATGCCCCCGGTACCGCAGTCGAACGATTTATATGGAAACGTCTGAATCTAGTGCCGCAACCATTACCGGTACGATGCCGTAAGGATCGAGAAAAGTTGAAATGATTCAACTTTTTCCAAGTCGTTACGGTACCGCAACCCATTTAGGTTGAAATGGTTGCGGCATGCCGGCGGCAATGGTTCCGGCAATGGCTGCGGCAACCTGACGGCATCTTACGGCACCTTACGGCTATATGGAAACCAGGCTTAAAGCCGTTAAATTTAATATTACTTACCGGGTGAATCAATTAAGACAATCCCCCGTTTGAAAGGCCATGGCTCCCTGGATATCAAGACAATGATATCGCCAAATATATAATTCAATGGCAGACATGTTGAAATCTACTGCAAAATCTGTCTGACTTTAATCGGCCATTTTGTTCGGAAATTATGAAGGATTTGCTCGAGAAAGCCTTTTGAAGAAACCTTCAAAAAACGTGCCCAAAATCACCAGCAGATTTTCCTAACATTTCTGCCTCACACAGGCCTTACAGCAATGACTTCTGCACGCTTTAACATCTGCTAGGCTGTTAAGAGGATGAATAAGTCTCCCCCTCCTGGTATGAATAACTTATTCAGGGATTCCATTCTCCCAAGAGGACAAAATGCATGAATACATGCAAGTGTCATTAATGTTAGGAAGGAAAACCAAGGAAATTTTGCTCGTCGTTTTCACTCGTTTTTGCAGGTTTTTGAAAGGGGCTTTCTGCAGAAAATCTCCTATATCCACGAGAAGGAATGGCCGATTAAAGCTGGGTAAATTACTGAACCTATTTGAACATATTGGCAATTAAACAATTGCAGTTTTCAATATTATTGTTTTGCTATTCAGGGAGCAGTGGCCTTTCAAACGGGGATTATTTTTTTACTCACCATGGACGTCATAGATATTGACTGGGTGTTATTTCGAGATTGGAGCTTTTTCTTTCTGAAAGTATAAAGAACAAATGCAAAAACAAATTGAATTCTGCACCTTTAATTTTAAGCCGATGTTCCACTGCGAAATACAAAGTACTTTGTTCACGCGAAGACCCAATCAGGTTAGAAATCTTGTCATCACGTGATGGATTTCACAATTTCACGAAAATTCTTTCGCAGTTTGCAGAAAAGCAATGAAGTTTGCAGCTTTACCGCAAGGACTGTCTAGTATCATCTTGGAAGAATAACTTTAAGGAACAAAATGATTAGCTACCGGGTGAGTCAGAAAAAAGAATCCCCGTTTGAAAGGTCACGGCTCCCTGGATATCAAGACAATGATATCAGCAAATATATAGTTTAATGGTAGAAATGTTCAAATCTACTATAAAATTTACCTGACTGAAATCGGCTACTCCATTCTGAAATTATGAGGGATTTTCTCCAGAAAGCCTCTTCAAAAAACCTTCAAAACGTGCCCAAAATCATGAACAGATTTCCCTGACATTTCTGCCTTACAATGGCCTTACAGCAATGACTTGTGAACGCTTTAGTACGTGCTATCCTCTTGGGAGGATGAACAAGTCCTCCCCCTTGTATCGATGACCTATTCAGGGGGATTCCATTCTCCCAAGAGGACAAAATACATGAATTTATGTGAGTGTCATCAATTTTAGGAAGGAAAATGTGCTCATTGCTTTCATTCGTTTTTGCAGGATTTTTGAAGAGGCTTTCTCAGAAAATCACGCATATCGACGCGAAGGAATGGCCGATTAAGGCCGGGTAAATTACTGAACCTAATTGAACATATTGGCAATAAAACAAGACATTTTTCAACAGTATTGCTTTGATATTCATGGAGCAGTGGCCTTCCAAGCGGGGATCCTTTTTTCTGACTCACCCGGCAGTAATTCATTACTAGAACTTTAGACATGCCTTCAGGGTAACTATCATGAATTAGACATACGAATGTTCTTTATCAGCAACTTTTACCTTTCCTAGGAAAGTTCACTTTTCTGACGAATCAGAAAATGATGATTATCGCAAAAGGTATCAGCTAATTTTTAACCTCTTTGGATATCTTTATCTCTGCTTGCAACGCATGATCAAGTATGCAATGAAGAAATTTGATTTTGGAAGAAACTACTAGGACAGATTTTGTAACGCTCAACAGTATCAGTTGCGTTTGATTTACACTTGAAGTCAAAGCGATTAATGATCGCAAGCAAAGGAAATTCTCTTAACCAGTAATTCAAAACAAACAAAGCCGCAAAAGTTGCCCTGAAACCATTAGGGCAAACTGTCGCCTTGTGCACATGAAAAATGGTTTTAAGAGAAGTCACAAGTTTAGAGCAAAAAAAGAAGGATAAAGCTAAATATCTGCTTGGCGGATTCTGTTTGTTTGGTTCAGAAGCCGAGCAGAAGACATTTCAATTCTCGCATATTTTGGTCTTAAATGAAACAATTACTACTCAGCTTCTGAATCAAATAAACAAAGTCCGGCGGGCAGATCTTTAGATGTTCTTCCTTTTTTCGCTATAAACTCGTGGATTCTCTTAAAAACTACCTTTTGCGTCCATAAGGCAACAGTTTGCACTATTGGTTTCAGAGCAACTTTTGTGGCTTTGTTTGTTCTGAATTATTTGTTGAGAGAATCTCATTTGTCTGTATTCGCTAATTGCTTTGAATTCAGGTGCCAATCAAAAGCAACTGACGCGATTGTGTGTTACAAAATCTGTCCTTGTTCTATTTGAGTTTACACCTCTTTTTTCGTAGAGCATGCAATGTTTGTGTAACAATCATCACTCTGAGCCTCTGCACTCTGAGAGTGCATTGCCCCACTAGATCTTCTTGTACTATGCATAAATATGCTGTTTTCATTCCAAACTCTCACATTGTATCCTCATCTTCTACCTTCATTATTAGAACTTCTGTCATCCGGAACCACCTTCCCAGCTCTGGCCCCCCCCCCCAACATGCAAGCTACAGGCTATTTTTCAACGCTCACTAAACTGCCTAGATCTTAGCGGAGACCGGGGACAATTGTAACACTTTTTGGAAAATCAGCTATATCGTCTAAATAATGATCAATTATGCTCTTGAAGGTAAATGATATTGCAGTTGCATCCCTTGGAATAAAATAGACATTAGTTTCCATCACATAGAATCAATTTTTGTGACGCTGTGATAGTTTCAAAATCAGTGGTCAAGTGTTACAATTGCCCCGGTAATACGGGGCAATTGTAACAGATTATTGGAGCAATTTTTACGTATCTTTAAAATCATCACAGCTGATTATTGCCCGACTCTGCTTTGTCCTTACACAAAATGTAGCACCAGGTGGCAGATTATTCATGGCTTTCAAAAGAACAACTTAAAGATGAGATGTTGTTTTTATTTCTTTTTAAATTTGGGTGCATCAGTTGAAAAAAAGTGAATCGATTGAGAAAAAAATTTCTTTTTTTACAAATTTAAATTCTGAACTCTTTAATACTGCATAGATGCACACTGTTCGACCAGATTAGAAAATGAATCAAAACCAAAGAATCGGACAGCTTACAACGGGGCAATTGTAACAGCGTGTTACAATTCCCCTGACCTGGTAAGCTGTCATTATTTTCCATTTTCACATCTCATAAGCTGTGAAGCTGAAAAGTTTTAACGTAGTTTTGATCCTAAATAGATGTCATGTCTGTTGCACTTTTTTGCAAGGCGTGAGAGTCAGTGTTACAATTGCCCCGTGTTACAATTGTCCCCGGTCTCCCCTACTATACTCTGTGTTGGTCCTTTTCTTTCTTCCAGTTCATAGGGTACTCGTGGTACTCGAATAATAGCTTAGCTCGCCTCTTGCAGGGACAAAATACTACAAAATAAAACGCTGCACAGATATAATTTTGTTAATTGTTCTTCAATTCAGTTTTGCAACATGATAAAGAATGATACGGCGACGGTGTTGATGAATACTTTCAGACGCTGGTATTGAAAACTGAGTTTTAGATTTGTCAATTCTACGTTATTATCCATAAACATTCCTGACGCTATTTTACTCCAGTGTGAACCAATTTGGGTCTCGATAGGATTAACTGAAAGTTTTTTTTAGCTCTGTGCTGTGTGATTTGGTAATTTTTGACTTTTTCTTTGCTTCAGGGATAAATCTAATATTGACGATGAAGAACTTTTTCAGTGGGTACGTCAGCCATGTTTGCTTCCTATTATTCACATTAAATTCATTTCTGGTGGAGGAAATTGACGATTATGGAAAAGATGGCGTTGGGGGCATTTGACCAAGATGCATTACGTTATTAACAGTGATTCTATAGAAGCTCGACCATTAAACGCAATGCATCGTGGTCAAATTCCCCCCGACGCCATCTTTTCCATAATCGGTCTATTGACTTATACCCCATTCACCCCCAGCCAAATTAGCATTATCTAGATTAGATTGAATTTTAACCAATCAAATTAATTTGATTTGTGGGATTGACCAATTAGAACGCCGCATTTGATAACAACGTTGAGCTTAAGCTGGTTTAAATTGCAAGTGTGAATGGGGTGTTTATGAGAATCAGTTGAAAGGCTCCTTTCTGTCTCGACTGCTAATGCAAAAATTGACCCTTACCAAGTTTAGCGGGACTGATGAGTTTATAGCAAGTTGGATTGATTATATTTTTATCAATGGATGGTGGATGTTTGCAGATGACTGGCCTAGCTACGATAGCATTGTGATATGCTTGTAGGGAATGTCCATGATCTTGCCACAGTTCTTGTTCAGCCCTTTTAAGAACACCAACCTTAGGCGAAGGGTGAACCACATCGTTTTTTATTGCATTTCTTAGTGAAGAGTGATTGTTGAACGCGTAAAATAGCATCTGTTTTTCAGTTTCATTATGAGTCCCTGTTGAGCAAAAATGAAAAAATGAAATGAAAATGTTTACTGCAGGGATAAGAGAAACTAATGTCTATACGTGGAACTCATGGGGGGTGGGGGTTTGGGGGCGACTGCTCCCCCATTCCAGATGACTTTGAAATTTTCTTCAAAAAGTCTGAAATTTTGTGGGATTGAGGAGACCGGAATAATAATCGAGTCACCCGCGACCGTCAAGACGAAGAAGACTTAGCCCAGAGCATAGTTTTAAGTTTTTATACACCTATGCTTCTTTGAAAAACGAGCGAGTATGTGGTATAGAATTTGGGTATAGATGGGGTAGTGGGATAGCAATATTTCCAAGGATGTTAAAACGCAATTGGGATAGACGTTCTGAGCTATGTAAAGGTTGGTGTTCTTAAAAGTTTCTCGTGGTTCACCTTTCGTGACGAAAGGTGAACTTTTCATTCATTCTTAAAAGCATATTTACTTGTCAGCCTTTTCTGGCAGTTGTTGGCATCTTTCAGTTAGTTTTTTTATGATAAGTCTGACAGACTGAACATTGAATCGCAAAGCGGAGCGAAGTCTATCCGCTCTGTTGCAACTTAAAATGGCTGTATAAGCTAAGCTATTTTATTTATTTTATTTTTTTATTTGAAAATTGTTTACCCAGGGTTACAATTCAGTTTAAGTAACTGTTTTACAATGTACCCTGCAACTAAAAATAAAGCTAACCTAATTACAATGAAAACTAACCTAATTACAATATTCAACTAAACCTACAAAATGTACAATATATATATTTAATTCAATCAACAAAGTTGGAGTAATGGAAAATGAAAATAAAAATGTAAAACCAGCTTTCCTTGAATCTAATCAATTATGAGCTTTTGAGCTTGGTTTTAAATGACTGGATGGAAGGGGCTAATTTAAATTGTAACTGGATGGAAGGGGCTATGTAATTTTATATGTATCAATTTGCCACAAAATTAAGATTTACAATGTTTTAAAAGCTAAAGGGTCGATAAATTACAAATTTTGATTAAATACTAGTACAATTACAGATTAAAATAATTACCTATAAAACATCCCTAATTGTAGTGGCAGGGACTAGCATTAAAAGGTCGCATTGACCATTTTTCCATAATGGTCCCTCAGAGGTGATTTCTTAAACGGAAAATGTTAGAGAGTGGCGGAAAGAAAGAAAAGTAAATTAAATAAAAATAAAAAATATAGACTTCAGAGTGCTTTTTGATTAAGTATAATTTATTAGGGCCGAATCATGAGAGTAAGAGAGGATGTGAGGTGTCAGCAGTACACATATATGTCATCTTCCTCTCTCTGTATATTTTTAAAAATTTCTCTTTGATCTTGCGCCTTTGATCTTTGATCTTTGATCTTTGACCTATCAGACCCAAGGCATTCTTTCTAAAGTGCAGGCAAATAGCAGTAGATAAACTGCAGATGAATATATTTCCTGTATGTTTGAACCCCGTAGAATTTGCTAGTGCAGTGAGATTTTCCATGCAGCTTGGATTCTAAGCCACAAGTTTTAAATGTGTTTGGCAAACACACACGAAAGCCCACTGCAGGCTTACGAAATTCTACGCCACGTATGAATTAGAGAAGAATTTCTTATTGAATTCATGATGATCTATAGCTGATCTTTATAGAGTTTTTGTTTGAGTTTTGCGCGCTATGTCAATGGGAGATACGTTTCTGCAAATATTTGAAAATGTAGCATGCTTATGAAATCAATTAAAGGCAGCTAAAACCCGTCTCATTTTGCTGATATCTTAGCTCCCTCGCAGAGGCCTCTAGCTGAGGTCCATGTCTTTCCTGCAGAATGAGATAGTTTTTGGTGATTCTTTGTTTCAATTTTTTTTCACTAGACTACCTGATTTGCTTTTTAGGCAAGGGAAAAAGCCAATCCTAGCCGTAGACAGAGTGCTGGAAATGTCAGGTAGCTATGCATTTCGATTGGTCAGATTGAGGATTCTACTGACTAACCGTTTCTCTACTTCACCACCCCACGTCGGTTGGTACCATTGTCCCATCAAATCGCAGGAGAAATTAATAATATAATTTTTGTCACTTCGTCAAGAGGTTCTTAAAGGGTCTGTTTCATCCAGCATTCCTTGCACGTGCCGTCTGCTGATGTTCCTTTGTTGTCCGCCATTTTCATGGGCCATGAAAATGGCGGCAACAAAGGAACATCAACAGACGGCACGTGCAAGGCATGCTGGATGAAACAGACCCTTTAAGAGCAAAACAATATTGAACAGCGTTTTGATCTTGCGTAATACAGTAAATCCCCGCATACAAGAACCTACTTTTTGAGAGCCAGGCTGAAATAGGTTCTTATTTCAAAGGTACTAAGACTAACTTCAAGGTATAAAGATTCGTATCTGAAGAGTGTCTTGGGTAGAAGGCGAGCGGAAGGCATTAAAATTCTCGCATTTTTAGGGTTTAAGTGAAACAATGGCCACATAGCTCCTGAATCAAATAAACAAAATCCGCCAGAGAGAACTTTAGATTTACCTTTCTTCTTTCGTTATAAGCACATAACTTCTCTTAAAAACCATCGTTCGCTTGCACAAGGCGAGAGTTTGCCCTACTAGTTTTGGGGCAACTTTTGCGGCCTTGTTTGTTTTGAATTACTGGTTGAGAGAATGTCCTTTGTCTACAATAACCAATCGCTTTGAATTGAGGTGTTAATTAAAGCAACTGATGCTAATGTGTTACAGAATCTGCCCTTGTTTAACGCGTGTGATTGTCTTGCTAATTCACAATTTAGAATTATGAGAGCTGCATCATTTATCCCCTTGCATACACTGATATGAAATAGATAATTCAGAAATACACTATGACTTTTTAAATGTTTCGATATTCATCTCCATCAGTAACTGATGAAGATGAATATCGAACCGTTTAATAATTCATAGTGTATTTCTGAATTATCTTTAAAATATTTTATATGCTTAGGTGAATTGGCTCTTGAATTACCGATGTGAAATATATCTTTTTTCAATGTCTTTTTCCTGAAGGTCTGATGTTAAAGAGGATAATCCTATTGACGACTTTAAAAGAGCAAATTCTGTTCCACCTAACACAGTTGGAGGGATTTTTGGAGGTTTGTGTCTTGTGTTTCATTTTCACTTTCCTTTTAATCTACAGTAGAAACCACAGGGGGTCCAGGAGTGTCAGTAGAGACTGTTATTTTGGTTTCTTTGGTTCATTTCATGGTTGCAAAATGCCTGAAAATAGCCTAAAACATTGGATTAAGTCATGATGAAACTCCTCGTACAGAAAAATAAAGAAAGTACCATTTTTTACGGAGGAGAGATATTGTCTCCACATTTCTTACCATAGGATTGAAGAACTTATGTCTCCTGAGGTCCTGAGAGAGGTATAATGCTCGTATGTATTGTTCTGCGTCAGGAGGTTTCTTACGATTTGATAAAGTGTTTCAAACCCTTTTTAGGCATTTTGCAACCAAGAAATTTTCTTTAAATCGAATTTGCCTATATTTTTAGTGCTCATAAAGATGCAAGAAGAGCTACAAAAGTGCTAGGGTCTTTTGGCATTTCACTTGAATTTGAATGATTGAAATCCGTCGAGTACTCTTGTTGCTGTGAATCTTTGAAAGCGGGAAATTCTTTCTGGCTCATCTGGTACATGTACAGTTGATTTGTGATGCTTGAAGACATTTGACTTTGAATATTCTAGGAGCTGATAGTTCAGATTCATCAAAAAAGAAGAAAGAACAATATAAACGAGAATTAGAGATGCAAATCAAGGAGAAGGAAGAGCAAAAGATGAGGTATGCCATGCTTCTTTTTCTGTATGAACGTGAAAAAGCCTTGTGCTTGTGAGAGGGCGCCTACTACCGTGCTTGTATTGTATGCATGTGTTTTAGGCCTTGTTTTATTATGTGATAGATTACACTGTGTGTGTGTGTAACTTTATTTTAATTCGATTATTTACAAAGTAGCTAACAATATATACATTATTCAATAAGATGTACACAAAAATAAAGACGATTTGAAGTTCTTTGATTATTTTATTCCATTCTTCTACTCTCGACGCGTTTCGACTCTGTGGTCATCGTCAGGAGAAATATACTATTATGCTATATACTATATACTATATACTATAAATATACTATATACTATTACTATTATTCAATAATATACGTATACAAGTTTTTTATAATCATTTAGAATGTTACAATACATGTTACAATACATGCTACATCTACACCCTACTATACTTTCTAATTACTTTACAGACTATACAGCACAACAGGGACGGGACACCCGTTATATATATATACAAGTTAACTAATCTAAATCGAATTTACGTAACTAATAATAAAAAAGAATATTTTCTAAACTATATGACTACATTGGTTGACACAAGAGCACTTGCTGTCTTGTCGTTCTTCAGTCCTGATTGTGTGAGAACAATTTTGTGATTTCAACTTCAAGTGTAGCTTACTAGAAGATTCATTTTCCGAAAGAAGAAACGGACTACAAAACAAAGACCAAAGGTTTGCTACAGCAGTTTCCAGATTTCAGGAAACTGAATTGATGCTGCCTTTTTTGAGACGCGTTCGCACATGATTAGGGCAGAGGATTAAAGTAATTAATTGAACGGCAGTAGCAAGCTTTTGCGCTTTGTGTCGTAGACTGGTTTCGCTTTAGATGATGAGTTTGTTCAAAAGATAATTCATATGCAAGTGTATTATGATGTCAACAGTTCTAGGGAAGCAGACACACTGAGAAGTAGAAAGCGCTATCTTTGATTGCCCAACATTGATTACTTTAGACTTTTAATAATATGGATTAAAGACAAATGACGGACATGCAGCGATCTAGTTTAAAAATAGAACAAAAGAGGGCCGTGTGTCTTTATTTGTCTCATTGTTTCGCTCATCAATTGAGATCATCAAATACAATGGAATACAATAGACTAGATTTAGATTGCCCAGGCCCCAAACTTAAGTTGCCTTATATCTCCGTCATTTGAGATCAAACAGGGCAGCGATTGCTACGTGTACTCTGTCACAAAAAAGGCACTGTCAAGAAAACGTGTGCATACAAGGCAGGAGCTCTTGATGCCACTAGTGCCAATATACGTAGTAAAATGGTAGTACTAAGGCTCCAGCAAAAAACTTTTGCATAAAGCTTCCGGGGTAATAATAGTTTTGCTCGGCTTCGTCGCCCATTATTTATTTGCATTATTGATCGCATTTGCTCATATTCCCTTGAAAGAGTTACAAAACATAGTACTATTTATATTGTTTACAACTTTACGATACTATTTCATATATTTTTTATGTGTCAATTTATTAAGGAGGGATGCCCTTCAGCCTAATGGCTGATTTTCAAGGGGCCCTCCGCATAAAAACTTACGAAATGCACATGTTTAAAAACATCTAAGAATTACTTACAACAATTATATACAACAAAACCGTAAATCTAACTACAGTATGAAAAATGAAAGAAAAATGCATAAAACCAGTAGCTTGGGAATTTCTCCACCGATCCAGCAACCAACGCAGCCCAAATGGACAACGGAGATTCAAAAATCCCCATCATTGACCCAGTAGAAAGCAAGCACAGAAACTGCGGGTGCAGTAGCCACCCGACCGCAAGAAAAACCAGCAGTCTTTACTGTGTTCGAACAACTACAAGTAAATAAACACTAGAGTGTGTCTAAGATTAGATGTAAGGGGTTCATGTTTGCAACAGCACAAACTGACACGAGCAAAGCCTTTTGCTGTTTATCATACCTTTTTCGCCTGACATTGTGATCCAGAGCATGAAACAGGATTCACACACAACTCAATATATATGGTAAAAGATTTGTCGTTTCTACGTACAGAGAACAATGACAAAGCTTATCTTATTCAACTGACATTTCGCCATATTTTGCCTGACATTGTGATCCAGAGCATGAAATAGAATTCACACACAAATCAGTATCTATGGTAAAGGATTTGTCGTTTCTACGCACAGTGAACGATGAGAAAACCTATCTTGTTCAACTGACATTTCGCCATATTTTGCCTGACATTGTGATCCAGAGCATGAAATAGAATTCACACACAAATCAATATTTATGGTAATTGATTTGTCGTTTCTACGCACAGAGAACGACGAGAAAGCTTATCTTGTTTAACTGATAATAAATGCTTGATAATGTAAATTTGGAATCTGTTTCGTCCTTAGAGAGAAACTAAAAAGAATGGGAAGGCTGAAATCTGCTGATGAGACAATAGCTGCAACGGTATGTATATTCATCTGAATAATAATGTGGCACAGCATAGGTTCCAAATCTTTAAAAAGGCTGGTGTAAAATTGAATGACCTATTTCTTTGAACTGAATGACTTCAAAGAAACTTTAGCTAATTCTCTATAATTCTACCGTTGGAATTTTCTGAAATCTTCCACATTTTCAGAATTGGAGTGTTTTTCTTCTTTTTCAAGAATTCAAGAAAGCTTTTCAAAAAAGCGTAAAACCATCGTAATTTCTAAACTGTTTGACGTAAAATGAAATAATTTCTAAGAAAACCATGGTTTATGAATGCCTACAATATTGCATTAAGCAAAAGTCAGTCATTCAACTGGTTTATGATTTAGAAATTTGATGACGTCACTTCCTCAAACGAGTTGAAATGTAAGATACGCTGTAATTTCCAAAAATATTCAAAATTTCTGAAAAGTCCAACGGTAGAATTATAGTTAAGTATCTAAAGTTTCTTTCAAGCGATTCAATCAAAAGAAATAGCTCATTGAATTTTACACCCACCTTTTTACGCCAAGATAAAGATTTGGAACCTATGCTATGTGGCACAAGATTATGTGCGTTTTTGGCAGCATGTGTAAGGCTTGTGTTCCAAATCTTTGAATATGTTGGTGTAAGATTCCATGACCTATTTCTTGGGATTGAATGACTTGAACAGAACTTTAACTACTTTTCTATAAATAGACCTTTTAGCTATTCTAAAAAAGAGCCTGGATCGAACGTTATTCTTGTACATTTTTATATGCGACGTTCGATCGAGTGGCGTTAGAGTTTCGATCACTATTGTGTACATTCGAAAACTCTACAAAAAGTAGCCAAATGTTGTTCGATTCTGATTCTTTTCTGAATAGCTAAAAGGTCTATTTACCTTTTATACTGTTGGACTTTTTAAAGTTCCTCAATATTTTGTTAGATTACAGCATATTTTATATTTCAACTCATTTAAGGATTTGATGTCATCAAATTTCTAGATCGTAAACTAGCAGAATGAAAGACATGTTCTTCATGCCATCTTGTAGACATTCACAAATTATGATCTCCTGGAAATTAATTCCATGTTTCCTCAAAAAAGTTTAGAAATTGCAGTTGTTTTGAATTTTTTTTCAAAGTTTTTCTTGAATTCTTGAATAAGAAGAAAAACACTCTAATTCTGAAAATATTGAAGATTTCAGAAAAGTCCAACGGTAGAATTATAGAGAAATAGCTGAAGTTTCTTTGAAGTCATTCAGTTCAAAGAAATAAGTAACTGAATTTTACACCAGCCTTTTTAAAGATTTGGAACCTATGCTTTTCTTGAATTATTAAAAATCGAGGAAAACTCTCTAATTATAAGCATATTGACGAGTTCTGAAAAATTGAACAGTAGCTCGAGGATCTTTCAAGCCATTAATTCTAAGACATAGGTCATCGAATTTCGCACCAACGTTTTTAAAGATAAGGAGCCTGTGCTGCCAATGTAGGTTATGCATTGGAATTTTGAATAAGACGAAAACTGGCCAAGAAAGACACATCAACTGGAGTTAACGCTCGAGCTCTTTTTTTGTTGTTTTTCAACTGATATATTTTAAACTGAAAAGTGAGCAGTGGCAGATTATACGGATGTCAATTTTGTATATTCCATTAGAAATTGTGCAAAACATATCACGGATTATTCTACCTTTTAACTACATCATAATACTACAAGGACGATACGATGGGGAGCGAAAGATTATCACTAACTCATGGCCAGTACATGTAAAAAGTTAAACCAAAGAGAACTACTCATGGATGGTAGACAGGATTGATAACGAATAAATACTGTACCAGAGCCTGTCTAACTTTAGATGTCAGGTCAGGCCTGTGATAAATCAAAATATTATCGTCAGCAAAAGTGTCTTTCAACTATATCGGGTAGGCCAAGAAAAAAATCAGTCTTGTTTCAGATTTTGGAATCTGAAATTCATTAAAACGTTTTCAATTTACCATCACTTCTCTTCAATTTTACCTTCACTTTCTTCATTTTCGCTTAAGGAAAAGAAAACTGAAAAATCTCCAAGATCAACCAATCTTGGTTTGACTGACGACGATCATTCCCCTCGCAGTGAGATCAAGCAAACGACTCCAAGCAGATCTCGCAGAAGAGACCGGCGACCGAACCGATACGATTATGACGATGTTATCGATACGCGTTACGAGTCAGATATTCGGATGAGAGGAAATCACCCTTCGTATAGGGGAATGCCCAACCATGACCCATACATGCAGATGCTGCCAAACAGATATGACATGCGAATGGATCCTTATATGATGCAGAATACTGGCTATGGGGGATTCCCCGGATATAATGGAATGATGTACGGGCCGAATGCTGGCATGCCTCGCTTGGATAGATTTGACGATCGGAGACAAGACTTTGGTGTTGATCGGGAAATCGATAGAGATCAGTATTCCAGTAAGTACCGTAAATCTTCGAATAATCCCCCGGGAGCCTATTTGTAAAAACGATTTTTTTAGACGGGGGCTTATTCGAGAGGGGGCATATTCGAGGGGGGGAGGGGGGGTTAATGGATGATAAGGTAGATGTTTGATAGCATACTGCATTTCTAGCTGATACAGGTATGGGGAAATTGAAAACATATCAATTTTGAACCAGAATTCACAGGAAAAGATATTTAGAAATGTAACATTCAACTTTAACGACGATAAACATGACACCAAAACAAAGGATATATGCAATGCAATATTCAAGCAAGGATTAGACAATAATGGTTCGATGAAAGAGCAGATTCCATTGTGGAATTGCTACAAGTTTCTCTCTCTTCTCAGGACGAGTCGTAACGAGAGTCGTAAGATGTACAATGTGAGTGACGTCAAGGGCGAGGGAGAAGGAACGAAATTGGAATCAAGACACTAGCACAAATAAGTGGATAATTACCTTTAATCACCATTATGCTGCGACATGTGTCGCTCATTTGATTAGCTTTCTGCCAACATCAAAGGATTTGCCGGTGGACAGAATTTTGTCCACCGTCTCTCTGTGGACAAAAAGAGTCTCGTTTTCAATTTCCTAATCCTACAAGTCTCTTCTTTTCTCCACCTGTATTTTCTTCCTCTGTCTGCTCTGCGTTTGTCTTTTACGTCTTGTGCTGACAAGAGAGAGACTTGTAGCAAATCCAATTTCACTGCAATTGCTTTCCAAAACTACCGTGTGTCTCAAAAAAATTATACTGATTTGGTTGGGTCCAGCAATGAGAATTTAGCTTTAATCAGTGGCTAATCAATGTCAAAATGATCCTCGATAGTTAAAGGGAATCTAAGCATATACAAGCCCTTGATGAAAAGAGCCATGCAAAGACAATCGACACTATGAAACGTGCCACACCATATTTGGGCAACTCAATACCTGAGCTAGGAATCAATGAATTATGGATCTGAGTTTAAGATAATGGATTGTGAACTTTGAATAATTTCTGTGAATTTTGAATGATTTCTCAAAATGAGTTTTAAACCTCTGTAAAGCAACCGAGTTGTAATCTTCCAGGTCAGTGTCATCAAAGTGTGTCATTGTTTTTTGGGTACTATTTTTAAGAGAGTAGATGCGTTTTTCTGACTCACTTGACCTGATTTACACTTGCCTTCTAGTTCTGTAGTTTATCTTTTTGCGTTTTTATTTCTATTTTTGGATTTCTAATTTTCATATTTCCATTCGATTTAGGAAGAGATCGTAGACAATCACCACGAACACCAAAGAGTCCACGAAAAGACGGTAAGCGCGTTCTGCAAATTTTAATGCTCATTACTGTTTATAGCTTTTTCATTAAACTTATAAATTTCTCCTCGATTAGCCTAGCTACTGAGGGAGCTCCTCCTTAAGAAATTCCCCGACTTACAATTCTTCTTGTTGTTAATTTGATTTAGAATCTATTGTATATTTCCCAAAGGTGATTTTCTTCAGTTGTGTTTAGTTCAATAGTTATATGAATTCTGATGTTGTTCCTTTTGTATTAGGTATATGTTTAGTTTGTGTTTATAGAATTGTAGGTAGTGGAATTTTAAAATATGAAACTGAAAATGTGCGGAGCATAAGTGTGGCCGTGAGAATTTGTCAGGGTCAAAGCCTGGCCTATGCCTTTGTACGAAGTTCTTCCATCGACGCCGAGTTTCAGGATCAGATGGGAAGAGATGAAATTTTATACTTTCATTCTTGCTGGTATTAGTGCATGACTTTTTGTTCGGTGTGCCAGCAACGCAATGAACATTACCGCCTTTTCGCCTTTTTGTACCACTTTCCTCCATCATCTCGGTAGTATTACTTCCCAACTAACTTTCCTTCTCCTGCGTCCTGCGCTTTACGTTACAACATGGAAACGAGGCAATTGGCCGCGTTTGCTCTGGAGCCGCAGTTTCATATAAAATATGATACATGCCACCACAGTTTTCTCACAGTAGTATTTATTGCTAAGCAACAACGGTGTAAAATTGGCTGGATGTCTATATACACTCTTTTTTTATAACAATAATGTTTATAAGAATATTCAGCCTCGGAATCATCTAATTTTGAAGAATATTTCAAGAATATTGCTCAGCTTCAGCTCGCATATTTGCGTCTCATTTTTCAGCAGTTGCCTGTTTCATAACAGGTAATCGCATGACTGACATACAGTAGTGTCCCGCATATAAGAAACACAAATTTAAAAAACACAGACCCTGATTTTCAAAATAATACCCCATTTTATAAGAAACTTGTTCAGGTCTTAAAAACAGCTTGTTTCTTATTTAAAAACTATGGATTGAAACCTTGGAATTTTTCAGCTTTCCAGTTGTATTGAACTGTACCTATTCAAATGAAAAAAATAATTTTGTATGGAAAAAGCACCTTCCTGAAATAACTGTAGCATTTTCTTGAAGTGAAAATTTACGAATACAATTCAAAATAATAATCATTAATAGAGATCATGTCTGGTTCAACAGTATATGATTTTTATAATAAGAAACTTTACCCTGATTTGCAAGTTTATCTCATTTTATAAGAAACGCATCAGACCTGAAATTGAAAAAGTTGTTTCTTATATGCGGGACACTACTGTATCATATTTTTTCAAAAAGCCTTTTTTTCCTCGTCCTTTTAACTTTGTTTTTACCCTGAAACCATATCAGATTTGAAAAAAGTAAGAATACTTTAAGAATATATTTAGGCTCAAAACAAAAATGTCTTAAGAATATCGAGATTGGACAAAATTTATAGTATTCTTATCAAAAATAGAATGTAATTCTGGATAATGTCAGAATTTAATCTTTGCTAAGCCCAACCCACTTTTTAGGTGTGGAGCCGCAGGCGAATTTATAGTCATATCCCCAAGTGGTCTTTTTTTATTTTTCTCAACAATAAAACTCATAACTCTTTCATGAAATTTCCTTTATTACAAACCTTCTCGATGCTGTAATTACTAATTTATCGGTTTAAAATTCCAGAAAATGTCCCCTGTTTTGTCGGTTTCGTATATTTGGGGCTAAGTTTACAACATAGCGTTTAAGATGATAATATTGATAATAAAGTACAGTTAAAGTTTGTCGAAAAATCAATTATCGTCAAGCACGACTGCTGCCTGTTGGGGCTAGGAACGTTGTTTCGACAGGTGTCGTAACTTCTTGCGACCTGCAATTCTTTTTGTCTTCATGGTCGCAATTTCGTCGAGGGGGTGTAGCTCAGTGGTAGAGCGCTCGCTTTGCATGCGAGAGGCCCGGGGTTCGAAACCCCGCACCTCCACTTTTTTGCCTTCATCTCTTTTGCAACAGTTCAGTGCGCACGGGCGTTTCACCTCTCTCTCTCTCAAGAGTTATAAGACATAGATTCTCAAACAGATACTAAAGATTTTCAATCCCATGGTAAGAAATGTGCAGACGATATCTTTCACCCATGAGAAATTGCATTTTCTCTGTTGTTCTGAGCGAGGACTCCTTTAAAATACTTCGATCTTTTGGCTGTCAAGCAAATATTAATTCATTCCAATCCATCCAGCACGCTTGATGCTATGGATTTTCAAAAGTGGGAACTTTTTTCTGGCTTACCGGTAGCCAACGGAATGAGTTTGCGGAATTACTATAACAGTAAATAGAAATTCAATTCAATGGAGCAAAACTTAGCCGAATGTCATCAGTCTAGCTGTCACCTTTGTCCTATTCGCAGTTGTTTTATTCTTTGGATTTTATGCAAAACGTTATCCAAACAGAAATGATTGAGAAATTATTGGTTGGTCATCCCCAACAAAGTCGCTTGAAAAGCTTGAAATCCTCAAAAAAGTCCTCAAAACAAGAGATCGATTAACTGCCATTTCAGATCACCAAAACAAAGAGGACCGCGTTTCATTTCAGCCTGGGAATAGGCAATTCAGTAGAAAGTTTTCAGAGCAAGTTTATAGCCCCAAGGTATCTAAAAATATTCCCAGGCTGAAGTGAAATACGCCCCTTTTTGTTGTGAAGGTCTGGAATGGCTGTAAATCGATCCCCTGTTTTGACGAATCTTTTGAGGATTTCAAGCATGCCCTTTACTCCAAAATTCTTAGTTTTGAGAATTTACCATGTCAAAAAAAATGGTGAAAATTACTCATAAGCATTTCAATCGGCCACTTAATTCTTTTTTTTCTATTCCATTAAGAATTTACAACAATATTACCAATGACAATACCTACAAGCTACGCTACACTACTACAGAGACGATGCCACAGGGAGCGAAATACTATGTCTACCCTGCGGCCATTCTAAAAATAATTAATAAGCTACATAAAACTACACGTAACTGCTATTACAAATAAAAGGAATGTTTAAATACAAACGGAAAACTAAGGTACAAGCGAAGGAAGCTTGCAATCAAGTACGGTAATTGCAAGTGTAGGTTTGAAAGTTAGAGCCAAACATGGTGAAATTGCAAATCCAAGTATTGATTGCAAGCTGCCTTAAGACATTACATAATTACAAACGAAGAGAACTGCTAAAAAACAAACACAGACAGAAGGGGTTTGGTTGTTCTATGTAGGGATATGAGTAATCTTCAATCAAAGCGTTCTGTTTCGAAAATATAGTTCATTGTTGCATTCAAGATTAATCATTTATCTTCCAAGGACAAATTTTTATTTCCATATAGAAGAAGCTGCAAAATATTGTTGTCTGGAGCCTCGGAGTATCCGTATGCTTCAAGTACATCATTAACACCAACGAAAAGACTGCGTCTATGCTCTCTGAAAGAATTGCAAAGCAGCAAGAAGTGTTCTGTGTCTTCTATGCCATCGTTAATTGGACACATTGGGTTGATTGTATCTTTAAAATTATTTTGAATTTGAATTTTTCTATAACAGGTTGCGTTGGTTCACTTTTTTCTGGGTCACGAGGTGTAAGACAACATTGTCAAGTTACTTTTCTTCTTTAAACAGATTATGAGCAAGAGAAATCAAGATTAAAAGATTCGAAATCGAAGACTGGGATTTCTCCGCGAGGGAAGGCGGCGGTTGGAGGTATGTTTGGTGATAGTGCTGAAGTTGATAGAGATGCAGAAAGAGCAGCTAAACGTGCTTATCAAGAGGAACTTAAAAAGCAGGTTTGTAATGATTGTATCGTTTTTCCGCTATTGATTCAGGATTTAAAGACCCATTGTTTACCATGATCCTCCCAACATATGTTTCAAATCTTTAACTCAGGGTAAAAAGGTGGGTGTAAAATTCAATGACCTATTTCTTCTGATTGAATGGCTGAGAAGAAACTGTAGATACTTATCTATAATTCTACCGTTGGACTTTTCAGAAATTTTTAATATTTTTCGAAATTACAGCGTATTTTACATTTCAACTCGTTTGAGGATGTGACGTCATCAAATTTCTAAATCATAAACTAGATGAGTGACAGACTTTTGCTTGATACCATATTGTAGGCATTCATAAACTATGGTTTTCTTCGAAACTACTTCATGTTACGTCAAACAATTTAGAAATTTCGATGGTTTTAAGTTTTTTTGAAAATTCTTCTCAAATTGTTTAAAAAGAAGAAAGACACTCTAATTAAAAATTTCAGAAAAATCCAACGGTAGAATTATAGAGAAATAGCTAAAGTTTCTTTGAAGTTATTCAGTTCAAAGAAATTGGTCACTCAATTTTACACCAGCCTTTTTAAAGATTTGGAACCTATGCTGATCCTCCCTGGCGCCAAAGTCGACTTTCGTGTTATCTAAAAGTCTTTTTGGCCTGAATTCTCTTTGTCTTGCTTTTCATTCTGCGCACAATGGATCATGGTTGACAATGGGTCTTTAAGATGTTTTTAATCTTCAAAGCTGTTCATTAATTTTTTGAATAAAAAGAAAATCACTGTAATTCTGAAAATAATCAAGATGGAGCCCCACTTTCGATACTGCTGTTCTGTCTGGGGTTGCGCCGGTTTAACTGAAATTAATCAGTTACAAAAACTTCAAAATCGTGCTGCTAGGACAATAACAAATAGCAGCTTTGATGCCCCAGGTAGACCTCTTATCAAAGGAATGGGATGGAAGACCATTGACGAACTGATTACCTGTGAATCTAAAACAATGGTCTTTAAGTCCCTGAATCAACTGGCTCCACGATACCTTTGTGACCTTTTCACACGAAATTCGCTCTGCTCATCATATATCCTTCGTAATACGGGGACCGACCTTAGGTTACCGAAGAAAAGGTCATCAAATGGCCAGAGATGTTTCTCATATTGAGGTGCTAAATTATGGAATGGCCTGTCAGCCGAGTCAAAGCAGGCAACCTCCTTGTATAGTTCCAAGAAAACTATTTAAAAACTGTTTCATTTTGATTTTAGGTTTGAAATTTTAACTTCACTGTAAATAGGTTTTGAACATTGTAAATAAGGTTTTATAGTTTAATTTATTTAATAGCTTTTTACTTTGTTTTCTAAATTGTAATTTAATGTTTTTATCGGAGGGCCCCTTGAAAATCAACTTGCTGAAGGGAACCCTCCTTAAATGTATTAAATGAAAATGAAATGAAATGAAATGAAATGAAATGAAATGAAATGAAAAAAGATATCAAGAGTTGCCAATAAAGATTTGTATCCCAAAATTTTATAAAGCTGAGATTTTATTCCAGATGTTGTTTGAAATTTTGTAATTTGATAAACAGAGTAAGTATATAGTCTTGATAATAATATTTTAGATGCAAGAAAAGCAGGCGGCGAAAGAAAAAGAAAAGAAAGCGAAGGAAAGGTATAAACATTTAATAGCGAATGAATGAAAGTACTTGCTATAATATCTTTTGAAACTCTTTATATTGAGTGTCTCAAATAAAGTATTCCTGTTTAAAAAATCACCAAAAATTTATTATCAAACCTGAAATTTTGTTTTTGACTTGCTTTGTCAAGGACCCAAAAATATTTGTAGGTGATAAAATGTTTGCTTTGACACAACGAGGTAGAAACATTACACATTGAAAACCCTTATTTTGAGCTATACTTTTTAAGCAAAATACTCAATCTTGCCTAAGAGTCAACATTTTCAGATTTTCAAAATTTTCAAAAGTCTCCAATGATAGTGTGCATTCCTTTCTGTCATTTATGACCAAACTAGAAGCTTTACTTGAAGAAAAATGGTTTGGCAAGCATAATTGCTTTTTGGAGTATGATTCAAAACTAGGTAGCTCTAAAAAGAGCTAAATTTGCTCATTTTAAAAACTAATTACTACAAGATCAGCTATGTCTGGGAAGTAATTTGGTCCTTGATCTACTTGGCAAAAAAAGAAAATTGAAGATCGGTCTTGTAATCAAATTTTGGTGATTTTTCAAACTTGGTTACTTTTTTGGGAAACCCAGTAGTAATAGTGACTAAAATGCATCTATCTAATGGAAAATTTTCTTTTCTTTATACATATACTATGTGGTGAATCACAATAAACGCACGTTGATTGAATGGCTACTGTTTCATGAATATGAAAGCAAAGACAATTTTTGATATTTTGTGTGATAGCTTTTATGAGGATTTTTCTCATGAAAATCACTTCGAAAAACTTCGAAAAACCGCAAAGAATGGCCAAAAATCACGATTAAATTCTCGATATATTTCTGCTTTACAGCTATGACTTGAACAAGTTTTAGCACCTGTTATCCCTCTGGGAGAATGTAAAAAAAGTCATCCCCACTAGTGTAACAAAATTGTTTAAAAAGAGTTTCATCCTCCCAAGCGGCCAGCATTTGATAAAACGTGTTCGAGTCAACAAGGACAGATTTTGTAATACAATAGCATCAGTTGCTTTTGATATACACCTCAATTCAAAGCGATTAGCGACTGCTGACAAAAGAAATTTTCTCAACCAGTAATGCAAAACAAACGAGGGCGCACAATTTTCCCCCTCGCCTTGTGCAAGAGAAGGTTGGCGTTTAAGAGAAGCTACGTGCTTATAATGAAAGAAGAAGGGTAAATCTAAAGTTCTGTCTGGCGGATTTTTTTTATTTGATCCAGGAGCTGTTTTGTAATCGTTTCATTTAAGCCCTAAACACGCAAGAATTACGATGCCTTCTGCTCGGCTTCTGAATCTTCTGACTATATGCTTTTGCTTGTTTGACTGATTTGTCCTTGTATGAACGCCGTTAGCTACGAAGTCAATAATCATTCTGAATTTGTTTCAATTTTTTAAGATATGAAGCAAAGATCGAAGCAGAGATAGCCGTTTACGATCCTTGGGGAAAGTCTGGAGGGGGAGCACCATTAAAAGACAAAACAGGACACATGATTGGTAAGCTCGGCTTTGTTCTTGACGTATCATCTAATATTCTGATGCTAAATTTACCCATGATTCTTGTACAGGGTGTCCCAGAAAACAGTATACAAATTTGGTATACAAGTGCTAATCAATTTCAAAATGCTCCTCGCTCGATAGGTAACTTGAGCATAGATACCTCGTTTGTTGATAATGGAGCTTTTGTTTGAAATATTAGTGTTGAAAGTTCAAATTTGCTGTCACCTCCAAGGCACAGCTCTGGCGCTTTGGTCTAAGCAAATTCTTGAAGCACAGCAAATAAATCAATAATGTCCTTGACAAAATTTGAACAGACCCAAGATCATATCATATTCTGTTTGCTAGAAGTCACCCATAGTGCCACTTTTCATTGTTCTTTAATGCTCGATTTCAATTTGGATGTGCTTCATGAACTGGCTCAGTCCAAAAGGCTAAAGCTCGTGCTAGGACGTAGAGGCAAAGCTGAACTTTCAACATTAATATTTCAGCTTTCGAAGCACCAATGTCAGCAAATGAGATATCTACGTTCCATCAACTATCGAGGAACATTTTGACGTTGATTAGCCATTGAAAAGCTAAATTCTCATCGCTGGAACCAACCAAGCTCTGTATACATTTTTCTGGGCCACCCGGTGTAATCAAAGGTGCTAGGACACCCATGCTTTGAACTTAAAGATAAATATGAATTCAATATACTTGTCTGTTTCGGAAAGAGAGTTTACAAATGGCAAGTAAATCCTCAACCAATATCGAACGTAGAATTCATGTTTCCATACAAAACCCCTTAGCAGCATTTTCTTTACTTTTGGGTCTACAAGGCGAGTGATTTTACGAAACCAAATGTTCACATCTTAGTCAGCCTTTGATTGACAGATTAACATTTTAATTTTTGAATATCGGTCTTGTTATTTTTATTCCACAGCCAACCAAGCATTTTAACTTTTTTGATTCGCCCGGTGGTAGTGTAAAACATCTTATTTAATGGAATTTTCTTTCATTCTTTTATTTCAGCTGATCTAAGGACTCTGCATAAGTTCAACGAAGAAGGAACAATCGTATCCCCAAGGAGCGACCCAGCTGCCTATCTCCAATCACAAGTTGCCTCTGGTTTGCCACAGGACAGTCCAGTCCTAGCTGCCCTTGGCGGTGATCTTGGATTACAGAATATTGAAAAGGCAGCTATTCAGCAGTCTCCTAGAGGTTTGTGTATTGTAGTTTTCTTCATTTATCGAAAGAATTGTAACATCATTTGCTTTGGTCTCAAATCTACAAAAAAGTGATGCAATGATGTGGTGATGATTTTAAAAAGGAACTGCTGGGTGTCTAAAAAAGTACCCCCTTTTCATTTGATAAAGCAGCAGAACGATATGATATCGGTACTTTCCGATGACATAGAAAAAGTTGTTAATCTTCAACGTGAATGCACATACCTTGAATAAGTTGCACATACCTTGAGTCGTCCATCAAACCTCCGAGATGCGAATTCGCAAAGTCAAAATCTCAAGTGCATCAGAAATCAGAAGTTTTGAAAAAGTGCCTTGCCATGATTTGATATCACGGGCATTTGCAGGACTGTAATTGTCAACTCTATTTTTTTAGTTCTTTAACAAGGACAAATTTTGTAACACAATAGCACGAGACGCTTTCGTTGACACCTGAATTCAAAGCGATTAGCGACTGCAGACAAAGGACATTCTCTTAGCCATGAATTCAAAACAAACGAAGGCAGAAAAGTTTCTCTGAACCCAAGTTGCTAGCGCGCTTGTTGTGCATTCCAGAAATTGTATTTAAGAGCAAACGTGAGCATATATCGAAATAAGAAGGATATATCTACACAGTTACCTCTGGGCATTTTTTCCTTTGGTTTAGAAGTCGAGCAGTAAGTGTTTTCTTTACACCCAAACGATAAGAGAATTGAATCGCCTACCAATCGGCTTCTGAAGCAAAGAAATGGAATGCCCGAGGTAGATGTGTAGATATATCCTTTTTCTTTCGATCTATTATGCTCATGTTTGCTCTTGAATACAATTTCTGGAATGCACAACGATTGAGCTAGCTACCTGCTTTTGAGAGAAAATTGCATGGCTTTGCTTGTTTTGAATTACTGGTTGAGAGAATTTCCGTAATCTCTTTGAATTACTGTGTCAATCAAAACCAACTCGTGCTATTGTCTTACCAAATCTTTCCTGGTTAGTTCTTTTTCTTCCAGATGATTGCATTGGGAACGATTATTTTAAATTTGTGTGTTGTTTTAGTACTGAAAGTGAATTGGATTTGAAATCTTATCTTAAATCAAGAAACACCACCATAATCATCATCATCATCACCATCATTATCATTTGTGATTATGCTGCCACAATGGTTCAAAGCTCTTAGAAATATGGAAGCTCAAGACCCCTTAGAACTCTGGAAAAAATATGTAATCAGTGATTGCCTTGATCACCCCATAGCGCTGCCCTTGCTGTTAGGTACCCAACCTGTGGTTTTCATTCATTCATTCATTCATTCATTCATTATTCATTCATTCATTCATTCATTCATATATTTATTTAAAGTTGGTATTTACATAGTTTTAAAAGAATAAAGCTAATTTACACCAACTATTTACAATAAACCTAAAGTAATACATGCTAATTTACAATCAAAGGAATTCAGTGTCTATTTACAAATTGTACAAAGGCAACTATAGCCATTCCAAGTTACAATTTCTTCTTTGAAAGCTGCAACAGACGCTATATTCTTTAAATCATCTTTTAGGGTATTCCACAGCATAGCTCCCCTAAATCTGACGGAGTTTATCCCATATTGTGGTAAATATACTTTGCATAGCTTACCGTTGCATTACAGTTGTATTTATCACCTTTCCAGCATCTAATTCACTGTTTAAAGTTGGAAGGCTTGCTTGAGCCATTTACCAAGAATTGTGAATTCTCTTTCCTAAGGTGTTGGTGGAGAGCAGCCGTATGCTAGAGGAGTAGCATTGAAGGAGCTACAAGGAGAGAGCAAGGTAATATAAAGACCAGTTGAGTGGTACAAAGGTTGAGAATAGGTATTCGTAACGAAATAGTCTGCAGAACGCTTTATTTGACACAGGTCTGATCAACTGAAGAGAGAACAGGAAATATAGACCATGGCAGCAACCGTATTTGAAATTAACCAAATCAGAAACACTTTCAAACGCCGGGCCTTTTTTGACTCACCCGGTATGTGAACAAGTTTATTGTGTCTTCTGACTGGTTAATAGCTGCTAATTTCCCATGAGTGCATTTTCAACATAGACATCAAGTACTGTGTCACAAGGTGGCGAAATAGGAGAAATACTTTCCTCGTTCTTAACCCGTTTCCTTATAACCTTGTTTCCAGTAATATTAG
This sequence comes from Aurelia coerulea, assembly GCA_039566865.1. Lineage (NCBI taxonomy): Eukaryota > Metazoa > Cnidaria > Scyphozoa > Semaeostomeae > Ulmaridae > Aurelia > Aurelia coerulea. The sequence continues at coordinate 12,498,167 of CM076963.1, forward strand.
GGATCCTCTTATGTTTACTATTATGTGTCTTTGATTGCAGATTAGGAAGAACCTTTTATCAGTTTCCAAAAAACTTGCACAAGTATTTTTCGACATCAGAATTTAAAAATATCTTGAATAACGGTTTTTCTCGTCTTCTAGAATCTCAGTCAGAAAACAGAACAAGCGCAGTATCAAGAATGCTTGAAGCAACAGGTATGTTTGTATATTTGTTATTAATCTCCGCCTTAATTTGATTTGATTTGATAAGAATCTTTAAAGAGGATGCCCCCATCACCAAGAGGTGCTTTTTATGGGGGTCCTCAAAAAGTAAAAGTTTCAGTGTGTAGTTGCAAGTAATTAAAGCAATCAAAAGCAAACAGTCTAAACCTAATATAATTTCGTACAGCTGAAAGCGATTTATAAATTCTAAATTGTTTATTGAATTCTGTAAAAAACAGTATGAAGATCTTTGTTTCCTCCAACTGGTTGTTGAATTCGGTAATCTAAAATTCTTAATACAATTGTCTTTCCAGATCGAAGAAAAGAAGCGTCTCAAGGAAGAGGAAGAACGGAAACAAAAGGAGGAAGAAGCAAAAGAGGTAACCACACATTAGCATAGGTTCCAAATCTTTAACTCGGCGTAAAAAAGTGGGTGCAAAATTCAATGGCCTATTTCTTTTGATTGAATGGCTTGAAAGAAACTTTAGATACTTATCTATAATTCTACCGTTGGACTTTCTTGGATTCTTGAAAAAGGCAAAAAACACTCTAATTCTGAAAATATCGAAGATTTCAGAAAATTCCAACGGTAGAATTATGGAGAATTAGCTAAAGTTTCTTTGAAGTCATCCAGTTCAAAGAAATAGGTCACTCAATTTTACACCAGCCTTTTTAAAGATTTGGAACCTATGCTCCACACATTTTCCTTTATTGTGAGTTCAGTAAGTCCCTGCATATAAGAAATGGACATATAAGAAACTGCAGCCTGACATCATAAGAAATATTTTTCCTTATAAGAACCTAGACAGCCTGTTTTTTGTAATTTCTTGCAAATGGTTAGAATTGTTAAATAAGATTCTTTGTTATATCAAGGTTGCTTTTCAATCACTCAAATTTGATATTAAAACACATGAAATAAGGCATCACTATTTAGATACTTAGACTTATAGTGCTTCATACCTTTGCAAGTATTCATATTCGGTCTGGTTCAAGAATTTTAGGAATGCTATTTAACAGAGGAAAGCACGAAGGAGGAAAGGGAAGGTCCAAATCTGGTAACTTTGGTGAAAGAAAACAAAGCATGACCCCCGTTCACAGCAGAAACACTGCTACCTGTAGCAAAGGGATCAATCGGATCTCAAAACACTTTCAGGGAGTTTTCAAACCACAACTTTGCTCAAATTGACTTACGAGTGGTTCAGTTTATACACTGGCAAGTTTTTGATTCGCCTCTTGGCCTTGTTTCTCGTTATTTTAATTCATCGTTAGCTAATTTGTTTGTGTAGCATTTCAAGACAAAATGCGAACATACAAGGGTTTCATTTTGCGAGATTGCAAATCGACGTTTGCTGTTTTCAACCGTTGTTATTCAAATGAAAGAAGAGTCTGCTAAAAATGAATGAAAATGACGAGAAACTAAAACGAAAAGACTGATAACACTTGCCTGTGTGTGAACTAATCCATTGTTGACTCATTTTGCGTTAAGTAATTCATGACAATTTCTCTGAAAAGTGTTGAAATCCGCAACAACTTCTTGCCACAGCTCGCAGTGTATCCATTCAGAACGGGAGTCCTGCTTTTGTTTTCTTTCCCAAACTTTACCAGATTTGGACACTCGATCAAAACCTATTTCCTAAGAAGTACAAAGGTCTATTGACCACACGGAGGCCTACTTTTATGGACGCATTGCCTTTAATTGATTGAACTTAGTGAATCAGATGTGACTGGAGTTGCTTCGCTATTCGTTCCTGTTTTATTGTGTTCACTGACTTTATATTTGGTCTGTTTATCTAGAACCGTCGCCTGGAAGAAGAACGAATCAAAATGGAAAAGCAATTTTTGTTAGAGCAGGAAAGAGAGCGACAGAAGGAACAAGAGGTTAGTACATTGAAAGAATGTCAATATCTTTGATATTTCATATTTGATTCTTTTAAGGAGGGTTGCCCTTCAGCCGGAGCTGTTTTACAAGGGGCCCTCCACTTAAAAACGTTACTTACAATGTAAAATTACTAAGAAATAGATTAAGTATAATATAAAAAACCATAGTGTTAAAAGCCTAATACAAATTTACAAATTACGATAAAAGAAAAGAAACACTATTTACTAAATAGACTGTTTAAAACTATTTAGGGAAGATGCCTGGATTTCTAGACCACGGGAAGGAAAGGATATTCACTTTCTTTATTCATTGATCTAAAAAATTGAAAACTACAAAATAGATATCAGCTACAGCGGGAAGGACACTTGGTCATCCTTTTTTCTTTGCTCAGTATAAATGTTTACACCAACAAATTACTGAGGACACTACCTACAATCTACTATTCCACACTACAAGAACGGTACCAGGAGGGACACTACCTACAATCTACTATTCCACACAACAAGAACGGTACCAGGAGGAGCAAAATATCACGACTACCCCCTGGGATTTACACACCTAGAATTTATGATCCATGGTTTATTTTTCTACAGACGCTCCAGAAGAATGATGAGTTAAGGAAAGTAGCAGCACAGAAGAGAGAAGAGGCTGAGCGTCAAAGACAGGAGATGGAAGAAGAGAGATTTAGGACAATACAGAGGAGATCATCGGAGTTTAGCAGTCCGAGAGTACTACCGGTAATTATATCTATTGGAAGTTGCTTTATTTTGAGGAAAATACTGGAAAGGAGGGGGAATAGAGGGAATAAACCGTTTATATATTCTAAAACAGATTATGGATCGAACGATATTTATACATTTTTATACGAAGTGCTCGAGCGTTATCGCTTCTACCTCTGTTGTTCACATTCGAAAATTCTACAACATGTATGATAATATCATTCGATTGAGACTCTTTGTAGCATAGCCAAAATGTCTATTGTTAGTTTGTAAGTTAACTAAATTAAGGCAAAGTCGTTGTGATGAGATCGTTAGGTATTGAATTCTCATTGCTTGAAAAACACAGCCCTTTTTGATGTAATAACCTTGCTTCCTCTAAGCATTTGCCACAGCTTTTGCTTGCTATTTTTCTTGTTGACTTGCAGTGGTGCATATGTTGTTACGCAGCACAAAGACACGCATTGTCGACCAAAACAAATCTGTTACTAATAAACGAGGTTTTGGCCTCCTGATATCTATCAGCTCCTTGTGTCTGCCCATGCTATCGAAGACGAACGATTTTATGTTCTTGTCACTCTGCCACTTGCTGGGCTTTAGATAGTGACTCGATATATCAGGAAAGAAATAAGGAACTAGGAAGGTTAGACGTATCATATGTGTAGATCTTATTTTTGATTCAGTGTTCCTACACCTCGTGGTACAGCAGGGGCTTAAATGCCATGAATTATTTTAACTTGGTACTACTTAAACATTGTATACGATTAAACCATCTGGTTTACCCTTTATAGATGCTGTGATGTAGTTATAGTTCTATTGTTGATACAGTAAATCCCCGCATATAAGAACCTACTTTTTGAGAGCCAGGCTGAGTGAAATAGGTTCTTATTTTAAAGGTACTATAGCTAATTTCAAGGTATAAAGGTTCTCATTCGAAGGGTGCCTTGTGTTCAGAGTCTTTCCCAAAAATGCTTAACCGCGTTATTTGTCCTGGCACAGTTATTGTGGAGGTAATAACCAATTCTAAGCTTAAAGCAGCCAAGGAGGAGATTCAAGCTTTAACAACCAACTTTAAGAACGACAAGAAAAAATCAACTTTGCTAACTGCCGCTAGGTGCTAATTTTTGTAGGCTCTTATATGCGGGGATATACTGTATTGAACTTGGAAACTGTTTTTTTCTTCTTATACTGGTTTTACTATTTGCAGACTCCAAGAGCAGCATCGCCTCCAATTCCTGCGCTGCAACATAAGGTATGCCGTATATTTTATTTTTTATTCTTACTGCTATCACTGCTTTGGTATTAAATTTGTGATGTCCTCTCAAATTTGGAAAAGAACAATCGAATCTTACAATATAGTTGGTAAAAGGTTATTTGTTATATTGAATAAAAAGTTTGCAACAACAAATTACCAAAGACACTACCTGCGGTCTACTATACCACCTTACAGGACAGTACCAGGAGGAGCAAAATATCATGTCTACCCCTGGGATTAAACATAAACCTAAGATACAACTAATTATACAGCAAATCCCCGGGTGTTTCTTCAGCCTATTTATAACGGATGCAGTAATTCCCTGCATACAAGAACCAACAAAAATAGGAACCTAGAGGCTGTTTTTCTTAAATTATGCACCTCAAAATTAAGAACTTGTTTCAGTTTGATGAAAAATATGTTCTTGTTGCAGGCGTAGCAAAGTTTAGTTTTCATTGTCATTATCAAGTTAATTTTTGTTCCAGTTGGCTGTTAAAGTTTGAATCTCCTCCCCTGCTGTTCGTAAGCTTAGAATTTGGTATTGGGTACATAATTACTTTACCAAAACAAATAACAAGGCTGGACATCTTTGGTGAAGATTCTAGAACAGCCTACGCAAGGCACTCTTCAAATAAGAACCTTGATACCTTGAAATTGGTCTTGGTACCTTCAAAATAAGAACCTATTTCAGCGTGGCTCTCAAAAAAGGAGGTTCTTATATGCGGGGATTTACTGTACAGTTACAAAGTGCTGCTCTGAAGATGTCCTAGTGGGCGAAACTAGTCAGCACTAAAATAAAGAATGAATAGCGCAAAATACCAAATTGATGCCTGTTTTCTTCGAATGGTTAGGCCCTCTTCAACGGTACACTATATGTTACAAAATGCTCAATATAAAGACCTTTTTACCAATAAATACTTGAGTCGGTTTCACATTGGATGTCAGGCCAAAAAATAGGTGATAATGGTTAACAATCAGAACCCCGGCCGAGAAAACAAAAACGACAATAACCGTCCCCGTCACTGCTCCCCACCCAGGGTCTCCGTCGCTCAAGACATTGCTAATGGGTCTGGATTTCTTTTCACCATACAGTTGATTGACTTTAAAGTTCGGTTTCACCTAACATCATAAATCTGACTCAAAAACCAGATTCTTTGGCGAGTTTCTTGCCCACTTCGACTTGTAGATTATCTCTTCGCAGCTTCAAAGTTGCTTCTGCAAAATCGCTGTTTACGACTTTCAGGAATTTGTGATAAAGAAAATAACTTTGCAAATACATGAAATCGACATAGACGAAGAATATCTGTCAATTAAATCCTTGAGATTGTCAAGAACAATGTCGATGGAGATGGATTGAAATGTGCGATAATCCAATTCAAAATCTCCATTGACGAGTCGATGCTAGGCCTAAGCACTTTTCATGCAAATACAATGGAAATGTCCCGCGCAACATCACGTCTGACTGCCCCTTTAAAGATTCATATGTAGTCGAGATATACTACAGTATAATAGCCTAACATCCAATAGGTGAAAGGAGATTACCTGTCAGACAGCATAGGATTCAAATTTTAGAAAAGGTGGTGTAACATTCTATTGCTTTGTTTTTAGTCACAAGAACGACCGAAATCACGCCAAATCCCAACGTTGGCTAAGCAGCAAAATGAGGTAAAGGATTATGGATGAATTTATACTTCTTCGCATGCTTAGATGGCGACAGCTTGCTGAAGTGGAGGGATTTAATCCTTAGCGTATACAGGTTTCTGGCAGAATCGGTCTTAAGAGGAAAATAGAAGAAAACGTAAGCATCGACGCCCGAGAAAAGCTAACCAGTACGAACGTTGTCAGACTTCTTGGCACTATTATTGTGTATTTTTAAACTTTGTATCTCATCTACTATTTGTGTTATAATCGTATCGGGTCATAGGTGTATATATATACCGGGTGAGTCAAAAAAAACGTGGGGTGTTTGGCGGACTGTGACGTTGCTTGTAGCCACCCGATCGTCGTGAAATAAATTTGTCCATGCAGCAAAAGGTCTAACTTAGATTATAAGCCTAACCTCATTAAAATCGGTCACTTGGTGCATTAGTTAAAACGTATTTTCTTTGTAAGGCCTTGTATGGGAGTCTTGCAAACTGATGGAATCTTTAGCCAAGGCCCTTCAGCATTTTAGCCTTACCAAAGTTACAGATACATGTGGTATTATCAGGAGAGAAAACACTATTTCCTAACTATTTCATTCTCCTCTGATAATACCACGTGTGTCTGTAACTTTGGCAAGGCTAAAATGCTGAATGGCCTTGCTGGCTAAAGATTCCATCAGTTTGCAAGACTCCCATACAAGGCCTTACGAAGAAAATACGTTTTAACTAATGCACCAAGTGACCGATTTTAATGGGGTAAGGCTTATAATCTAAGTTAGACTTTTGCTGCACGGACACATTTATTTCACGACGATCGGGTGGCTACAAGCGACGTCACAGTCCGCCAAACACCCCACGTTTTTTTTGACTCACCCGGTATAGATTATTCATGATCTTGTAGAACAAAATAAGACGTCTGCTCCATCTTCGATAACTGAGTGATTCCCAGCCAATCTCTTTGTACAGCTTTTCTCGCGATGTTCTTCTCAATGTTCCCGTAATAGCTCGCGCAGCAGAATCTAATGCAGCATCTAATGATGTGTATCAGTTCAGAAAGAGCAGTCATGCTACATCCATTGTAGTGGACTGGGACTGGATTTCCCGAACTGGAATACATCTGTATTTATCTTTCACCATGAAATCCCTAAAGATATATAATTCTTTGTTTTAGCAGACGACAGTGGAATCCCATGCAACACAAGTAAGCAACCCTCCATCTCGCCTTGGCCACCGTAATGTTGTTCAAGACGTTAAGTCACACGCAGAAGAATCCAGTGATTTGGATATGCAATATCTGACCAGTATAAGAGATGAACTGTTTCAAAACAGTGAGGAATCAGGTAATTCATATTCAGTCACTTTTTTTATACACAATCTAAAAATATAAAAATGTACAATTTAACAAAAATATATTTACAGAGATGATACCATTGGGAGCATGATTGGCATGGCTACCCTAAATTATCTTTACAAAAAGTAATACAGATACTAACGGCTATACCAAAGTTTCTGTGGGTCTCTCCTCAGGAGAACCGGCTTCAGTCACTTCATCCTCTCTTTGCTATAACGGGTGTTGTTAATAAAGCAAAATCGCTAAATTGATGAATGCTTTCAGGAATAACTAAAGATCGTGAATCATATCAGACGTATTTACTCCCCCAAATCAGGCATCTCTTTCTGAAAGTGTTTGTCATTTTCTAAAGCATTTTTTCCATAAACTTGAAAAACTCTTTGAAAATTTAGGTCAAATATCTGCAACCTTTCTGAGCTCTTGCAATCGTCTCGGTAAAAACCTACAGAGAACTCGCAGAATCATCATTCCTCAAGTAGGCTCTCCACAGGGCGAATATTTTCATGCAAAGCGAACTTTGCCGCGAAATATTTCGAGTGGGAAGGTGGAAACATATTTACTCATTTGTCTCTGAGGCGAACAGCCAGGAAAATTCACTTCGAACGAAAACAATTCACTAAATGGCAAATCGGCTCAAAGAAGTAGTCTCTTGATGCATCTTGTGTTATCTATCAAGAGACAAAACCGCATCTTCTACTAAAAGGAGATGAGCAAATCTATATCTAAATAAACCTCATTTCATTACAACAAACATTTTAATCCATGAGACCACATTTGAATGGGTTCTCTCTTTTTTTAACAACGAGAGGTGAATATATGTCAACTAAATCTTTTCCCAGATGTAATGAGATAATTGCTCCAAACTCTCCTCAGAAAGACTGCTTCCAACCGTAAACTGCATCTTTTCTTTTCATGTCTCCTGTCACAGGTTACTAACTAAGATCTCATCGCTGAACGAGGACTGAAATTATATGTTTCCTAGCAAATAATCTTACGGCTCTTTTCTAATGGGTTTTCTCATGATTCCTTGATTTTAACTGTATACCAGGTGAGCCAGAAAAAAGTTCCCACTTTCGAAAATTCGTAGCACCACAAGCATTTCATGGATTTGAATGATTCAAATTCTAGTTAAAAGCCAAAAGAGCACAAAGTATTTTTGTAATTTTTCTCAAAGTATTTTTGTAATTTTTCTTCTTTTTACGAGCACTGCAGATATAGGTACATTCAACTTTACAAAAATTCAATGGTTGCAAAATGACTGAAAAAGGACCCAAAGCACTTGATCAAATCGTTAGGACTCTCCTCACACAGAACAATACGCACGGGCTTTTCACCTCTCTCAAGAGTAATAAGACATACATTCTCAAACAGACACTAAAGATTTTCAATCCCATGGCAATAAATGTGCAGACAATATCTCTCACCCATGAGAAATTGCATTTTCTCTGTTGTTCTGAATGAGGAGTCCTTTATGATTTGATCAAGTATTTTAGGCTTTTTTCAGTCATTTTGCAACCACCAAGTTTTTCTAAATCTGAATTTACATATTTTCTCAGTGCTCTTAACAAGGCGAGAGAAATCACAAAAATACTTCAACCTTTTGGCTGTCAAGCAAAATATTGATTCACTCCAATCTATTCAGTACTCTTGATGCTGTAAATTTTCAAAAGTGGGAACTTTTTTCTGGCTCACCCGGTAGTTTGACTGTGACTATTGTGTGACTTAATTTCACCAATTCGCCCCTAGAAGCATCGCCAAGATCTCAGAACAATCAAGCCTCACAAGATCATGTAATCAAACAACTTGCAGCACTGCGGAGGCAGCTAAGTAAGGAGGAACATAAAGTTCAGGTTGAGTTGGAGAAAAACGTGGTATGTATGTGCTTGCGTTTCATGTTAAAGGGCCCTGGTCAACATCAATGCAGTGCGCCCTTCTTCCCTGTTTCCCTGTGATTAAGAGTTTCTGCTTGGCAGAAAAGATGGTGCACAGCTACTCAATATAGTAATCCAGGCTGGGAGGATCCAACCAGCAAACTGCAAAGGTTTACAGACTGTTTTTACGCCATCAAGGTATCGCAGTTTCTTATTATTTTGATATGAATTGGCCTGTCTGTGTATATCAGTGGTTTCTCATTTCTCATACATAATTGAGGTTAAATCTTATCATTAAAATCTCATCTTTGCCACCTTTATCCAGGAAAAATACAAAGAAACAAAAGCGAAACCTCAGTACACGAAAAGGTAAGAAAGACGAGATACTATAGTATTTATGATACTATATGATAGATAAGAAGATACAATAAGATGCGATACTAAGTTACCATAGTATAAATAGTATTTTTTATGTATCGTCTTTTAAGTGGTGTAATCTTATGATTTGTTGGAAAATAACAGTTAATTTGATCTGTTGAGTTTGGAGGTGACTTGATAACATTATGTTTTTTGCCTCCATCTCAACAGTAGATAAAATTGAGTTATATTGTTACTTGTATTTTAACTTTCATTTATATTTATAAGGAGACTTGTCCACAAGATAAGTGCATGGTTTATGGCAGTGCTGTGTCTCCACAATGATGAAAAAGTTCTACTGTCTTCGTTTCAGATCTGAAGCAAATGGGATAGAGATATTCGAAAAAGCAAGAATTCGCAGAGGATCAGCTACAAGGAGAGCTGTAAGAAATTACTCTATATTAATTACTCTAGGCATATTTATCTGTATGCCTTTATGGTGCTTGCAATAAGGGCATACCGTAAAAGCTCTATTTAGCCCCCCTCTCTAGTAAGCCTCCCCCACTTATATCCAATTCTAGAGATTACCACAGATTCTCTATTTATTGAGTTAAATAAGTTTGCATGTTAATTTTGATATATGTTTTGAGATAAAATGTTGTCGAATTCATGTATTTAACTCCTAAAATTGTATATTTAAATCGCAAAATGTGTAGCCTGCGTGCAGACTCAAACCTTCACGAAAATTTCCTCCTTCGTGGAGGTTTGAGTCTGCACGCAGGCTTCAAAATGTGGTGCAAATGGGACTAAAAAGTTTCCAAAATTAAATAAGTCTGCGTAGCGTTAGTGCTTATAAAGGAATGGGCAATTCTGCTCTTCGAAGTAAACGCAACAAAAACATGTTCAGGATTGCTTTCTGTAAGTTTATCTCTTTTGGGATCAGCTTTCCTGTAATTTTAACACATTCTACAATTTCGGTGTTTTCGTTGCGTTTATGGGTTTTTCACCAACTGGAAGATCTGCCATTGTAAGTTCCGCTGTAGAGTATTTTAAAAGAGAAATTAAGTTTTGGAATATTTTGCAACTGTAGATTATGTAAAGATTTTATTGTAAGTTTGTTAACACTTTGGTATCTATTCTTCAATTGATTCAAAATAAACAAAGTAATTTTATTATATTTTTTGTGTCCTATTCTAGGCACCGAAGCATGCAGATGAATTTAGCAAGTTAGCTGGTGAAGCTGCCTTTTTATGATATGAGTATTAGTTCACCAAGGAAGATCTGGAGCTTTTTTGTTGATTCAAAATTATTTTATATAATTTTTGTGTCCTATTTAGGCACCGAAGCATGCTCCTAGCTGGTAATTTTTTATGATATGATATTAGTTTGATTTTGTTGCTGTTTGCTCTTCTTGTTTAATTTTGTTATTCCATCCAGCCAAAGGTGTGCTTTTTATGGTTTGTTCTAGCCTACAAGAGTATCGTTCCTGTTTGTATTTTGGCATTTTAGTCTAGGCAACAGGTTGATTTATATAAAATTGGTTTAGGTTGGATATGTTCCCTTTTGGGACAAATTTGAGCAAGCCAACGGCGCCCTTCTCAAAATGTGGTCGACACATGATATTTAGCCACCCCCTGCCCCACCGTGTATCACGCCTATTTTATAGCTGCTTTCTGGTTGCCTTCCATATATGTTGATAAGGAAAACCGGATGTCCCAATACCCAAGTACTCGCGTTTGAAATATCGCCAAAATTGAATTATCAAACTTATCATAAAATTTCTTTTCGATCTCTTTTGTCAATGATCCAAATATATTCAAAGATGGTGAAATGTTTTTCTTTCTTGACTCAAAGGGCATGAAATATTGCATTGAAAACCTCATTCTGAGCTGCACTTTTTAAGCAACATCGTTAATCTTGCCTAAGAGCTATTATATTGAGATTGTTCATTTTCCACCCAGCTATGATAAGTGTTTGCGTTTCTTTCTCCTGACATTTATGACCAAACTGGAATCTTTATACATAAGAAGATCTAATCTGACAATCATCAGTGCTTTTTCTACTAAACCAAGTAGCCCCACAAATAGCTAAATTTACGAATTTTGAAACCAATCACGAGATCAGCTTTGCCTGGAAAAATAATTTGATCTTTGATTTACTTGCCAAAAAACCAAATTTGAATATTAGTCTTATAACAATATTTTGGTGATTTTTTCAAACATGATTAACTTTTTGGGACACCCCCGGAACATAGGGCTCAAATCTTTAAAAAGGTCGGTGTAAAACTCTATGGCAGTTTCCTTTGAAATAGATGGTTTGGAAGGAACTTAGGGTGTTTTGCTGTAAATCTGCCATGGAAATTTATTGATATGTTGATTAGTTTAAAATGGCGGCATTTATTAAAGTTGAGGCTGTGACATCATCAAATTTCTAAATTTTTTAACCAGAAAAGCTACAGATTTCTGCTTGCCACCATATTGTAGACCTTCGTGAACTATTGTTTTCTTTAAGGTTATATCATTTTTCCTGTATTGGCTTAGGATTTACGATGATTTAAACTTTTTCAAAATTGTCCATGTATTTTTTCAAACATAATTCAATTCCCGCCATTTTGAAAAAATTCTAAATAGCAAAAATTTCCACGGCAGATTTACAGCAAAGTACCATAATTTCCTTTCAAGCCATTCAATTCTAAGAAAAATGAAATGGCATTTTACACCGACCTTTTCAAAGATTTGAAAGATGCCCTATGCTCACCCCTGCTATATGCCATGCGTTTCATGTTTAAATGTGTGCTAAACTCCTTTGATTCAGTCGTTCTGACAATTCATTTCACGCCACTGTTTATCTTTCCATAGATGCGTCTTCCATGATGGACTTTAAAGTAAAACATTCATCTAAACCTACGACTGCCAATGAATTGGATCTTCAGCAGAAGGAATTTATCAGGTACTTGACTGTATTTTATTGCATAGCACTTCGTACTACAGAGTGAGCAAAAATAGTCAATCTTTTTGAAAAATATCTCCAGAATTTGCATATATTCCCCATCGTCGAAATTTCCTTGTGGAAATTCAAGGACCAATTTAATTTTAGACATATTGGGGTCCGTTCATTATTTCGCCAGGGGTTGGCACGGATGGAAAATTAGTTGCGCAAACAGTTTCACAGATTTTAAAGGGGCTCCGTCTCCAAATTTCGGGGTGATTTGAAGTTTTTGATGGGCAGTATCACACAAACGTTTACCCGTTTATTCGAAAATGAAAGCATCATTTTCAAGATGGATCTTTTTACTTCACAGAGGAAAAATCCAAACATTCATATCTCTTACGATTGCTTGGATATAAGTGGATTTTTAACGAGCATTTCTGGTGGCTTGGGTGAAGCCACCAAACAAACTGCAGAAGACAATGGAGAACAATGGCCACGTGCGATGTTATCCCATTTGTTTACGGTTTGGCGACGGAGCCCCTAAGGATTGGGTAAATGATCATCGAGACGATGAGTCCCCACTGCTCAACACACTACGCATATGCTGTCAGCTCAGGGTTTCTGATTGTGATTCCCAATGTCATTGATCTGAGATACTTTCTCGTGTCTGCACGCAGGCTAGTTAAAACTACGACATTTCTATAAGTGCGTTTGCTGAAAATTTAGTTTTTCGTGCTTTTAGTTAATCTTTTCTCCCAAAAGGATAAGATGGTAGTCATCATAGAATTTGTTTAGTCCTTGGCACAAAATATACACAAAAACATGTAAACTTTTTGTTGGAAAATCATCTCTAAATTATCTTTTTTTGGTTACAGATAGATATCCAATGGTTTTATTTACCGTTGTACCATGCTATCCCTGATATGCTTGAGAACTACTGTATTTCCTTTGGAGAATGCACCAATTATTTTTTCAGTGATTCCTTTTTTATCAAAATTTTAGACTTCAAGAGCAAAAACTGCAAGCCTTACGACAAGCAATCAAAGAGACATCCAACCATCTTATGCTCAATATCAAGGATCAAAAAGCGGGAACAAGTGGACAGGTAAATTTTAGTCTAAGTTGAAGGCAGGATCACTATAAAGCAACGCAAAAGCAAAGAAAACTATCCATATTGTTACATATGAGCATAGGTTCCAAATCTTTTAATTCGGTGTAAAACGGTGGGTGTAAATTTCAATGAACTATTTCTCCTTGTTGAATGGCTTGAAAGAAACCTGAGATACTTATCTATAATTCTACCATTGGACTTTTCAGAGATTTTGACTATTTTTCAAAATGACAGCGTTTTCTATATTCGAACTCATTTCAGGATTTGACGTCATTAAATTTCTAAATCATAAACCAGAAAAGTGACAGACTTTTGCTTTGTACCATATTGTAGGCACCAAAAAACTATAGTTTTCTACGAAATTATTTCTTGTTGCATCAAATAGTTTAGAAATTAAGATGGTTCTAAGTTTTTTTGAAAATTTTTCTTCAATTCTTGAAAAAGGAGAAAACCACTCTAATTCTGAAAATATTGAAGATTTCAGAAAATTCCAATGGTAGAATTACAGAGAATTAGCTAAAGTTTCTTTGAAGTCATTCAGTTCAAAGGAATAGGTCACTCAATTTTACACCAGCCCTTTTAAAGATTTGAAACCTATGCTTTACATATGAGCTGAGCATGTTCATGATGCAGTAAAATTACATATTTGAGGCATAATGCCATATTTCTAGCCATGGTTTGAATTATTTGTAAATCCATTCTGAGAAGTTGGCGTGTGAGTTTGTCCTTCATTTACAGGGTGTCCCGGAAAAGTTGCGCCCCGTTGTGAACATACAGTTAAGCCCGAAATTATTCATACCTATGCCAAATTCTGAGTATTTTGCATCGTTCTATTTGAGGACCAATTTTACTGTGGCTGAAGTTTCGTAAGAATGTGATAAAAGGCTGAAACAAGTGCTATGAGAGACATTTCAAGGAATGAAATATCTTGTGAATTGGCTAGCAAATATAACGATTGTAAATACTCCCAATTTGGCATAGGTATGAATAATTTCGGGCTTAACTGTAGGACCCTTTGAGGGGTGAAACAGAATTCCAAATTCCACCTGGTGTAAAATAAGCTTGAATCAGCAACCACTTGTCAGATTGATTCAATTGATGTCCTAAACTTTAAGTTCAAGCCTGGCCAAGGCAACTGTGTTAGAAGGCAGGGCAATTGAAGTTACAGCTCCTCCACAGCAGCCGGACAAACAGGCGAAACATTTTTGGGACACCCTGTGGATATTTTCGAACCTGTGTGCATAAAGCCACAGAAGACTCGAGTGCTGTGTGAACGGAAAGAATTCGTTTTCACATTTCGTTTTCGCATTTAATTCTTGCGGCTCATTTGCGCACTCTAGTCTTAAAAGGCTTTTTTCAGTAATTTATTTTGAGTGGGCAGGAAGTATTGCTGGCTACTTAAAGCTAATCTAAGCCCACTATGCATGCCGCATTCAGGCATGGGACCCCTATTTTAACGTCCCTTCCGAAGGATGGCGAGGTGACTTGCGATGTCAAGCCTCCGAGGTCGCCCATCCGAAGTTTGACCACACTCGAACGAGCTTAACTTCAGTAACCTGACGGAAACTGTATAAGCCGCTCGGCCATTCACCCCGCAAAGCTCCGATTTGTTTTCAAAATGCGATAACAGTGTAGCTAGGGTTATTTTTAATTGGCTTGTCCAAGCATGGGTAGTTAGACACTGCTGGTGTGCTTCTATGGAGGAGCGCTGGATAATATGTATCTGCGGAGGAAATATTGTTTATGATTCTATGGAGGAGCGCTGAATAATATGTATCTGCGGAGGAAATATTGTTTAGTACTGCGGAGGAGATATAAAAAAAACGAAGAGAGAAGAATGTTTCTCTTTTCGTTCTTCGCTATCTCCTCCGCAGTACTAAACAAT
Source organism: Aurelia coerulea (assembly GCA_039566865.1). Lineage (NCBI taxonomy): Eukaryota > Metazoa > Cnidaria > Scyphozoa > Semaeostomeae > Ulmaridae > Aurelia > Aurelia coerulea. The sequence goes on from CM076963.1 coordinate 12,513,367, forward strand.
ATTTCCTCCGCAGATACATATTATCCAGCGCTTCTCCATGGAAGCACACCAGCAATGTCTAACTACGCATGATCCAAGCACAGCTGAGTACACAACTCTCAATTCATTCTCTCATTTACAGAGACATGCAAGCAAAACTTCACTACTTGAATCTGAAAGTAAATTCATCAACATGAATGACCCTGTAGATAGTTTCAATTCGCGGCTGTCAACTGCGAAAGCGAGGGGGAGATCGCCTGTGATTGCTGATGACGATTTACAAGTGGTAAGTAAGAAAAAGCGATGGTGTTAAAAGCAGTCTGTCCTCTTTGATGGATGAAAATAAACTCGATAAAGATATCTATTGTATCTTCCAGAATTTTGCGCTAATTTGCTTTATCCTTAGAAATCAAGGTCATAAAGGCTCGCTGATGCATGAATTTCAAGGCCACGTCAATAAGCAGTAACTATTAAGATCAGAACAATAGGGGACAGACTGCCTTTAGCTCCCTACATAAGAGCTGTCTTTACTAGCATAGGTTCCAAATCTTTAAAAAGGTTGGTGTAAAATTCAATGATCTGTTTCTTTGCACTGAATTACTTCAAAGAAACTTTAGCTATTTCTCTATAATTCTACCGTTTAACTTTCCTGAAATCTTCAATATTTACAGAATTAGAGTGTTTTTCTTCTTTTTCAAGAATTCAGGGAGAATTTTCAAAAAAAAACTTAAAACCATCATAATTTCTAAACTGTTTGACGCAACATGAAATAATTTCGAAGAAAACAATAGTTTATGGATGTCTACACTATGGTATCAAGCAAAAGTCTGTCACTTTTCTGGTTTATGATTTAGAAATTTGATGACCTCACATCGTCAAATGAGTTTAAATGTAAGATACGCGGTAATTTCGAATAAGAATCAAAACTTCTGAAAAGTCCAACGGTAGAATTAAAGATAAGTATCTAAACTTTCTTTCAAGCCATTCAATCAGAAGAAATAGGTCATAGAATTTTACACCCACCTTTTATCGCCGAGTTAAAGATTTGGAAGCTATGCTGTCTTTACTAGGTTTGGTTTCCATATACGTAGCTAGTTGCATATTGTGGTAATAGTATTAAAAACTCAAAAAGATATGACGAGAAAGATGACAGTAGTTGTTGTTTTACTGTACAAAGATTGATGAAATGTTCATTTCCATTATCATATTTCTCAAGATGACGTCGCATGTTGCTCACGACTATTTTGAGACTTAGTGCTTGTAAGCATAGCTTCAAATCTTTAACTCGGCGATAAAAGGTGGGTGTAAAATTCTATGACCTATTTCTTCTGACTGAATGGCTTGAAAGACAGTTTAGATACTTATCTTTAATTCTACCGTTGGACTTTTCAGAATTTTGAATATTTATCGAAATTACAGCGTATCTTACATTTAAACTCATTTGACGATGGGAGGATTTCTAAATCGGAAAACCAGAAAAAAAATGACAGATACTTGCTCGATACCATAGTGTAGACATCCATAAAACTATTGTTTTCTTCGAAATAATTTCATGTTGCGTCAAATAGTTTAGAGATTACGATGGTTTTAAGTTTTTTTGAAAATTTTCCTTGAATTCTAAAAAAAAAGAAGAAAAACACTCTTATTCTGTAAATATTGAAGATTTCAGGAAAGTCCAACGGTAGAATTATAGAGAAATAGCTAAAGTTTCTTTGAAGTCATTCAGTTCAAAGAAATAGATCATTGAATTTTACACCAACCCGTTTAAAGATTTGGAACCTATGCTGTGCTTGTAGGTTGTGTGATGCACAATGAAAGTATTGAATTCATGCCATTTTACAAGGAAATATTATGCTTTAATTCTAGTGATCGATGCATTAGCTTGTACGTAAAAAGGCGGTGAAAGCCCATCTCGTGGTAATGATGATTCAAACTTATTTATATTCGAGAAAGTTATTAGAATTTATCAAGCTATCATCCTTGATATTATGGAATTCAAATATAATCTATATCCTCGTGAAATTGAACTCCCATTTTTCAGAATTTTCTCGGAAAGACCCCCATCAGACTTTATCCTTTGCTTTTTTAAATTGCCAATTCTCCAAAAATGGGGCATTTTCCAACGATCTAAAGGGCGTGGCCATGGAAAATTTTCCCGGAGGCGAGCCCCCGGACCCCTATTTGTCATCACTCCGCTCGCATGAAGTTTCAGCCCCCCTAATATGAATTTCGTTCCGACGGGCCTGCATTAGCTTCATTCTTTTCTCTACCAGTGATTCTATTTATTCGCTATATCGGTATTTAGCGTTGTCGCACCTCGTGAGGACTTGTCTCTTGCAAAATTATAAGGTCTTGTAGAAGCATGTACCCTTTTCAGGACCTTATTGTAAGTGATCAAATCTGTTTAAAAATATTATATTCCCTGGTAGCAAAACGAGAATAGGATTAATGCAGTTTATTAGACTAATTACATGGCCGTAGTTATCGCTATTTATGGGCTGATGTCGGTTCAGTATGAGCGGTCTCGGTGCGGTGTAAGTCTCACACTGTCTGCAAATGCTGTCATCCCGCACGGAAATTGCCCTGTCATCCCGCACGCTAATTGCCACAAACATTGTTCTTATCATTTAGGATGCATATCTTCAAAAACCGAGTACGCCAGGAGGGGTGTCTGTTAACTCAATGACGTCACAAGCAATCGAAGAAATGGCTGCCAAAAATGAGGCCAGGTTGAAGAGACTACAGAAGGATAGTAAGCGAAATGGTAGGTGAAATTTCTATTATCTCCTATTTAAAACGTCAGACTTAGTGAATTCATCCAAAACAAGATTGCATAAATTGTTACTGCAATTGTCTTTGCATTGAATAGCTTGAAAGGAACGTACCTTTTACATTCGATATCTAGATTGCTTTGAAGGATGAAACTTTTGCGGGAAGAAACTTTTGCGTTTTCCGCGTTTTGACCGAAATTAGCGAAAGTTTATTCCGTGAAATTTGTTTTAATGTGAAATTCGCAAAAGTTTTTTCTCGGGAAATTTCTTAATTTATATTATTCGCTAAATTTATTTCTGCAAAATTTTCTAAAATATGAAATTCGCAAATCTTGCTCCGTCTAATTATATCATTTTCACAAATCGTGAAAGTTAATTCTTGCGAAAGTTCCAATGTTGGCCGATTCGTGAAAGCTAATTCCAAAATTTTGCATGTTTTCCTACTTGTGAAAGTTTCTTCCCGCGAAAATTTCTTCCCTCAAAGTATGTTCAAAATTGCAACATCTTTATTTTTCAACTGCTTTGAGGTTCTTACATCATCGAATCCCTAAATCGTAAATCAGAGAAGCTATTAATTCCTGTTTAACGCAAATATGGAATATCATAGATCATAAACTATGGTCTCCTTGAAGATTCTACGATATTTTCTCTAGTACGTAATTCAGAATTTACAATGATTTAAATTTTACTTAAAATGGTGCATGAATTTCTTCAATAGACCCTGTTTGTTGTCAGAGCAATACAATTATAGTCAAGTACTAAAGGTGCTTTACTTTACTGTACTTTGTGGGAGTGAGTGGCCGAGCGGCTTATACAGTTTCCGTCAGGTGGCTGAAGTTAAGCTCGGTCGAGTGAGGTCAAACTCCGGATGGGTGACATCAGAGGCTTGACCTCGCAGCTCACCTCGTCATCCTTTGGAAGGGACGTTAAACTAAGGGTCCCATGCCTGGTTGCAGCATGCATAGTGGGCCTAAATTAGCTTCAAGCAGCTGGAAATATTTTCCTGCCACTCAAAATAAATTACTAAAAAAAGGTCCCTTTTCAAGCTTATCGTCCTTGCCTATCTAAATCATCAAGATTGGCCAGAAGTTTCTCAGAATTTTATTTTTTCTTCGAAATTGAAAGTTTTTCGTTTCTTCATATCATTTTCTTAATTTTTAGTTGCCACACCTGACGATCCTGAAGGCATAGTTGATGACTTTTTACGACATTCAGCTAAGGAGTAAGTAAGTGATGTACCCTTATTCATTCTTTAGGCTCGTCGTCGCGTTTACTCGGTCTGCTGTCTGTCTTATGATCGAAAACTTTACGGAGTTGCAAATTTCTGGCCAATCTTTTTTCAAAACATTTGTTCGTCCGAAATCTAATAGTTGCTGAAAAATTTTGGATAATTTGTTCGACTGCAATATTTCTTTTGATCAAAAGGTAAATCTCGCTGTTTTTTCGATCTTGCAAAATTTTAGTCAAATATCGCAAAGAAATGATTTGTTTTTGGCGGAAAGTTTATTTGTCGAACTTTGCTCGCCGAGATCTTGTTTTTGGTCCTATTGTAGGCATACCCTCACTTTTATAGACATGTCCATGATCCTTTGCGTATCGAATAAGGAATCTTTAGAAAGAAACTTCACTTTCATTAAATGCCCGAGGCAGATGTGTAGATATATCCTTCTTCTTTCGATCTTTGCTCGTGTTTGCCTTTGAAAACAATTTCTGGAATGCTCAACGAGCGAGTCAGGTAACTTGGTTTCAGAGAAACTTTTGCGGCTTTGCTTATTTTGAATTACTGGTTGAGATAATTCCATTTGTCTGCGATCGCTGATCGCTTTGAATTGCGGTGTCAATCAAAAGCAACTCGTGCTATTGTCTTGCAAAATATGTCCTTGTTGGTAGCCATTTGAAGATTTGACTACATGCTTGCTCTGAATCGTTGCCTGTGGAAAAAGGGTGAACAATCAAACATAGGGCTCAAATCTTTAAAAAGGTCGGTGTAAAATTCTATTACAGTTTTCCTATAATTAAATGGCTTGGAAGGAACTTTGGGTTTTTTGCTGTAAATCTGTCGTGGAAATTTATTGATATCTTGATTAGTTTAAAAATGTTGGCATTTATTAAATTTGAGGCTATGACGTCATCAAATTTCTAAATCCTAAACCAGAAAAGCTACATATTTCTGCCTGCCACCAGAGGAATATTGTTTAGTACTGCGGAGAAGATATCGAAAGAAAGAAAATATTAAATATTTTCTTCTCTCTTTCTTCTCTCTTCGTTCTTTCGATATCTCCTCCGCAGTACTAAACAATATTTCCTCCGCAGAGACATATTATCCAGCGCTCCTCCATAGAAGCACACCAGCAGTGTCTAACTACCTATGGTTACACCATTTTTCCTCCATTGGTTTAGGATTTACGACGGTTTCAATTTTTTCAAAATTTTCCATGAATTGTTTGAAAACTATTTAAATTGCCGCCATTTTTAAAAAAATCAAGATAACAAAAAATTTCCACGGCAGATTTACAGCAAAGTACCATAAGTTCCTTTAAAGCCATTCAATTCAAAGAAGAAGGTCATAGAAATTTACTTGTTGGCAGAAACACCGCAACACGACGAAAAAACAACTGCCCTGAAGAAATCACCTCCCCTGAGAAAACAACGGCCCTGAAGAAAACAACTCCCCTGAAAAAATCAATTGCCCTGAAGAAGTCCTGCATGGCAGGACGAAATATTGGTAAAACAAATTTTCACGCATTTGCTGTTGTTTTTTCGTCGTGTTGCGGTGTTTCTGCCTTCAAATTTGTTTACTCTTTCGTCACTGCAAACATCTTTGGATCCGACGATTGACGCTGGTATCGTGGCCTTTCCTTTTTCAAATTATAGAATTTTACACCTTGAAAAGTCAGCGCCCTAATCCTCCGTTTGAATTTGGTTTATTTCAAAGATGGTTTCTTTTCATATAGTGACGACCGACCTCCGACAAGACAATCAGAGAAAAGCTTACCTTCAAACTCTCAAATGAAAAACTGAGTGTAAATATAGTAAGAGTTTTAAAAAACAGAAATGTTGATAATAGTATTATTTTAAAGGAATTGAGTCCATATAAATAGCTGAGCGTTAACGCTATCCTGAATTTTTGCTGACAAACCGCTGACGGCCCTTTGTTATCGCACAATAGTGCTAAAATCATTAGCAGTGGAGACCAAAGGCTTCTTAATCCTTGCAATATCCTCAGGAGATTCTTTGGTTTAATTTCAATAGCGATTAAATCACAACTGTTTTGAAAAGAAGTTGATATTGGTGATGAACGTGCTATTTATGCGGACTCAATGTCTTTTACTGCACCAAATCTTTATTAGTAGGCGTGAGGAAATTTATTTATTACTACCGGGTGCGCCAACAGATGTTCAGCTATCTGCAAAATCGTAGTACCTAGAGTAGTGGAAGGATTTGAATGAATTGATCTTTGCTTGATAGCAGAAAGGCTGAATTATCTCTTTGATTTTTCTCGCATTTCTATGAGCAAAGAAAATGCACGTAAACTCGACTTTCACGAAAAAAATTTGTGTGCAAAATTGCTGAAAAATGGTCTAACACATTAGATCAAATGATGAGGAATCTCTTACACGGAAGACTACACAAGAGCATGAAATATCTCCCAAGAGTTATAGGGAATTAATTTTTGAACAAATACTACGGATTTTTGATCGGTAGAGAAATAAATTTTTGAACAAATACTAATGATTTTCGATCGGTAGAGAAATAAATTTTTGAACAAATACTAAAGATTTTCGATCTAATGGCAATAAATGTGCAGACGACATCCTCGTAAACAGCTGTGCGGTGTGAGGCATTTTACAAATGAGGATTTTCATAAAGTCGAATTAACGTATATTTCGTGCACGAGAAAAATGACAAAATACTTCAGCCCTTTTACTATCAACCGAAATTCAATTCAGTTAAATCCATCCGTTACTCTGAGTACTACCTGTTGAGTCAAAAAAGGGCCCGGCGTTTGAAAGGCTACTGCACTCGGAATATATAAGCAATGATATTTTGCAATACAGTAGAAACCTGCATAAAAGAACCTGTTTTTATAAGAACCTAGAGGCTGAACTTCAATCTTTAAAACCCCCTAAATAAGAACCCCTAAGAGGCCCAAACTGGGAAAGGTTCTTATATAATAGCTTTAATGTATATTATTAAAATGACAAGAATGTTTAGAATTCTTCACATCCTGATCAGACTTCTCCATTGGTACAAAAGAATTGTTCTCAAGAATTCTCAAGAAATCTCAAGAAATCTCAAGAATTCTTGGGCTGGAAAACAGTGTTAATGTGTGCAAGGCCTGCTGGTATATAAGAACCTTTTTAAGAACCTTACAGGCTGGAATTTAGAATAGCAGCCATTTAATTAAGAACCAATTCAGGCTGCCCAGCAAAAACCTAGCTTCTTTTATGTGGGTTTCTACTGTATCTAGATGAATAGCTAACATGTTCAATAACTTTTAGAATTTTTCCTGGCTGAAGTTGGTCACTCCGTTCAGATTTTACAAGGGATTTTCTGAAAAAAGTTCCTTCGAGAAACCTTGAAACATGCTAAAATCATGAGCAAGTTTCCCTAATATGTTTACCTTCTAGCAATGACTTGAGCACGCTTTAGCACGTGCTATGCACTTGGGGGAATGAAAAGATCTTCCCGTGGATAACTTATGAATAACTTATTCAGGGGGATCCCATTCTCCCAAGGAAAAGATACATGAATGCATGTAAGTGTCATTATTGATAGGAAGGAAAACAAAGGGAAAGATTGCTCGTCGTTTTCATTCGTTTTTGCAGGTTTTCGAAAGGGGCTTTCTGCAGAAAATCTCTCATATCAACGGGAAAGAATGGCCAATTAAAGCCGGGTAAATTACTGAACCTAATTGGACATATCAGGAATAAAACAAGATAGTTTCAATATTATTGCTTTGATATTCAGGGAGCAGCATTTTTTCAAACGCTGGGCCTTTTTATTGATTTTTGAAACTTATGAAATGTTTTCGCGCACCCCGTACTACCGTAAACTGATATTCCATTTGTTATAAGGTTTTTGAAACTGCTGAGAAGCTGAAATCCTTCTCACTATAGGCCTGTTTAGCTTTAGGCAAATTTGTCAGTGATTTCGTTAGGTAACTGATTTTCGTATTTATTGCTAAAATGAAAATTTTTGAGCTAACTTTCGCAGTTACATGCAGTTTGTTAGACATAAAGAAGCACACAATGGAAAAAGGTCTTCACTCTGGGCAATCCTTTTAGCTATTCTAAAAAGGGTCTGAATCGAACGATATTTCGATATATTTTGTAGAATTTCGAATGTGCACAACAGTGACGGAAGCTATGACACTATTCAGTCAAGCTTTTCGTATCAAACTATATGAAAATATCGCTCGATACGCGCTCTTATCGAATAACTATGCGCATACTAACCGGTTTTGTGTTGTACAGAAACATGTACAAGTACAAAACCGGTTGTGAGTTTTATTACCTGATGGCTTTTAATTTTGACTTACATCATTTAGTCAAACGCATTTCGTTTCTGTTATGTCGCTTGAGTTTATTGTAAATCTCACAGGCCTAAATCAGTTGCTGTGGTGACAAATACGCGCACTTGTATCGTAATAAGGCTGCGGGAGAACCGCTGGAATGGTGCGATTAACCAATATGGTTGGCCGAATTCTTGTATTGCCTCGTTTTTGAAACGTTAGTCAAGTAATAATGCTCGAATAGGGACTTTCAAGAAGAGCCAATTTCCCCCAAAAAGCAAAGGGTATAGCCTTACTTTTGGCCCAAAAATAAGGACTTTCAAAAAGAGCCAATTGTCCCCAAAAAGCAAAGGGTATAGCCTTACTCTTTGCCCGAAAAATAGGGACTTTCAAAAAGAGCCAATTTTCCCCAAAAAGCAAAGGGTATAGCCTTGCTTTTTGGCCCAAAAATGGGGGATTTCAAAAAGAGCCAATTTTCCCCAAGAAGCAAAGTGTATAGCCTTACTTTTTGGCCTAAAAATGGGGGATTTCAAAAAGAGCCAATTTTCCCCAAAAAGTAAAGTGTATAGCCTTACTTTTTGGCCCAAAAATAGGGACTTTGAAGAAGAGCGAATTTTCTCCAAAAAGCAAAGGGTATAGCCTTAATTTTTGACCCAAAAATGGGGACGTTCAAGAAAAGCCAATTTCCCCCAAAAAGCAAAGGGTATAGCCTTACTTTTTGGCCCAAAAATGGGGAATTTCAAAAAGAGCCAATTTTCCCCAAAAAGCAAAGGGTATAGCCTTACTTTTTGGCTCAAAAAGTGGGAATTTCAAAACGAGCCAATTTTCCCCAAAAAGCAAAGGGTATAGCCCTACTTTTTGGCCCAAAAATGGGGGATTTCAAAAAGAGCCAATTTTCCCCAAAAAGCAAAGGGTATAGCCTTACTTTTTGGCCCAAAAATGGGGACTTTCAAGAAGAGCCAATTTCCCCCAAAAAGCAAAGGGTATAGCCTTACTTTTTGGCCCAAAAATTGGGACTTTCAAAAAGAGCCAATTTTCCCCAAAAAGCAAAGGGTATAGCCTTACTTTTTGGCCCAAAAATGGGGACTTTCAAGAAGAGCCAATTTCCCCCAAAAAGCAAAGGGTATAGCCTTACTCTTTGCCCGAAAAATAGGGACTTTCAGAAAGAACCAATTTTCCCCAAAAAGCAAAGGGTATAGCCCTACTTTTTGGCCCAAAAATAGGGGCTTTCAAAAAGAGCCAATTTTCCCCAAAAAGCAAAGGCTATAGCCTTACTTTTTGGCCCAAAAATGGGGACTTTCAAGAAGAGCCAATTTCCCCCAAAAAGCAAAGGGTATAGCCTTACTTTTTTGCTCAAAAAGTGGGGATTTCAAAAAGAGCCAATTTCCCCCAAATAGCAAAGGGTAAAGCCTTACTTTTTGGCCCAAAAGAGGGGATTTCAAAAAGAGCCAATTTTCCCCAAAAATCAAAGGCTATAGCCTTACTTTTTGGCCCAAAAATGGGGGATTTCAAAAAGAGCCAATTTTCCCAAAAAAGCAAAGGGTATAGCCTTACTTTTTGGCCCAAAAATGGGGACTTTCAAGAAGAGCCAATTTTCCCAAAAAAGCAAAGGGGATAGCCTTACTTTTTGGCCCAAAAATGGGGACAATTTTCAAGAAGAGCCACTTTTTCCCAAAAATGGCAACAGGGTATAGCCTTACTTTTTGGCCCAAAAATAGGGAATTTCAAGAAGAGCCAATTTTCTCCAAAAAGCAAAGGGCCTTACTTTTTGGCCCAAAAATAGGGAATTTCAAGAAGAGCCAATTTCCCCCAAAAAGCAAAGGGTATAGACTTACTTTTTGGCCCAAAAATGGGGACTTTCAAAAAGAGCCAATTTCCCCCAAAAAGCAAAGGGTATAGCCTTACTCTTTGCCCGAAAAATAGGGACTTTCAAAAAGAGCCAATTTTCCCCAAAAAGCAAAGGGTATAGCCCTACTTTTTGGCCCAAAAATGGGGGATTTCAAAAAGAGCCAATTTTCCCCAAAAAGCAAAGGGTATAGCCTTACTTTTTGGCCAAAAAATAGGGACTTTCAAAGAAAGCCAATTTTCCCCAAAAAGCAAAGGGTATAGCCTTACTTTTTGGCCCAAAAATGAGGGATTTCAAAAAGAGCCAATTTCCCCCAAAAAGCAAAGGGTATAGCCTTACTTTTTGGCCCAAAAATAGGGACTTTGAAGAAGAGCCAATTTTCCCAAAAAGCAAAGGCTATAGCCTTACTTTTTGGCTCAAAAAGTGGGAATTTCAAAACGAGCCAATTTTCCCCAAAAAGCAAAGGGTATAGCCTTACTTTTTGGCCCAAAAATAGGGACTTTGAAGAAGAGCCAATTTTCCCCAAAAAGCAAAGGCTATAGCCTTACTTTTTGGCCCAAAAATGGGGGATTTCAAAAAGAGCCAATTTTCCCCAAAAAGTAAAGGGTATAGCCTTACTTTTTGGCCCAAAAATAGGGTCTTTCAAAAAGCGCCAATTTTCCCCAAAAAGAAAGGGGTATAGCCTTACTTTTTGGCCCAAAAATAGGGACTTTCAAAAAGAGCCAATTTTCCCCAGAAAGCAAAGGCTATAGCCTTACTTTTTGGCCCAAAAATGGGGGATTTCAAAAAGAGCCAATTTTCCCCAAAAAGCAAAGGCTATAGCCTTACTTTTTGGCCCAAAAATGGGGACTTTCAAAAAGAGCCAACTTTCCCCAAAAAGCAAAGGCTATAGCCTTACTTTTTGGCCCAAAAATGGGGACTTTCAAGAAGAGCCAATTTCCCCTAAAAAGCAAAGGGTATAGCCTTACTTTTTGGCCCAAAAAATAGGGACTTTCAAAAAGAGCCAATTTTCCCCAAAAAGCAAAGGCTATAGCCTTACATTTTGGCCCAAAAATGGGGATTTTCAAAAAGAGCCAATTTCCCCAAAAAGCAAAGGCTATAGCCATATTTTTGGCCCAAAAATAGGGACTTTCAAAAAGAGCCAATTTTCCCCAAAATGCAAAGGGTATAGCCTTACTTTTTGGCCCAAAAATAGGGACTTTCAAAAAGAGCCAATTCCCCCCAAAAAGCACAGGCTATAGCCTTACTTTTTGGCCCAAAAATGGGGACTTTCAAAAAGAGCCAATTTTCCCCAAAAAGCAAAGGGTATAGCCTTACTTTTTGGCCCAAAAATGAGGACTTTCAAGAAGAGCCAATTTCCCCAAAAAAGCAAAGGCTATAGCCTTACTTTTTGGCCCAAAAATGAGGACTTTAAAGAAGAGCCAATTTCCCCCAAAAATCAAAGGGCCTCACTTTTGGCACAAAAATGGGGAATTTCAAAAAGACCCAATTTTCCCCAAAAAGCAAAGGCTATAGCCTTACATTTTGGCCCAAAAATGGGGACTTTCAAAACGAGCCAATTTTCCCCAAAAAGCAAAGGCTGTAACCTTACTTTTTGGCCAGAAAATGGGGACTTTCAAAAAGAGCCAATTTCCCCCAAAAAGCAAAGGCTATAGCCTTACATTTTGGCCCAAAAATGGGGACTTTCAAAACGAGCCAGTTTTCCCCAAGAAGCAAAGGGTATAGCCTTACTTTTTGGCCCAAAAAATAGGGACTTTCAAAAAGAGCCAATTTTCCCCAAAAAGCAAAGGCTTTAGCCTTACTTTTTGGCCCAAAAATGGGGGACTTTCAAAAAGAGCCAATTTTCCCCAAAAAGCAAAGGCTATAGCCTTACATTTTGGCCCAAAAATGGGGACGTTCAAGAAGAGCCAATTTTTCCCAAAAATAGCACAGGGTATAGCCTTACTTTTTGGCCCAAAAATGGGGACTTTCAAGAAGAGCCAATTTTCTCCAAAAAGCAAAGGGTATAGCCTTACTTTTTGGCCCAAAAATGGGGACTTTCAAGAAGAGCCAATTTCCCCCAAAAAGCAAAGGGTATAGCCTTACTTTTTGGCCCAAAAATGGGGACTTTCAAGAAGAGCCAATTTCCCCCAAAAAGCAAAGGGTATAGCCTTACTTTTTGGCCCAAAAATAGGGACTTTCAAAAAGAGCCAATTTTCCCCAAAAAGCAAAGGGTATAGCCTTACTTTTTGGCCCAAAAATGGGGACTTTCAAAAAGAGCCAATTTTCCCCAAAAAGCAAAGGGTATAGCCTTACTTTTTGGCCCAAAAATAGGGGATTTAAAAAAGAGCCAATTTTCCCAAAAAGCAAAGGGTATAGCCTTACTTTTTGGCCCAAAAATAGGGACTTTCAAAAAGAGCCAATTTTCCCCAAAAAGCAAAGGCTATAGCCTTACTTTTTGGCCCAAAAATGGGGGATTTCAAAAAGAGCCAATTTTCCCCAAAAAAAGGGTATAGCCCTACTTTTTGGCCCAAAAATGGGGGATTTCAAAAAGAGCCAATTTTCCCCAAAAAGCAAAGGGTATAGCCTTACTTTTTGGCCCAAAAATGGGGACTTTCAAGAAGAGCCAATTTCCCCCAAAAAGCAAAGGGTATAGCCTTACTTTTTGGCCCAAAAATGGGGACTTTCAAGAAGAGCCAATTTTCCCAAAAAGCAAAGGGTATAGCCTTACTTTTTGGCCCAAAAATAGGGACTTTCAAAAAGAGCCAATTTTCCCCAAAAAGCAAAGGGTATAGCCTTACTTTTTGGCCCAAAAATGGGGGATTTCAAAAAGAGCCAATTTTCTCCAAAAAGCAAAGGGTATAGCCTTACTTTTTGGCCCAAAAATAGGGACTTTCAAAGAAGAGCCAATTTTCCCCAAAAAGCAAAGGCTATAGCCTTACTTTTTGGCCCAAAAATGGGGATTTCAAAAAGAGCCAATTTTCCCCAAAAAGCAAAGGCTATAGCCTTACTTTTTGGCCCAAAAATGAGGGATTTCAAAAAGAGCCAATTTCCCCAAAAAGCAAAGGCTATAGCCTTACTTTTTGGCCCAAAAATGGGGGATTTCAAAAAGAGCCAATTTTCCCCAAAAAGCAAAGGGTATAGCCTTACTTTTTGGCCCAAAAATAGGGACTTTCAAAAAGAGCCAATTTTCCCCAAAAAGCAAAGGCTATAGCCTTACTTTTTGGCCCAAAAATGGGGGATTTCAAAAAGAGCCAATTTTCCCCAAAAAGCAAAGGGTATAGCCTTACTTTTTGGCCCAAAAATGGGGGATTTCAAAAAGAGCCAATTTTCCCCAAAAAGCAAAGGGTATAGCCTTACTTTTTGGCCCAAAAATAGGGACTTTCAAAAAGAGCCAATTTTCCCCAAAAACCAAAGGCTATAGCCTTACTTTTTGGCCCAAAAATGGGGGATTTCAAAAAGAGCCAATTTTCCCCAAAAAGCAAAGGCTATAGCCTTACTTTTTGGCCCAAAAATGGGGACTTTCAAGAAGAGCCAATTTTCCCCAAAAAGCAAAGGGTATAGCCTTACTTTTTGGCCCAAAAATGAGGATTTTCAAGAAGAGCCAATTTCCCCCAAAAAGCAAAGGCTATAGCCTTACTTTTTGGCCCAAAAATGGGGGATTTCAAAAAGAGCCAATTTTCCCCAAAAAGCAAAGGGTATAGCCTTACTTTTTGGCCCAAAAATGAGGACTTTCAAGAAGAGCCAATTTTCCCCAAAAAGCAAAGGCTATAGCCTTACTTTTTGGCCCAAAAATGGGGACTTTCAAGAAGAGCCAATTTCCCCCAAAAAGCAAAGGGTATAGCCTTACTTTTTGGCCCAAAAATGGGGGATTTCAAAAAGAGCCAATTTTCCCCAAAAAGCAAAGGGTATAGCCTTACTTTTTGGCCCAAAAAATAGGGACTTTCAAAAAGAGCCAATTTTCCCCAAAAAGCAAAGGCTATAGCCTTACTTTTTGGCCCAAAAATGGGGACTTTCAAGAAGAGCCAATTTCCCCCAAAAAGCAAAGGCTATAGCCTTACTTTTTGGCCCAAAAATAGGGACTTTCAAAAAGAGCCAATTTTCCCCAAAAAGCAAAGGGTATAGCCTTACTTTTTGGCCCAAAAATGGGGACTTTCAAAAAGAGCCAATTTCCCCAAAAAGCAAAGGGTATAGCCTTACTTTTTGGCCCAAAAATGAGGACTTTCAAAAAGAGCCAATTTTCCCCAAAAAGCAAAGGGTATAGCCTTACTTTTTGGCCCAAAAATGGGGACTTTCAAGAAGAGCCAATTTTCCCCAAAAAGCAAAGGGTATAGCCTTACTTTTTGGCCCAAAAATAGGGACTTTCAAGAAGAGACAATTTCCCCCAAAAAGCAAAGGGTATAGCCTTACTTTTTGGCCCAAAAAATAGGGACTTTCAAAAAGAGCCAATTTTCCCCAAAAAGTAAAGGGTATAGCCTTACTTTTTGGCCCAAAAATAGGGACTTTCAAAAAGAGCCAATTTTCCCCAAAAAGCAAAGGCTATAGCCTTACTTTTTGGCCCAAAAATGGGGGATTTCAAAAAGAACCAATTTTCCCCAAAAAGCGAAGGGTATAGCCCTACTTTTTGGTCCAAAAATGGGGGATTTCAAGAAGAGCCAATTTTCCCCAAAAAGCAAAGGGCCTTACTTTTTGGCCCAAAAATGGGGACTTTCAAGAAGAGCCAATTTCCCCCAAAAAGCAAAGGGTATAGACTTACTTTTTGGCCCAAAAATGGGGACTTTCAAGAAGAGCCTATTTCCCCCAAAAAGCAAAGGGTATAGCCTTACTCTTTGCCCGAAAAATAGGGACTTTCAAAAAGAACCAATTTTCCCCAAAAAGCAAAGGGTATAGCCCTACTTTTTGGCCCAAAAATGGGGGATTTCAAAAAGAGCCAATTTTCCCCAAAAAGCAAAGGGTATAGCCTTACTTTTTGGCCCAAAAATAGGGACTTTTAAAAAAGCCAATTTTCCCCAAAAAGCAAAGGCTATAGCCTTACTTTTTGGCCCAAAAATGGGAGATTTCAAAAAGAGCAAATTTCTCACAAAAAGCAAAGGGTATAGCCTTACTTTTTGGCCCAAAAATAGGGACTTTGAAGAAGAGCCAATTTTCCCCAAAAAGCAAAGGCTATAGCCTTACTTTTTGGCTCAAAAAGTGGGAATTTCAAAACGAGCCAATTTTCCCCAAAAAGAAAAGGGTATAGCCTTACTTTTTGGCCCAAAAATAGGGACTTTCAAAAAGAGCCAATTTTCCCTAAAAAGCAAAGGCTGTAACCTTTCTTTTTGGCCCAGAAAATGGGGACTTTCAAAAAGAGCCAATTTTCCCCCAAAAGCAAAGGGTATAGCCTTACTTTTTGGCCCAAAAATGGGGGACTTTCAAGAAGAGTCAATTTCCCCCAAAAAGCAAAGGGTATAGCCTTACTTCTTGACCAAAAAATGGGAACTTTCAAGAAGAGCCATATTTCCCCAAAAAGCAAAGGGCTATAGCCTTACTTTTTGGCCCAAAAATAGGGACTTTGAAGAAGAGACAATTTCCCCCAAAAAGCAAAGGGTATAGCCTTACTTTTTGGCCCAAAAATGGGGACTTTCAAAAAGAGCCAATTTTTCTCAAAAAGCAAAGGCTATAGCCTTAGCTTTTGGCCCAAAAATGAAGACTTTCAAAAAGAGCCAATTTCCCCAAAAAGTAAAGGCTATAGCCTTACTTTTTGGCCCAAAAATGAGGACTTTCAAAAAGAGCCAATTTTCCCCAAAAAGCAAAGGGTATAGCCTTACTTTTTGGCCCAAAAATGAGGACTTTCAAGAAGAGCCAATTTTCCCCAAAAAGCAAAGGCTATAGCCTTACTTTTTGGCCCAAAAATGGGGACTTTCAGGAAGAGCCAATTCCCCTAAAAAGCAAAGGGTATAGCCTTACTTTTTGGCCCAAAAATGGGGGATTTCAAAAAGAGCCAATTTTCCCCAAAAAGCAAAGGGTATAGCCTTACTTTTTGGCCCAAAAAATGAGGACTTTCAGGAAGAGCCAATTTTCCCCAAAAAGCAAAGGCTATAGCCTTACTTTTTGGCCAAAAATTGGGAATTTCAAAAGGAGCCAATTTCCCCCGAAAAGCAAAGGCTATAGCCTTACTTTTTGGCCCAAAAATAGGAACTTTCAAAAAGAGCCAATTTTCCCCAAAAAGCAAAGGGTATAGCCTTACATTTTGGCCCAAAAATGGGGATTTTCAAAAAGAGCCAATTTCCCCAAAAAGCAAAGGCTATAGCCTTACTTTTTGGCCCAAAAATGGGGGATTTCAAAAAGAGCCAATTTTCCCCAAAAAGCAAAGGGTATAGCCTTACTTTTTGGCCCAAAAATGAGGACCTTCAAGAAGAGCCAATTTTCCCCAAAAAGCAAAGGGCATAGCCTTACTTTTTGGCCCAAAAATGGGGACTTTGAAGAAGAGACAATTTCCCCCAAAAAGCAAAGGGTATAGCCTTACTTTTTTGCCCAAAAAATAGGGACTTTCAAAAAGAGCCAATTTTCCCCAAAAAGCAAAGGCTATAGCCTTACTTTTTGGTCCAAAAATAGGGGATTTCAAAAAGAGCCAATTTTCCCCAAAAAGCAAAGGCTATAGCCTTACTTTTTGGCCCAAAAATGGGGGATTTCAAAAGGAGCCAATTTTCCCCCAAAAGCAAAGGGTATAGCCTTACTTTTTGACCCAAAAATGGGGGATTTCAAAAAGAGCCAATTTTCCCCAAAAAGCAAAGGGTATAGCCTTACTTCTTGGCCAGAAAATGGGGACTTTCAAGAAGAGCCAATTTTCCCCAAAAAGCAAAGGGCATAGCCTTACTTTTTGGCCCAAAAATAGGGACTTTGAAGAAGAGACAATTTCCCCCAAAAAGCAAAGGGTATAGCCTTACTTTTTGGCCCAAAAATAGGTACTTTGAAAAAGAGCCAATTTTCTCCAAAAAGCAAAGGGTATAGCCTTACATTTTGGCCCAAAAATGGGGACGTTCAAGAAGAGCCAATTTTTCCCAAAAATAGCACAGGGTATAGCCTTACTTTTTGGCCCAAAAATAGGGAATTTCAAGAAGAGCCAATTTTCTCCAAAAAGCAAAGGGTATAGCCTTACTTTTTGGCCCAAAAATGGGGACGTTCAAGAAGAGCCAATTTTTCCCAAAAAAGCAAGGGTATAGCCTTACTTTTTGGCCCAAAAATAGGGACTTTAAATAAGAGCCAATTTCCCCCAAAAAGCAAAGGGTATAGCCTTACTTTTTGGCCCAAAAATAGGGACTTTCAAAAAGAGCCAATTTTCCCCAAAAAGCAAAGGGTATAGCCTTACTTTTTGGCCCAAAAATGGGGACTTTCAAGAAGAGCCAATTTTTCCCAAAAAAGCAAAGGGTATAGCCTTACTTTTTGGCCCAACAATGAGGACTTTGAAGAACTCACTTTTGGCACAAAAATGGGGAATTTCAAGAAGAACCAATTTTCCCCAAAAAGCAAAGGCTATAGGCTTACATTTTGGCCCAAAAATAGGGACTTTCAAAAGAGCCAATTTTCCCCAAAAAGCAAAGGGTATAGCCTTACTTTTTGGCCCAAAAATAGGGACTTTGAAGAAGAGCCAATTTTCCCCAAAAAGCAAAGGCTGTAGCCTTACTTTTTGGCCAGAAAATGGGGACTTTCAAAAAGAGCCAATTTCCCCCAAAAAGCAAAGGCTATAGCCTCACATTTTGGCCCAAAAATGGGGACTTTCAAAACGAGCCAGTTTTCCCCAAGAAGCAAAGGGTATAGCCTTACTTTTTGGCCCAAAAATAGGGACTTTCAAGAAGAGCCAATTTCCCCCAAAAAGCAAAGGGTATAGCCTTACTTTTTGGCCCAAAAATAGGGACTTTGAAAAAGAGCCAATTTTCCCCAAAAAGCAAAGGGTATAGCCTTACTTTTTGGCCCAAAAATGGGGGATTTCAAAAAGAGCCAATTTTCCCCAAAAAGCAAAGGGTATAGCCTTACTTTTTGGCCCAAAAATAGGGACTTTCAAAAAGAGCCAATTTTCCCCAAAAAGCAAAGGCTATAGCCTTACTTTTTGGCCCAAAAATGGGGGATTTCAAAAAGAGCCAATTTCCCCCAAAAAGCAAAGGCTATAGCCTTACTTTTTGGCCCAAAAATAGGACTTTCAAAAAGAGCCAATTTTCCCCAAAAAGCAAAGGGTATAGCCTTACATTTTGGCCCAAAAATGGGGATTTTCAAAAAGAGCCAATTTCCCCCAAAAGCAAAGGCTATAGCCTTACTTTTTGGCCCAAAAATGGGGATTTTCAAAAAGAGCCAATTTTCCCCAAAAAGCAAAGGGTATAGCCTTACTTTTTGGCCCAAAAATAGGGACTTTCAAGAAGAGCCAATTTTCCCCAAAAAGCAAAGGCTATAGCCTTACTTTTTGGCCCAAAAATGGGGACTTTCAAAAAGAGCCAATTTTCCCCAAAAAGCAAAGGGTATAGCCTTACTTTTTGGCCCAAAAATGGGGGATTTCAAAAAGAGCCAATTTTCCCCAAAAAGCAAAGGGTATAGCCTTACTTTTTGGCCCAAAAATAGGGACTTTCAAAAAGAGCCAATTTTCCCCAAAAAGCAAAGGCTATAGCCTTACTTTTTGGCCCAAAAATGGGGGATTTCAAAAAGAGCCAATTTCCCCCAAAAAGCAAAGGGTATAGCCTTACTTTTTGGCCCAAAAATAGGAACTTTCAAAAAGAGCCAATTTTCCCCAAAAAGCAAAGGGTATAGCCTTACTTTTTGGCCCAAAAATGGGGATTTCAAAAAGAGCCAATTTTCCCCAAAAAGCAAAGGCTATAGCCTTACTTTTTGGCCCAAAAATGGGGGATTTCAAAAAGAGCCAATTTTCCCCAAAAAGCAAAGGGTATAGCCTTACTTTTTGGCCCAAAAATGGGGACTTTCAAGAAGAGCCAATTTTCCCCAAAAAGCAAAGGGTATAGCCTTACTTTTTGGCCCAAAAATAGGGACTTTAAAAAGAGCCAATTTCCCCCAAAAAGCAAAGGGTATAGCCTTACTTTTTGGCCCAAAAATAGGGACTTTCAAAAAGAGCCAATTTTCCCCAAAAAGCAAAGGCTATAGCCTTACTTTTTGGCCCAAAAATGGGGGATTTCAAAAAGAGCCAATTTTCCCCAAAAAGCAAAGGCTATAGCCTTACTTTTTGGCCCAAAAATGGGAGATTTCAAAAGGAGCCAATTTTCCCCCAAAAGCAAAGGGTATAGCCTTACTTTTTGACCCAAAAATGGGGGATTTCAAAAAGAGCCAATTTTCCCCAAAAAGCAAAGGGTATAGCCTTACTTCTTGGCCAGAAAATGGGGACTTTCAAGAAGAGCCAATTTTCCCCAAAAAGCAAAGGGCATAGCCTTACTTTTTGGCCCAAAAATAGGGACTTTGAAGAAGAGACAATTTCCCCCAAAAAGCAAAGGGTATAGCCTTACTTTTTGGCCCAAAAATAGGGACTTTGAAAAAGAGCCAATTTTCTCCAAAAAGCAAAGGCTATAGCCTTACATTTTGGCCCAAAAATGGGGATTTCAAGAAGAGCCAATTTTTCCCAAAAATAGCACAGGGTATAGCCTTACTTTTTGGCCCAAAAATAGGGAATTTCAAGAAGAGCCAATTTTCTCCAAAAAGCAAAGGGTATAGCCTTACTTTTTGGCCCAAAAATGGGGACGTTCAAGAAGAGCCAATTTTTCCCAAAAATAGCACAGGGCATAGCCTTACTTTTTGGCCCAAAAATAGGGACTTTGAAGAAGAGACAATTTCCCCCAAAAAGCAAAGGGTATAGCCTTACTTTTTGGCCCAAAAATAGGGACTTTCAAAAAGAGCCAATTTTCTCCAAAAAGCAAAGGGTATAGCCTTACATTTTGGCCCAAAAATGGGGACGTTCAAGAAGAGCCAATTTTTCCCAAAAATAGCAAGGGTATAGCCTTACTTTTTGGCCCAATAATGGGGACTTTGAAGAAGAGCCAATTTCCCCCAAAAAGCAAAGGGCCTCACTTTTGGCACAAAAATGGGGAATTTCAAAAAGACCCAATTTTCCCCAAAAAGCAAAGGCTATAGCCTTACATTTTGGCCCAAAAATGGGGACTTTCAAACGAGCCAGTTTTCCCCAAGAAGCAAATGGTATAGCCTTACTTTTTGGCCCAAAAAATAGGGACTTTGAAGAAGAGCCAATTTTCCCTAAAAAGCAAAGGCTGTAACCTTTCTTTTTGGCCAGAAAATGGGGACTTTCAAAAAGAGCCAATTTCCCCCAAAAAGCAAAGGCTATAGCCTTACTTTTTGGCCCAAAAATGGGACTTTCAAAACGAGCCAATTTTCCCCAAAGAAGCAAAGGGTATAGCCTTACTTTTTGGCCCAAAAAATAGGGACTTTCAAAAGGAGCCAATTTTCCCCAAAAAGCAAAGGCTTTAGCCCTACTTTTTGGCCCAAAAATGGGGGATTTCAAAAAGAGCCAATTTTCCCCAAAAAGCAAAGGCTATAGCCTTACTTTTTGGCCCAAAAATAGGGTCTTTCAAAAGAGCCAACTTTCCCCCAAAAAGCAATGGGTATAGCCTTACTTTTTGGCCCAAAAATGGGGACTTTCAAGAAGAGCCAGTTTTCCCCAAAAAGCAAAGGGTATAGCCTTACTTTTTGGCCCAAAAATAGGGACTTTCAAAAAGAGCCAATTTTCCCCAAAAAGCAAAGGCTATAGCCTTACTTTTTGGCCCAAAAATAGGGACTTTCAAAAAGAGCCAATTTTCCCCAAAAAGCAAAGGGTATAGCCTTACTTTTTGGCCCAAAAATGAGGACTTTCAAGAAGAGCCAATTTTTCCCCAAAAAGCAAAGGGTATAGCCTTACTTTTTGGCCCAAAAATGAGGACTTTCAAGAAGAGCCAATTTTCCCCAAAAAGCAAAGGGCATAGCCTTACTTTTTGGCCCAAAAATGGGGAATTTCAAAAAGACCCAATTTTCCCCCAAAAAGCAAAGGCTATAGCCTTACATTTTGGCCCAAATATGGGGACTTTCAAACGAGCCAGTTTTCCCCAAGAAGCAAATGGTATAGCCTTACTTTTTGGCCCCAAAAAATCCCAAAAAGCAAAGGGACTTTGAAGAAGAGCCAATTTTCCCTAAAAAGCAAAGGCTGTAACCTTTCTTTTTGGCCAGAAAATGGGGACTTTCAAAAAGAGCCAATTTTCCCCCAAAAGCAAAGGGTATAGCCTTACTTTTTGGCCCAAAAATGGGGACTTTCAAGAAGAGTCAATTTCCCCCAAAAAGCAAAGGGTATAGCCTTACTTCTTGACCAGAAAATGGGAACTTTCAAGAAGAGCCATATTTCCCCAAAAAGCAAAGGGCATAGCCTTACTTTTTGGCCCAAAAATAGGGAATTTCAAGAAGAGCCAATCCAAAAAGCAAAGGGTATAGCCTTACTTTTTGGCCCAAAAATGGGGACTTTCAAGAAGAGACAATTTCCCCCAAAAAGCAAAGGGTATAGCCTTACTTTTTGGCCCAAAAATAGGGACTTTCAAAAAGAGCCAATTATAGCCTTACATTTTGGCCCAAAAATGGGGAGTTCAAAAGGCCAATTTTTCCCAAAAATAGCCTATAGCCTTACTTTTTGGCCCAAAAATAGGGGATTTCAAAAAGAGCCAATTTTCCCCAAAAAGCAAAGGGTATAGCCTTACTTTTTGGCCCAAAAATGGGGGTTCAAGAAGAGCCAATTTTTCCCAAAATAGCCTTACTTTTTGGCCCAAAAATAGGGACTTTGAAGAAGAGACAATTTCCCCCAAAAAGCAAAGGGTATAGCCTTACTTTTTGGCCCAAAAATAGGGACTTTCAAAAAGAGCCAATTTTCCCCAAAAAGCAAAGGGTATAGCCTTACTTTTTGGCCCAAAAATGGGGACTTTCAAGAAGAGCCAATTTTTCCCACAAAGCAAAGGGTATAGCCTTACTTTTTGGCCCAAAAATGGGGACTTTCAAGAAGAGCCAATTTCCCCCAAAAAGCAAAGGGTATAGCCTTACTTTTTGGCCCAAAAAATAGGGACTTTCAAAAAGAGCCAATTTTCCCCAAAAAGCAAAGGCTATAGCCTTACTTTTTGGCCCAGAAATTGGGACTTTCAAAAGAGCCAATTTTCCCCAAGAAGCAAAGGGAGCCAGCCAATTTTCCCCAAAAAGCAAAGGGTATAGCCTTACTTTTTGGCCCAAAAAATAGGGACTTTGAAGAAGAGCCAATTTTCCCCAAAAAGCAAAGGCTGTAACCTTACTTTTTGGCCAGAAAATGGGGACTTTCAAAAAGAGCCAATTTTCCCCAAAAAGCAAAGGCTATAGCCTCACATTTTGGCCCAGAAATGGGGACTTTCAAAACGAGCCAATTTTCCCCAAAAAGCAAAGGGTATAGCCTTACTTTTTGGCCCAAAAAATAGGGACTTTCAAAAAGAGCCAATTTTCCCCAAAAAGCAAAGGTTATAGCCTTACTTTTTGGCCCAGAAATGGGGACTTTCAAAACGAGCCAATTTTTCCCAAAAAGCAAAGGCTATAGCCTTACTTTTTGGCTCAAAAAGTGGGAATTTCAAAACGAGCCAATTTTCCCCAAAGAGCAAAGGGTATAGCCTTACTTTTTGGCCCAAAAATAGGGACTTTCAAGAAGAGCCAATTTTCCCCAAAAAGCAAAGGCTATAGCCTTACTTTTTGGCCCAAAAATGGGGACTTTCAAGAAGAGCCAATTTCCCCCAAAAAGCAAAGGGTATAGCCTTACTTTTTGACCAGAAAATGGGAACTTTCAAAAGAGCCAGTTTTCCCCAAGAAGCAAATGGTATAGCCTTACTTTTTGGCCCAAAAATAGGGACTTTCAAGAAGAGCCAATTTTCCCAAAAAGCAAAGGGTATAGCCTTACTTTTGGCCCAGAAAATGGGGACTTTCAAAAAGAGCCAATTTTCCCCCAAAAGCAAAGGGTATAGCCTTACTTTTTGGCCCAAAAATGGGGACTTTCAAGAAGAGTCAATTTCCCCCAAAAAGCAAAGGGTATAGCCTTACTTCTTGACCAGAAAATGGGAACTTTCAAAAAGAGCCATATTTTCCCCAAAAAGCAAAGGGCTATAGCCTTACTTTTTGGCCCAAAAATAGGGACTTTGAAGAAGAGCCAATTTTCCCCAAAAACCAAAGGCTATAGCCTTACTTTTTGGCCCAAATATGGGGACTTTCAAAAAGAGCCAATTTTCCCCAAAAAGCAAAGGCTATAGCCTTACTTTTTGGCCCAAAAATAGGGACTTTGAAAAGAGCCAATTTTCCCCCAAAAGCAAAGGGTATAGCCTTACTTTTTGGCCCAAAAATGGGGACTTTCAAGAAGAGCCAATTTCCCCCAAAAGCAAAGGGTATAGCCTTACTTTTTGGCTCAAAAATGGGGACTTTCAAGAAGAGTCAATTTCCCCCAAAAAGCAAAGGGTATAGCCTTACTTCTTGACCAGAAAATGGGAACTTTCAAGAAGAGCCATATTTCCCCAAAAAGCAAAGGGCATAGCCTTACTTTTTGGCCCAAAAATAGGGACTTTGAAGAAGAGACAATTTCCCCCAAAAAGCAAAGGGTATAGCCTTACATTATGGCCCAAATATGGGGACTTTCAAAACGAGCCAGTTTTCCCCAAGAAGCAAAGGGTATAGCCTTACTTTTTGGCCCAAAAATAGGGACTTTGAAGAAGAGCCAATTTTCCCCAAAAAGCAAAGGCTGTAACCTTACTTTTTGGCCAGAAAATGGGGACTTTCAAAAAGAGCCAATTTTCCCCAAAAGCAAAGGGTATAGCCTTAGTTTTTGGCCCAAAAATGGGGACTTTCAAGAAGAGCCAATTTCCCCCAAAAAGCAAAGGGTATAGCCTTACTTCTTGACCAGAAAATGGGGACTTTCAAGAAGAGCCATATTTCCCCAAAAAGCAAAGGGCATAGCCTTACTTTTGGCCCAAAAATAGGGACTTTGAAGAAGAGACAATTTCCCCCAAAAGGCAAAGGGTATAGCCTTACTTTTTGGCCCAAAAATAGGGACTTTCAA
Source organism: Aurelia coerulea (assembly GCA_039566865.1). Classification (NCBI taxonomy): domain Eukaryota; kingdom Metazoa; phylum Cnidaria; class Scyphozoa; order Semaeostomeae; family Ulmaridae; genus Aurelia; species Aurelia coerulea. The sequence goes on from CM076963.1 coordinate 12,537,513, forward strand.
AAAGAGCCAATTTCCCCCAAAAAGCAAAGGCTATAGCCTTAGTTTTTGGCCCAAAAATAGGGACTTTCAAAAAGAGCCAATTTTCCCCAAAAGGCAAAGGGTATAGCCTTACTTTTTGGCCCAAAAATTAGGGACTTTCAAAAGAGCCAATTTTCCCCGAAAAGGAAAGGGTATAGCTTACTTTTTGGCCCAAAAATAGGGACATTCAAGAAGAGCCAATTTTTCCCACAAAGCAAAGGGTATAGCCTTACTTTTAGGCCCAAAAATGGGGACTTTCAAGAGGAGCCAATTTCCCCCAAAAAGCAAAGGGTATAGCCTTACTTTTTGGCCCAAAAATGGGGACTTTCAAAAAGAGCCAATTTTCCCCAAAAAGCAAAGGCTATAGCCTTACTTTTTGGCCCAAAAATGGGGACTTTCAAAAAGAGCCAATTTTCCCCAAAAAGCAAAGGCTATAGCCTTACTTTTTGGCCCAAAAATAGGGACTTTCAAAAAGAGCCAATTTTCCCCAAAAAGCAAAGGGTATAGCCTTAAAAGAGCCAATTTTCCCCAAAAAGCAAAGGGTATAGCCTTACTTTTTGGCCCAAAAATAGGGACTTTTAAAAAAGCCAATTTTCCCCAAAAAGCAAAGGCTGTAGCCTTACTTTTTGGCCAGAAAATGGGGACTTTCAAAAAGAGCCAATTTTCCCCAAAAAGCAAAGGGTATAGCCTTACTTTTTAGCCCAAAAATAGGGACTTTCAAAACGAGCCAGTTTTCCCCAAAAAGCAAAGGGTATAGCCTTACTTTTTGGCCCAAAAAATAGGGACTTTCAAAAAGAGCCAATTTTCCCCAAAAAGCAAAGGCTTTAGCCTTACTTTTTGGCCCAAAAATGGGGAATTTCAAAAAGAGCCAATTTTCCCCCGAAAAGCAAAGGGTATAGCCTTACTTTTTGGCCCAAAAATGAGGACTTTCAAGAAGAGCAATTTTTCCCCAAAAAGCAAAGGGTATAGCCTTACTTTTTGGCCCAAAAATAGGGACTTTCAAAAGGAGCCAATTTCCCCCAAAAAGCAAAGGCTATAGCCTTACTTTTGGCCCAAAAACGAGGACTTTCAAGAAGAGCAAATTTTCCCCAAAATCAAAGGGTATAGGCTTACTTTTTGGCCCTAAAAAGGGACTTTCAAAGAGAGCCATTTTTCCTCAAAAAGCAAAGGGTATTCATTTCCTTTTTGGCCAAATAAAGAGTAATTTAAAGAGGGCCTTCCCACCAAAAAATCGAAGGGTGTATGGCCGTATTATTTGGCGTAAAATAGGGATTTTCAAAAGGGTCCATCTTCCAAACAGGCAAAGGAAGGGTACAGGGAACACACCCTAGTTGACTTGCATTTCACCAAAAGCCACTTGTTTAACACCGGATTTTTTTCTATCTGATCTGGTATAGCCTTACGTTTTTGGGAAAGTAGATATTTTCACATCTTTAATGGAAAAGGTTATAGCCTGGCCTGTTGATGCCAAATTGGCACTCTCGTAAACAGGCGATGTTATGGAAAAGGTAAACTTTTAATGTAACTTTTGTTGAATACTAGCATTTCAAAGGAGCGGCAATTCTAGCATAACGAGAAAGTCGACAGCCTTACTGTTTCGGGAAAGATCAGCTCAATTTTAGTAAAAAAGAAAGTATAGGCAATGAAATACTATAACTCAAACTACTTTAAGGGAAAAAACTTACGATTGAAGAAAATTTTGTGAGCTGGAAACCGTGAAATTTATTGGAATTGACTTTCTTGAATCGGCGAAAATGGTTGATTTGCGAGAATAAACTTTGACAAAGTAGGTTTATTGATAAATTTTGTAATGTCTGAAATGTTCCTCGACCCTTTAATTAATCTTACGAATCAAAATATGCTTGTTAGTAGCATAGCTCAAAAGTGTTGTTGTTAAACACGATCATATTGAATTTCATTGCATTTTGATAAGACGTCAACAAAATAATGAGAACAGAAATGTCGATATCTGATTAGATAAATATTGGATTCTAACCGGGTGTCTAAAAAAGTACCCCCTTTTGACCGAACAAGGGAACACAACGATAACATTTCGGGACTTTTTGAGTTCATAGCTACAGTTGTCGATCTTCAACTTAAATGCACATACCTTTCATAGATCGTCCACCAAACACCGGAGATATGAGTTCACAAGGTCAAAATCTGGAGTGCATCTAAAACCAGAGGTTTTGAGAAAGGGCCTAGCCATGATATGACATCATATGCAAAAGAATTTTCAACTTTGAACTTTAATTTTCTACTTTTGAAAAGAATCATACCTTGAATTTTTTAATCGTTTCTGAAATGACTTTTCTTTTGAGGAATCGGTCCTTCCATTGCATTCCATCCCAAATGTTTTGTATCAAAGACTAGGAAAAGGAGCACATGCACGCTTATTTTGGAGATGTGGCACGACTTAATCATCCTTACCACATTTTTATCATATTCGTTTAATCAGGGTAATACCCATGCGTCTTTTATTCTTTTCAAAAGCAAAAAACTGAAAATTAAAGTTTTACAGGTGTTTTGGAAAATTTCCACGATACAAATCATGGCTAGGCCCTTTTTCAAAACCTCTGGTTTTGGGTGCACTGTAAATTTTGATTTAGCGAGCTTGTATCTCCGGTGTTTGGTGTACGATTATTAAACGCAAGGTATGTGCATCTAAGTTGAAGATTGATAAATTTAGCTGTGAACTCGGAGAGTAATGATATTTTATCGTTTTGTTCCTATTTCCACTCAAAAGGGGGTACTTTTTTCTGAGACACCCGGTATATTTCAGCAGATTTCGCTGATAAGCTTTCGCAAATTTCACATTTTGGGAACTTGGCGGGAACAACTTTCGGGTCATTGGTGGTTTTGGCTGAAATTCGCGAATGTTGATCCAGCCAAAATTTCTTCCTTTAAAATTTGACTATCCGCTTTAACCTGTTCTAAAGAAAAGTCAACAATAAACGATATGTATTCGTTCAACCGTTATATTTAATGAATTTTGGAAAATAGTAAAATACTTCAAACAACGAGGAAACAGAATTCTAAAATATATATATCAAAACATTGTAAATTCTTAAAAACTGATTTTGCCAATATTTGGACACTTCAGAAGACTCGTTTACTTTTGAAGTGACCAGGTTAACAACTGTCTTTTCCTAGCATAGGGCTCAAATCTTTAAAAAGGTGGGTGTAAAATTCTATATCATTTTTCTTGCATTCATGAAAAATTTTGAAAAAACTTAAATCATCGTAGTTCCTGAACCAATGGAGGAAACATAATATAACCTTCAAGAAAACCATAGTTTATGAATGTCTACAATATGGTGGCAAGCAGAAATCTGTAGCTTTTCTGATTTAGGATTTAGAAATTTGATGACGTCACATCCTCAAATTTAATAAATGCCGCCATTTTGAAACAAATCAAGATATCAATAAATTTGCACGGCAGATTTACAGAAAAAAAAACCCTAAGTTCCTTCGAAGCCATTTATTTCAAAGAAAACTGTAATAGAATTTTACACAGACCTTTTTACAGATTTGAGCCCTTCCTGAAACTCCCCCCGAGCCTATTTTGAGAAGGCAGTTTGATCGATCCCATTCCCACTTGCTGTACCTCCAAACCCATCATTCTGTAAAGAAGAAAGAAAAAGAGAAATAGTTGTTTTCTCTTTGTGCTCTCTTTCTTTACAGAATTTTGGAAATGGAGGATCTCGGAACTATGCAAAAGGGCTCGGCCACACGGACTTCAGGAAAGAGACTTTTGGCAGTACTCTCTCACGCAAGTCAGCTACCAAATAAAAATTATACTTCCACCAGGGAAGCATGCATAAGCTCGACGAATACTCGGTTGGTCAAAATTTGGACAAAAATTTGATGAAACATTTCGCAGATAAGAAGCAATTAGAGTGAATATATGGAATTGAATGAATAAGTACCTTGGATGAACTAACAATACAACACTGAAAGAGTATTTAATGCGAGAGAAATATTGGTCCAGCTAATGGTATTGACACGATGCGAGTTTACGGGAAGGATTTTTTTGGTACCATGCAAACTCTGCTCTGGCTGCATGTACCTCCTGAATTCCTAAATGGCTCTGGGTCACAGGTAGCCATGAATATCAAAAGAGAATATCATAGAAATTTCCTTCTTGAGTTTCTCTTTCTATTTTCTGTGTTTTTTTCCTACCAGGGGTATGCCATTCTCTCGTGGCATAAACCGGAGATGATAGGGGACTTAAACAAAGAAAATAGCCCGAAAAAGGCAAGAGCACAGTCTCTGTGATATTCATATTGGATCTTGCCCACTTTCTACCTGTGCCCATGCTAATTAGACAATCGACCTGTTGATATCTCAACTAATTATATACATGCTAAAATAATAAGGTACTGAATGAATAAACCATCCCAATTATGGAGGCAATCCGAAATATGACGTCCAACATGTTTACAAGGAAGCGGCTGAAGATTAATATTTCTTTGCATTTTGGGATCAGTAAATATCATGTACCGAGAGAAAGATATACCGCGTTTCCCATAAAATTACTACAAGATCAACAAATCCTCAATGCTGAATGATCCGAGGTCACAACATAATGTAATAGTAGGAAGCCAGTGAATACATGGAGAAATGTCAAGCCTTTGCAATAACATGGCTTAGAATCAGGCTATTCGAGACGCATTTTCCGTAGCCTTAAAACCCATTAAGAGCAATGCTATTTCTTTTGCTAGATCAAACATCGCAGTATTCATGTGTCCAATATAATTGGATAACTAACTGCATATAAAATGTGACGTTTGAATAGAATTTATGCGACCATTAACCAACGATATGCCAGCTATCAATTGAATGCATGTGCTACATTTTAGTCGAACCCTTTTCATTTACGGGGCAGGCTTGGTCGCATTATATGCGAAATAAGCGAATACATTGCAATTTCATTTCACACATCTAAATTTGATGCTTGATCCTAGCGTAATTCAATCTTTGCCATAAATGAGCAATTTTGAACAACTAAATTTGGAAAACTCCTTAATTTTGGTAATCTATTAACATAGAAGGCATACCATCCATACAGTAGTGACTCTCAGATATTAGGTACTTTTTTGTTCAGTCAGCTTACATTTTCTTTCACTGGACTCAGAATTATGGTCTTCCCTGTTAATACATTTGAGCGTCTTCTAGATTTTCGTCCTTTTTCAGGGCTTGATGTGATCTGCAAGACAATTTTAGTTTTAATTTGCTTCGTCAGATAGTCATCTGGCAGAACGATATACCGGGTCATTAAAAAAAGTTGACATGTTTGGTGAGCTGTGGAATAAAGGGTACGTGGCCGATATTCAAAACTAAATTGTTAATCTATCAGTCAAAGGCTAACTTAGATGTGAAGACTTTTTAGCTGAGGTCACTCATCACTTAGACCCAGAAACTAGGAAAATACTCGCAAGGCGTTTGTATGGGAACGAGAATTCCACATTCGATTCTGTTCCATGATTTACTTGCCATTGACATTTAAATTCTATTCCTGAAACAGACAATTGTGTGGAATTTATGTTTCAATGGCAAGTAAATCATGGACCAGAACTGGGCGCAGAATCTTAGTGCCGATACAAACCCATTACCTGCATTTTTCTAATTCCTGGCTCTAAAAGATGAATCCCAAACGAAAATTTACACATAAGTTAACTTTTCACTGATAGATTAGCATTTTAGTGTTCAATATCGGCCACGTACTTTTTATTTCACAATCCATCAAACGCGTTGCCTTTTTCCTACTCCACCGGTATGACCTACGTAAAAACTCAGAGCAACACAAGTGAAAGCGTAAAACTGGGGAGATGGTAGCAAAATTGACACAGAGCAAGAGGGAATCTAGGCACTGTTTAAACTGTAACAGCAAATGAGTAAGAAAACCTTGTTGAAAGCTTAACTTTTCTAGTCATTCAGTGAATCAATAACACATGGCTACAGCCTTACTTTTTCGGGTAAAATTTAGACTTATGACGATGAGTCTCAGTTTTCTGCATTGAATTGGATGATGTTATGACTAATTTAGGCCATCTCCGCCGCGTTTACAGCGGGGCCAATCAGATCGCTACTCTCTTAATAAGGTCAGACCACGTGCCTACTCCTAGCATTGATTTGTTGACTAGATCAAAGTTCGACTTTTCGAAGCGAAGCAACTGCTGGTCGGCTAAACCTATTGAGAAAAATCCGAGGCCTTATTGACTCTGCGACTGCGGAACTGATTTACAGAACAATGATAATGCCAATTTTTGGGTACTGCGGATTGATCTTCCTGGCTCGGTCTCAGTCGTACAAGAACAGAATTGAAAGCAACGAGCACAGAGCCAGAGTTGTTATTAAGTCAAATAACCTGACGGTTGACCTACGTATACCTAAAATTGATGCAGTAATTAAGAAAAGAGCTTGTACTTTGGTCTTTGATAATCTACAACGAAATGTCTGTGATGTGATGAAAGAATACTTCATTAAAAATACACACGGAAAGAACACAAGAAATGAGGAACGATCAGTGAAGTTACCACTAATGAAAACGGAATTTGGACGAAAAGGACTTTATTTCTTGGCTGCAAAAGAATTCAACGACTTGCCTCTACAGGCAAGGAAGATCGAATCTCGACTTCTTTTTAGACAGTTTTTAGATAGCCATTTCAATAATATTTAATTCTGTAAGTATCTAAGGTTCACTTGTATTTTGATTTTAATTTTGTAAGTTTTAAAAGGACATTTTTCCTATAACTATTAAGCTAGCAGGACCCTAATGATAACAATATTGTAAATATTGATAGGTTATCCTGTTGAAATATTCGTAAATTATTATTATTATTATTATTATTATTATTATTAACGTTCTAAACGACGTTCAAAGCGACATTCGACTTTTCTTTCGACGATCTCTCGTAAGATTTTAGTCTCTGTTTGAATCAGTTTGGTCGTGAGTCCTTGTATGAGTGAAAATAAAAACATCAGATTAAAAACGTTGAATGAATACAAGGAATCACGTCGTCAGTCCAGGTAAAATTCGTATTTTCGAAAAACAGCCAATTTTGAGCGAAACAGTAAGCATGTAGCCTCATTTTTGATAAAAAATGGGTAAGTTGAAAATCAGCCAATCTTATAGTTGATATGTCTTTAATAGCCAAAATCGTCAAGTGTTTTCGAGAAAAACCGCCTCAAAATTGGACCTTTCCTTCCAACAACATCAAGGAATTACTTACGAAAAGATTCTTCCTAAATAAAAAAAGGCTACAAAACGAGCATGGTTCAGCTATATTTTACTTGAAACATCTGTGAGGAATAAAATCGACTGACTTACCGGAGAAATGCCAGATATGTCGAGCCCTTTCTTTGGAGATGGAGAAAATCCAGAATGAGGACTTAAATGGTTTTCTTTATCTAGAATAAATAAGAGAGTATATGTAAACAAATACACATATTCAACCAGGTCTAAATTTGGGAGCTAAATTTCAATATATCGTTTTTGTCATTATCTGATGGCATGAGTATTTGAGTACTGTTTAAACCAACTCACTTCCAGAAATTGCCGCAATTACTTGGAAATTTGAGCATCTTAAGGGGAGGAATCCTGTTTCTCAAAAATTGCGGGAATATGCATTAGGGGATTAAAGTAAACTCACTTATCACATATAACTACGAGACCGTGTCAGCGATTTGTGATAGATCACTGGTCTGATTTTTACAAAGGTCTGAAAGTTAAAAAAGACATTTAAGACATTAACATTAATTTAAAATGATATCGTTTCTGGACAGTACCTTATATCAAAAATTCGTGACACGGTTTTGCAGTTCAGGGCCTTATGTCTCTGGTAAATAGATAGTCGTGGTCAAACGATTATCACTGGGGTACACAAAGACTTTTTCTCAAGGGTGGTCGATTTTGCCTAAAATCTAGAATAAATTATTTGCGACTTTATTAAATCAACTGAATTTATTTGTATGATATTCTATGTTTAATTCTGCGTCGAATGATGCATAAGTTTGTTTGGTATATTTTGACGAACGGCCGTAGTAAACGGAGTTTCTTAGTCACCGCCTGAACCGTTACAGTAACCTTAAACAAATCCTCCATCAAAGCTTCGATTACAGAGATTGTCGCAGATATTTTGGATTACTATTCTCCGTGTGAAATCATCATTGGCTGTGTTGCGTTTATCTATCTATCTGATACGCATTTCGTTTAGTTTAACATAGCGCGGTTAACTACGGACTGCCATAACGGCCTATTATTTGCTAGATATTCATCATTCGCTACAAAGATCGTTCCATCTTCTTTTGCAACCATCACCCTTGCTGTCTAGAGATCTTTTTCAATCATTTTTATCCATGTTAACTTTTGTTCACCCCTTGGTTTCTTTACATATCTCTGAGCTTCTCTTAATGCAGTTTTTGCAGGTGTATTGTCTGGCAGTCTTAAGAGGTGTCCATACCAACTGTGTTGCGTTTAGCCTAAACACAATCGACGAGTTTTGAATACGCTCCTTTTTCTATTCGTGTGAACGCCAAAAAGGGAGACATTTGAAATCACTCCGTATTTCCTTTGTACAGGCTGTTGATTACAATGGCCTACAAGCTCTTGACTAGCACTTTTTTATAGCTACTAACAAAAGACTGTTTTGAAAAGAGAATTAACAATGTATCGTTTAGATGGACCAGTGCAAACACTTATTGTATTCATAGCGTATTCATTTGAAAAAGGAGCATTGTTAAAGGGACTCCGTCGTCAAACAGTAAACAAATCCGTAAGCTCGCACGTGTCGGGGATTATCCATCCATTGTTCTCTGCAGTTTGTTTGGTGGCTTCACCCAAGCCACCAAAAAGTGACCGTTAAAAATCCACTTATATCCGAGCAATCGTAGAAGATATGAATGTTTGGTTTGTTCCTTAGTGAAGTACAAGGATTAATGCCCAAACAGCAACTTTCATTTTGAAAAAAAAATACGAAAATCCTGTGTGATATCACCTTTCAAAAAACTGCAAAAATCATCGTTTTGTTTACATTTTGACGACCGAGTCCCTTTAACGGTCAGCGATTTCAACGAAAAAAACGAATAAAAATGAATACAGAGCAGTGTCAGCGTAGCCTGAGAATGGTCTGGTCCACTGTAAAGAAGTCCAACTTACCCACAACAGGTGATTCAATACTCCTCCGCACTTTGGCGAATTTCTTTCGCAAAGCATTAGCGATGACATCTGCCGGATTCGTTGATGACGTTGTCGACACAGTCGATCTTACTCTCATGGGCGTGCCTCCTGGTGATCTGTAATGAATACATACTACTATGCTAATAAGCAGGCATAAATTTTGTAACAATAGCAGTTTTGGTTTGTTTACATTTTGCACCACAGCCAATCAACGAGCTCCATTTTTAAACACGTGATCATTTTTTGTTGGGTCACCTGGTATCGTAAGTGTCTCTATTATAATCATATCACATCACAGGGTATGTCATCCTTCTTAAATAAATTCAGTAAATTTACATCAACTGATTTTCAATGTGCCCGGCTCAAAACATCTTTGACCTAATTACATAAATGGATTTGAAGATCTTATCTAAAAGAAAAACAAATGTTCTGCACGTTGAATTTGAATATCGAGCTCTACAATTTTGCAGAAAGCTGTTAGCCTCATTTTGAAAGTTGCCAGCGAAGGAGCAGTTTTAATGTAGAAGTCAATTGATTCCAAACAGTAACGCCTTGATATGAGAACATGTGATGTCCATTTGCAGTCTTACGAACTAGAAATTTCACCTGCTGTATTAAGACAAAGAAAAGTCAGTTATCCATCCTGTAAAATGATGTGTCACTTCGTGAAATGTTGCCTTTGCATGCTTGATGAGTTGAGTTATAAAGAAAACTTTTATAATGAGGCTATATACTTTCAGCCCATTAAAAGGAGATATTTCAAGACCATGTCAGCTTTAAAATTAGTCCTCAGAACGCTTAAAGCGCATGCTTAAGGTAAATCTCACAACTTCTGTCTTAAATTTTGTCTGAAATTAGACGTCACACGAGATCTGGGCAACGCAAACTTGCCAAGAATGATCCATTCAATTGTTGTATTCGATGGCTGCGGAATTGCATAGACTTTAGCTCTCCAAGGTATCGTTTTTGTAGTATCGTAAAGTAGTTTTCAAATTAGCGTTAAATAGTAACTTGTACTGTAACATTTTTGATTGAATATATGAAAACAAAGTCTCGCAACTTGTCACTTACTGCGATTTGATAATCCTTATTTTAAAACGAATAATGAGATATTAATTTCAATCTTGGATTAATATTTTACTGTGTTGACAGATATGAGGGACTTTATCTTGCGTTTTAAGCAATTTTCCGGCTGTTCTGCAAGACTATTCTTTTGAACACTTTTGAGATGGCATCCTTTTTACCAGTAAACGGTTGATCTCATTTTCATCAGAGTGTCTACTGTATCTGCAATGACTTTGTTCCACTGTGATGAGACTGTAGCATAGACAAAATCTAGTTTTCGATCCTGAAAAATGAGTTCGTTCTTTAGGGAATGTCTTCCTAAGCCTGCTCCTTAGTCTTCGCATTGTGTTTGAAACCAGTCCTAGGAAACTATCAACTATAAAACAACAGAGAGACCGAGACTGCGTTCAAAAGATAATGGCACAAATTTGAAAATGGCATAGAAATGTTACGGGCATGAAAACGGCACAATTTGAAAAGGACAGAATTCGAACACGGAACTTTAACAGGCACAGTTTGAAAACGGCATCGGCCAACACTCGAAAACTATGATCATGGAACGTGTTTCGAGACTATTGAAATGAGGGTGATTAATTCTTTCAGCCTAGAGAGATTTCTTTGTCTTCCACACCCAACCTCCTTGTCGCAGAGCTTGCAAAGAGATTGGCACCGTTGGATTTCCTATCGTTTTCAAGATGTGCCGGCATTTTCCGAGTAATACCGGGTGTCCCACAAAAAGTACTCCTGTTTAAAAATCACCAAAAATTGATTATCAAACCTTTGATAATATTTTCTTTTTGAACTGCTTTTTCAAAGACCCAAAAATATTCACAGATGATAAAATGTTTGCTTTTTGATACAGGAAGGTAGAAAATTTACATGTTGAAAGACCTTATTTTGAGCGATAGTTTTTAAGCAAAATACTCAATCTTGCCTAAGAGTCAAAAGTTTCAAATTTTTATAATCATTGAAGTCTCCTGAAATTCCACATCTATTTCTGTCATGTATGACCAAACTAGAAGTTTTACACACACAAAGAAATTGTTTGGGAATCATGAGTGCCTTTTTTGCAGTATAATTCAAAACCAGGTGGCCCTAAAAAGGACTAAATTTGCTTGGAAAATAATTTGGTTCTTGATCTACTTGACAAAAAAGAAAATTGAAGATCGGCCATGTAATCAAATTTTGGTGATTTTTCAAACGGGAATACTTTTTTGGAACACCCGGTAGCTATGTCTAGTTGTCAACAATAGGACGTACGGTATACCTTTGTATGGTAGATGACTTGAGTTTGACATTCGAGAGTCCAGCGAGCACGTCTCTCATTGCAGGAACGCCATTTTCCTTCGCCTTCGAATTCATCAGATTGTTTTCTTTCTGTTAGGGATAAAACATGATAATCACAAGTAATTAGTCAAGTTCACACATGCATGAATATACATCCAACTGAAGTATCTTATCTTAGGAATCATGCTAATACCGACTTCAACCTATAAATTGTGACCTGGTGACATCAAAGCTAGCCTTTCACTCTGCAAGAAAATTATAATGAAACGAATCTAGGAAGCAGTTTGCATCTAAAAAATTTGACGAATGTCCCGTGTCTTTTTTATTCGCCTGATGGCTCACACAATTTACATTTTGAAAGGCTGATTTCTAGTCAGTGGAATTTTCCGAGCTGGCGGAAATTCTACTGTTTGCGAGAGAAAACGTCGCTCTGAAATTGAATAGAAAGTTACGGCTGAGCGACCTATTGTATCAAATTCCGCCCATTCGGAAAATTCCACTGAATACAAATTAGCCTTGTGCGTCTGTGCGGAAATCATTAGATATTTTCTTTTGGTAATCAGTTTTTGAAAAGTGCATCAAAGGATACCCGAATGATGGAAAGGGCACATATCATTTGGGCTAAAATGAGCGAGATCCTACTTCTCTTCGAATATTCTCCGAAGCACTGCGTCTGAAGAAAGCTTTAAGAAAATATGATCCATCATTAGATATTTTCTTTTGGCAATCAGTCTTAGAAAAGGGCATCAAATGATACCCAAATGAAGGAAAGGGCACATATCATTTGGGCTGAAATGGGCGAGATGTTACTTCTCTTCGGATATCCTCCAAAGCGCTGCATCTGAAGAAAGCTTCAAGCAAATAGGATCTGTCGTTGATGATTTGGCTGGAGGTAACACTTTATGAAACACGTCAAATCTCCTTTGTTTGTTTTAAATTAAGATCCATTGCAATCCACTCACTCCTTCAGTACTTGGTGTTATTTCAAAATAAACATTAATTACGCAAAACCAATGTCTGCAATTTCTAATGTACAAACGTTTTTAGTAAATTAAAGAATAAATGAAATGAGTCAAAATTCTCCCCTGAACAAAGAGACGCTTTGACACCAGTATCTGTACGTTTCCGAACCCTACCTCCCAGTTTTTAAGCTCATGTATGATCAACAAATTACTGAAATTTCATTTCAAACCTATTTTTTGCTGTGCTCTGCAGAATGAATTGCTGCAATATAAACCCTGCCGCATTTATGATATTAATAATAATACTTAAATACGATGTTACGCGAATAATCAATGTAAAATATTCCCCAAATTTATTAGACTGGCCACAATTATCAGTTTAATCTTAGACAGCGTACTTGTGTCAACCCATTTAATATGTTAGATAATCCAATTTTGACGTACAAACCTTAATCCTCTGTAATGGTTTTCGTATCGCTGGACTTGGCGGTGGTGTTGTAGGTAACATAGGAGGAGGAGGTGGTGGTGGTGCCATTGGAATAACTGGTTCAGGAGCTGAAATGAATACAGAAGTGCTTTAGGATCAAACTAGGCGGCAATGTGAGAGTTGATGTAAGTGTGCCAAGCAGGCCCATTTGTTTTACGAAGACAATCTCCCACGCCTATGAATGTTTCCCAGCCAAAAGGCCGGATGGCAGGGTTTTATGCTATTCCCAAAAAATTATCAATTTTTACAAACAAACCTCAATATGTGTAACCTTTACGAGATGGTACTATCATTTTTTCTCTTGAAAATATCTCATTTGCTGTCGAAATGAAACAATTAAGAATTCACTTAACACCCCTTGGCAAAGTTGTGTCTTACAGATTCAAAGCAGTGACGCATTCTAGACAGAAATAAAGGTCGTTCTAAATTTTGCAATAGTTTATTTGGGAAAAATTATACTTCACAGAGCAGAACGACCAGTGGCAGACACCTGGGGGGCAAGGGGGCTAGAACAAAGATCTTTTGTTTGAAAACAATAGAAACAAACAATGCTTTTTAACCAAAACAATAGCTTCGCCCCCCCCCAATATTTTGCAAAGTGTCCGCCACTGAGAACGACCTTTTAGCTAACCAACAAAAGAGTTAAGATCGAGTGATAGTACAATAAATTTATTTTCAATTGTTTTCAATTATTATTCTTGGTTTTGGTCATGGGCACAAGCAAAATTTGGCGGAAAAATTTTGATTCCTAATGCTCTTGGAAGCATGAATCAATGTGGATCTTTGGTTAAAATTTTGTTTGGTATTTTTGTTGTAAACTTTTCTGTCAGAAAAATTCAGATTTTACTGTACAACAAAGATCAACGGGGACGATTGCGTCAAAGTTTTACCTTTTGGCTGGTCTTGAATTGTTACAATCATTGCAATTTGCGCTCTAAGATTAGCCAACTCATCTTCAAGTGCTGATATTTTCTTGTGTGATGTCTCCTTTTCTCTTAATTTCCTCCCTCTTTTCACAATTCTTGGTGGGGCAGCTATCTCCTCACTGGAAACATCGCTGATATGGCTCAGACTAAGACTTGAAGCTTCAAGAGTATTTCGTGTGACAATGCCACTTTTGTTCGCTGTTGATTCCACTTCGAAACCATCCCATGATGAAAATAGACCCATATCTGCAAGTCCTATTTCAGTCATGTGTGACTTTACAGTGTTCAGATTCTCTTCTACGAAATTACGTGCTTTGTCCATGACAGCTCTTTGTGATTCTGCAAATATCTATGAAAGGAATGTTTGGCCCTAAGATATTGGATAGGAATCTCCAAAAGACTAAAAAATTTCCTCCTCTTTGAGGATTTTGCCTTATAATCACCAAAATATCTATTTTCTAAACAGCTAAACGACTGAAGTATTTTTGTGTTTTTTTGGCAATTTTCAAAATACATAGCAGGCTAAATTCAAGAGTTAAAAGAACAGTCTTGCAGAACATACTAATAAATTCGCTAAATTATAGTCCATTTATATAGCTCTGCTAAAAAAATTTCTTGCAACTTTCAAAGATATGATAAAAGCTATGTTTCCACAAATTACACCTGTAATTTGCCAACAAATGGCGTTATCATACTTAAAATCAGTGGATAGCTCAAAAATGAAATGCAATGTTTAACATACCTCAAAATATGCTCTCTTGGTTGGCTTCAGGGGCAATTTGCTTGCAAGCATTCTAACAACACTCCTATTCTTGAATCTCCTTCTCCTTCCATTATCTGGTGTTTGCCAAAATACTTTACTTCCAATCATTCTCACAATACTCTTTCTTGATCTTCTATACCAAGGCTTTGGGGTAGGACTTTGTACAATAATTTCTGTTTCCTGAAAATTATCAGATGGTTTTAGCATCGTTGCAGTATGAGAAGAGATTGTTTTGAAAGAAGCTATGAAATTTTAGAAGAGCATAACAGCATTTAGGGCCTGTTTAGAGGATGATCCCATCTTGCTGGGACATATATCCAAGCTGGCATGCTTTTTCTCATTGCGTTTAAGTGAGAGACAGATGTGGGACGGGATTAAATCAACCAGGCTTATTAGGATTCACCATAGCAAAAGACTGATCATTATGTCTCATTCAATTCCTACCCTGACCATCCCCCAGGCAGCCTGGGGGTCAACAAACCTTCAAAGCTCAAATACCCTGTGGCCGGGGAAAAATTACGGTCAAATGCCCGGGGGCCATGCACTGAAAAAAAGTCATACAGTATTACCCCACACTAAGAAACTCATTATTGTAAAACCAGGCTGTTTGGTTTCTTATAAATATATTCATATAAATGTTATATAAAACCAGATGTTGGACAATGAACATGGAGTGAAAATGTACGGTGAAATGCCCAGGGGCTGGGAATATATTTTGTGAAAATGTCCAGGGGTGTCCCGGGGGGGATGATCAGGGTAGGAACTGAATGAGACCTGACATTATCGCATGCACATTGACATCAATTTCATCCCGGCAAGGTGAGCTATACTGCCTTTTTCTGTTCACATGGAGAAAACAGCCTGGCCAAATGGGATATATTACCATGCTAAGACGGAAGAAAACATCCTGGCAAGAGGGGACAGTACTAAATGCTGCCATAAGAGCTATTAATTCAATTTTTTATTCTTATGGCCTTCCAGGTCTGAAACATTCATTCCAATTATACAACTTCTTTCCAGCTTGCACCTTGCAGCCATAGAAAACGTTCCTGCATATTGTGCTCTTGCTTCTGCTCCTCGCAGCATTTTAAGGCCTACTCACAGCTTGCACTGTTCAACTTATTTCACTCGTTACTAGGCCCGAGCCAGATCATGCATGTTTTCCGGGTTGAAGTAAACCCACTGAAGATTAATGTATATGAATGTATGCAAAATCATCATCTTGGCCCTGGGGCGCACCGCCGTTGAACACCACACATTTCTCTATACTGAATGGCAAAAGCCGGTGAAAAAAAAATACAAAAAAGTCAAGGCCCTAAAGCCTGGTTTCCAATTCCATGTAGCCATAAGATGCCGGAAGGTTGCCATCTGCAATTCCCTGGTACTGCAGTTGAACGATTTTAATGGAACCGTCTGAATTTAATGCCACAACCATTACCGGTATGATACCATAAGGACCGAGAATCTTTACAGCTGTATGGAATAAAGCAGGCTTTAATACAAAAAGGCCAGGAGCTGAAAGTAAGAGCTCGGCTCTTACAAAGCTCTGGTGGCCATTCATTAGCCAGAGCCTTGGCACCCTTCCTCTTTGTTCCTGCTGTACTTTGTTCCTGCTGCACCCTTCCTCTTTGTTCCTGTTTTCTCGCTGTAATATTCTATCGTAGCTTGTTATAATTGTATTTTTTAAAATTATGTTATGTTTAGGCCGTATACAGTGTAGTATTGTATTGCGCTTTATATAAAATGAAATGTACTGTTTTGATTTGAAAGCCAACTCACAATTTTTGGAAGATGAAGACTTTATTCCTCCAGACCACATCATTCCTGGCTAACTTCAAGTTTTCTTTTGATTTTTGACTAGGCCTTCTCCTATACTGTAAAGAACAGCCCCCCCCCCCCCCACGAACTTCATATTTCTATCACTGAAATTGAGGTTCCTGCTGTCCGTAGCTAGGTAGCTAATGTTTTACTACGAAATGTTCCTTGGTTAATCTGTAAGCATGTATCATTCATCAATTTTCCTCTTGTTTGTTGCAGAAAAAGGCCTACCTATTTGGGCCTAAATAAAGCTTGAGTAGGCTTGTGCCACGCTTTGGTGGTGTTTACAACGAACTCTCCATTCCTTTCACAGCTGCAGGATCATACTAACCTCGTCAGTACCGTCTTCTTCTTCTTCTTTACCTTTATCCCAGACGAGAGACTGCAAAGCACCGCGAATGTACTCTATCGATTGCTCCATAAAGATTATTCCCCACAGCAAGATGGAGATGGCAGCCATATGCAATCAGCAGTTTGAAAAATCATCTGCTTTCCGCCAGGAGTCTGGGACCAAATTTGTTCATGATAAGCCAATCAGATTACACTATTAAAAAGCTGACCAATCACACTCGTGTCAGCACTTTTGAATGAGCCAATCAGTTTCATTGGTCCAGAATTCGAATTCGATAACCGGCATTATTTCCAAATGCCAACCGTTCGTACGAAGAGAAACAGAAACGCTTCACACCGCATTGTGTTACTTGAAACTTTGATCGCTGCTTTGAAGAAGGAAATATGGATGTCCTCGCTGTTGTTGAGCATTTGCACTCGCTAGCTTCAAATCCTAGGAATAGAGCCGGTATTGTAAAGGTAAGTTTTGAATGATTTGCTCGCAGATCGCCTTGCAGTGCCTTGCTGTTGTCAACAAAATTGACGGCCTAAACAAAAACTGGCTGTTTGGGCCTAAGTGACAGAAATATTGATGCAATATTGGTTAGTAATCCTAGCTGTACCACCAATGCTAATGCTATTAATTGTGATCAGAACTTTTGCTATCCTAAATCTTAACTTATGAATAATATTTCCCCATTTTTCTCCGAATTCATTTTCATAAAAAAGCTTAAAAGGGGAACAAGATAATCTAATCTTTTCTTTTTACTCATATGGACGTCTTTGGTTTTTTCAGGATCAAGGATGTCTGCCAGGACTTGTTCTTTTCTTGGACAACCAAGATAACAAAGTTGTTGTAACGGCCTTGAAAGTAAGTATAAGAAGACAAAAAAGTAGAAGCCAACTAAACATCTCATCTGAAAAAGAGATGGAAATTGGACAATCTGCTCATCTAAATCATCAAGTTCAAGACCATAATAGATCAATAAAAAGATTGTTTGGGTAAAAGAAATTATGTTAAAACTGCACCTGGTACACTCTTTTTTTATAAGAAAGAGTGTTCTTATTTGATTCAAATCCGATAATGATATGGCTTCAGAGGGGAACATAGTCAAAAGAAATTTCATGTCATTACGAGAAAATGGTTGAACGAAAGAAAAATTTGAGCAATCATAACAATATTCTTTATTTACAGTATGAACAACTAGGAGCATCGCAAGAGAGGTGACTGCTGAAAAATGAGACACAGATATGATGCAAGCCGGGGCTTAGCAATGTTCTTGAGGAGGGTTCCGAGGCTCCGGCCAATGGGCCAGAGCAGTTGAAAACAAATGTAAAAAGGGTATTGGCCCAAATCAATGTTGATGATGGGAAACGAAGGTCTATGTGGGACTGTTTTGTTCTAGCAGTTATTGAAACGATATACAGTTTCACATTTCTCTTTTGAATGGCCGTAGCTGGCGAAAAAAATACATAAAGGGCCAAGGCTTCGGCCTGTGGCTCCGGCCAAGCTGAGAGTCCACCGTAGCGCGAGCCGGTAAATTTGAGGCGCCGGTATATCTGAGGTTTGCCGGTAAATATGAGGTCGGCAAGATCAAAGGTATTCTTCTTAGGCGACAAGTAGTCATAACCTATTGTGAATTAGACAAAGGTGAGACACAAGGTCTGGTTTCAAAGGAAACAATAGGTTTTTCCGGGGGTCGGGTCAACCGTCTGAGGATTTCTGCCGCATATAATCTTTTCCTTCTGACAGCGTTCGGGAAAGCAAACGCTAGGATTTAACTTCGAAGGGTAGGGGTTAGGATTTTTGCTGCGTAAGGAAATCCGCGAGAAGAATCCAATTTCATTTGGTTTCCTTTGGTATGGATTTGCTACATCTAAAAGTTATCAGGCGAAAGTAAACTGTCTTATTGCTCAAATACTTCGTTCCATTGCAATACCGTTTTGTATCTGGGTTGATGAAGATTATGATTTTCGAGCGCTGTTTTTCTTCCTTTCCGCGGTATATTTTCGTGTGATTCTCTTCAGAAGTTTTTAAGCATTAGGGAAAATACTGAAAGTTTACTAAGATTATCGGAGTTATAAGTTTCTAAGGTTCTTACAGATTCTTAGGAGTTTCCAGAATCTCTTACAGGTTTCATAATAATCTTCATGTGCACTTTCCCGTGCCTTCTCCTGAACCTTTCAAAACGAAGTTTTTGAAGCCTTTCCGATGTTTAAACATCACTCAGACAAGTACCTTCCAATTTTCATTAGTACGATACAGGAAACAAGTCAAAATGTGATAAACGGAGTTTCTCAAGTTTTTGGCAATCCTAGAGTTGAGTTTCATATACCCTAATTTTGTACAAAAGAAACTAAGAATTTGGCCCAAAACTGAAAGTTTCTTAAAATTATATCATATTTTCAGTACTCAGAGTTTCTTACGAGTTTCTCAGAGGTTTCATAACAATATTCACGTTCACTACCTGTGCCCTCGTGAACATTTCAAAATAAGGTCTTTAATTACGGCCTTTCCGATGTTTAGACATTACTCAAGTACCTTACGAGTAATATGATACAGGAAACAAGTGAAAGTAAAGTAAAATATTTCAAGGATTTCCTTTATCAAAGTAAATAGTTTCTTAACTTACATTTTCCCAGTACTGGAGTTGGTTAATCTTTAGCCGATATGAGAGTTGAGTTTTCTTATGGGCAGTTTCTTATCAAAATACGTGTAAGCAGTTTCTTATCAAAATACGTGTTGGCCTAATGTTCCTTACTTTGCAGAATGCAATAAAATCTATCGTAAGTACGTACATATATTTCCATAAGAAACTAAGAATTTGGGCTAGTACTGAAACTTTCTTAAGATTATCAGATTTTGAGTACTCAGAGTTTCTTGCGAGTTTCTTAGAGGTTCCATAACAATCTTCCCCTCGTTTCCTAGTATCAAGCCTTTCCAAGCCTTTCCAATCTTTAGATATTACTAAGTACCTCACGAGTAAAATAATAAAATTTTAAATTTTGATAAAATTATGAGACAACCTTCAAAAATATCGAAAGATATAACATAATAACCCTTCTTTAATATGGGTTAAATTTTTTATTCATTTTCGTTACATATAATTTGCGGTTTTTAAATTTTGATAAAATTACGAGACATCTTTCAAAATTTCGAAAGATAGAACTTAACAACCCTTCCTTAGTATTGGTTTAGTTTCTTACTCACTTTCGTCGCAAAATCCTGTGGCATTTTTCAGAAACCTTATAGCTTATCCCATCTTTTTAAGCTTCTTTTTCTCTTTCCTCGTATATCGTTTGTCGATTTTTCAATTTTCTCAAATCTTTGAGACGTTCTGAGACAGGCGTTAAATAGGAAAGCTACCGTTTCGTAAATCGATATCGTGAAAGATTCTCCAACGTTTCTCAACTCTAATTTTAAATATGAAGATTACGAAAAAAAGATGCAAATTATGCTGCTCAAGTTTGTTTTGCTTTTTTAGTAATCTGAGAGCTGAGCGCTCATAAGAGTTTCTTATGAAAAACTCTTATAGGATTTATATAAATTCGGCTGTAGATTGGAGAATGCATTTTAATTTGGCTTCTAAATTAAAAGAAACAAATTATGAATCTTGTTTAGCTAGAATTGCTAAACGTTCTTTGAAGAGTAAATATTCCAAGGACCAAGGTATTGCTGAACCTGTCTGTTGCCAACCTTACCCCCCCCCCCCCCCCGACAAAAAGCGGTCAACAGCAGTGACCACAAAAGAGTAATGTGTCTTGTACAATGAGCGATTTCTATACTGCATTGTTTAATTTGAATGGCTTCTTAAACAATAACCCAGGTGTTTGAGTAGTCCCACGACACCTCATATTTACCGGCAAACCTCAGATATACCGGCACCTCAAATTTACAGGCTCGCGCTACGGTGATATATGGCCAAGCTCCAGCAATTGGCCGGAGCCTCTGCACCCTCCTTATTCTTATGATATTCTTAAACATTGGATGATTCTGAGCCTGAATATTCCTATTGAGATTATTCTTATAAATAGAAAAGAGTGTAGGCTCATACAAAACAACAACAAAACATCATTCCCTGACAAGCAAAGTGTTTGAAAAAAAGACCACACTAGAACACAAGCCTGGTTGTTAAAAATTCCTTTGGCTGCACAAGCCAATATGGTTGCTGCTAAATCCCACAGCACATGTCATTACCTCTTTCCATATATCACACCAAGATAAAATAAGAGTTCTCTTATTTTATCTTGATCACGCCCACCACACCATGTACAAAATGTTTTACATAAAATAGAACACTAATGCTGCAAAATAACAACGTGGGAATATACAAGGCTGAAAATCAAAGTGAAAGCAACGGGGAAAATAAGAAATTGCAGTGCATGAGATTGTTAAAATGCTTTGCCTGAGCATCAGGAAAATATCTAGAGGTTTTTTCAATGCAACGCTGGTAACATTCATTTTACAAGTCTCCCTTTAGCTTGATATATGGATTGTTATGTTATCTATGAATAACAGCTCAAAACTTATGAATTTTCTTCTTATTTTTAGACATTGCTGCTTCTTGCTCAACATACACCAAACAGGAAGTTGATGAGAGAAGAAATTGGAATGATTGAAAGTCTAAAGGCTATAACATCAAAGTGAGTTGTAACAACTTTTACTTCAAAACGTGGCATAATAATTTGCAAAATGAGGGTGCAAAACACTTCCATTTTTCTCCTTTTGAAAAACAACTCTCTTTAAATTCAGGCAAAACCAAAAAATCATGCTTTTTGCATTGGTTTGTTTTTTTGAAAAAATATTGTTCAAGGTCATATCTTTACATGTAACTTATAAGAAAAAGAACCTTCCTGGAGATACAGGCATGATTTCTTTCCAGAAATTTGCTTCTCTGGCTGGAAATTTGAAAAATTGAATTTGTCAACACAACGTTTTGGTGAGAGAGAATACAAAAAGAGATTTCAAGTTTGCTTTCCTGTTTAGAAGTGACATAAGAGAACCTCTTATTCCTAAAAATCGACCTTCATCTAAAACAATTCCAGAAAATTATTCCTCGTATGCATTTCTTTTAGATCCTATGCATTTTGGCATTACAAAGCATTATGTTATGTGTTTCTAGTCTAAATGGTTCTTATCATTTATTGTATTGCATCTTTGCAACCTTCTTCCGTATGTTTTCCGCAGGTCGGATGGTGAAATTAAAAAGATTGCTGGTGAAATACAAATTCTTTTACTTGGAAACAGAACGACCAGGTAACAATTCATCTGCTGTGCAATGGCTTAAATTTAGTCAATACCCAAAATACCGAGGTGGCTGCTTTGGCCGGGGGCTCGACACCCGGGGGGGGTACTTGATTTACGAAAATACGGGGACGTGCCGCTGGAAAATCTGAAAAGGCACCCTGTCCCGGAGTAAAATTCCCGTAAATGATACCCCGTCCCGGAGTAAAACTTTAAAAACAATACCCTATTCTTGGGTTTCTTCATACAAAATTGTAGCCTGCCCTGGGAATTTGATAGAAATTTGATAGAAATCTATCAGAAAATGGGGAAATGTTGCCATCCAAACGATTTCAATCATATTCGCGGAGTGCAAATGGCTTACAACGACGATACGTAGTCAATTATACAAAATATGGACCCTGTCGTGGAGCCGACCATACAAAAGTGATACCCTGTCCCGGAGTAGGAATCCTGAAAATGATACCCTGTTCGGCGGCACGTCCCCGTACTGAAAAATATATGAGTACCCCCCCCCCCCCCCGGGGCTCGACAGAACAA
This sequence comes from Aurelia coerulea, assembly GCA_039566865.1. NCBI lineage: Eukaryota > Metazoa > Cnidaria > Scyphozoa > Semaeostomeae > Ulmaridae > Aurelia > Aurelia coerulea. The sequence continues at coordinate 12,560,135 of CM076963.1, forward strand.
CTGTCTTCCGACAAAGGTTGTGAATAAATGCCTTTCAGTTTTACGACACGATGATGCTCTGCTGAATGAAGAGAGAGTGAGAAGAAAATAATTCCAGCAGAAAATGAAGTGATGTGACTCTATATTTATCTAACGGGGAGGGTAAACTGTGCTGTAAATGTATGTCGTCTGCACGTACGCTCTAGCAGCCAAGAAGTGGGAAATGAATCAAGTAATGCTGCACGTTTTTTTTAAAAAATGTATGTCGTCTGCACATATTCGCTCTAGCAGCAAAGAGGAGAAAATGAATCAAGTAATGCTACTACTTCAAAGTAACATCGAGGCTTATTGAATTCAAACATTGTTTGTACACTTGTCTTTAAAAGAGTCAGAAATGTTTTCATTATGTTTTTGCTCATATGGTACTTGAAATTTAACTCATTCTTGTTTCTAAGTTTCGCAAACAGCCAACACTCTTTGCAACATTGCCGTATTTGGATTCAAACTTTGCCGTACTTGGATTGTAACATTAGATGGTTAATCATTACAACGCCATAAGAAATGACAACCTTTGAGAAGCAGTTGTGCAATTCAAACAAACTTCATTTCTTCGATCTCATGTCGTTGTAATATTTAAGATTCTTGCAAGCACTGAAACCGTTTTATTATTGCCCTAGATCGTCAAATTCGGATAGGACTGCAAATTATCTCGGCCTCGGCACATCAAACGGACGAGCAAAGGTCATCACATTACAAATAAGAGGCCTCCATCAAGCAACACGAAAGATTTGCGAAGAACAATTATTGCGAGTCAAAGGTGTTATTAGCTTCACGTTTAACATAACCAAAGCAAGATGCACTGTGAGAGTCAAAACTAACGTGCAAGCTCAGAAGCTATGTGAGGCTATTTCCGAGACAAAGATCATGTCTGCTCAACAAATTGTCAAGAATGAATCTGGCGAAGAGGTGGGTGTTGTTGCTGCATTTCTTATAAAGCATGTTTATAACAGGCCACAAAAATTGAACACCCAGAAATTGCTCTGCCGAATTTCATTTTGTTAAAACTAGCACTGAAAGATGCCTTTTTGTGATCAAATTCAACTTGGAAGAAGCTCGAAATACCTAAAAATTATTTTGCAAACTGTCATGCGTGTGGCATTTCAACTGATTTGATTGGGTAACTCTGAGGCAACGTCAATCAAAGAGCGAAATAGTTTGTTGTTAAGAAATATGAAACGTTCGATCATTAGCAGCTTGCGACAATGGTATAATGTTAGCTTTTGCCATAAATATCTCAACAACAGTTTAATCCCGCAAACAAGAACATACTTTTCTAGAAAAAAGACTGCCTATGTTCTTATTAAATTGGTGCTCTTCTTGCATTCAGGGTGGGGTTCTTATATCATGGGCCGTTATGACTACGATGACCACAAAGCTATACAATGTACATTTGATTAACTAACTGGAGGCATGACTGCATTATAGATGTTGGAGGAATAGTAACTTGTTGCGGACAAAATTAATTACATCACATAAATTGACCAAATAATTGTCTTGCCCTTAAAAACTATTTTGAGGTGTTTGAATCTGAAAATCGGTTGTGTGAGCATAGGTTCCAAATCTTTAAAAAGGTCGGTGTAAAATTCAATGACCTATTTCTTTGAACTGAATGGCTTCAAAGAAACTTTTGCTACTTTGCTATAATTCTGCCGTTGGACTTTCGTGAAATCTTCAATATTTTCAGAATTGAGTGTTTTCTTTTTTTTTCGAAAATTTTTCAAAAAACTTAACACCATCATAATATCTTAATTGTTTGATGTAACATGAAATAATTTTCAAGAAAGGCTTAGTTTATGAATGTCTACAATATAGTATCAGGCAAAAATCTGTCACTTTTGTTGTTTATGATTTAGTATTTTGATGACGTCACATCCTCAAATGAGCTGAGATATAGAATATGCTTTAATTTAAAAGATATTCAAAATTTCTGGAAGTCCAACGGCAGAATTATAGATAGGTAGCTAAAGTTATTTTTAAGCCATTCGTTTGGAAGAAATAGGTCATAGAATTTTACACCCACCTTTTTACGCTGAGTTAAAGATTTGAAACCTATGCTGGTTGTCTTTCTATAAACTAATGGGATCAGATGTTTATGAATACTCACATATATCATATAATCAGAACATAAATATAAAGTCAGTCTGTTTTTGGTTCATATCTTTGGGTGTCTTTTTTCAAATCAGGTTCTACTTTTTGCGGGGTTTTACTGTATCGATAGACAAAGCTTTTGTATCATTCCACTGTTTTATTTCCAGGTCGTTTTGTCACTTGGCAAAGGCCCAGCAGTGACCGCAGCCAAAGATGAAAAGAAAGAACTGCCCGATTATCTCCCCGAAGATGAAGAAAACGTGGCGCCTTCAAATATGGTAAGAACAAATTAAATAAAACGTCAACAAAATCGCTTGCTTCATCAGCATCAAGTCACAAAAGGCAGGGGGGTTTAACCCGGGCCTTTCTCACAAAAGGCGCCAATCCCCCAGAAGTGGCAGAACACCTTGTAGCTACTCTACAAAAGTGCCTGGATCGAATGATATTTTCATACATTTTTAAACGATCAGTTCAATCTGGTGTAAACGCTTGAAAACTGAGCAATTTCGTGCGGATTCAAAGAGAGACAAAGATCTGCCTCCCTTTCAATCCGTAACGAAATTGTTCCGTTTTCAAACGTTATACACCGAAACGTTTCATGCCGTTTTCAGATCGTGCCTGTTAACTAAATCGCTTTCATTTTGTGCTGGTTATGAAAAGGATTCCGTGTAAACGGAAGGAGGCCGAAACGGGATGATTTCGTACCGTTTTCATTTAAAGATGGTACACTGTAAACAGTGCCATAAACGCCAATGAAATGTTCAGTCTCAATCCAAAAAGTCGAATGCATCTGATTGGTTGAAATTTAACATGGTTTAGACAAAGCTGGCTTATCTGCGTGACAATGAAGTTAAATAATAATAAAAAATCTAGGTCAGTGTGCACGGGGTTAAGCATCAATTCTTCTGCAACAGCAAACTATAATTTCTCTTTTCAGACCGTTGCAAGAACAGATACAAAAACGAATGCAAATGGTGGTGGATGGTTCTCAGGTGTCTCGAGCTTTATAAGCAACACTCTTTATTGGTAGTTGTATTGAAACTTTAGATTCATGTTCTGTTTTGCAATGTTAGCGAAATTTATCCAAAGTCGTTTCTGCAGAAATGCAGATATGCTACGGTATCAGGAACTGTAACTTCAACTTGGAGTTTGACATGTTTTACCCAATGATGCAAGCAAGATAAAATACTATCAATTTCCCTTATGTTATCTTGATGCAAGTAATTGCTGATTTATGGCACAAGACAGCCAATAAAATTATTGCTTCAAAGAGCACTGCTTCGTTCTTCGAAAATGACTAAATGCAAGAAATGCAAGTCTTGCTGTATTATAGTCTTATCTACCGTTTAAAAATGGTTAATTATATTGTTTACTGATAATACATTGAGTCATTTTCAAATGTACAAAAACTGCATTGCTAGAGCATGAGCAATAGGACACTATGCTTAAGGTGGATCTGCACTTAAGTTGGCTCACTACTAAATAATTCAACATCATGAAACATTCACAGTGATACACAATCTTGGTGTCCAATCGCTAGAGCCCTTTCTATCAAAATTTAGGTAATTTGGCAATTTTGGAAAACAAAGAAAGTGCTAATTTTTGAAGCAAAAATTTGTCCACTTTATTGTGCCATAAATCAGTCAACCACTTGTCCGATTGGTTACAGCAAAGCGTCCAACTCTAAGTTGAAGCCTATGCAACTGTATCAAGAACAGAACGATAGGACGTACACCTCCTCCATAGCAACCACACAAACGGGGTACAATGACCTGGACCACCCGGTGGTTTACTCTATTTGGTCATGTTGAACAAGAAAACAGAGTGCAGAAAAGCAAAAGTGGCCTAAATATGTTGTTTTTCGCACCCCCGTCCCCCCCCCCCTCTCCAGAATTTTGTGCAGCCTCAAATACAGTTAAGAATATTGCTTTATCGGTATGACGATCTCAGCAGAAAATCATTGAAAACCCCATTGTTAGTAATTTTATGTAAGAGTTTCATAACTTGTACATATTTATATTCGAATTACAGCATCTGTTTTACGAAAAGCGTTTTTATTTAGTCATGTTCCTACAAGTCCATTTTTCGCCCTGAAAAAAGGAGTCGGATTCGTCAGGTCTGTATGGTCTGTCTCTCAATCCAGTAATAAATATGGAAATGCGCGGAATTTATTCGATTTCATAGTTGATAAAAGAGAACTGTCCAGTAAAAAATCTATTTTTTCGTTTGGCTAGGGTCAAACGTCGCCTTTTGGTCGCACCGAATTAAATTGATTTGGATTCGGCACGAGAGCGACTCTGGGGCGGCTTTGGGTCAGACGTCGAATATAATTGACATTAGACGCTCTCGCGTCGCATTATGCGACTGAACCAGCCGAATCTTATAATTTAGGTCGACCCAAATTAAAATTGTTTTCTTTCACCAGCGTTTATCGCTAGCGATCGTATTTGATCCCGTGTGTTGTACGCTAAGTTATACTTTGGTAATTTCATACCTTCGTTTTAAAACCATTATTCTAAACACACTTTTACACGTTTCATGTTTTGTTCTCAAAATTTTCACCGCCCCTCGGCGGCCTCTTCAGTGAGAATGTTCAAATCTCGCGAACCCTGTGTTCTTGCACTGTTCGTAAAATTTACGTTCGAAAAATTGATCAGTGCGAATCCGCTGTGTCGTTTTGAGCATTGGGTTCAATTCATTGATAAAAACCGCTTCCGTAACTTGCCTGAGCATTGCGTCACCCGAGCACGTAGCCAGTATATCCACCGTAACCTCTTGCGGAACTGCATCATGCCGCTCTAACATGTGCTTGTAAAACACGGAATTCTTTTCACTGTTTTCGTATTTGGTGAGGTGCTCACTTGCTCTTTCTCCGATGCTTCTTGCTCTTTCTCCAATGTAGGTACCTTCTCTTCCATCGCTTTCTGCACAGCCGAGACATTTCACTCTATAAACGACATCTCTTGTTTTACAGTTAACTATTGGGTTCACCCTGCAAACTTTGCAGGTATCTTTTCCACAAGAATTGTTTTGAAACGGATCAGATTTACTTAAGATGTTCCTCAATGATTTTCCTGATCTTTCAACAACTCGTATTTTTAACTGTGAGTCTTTCAGTGCTTTCTTGCATTCTGCCGCAAGCTCTCCATTCGGTGTTACATCAACAAACATAACCGTCTCTCTCGTATCCTCCTTGCTCATACCATCTGTTCTTTCTCTCTATCTTTTGCATTTCCCTTCTTTCACGGTGCCAAAATTTCCCCCGATACATTGGACATTCTCCTGTCTTGTCACGCTCTACAATCTTTTCAAACTTTCTTTTGGCCTTTTTGTAGACCTTGATCTTATCTTCTTGCGAATAACCAGAGAACTGCATTCGGTGGAGGAAGTGTTGTACATGCTGTGTTCTTTTATTCTTTTCGCACTGCCGCGACACATTCCTCATTATTCTTACTAGGCCTGCAACTAGGATGTTAGTCTTGGCATCTTGAGAAATTGCAGAATCTTTATTGATGACACTTTTACTTGCAATTTTCTTGAAGCAATGATGAAACGCATTCAAAGAATTGCCAATGGCATCCACAAGAGCATAAGAGTCACCGTAGATTATCCATCAAATCATGACAATGGAAGGATGCCCGTGTTAGACCTAGAACAATGGATTGGGCAAGTGAAAGTAGATAATGTAACACGAAATCAAATTCTTCATTCTCATTACATGAAGAAAATTGCAAGTAAAAGTGTCATCAATAAAGATTCTGCAATTTCTCAAGATGCCAAGACTAACATCCTAGTTGCAGACCTAGTAAGAATAATGAGGAATGTGTCGCGGCAGTGCGAAAAGAATAAAAGAACACAGCATGTACAACACTTCCTCCACCGAATGCAGTTCTCTGGTTATTCGCAAGAAGATAAGATCAAGGTCTACAAAAAGGCCAAAAGAAAGTTTGAAAAGATTGTAGAGCGTGACAAGACAGGAGAATGTCCAATGTATCGGGGGAAATTTTGGCACCGTGAAAGAAGGGAAATGCAAAAGATAGAGAGAAAGAACAGATGGTATGAGCAAGGAGGATACGAGAGAGACGGTTATGTTTGTTGATGTAACACCGAATGGAGAGCTTGCGGCAGAATGCAAGAAAGCACTGAAAGACTCACAGTTAAAAATACGAGTTGTTGAAAGATCAGGAAAATCATTGAGGAACATCTTAAGTAAATCTGATCCGTTTCAAAACAATTCTTGTGGAAAAGATACCTGCAAAGTTTGCAGGGTGAACCCAATAGTTAACTGTAAAACAAGAGATGTCGTTTATAGAGTGAAATGTCTCGGCTGTGCAGAAAGCAATGGAAGAGAAGGTACCTACATTGGAGAAAGAGCAAGAAGCATCGGAGAAAGAGCAAGTGAGCACCTCACCAAATACGAAAACAGTGAAAAGAATTCCGTGTTTTACAAGCACATGTTTAGAGCGGCATGATGCAGTTCCGCAAGAGGTTACGGTGGATATACTGGCTACGTGCTCGGATGACGCAATGCTCAGGCAAGTTACGGAAGCGGTTTTTATCAATGAATTGAACCCAATGCTCAAAACGACACAGCGGATTCGAACTGATCAATTTTTCGAACGTAAATTTTACGAACAGTGCAAGAACACAAGGTTCGCGAGATTTGAATATTCTCACTGAAGAGGCCGCCGAGGGGCGGTGAAAATTTTGAGAACAAAACATGAAACGTGTAAGTGTGTTTAGAATAATGGTTTTAAAATGAAGGTATGAAATTACCAAAGTACAAATTAAAATTGTCGTTCTCAATCTAGTCAAACGTCGCATTTTGGTCGCGCCAAATATAACTGTTTGATTCGCCGCGGCCAAAATGCGACGTATGACCCGGGCTTTGAAGCTTTTCAGCGACAAAATCGGTCAAATAACAACTTTCTGACTTTTCCCAGACAAGACTATACAATATGACCCGAAGCTTTGCAAGGGTTTCCAAGTCTTGAGTTTGTCGGGGGTAACATGCTATTTCGAAACAGGTTTCATATCGAAAATTGCAAATATTGACAGACTGAAGTTACCATACTCCAATTCCAAAGTGACATTATCAATTCGCGCTTGAAAATCAGACAGTCCGTCTGACGGAGATCCCTTTCCCACATTTCCCGGATCCGCCATTTCGTAATGGAATATAGGGGACAGAGCGAGAGGAATCTTTCTCTCCCCTTTGTGCCTTGACGGATTGTTTAGGATGGCAGATCCAGAAACTACCGAAAAGGGAACGGTAAAGATGGACGGGCGCTCCCTGAAGAAATAGACTTGGAGTAAATGCCGGGGGTCACTACCATATGTACCAGTACGGGATGTGCCATTTTTTGGGGTACCTTTTTTCTAGGCTGAAAATAAATTTCAGGGCGTCATTTTTGGTAACATCACAAATAAACATAAATTTTTGGGTGTTATTTTGGAAGAAAAACGCTTCAGGATATTGAATTTGATCTAATTTCAGATACTTTGCCAGAATTTCAAATTTTGGTCACAGTTTTAGGGTGTCTTTTTTGAATGGCCCGTAAATTTTGGGGTATAGTCTTACAATTCAAAATGGCACACACCCGTCATCCGCCTATTGAAGTTACCCCCGGGGCTAAATGAAGCCATTACAAATTATAACGCTGCTCAAATCATTCCGCAACTTTAGCCGATGAATGGCAAACGTTGAAAATGACGGTTGACTACAAAGGCTTCAAAGAAGCGACGAGCAACTTTTAGGCCTGACTCAAGTCTATTTCGTCGACCGTAATAAGCCTATCTTTCTGAAAGTAAACTACTTCCCTTTTACAATTTTTTTGATGAAATAGACTTAGGGCAAGTCTACTTACAACCAGAACTCCAGACATTTCTGAAGATTCATCCCAAACAAGAGGGTGTCGTGTTTTAACGCTGCGCCGCGTGAATGGCTGAAATGGAAAGAAATACACTCTTTTTTTTTATAAGAATACTATAAATTTTTTCCAGCCTCAATATTCTTAAGAAATTTTTCGTTTTGAGCCTTAACATATTCTTAAAGTATTCTTATTTTTTAAAACCTGATATGGTTTCAGGGGAACACAGTTCAAAGAATTGTCATATCATTATGAAGAAATGGTCGAACGAAAGAAAAACTTAAGCAATTCTGCAATTGTAACAATAAGAATGTTATGAACATCGCAAAACGGGCAACTACTGGAAAGTAAGACACAAATATGCGAGCTGAGGCTGAGCAATATTCTTATAATATTCTTAAAATTTGGATGATTCTGAGCCTGGATATTCTTATAAACAATATTCTTATAAAAAAAAGAGTGTATCCTCGTTCATTCTGTTTCGTACGGACAAAGTATTTCTCTTATAGGTTTATAAAATGACTAAAAGCGACGACCGTTCTCTACCCCCGGCCTAAAACAATGTCTGGTGTGGCTTCATGCTTCTTCATCAATGAACTTTTTCGTAACGTTTGATTAAAAATGTGGAAACAACGCATTTTACAGCAGTTTCTTATTTATCAACAATTACAAAACAGGAAAGCACGACCGGACGGCACCTCTTGGCCCGAGGAACAAGTGGATTGAATCGAGAGAAATAAATCGTTATGGAAGCTCCAAATGTACCAAATCAAGTAGCGACTGATCAGCAGAATTCTACATTAACGACTGTGATTCAGCCAAAAACAGTCACATTTCGCTATAACTATGTCCAAAAGAACAATGAATTCATTCTCAAAGGTAAGCAAAGAGCAACATTAGGTTAATATTTTTAAACCTGTCTTCGCACAAAAATAAGTTTCCTTATTTGGCCTGGCAGGGTAAAAGGTACACTCATTTTTGACATGAAACCGCTGATGAGAAACCGTACTAGCCTCTTCTAGAAGAAAATGAAACACATTGTACAAAAGCGACCAGAGGTCAATTGGAAATTGACAAACTTTGCAATTTTTAGCTTTAAAAGTTGCGAAATGTTTAAAAGAAGTGCATTTCTAACCCAAATAATGCTAAAAGTATAATTTTTGTTTTCGATTTGCTTGACGAATTTCATACAGTATGTATAAAGCCAACACTTTACCTGCTGGCTAGAGGTGGATGGTATTCTATTTTATGTTCTTCATCTTTTCAGATAAAATAGAATCGCAAAGAGCGAAGAACGAAGAAGCATACAACACTGTCAAAATGCAACGAAACAAAATACGAAGCGTCCAAAGAGCAAACGAACAGAAGGCCTTTTCACGGCTCAAGGATGTCGTTCCAACTTTGAGCGTACAACCACGACGAGCGTCAAAGCTGGACACACTGAAGCACGCATGTGCCTATATCAGATTCTTGAAAGAAGTGGTTGAGAAACTGGAGGAGGTGAAAGCAACTAAAGAGAAGGAAAAGACAGAGAAGGAGGGAAGTGCCGAATCTAAAGAAGAGGCATTGAGATGTGATTGACGCTCGCATCATTAAAAAGTCAGACTAAACCTACCTATGAGCTCCTAATCTCACGCCATTTCAAGAACTAACAGAACGGAGCAGTTTTCAGTGTCAGTTGACTGTTTAGACGATGTGAAAAAGGATGAAACTGCATCATTTCAAGACTCATAGCTACACGTTTTTTCTTTTATAAGAAACTTGGATAACCCCATAGTACTAAAAGTTTCTTAATTTCACGTGAAAATTTCAGCTTTTGAGTACTAACAGTTTCTTAATGTGTTTCTTATTTTTTGGATGCATTTAGGATGCATGTAGCATATACCGCTGCCAAGTACTCGTTTCTTGACAGACAGCACAATTTTTAGGGAGAAGGAGAGTTCTATTTGATTCAAAACATAAATCTATCATGAATATTACTAAAATACAAAGGCTCAACGACAATTTTCGAATGATCTCCTTGTGTTTGGCTTTAAAAGTTTCTTAGCAATTCTCAAGCATAGTACTAGAGTTTCTTAATTTTTTCGCCATCCTAGTACTAGTTTCTTATAAACCAGTTTCTTATAAAAGAAAAAACGTGTAACCACGATTCTTTGTAGGTCGAATGAAAAGCATATGAAAGAGAACGTGAAGTCCAGTTTGGAGTCGCAAAGGATCATGTTTAGCAATGTGTCTTTAACGTGCTAGTCTATAATTAAAGGAGTTTTCGTTTTTCTGCTTTGTAGCAATCATTATGTCATATGTGCATTTTTACAAAATGCGTTCCGTTTCAGAAGAAAGTGTGCTTCTGTCTGCGAAATTACGGAGAGCATTCCATATTATTTGATATTAGCAATTTGACCAGTTCGCTCTACTTAGAAATCAAAAATTCGTTAATTAAAACATCTAAGTTTTTGGAAGGCAGAAAACAAACACAAAGTGCAAAAACATTTAGTCTGCACAACAACAGGGTCCAATGAAGTTTCCTATCTCCCACGCCATTCCCATGCTCCCTTGCGCCATTCGTACATGCTTCTGCATTCTGATTTCAAAATGGCCGACGTTATAGACATTGATGTTGATGATCAAGAATTTCATGACGATGAGGGAGACGAAGGTTTGAAGAAATTGAAATCATCCGTCACGAAAAGAAAGGGAAGAGGATTCAAGGATTCATCCTCCAGGTAATATACTGCTTCATTTCATCTCTACATTAAGACGAAGAAAAATCAAACAAAAAACCGAAAAAATAGGCCCACCAGACCAGTCCGGTAAAAGCTCTCGATTCGTTAGCGACTAACCGATCTATTAGTGACCAACAGATAGATTAGCAACTAACTGATTATTAGTAAATTTACTAACAGATTCCTTAGTCACTAACCAATCGGTTACATAAATTTGATAGGTTGCGCAGCTGCCAAAAACAGTACAAAACTTTGGCTCGAAAATACTCCCATCGGATTCAGCACGTTAAAAAACTCTATTTCACTAGGTGAAGAAAATTCTACCGGTGCATTGCCATTAAGGAGAGCTACACTCAAATTAGGATCGATTTACATGTTTTACACACAGGTATAATATGGGCTATTCCATTTAAAATCCATACTGGTATATGGAAGGCACTTTTCACCGACCTTTTGTACCCCAGAAATCCAGGGGGATCACAGAAATTTTAGCCCTGGAAAATGAGGTGTTTGCTACGAGTATCCTGGAATCCAGGCTTTGTTTACTGGAGTCCCTGGATTCCAGGGGGCTCTTCACAATGACCCCGGATATCCAGGGTGTTCTGCACAACAGCCCTGGATTTCCAGGGTGGTTGGGGTCCAAGTACCCCGGAAATTTTATGTAATCTCACCCCTGGAATTTGCCTTCCATACCCCTGTACGGAGTAAAAATGGAATAGCCCTATGTTATGCAAACTTTGAAAAATCTGGACCAAAACGTCTTCTTTGTTTGCGATGGTGTACATGAAATATTCCTAAAATAAACAAGTAAATAAAGTAAAATATATAAGCACTTTGATGCGAATTGAAATAAGCATGATGTTTCGAGCATAGCCCTTTATCAAGCCAGTGAAATATTCCTATTGTATTATATTTATGGTACCCATGCAGGGCAGGAGGAGCGATCGCTTTTCATAGATTTTTTAAACAAATTTTGTCATTATCACCAGACACCAGGTCCTACTTACTGTAAATTTGCATGTGAATAAACAGCTTTTCCAACCAATGGCTCATTTAACCCACTCAAGAGCCCCTCTCAAAAGCTTCTATGCAGGATATATTGTCAGATCTTGGTAAAATTAATCAATTAATAAGTTAAACTGGAAATAACTAATTAATAATTGGTTATAATTTACAATACAAACACTTTTTTATACCTTCCAGGCAACATAAAGAGACCTATGATTCAATACAGGATGAGGATGAAGGTGGCTTAGGGCCTGCACGTTCAGTTGAAGGATGGATTTTGTTTATAACCAATGTCCATGAAGAGGCGCAAGAAGATGATGTGCGTGATGTCTTTTCCGAGTATGGTGAGATAAAAAATGCTCACTTAAATTTAGATCGAAGGACTGGGTTCTTGAAAGGATATGCTCTTGTGGAGTACGAAACGTTCAAGGAAGCACAAAATGCTTTGGAAGCACTGAATGGCACAGAGTTATTGGGTCAAAATATCACCGTTGATTGGGCATTTGTCAGGGGACCACAAGGAGGTAGACGACATGGGAAACAGAGGGACAGGAAACGATAGACTAATCAAAACTTTACGAAGCCTTGGTCCGTAAACTTTTGGTGCACATTGGTATCATGTTAACAGCTGCCCGATATGAAAAACTAATCTCTTGGCACTGTTTATTTGTACATTAGAGGAACCATTTGATTTCCTGGGACTAACAATACTTTACAAAGTATGACAGTTCAAAGTGATGAGACATTTACAGTATAGAACTTGTATTTGAAACCCTTGTTGGCATGAGTATGTAAGAATTATATGATGTTTCAACAAGATCACATCAAATTTCTAGCTCAAACCACAGGGAGCCCAGGAATAATTAGTAAATTCTTTCTTAAAATAGATCTGAAAAAGCGCTGCGTAGGAAGATCTAAAAAAGCGCTGCGTAGGAAACTGCGAATGAAATGTGAAGGCTTTGAGCTGCGACTCCTTCGCAGCTACGTTTTTCAAAGTTCCTTCGCAGCTCAAAGCCTTCACATTTCATTCGCAGTTTCCTACGCAGCGCTTTTTCAGATCTATTTTAAGAAAGAATTTACTAATTATTCCTAGGCTCCCTGTGCTCAAACTGTACTAGTTGAAAAAAGAAATATATGCATTTTTCATGTTATACTTTGGTAGGAATCTCCACAATTTTTTAGTTACAGCTTTATCACACCAAAGAAGGACCAAATAAGTTAACCAACATTTATTTTTGTTCTTAAATCTATCTGACAAATGAAGTTTCACTGTTTGATAGAAAATTATCCAAACCCTTTGTTCTTTTTCAGACATTTTCAAAACACCTTAGTGAGTGCAGGCCTTTCACACATTAAAGTTTCCTACGAAAGAATTCTCTTCCATGAGGCCATATATGAAACTGCTAGTTTCAAATGTTCACATTTGGCATGGCATCATTTATGCTGGGCAGAATACCAAGAGGATCGAGACATATTAATGAGCCAACAAAACTCTCAATATTTTTCATGTGACCTGTAAATTCCTGTCAACTACTTTAGCCGGGATTATTTGCCCATCAAGAACTGAGGCTGATTATATAAGGATTTTTACCCAAGGCTGGAATCTCACCCCAGCTAACCAGGATGAACAATCGGCCCTCCTCTCCATCTCCAGTCATCTCTTTTTAAGGGCCTGATTACATGGGATTTTTCACCATAGGGCTGGGATTCCAGCCCGCTTCCCAAGGTGAAATTCCAGCCCCCCTTTCTGGTGAACAACTTGTAAATTGTTTTGTTTGATTACATGAGAAATTTTCAGCCCTGGGTTGGGGATGAAAATTTAACCCTTATTGTTGCACCTAATTATCACTTCATCCCTATTTTTTTACATCCGATGCACAGATGCCATCAAAATATTGAACTGTTTTCACAATTGAAAAATTAACTTGACATGTGGCGACAGATTTAAGCCCTGGGTTGAAAACTCCTGTGTAATCGAGAATATTTTTACCTCGGGTAGGAGGGCTGAAATCCCAGCCCTATGGTGAAAACTCCCATGTAATCAGGCCCTAAAACTGAATTTTGATTACATTTGAAAGTTTCAGCTTGGGTTGGTTTTCAGCCCTGGCTGGAATTACAGCCCTTCTTGAGCCAGGTGGGCTTGGATGGGTGGGTGAACGGGCTGAAATTTGTTATGAATTAGAAATCTTTTCCAGCCCAGGCTGAGACTTTACTTTGCGCACACACACAGTTTTGTGCCAAAACGGAGTAATATGAAGATTCTCAAAGATGGGGTGGCAGATGAAAGTAAAGAATGTTTCATCAGAAAAATATTGCTTTTAAAGCTATTATGAAGTTTTAAATCTAGCAAAATTTTGGTGCAATCTTAGTAGTTAATTTCAGCCAGGGCTAGTATCTGTCATACGATCGCACACCAATTTCACATCAGGTAACAGGGCTGAAATTATATGCTGGTGGGATGAAAACTCTTGTATCACCCCTAAGGTTAGCCTGTGTGCAGACTCCACTGATTTCTTTTCAAAGACGTTTAGGAGAAACTACTGATTTCTTTCCAAAGAGGTTCAGGAGAAACCTTTCTGAAATGAAATCAGTGGAGTCTGCATGCAGGCTACCTTAAGGTAATTAATTAATTTCTGTGAATTTGCACCCAACCAGCCCTCAACCCGTAAAATGTTACTTCCTACATGTTTTAAAACAACACCATATTTCACCACAAATTGTTACTTTTAGCAAAATTGGTCAAAATTCATTACACAGTACCGACCAGATTGGTAAACAAAAAATTGGCAGTAATACGTCTACCTACAATTAATTGCTAAGGGCCATAATATTACAAAGAGATGAGTCTGCATTACAAATGCTTTTGTCTAGAAATACTGATTAAAAGATATGTTAACAAATTTTGCAAGATGAGTACTTTGTTATGAATTCTTTCATATTTGTTGCAATGACCAGGTACGCAAAAAAGAAATTCATAATGAAGCAAACTTTGGTTTAAAGGGGCTCCGTCGCGAAACAATAAACAAATCCGTAAACTCGCACGTGTCACCAATTATCCATTGTTCATCCATTGCTTTCTGCAGTTTGTTTGGTGGCTTCACCCAAGCCACCAAAAGTGACCCCTAAAAATCCACTTATATCCTAGCAATCGTAGAAGATATGAATGTTTGGTTTGTTCCTTAGTGCAGTACAATGATTTATGTCCAAACAGCAACTTTCATTTTGAAAAAAATATGATAATCCTATGTGATATCACCTTTCAAAAAAACTGCAAAAATCATCGTTTTGTTTACATTTTGGCGACGGAGCCCTTTTAATGCCCAAAGGCTAAAACATGTCATTCATCATTTCTTTCTATTTTCATGCGCAAATGGTTATGTAGGAAAGGTTTAGTTTGTGAAAAATCATTTACTTTGGAATACGTAAAAGGGAGTTTGGATCAAATTAATAATCCCTCTAATAAATGATGTGTATAAAACCATTAAAGCATATGATCTAATACATTTGTAAAGATCGCTTTTTAATTATTGACGGAAATGAAATATGTTACTCTGAGCGAAGAGATTCTTTACAATTTGGCAGAGGGTTTGAGCATAGTTACTGGTTTGAGCAAGGGCGCCTACCTTGTAGGAACTATGTTTATTCCCAGTACTATTTTAGTGACATAGTACACAGAGTAATTGATTTTCAAATTTTAACGTCTGTTAGTGTTAACCAATCAAAAACAACAGTTTATCTCGTATTACATCAAGACCGGAATTTGAAACCACGAAATCATTCTTACGTCATCTTGACAGGACAGCAATTACGCTGTGTACTATGTCATGAAAACAGTACTGGGAATAAACACAGTTCATATAAGGTAAGCACCCTTGGTTTGAGCCCCTTTTTCGCGCATTTTGAAGTACGCGAAATAAATGTTTCCATGCTCAGCAAAGTATAAGAAAAACCCCAAGTACCTCGGCCTTTCGGCTATCAACATAATGATGAAATACCTTTTGGTATACCCAGCATAAACTAGAATTTTCAAAAAACAAAGCAAAATCATGCTTTCTGAGATATCTTTCACAAAAAGTGATTCGGAAACGTCTTCGGTCTGCTTTTTAAGAACGCTTTTCAAAGATATCTAAAGTTTCAGAAATTTTCCTCCATAACTGTTTGCACCATTAAGAGAAATTTCCTTATAATAGCTAGTGCCTTCTGTGAATTTTTTGTACGTGGCCAAATGGTTTTGCGTTTGCATCAAAAATCTATATAAAATTTGCATTGATTACAAAGCGTCAAAATGTTGAAGTTCGCTCCAGGTCGCTGTGGCAGCTTTAAAAGCTACTGTAAGCAATGTGCCGTTTCTGTATCCATATGGAACTATAGCTGATCTCGTTGCATATAGCATTTGTCAGAATTTTGTAAAATTCAACATCTATCGTAAAAACCCATCTATAAGCCATCCATGCATATAGGCAACATCTTTAATCTCAGTCGTACGATTCAGAGGGAAAAATTTTTGTGGACGTCAAACATATTAGAATTAGATATATCCAGAAGAGTAGTTTTAATATTGGCTGCACCCTTAACAGTAGAGAGAAAACACGGAGAAAATGCGGCTTATACGCCGGTTTTTATGTGAAAAAATATTATCAATGGTTACATTAAAACAGTTTTTTGATATAACCACACCTCTATATTCCCTTAGAAAATTGCACTAGTTGCCTGCTAATGTCTAAAACACCGCAAGCCACTACTAAACTATACTATGATACCCTTGTGTGAGCCTTGCTCATCCAATACAACAACCCCACTTTATAAATTCAAGCAATTTCATTTTAATAAGCACCCTAAAGATCCTAAAGATCAATCTCCTTTCTTACGCGTAACAGATGCCCTACTCTTTGCATTCGATTCATTACCCCAGCTGTCATTATTACCCCAATCATCATTTGCATCCCAGCCATCTGACTCACCCCATCCATCATTATCCCATCCATCAGCTCCCTGTGGTTTAGATGTTCGCGCCCTGGCAGCGGCTTGGAATGGATTTTCATTTGCTTGAGCAGAGACACTACCATAGCCACCCTGAGCCTGTGCTTTTGTTGGTTGCATGTCATCACTTAGAGTGTAACTCTCTTGGCTATTTCTATCCTCAATTGGCCTATTTTGACTGTATGCACCAGCTACATATGACTGGAGATTGAACCAGCCTTTTTGACTTGCAGATTGGACCTGAAAATGAGATAACATAACCATTGAGAAGAGACTATTTTCACAGGAGGGAGGAAACTTGACCACATTTTGGTCAGGGGCGTGCCACCAAAGCCTCAAACACATACCCATTCCATATTCCAATATTTTGAAAGTTTACACCCGACCAGATAACAATTTCTCAAAAAATGGACTATTTATTCGTTCTTTGTACCAAAATCGTGAAGATCGATACCGTTCCTCATATCAAAGTCGTGAAAATTTATACCCTTCCCGATGGCACGTTCCCAGTACCCAAAATGTACATATTGCCCCCCTCCCCCGGACTATTTCATCATTCAATTTTCCCAGTTTGATTTCGATTAGGGTATCAACAGAACGTTCTAAAGTTGCTTGAACGTTGTGATTAAATAAAGGGGCTGGGTCACGTAAAGTAAACAAACTTCTTTCGAAACGACGATTTTGCAGCTTTTTTGACAGGCCATATCAGACAGATTTTCCACTATTTTTCTCAAAATAAAGAGCTATTTTGAAGACGAACTCTTCAACTTCAAAGAGAAACAAACGACGCAACCATACGTTGTAAGATTGCAGAGATATTAGTGGATTTTTAGTAGTAACTTTATTGTGGCTTCATCCCATCCACCAAAATATGTGCAGAACACAATGGTCACGTGTGGGCAACAATGTAGATTATAGAGATAACAGGTTTGTTTACGGTTACATGACCCAGCCCCTTTAAATCAGACACAAGACGTGCCCGATCTTTTGTCGCACAATCCCCTTTATAATCGATTTTATTCACATTGAATGATGACCTTTGAGCGCAAATTTTATGTGAAAGCCGAAACAAGACACTCACCCTGGGGCATTTGCGGGCACGCTACAATTTCAAACTGTTTGAACATCAAATTTCGCCTACACGGAAACTATAGATCAACAGTGGGGTGAGTGGTCGAGCGGCTCATACAGTTTCCGTCAGGTAACTGAAGTTAAGCTCCGTTGAGTGAGGTCAAACTCCGGATGGGTGACCTCAGAGGCTTGATCTTGCAACTCACCTCGCCGTCCTTCGGAAGGGACGTTAAACTAGGGGTCTCATGGTTGGATGTGGCATGCATGGTGGGCTTAAATTAGCTTTAAGTAGCTAGAAATAATTCCTGCCCACTTAAAATAAATTATTGAGAGAAAAGTTGAACTGATAGAAGAGTTGAACTGAAATAACATTTCTCTATCAGCCAAACTACTGCAGTGCGGATTCATCTTTCCGACACTTTGAAATTTTAGCGTACACGTAAAGGATCCTGGATGAGAATAGACGATCACGCTAAAGATGGCGGCGAGAAACTTTTTACCAAGAAGCATTGCGCTCGAATAACGAATCTTTAACGATTCTATAGGAATTCGATTAAAGAACGCAGTGCATCTTGGTAAAAAGTTCCTCGCCGCCATCTTTAGCTTAATCGTCTGTTGCTCTTTAAAGTAAAGCTTTATGGTCAAAGCAAGGGGCCATACATTTATGACGCTTGCACAAAATTGGCTATTGTAGCAAAAACAGACAGCCAATTTATCGTTTGATTACACTAGATTGCTGGACCCCCAATGTGGACATCATAATTGTATTGTTACGGAAGCGTTGATTCTCCATGTCGCTCATAACATTGCTCGGGCGAGCAAACCGAGAGAGGAAAAAATGTTTCTGTACTGCAATGGAATACAAGGCAATACAAAATATGTTCATGAAGGATGCAAAGATCACGCATGCGCTCTATAAATTTAGCATGTGCTAAACTGCCCTTTGAAAACACAACATCGTTGCCAAGGCCCGCAAACGAGTAAACACTGTTGTGGAAACAAAATTTCGTCCAGGAAGGGAAGCAAGAAATGCTTTCGAAAGCATTCAAAAACATTTTTTGCTTCTAAGACGCAAAATTTGCGTCCACAAGATCTGTTGCGTTGGTGCAGAAACGAAGAAATATCCTGGAAACAATCAAAGCAGATGAATGTTTCCGCAGCAATGTTCCCTCGTTTGTGCAACCTCCTGTCTAAGCAAATTGACGTAAATAAAATGTACCTTTGATGCAAATCCTGTCATACTTGAAGACACATCATCCAGCAATTTTCCTTCATGAACCTGCGAAAAACAAACTGACACGATTAAGAAAATTTACAGTGCAACACAGTCGGCGAATATTAAAAATGATTTTCTTATATTTACTGAAAAGTTTACATAATGAATTACTAACTACATTGCAATAATAATACGAGGACAAGTCAGTTAGTTAGTTAGTTAGTTAGTTAGTTAGTTAGTTAGTTAGTTAGTTAGTTAGTTAGTTAGTTAGTTAGTTAGTTAGTTAGTTAGTTGGTTAATTAGTTAGTTAGTTAGCTAATAATAAGTTTTTCAAATACTTGCTAAAACAGAGAGCACAGACATAATAGGACGTTATTTACAGACGGTCATCAGGTCGACTCCCTTGAAAATAGGAGCAGTCCAAGCAATTTTCCAGTTTAAAATCAGACAGGGACTGTCATTAGTTCAACAGCTATGAATGAATTAACGCAATGTTACCTTTTGAGAGGTAGGCTTGATCACACTTTCATTTACAGTTGCACCAAGTTTAACAGCCTGTCAAAATAACAAAATCATCAGGATGCAGATCCTAGACTCAAGCCCCAGCCAAACTACCAAACATTGTTTGCCAAACATTTGAGATCGGCCACGTCGCAAATCTTGCGTGGCAAGAAGAGTTTGTAAGGCAATATTTTGATCAAGGTCAAAAATATTTTCTGCTTGTCACAAACAAACAATGTTTGCGACGTGACCAAAATGGATAAATAGGCTGCTTGGCGAGCAAATCTCAAATGTTTGGCAATGGCTAATCACTTCGATAGTTAATTTGAATACAGATAAGAAGTAAACAGCTTTGGTTGGGTCCAGCAATAAGAATTTAGCTTTAATTAATGGCTAACCAATTTCAAAATGTTCCTCGATAGCTATATAGACAAAAATATACAGTGTTGGTTGGGTCAAGCGATGTGAATTTAGCTTTAATCTATGGCTAATCTCTTTGAAAATGTTCCTCGATAGTTAACTTGGACTTTGATAAAAAATATACACATTTGGTTGGGTCTAGCGATATGAATTTAGTTTTAATCAATGGCTAATCTCTTTGAAAATGTTCCTCGATAGTTAACTTGAACATAGATAAAAAATATACAGGTTTGGTTGAATCTAGCAATGCGAATTTAGCCTTAATCATTGGCTAATCACTCTCAGAATGTTCCTCGATAGTTAACTTGAACATAGATATGACAGCATACAGGTTTGTTTGAATCCAGCGATGCGAATTTAGCTTTAATCAACGGCTAATCACTCTCAGAATATTCCTCGATAGTTAACTTGCATATAGATAAAAAAATATACAGGTTTGGTTGAATCTAGCAATGCGAATTTAGCCTTAATCATTGGCTAATCACTCTCAGAATGTTCCTCGATAGTTAACTTGAACATAGATATGACAGCATACAGGTTTGTTTGAATCCAGCGATGCGAATTTAGCTTTAATCAACGGCTAATCACTCTCAGAATATTCCTCGATAGTTAACTTGCATATAGATAAAAACGCATACAGCTTTGGCTGGGTCCAACGACGATAACATAGCTTTAATCAATTGCTAACAAATTTCAAAATGTTCCTCTATAGTTAACTTGAACATAGATGTCTCATGTGCTGCTATTGGTGCTTTGAGAGCTGAAATATTAATTTTTAAAGTTCAAATTCGCCTCCATGTCAAAAACGAGAGCTTTGACCTTCTTTAGCCAAAGCAAATTCTTGAAGAACATTAACATTTCAACACTAACAGGACCAATATCAACAAACGACATATCTATGTTCAAGTTAACTATTGAGGAACACTTTGAAATTGAGTAGCCATTGATTCGAGGTAAATTCTCATCGCCAGACCAAACCAATTCCGTATACTTTTTAATCTATATTCAAGTTAGTCATCGAGTGACATTTTGAGGGTAATTTTCCATTGATTAAAGGTAAATTCTCATCGGCAAACCCAACCAAATCCGTATACTGTTTTGTCTATATTCAAGTTAATCATCGAGTAACATTTCGATTCTGATTTTCCATAGATTAAAGCTAAATTCTCATCGCCAGACCCAACCAAATCGGTATGCTTTTTTAGCTATATTCCAGTTAATTATCAAGTAAAATTCTGATTGTGATTTTCCATTGATTAAAGGTGAATTCTCTAAAGGTAAATGACATAACAACATAGCATACCGTTTAGCGTTAAGGATGTTAAACAAATCCATTCAAAAGTTGTGCAGCGTGTAGCAAAGTATAAATAGCAAGATGAATTAATAACTTCTGTCTAAAAATACTTCAAATTCCACAGAAAATATACTTAAAACGCCATAGAAAGTATGTGCTGTCTATTGCATTTCAAGTATTTCAAACAGAAATTATCAAGTGTTAAACAAATAATACAAGTTCATGGTAGGAACTGGTTACCTTTTCAGATGCAACAGTTGCAATTTGCTGAGCTCCACTCGCAAACACATTCCAGCCCTAAAAAGAGTAGTTCATTGTTAAAAATAATTTTGCAATTAGTTCTTATAGAGTTCTGTGCCTATGACAGTAGCCATCTTTATCTTTCTACAAATAGCCTTAAATAACGAACTTATTGTAATAAACCCACAAACGAAAAAATTAGACACTGTAACCTGTGGAAAGAAAACTGTTAACTCCAGTAAAAAAATAGCAACCAAATTAATCTGTAAAAGGGAGAATGCTGTTAAATCCAACATAGGGTTCAAATCTTTAAAAAGGTGGTTGGAAAAGTCTGCTACATTTTTCTCTGAATTAAATGGCTTGGAAGGAAATAGGGCGCTTCAGCTAATTCAACTTAATTCCACCGTGGAGCATCACACCAAGAAATCGCCTCGATTGTGAATTCAGCTAAGATAAAGGATTGAAGAGCGAATTCAGCTTAAAAGGATATAAAATGAAAATGATAATTAACAAGGCTGGGTCACGTAAAGTAAACAAACTCCTTTCGAAACAACGATCTTGCAGTTTTTTGTAAGTCATATTACACATATTTTCCATTATTTTTCAAAATGAAAGCGTTCTTTTGAACATGGATTTTGAATTTCACAGAGAAACAAAAAAACATTCACATGTTGTAAGATTACAGAGATTTTAGTGGATATTTAGAAGCAACTTCATTGTGGATTCACGCCATCCATCAAAATTTGTGTGCAGGGTGTCCCAAAAAAAATTGTGCCCCGTTTGCATGAAGATGGCAACAAAACGGCAAAAGATGCGCTCTAAAAATTTGCATGATGTTGCTCTTCAGATATTCATACCATACCCGTAAAAATCCATTGATAAATGATGGAGCAATGACCTTTGGGAGACCAAATTTGCCTGACGACTGAAACCAGCAGTCGGCCATTTTGTATTACTATTTTGCAGCGATAAATGGCTCCATGGGTGAAATGAAACAGCAGCCTCCAATGTCGTAGCTCTCGTGAACATTCTGATAATTATCACAGACTTTTCAACTATTCCTGCCTTACGAAAACCATTTCTTAAATCACATCAAGATATTTATCACTGCAAAATAGTAAGACAAAATAGCCGACCGTTGGTTTCAGTCATCAGGCCAATTTGGTCTTCTGAAGGTCATAGCTCCATCATTTTTCAGCGGATTTCTACCGGGATAGTTGCAAACTTTAATTGAATATCTGGAGAGCAACATCATATTGCCGTTTTGTCGCAATCTTCAAGCAAACAGGGCACAATTTTTTTAGGACACCCTGTAGAATGCAATGGACACGTGCCGGAAACAATATATATTATAGAAATAACATGGATTGTTTACGATTGCGTCACTCAGCCCCTTTAAGATTACTAACCGTCTGCAACGAAGCAAAAGCGTTGTCCCATCCTGGAAAAGAAGACAAGGATCAATGAGCTTATCTACATCAACAGTGAGATCTTCGCAGTTACAAGAAGCCGCCTAAGTTGAACACGTGCCCTCTTAACTTACCGGCTAGGTCTTAGGCCGCATTAATTTGCCGAAAAAGTTTAGTTTTCTGAACGAACTCCTGATTATGTATGTTAGTAATAGGCTGCTGGAGCTTCGAACAACAACGGAAAGTAGATTTAATCCAGGTGTCTGAAAAAACCTAGTGGAATTAACCTGGATTACAGGGGCTGCGAATATAGAGTTCCCAAACACAACTTGAAATCTCTATTCTGCCGAAGCTAAGACGATTGAAAATTTTAAATAAACATATCCCCAATTAGGCTTGACACAGGAGACTCCCTTCTTGATTGTATAAGCCCTCGATTCTTATTCAAAAACAGAAGATTTAAGGCTACTAATGTGAGAAGGTATTTGGCAAAAACATCACAGAAACTGTTGGCCTTAATAATGACGCAGTTACGGTTTCGAATCCTGATATCGAAGTGCTCCTGTTTACCTATAGACGTTGACTTAAAACACGAAGTTTCTAAAAATGTCTGTACAGGAACGCCAAAATCGGTAATGGCAATGACTGGAATGGTGTTTGTTTGATAGCTACGCTGATGACGTAGACTGTGAGATTTTCACCAAGCTTCTTCTGAAATAGACTCAATACATGGTCCCAGTCATCGCAACAACAACAAAATATTGAACTGAATTGTAACAACAACAACAACAACAACAACAACATATCAAGGAATTTAGGCCATATCGAATCTCGGGCAAAGAATTCAGCCATCAACTCATGAGTCCCAATGTTCGAACGAAAATTGAATGGGATGAAAACTTTGGGACGAGTGGAATAAGTCTACCTCTGAAGATGTCAACAATTTTCGAAAACTATTTCCTGTTCCCGGTTTCTTTCTTTTTTTTCATCATAGACAATACAAGGAGTACAAAATAAAGATTGCAGCTAAACTGTTCACAAATATGTAAACAAATGATTCATGCTACAACATTTGAAAATAGCCTTCATTTTCATTTTTCATTTTCATTTTTCATTTTAAATTATTTATACACAAAAACCCTTCAGCTAACAAACGCAATACTTAAATAAGAAAATAAATATCCTAATTACATTAATATAGTTTATATACAGCTAAAGCAAAATTATGTACAGTAATCTATGTAGTAGCAGCTGCTCTTCCAGGGCGTCGTGTTTTAGTTTGTGTTCAGCTCATATAATAACTTTTCAATTGTTTTTTGAATCTACTAAGTGTAGGGAGCTCTCTGATATTGATGGGTTTATTGTTCCAAATTTTCAGAGCCGAATAGTGAAAGCCTTTCTTGACATATTCAAGATTATTTCTTGGGATTTGTAGGTCCCTGCAATTCCTTGTTCTGTAGTTGGAATGCTGGGTCCTATGATGGTATTTACCCCAAAGGCTTTCGGGACATTGCCTGTTGATTACTTTATATGTCATAACTGATCGATCAAAGTTTATTAGTTGTTCAACGGTCAACTAATTATGAGACCAATTGTCTTTTAGTCTGGCCTTATCAATAATCGAACGGGCTCTGTCCTGCAGACGTTGGAGGGTATTCAATTTCGATTTAGGAAGACTCCCCCAAATAACATTGGCGTATCGCCTTAAATAACGGACTCATCATATGAAACCCATAAGCGCAAAAAAACACCGAAATCAGTAGAAAGAAGACTGTTAACTCCTGTAAAAGATATGTTAAAATCTGTTCAAAGATCTGTTCAAAAGTACGAGAAAGAAGAGATGGAGATAGCTTATTGTCTATCATTTTCTAAAGTGATGATTTTGCTGTATAGCATGAAGAAGTTCAGACAAATTTTGTACAAGGAGATCATCCTCGTTGGACATTCAGTATACAAGCTTCTGCTCATCGGTTTGTATATTCTTGAAATTGAGGCCCCAGGGGGGGTACTCTGGTATATTCAGGATAGGGGTGCTCAGGTTACTTTTTTGGGTCTAAAATTTGTTATTTTTTTGGGTTCCTGAAATTCTGGCTTACTTTTTTGGGTCTCAAATATAAGAAAAAGTAAAAAAATTGGAAAAAATATAATTTACAAAAAAAATTACAATCAACTAACGTTACTAAAATCAAATCTAATCAGTTAGGGCACTTTTCTGCAGATTTCAGCATGATTTAAGATACTGACTTCATGACTTTTGGGTATGCGAGGTCGGAAAAATTACTTTTTTGGGTCTATTTTCATGATGGAAATTACTTTTTTGGGTTGATGCGTTGTACCTCAGCCTGAGCACCCCTATCCTAAATATACCTGAGTACCCCCCACCTGGGGCTCGCTACGGCGCAATTTTGAAAGTATTTCGAACTCTAACCGTGCTCGATCAACGTTGGAGTTGAGGATACGGAACACTTTTTGCTGCTCTGCCATAACTATGATGTGCAAAGACAGGGTCTTCTCGATGCCATTAACACCATATTACAACCTCAAGGCTTATCAAACCTCCCTAATGAAGCGCTTCTCAAAATCCTTTTATATGGTGATGCAAGGTTGCCACTTATGTCAAATACGATGATCCTTGAGGCTACATTGAAGTATGTACACGCAACAGAGCGCTTTGAATGAACCACCGCCATTTTCTTTTTCTTTAACGTACGCACAGTGAGCTCTCCATATAGCAAATCCTAATGAACTCTCGTTTTTTTTAAAGACCCATTTTCAAGGACATAATCCATTGAACACATATTCGCGGCCCAATGAACCCTTGTCTAACGAGATATGACTTATTCTTTGAGGGTCCGTTGTATGGAGAGATCACTGTAGATCGGTTCTTCTATTCGTGTAGTTCCTTGTTAGTTTATTCTCTTGTATTTAAATTATTATCCTTAGTACTAGTCCCGTCTTAGTGTTTGTATTAGTATTTAGGTTAAATGTAATAGCTGCAGGGTTGCAATGTATGTTCATGCTCCTTGCGCTATCGTCTCGTGATGTAAATGTTTGTTAGTAGATTGTAAATTTTAGGAGAATTGATATAAAAAAAAAACTCTAACCTTCTCATCCCGAGCTCTGATATACAAATATTCAAAATAAAAAAAAATGAATAAAATTATGCTACCTGAATCTGCATTCTTCTGACTCTGCACAGGCGCACTTCCAAATCCCACATATTTTCCACCTTGACTAGGAGGTAAGCCCCTAGAAATAAAATAAACATATAAAAATTTCGACGGAAACTGATGAAGGTTGTCTTGCAGGTTGGTTCATACGAAGATGATTTAGTAGCAGTCAAAATTAGCCTGGACCTCCTTCTATATATGGCCCTGTGTAACTGAGGAGAGTTGGCCTGGTTCAAAGTTAGCCTGGCACGCTCGTCCGCCTGCTTGATTTTGCATAAGAACCCTGCAGGCAAGCCGTCCTAGCCTACGAGCATCCACGTGCAGGCTAAGCTGTCCTGGTGAAGGTGAAGGTGAAGATAAAGTGGCATTTTTAGCGCTGGAATCACAGTAGTAGCTAAGCGCTAATCGAGTCCGCGACCCCTTGTCATGTCGCTCAAGTGGTGGGGCTCTAACTGGTAACGAACCCTGTTTGCCTGACTGTTCTGGCTGCAAAGTCAGTGGATTACACCACTGCGCCACTACACCTTAATTGATATTAATTGATAAGGGGGCCTGTGCAACGTTAGTGCTTTGCGGGAGCGCAGTGCCTTCTGGACGAAATAAACAAAGCAAAGCATACGATATACAGTAAGTCCCCGCATATAAGAAATGGACATATAAGAAACTGCAGCCTGCCATCATAAGTAATATTTTCTCCTTTATAAGAAACTAGACAGCCTGTTTTTTGCAATTTCTTACAAATGGTTAAAATTGTTAAATAGGATTTATTGCAATATCAAGGTTGCTTTTCAATCACTCAAATTTGATATTAAACCACATGAAATAATGCATCACTATTTAGATATTTAGACCTTTAATGCTTTAGACCTTTGCAAGTATTCAGCCTGGTTCAAGAATTTGTTTAACAGAGGAAAGCACGAAGTAGGAAAGGGAAGTTTCTTATTGGCCATATAAGAAATCTGCAAGTCTCTTGTACAGATTTTTTCTTACATATAAGAAACTAAACAGCCTGATTCAAAATTTTGAGTTTCCTATATGCGGGGACTTACTGTATTGAGAATAAATTGAGAAGCAAAAACGAGACAATGACAAATGAGACATTAAGGCCATAAAGCCTGGTTTTAGTGTCTGCTTTTTGTTGCTCGTTTGGTTTTTTCATTGCTCGTCTTCAAAATGCTCTGTCTTGCTCGTTGTTGCTTGTTTTGGTTTTACATGAGTGTTTCCATTACTTTCTGTTGCTCTTGGCTGCTCTTTCTTGCTCCTTTTGGTTTTCAGCGAGCGTTTCTATTTGGTGCTTATGTCGCTGACTTTTTCTAACGCACGACGTGAAACCACCACGTCTTCAAAGTCTCTGCAGATTTTTACTAAAAACGCTTTTTGAATTTTGATACTTTAGTTGTATGTTCAACCATTCCTAATCTTATTTACTTTTTACTTTCATTTTAACCACAACGATTGCTAATAGGTAGGGTTACAGGTCCTTGAATGATAACAGATACTTTAACTTTTGTCCAAGTCAACCTGTTAAAATATCAGTTATTACTATAGTCTTCGTACAAAGTCGAATTTTTAAATGAGTTTATCTTTATTGTTGATACAATCGACGTACAACACGCACAACAACTTTGTCTTGTATTGTAAAGTAGTTTGTATGTAGTCTAGCAATATGTACATTGTAAACCTTTTTAGCGGAATGCATAAAAAACAAGTAACAAAGAGCAGAAAAAGTTCAAATAGAAACTGTATATCAAACTTTACTCACTCTGGTCTCTTGGCATTTTCTTCTTGCTTTTTGTTGAAAAAATTGCTCTTCTGGGAATCTATTTCAAGTCTGCAAAGAAAAGAATAACCAGTCAGGTAACAGATGCATACTAATCTCTAAAAATTACTTTATTTTTCATAACCTTTGCTATGAAGTAAATGTTAGCCTATAACCTATAGAGCATTTTTCCTCCATGCTCATTTTGCATAAATCTGCGTCACTGGACCAATCATTTTAATTTGAATTCCTTCCTGAATTGAATTCCATATAGTGATAACCTGGCTAGCATCATTAGTCTGTATGACGCAAATCAGGACATTCTGCTCTTTCTCGAACAGCGATAATTATGTGAAATACTTCCTACAACAGCAAGATAACGACTTGTCCCCACATCTAATCAAATAAGCAAATCAAAGAAGATGCTTCAAGCGGGTTAAGGCGTAACCTTGCAGTCTTTTCTTTGCAGAAATTACGTAGAAAGTATTACTTTCTATTGACTTAGGCAAGCTTCAACGTGGATAAAAACAACTCAGTTGCGAGTAGAGCGAAATTTCAGCTCTAATTTCGCAGTTTCCTCGCTAGAGACTGAGATCAGAAAACGCTTCTGGAAATTGCTTCCCAGCTAAATTTCATTAAATCTAATTACAGCATCGGGTATAAATGTTTAATTATCGATTGCTGCATCTGTAAAGTAACATGACTGTAAGACACTACAGGGCATTTACATGTGGAAACCTTGAATTTTAAAAATTATCTGATAACGATGCACAGTTCAACACTGCTATTTTGGACCACTTAAAGAGCCAATGGCACCCAGGGTTCTTTGCGGGCATGCTACAATTTCAGATTGTCTGAAAATAAAATTTGGCCTAAACGGAAAGTATGGATCCACACTGCAGCAGCTGAGCTGATAGAAAAGTTTGACTTTGGTTTAGCATAGGGCTCAAATCTCTCAGATCTTTCAGAAGGTGCGTGTGAAATTCTATGACAGTTTCTTTGAATTGAATGGCTTGAAAAGAAGTTATGGTATTTTGTTGTAAATCTGCCACGGAAATTTTTTGATATCTTGATTTTTTTTCTCAAAATGGCCACAATTTAACAACTTTTTGAAAAAATTCATGGAAAATTTTGAGAAAGTTCAAATCATCATAAATCCTAAACCAACAGAGGAAAAATTACGCAACCTTGAAGAAACCAATAGTCTATAAAGGTCTACAATATCATGGCAAGCAGAAATCTGTAGCTTTTCTGGTTTAGGATTGACGATGATTTGCATTTTTTTTTCTAAACTTTTAATGAATTTTTTCAAAAATGATTAAATTGCCGCCATTTCGAAAAGAATCAAGATATCAAAAAATTTCCACGGTAGATTTACAACAAAGTACCATAAGTTCCTTTCAAGCCATTCAATTCAAAGAAAATGTCATAGAATTTTACACCCACCTTTTCAAAGATTTGAAAGATTTGAGCCGTATGCTCGATTCTACTACTGTGTTTGATAAGACCTAGGAAATTTTCAAGAGCTGAATTAAAAAATGTAATGGCAAAATTGTCGCTTGTCACTGGACCTTCTTCAAACATATTCACTGTGATTTATGTTTTGAGACAAATGAAACTCCTTTTTTTGCTAAAAATTGTGCTGTAAAATCTTAACGGAGCGACCGATTTCAGCCAGGAAAAATTCTAAAAGTTATTGAACATGTTAGCTATTCAACTAGATATTGCAAAATATCAATGCTTATACATTCAGGGAGCAGTACCCTTTCAAACGCCGGGCCTTCTTTCTGATTCATCCAGTATTAGTACTAAACCGAACAATTTCGTGTTGAGATTCAGAAATATTTAACTATGGCCTCGCCCAAGTTTCTTATGAAAACGTGTATTGATCTCAGTCAACTGATTTTTAAGTATTATGACCCAAGCTAGGAGTTGACCTGATGTCGTTAGGAGGAGGGGAGCGGATCTTCAACAGACGAAAGTAATAGATTGGAGATATAAGAAGCTCGCAAGTGGGAAGGGATAAAAATAATTGACAAGCTGTTGACGTCAATAGCACGAACGATTTTATCAACTAAATTCTCACATTTAAGCTAGCTTTTTAACTGTTCCAGCCGACCCATTAAAAGTAAAAATTTTTGAAAGTCAATAAAATCCTATGATGTTGCAAGTCGCAACATTTTAGTCTTTTTTTTTTATATATAAAATCGTCATTTGCAGTAACATTAGTTTAAAATCTTTAAATCAGCGTAAAAAGGTGGGTGTAAAATTCTATGTCCTATTTCTTCCAATTGAATGGCTTAAAAGAAACTTTAGCTACCTATCTATAATTCTACCGTTGGACTTTCTGAAAATTTCAAATATTTTTTAAATTACAGCATATTCATATTTCAGCTCATCTGAGGATGTGACGTCATCAAATTTCTAAATCATAAACCACAACAGTGACAGATTTTTGCTTGATACTCTATTGTAGACATTCATAAGCTAAGCCCTTCTAGGAAATTATTTCATGTTACATCAAACAGTTTAGACATTACGATGGTTTGAAATTTTTTTGAAAATTTTTCTTGAATTCTCGAAAAAGGAGGAAAACACTCAAATTCTGAAAATGTTGAAGATTTCAGAAAAGCCAACGGCAGAATCATAGCAAAATAGCAAAAGTTTCTTTGAAGCCATTCAGTTCAAAGAAATAGATCATTGAACTTTACACCAACCTTTTTAAAGATTTAGAGCCTATACTATTTGCAGTTGCTTCAAGAATCAAGTAAGCTCAATAATAGGTGATTGCTAGTTTACTTCTTCCGGAGAGGGATGATGAAATTGCGTGCAAGCTACCAAAAGTGCAGACCCCTTTTCAAAAAACTTACATTTTGGCCACCCTCACCCCCCCCCCCCTCCGTTGCTCATTGCAATGTAAAAAGGTTTTTTATGCCGATAGACCAGAAGAATGATTCGCCAAGGCAAATAACTTTGAAATGGGGGGGGGGGGGAGCACGATTTCCGAAAAACGTAGGTCTTTCACAAGGGTCTGACAATTTTTGTAAGAGATCGTCGATCGTAGCAAGCTTCCTGAAATCAAATGTTATTGACACCTGTTTTGAATCACCATTTAGCTGAAAGATTAGCCATGGGTAGCTAGACACTGCTGGTATGTTTCTATGTAGGAACGCTGCAATTAATATGTACCTGCGGAGGAATAATTTATATAGTTCTGCGGAGGAGATAACGGATACTCTAATAATGTTTTCCTCCGCAAAAGAACAAAACTGCGGAAATCAAGCACTACTGCTCGTCTAACCACCGATGGTACAGCTGAAAGGTCTGTTCGAGAATTCAAAGTACAAACCCCCTTGCTTAATTTACGACACACCCCTGGCTACGAAAATCAGATGTTCGTGGAAGACCAACTGTCGAAGTCGTAGATTTTGGCCATCTGCACACTATCAGCGAGAACTCAAAACGCCGACGCAATTTTAATAATCGTAAAACGCCAAAATCACAGTAATATGAAAATGCTATTGAACATTGTGAAATGAATGGATTAGACGCTCAGTCAACACATTGTGTATTATTGATGGAAAGCTCCTTTAAAGTGCATTAGAGACATATTAGACTGAGCATGAGCAACCATCGCTATAGGGATAAACAAATGGAATAAAAACACGAGGGACGTTTCACCGTATGTGGAAATTTCCTTAATTTTGTTATCGCAGAAAATTAGCAGGAATTGTTGAGACAGGCTTTTCACAAAGAGTTGAATGAAAAAATGAAGGCAATCTGTTCAGTGTGTAGAAGTCTTCTCGATTTTCCTTTTGTAGAAAATTAGTGGTAATCGTCGAGGCTGGCTTTGCATAAAGAATTGAATGGAATGAGCAAGGCAATTTTACCGTGTGTGGAGATTTCCTCAATGTTGTTACAGTAGAAAATTAGTAGGAATCGTCGAGACTGGCTTTGAATAAAGAATTGAATGAAAACATGAAGGCAATCTGTGCAGTGTTTACAAGCCTCCTCGATTTTCCTTTTGTAGAAAATTAGTAGGAATCGTCGAGACTGGCTTTGAATAAAGAATTGAATGAAATGAGCAAGGCAATTTTACCGTGTGTAGAAATTTACTCAAATTTGTTATAGTAGAAAATTAGTAGGAATCGTCGAGACTGGCTTTGAATAAAGAATTGAATGAAAACATGAAGGCAATCTGTGCAGTGTTTACAAGCCTCCTCGATTTTCCTTTTGTAGAAAATTAGTAGGAATCGTCCAGACTGGCTTTTCACAAAGAGTTGAATGAAATGAGCAAGGCAATTTTACTGTGTGTGGAAATTTCCTCACTTTTGCTATAGTAGAAAATTAGTAGGAATTGCTGAGACTGGCTTTACATAAAGAGTTGAATGAGAAAATGAAGGCAATCTGTTCAGTGTGTAGAAGTCTCCTCAATTTTGTTATTGTGGAAAATTAGTAGGAATTGTTGAGACTGGCTTTACACAAAGAGCTGAATGAGAAAATGAAGGCAATCTGTTCAGTGTGTAGAAGTCTCCTCGATTTTCTTTTTGTAGAAAATTAGTAGGAATCGTCGAGACTGGCTTTGCAAATAGAATTGAATGGAATGAGCAAGGCAATTTTACCGTGTATGGAAATTTACTCAAATTTGTTATAGTAGAAAATTAGTAGGAATTGTTGAGACTGGCTTTACACAAAGAGCTGAATGAAAACATGAAGGCAATCTGTGCAGTGTTTACAAGCCTCCTCGATTTTCCTTTTGTAGAAAATTAGTAGGAATCGTCCAGACTGGCTTTTCACAAAGAGTTGAATGAAATGAGCAAGGCAATTTTACTGTGTTTGGAAATTTACTCAAATTTGTTATAGTAGAAAATTAGTAGGAATCGTCGAAACTGGCTTTGCATAAAGAATTGAATGAAATGAGCAACGCAGTTTTACCGTGTGTGGAAATTTACTCAAATTTGTTATAGTAGAAAATTAGTAGGAATCGTCGAAACTGGCTTTGCATAAAGAATTGAACGAAATGAGCAACGCAATTTTACCGTGTGTGGAAATTTCCTCACTTTTGCTATAGTAGAAAATTAGTAGGAATTGCTGAGACTGGCTTTACATAAAGAGTTGAATGAAATGATCAAGGCAATTTTACCGTGTGTAGAAGTCTCCTCAATTTTGTTCTTGTAGAAAATTAGTAGGAATTGTTGAGACTGGCTTTGCATAAAGAGTTGAATGCAAGGCAATTTTACCGTGTGTGGAGATTTCCTCAATTTTGTTATTGTAGAAAAGCAGGAATTGTTGAGACAGGCTTTTCACAAACAGCTGAATGAAACAATGAAGGCAATTTTTACAGTGTGTAGAAGTCTCTTCAATTTTCCTTTGTAGAAAATTAGTAGGAATCGTCCAGACTGGCTTTTCACAAAGAGTTGAATGAAATGAGCAAGGCAATTTTACCGTGTGTGGAAAAATTTCAGGTTTTAAAAAAAAATTCGGTTTCGTCTTACAGGATTTAACAGTTTTTCTCTTGTTACAGGTTTAATTTGGTTATTGTTTCTTTTACAGGAGTTAATAGTCTTCTTTCTACTGATTTCGAATCTGATTTTGGTGTTTTTGTTGCGTTTATGGGTTTAATATGATGAGTCCGTTATTTAAGACTATTTTTAAATTTTGTACCACGAATCATTTGTTTAAATATACATTAGTTAAGAAAAGATTTCTTTTCTATATATCCACTAAAAAATACAATATATATTACTTACACTACCTACAAATTACTATACAATACTACAGGAACGATACCACTAGGACCAAAAGGCTGTGAATACCCCGAGGCCATTTAAACATGGAGCTAAAACTACTATATAGTCTGTCTCAAATTACTTGCCAAGAGAAATATCTGCGGCCTGGTTGACTTATGTTTGGATTGGTAAATTAGGCATTGTCGCAAATATTGCGTGGCATCTAATTTGAGATTGACGTTTAAAATACACGACTTAACTAAAGAAAAACAAGAACAAAAGCGAAATAAACTAAAATGGGACATGTAACATTGTGGCTGTGATGAAGTGACTTATAACGGAGTTCTTTGGAATTTTCTAACCGAATCGACCAGATTTGTGGATAAATTTTAGAGTCAGAAGGAGTATATTTTTGTTAAGTTCGTTGGAGAGATTTTTATCGCCAAACAACAAGATCTGCATCAGAACACTATTAAGAAAAGATCAACTTAGGCGTCTCAGAAAGAAGAACTCCCTCCACCTTACAGTAGATTATTGACTCTAATCTGATTTCCGTAATATTCACAACATTCTAAATAGTCTAGATAGGTCGGTTTATCCTCCGTGTTTCACACGCAAGCACGTGTAAAATTGCGGGAAAAAGAACAGTCAAATCAGCTCAATGTGCTGTGCGTTTATTTACTTACGCAAAATAGAGGTCTATAGCTCCTCCTCCTTTGTCTATAAAATATGTCTTTTTCTTGAGAAAATACAAATGAACACTCGTTGACGACAAAACTTGTGAT
Source organism: Aurelia coerulea (assembly GCA_039566865.1). NCBI lineage: Eukaryota > Metazoa > Cnidaria > Scyphozoa > Semaeostomeae > Ulmaridae > Aurelia > Aurelia coerulea. Next base: position 12,594,437 of record CM076963.1, read on the forward strand.
TTCGGGTACTTCTGCTTCCCACAATACAAAGCATAAAGCACGATACGTATTTTTCTATAAGAAACTAAGAATTTGGGCCAGTACTGAAAGCTTCTTAAAATCATCAGATTTTCAGTACTCAGAGTTTCTTACGAGGTTCCATAACAATCTTCATGTTCACTGCCCGTGCCCTCGTGAACATTTCAAAACAAGGTTTTAAGCCTTTCCGATGTTTAAACATTACTCAAATACCTTCCAAGTAATATGATACAGGAAACAAGTGAAAGTGAAGTAAAAATATGCCAACGATGTCCTTTATCAAAATAAATAGTTTCTCAACTTATATTTTTCCAGCACTGGAGTTTCTCAATTTTTTGGCGATCTGAGAGTTTCTTATGGGCAGTTTCCTATGAAAAAAATATGTGTATTTCAGACCGTTTGGGGCCGTTCTACAGTAAAAGTCCGCTTATAAGAACCTTCCTCATCCAAGAACCTACAATCTGAAATTTCTCAATATTCGCTTCTTAAAGGGTTTGTTTCCTCCAGCATGCCTTGCGTGTGCCGCCTCTTGGTTGGCCTTTGTTGTCGCCATATTTTCATGGCCCGTGCTGGATGAAACAAGGTGCAAGGCATGCTGGATGAAACAGAACCTTTAAAGGAACATTTTCACATTTGTTTTTGTATAGCATGTCTCATAAAAATCTTCCCAGTTTTAAACTCAAATATCTCTCAATCTGCTTATCCTAGCAAAAACAAACAAAACATTTTCTAGAACGTAATGACGTAGTCACTAAATGAGCACAAGTTTGATAAGATTAAGCAACGGAAACAAAAACGGGGGGTCGTCAAATCTGAATAAACTTTTCAGCATTTTAACTCTAAGACCATGCATCGAAGTACTATAAACTTATGATATTTACAAGTCAATGAATCATTTTAACCCATCGCTTGTATGGGAATTTCATGAAAAGAAGCATGTAACTTATAATCTAAGGATACAAAATCTATGAAAACTGCCACAAATAAAGACACAGGGCTTTAGGCAAGAATCACTGTGTTTTAGAAGGAATAGCCTCTGGAACACCCTCGATGATAGTGTCAAAAATGAGCCAACAACAGCTTTCAAAAAACAACATCAAACGCTGGGCTGGAGACAAATGCACCTGCAAAATATGCCGCTAATTTTCGTATAAAGTATTCTTTTGTAAATAGTTGGTTTCAATCAGTATATTTCTCATTACCATTGTAAATAACATAAATATGGATTAAATAAATAAAATGATACCTATGCAACAAACATGTCAACTAAGATAAAACAATTCTGTTTGTGTCGTTCTCAGCGGAGCGGTGTTTGCGTCGCAATTTCAAACAATTTGTATAAAAATGCTTCATTTCAAAATCTTTCAAAATATGCCAAATCAAATTTGCCAAATCAAATCTGCCAGCAATCAAACCCCACAGCTAAATCGTAATCAGACTATATCTATCTGTCTTATCACTCCAACAGGGACAGATTTTGTAATACAATAGCATAAGTTGCTTGTGATTGACACCTCAATTCAAAGCGATTAGCGACTGCAGACAAAGGAAATTCTCTCACAAGTAATTCAAGACAAACAAAGCCACCAAAGTTGCCCAAAAACCAGTAGGGCAAACTCTCGCCTCGTGCATGCGAAAGGTGATTTTTAAGAGAAATTATGTGCTTATAACGAAAGAAAAAGGGTAAATCTAAAGTTCTGCCTGGCGGATATTGCTTGTTTGATTCAGAAGCCGAGCAGAAGGCATTGCAATTCTCGCGCATTTAGGGCTTAAATGAAACGATTACAAAACAGCTCCTAAATCAAATAAACATAATCTAAGCGACAGAGCTTTACCATAAAGTTCTTGCATCAAATAAACAATCCGCCAGGTAGAGCTTTAGATCAACCCTTCTTCTTTCGTTATAATCACCTAACTTCTCTTAAAATCCACCTTTCGCATACACAAGGCGAGAGTTTGCCCCACTGGATTCAGGGCAACCTTTGCTGCTTTGTTTGTTTCGAATTACTGATCGAGAGGATTTCCTTTGTCTTAAGTGGCTAATCGCTTTGAATTGAGGTATCACTAAAAAGCAACTGATGCTATTGTATTACAAAATCTGCCCTTGTTTATCACTCCAACATTCTCTGGGTATCTAAAGAGGTTGCCGTATAATCGCGTTCACTCGTGACTATCACCTATCTATCCACTAAAGTTTTAGAATTATTGAACAGCTTCCGAGCTCTTACAATAGACCTTTAAGCAATTCTACCGGGTGATTAAAAAAATGACCCAACACAATCTGTTACAGAAAATTAAGTAAATGGCAGATTGAAATGCTTCAAACGTTTATCGCTAAAAGACTAGCCTACGTTATGAATATTTTTCGCAATTTTTTTGGGGACGGTAAATTTCCTGAATTAAGGATTTTGAGGAAAAGGGCATGTTTGAATCCTCAAAGTGTCGTCAAAAACAGGGGATCGATTTAACACAATTTCAGATTTTCAAAACAATGAGGAACGTGTTTCAATTCAACCTGGGAATAGGCAACTCAGTCGGAAGTTTTCAGATTTATTTATTTATTTATTTATTAATTCATATTTTTATTAATTCATATTTTTACACGATATCCCATCAGTACAAAATTAAACTACAAAAGTTACAAGTTTGTTTTAAATGAAAAATGAAAAACAAAATCTAAAATTTGGTATTAGCTAGGATTGGATCCAGGCTGAGATCTGATCTTCCAGGGAGTCGTGTTTTAATTAGGGTTTACTGAGCTCTTTAAATGCATTTTCAATTTTCTTTTAAACTGATAGAGCGAGGGGATTTCCCTTATTTCGATTGGTATTTCATTCCAAGCTTTAAGCCCGGAAAGGTGGAAACTTTTTTTTGTACACTCAAGTTTAAACTTTGGGATGTCGAGATTTCTATTGTTTCTTGTGTTATACCTAGAAATTTCATTCCTCTGACTATACTTGTTCCAGAGGCTCTCAGGGCACTGCTTGTTGACTATTTTGTGTGTCATGATAGATCTGTCAAAATAGATGATTTGATCAACGTTAAGCTCATTATTGATCCAGGGGTCCTTTATTCTAGCATTTTGAATAATTGAGAAGGCCCTGTTCTGTAGACGCTGAAGCGTTTGCAGCTTCGTGTTGGGCAGGCTACCCCAGATAACATTCCCATATCGGAGGTGACTTTCAACCAGCGCATGGTAAACCTCACATAGCTTAGATTGCGGAAGAACGTTTTTAAGTTTTTTCAGTGCAGACAAACCACTTGCTACTTTACCTTTCAAGGATTTGAAGTGTTCCTTCCAACTTAGATTCTCGTCGACAATAACCCCTAGTGATTTAGTTACGTCAGAGCAATCTCCATGGTTCCTAGGTACCTAAAGATATTCTGATGCTGAGATGAAACATGCTCCTCATTGTTTTGAAGATCTGAAATGGCTTTAAATCGACATTTGAGGATTTTAAGCATGCCCTTTTCCTCAAATCCTTAATTGAGGAAATTTACCGTGCCCAAAAAAATTGCGAAAAAATCTCATAATGTAGGCTAGTATATTAGCGACATAAAAAGGTTTGAAACATTTCAATCGGCCACTTACTTTCGTTTCTATTTGCGTTGGGTCATTTTTTTGGGTCACCCGGTACAAAAGAGCCTAGATCGAGCGTCATTTTTATACATTTTCATACGCGGGGCTCGATCAAGTGGCGTTAGAGCTTCTATCACTGTTGTGCACATTCAAAAATCCTACAAAATGTGGCAAAATATCCTTCCATTCTGATTCTTTTCAGAATAGCTAAAAGGTGTGTTGATTGACTTCCATAAATAAAGCGAGACAGTGTCAAAATCCCGGTACGACACCAAATTTTGAAATTGCTCCATTTAGCTCAAGTCTGATTTGCGATGGTGAATTGATACAGGGTGTCCCAAAAAACATGTGCGCTGTTTGAGTGGCTTCTACGGAGCAGCCATAAATAACAAGGACAGATTTGGTAAGACAATAGCACGAGTTGGTTTTGATTGACACCACAATTCAAAGCGATTAGCGATCACAGACAAAGGAAATTCTCTCAACCAGAAATTCAAAACAAACAAAGCCGCAAAAGTTTCTCTGAAACCCAAGTAGCTAGTGCGCTCGTTGTGCATTCCAGAAATTGTTTTTAAGAGCAAACATGAGCGTATATCGAAAGAGGAAGGATATATCTAAACATCTACCTCAGGCATTTTATTTCTTTGGTTCAGAAGCTGAGCAGTAAGTGTTTTAATTACACCCAAAAAGATAAGAGAATTGAATCGCCTCCCAATCGGCTTTTGAGTAAAATGAATTAAATGCCCGTGCAGATGTGTAGATATATCCTTCTTCTCTCGATCTATGCTCGTGTTTGCTCTTAAAAACAATTTCTGGAATGCACAACGAGCGCACTAGCTACTTGGGTTTCAGAGAAACTTTTGCGGCTTTGTTTGTTTTGAATTTCTGGTTGAGAGAATTTCCTTTGTCTGCGATCGCTAATCGCTTTGAATTGCGGTGTCAATCAAAACCAACTCGTGCTATTGTCTTACCAAATCTGTCCTTGTTGCCATAAATACAATGTTTCTGTTTTTCAGGTTCTTGACAGAAGAGACTTCAAATTAAAGGTTGACACCGAGTTTGAGTAAATCTGATCGCTAGTTGCTGATTTATGGAGCAAGAAAGACAAAATTATTGGCTGCCTCAAAACCAGAGGATTCATTATTGTCCATTGGGTTAAAATCAACGAAATTGATTGAAAAAAAAACATACCTAGCCCTGTTTTCTGATGTTCATACGTGAGACAGATAGTCATACATTGAATTTTGTGACAACCAAGAATATTGGACATTCCTACGGTTGCTAGGAATGGAAATGTGCAACACAAGTGCTTCAGGCCATGTCATGCGTCCATCGGATATTTTGCTTCTCAAAAGTGATAAAGTCGTTTTAAACCAACAATATTGCGTTCAGCATGCTAATTGGTCGATATTCTTGAAGAATATGGTCATTAATTACTCCAAAAAGCGTTTTCAGGCATAATTGTAAAGTTTAAGTTCATTTAATGTTAAAATTCAAGTTATAAGGTTAACTACGGAGATAAAATCCTCTGGTTTTGAAGCAACCAATGATTGTGACTTTCTTTCTCAATAAATCAGCAACCACTTGTCAGATTTACACAAACCCGGTGCCAAACTCTAAGTTGAAACCTCTTCTATTCACAAATCTGAAAAACAGGAAAGTTAGATTTATGGCTCCTCCACAGTAGCCATTCAAACGCCGCACATGTTTTTTGGGACACCCTGTAGAGTCACGTGACATGTCGTTTGCATGAATAAAAATAGATTGGAGTCGTATGTGGGAGATTCCTTTACCCGTCATCATATTTAACCATGTCTAGTCCTTTTAGACTTATAAGATCTCTCAGCCGTTTTCTAAATTTAAACTTAATTAGATCTCTTAGCTGTTTTCTAAATTTGAGTAAGAATGAAATTTCATCACTACCACGCAAGTTGCACTTCAGCAATGAAAAAAGCCGCCAACTAGTTATTAAAAGTCGAAAGGAAAATATGTTTATTGTTCCGCAAAGTGCATTCACACGCACCATTAATTAGTGAAGAACTGAAAACATCAGGGTGGCATGGCATGCAGTCCATTCGATCATTTTTCGCTTGTAAACATAGGAAATTTCAATTGCAAACATAAATGTCTGCGATTAACTGCACTCAGATCTTCTCGGATATGATTATATCTGCGATATTCTTTAGGGAGCGGTCATGAATCATGACAGGGACACGGACAGGGGCGGAAGCAAATAAGGAGAGGTCTCAAATTTTTAGAGGAATTTATGCTGGGGTCTGAAATTGAAATGTCAAATATTTTAATGTTTTCAAGAATATTTTGAATTCTGCATACTTTACTCCTATTCATTTCTCATGTTTATGCAAAGTTAGACATTAGTTTCTTCTATCTTTCAGTTACCTGATATTTTTAGTTCTGAACAAGGCATTGTTATTCATTGTCTGGGTTCCATTTCCCGGGCTCTGAAATGTTTGCGGCAAAATCAGATGGGACCTGAAATCTTATATAACTACTATACAGGGGTTTAACGAGAGTTAATAGGTCTACTTCTCGCTCTTTCAGGAACGCTGAAGTCAATTTAAGAGTCCCTTTCTTAAAGACGTCGTTAGGCGAAAAGAGCTTTTCATATCGCGGGGCACAGCTTTGGAATGGCCTAAGTAAAGAAGCTAAAGCACCTACTTCTTTAAAAATCTTCATTGCAGAGCTAAAGAAACTTTCATCGACCACATCCTGAGAGCCGGACCTTTTTCTTTTCTTTGATCTTATTTAGCCTTTTCGTTAGTAGCTTGATTAATATTGTAATTAGGTTTTAAATTCAATTGTATGTTTGTATGCATGGTTGTCTAAACTGAGGGGCTACCACGCCCAAAAAAAAAGTTAAAATGAAAATGTAATGAAATAACAATTTTAGCAAAGATTTTCAATGTTCTTCCACTTCTTACCTGTTATTAATCATAAAAGCTCCCTTAAAGGACAAGTCCGGGGTTCGTATGATTGATGATAAAGTACAAGATAATACTGTTATGAATGATGTATGATACTTTTTTCCACTATCTTTCGCCTTCTCCTTGTGAAATTAAGTATCAAATAAGCAATTTGAGCGAAATGACGTCATATCGCGCAAACGAAAACGAGGCTGTGTGATTGTTTTTCGCCTCTTCATTGTTGCAAGCCTTTTTATTGTGTACTCATGCATTGAAAATGGCACAAGATACATCATTCATAGCAGTATTGTCTTGTATTTTATCATCAATCATACCAACCCCGGACTTGTCCTTTAATTCATTCCAGCTATTGATTACTGTATATTTTTAAAAGTTACAATTTGGGAAAGTGCCAAGAAACAATTGTGGTTCTCTGTATTTGGAAGTCAGCTTGTTAGATAGATACCGGGTGCGTGAAAATTAACTACAGTTTTCGGTCAGCCAAATTAGACGGAAATGTTTGCCAAAGTGCTAAAAGTCTATCTCAAATCAGATTTCACGTGAAAATACCCGCGAATAAAAACAATAGAAGTCTTTTGCAATGGAGTTATGCGTTATCGCAAATCAGTCTCAAATCAGATTTCACGTGAAAATGCCCGCGAATAAAAACAACTCCAGTGTTTTGCAAATCTCACGAGGGATCTAATTTGACACAGACTTTTAATAACTTTCACATTCATTTCCAACAAGACAGCGGTAGAAGAAAACCCAAGCCTGGTAACCAATGGGCTGGTTATCAGGATAGAAAACCCCAGCTAGAATTCTCAGTTTATTTGGTCTTTAACAGTTTTGAAACTATTTCATGTTCATTTTATTGCATTTCATTCTCTTTCCAAAATGCGAAATTCTTTTCTGGCACACCCAGTATTTTGGGAGGCCCGAAGAGATACAAGTAAGTTTGTTTCACATTGGATGTTAGGCTCATTGGGCACAAAACCATTCCAATTCGAAATCCAATCTCCAGTTCACCCATTCTTGTGAAACAGACCTGATTGCCCAAAGTTAGCTCGACATACAAAGTGAAACGAATCTTAGAATTTATGAGTAGAAATTTTTCATGTGTATTTTTCGCAGCTGTACATTTAATTTTAGTTTAGTTACACGTTCTCTATGTTAATGACTGCGGAGCTGTCATGGTCTCCTGCACTCTGTGGTATCTCCTGCACTCCGTGGTATCGCCCTTGTAGTGTAGTAAAGTAGCTGGTACGTAGTGTGTTAAAGGCATTGAGTCCGCATAAATAGCGCGCTCATGAGCAATATGAACTTCTTTTCAATCATAAAACAAAAGTTGTGATTTAATCGCTATTGAAATTAAACCAAAGAAATTCCCGAGGATAATGTAACGATAAAGAAGCCTGTAGTCTTCACTACTAATGACTTTAGCACTATTGTGCGATTACAAAGGGCCATCAGCGGTTTGTCAGCAAATTCAGGACAGCGTTAACGCTCAGCTATTTATATGGATTCAATTCCTTTAAGTAGTTTGTTTCTAAAAATATTTATATTGAATATAAAAATGACAATGTTGATATTGTACTCACTTTGACATGCCAAGGAATGACTCCAGATCCTCTGTCGTATTAGGATGTGGGCTATGAGTACGTTGCGATGCACTGGATCTACTTGACAGTGAGGGGGTAGATTGAGAATGATGAAAATTGCCTGACGACGGTGGCTTATAGTCCCTTGCAGATGATGTGGCTTCAGACCATGATCTTCCCTCAGCTAATGCAATGATCTAACAAAAAAGATTACAGAATTACAACAACAAGCATGAGCAATAGGAGAGACGATGAATGAGTTGAAAGGCTACTTTGGTCCATGAAACTGGTCGATTCGAGTGAACTGTAGCCACTTACCCATCCCTTCATGAGCCACCGGATTTTTGTCGCGCATTTCGGAAAACACTGGCTATGACTTAAGGCATGGTACCGACACACAGCTTCCAAAAGTACGCACTACGTCCTTTGGAATCGAGACTATGGCCTTCATTGGAAATAGAATGCGGCAGCTGTTACCACACGACATAAAAAAACTCCAGCACCCTTCCAATTTTTAAAAAGCAAATAAGGTGCTGGAATGGTGATAAATGCAACTGTATGCTTTGTAAAGTAGCTACATGCACCACAAGTTGTGTTCATAACAGGATAGACCTTGATATATTCATCCTGTAATTGCATATATTTACATTGCATGCATACAGTTGCATATATATATATAAGTACACAAGTAAGTTATCATTATATATAGATTGCAAGCAAAGTTAACTACGTAGTCAAATCACGATGAGAGTATCATCATCATCATCATCATCATTCATCATTTATTTATTTATAGAGTTGGCTAAACGAAACAATAACTAAAATTATAGCTAATAAAGGCCTACTTATTCACATGCTTTACAAATTTTAACCCAATAATAATATATATCTATATTCTCATCAGAGTACTACGGTCTCATCAGGCCTTGTATACTTTAACACCTTTTCTTAAGAATTCTAAGTATGGCCTTCATACCACTAAGAATTCTTTTCAACATATTGAGAATCCTTGAGAACATTACATTTCACTCTCTGGTGAGAGCATAACTTCAAAACAGTGGCGGACACTTTGGGGCGAGGGGGTGCGATGCCCCCCCCCCCCAATGTTGGCTAGAACAAAGATGTTTTGTTCGAAAACAATAGGGGCCTGTATACCAGAAATCTCTCTGTATCTTTGCATCTGCCATCTTCATAATATACAGTATAATATTTCTATAAAATACACTCACTTTATCTCTATATAATGCAGCAGCTTTACTATGGTATTTTTCCTGTATTGACATTCCATCTGTATAATCTGATTGTGATTTGAAAAATGTTTTAGCTTTCCCATTGCCTCCTACCTAAAATGCAAAAGGTGTATAAATAAAGAATTAAAACATAATAGGAACTGTTTAATTAAGTAATATATGTAATTGATTAATATATAATGTTTAATGTTTAAAAAGGAGAAAACTACATCACAGCCTTTTCTATTTGAAGGCCTTCTCTACTGTTACTGTAAAAACCCTGTTTAGCCCCAAGGGGAAGTTCATTAGGGAAGACACATTATATATATTCAAAAAAGGATGTTCAAATGTATACAGTTGTGACCAACGCCACTCAATCAAGCATTTAGTAGAACAGTTGAAAGGTTTATTGTAGAGGCCATACAGGAGCTATTCCATTTCTACAAGCATGGGGGAATGAGTCTCTGTTGACTGAAACGTTGTCACCAAGTGAAAGAGCACAGGGAAACAAGATACTCCAGGTAATAAGTCTAGGGTTAGGGGCTTGTCTAATAATTTGGCTAGGAGTGGACAGGAGGGGTTTTTTGGACAGGGCTTAAAAAGAGGGGGCTAAATATTTGGGTGAGGCCACTCTGTATGTCGCACATATTTTAGTTCAGATATGAATAAACATAAAATATAAAACCAATGATGCTGCTTGCCTTCATTTTTTCAACTTCCAGATCTTTCCATTTATCCATGGTTACTGATCTCACAAAACTGTAAAAGAACAGAGAATGTGACCATTTGTATTGCCTAAAGATCTGAGAGATAGTTTGAGCTGTAGTAGAAAACGGATGAATTATAGTTGTTCAATAAAGGCCTTGTGGAGATTAACATGAAAAGAATTTGCAAGGACTCTTGAGAATTCTCATATATACTGATCAGAATTCTTGATAACATAAACATTCTCAATGTTTAAAACAAGAAGTCTTGGAAAAGTAAAGCTTTAAGTTTTTCGCAAAAAATATTGACAGCTAGTGATATTTTTATATCTTTTTATATCTATTCCAGCATTTTGCACCATTTTAGCATACTGATCTCAGAGCATATTGATTGGTATTTTTCCAAGTTAAAAAGATATTGTCCTTGACAGCTTGTTGTTTACTGTAATTCAAAGCACTTGCAAAAAACTACACAAATTCACAAAAAGACATCAAAAAATCATATTTCTCATCAGAAAGTATCATGATGTATTTCCCATAAAATATTAGGAAATTCTAAAGACAGAAGATTCTTCTCATGTTGATATGTACAGGGCCTGTACTGTACTATGTTCAGAAAATTGTTTCTAAGATACAATTAGGTCTTACCTCCACCCCCATACACTGAAATTAAATTGCCCTCTAAAGTCTTGATCATTTCGGGCTATCATACTATCAAATTTTTACAGCAATCATTTCCCATGAATAAATTTGTAAACACAGAGGGGGGTGCATGTGAAGTTCAAAACATAGATGCTTGTCTTATTTTCTGCTTTCTTGCAAGTTTGCCACAAGTTTGTTGAGTTTTGATGGGGTTTTCACAAACTTGCTATTATTTTTTGGGCATTAAGATAGCAACCATTTATTTTTGAGATAAAAAAATACTTGTTCACTTTCTGGGTCTGAGATTCTTCCTGTTATTTTTTGGTTATTAAGTAAAGGTAATTTCTCTTCAAATAAGCCCCCACCTTCAAATAAGCCCCCCTGAATAAGCCTCACCCAAAAATAATTTCTGGACTTCACATGGTTATTTTTCTCAATTATTAAAGTTATTATCAATTCATTGCTCCATTACACCAAATATGACTGTTTTTACTATTTTCGAATCCTTGTCAAATTCATCTCAAAATTCTTACATCTGTCCCTCTTTTTGACTAGTTTTCCAACGAGAGTTGTTGCCATTGTCTTAGATATTGCTAAAAACAACATATCCCAATGTATCTGCTGTTTTAAGCATACTGACCAGCCTCAAGTAAAAGAAGAAAATTGGTCCCAGGACTAATACTGGGGTAATATTTTTGGCTGCTGCTAAATAAGCCCCAACCCCAAAAATTGTTTACAAAATACTTTTTGAGTAGAATCAAAATGTGCACAATTGAGCACTCTTCCAAGGATTTAAAAACTACTCTTCCTGGGTATAAACATGGCAGCCTTAATACCAACCTTAGATGGACTCCAAGTCCCCTATGTTTTCCTGAACAGTCTAAGCATATCCAGATTCCATAAGTAACACTAACCCACTGTGGATTATGACCACCACATTCAAAACAGGTCTGAAAAAGATGAAAGCAACAACTCAGAAGACATGTTAGTCAAAATTCAGGGGATATTTCCTTTCTAAGAAATGTGCATTTTACTCTGGTACAACCTGCCAGAGGACATGGTTAGGTCAACAAATCCAAATTGTTTCAAGAATAGACTGCAAAACAATGGCTGTAACATTCTTTAGGATTTGACATGGGACAATTTTGTAGGAGTTAGCATCCTGCCAGCCATTGAATACTGCAGTACACAAAAAAGATTAGATCATGCAGGGAAGGGTTACACGGTTAGTATGAAACCATACCAATAATTACCATTCCATTTTTGGTACCCCCTCTTTGGATATGCCATTGAATTATACAGGACCGTCGAGGGGGGGTTGGAGGGGGTAAAAGGTCTGGGGCCTGGGCCTCGAAGGGGCCCGTAAAAATATCGTTCGAAAAAAATTAGTTATTGCTGTAAAATCTCCTTACAGCAACTTTTATGGCAATCAGCTACCTGCCTTAAAACATAGACATAAGAAAATAGTTTTCTTATGTGGCTATGTTTAAAAGTTTTTGTGTCCGTACCTTACGAGGTGACTTTGGCAAAGTCACCTCGTAAGAGCGAATATTTTCATTGTTTACCGTAAATACCGCTTCCTTGATAACTTTTTTATGGAATATCTAAGCAATTTTTTCTAAAGTAGTTTTCTTAAAAAGGGTGTTTCCCTCATTCTCCGAGAGTCTGAAGGGCGTGGTCCCAGAAAATTTTCTTGGGGGCTTCGCCCCTAAGCCCCCCTGAAGCCCGATCCTAGGAATCGATCCAGGGCCCGAGCTGGCTCTCGACAGCCCCGGAATTATATCAGTATGTTACTCATCTGGTGGCAAATTATTCCCGTCTAAGGACAGGGTTCCTACTATGTGTTGCTCATCCGTCATATACAAATTTCAGTGCGCTAGCTACAGTCGTAGCTACTTTGGCAAAACATCTCGCCACCTTGCTATGTGCAGCCGCAAGCACCTGAGTATTAACAAACAAGGAAAACCCATTGTAGGAACTTCTTCATCTGTTCAAGATTGTATTAGCAGGATGGGACATGCCAGTTCCCTTGATGATTGTAGCATCATTGCCAAGGCCTCTAAGGAGTTTGATTTACTAATTTTTGAAAGTTTACTAATGGCATGAGATCGGCCATCACTTAATTCCCAACAGTCCTCAATTCTGCTCTGTCTTTTTTAGTTTTCCCTAGGTACTTCTTACTTGGTGTGTCTCTCCCATGACTTATACCATATAAGTGTTTTTGCTTCTTTCTTTATAATTCCGCATTGATTATAAATATCTTGTTTACTCTTAAATTATGGGTTGATGATGAATCATGGACCATTTGAAACGTACTAAAATGATTTAAGTCTTGTTTATTCTTGGCAGCAGTAGGCCATTTAATTCAACCACCTGACTATGTTGAATATTTTTTCTCTTAATGGATATGCCAAATAATGCAAACATGTTTGTCGTTTTGCTTCTCATTCTAAGATTTGTGATGAAGTTGTGCTTCACATCGGACACGTTACTCATCTTCCCTAAAACTTACTCATACCACCCTGAGAGAAATTTACACAACACATACATATTTAATAAGAAACTGTTTTAATACAAAAAATTCAACTTTCAGATCACAAAAATCTCATGAAACTCCACTACTGGGACACATTTATTGAAGAAACTTTCCTTTGCACAAGGGCATCAAAAGCATGTTGTCATTTTATTTTCACTTGTTTCATATTACTCATCAGGAGGTACTTGAGTAATGTTTACCTGTTGGGCTGGCCTTAAAAAACTCACTTTTGAAATGTCCGTGAGGGCACATATTAAAGTAAACAAGGAGATTGTTATGGACCTTGTAAGAAACTTGCAAGGCACTCTGAGCTCTCAAAATCTGATGATTTTATTAAACTTGGAGTACTGGATTCCAGTCTGCAAAGTATGGCACTTTTTGACAAGATCTCCAAAGTTCAAGGATAAATTTCTTTGTTCTCTATCTCTTTGTCTTCACATATTTTTTATAAGAAATTAAAAATTTGGGCCAGTACTGAAAGTTTCTCAAATTATCAGATTTTCAGTACTCAGAGGTTCTTACAAATTTCTTAGAGGTTCCATAACAATCTTCGTACGTGTGCCCTTGAGAACATTTCAAAACAAGGTTTTTTAAACCTGTCCAATGTTTAGACATTACTCAAGTACCTTACAAGTAATATGATACAGGAAATAAATGAAAGTGAAGTAAAAATATGTGAAAGATTTCCTTTATCAAAATAAATAGTTTCTTAACTTTTATTTTCCCAGTACTGGAGTTTCTTAATTTTTTGGGGATCTGAGAGTTGAGTTCCTTATGGGCAGTTTCTTACAAAAAAAATATGTGTAGCCTGTTGAAATCTCTATTGAAATCTATGGTGTGCGAGTGCCATACTCTGCACACAGGACTGGGTCAAATTCTTTGTTTCTTACCAAAAGATATGGGCAATAATTTGCTTACTAAAAATGGAGAAGGAATAAACGGTTGAAATCTGTGCACAAAAGGCCTTTGGTACGAGTCCAAAGTACCCAGTCTAGCAGTGATAGAAGCTCTGGTGAACAGTAATCATTTATCATTTCAGAAATAAAGTCAATTTGAACTATTTGAATTCCTGACCTTGAATAGACAAATCGTACTTTATTCGTTTCCATTTGCATTAACCAAGATTTCAATACCTCATACTTCTGTTATGTTTTATCTTGTCGTTTACGCGTGTTTTATCAGCTGATTCGTATGGTCTTTCTCCCACACAAATGAAGATTCCCACAACACAGCAGGGGATAAAAAAATTAATCATCAATTTTCCATCCGCAAACTCTACTACTAGAGAGACTTTTAACTTAATTGTGCGAAGAAAGTCCAGTTCAACTGTAACAGAACTGATCTTATATATCTTAAGTTCTCATAGAAGAACGTTACGTATTAATGGCCAAAGGCACTGCGAACTCAGAGAGGTCAAAAACATCTCATAAATCTAGGCCCAAAAGTGGCCTAAATCACAGCGCTGCTCACACTTACGCTATTTCCATCTTTAACTTTGAGTTCCTTCAAAACCCTGCGTGTTCTTGGACTCGCCATGGCTTACTTTATTAAATTCGCAGTCTTTCTTTCTTCTTCTATGTTATTTTCATTGATTTTGACAGATTATTCTCAGTGGTCATTCGCAATTTGATTCAAGTACCGGTAACATCGAAATTTTTTCCAATGAGCATGCGCAGCTGCTGATCTGATAACCTCAGGGAACTGACGTGGTCGTACATGACGTCATTTGTTTGCGTTTTTCGGGTTGTGCTTTTTAGGTTGTTTGTGTTTTTGGTTCTAGGCAGAGTAAAAGCCATTTCAGTTCAGTTTGGTTTGAGTCATATTTCTATGGTTTGACTTTCAGTTTCATTCACCAGCAATCAATCTTTAATACAATTCAGCTAAGATACTCTACAACCAAAATGCGTAGCTAACAGTAACAGAGTATTGAAAAAAATGAAAACATTCTTTCATCATTTGATTCAAACAAGACTCCATTCACAAGAGCTACTTGCGAAAGCAGGCTATTTAGAAAAAATAATTTCTGCTGCAAGAAGCCTCAGATTTCTCTGCACTCCTCGGATTTCTCTGATTTCTTGACTGGGCCTTGGAACGCACTGGCAAGGACGTAGGAAGCATCTCAAACTTTGGGGGGCACAACACTTCAAGGACATTTTTTTCATTAAGCTAAAGGGGCATTCCTTGAAAATGAAGAAGGCACTTCATTGTTTATTTCAAAATCTTGGGGGCACGTGCCCCCAGTGCCCCCCCCCCAGTTCCCTGTGTCTCAGCGCACTGGAGTCATTGCAAGTTTATCAGGTGAAAAACTGTTTCAGCCTCTCATATGAAGCAAATCTACGTACATGAAAGCTTCAGATAAAAGTAGCCGTCCGTGCAAATTTAATAGGCCGTGGCTAGTGCCAAAATGAGACAACTCTTAACACTGTTAAGACCAGCTTCCAGTCAGTGGAATTTTCAGAGCGGGCGGACTCTCTATTGTATGCGAGAAGAAATGTCGCCCTGTAATTGAATAGAAAATTAGGGTTAAATGACTTTTTATTGTGTAAAGTTCCGCCCGCTCGGGAAATTCTATTGACTGGAAATTAGGCTTCATGAACGATTTTTATGAACACTTTCTACTTTAGCAGAAGCCCTCCGCAGGAGCTAGAAATGTTGAAGATCGAGCGAAGCGAGTGCTTTACCTTATGGTTTTAGCATGAGTGTTTAGACGCCGCAGCGCAGTTGTGCTGGATTGCTGCAGCTTTGTTCTCTTCCAAAGGAATTTACTACCATGGAGGAGCAAGCAGAGCACCTCCTCTGCAGAAATAAATTCATTTTCCTCCGCAGCAGCAGCACATATACTGGAACTTGCAACAGGGATATTTTGAAGACCCAAATGAATTCATAATAAGCAAAAACAAAAGATTATCTCTATCAAAATAAATACTTCTAACGCCATAGAAAGTAGCAACTAAAAGGCACTTTAGTTGCTACCATAGTTGCTACTTTTTATGGCGTTAGAAGTATTTTTTCGATTGAGATAATCAGTTTTTTTTGTTATTTATACGTCGCCACACACTTCACCGTTATTTGAATCCATAGTCAGCACGAGTGCAGTGGTTGCCGACAGGGCCGTCGAGAGCCAGCTCTGGCCCTGGACCGATTCATAGGATCGGGCTTCAGAGGGAATTGGGAGCGAAGTCCCCAAGAAAATTTTATGGGACCACGCCCTTCAGACTCTCGGAGAATGAGGGAAACGCCCTTTTTAAGAAAGCTACTTTAGAAGAAATTGTTTAGATATTCCATGAAAAAGTTATCAAGGAAGTGGTATTTACGGTAAACAATGAAACGATTCTCTCTTACCAAGTGACTTTGTCAAAGTCACCTCGCAAGGTACGGACACAAAAACTTTAAAACACAGCCACATAAGAAAACTATTTCCTTCTGTCTATGTTTTAAGGCAGGTAGCTAGATTGCAATAAGTAAGTTTTGTCGAATGATATTTTTGCGGGCCCCTTCGAGGCCCGGGCCCCGGACCTTTTACCCCTCCAACCCCCCCTCTCAACGGTCCTGGTTGCCAATGTAGACTTGTACGAATAAAACGACAAATTTGTATCCATGTATAGAGCATCAGTTCTTCCATAAACATCGCATTCTGCCACGTTCTTTACACACCAAGGTTACGAGTCTACAGATTTGAAATGTCTTAATCTTTAAGTCACATAAATGGATATGAAACTTGGTTTCGTGACATTAAAGGGGCTCCGTCGTCAAAATGTAAACAAAACGATGATTTTTGCAGTTTTTTGAAAGGTGATATCACACAGGATTTTCGTATTTTTTTCAAAATGAAAGTTGATGTTTGGGCATTAATCATTGTACTTCACTAAGGAACAAACCAAACATTCATATCTTCTACGATTGCTCGGATATAAGTGGATTTTTAACGGTCGCTTTATGGTGGTTTGGTTGCAGCCACCAAACAAACTGCAGATAATCCCCGACACGTGCGAGTTTACGGATTTGTTTACTGTTTGACGACGGAGCCCCTTTAATGTGACAGATGGTATTTGTTTGATATCATTTGAAATGTCATGATTTAGAATTTTGAATTATGATTTTAATTGAGGATGTAAACAATTAATCAATGCATGTTGAGCAAGTAGGAAGTAAACAATTAATTAGGGAATTTTCAGAGAGGAATTTTCAAATTCATCGATTTGGATTAGTTTGCGTGTGCATATGAAATGTAGGTAGTAAGCTAGATGCAAATAATCGATATAAAATAAGTGGACAAACAAAGAGCTTTGGTAATTGTTTACGTCAAAGTTGATCATACCTTAATTACTTTAAGGGAAGAAACTTTCGCGGGAGGAATTTTTCGCGAGTTGGAAATAACTCGGAATATTTTTAATTAACTTTCACGAATCGACCAAAACAGGAAATTTCGCTGGAATAAACTTTTGCGAATGAGGTTTCTTATCAAATCTATATATATTATCTCGAGTTGTTTCCGGACTCTTCAACGACTCTTCCGAAGAAAGGGTTGTTGTTAAAGAAAAGGAATATCAAAATCTGAATATTACATAAATATTTGTTTCTATATCTAAGAAAATTTCGAAGGAATGAACTCTCGAGCATTTCTGCCAAAAGCACGAAAAACGCGAATTTTTTCTTCTCGCGAAAGTTTCTTCAGTTAAAATAGCATAGGCATCAAATCTTTTCAAATTTTTTAAATTTTTTGTGTATGCCGACAAATTGTTATTGGAATGGATCAAAGGAAACTGTAGGAATTTTTTCACAATCCGAAAGAGAGCATTTTATGATATTATCATTTTTAGATAGACTCAAACAAGGTCTCAAATGCTGAGTTGAAGCCTGACCTGTGCAGCTCCGTAAAAACTAAGGTAATGGAAGCTACTGCTCCTCCACAGCAGCAACTCAATCGGGGTACAACTTTTTCGGACAGCTTTCCAAAAGCTTTCCAAAGCACTATTTCTCTTCTTTCAGAGCACGCTATTTGCATATGTTAAACACAATCACGTTTGAAATCATGGAAGATTACAAGACTGAGTGCAGCAGACAACGGTTGCTTTGAGGATTTGGAATAACAGCATCTCGGACTTAAATTCCAACTGTTGCTTACGTAGATAAGGAATCATGACAAAACAAGTATCAGAAATATTCGGAAACTTAGGTCGTGATTTTCGCCTGTTTTGGAGGTTCTTGTGCAGAGACTTTCCCAAGAAAATCGCTAATGTTTTTAAAACGGAGTGCCTGATGTCCAGTCAGATGAATTTCAACCTTGATTTTACCATGTTCACCTTGAAAGCATTTATCTATAAGGCTAACTTTCCATTTTCTCAGTTCCGTTCAATTCAGTTCAGTTCAGTTCAGTTCAGTTCAGTTCAGTTCAGTTCAGTTCAGTTCAGTTCAGTTCAGTTCAGTTCAGTTCAGTTCAGTTCAGTTCAGTTCAGTTCAGTTCAGTTCAGTTCAGTTCAGTTCATATAATTTTAAAATTCCACTACATACAATAACATTTTAACTAAGCAAATACACTAAATACAACAATATTAGAAAATTAAACCAACATAATTAACCACTAAATACAATGATAATTAACTAAAGAATACAAATTACGGGAATTGTATGTAGGGGAATTTCCTAAGGAGGAGCTCTCTCAGTAGCTAAGCTAATCGAGGAGAGAGCACCCCCTGTGTTAAGAATGATTAAAGAACTTGACAAATTGGTATTTCTATTTTCAAATGTCTCCTTTCAAATCACTGCACTCTGTTTTCGGATGATCTTGAACTGTTTCCATTACTCCTTTTCGCGAGGAAGGCCTGGCATGAAAAAGGAGGTATTTCCATAACTCCATTTTCATTCGTTTTCATTTCCTTTGTTCAGACATTTCTTTTCCTTTGCTTTTTGGCGCCAGGTCAGTTGTTGTTGTTGTAACGTTTTTTGAATCACTCTGTTTTCGGTGTTTCCATTCAAAACAGTGATATGATTTATCATGTGACAACTACGCAAGGCTGTGATTGGTTTATTCTCCAAAACAACGCTAAAATATAGGTCGGGACCTTGTTTTGCCCGTTGCTTTGCATCTGATAATTTTGTTATGGAATCATCTCTCAGGACCAAAGCGCTGTAGCAGCGTTGTATGTAAAACGAAATGCGGTCACATACAGCGTAGTTAACCCGTTGTTTTGAAGGGATACAATGAGGTAAAAACGTCTAGTGTGACCGCAGCCAATGCATTTTCAACCGTTTTATAATCACGCCACTTTGAACAACATTTTCAAATTACTCCGTCAATCGTTTTATTTGGAAACGCAAGGCCAAAACGGAGACATTTCACTCCGTTTTCATACAGTAAAACCCGCGTATAAGAACCTGAAATCTTGAAATTGTCTAAGTTTCAATCGTTTTATAAAAACCAATCCATTTTATTCATTTTTCAAGAATCCAGGCTGACTTGCCAAATTGTAGGTTATTATGCTCGGGTTTTTACTGTAGGAAAACGGAGGAATGGAAACTTAGTCTAACTCAGAAAATTTATCATTGCTTAGAAAAAAATTATTTTCTTAGCAGTAGTAAAGATCAAAACAAAGAAATAAAGAATGTAATAAGATGAAATTAATTCAATTTTGATGGTAGAAATAACAAGGGCAGATTTTGTAATACAATAGCACGAGTTGCTTTTGTTGACACCTCAATTCAAAGCGATTAGCGATCACAGACAAAGGAAATTCTATAAACCAGTAATTCAAAACAAACAAAGCCGCAAAATTTTCTCTGAAACCCAGGTAGCTAGCTCGCTCGCTGTGCATTCCAGAAATTATTTTTAAGGGCAAACATGAGCATAGATCGAAAGAAGAAGGATATATCTACACATCTGCCGTGGGCATTTTATTTCTTTGGTCCAGAAGCTGAGCAGTAAATGTTTTGATAACACCCAAAAAAATAAGAAAATTGAATCGCCTCCCGAACGGTGTTTGAAGCAACCAAATAAAATGCCCGCGGCAGATGTGTAGATGCATCCTTCTTCTTTCGATCTATGCTCATGTTTGCCCTTAAAAACAGTTTCTGGAATGCACAACAAGCGAGCTAGCTACCTGGGTTTCAAAGAAACTTTTGCGGCTTTGTTTGTTTTGAATTGCTGGTTGAGAGAATTTCCTTTGTCTGCAATCGCTAATCGCTTTGAACTGTGGTGTCAACAAAAGCAACTCATGCTATTGTATTACAAAATCTGCCTTTGTTGGTAGAAATGAGATTTGAAATCAAACTTGGGAATAGATTTTTTAGACAAACTGATTCCCAGTGGGCTCAAAATAGATATTTCTTCCCTTGCAGTGAATCAATTGCAATTAACAGAGGTCAATTGGACGCCGTTTATGCATTAGATGCAACAAATTTCTGATGAATACGCTTCGGACAAACATTTTCTGACTTTTTATATGGAATTTCGGGCGTTTTCAAGTACATTTCGGACAGACATGGAACATGACCTATTGAGGTTTCAGTGAGTGAGCGAGTAAGTGAAGTGAACTTCGAGTTTGTGTCAGAATGATCACAAGAAAATCCAATGTCCAGTTTCTCATTGTGATGATGATGAAATTTATCCTTTTTTATTAAATTTATAGCTTTTTTTCCAGGTCATGAATTAAATTCGTCTTCAATTCATTGACGAACAGTAAATATTTTGATGAACCTTTTCAAAAAAATCAATTTACAATTTCGAATATCATGTAGGTAATTTCGAGAACTTAAATTCTCTTCCGATTGAATAAAGCATTCGATTCTGTTTAAGTAATCATTCCGAAACACACCCAATTTTTGTATTCTCAAAAGGAAATCGATTTGCAAAATTTTTCCGAAGAATGTTTAGCCGTTTCTTGTAAAGTGCATTTATCTTTTGTTCGAGAAAATTGAAAATTTACCGAATGTTGAGTGATCAATTTACTGAATAAATGAAACAATTACTTTAGTGTTTCGAACTTTGAGGAGATTAGTTTGAAGTTTAGAGAACTCTAGGAAATAGTACTTTCAACAGTACATTTTTTGCTAAATGTATTAGCTCTGTCTGGTTAATAATCTTAGTTTGACTATGTGTAGATCGCGTATGTTAACAAGACTTCGAGATACTTGGTGACCAAAAAGAGTGAGCATTTTTGGAAAATCATCAAAATTTGATATTAGTAATGATCATAAAGACTTCTTTGAGTAAGAAGAGCAAAGTTTGTAATGCAATTGCAACAGTTGCGTTTGATTGACACCCCAATTCAAAGCGATTAGCGACTGCGCAGACAAAAGAAATTCTCTCAACCAGTAATTCATTCAAAACAAACAAAGCCGCAAAAGTTTCCCCGAAGCTAATAAGGCACACTCTCGCCTTGTGCAAGCGAGAGGTGGTTTTAAAAAAAGTTACGTGCTTATACGAAAGAAGAAGGGTAAATCTAAAGTTCTGTCTGGCGGAGTTTGTTTATTTGATTCAGAACTCAGAAGCCGAGCAGGCAGAAGGCATTATAATCCTCGCGCATCCAAGGCTTAAATGAAACGATTACAAGACAGCTCTTGAATAAAATAAACAAAAAACACACTGAATTACTCACTCACTCATTCTGAACTCATCAACTCTACCAACCTACTCAGTTAATCATTCATTGACTCACTGACAAACTCACAGTCGTTTTCCAACACACTGATTTACTCACTCACACTCTTAACTGACCAACTCGACTCGACCCACTTATTCGCTTAATCGCTCACTGACACGCTGATTTACTAACCTCATTCATTCGGCCGCTCTACAACACACTGAATTACCCACTCACTCATTCTGAACTCATCAACTCTACCAACTTATCAGTTAATCATTCATTGACTCACTGACTCACTCACGTCACTCGTTCAGCCACTCCCCAACACTCCCCAACACACTGAATTACCCACTCACTCATTCTGAACTCATCAACTCGACCCACTCATCAACTCGACCCACTTATTCAGTTAATCACTCACTTACTCACTGACTCACTAATTTAGTCACTACCAAAACACCGACTCGTGCACTCCTTTTCAACTTACCAATTATTTACTCAGTTGATCATTCACTCATTCATTCAATCAGTGAATTTCTTGATGAAAAATTCAAAGAATGTCCGTGAATCTTTCCAGGAGAATTTTCCGTGAAATTTAGTGAATGTCTATGTCTTCAGGAAAAGTCAGTTAACGTTAATGAATCTCGTGAGGAAGTATGAAGAGAAATCTTTTTCAAGCAGGCCAGAGATGAAGTAATAGATTCAGCATAACTGAAAATTGATTTGTTGCGAGACAAATTAACAGTGATGTCTCTTTTGACAGGAAGAGGAAATGTTTCCTCAGGCTTCAAATCAAATAAAAGTTGAGAAATATTTGCATGTCAATTAGCCACTTCACTTACGAGCTGTTGTCAAAACGCACTATATCATACATTAAGTCAAACAAAAACTTGATTTCACCTGCTGCTTAAAAGACGTTCCAATCAAAGGGAAATGTGTGCAAGCAGGACTGCATGTGTCTGTCACTTCATTTGCTCGCATTCAATGAAGCATTAGTTGGAACCGGGGGAACGAGGAGATCGAAGAAGATAAACTTTTATCAATGATAAAGCATAATTTTTGACAAATTCGTACAAAAAACCACGAAACGGGGGTGTTCTTCCGCAGACAGGTACCTGATTGTGTGCTTCCGTCATGTGCAGGCGCGGATGGCCCCCCCAAACTTTAAACATTTCTCTTAAAAACCATTGTCTTAGAGAAAGAAACGAATGAGTTTCAAACACATGTTCTTCCTAAAATAACCATGGCACAGCTACACGATAACTCATCTAACTACAAGCCAGTCTAACAAAACTCGCAAACTAAAGTACGATTCATCAAAAAGAACGAAAAGATGCGATTCCGAAAGAAAATGTCATTCAGTGGATATCGAACTTGAAAATCATTTGTTTCATTCACTTTGTTAAATTGTCGTT
Organism: Aurelia coerulea; assembly: GCA_039566865.1. Classification (NCBI taxonomy): domain Eukaryota; kingdom Metazoa; phylum Cnidaria; class Scyphozoa; order Semaeostomeae; family Ulmaridae; genus Aurelia; species Aurelia coerulea. The sequence goes on from CM076963.1 coordinate 12,617,668, forward strand.
GTTAGTTAGGATCCTCCAGTGAACTTAGTTGTTGACATTTAGTTATGATAGATTTTGCAAAGACTCGTATCTTCTGTTGTGACAGTCATTTCAATTTTACGGTAACACTGTTTAGAATACAAGTAAAGCTTGTAGAAACTTGTTGAGCTATGAGAATTTTTATAACTTACTAGTGACTCCAATTATGGAATTTACAATTGAATATTTATTTCACCTAACATTGAAATGCCACTGAAATGCATCTGATTTGTGAATTTGAGATGTACCTCGTTTTTATGCCAAGTTTATATTTCCATTGAGATGGAGTTTATTTCTGCGATAAACATTCTCAAACTGGTGCTTATGATAAACATTTCATTGGTCCCTCACTTCCCAAGTGATGGCTCGTTAACTTTTGCACAAACATGCCAGTTTGTATTGAGGAGCAGCATGGATTGATGAAGGGCTCACGATGGGCCAAATGATCTAGGATGAAGCAAAAAGGGCGTTTCCCACGATTTCCGAGAGTCTGAAGGCTGTGGTCACGAAACATTTTCCTCCCCATCTTCCTTCAGATGGCCCTCCCCAAAGTCCAATGCTGGATCCACCCCTGGTCATGTGCTTCCGTCAAGAGTACATTTTTTAGCAATTTTGGTCTCGGAGAAGGAGAAGAATCTCAGCCAAGTGCTGCACTGACATCGCAGAATCTCTGCTAAGCGCTGGAATCGCTGAAGTAGAGAAGATCAAATCGAGTCCGCAACCCCTTGCCATGACGCTCAAGTGGCTGGGTCCTACCTGGGATCGAGCATTGTCCGCCAGAATGTTTCGGCTGCAAAGTTAGAGGATTGCACCACAGCACCGGAGAGGTCAAACTTCTGTAATTTTTGCCAAAAAGCAACAAATTTTGGTGATTTTGTCTATATGACGCCATATTTTTTTACTTCTGATTCAGAATTAGTCTAGTCTACGGTGCCACTTTCAACATGCTGGTGATAGCCGTAAATTCCGACCAGAAATTTGGCAAGAAGTCTGAACGAACCAACCATTGCCGGCTAAAACGCACATAAACGGCCTCCCTTAGCTCTAAGGCCTTGATCAAGCCATGAGCAAAATATATACCCCCTTATTGCTGATCCACAAAATTTGTGAGCCACCTTAAGTGTAAATCCACAATGACTTCACAAAATGCAGTCCTTCGGGAAACTACTAGCAAACTTGGCCGCACGGGGGGGGGGGTTCTTCCATAGTAAAGGTACCTGGGGATGTGCCGCGAGCAAGGGTATACTTTTTCGGACTTCTAGTCTAGCCTAGGGTAAACTTTTTTGCAATTTTGTATACAACGGTCTAGCCAAGGGTATCATTTTTGACAATATTGGTCTAGCGAACGGTCATAATATCATATTTGGTACAAATTTGACAATATTCATCCAGGAAATCATCAAAATTGGTCTAGCCAAGTGTACCATTTTCGTAAAAATTGGTCCAGAGAATGGTCAAATTGGTCTAGCCAAGGGTACCATTTGCGTAAAAATTGGTCTAGCCAACGGTACCATTTTGAATATGCTCTTGGCCGCTTAGGCTAACCGATTAATCTGATGGAGACTTTTAAAATCCTGCCATCATCCAGTAGTGTCATACGAAGCTAAGCTAAGAGCCTCGTTTGGCCTTACCTTGATAACCTGCTGTGTTGATTCATTGCCACGGAGCCCTCACTAGCTTCTATGTTTCCTTATACCATTTGATAAGAAGACAATTTACATTAACATTCATCTTCGGAACAGCTACTATTTCAAGCTTCTGCAATTGCAGTGATGTTGCACTGAAGGTAGTAACGGATCTATGTTCAATAACAAATTAGTCTACAAGATCTGGCCGGCATGGTACAGACAGAGTTGTAGATGAGTTGTCATGGGGAAGCCAATAGGCTCAATGTTGTTGTTGTAAATCTATTTTGATTCGATTTAACATTGTAGCTAACAATATATACACATAAATATACGTATATACAAAGTTAACTAATCAAAATCGAATATGTACACGGAAAACAAATTAAATATTTTTATAAATGTTGATTGCACTTGCAAAACTAAATTAAAAAGTTTAATTGCACTGACAGACAGGCACTGACAGGCACTACATTTGCAGGTCGGTCCGTCCCATTGTTTTATTAGACTCTTAAAATAGACTCTCAATAAGCATCGCTCTTGTCGCCTCACTTTGAAATCTCTCGTAAGAAATAAGTTATGTGGAGACAGACTTTGGCATAATTACAATGCACTTCTTTCTAGAACAGTGATCTTTTTAAACTTCTGCAATCGAATTGATTGTATTGAGATAGTTACATATTCATGTTCCATAACAAATTAAAGTTTCTGAAAGGTTTCAACGAAGTTTTCTCACAGTATTGAAAAATACTTGCCAATATGTGCTTCATGGCAAATTAGAGCTCGTAAAAGGTTCGCTTCAGATTTCTCACAGTTACAAAGTACCAACCACGCTTCAAATTGGCAGATTTGTCCACTTGCGAGGTCGAAATGTCAAGAAATTAGTGCAAATGAACTGAAGCCTCGGAAAGGTCATGAATCGCTTAGAAATAATGTACCATACACAAGCCCGCTCTTTAGTATGGAAATAGTTTTAGTTTTAGTTTAGTTTAGTTTAGGACACACTAAATAGAAACCCTTTACTAAAGACAAATTGGTTGTAGTTCTCAAAGGTCAGCAACTGTTCGATAATTGATGGTTGAGTTACACTGCTATAAGTAGCCAGTATGTTGACAAACCAAGTCTGCAAAAAGTTAATTGATAATGAATAGAACTCTTGTGAGTTATTCTCCTGCAGAATATTTCTTCGCATCCATCGCACTTCAGTTTAGAGTGGTTCTATTCGTACTTAAAAAAAGTCATTACAAATTGCTGCACAGTAGAGGTCGATGACCTAGGGACTATTGGATCTAAACAGCCAAGAAGATTAGCAAGCCTGGTTTTCACTAGAGTCATAAGGATCATAAGAATCATAAGAAACATAGTTTTCAGTCTTATGATGCCTATGATCAAGTGAAAACACCAGGAATCATAATTGTAAAATGATCATCACTTGAGTTTATCTCTTAAGCCTGGTTTTCACTAGAGTCATAAGGATCATAAGAATCATAAGAAACATAATTTGCAGATCTTATGATGCTTATGATCAAGTGAAAAAGAAAACACCAGGAATCATAATTGTAAAATGATCATCACTTGAGTTTATCTCTTAAGCCTGGTTTTCACTAGAGTCATAAGGATCATAAGAATCATAAGAAACATAATTTGCAGATCTTATGATGCTTATGATCAAGTGAAAAAGAAAACACCAGGAATCATAATCGTAAAATGATTAGAGTAGCGTCGCCCATTATGGCCGGTGGCCCATTATGGCCGGCTAGCAAGAGAAATTAAATTTCAGGGGACTGACGACTAGTAATAAAATTGCAATTGCACTGAAAATCTTCGCGGACATCTGTTTCATCATGTCTTTACCTTCACTGAGGTTTCAGTTCATTTGCATTGAAACCCGGCGAGATGGTTTCTACACATCTCTGATTTATTCTTTCAAGTATTGCAAATTTCATGATTCTATTTACATTCCTTCCTTATTTTTCGTTCGCTCGGCACCTTGCGGTTTCAAAATTTTCAAATTTGCTTTGATTTTTCAGAAGTCCCGTCTCTTGAGAGGAAATCTACAATGAAACCAAAGCAAAGTGACTTCTGATTCAGATTAAAGGTTATGAAGTCTGAGTGCTGCTAATTGCTATTTTCGTCGCCCATTATGAGGGGGGTGACAGGGGGGGTCTTTGGTACCGGTACCAACTCTTAAGGTACCAGGTTCCACCCCAATTGAAGGTAATGGTACCATCCCGGGTACCGGAGCCTAAACACTTAAGATATTCACCCGGGGGGTAGTTGACTTTCATTAGGACAGGAAATTGCACTTCAAGGAATTTTTTCTCCTGGCTTTAGCATTCTCCCTTTCAAATGATGGCCGGGAGCAGTATACTTCAAAGGGTAAAATTACGCTGGAAAACGATGAAATAACAAGCGGTTCTAAGAAAATGCACCTGGCTTTAGAAACCGGCTTTAGAAAATTTGCCTTCTCTTGATGCCTGGCGTCAGAAAAAAGAGGTGATAACGATACCTGAAAAGGAATGCACATCCCACCAGCAAAATATACAAAATATTCAAAATCGGTCAAGTGTACAATTCAGCGTGGCCCGTTTGGGTAGTTTTGGCGCACCCGGTAGTACAGTCTATCGTCAATTTGAGGAATTCTGAAAAGAGGTCTGATGGAATCCCAAGTTTCAGAAACACCAACAACATCAAACTTGACATTTAGATTAACTAGTTATGAGTGAAGTTCATCAAAGTGACATCGGTGACTCCTACATCGGTTCGTCGTGCAGGGCATCTTGTAACATTGTAACCAGTGGGCCATAGGAAGTAAGCCCTTTTCCTCGCCCAGTAGTGAAGCGAAAGTCCCCGCCCCATTTTTGGCCCACTAGTTTGGGCCCTTTTCGTTCACTTTATTTTATGGTTTTACCCCTTTATTGTTGAGCGCCAAACAGTCCTTTCCAGTAAAATTGAGAGACATAGAAGATCAGCTGTAGATGGACCTTTCTGCTTTAACATTCTAGACGTTGGATAGACAATTTACAGAGGTGTCATCCTTGGGTCTTCCATTTTCTAACACGGACAGGTGTTGTGGTGCAGTGTTGTTGCAGTGGTGCAATGGTGTTGTGGTGCAGACTTTGCAGCCAGAACAATGCCACGTAGGGCCTCAAAACTTTAACGTCATAACAAGGGGTCGAGGATTCGATCAGGTCTTCTCTGCTGCTACAATCCCAACGCTTGGTGCTAAAAACCGCAACGTTGCCTTCACCTCCTAACTACTCAGCTCTGGGCAGCTCTAAATCACAAAATGGGCTGTTCTAAAATCTCAGTTTTGGGATATTTTGCTCGAAAGTCTGCTGTCCTCGGAGAGTTTCCAAAAATAATGCATATAAATTATTGATATACGGAAAAAAATGAGATCTCTCCAGAGCTCTGCAATGCTTCTGTCAGAAAATTTCACATAATGAACTGCATTTGTTTCTCTAGATGCTGACAATACAATGCAATCTTCTCAGATCGCCCAAAAATAGCTCTTTGAATTCTAAAGAATCCTTTAAGAAACTAGCAGATTGCAACATTCTTTTCAACACATTTTAAGCATATCTGAGAAACCAGTAACCATTTTTTGCTCCCTTCGATCGCATAAGAATAATAATAATAATAATATATCAAATGAGGGAATACGAGGCTTACAGCCTATAAAACCCTAGAAGTTGTATTTGTGTTCGCGGTGGAAGCTATCATAACGTTTTTCAAAATGTAATACTGTCGTACAGTTGACAATCTCTTCGGATAACTCATTCCACGATTTTACGATTCTTTGTGAAAAGAAGTTTTGTCTTACGTTCAGGCGATTTCTTTGCTTAAACAGCTTGAGCTCGTGTCCTCTTGTTTTGGTTATGCTTAACTTGAAGAAATTTGTATGGTTCAAGTCGACGATACCTTTCATGATCTTAAAAACCATTATCATGTCTCCTCTCATTCTTCTATATGCAAGAGTTGGGAGATCAAGGGCAATAGGGCGTTCAGTGTAAGTCAAGTTTCTCAGCGATGGCACTAATTTCGTGGCTCTTCTTTGGACGCTTTCTAGCGAACGAATGTCTTTAACGAGGCTTGGGCTCCATACGGCGCCGGCGGATTCTAACAGGGTCTAACTAAAGCTTTGTACAACGTGTTGAAGGTTTCTAGACTTAAATACTTGATCGTTCTTTTTATCGAAGCGAGGACACCGTTCGCTTTTTTTATGCAAGATGCGATTTGTTTTTGAAATTTTAATTTGGTATCAACAATAACTCCTAAGTCTTTTGTCTCTTCAGATTCTTTTATTTCGATTTGACGATTGTCTTTTTGGTCGATAATATAATAAGTACTTGAGTCTATCTCCTCTCTATTCTTAGTGCTTACGTGCAATTTAGAACACTTTTGTGCATTTAGGGGCAACTGCCACTGACTGGACCAGTTTTCGATTCGATTTATGTCATCCTGAACGGGTTGGCTGCTGCCTGAGTTTCTTCGGTACAATTTCAAATCGTCAGCAAATATCTTCACGGAACTATTTTCAATGCAATCTGGTATGTCGTTTATGTAAATAAGGAACAATAAGGGTCCAAGGACGCTACCTTGCGGACCTCCACTTAAAACATTCGTCCAAGAAGATTTAAAACCATTCAGTACTACTCTCTGCTTTCTGTTATGGAGAAAAGCAACGATCCATTGAAGTACGTTTCCTCTAATTCCATACGAATGTAACTTCGAAAGAAGTCGTTGATGGGGTACGGAGTCAAATGCCTTTGCGAAGTCAAAGTATATTACATCGATGCTGTTACCTTCATCAAGGAGAGAAGTCCATTCTTCTAAGGCTTCTAACAACTGTGTTACACAGGAACGTTTTGCTCTGAAACCGTATTGATCATTCGAAAAAAGTTCATTTGTATCAAGGTGTTTCACGATTTCATTCTTGAAAATTCGCTCTAACAGTCGACAAAATATGCTTGTAAGACTGATCGGATGTCGATAAAGTTTTTCATTTTCTATCCAGTGAGCTTCAAATTTATTGGATAATTTATATGAAAGATGTTTAGGCAAATCCTCAAAAAAGATTTATAAATGAAATGAAAAATGGGCAGTTCTAAATTTTCCGTAGGATGATCCCTGAATAGCACATGGCCACGCTGTCTCATGTATTTGTATGATTGTACAATCTTTTTTGCCTCGGGAAATGGGCCCTGGTGGTTAGTTTGGCTCACTAGTCACATTCCTTAAAAGATGCCTTGTCCTCGTGAGACCCATGAGCATAACCAAACCTCACCTAAAGTCCCTAAGCAACTCACTTTTGCACCAATGTCACAGCATGTACTGTTAAAAGCTACACATGTGTTCTATGAATTCCGAAACATCCCATTGAAAAAACTGTTGTTGGTACTGACTCATAGAGGCTTGGTACCGGTACCACTACTTTTGGTACCATGTTCCGCTATCTTTGCAGAATTTGGTACCAGGTACCACCCCTCTGGTACCATGGTACCACTACCCTGTCACCCCCCTCCATTATGCCCATCAGTTTACCAGAGAAGTTTCCAATCGCTTCAAAATATTAAAATGCAACATTTATTAAAAAAAACACCAATTTGGGTTAAAATCTTACTTACTGACTTGGAAAATCGTCGAAACCCAAAAAAACACAGCATTATATTAAGTCTATTTTCTTTTTAGAAACTATGCCAAAGCTCATTCATCCATGCACAAGAGATAAGGCAGGATTTAGAACAACTCGAAGCATGTATTTCAATTGCCAAGACTCGAAGTTTAGGTTAATTCTTATTGATATTTTTGGGTTTAAAGTACCAAATGATAAACAAAGAACAGATATTACAGCTGTTTTTCTTATTAAAACTTTTTACCGGAGAGTAGTGTTCATTGTTTCTCCTGCGGCCATAATGGGCGACGCTAGAAGAAAACGACGTTTTTACCCCCTTCTTTAAAATCTTCTAAAATCAGTATAAAGAGTTTGCGTAAAAAATCAATACTTTGTGATCTTTTTCTCCATTAGTTGGTGATATAATTTGGCTGTTTGGTTTTTCCATTGATTGCTCTTTTTGGATCTAACTCAGATCTTCGCGACGACATGGGCATAATGGGCGACACCACTCTATCACTTGAGTTTATGTTATGTTGATGTTACTGTGAGTTAATGTAATGCTACACTGCATTTTCAAACGGATTTCTTGCTAAACTCACACTACTATCGCAGGATTTTTACTTGCCTACGGGAATTTTCCTCTTCTCAGGCTCCTTGTGGCCTGATCAAACTATTCTAGACCTTGCCTTCTACCATGGCTTATGGCTTCTACTAAGATTTAGAACATGGCCGCCTAGGAGTGGGAAGGGAAGGGTTCTCAAGTTAGCTGCCTAGCGCCACTGAAAAGTAAGGAAATCGAATGTTGACGGCGCCTAAGACAATTGAATTCATAGCTCCATCACAGCAGCAACGCAAATAGAGAGCAATCAGTTTTTTTGCGGCACACTGTAGTCTTGCAAAATGACAAGTTGCGCTTTTCATTAATTGTTGGGGATACGAAACAGGCTAAGTTGTAAGCCTCGAGGAATCCCCCAAAAAGGGCTCCAGAGCTCATGTGCAGTAACGATTTACTTCATTTATGTAATATAAATATACAAATTAGGTCGACCATTGAGACCAAGAGAAGAAGCAAAAGCAGCGATGCGCATGACAACTTTACTTGAGCCCCAACGTTCATTCGCTCTCAACAAAGCTGAAACACAATGAATCAAAACAATAGGGTCAGCACTGCATCTCCCCAACAATTAAGCTGAATGGGCAGTTCCTGAAACAAACGGGTACTTTTTCGTTATCATTTTGAAATCTTGGGGTGCGGCACGTGCCTACGTTTCCTACGTCTGCGAAGTTTTGTGACACATAGCATAGCAACATCTTCTGATCCTCGACCCACTGAAGAATCAAATCTCTTTGGGTCACAAGAAAATTATATATGCTCTTCTCCCTGGCAAAGCATTTATCTAAAGAAATCATCATCGTCACTGACTCATATCTGAGATAAAACGGTGATAAAGCTGGGTGGAATAAGTTGTTTAATCAAAAATACAAACAATAAAATCCAACAACTGCTTTCGATGACGACACAAAATGCACATGGCCTAAAAGATTTTTCAAAACAGTCGACGCTGTATTTATCATTACTGAAAGAACGAATGTTTCAGATTTAGATAGAAAAGGGTCAACCAAGCAACACATGATAAGAATTGAAGATATCAGGGAAAAATTAAAAAGTTTGACCCACAGCTAAAAAGGGCAAAAAAATTGATAATCTTTCAAAAGCCTTGATACTACTTTGAAAGAAAACTACTTTGTGGCCATTGGCCGTAAGTTGTCTGACCCTAACCAAGGAATTAAGGCATACTGGGTGACTCTGAACAGATTGATAAATAAGAAAAAACCATAAATATCCCTCCGTTACTTGAAAATGGAATCTTCGTGACTAATATACAAACAAAAGCAGACATCCTAAATGAGTATTTTGTTCAACAGTGCTCTACTATCTCGAACAGCAGCACTCTTCCGAACTTTCAACCAACGTGCAACGCTCTTCTGCAAACTTTTGGCATAGACAGGGAAAAAGTAAAGAAATTGATTCGTGCACTGGATACCACAAAGGCTCATGGATGCGATGACATATCAATTTCAATGATTAAGATCTGTGATACTTCAATCGTTGAACCACTGTGCTTGATTTTTGAAAAATGCCTTGAAACAGGAATCTACCCCTCCATATGGAAAAAAGCGAACATTATCCCCGTTCATAAAAAGGAGAGCAGGCAGAGCAAAGAGAAGTATTGACCAATCTCCCTATTACCAATTTTGGAAAACAATTCGAAAAAATCATTTTTGTCATCTGTGTGACCATGGGCTAATAACACCACATCAGTCTGCGTTTCGACCTGGTGATTCAACGATAAACAAACTCTTATCCATCACCCATGAAATTTACTGTGCTTTTGAGGAAATTCCTTCCAGAGAAACAAGAGCGGTCTTTCTGGACTTGTCTAAGAACTTTGATAGAGTTTCGCATGAGGGGTTACTTTATCAGCTCAAATGTAATGGTGTATCTGAAGATCTCTTGACCCTAATCCAAAATTTTCGAACTAATCGCCAGCAAAGCGTTGTGCTGAATGGGAAAAGCTCATGATGAGCTACAGTATCTGCAGGGGTTCCACAAGGCTCTGTTTTAGGTCCATTGTTCTTCCTGGCTTACATAAATGACATTGTTCATAACGTTCATTGTGATATTAAGCTTTTTCTGACGACACATCATTCTTCTCCGTTGTTCGGAATGATAGAACAAGCTAAACATGGATCTTGAGAGATTGCGTTTATGGTCCTGGCAATGGAAAATGCACTTCAATGCGGAAAAAACGGAAGAAGTGATATTCTCCACTAAAAGGAATCTACCCTTCCACGATTTCTTAAAACTAGGAAATGAAGACATTGATAGAAAAACGGAGCACAAGCACATCGGAATGATCCTTGTTTCAAAGCCATATCAGGGAGACTTTACTCAAAACTAAGAGGGATAGGAATAATAAGGTACATTTCCAAATACGCATCTAGAAATGTGCTTGATCAAGTTTACAAGCTTTATGTAAGACCCCATCTTGACTACGGTGACATTGTCTATCATAGGCATGACCCCGATATGAGATTAAACGTCACAAAACGACTCGAAGAAGCCCAGTATCATACTGCATTAGCCGTAAGTGGAGCATGGAGAGGTACAAATAGGCAAACACTGTACGATGAACTAGGTCGGGAAGATCTATATCACAGGAGATGGTACAGACGATTGTGTCATTTTTACAATCTACGGAAAACAGGTTCACCTGGGTACCTTTTTACTGAAATACCACCTAAAATGTACGCTGGGTCCCCCTGTCAGGCAGCAGAATGGAATGCTTCTGCTTTGGCTTATCAACTGAGAAACGGGAAGTCCCTGTGTAGAGCAATGCGAAGCTGGCAGACAAAAACATTCGAAATTCGATCGCTCTGTTACCATTCGATGGTGCAAGCCTAGGGAGAAAATGAATTTGACTAGACTTGCATCGAAAAAGTGGCAGATTTTTGCATTTCTAACATTGCAGATGAAGAAAAAAGTATTGGAAAGCATAGTTCGATGATTGAGGAACATTTTCATATGTTGCCTTACGAATTTAGTCTTTGGATGGCGGAGTGCGAGCGAAGACAAAACAGTTTATTGAATTTGGCTTGAAGAAGAGTTTCATTCCTTGTAATTATATTAATGTTCTTCACATCGAGTTCTCGTATTCGAACAATTACTCCCTGCAGAAGTCAACAAAGGAAACACAATGCAGCTGTAGAGAAGTGCAACAAATAAGACACAAAGGTATTACAATTCACCATTTTCAAGTTGTAAACTTATTATTGTTCAATCAACCGCCTGGGCTTCCTGTGACCAAACCAAACCAAACCAAACCAAACCAAACCAAACCAAACCAAACCAAACCAAACCAAACCAAACCAAACCAAACCAAACCAAACCAAACCAAACAAAACAAAACAAAACAAAACAAAACAAAACAAAACCAAACCAAACCAAACCAAACCAAACCAAACCAAACCAAACCAAACCTCCTTTTTGGATATGTTCCGGCTGCAATGCATTATATCTCCCATCACACATTGCAACGCGCGTTGTTTTCGATTTTCAAGATGGCGATTGATGAAACCAGCCAGCGCAGCGTGCATGTGGGCGATGCAAAATGCCCTAATTAGTGAAGAAGAAGAGAGAAAGAGGAAAGTAAGTTTCTTTATCAAATATGCAGCATGCATTGCTATTTTTTGCCATGTTTATCCAAAAAGAGCTTCTGCAGGTATGAGATATGCTTCCACTTGTTGTTTGTTTATTTTTGGGCCTAAATATTTGGACCTAGCTAGCTAGTAGTCTACAGTAGTCTATCTCACCCACCAGTAATATTTCACTTCAGCAAAGTACGAGAGTTCTTTGTTTTCGAATTGCTAATTGTTTGCACCATATTACTTGAATTTAGCTTTAAGGAATACTTGAACGCCAATATAGTAAGACAACTCAAACCATTATTCTGATAGTAAGACAGTAACAGAATTATAGAGAAATAGCTAAAGCCCAGGGAGGGGGGGGGGTACTCAGATATATTTAGGATAGAGCTGCTCAGGCTGGGGTACAACGCATCGACCCAAAAAAAATTTCTAGCATGAGAATAGACCCAAAAAATAATTTTTCTCGCAATACATACCCAAAAGCTATGAAATCAGTAATCTTAAATCTATAATAAGTGCCCTAACTGATTATATTTCTCCATATTGTATTTAGACATTCGAGTTTTGTTATTCTAGTAATGTTACTTGGTTTTGCTTTCATTTGTAAATTATTTTTTCCCCTATTTGTTACTTTTTCCCATATTTGAGACCCAAAAAAGGCTGGGGTACAACGCATCAACCCAAAAACAAATTTCTAGGATGAGAATAGACCCAAAAAAATAATTTTACTCGCAATACATACCCAAAAGCTATGAAATCAGTAATCTTAAATCTATAATAAGTGCCCTAACTGATTAGATTTCTCCTTATTGTATTTGGACATTCGAGTTCTTTTATTTTAGTAATGTTACTGGATTTTGTTTTCACTTGTAAATTATTTTTCCCCAATTTGTTACTTTTTCACATATTTGAGACCCAAAAAAGTAACCTGAGCACCCCTATCGTAAATATACCAGAGTACCCCCCCCCCTGGGGAGCTAAAGTTCCTATGAAGTCATTCAATTCAAAGAATGAAGTCACTAAATTTTACACCAGCCTTTTTAATGCTAAAATTCATACGAATGCCTGCGAATTCATAAGAGCCCCCTGCAAATTTTCATGAAATATCATGAATCCAAAAGCGAATTCTCGTCAAGTCGGGGGTTTTAAGTTACGATGGGACTGTATTGTATAACTTCAAATTCAAAGCCATTTCAATAAACCGCTTGTCCTGCTTGCATCATTCTTGTTTTCAACTTTTCAGTTTTATCAAATTTTGTAATCCAACTGCTTGCTAGCAGCATAAAGCAGCATATGCTGCTTGCATCTTGAAAATAAGACAAGGCAATTTTCCAACGAAAAATAGACCATGAGCATGCAAGTGCAATATGGTCAAATTTAATCAACTATATTCTATAAAGGCAATCTGTCCCCTGTTGCTTTATATCTATTTAATGAAACCAGGATTGGAGTGTTTTTCATTGCCAAGAAATGCACTCATCAGTGAATCTCTATCAGTAAACAAGGACAGATTTTGTAATACAATAGCATGAGTTACTTTTGTTGACACCTATATTCAAAGCGATTAGCTATTACAGACAAAGGAAATTCCCTCAACCAGTAATTCAAAACAAACAAAGCCGCAAATTTCTCTGAAAACCAGGTAGATAGCTTGCTCGCTGTGCATTCCAGAAATTGTTTTTAAAAGAGCAAATATGAGCATATAGCGAAAGAAAAAGGATATATCTACACATCTACCTAGGGCATTCTATTTTTTGGTTCAGAAGCTGAGCAGTAAGTGTTTTAATTACACCCAAAAACATGAGAGAATTAAATCGCCTCCCAATCAGCTTTTGAACCAAACAAATTAAGTGCCTGAGGCAAATATGTAGATACATCCTTCTCCTTTCGATCTATCTTCATGATTGCTCTTAAAAACATTTCTGGAATGCACAATGGGCAAGCTAGCTACCTGGGTTTCAGAGAAACCTTCGCGGCTTTGTTTGTTTTGAATTACTGTTTGAGGGAATTTCCTTTGTCTGCGATCGCTAATCGCTTTGAATTGCGGTGTAAATCAAAAGCAACTTGTGCCATTGTTCTTACAAAATCTGTCATTGTTCTATCAGTCAGTATCACTTTGCTTTCTTTGGATAAAACAAAAGCTTTCTATTACAGTTTAGTTGAAAGGCTTAGCTTTCTTTTGAGATACTGCATGATCATTTTAGGCAATGATTACCATCCGAAAAACCAGAATCAGAGAAAATTTCCAACCCCGCATTCCTAATCTTGAGTGAAATAATCGCCAATCGCCATCATTTTCCAGTCAACATTTTATGAACACTCAATGTAGCGATAGCTTTGAAGTCGTCGGGGGAAATGTTTTGTTTGCAAAATGATTGATCTCTGTTCCTCATTCAAATTTCGTGCTCCAAAGCAAATTGTGAATTCAGCTTTTCTCACATCTTCCAAAACATCGACTGGAAAACGAGGGAATATTCCGAGAAATGAATGAATTTTCATGTTTTTGAAATTGTTTTTTCAGGCAGTAAGTATACATTAAAGACATTGAGTCCACATAAATAGCATGCTCATGACCAATATCAACTTCTTTTCAATCATGAAACAAAAGTTGTGATTTAATCGTTATTGAAATAAAACCAAAGAAATTCCCGAGGATAATGCAAGGATTAAGAAGCCTTTGGTCTCCACTGCTAATGACTTTACCACTATTGTGCGATAACAAAGGGCCGTCAGCATTTTTTCAGCAAAATTCAGGATAGCGTTAACGCTCAGCTATTTATATGGACTCAATTCCTTTAAAGTGACCAAGCAAGATGTCAAAAGATAGCTGAGATTTTCATCCTCATGCTGATACCTCGTTTTTATTCATGGCATTTTGCTTTCAGGAAACTCTATGCGATCTAGCTCGTGAAGTTTCTGGGTCACCTGGTACAAAGATATTTGCTGCTTCTACTAACAGTATGTAATACCATACAGTATTCCAAGATTGCACAACGTAAAGGGAACCGACATAGATGCAGCTGGCAGGGCCGACAAGGACAGATTTGGTAAGACTTTTATGAGTTGCCTTTGACTCACACCGCAATTCAAAGCGATTAGCGATCGCAGACAAAGGAAATTCTCTCAACCATTAATTCAAAGCAAACAAAGCCGCAAAAGTTTCTCTGAAACCCAGGTTCCTGGCTTGGTCGTTGTGCATTCCAGAAATCGTTTTAAGAGCAAACACGAGGGGATATATCTACACATCAGCCTCAGCTTCTGAACCAATGAAATAAAAGCCCGAGGTAGATGTGTAAATATATCCTTCTTTTTTCGAAATATGCTCATGTTTGCTCTTCAAAACAATTTCTGGAATGCACAACGAGCGCGCTAGCTACCAGGGTTTCACAGAAACTATTATGGCTTTGTTTGCTTGAATTTATGGTTGAGAGAATTTCCTTCGTCTGCTGTCGCTAATCGCTTTGAATTCAGGTGTCAACAAAAACATCTCATGCTATTGTGTTACAAAATCTTACCCACTTAAAGGTACCTTCTATTGTATTTGATAATTTTGACACCTACCGTTTCATTATGTAGCTAAAGAAACAATGGGTGTGTAGGCGTTTTCTTTAGCCTATTTTATTGCGGTCACTCGATCACTCGATACATATATGTCGTATTCAGATAGGGGTGAAATTTCAAACCGGTTTTGAGTTTCTCATGTAAACGGACCCAAGGCCATCATGAGACCATCATGCCTTGCACTTGTCTTTTAGTTTGTCTGTGTTGTCGCCATTGTCGCCATTTTCATGACAGCAAAGGCCAACCAAGAGATGGCACGTGCAAGGCATAAATTTCATGCCACGAGAAATTTCTGCGATCAAATCTCATGCCGTGAAGTCTCCTGTCGCTTTCTGATTAAATTTAGCCAGAGCTTAGCTAAAAATATAAGGGCCGCCTGTCTTTTTTCCACAGTATACACGGATAGCTATTGGATATTTTCCTCTTTCCTTGGCACCATGTGGAGTTTGAAAGCTGCAGGCAACAATTTGTGCGTAGGTACCCACCTGTAGACCAATAGCGCTCTCTAGTCAAGCTTAGCCACTACTTAGCTAATCAATGACCGCATGTATTTTTTCCATAAATATACACAGATAGCTATTGGCTACGTCCCTCTTTCATCAACGGATGTCAATCTATTTTGGCAAGCATCAGGCAAAGATACACGAGCAAATATTTGTGCTACTCACAGCGGCTTCGAAAGTGCCTGAAACTGATTTTGATAAAAGGCGCAGACTTATGGGTACATCATTAGATTTCAACTTATTTTTAAGCTCTTTTGGCTGTAGTTCGTAATGGGCCCAGGGTCACATCAAGTTTGTCGTGGGTCCTGCCTGCCTGGGCCCAAAACTGATCGGGGCAGCTTTAACTTAACCTTAGAAAATGTCCTTATCGCCTGTTCCTTAGCAGCGTATCATTGAATGGGGGTCCAGGAATGTCAGTAAAGTCTGTACTTTTGGTTTCTTTGGTTCCCCGTGATCCGGATTACGAAAACAACAGCTGTGTAATTTGATACAGATTACATCATCGTTGCGGTCGACCTGCTATTGTTACAGTAAAATATAGCCCGCTACGATGCGCAGGATTTGAGAAAACCGCGAGTTCAAACCACAGCCAATGAGATAAGAGCTCTCACATAACAAAAGTTTTTATACTGTAACAATAGCATGTGATCTTATTCAAATTACACAGCAGTCTTTTCATAATCCAGATCACAGGGAACCAAAGAAACCAAAAATACAAAAACACTCCTGGACCCGCTGTGAAATGGGTACGAGCAACGTTTAGGAACGCCGCCATTTGCACAAAAATGACATAATATAAGATTATGCTACATAAACAAGGATTATGTGCACTTGAACTAGGATTATGTTGCATAAACTATGTTACATAAACATAAGTAAGAACTTAAGCAGGTTTTGGTAGATTTGAAAATCTAGGTTCAGATTCGGCTTCTTATTGTATTAGCAACTTCGAAAGCAACTGGCGAAAGCGCAAATTCAAATCTTGTCATGTGCACAGTACGAATTAAAGGCAGTGTGCCCATATAGATATCAGTTATTTGCACACTCGTTGAAACTGCTGACAGAATGCTGACATGCATGCAGCCTTTGGATGATTTGATTGGTTTACGCTGAGCTGAGTCTGTTTCAAATTGATCACATGAAAAACATTGGATTCTAGACTTTGTAGGAAGTTATCCAATACTCCGATCACATGAGTCACACGAGAACATAGGAAAATATCACATGTTTGCTAAATATCCCCTCGAATGCTACTTACATATGGACATGCTACTTACATATGGACCAGGGACCGCGCAGCGGTTTCAAAGTGGGGGGGGGCCGAGCGGCGAGCGAAGCGAGCGGTATTCAGAACGTCGGAAAACGCCCCTTTCAAAAAAATACTTGCCTCTTTACATCCATATTTATATACAGTTCGGTTCAGAAAAAATTTCAATTACTATGAAAAAGGCATATATCATTATAACCAACGAAATTAACAACGAAAGGGTTTCTTCTCAAAAAACTATTACTACTTAACACCTGTGAAAGCAAACTTTCCAAAGTTGCGATGCTTATTTTCATTTTTAACGAAATCGTCAGGAATTTCCAAGAGGGACATCGTGTCTGCTCGATGTTTATGAAAGTTCAATATCGCTAAATTGTTGAATCTTGCTTGCTTCATGTTTGAACGAAGCCAAATTTTGAAGCGTCTAGCCATTGGAGAAAGATCTCGCAGCAGATGCAGCAGTTGGGTGTTAATGACCATGTTTTACGTTATACTAAATATACCATGGTTGCCCGGTTGACACATAAATTTGTGTTTGAGTTGTTTTTCTTCGTTATCATTGATTTATTTCAATGAAAAAATTGAAAAGCTTGGAAAAAGTGGGAGGAGCTATAACCCCCCCCCCCCCCTAGCCCAATGGCTGCGCGGTCCCTGATATGGACACGTTGCCTTTAACTTTGCTTCTTCTTTTAAAGCAGAAAGGCCGATTTAATTGAGCAATTTTTGGGCATTGAGTCATGTTAAGTAGACTACGTATACCGCAACGTCAATAATCTGCTGACTCATGGTGCTTGAGGGCGCATCTCATTGGCTAGCATGAAATGAAGCAGATCACATGAGACGCATTGTGCAACAGCAGGTCCTTTTAGTTTATCAGGAGTGATAATTGCCGCAATGGCGAAATGGAGCAGCTCGCTCGGGGCCCTTAGTAATTGAGCTTTACAGGGGGTCCTGGGGAAGCAGATAAATCAACAAAAGTTAACCAAATTTCCAAAATCAAAGCTGAATCAAAGCGGTGTCTTTTTCGGCATAAAATTAGAACCTCCATACCGATCGATTAGGGCTCCCCAAGAAAATTTTGAAAATTGAGCTTAAGCATCATACAGAAATGGATTTTTGTCATTGAAATCTGCTAATTGTGTTCATGTTCCCTGAAGGTAACGAGGCATTTTTTGACAAGTTTGCAATTGACAGCAGGTTTTGATATAATAAACTTAAGTACAATTCAATTCACAACGAACTTCAATTCACTAGAAGTATTGGGATTTTTTTTAGAGGGGCTCTAGTGCAAATCAACACGATGTTTCTCCAAAGTTAAATTCGTTCTTTACTGAAATCGTGAGGGCCCCCTTTGGGGCCCCTACAGCTTGAGTGAGGGCCCTTAGGAGTAGCTCTAACCCCAACCACCGTGCGTTACGCCACTAAATTGGTCTTTATCAATTGGGTCACATGATACAAAGCAAAGCTGTAGCAAAGCTGGTCTATTTATCATGACTCAATGCCTTTAACGGCCGGCTACAGTTTGTGACAATCAGAATCTAAAAATTTAAGTTCTAAATGCGTGAAAAAGTTAATGAAAGCTCATTGAAATTTTGTTCGTCAACGCTGGTAGGTCTCTTCTGAAGCGTTTTAATTAGCTTTAAAGGAAATCGTTTATAATTTTCAATCGGCATGACTGAAAGAAAGGCCGGTTGAATTTGATTATTGTTTTGGATACATCATCATCATCAATAATTCATTTACAGAAGGGAAGAATTAAAAAAAGCTAATTTGCAGCTAATTAAGGCCTTCTTTATTATATATCTACAATTTACAATTTAGGAAAAAAATAAGCAATTAAAATGGGCAATTCCAAAATGTGAAGGGTTTTCTTCGTGATTTATTTCTTGCGGAAAAAACTGCCACAGTTTATTTCCAAGGTAAGTTATGGACTCAACTCCAAAGGACGTATAGTTCGTACCTTTGTGGACTTGCTACAAGTCTCGCTTGCGGGAAAAACGAAGGGAGTACCTTTGGGAGTTGAGTGCCATTGCCATGCCTTAGATTGTAGTTAATGTTTTGCTGCACGAAAATGTCATTCATACAGGGCGAGGGTGTTCCAAAAGAACTATGGGTGTTTGCCAAAATTAATCATGGGTAGCTAGACACTGCTGATGTGCTTCTGTGTAAGAGCGCTACAACGCGCGGAGAGATAATTTTCTATGGTTATGAGGAGGAGATAACCAAAGACTTGCGCTGGTTCCTCCGTATTATTAACCCTATTTTAACCGGGTAAAAAAAAAGTGATTTTCTACCGGGGGGGGCGTTTTTCGCCCCCCCTGTTTTTCTCCGCAAGTATAACAGCTATGACAATGAAACTTGCACTGTGTCATAATTGAACAAAGGAGAATCTAAAAATAGCATCAATCAATCAATAGTCACGTGATTGGTTGCTAGGCAACCAAAAACAATGCAAATTTTGAGAAAATCGAGCTATTTGCAGAAAGGGCCCATAATTAGCAAATAGCTTGATAAAATTGGCAAAAAACCATCCAAATACCTGCTTGACACCATTAGTTTGTAGTTTTATATGGTTTCATACGGATATTTGTGGTTTCTAATAAATTAACTAATTAAATAATGAAAATTTGATTCAATGCAAAATTGTTAGCTCAATAATTATGATTTAAAACCATTAATTTCGCACATTATTGGTGAAATCAAGTATCTTCATCGATATTTAAAGTAATTGCATCAGTTTTGCATGAAAAAATTACTCATTCATTAGGAATATGACGTCATAAAGATTGATGACGTCATAGAAATAATAAATTGCTGATGTCAGCAAATATGAATAAATTATATATCAAATGAAAGTACTCATTGAGACAAATCGAATGGTATATATATTATTGAGATTTAGTAACAAAGGAAGAAAATATAGCCGTTTTAAAGAATTTCTTTGTGACCACTCTCCAAATATGGGCATGTGGTGGTCACGTGATCAGACAATAGGTATTGAAATTTCTATTTTCTGATTGCCAACTAAATTTTAGGAAAAGTCAAGGAGTTTCAGCATTGTAAGTAGCATCGTTTGGGAGCTATTAAAAAAAATCCGACAGAGGGGGCGAAAAACGCCCCCCCCCCCCCGGTTAAAATAGGGTTAAATAATGTTTTCCTCCGCAAAAGAACGAAGCTGCGGCAATCAAGCACAACTGCGAAGTCTAACCATCCCCGTCTGACCACCCATGAATGCTACTAGATTTATCAAATGAGTCCTTGTTTTCGCTCCATTCCCCCCGATGACGCTATAACAGTAAATGATAAATTGGAGCAAAATTTTTTTTTTTTATTAATTCATATTTTTACACGATATCCCATCAGTACAAAATTAAACTACAAAAGTTACAAGTTTGTTTTAAATGAAAAGTGAAAAACGAAATTTAAAATTTGGTATTAGCTAGGATTGGATCCAGGCTGAGATCTGATCTTCCTGGGAGTCGTGTTTTAGTTAGGGTTTACTGAGCTCTTTAAATGCGTTTTCAATTTTCTTTTAAACTGATAGAGCGAGGGGATTTCCCTTATTTCGATTGGTATTTCATTCCAAGCTTTAAGCCCGGAAAGGTGGAAACTTTTTTTTGTACACTCAAGTTTAAACTTTGGGATGTCGAGATTTCTATTGTTTCTTGTATTATACCTAGAAATTTCATTCCTCTGACTATACTTGTTCCAGAGGCTCTCAGGGCACTGCTTGTTGACTATTTTGTGTGTCATGATAGATCTGTCAAAATAGATGATTTGATCAACGTTCAGCCCATTATTGATCCAGGGGTCCTTTATTCTAGCATTTTGAATAATGGAGAAGGCCCTGTTCTGTAGACGCTGAAGCGTTTGCAGCTTCGTGTTGGGCACGAATGTCAAACTTACACGAAAACTTACACGAATGTCATCAGTCTATAATTTTACCGGCTGAGTCGACAAAATGTAAATACGTTTGAAACTCTGTAGCTTTCAAATCATCGATCGGGTCACTATAAACTGACAATGCTTGTGCAGCTATGGCCTAATTTAAACATCGTATTTTTGCCGTGTCGAATCGAACTGTATTAAAAACGGCAGAATCTGCCGTATTTAAAAATCTGATTCGTCTTTTTGCCGTGTCAGATTGAAACTAACGTGGTTAAAGCTGTGGCAGATGTGTAGATATATTCTTCTTCTTTCGATCTATGCTCATGTTTTCTCTCAAAAACAATTTCTGTAATGCACAACAAGCGAGCAAGCTACCTGGGTTTCAGGGCAACTTTTGCGGCTTTGTTTGTTTTGAATTATTGGTTGAGAGAATTTCCTTTGTCTGCGATCGTTAATCGCTTTGAATTGCGGTGACAATCAAAAGCAACTCATGCTATTGTCTTACCAAATCTGCCATTAAGTGGTGGATGTGAAGTTCTTTTACGTTTTTCTTTTAATTAAATCGCTGGAAAGAAACTTACGCTATTCGCTCTAAATCTGCCGTGGAAATGCTTGATACCTTTCAAAATGGCGGCATTTATTATATTTGAGTCTGTAACGTCATCAAATTTGTAAATCGTAAACCAGAACAGCTACAGATTTCTGCTTGCCACCATATTTAGACCTTCTAAAACTATGGTTTTCTTGAAGATTGCATCATTTTTCCCCCGTTGACCTAAAATTTACGATGATTCTACTTTCATCAAACTTTTCCTTGAATTCTTTCAAGAATGATTAAAATGCAGCCATTTGAAAATAAGCAAGATATCAGAAAATTTTCACTTCAGATTTAAAGCAAAGTGCCCCAAGTTTCTTTCAAGCTATTCAATTCAAAGACAAATGTAATAGAATTTTACACCTGCATTTCTAAAGATTTGACAGATTTGCGCCCTTTGCCTGTCGGTCTACCGTGTCGCTCAAGCGCTTTCTGTGTATAACGATTTTGGATGTTTTCTATTGTTATGAATCTGGATTGCTACCAACTTTGATCGAGGATTTTAGCGCTTTTTTGCAGGTGTGCATTTTATAAAATCTCTTGCAGCTTGATAAAGATGAGACCGTTTTTTGCAACTACACGTTTTTCTATATATAAGAAACTTGGATCAGCACTTAGTACTAAAAGTCTCTTAATTTCGCATGAAAATTTCGGTGTTTTAGCAGTAAAAGTTTCTTAATTAGTTTCTTATTTTTTGGGCCTAAAATTGCGATATTGTTCGAAGTTGAGCCTTCTTCTCGAGAAAGGGCTTCCATTTTGCATTGACATTGTCATCAAGAAGAAGCCATGCACATCAAGGCAAAAATTTACCAATTTTGCAGTTAAAAGTCAAGAAAAGACGAATGTACCTTTGTTAGAGAGACATAGAATAAGAGAGACATAAAGAAATAAAGTTTTAGAGTTTCTTAACTGCTCTTG
This sequence comes from Aurelia coerulea, assembly GCA_039566865.1. Lineage (NCBI taxonomy): Eukaryota > Metazoa > Cnidaria > Scyphozoa > Semaeostomeae > Ulmaridae > Aurelia > Aurelia coerulea. Next base: position 12,639,872 of record CM076963.1, read on the forward strand.
AGCGTTGTACTAGAGTTTCTTAAATTTCTGGTCATCGTAGTACTAGTTTCTTATAAACCAGTTTCTTATAAAAAAAGCCTGTAATTTTTCCTGGTCTAAGATGGCATGCTAGCTACACAAGCATTATCAGTTCATAGGAATAAAAAAAAGGTTGAGAATTACAGGCCAGGAAATGTATGTAGATTTTTTACTCAACCAGTTTCGAGAAGGACCCGAAGGGAAATTGTGGTCTGTGTGTTGACTGCTCTCTAGCTCTGACTGAACTAACTGACTCTTTGCTCTGCTATCTATCGTTACACCCAAATCTGATTAAGAAAAAGCCAAAGCAAGTGGATGTGTACAGAATGTCACCACGGGAAACGTGACCAGTGGACTGGGGCCAAGACCAGACCCAAGGACGGTGACACCTCTCAACAAATAGAAATTAGAAATTTAAAATGATTCTGTTATTGCATCTAAATAATTGATGAGAGTGTATTTTGGCACACGCCGGCACCTATTAACACCCGGTATATTTTTCGGCCGGCCAGAGTTTTTGACAGTTAGCATTCAAACAAAATACTTTCTTCCTAATTGCGCGATGTAAGTTAAGAAAGAAAATCAAACAAAATTACGACTGGTCATGAATACTCGGCACTTTTCATGCAAAAAGATGGTTTTGTAGTTGGCGGCATAGAAGCTCCCAAGGGGGTGTACTCGAGCGTATGAATGACAGATCGGCTCGTCAACCCGATGCTTTTCATTTATTTCATTCGTCCATTCATTCACCATGATTAGTTTGCCCGGAGGGGGTCTTGTCGAACAATAGTTTTGTGAATTGTTTCTCATTTGTCTAAGTGACCAAAGGGGAGTTGCTCGAGAGCAAATAGTCCCTAAAACACAATAACCTACTAATGTCTTCAAAAATCTTTAAGACCAGTTAGATGTGTTACAAAAATGGCCTGTGCTCCTTTTAGAAATTAGGAAACCCACAAACATATAGCAAATTAAGAGTAGCTAAAGAGCTTAAAAAAAGTTTTCCAGTATTTGCAGTACACGTTTTTTTTTATAAGAAACTTGGATCAGCACTTAGTACTAAAAGTTTCTTAATTTCGCATGAAAATTTTGGTGTTTTAGTAGTAAAAGTTTCTTAATCAGTTTCTTATTCTTTGGGCCTAAAATTGCGGTATTGTTCGAAGTTGAGCCTTCTTCTCGAGAAAGGGCTTCCATTTTGCATTGACATTGTCATCAAGAAGAAGCCATGCACATCAAGGCAAAAATTTACCAATTTTTCTGTTAAAAGTCAAGAAAAGACGAATTTACCTTTGTTAGAGAGACATAGAATAAGAGAGACATAAAGAAATAAAGTTTTAGAGTTTCTTAACTGTTCTTGAGCGTAGTACTAGAGTTTCTTAATTTTTTGGTCATCGTAGTACTAGTTTCGTATAAACCAGTTTCTTATAAAAAAAAACGTGTAGCTCTTAGCTCAAAATATGCAGATAGCTTCAAAGGCGTCTTTCAAGGTGTCCGTCAAAGGTGTCCGTCAAAGGTGTCCGTCAAAGGTGTCCTTCAAAGGTGTCCATCAAAGGTGTCCTTCTAACAGTTACCAGTAGAAATGAAACCGACATGTAAAAATGAAACTTGAAAATCAATTAGATTACACGTATTTTTTATAAGAAACTAAGAATTTGGGCCAGTACTGAAAGTTTCTTAAAGTTATCAGATTGTGAGTACTCAGAGTTTATAAAGATGACGTCATATATAAGTCTGAACTCATACATCTTAAATTTTGCTGATGTCAGCAAAAGACAAAAATTTGTATATCAAATGAAGAAGACTTCAAGACAAACTGATTGGTACCAACTGCATTGAAATCAAATGCGTACGAGGAAAGTTATGCATATTTTATTGATTTTTTTAGAGACCTGTTGCCAAATATGGGCATGTCATAGTCACGTGGTCAATTATATAATAACTATTGTTAATTTGATGCAATATTAAATTCCAGTCTTTTATCATGCTTAGTTTAAGAGTAAGTACAGGAAGTTTGGTTGGGGGGCCTCCGCCCATGTAAAATAGGGTTAAGGTCCCAAATCGTTCCTTCCAGTGGTTTGAATTTTTTGGTTAATCTTTCATCGAGCAATGGAAACCAAGCACTGCATGCAAATTCAAAATGGGGCTGGTTCAGTGCACTTGCTAGTGACCTAGAGAAAAGTCAAGAAATGTTTGCTTTCTATAGAGGAACCTTATCCTGCCATTGATTTTACCCAAGGTCCAGGGACCGCGCAGCGGATTCAAAGTGGGGGGGGGCTGAACGGTGAGCGAAGCGAGCCAAAAATGGGGGCTTTTTAGAACGTTGGAAAGCGCCCTTTTTTCAACAAAAGACTTGCCTCTTTACGTCCATATTTATTTACAGTTTGGTTCAAAAAGATTTCATTTACTATGAACAGAGACATATCGTTACAACCAACAAAATTAACAGCAAAACGTTTCTTCTCATAAAAACTATTACTTCTGAAGTTCTGTGAGAGCAAACGTGCAAAAGTTGGATGACTAGTCTAATTTAACGAAATCGCTAGCAATTTCTAAGAGGGACATCGTGTTTGCTCGTTGCTTATGAAAGCTCAATATCGCTAGATTGTTGAATTTTGCATGCTTCAGATTTGAATGAAGATGTTTAGCCATTGAGAAGGTCTCTCAGCAAATGCAGGAGTTGCGTGTATGAAAATATTGAAAATTCTATATCTGTGAAGGTTTTTAGACCTGTCTTTGAAAAAAGTAGCCCAATGGCTGCGCGGTCCCTGCCAAGGTCCTGGTAGCCATTGATTCAGCAGACAGGCTTTCATCAAGAATACAGCCCAGATAGTACGTCACTGAAGTGTATTGTTTGATGTCACCTCAGATCTTTTGTAGAATAGCTAAAAGGGCGAATTCTGTTTCCTTTTTGCAATGCTTTCAATGTAATTCTGCTTACTTTTAATCATTGAACAGTTAATGCAATTAAGAGACAGCATGTTTCCTTTTACATAGATCCTCTCTTAACGGTTATTCGTTTTCCACCTCGTATTTTCTGTGCCAGAGAGGCTTAAATTTTTGAATTTCCAATAGATACATTCAAAATGTATAAGCATAAATTCCGTTTCCTTCTTGCAATTTTGATCAATTGCACAGTTAATCCAAAAACAAAAGCGCATGTTTCCTTTTGTGCAAATTCGGCCGTTATAGTTTCTCAGCTTTCCTCTGTTGCTCATTTTCCTCCCCGTTTTCCTATTGTTTTCCGTTCCAAAAGTCTAGGTTTGAATTCAAGAGATACTTTCTCAAAATATATCAACGTACTTTTGATTCCTACTTGCAATGCTTTCTATGCAGTTTTGCTTATTTTCGACCATTTCACAGTCAATCCAATAACTGGAGCGCATGTTTCCTCTTATTGCACAGGTTCTCTCTTCACCGTTGCTCATTTTCGCTCTCTGTGTTCCGTTCTGAACAAGTTTAAATTTGCATTTAACAGATACATTCTCAAAATGTATTTACATGATTTCCGCTTCCGAACTTCCATGCCGTCTATCAGCTTTTCGTTCCTCGCCATGCCCGAAGATTTGTTCCGTTTATTTTTAACTATTTCACAGTGAGTAAGTCTGAATACATCAATGCTAGCACGTGTTTCCTTTCGCGAAAGCATTACGTCTGTTTTCTTCGCATTTCATTGATCATTCAGTCGCAGAAATCAGCTATTATACAGGATCCCCCGGAAAGCCGGGCCTTCTTACTCCTGCGAAAAGGCGGAAATTTGCTTGCTAATTGCTTGAACGTGTTTTCAGTGTTCACATGCAGCTCAAAATGATGTCACGTGATTTTTACCGTGTTAATAATGCATGAATCGCAGCGTATTTATAGAGAAGCTAGCTGTAGCTCATTTAAAGAGAGTGAAGTTTGATTGAGAATCAAGTTGGTGTGAAGAATTTCCGAGCTTAATCTCAAAATTCATAAAAAGATATTGAAAAAGATGACGCGAACCATGACAACCTACTGTGTACTCGTCTGTTTCCTCGTTCTAGGCCTATTGGCATCAACTTCACATGCGTTCGGCTCACAGACCAACTTATGGCAAGGAAAAAGATCGGCGGAGGAAGTGAGTTTATAATTCTTTGAACTTGCAGTTTGAGAATTTTAGTCTATTCAAATTTTATGTAAACACCTTTGAAATCTGAGCGATCGGTCAGAGAAGTGAGTGTATGACTTTTTCAATGTGAAGTTCTCAATTTTAGTCTATTCAGGTTTTTTTGTGTAAAAATCTTTCAGAATCTCTAAGATTGGCAATAGAAAAAGCCCAGAAAAAGTGAGTTTATGATTTTTTCAGCCTGTTGTTGAACGATTTAGTTCATTTGGCTTTTTTTGTAAAAGCTTTTGAAATTTTCTAGATCAGGAGAAGAAATGGGCATATCATTTTTTGAACTTGTAGTTCAAATATTTCAGTCTACTTTACTCCAGTTTTTTTGCAAAAGTCTTTCAATTTTGAAAGATCAGCAGAAGAATTTTGAGTGTTATTTTTCAACATGTAGTTAAAATATTTTAGTCTTTTCAGTCTTTTGTAAGAGTCTTTGAAAATTTGAAAGATCAGTAAGAGAATTGAGTATATCATTTTTCGAACTTGGAGCTCAATTTTAGTCTCTGCGGTTTTCATCTAAAGTTATTTTGAAATCTAAACGATTGGCAGAATGAATGAGTTTATGCTTTCTTAAACTTGTAGTGTAAAATTTACTGCATTTAGTTTTTTGGTAAAAATCTTTTAAATTTGAACGATTGGCAGCAGAAATGAGTTCATGATTTGTTGAACTTGCTCAGTTTGAAATTACTTTCCAATGTCAGAGACTTTAACTTCGGAAAGATTCGCAGAAGATCTGAGCTATGAATTTTTGGAAACTGTCTTTCAAAATTTTAGTATGATTCAGTTTTTACATTTACCACCTTAAAATTTCCAACTGCTAAGCTTTTGCTTTGAAACTAACCAAAGTGAGTGAAAAATCCATGATTTCTAAAATAAAACTTCGAAGTATTCAGTTTCTAAATCTCCTTGTTAAAATCTTTAACTGTGGAAAGATTTGCAGAAAAAGGGAGTTCATGATGTTTTGAGCTTAGTTTGAAAATTTTATTCTATTCAATTCTAAAGCTCCCAAATCGAAATTATTAGATTTTATATTGTTTAGCTGTAAATATACTTGACAGTGAGATCGCAGTTTTCGAGCTCGTAGTTCAAGAATGATTTCAACTTTTTTGATGAAAAGTAAGTTAGAAAAATGAATAGAAATAACCGCGAAACGAGTTATTTGATAATTTGTTGAACTTTGTTGAGTCTGTTGCAGCTTTTCAAAAACGATATTAAAACTTGGGATGGAACCAGTTGCCTTTGTACAATTTGTAAATAGACACTGAATTCCATTGATTGCAAATTAGCATGTATTACTTTAGGATTATTGTAAATAGTTGGTGTAAATTTTAGATAAACATATGAATGAATGAATGAATGAATGAACGAACGAATGAATGGATGGATGGATGGATGGATGAATGAATGGATGAATGGATGAATGAATGAATGAACTCGAAATTCAAAAATCTAAACCTCGACATTTTTGCTGAGATACTAATAACACATCGAGTTTAAGATCAATGAAAGAAGCGAGTCTGAATTTTTAAATTGCTAATCATATGATGAAATTTCAGTCTGTTCAGTTTTGAAATCTCCCATGCTTCTTTGAGGAACTTCTCATATCAAAAGTCTGATCAAACTTAACGTTTCTAATGTCAAAAGTTTAACGGAAAAAGTGACTTTATATTTCAAAATTTCTAAAAATAATGTTGCTGAGAAGCTACTGAGAATTAAGAACAGTAATAGACCTATTCTGAAAAAGAGCCTGGGTCGAGCGATATTTTTGTGCATTTTTATACGCAAGGTTCAACTGAGTGGCGTTAGAGCTTCTATCGCTTTGTTCGCATTCGAATATTCTACAAAATCTAGGTACGCAAATATCGTTCGATTCAGATTCTTTTTAGAATAGCTAAAAGGTCAGTTGCTGGAAAAACGGATTAATGCTATGTTCTTTAAATTTCTAATATCAAAATTTCTGTCCGATCAGTTTTACAATTCCCCATCTCCATATTTTCTGTTTAATCAATTTAAGATTTATTGCGTTTTCAAGATTGCTTGTGACATCTGCCACAAGAATTCTTTCATTCTAACGAGAACTCACTTGTAAGGAAACTTCATCATCATCATCATTGTCAGTCATTCAGGCCACTGCAGGCCGACGACCTCCCCAACGTTTCCCAACCTAATCTGTTCCCTGTTCTTCTCATCCAATTGACCCCTGCTGTTTCTGTGATTTCATCTCTCCATCTCTTTGTTGATCTTCCTCTGCTGCGCTTCCTCCTTCCATACGGTGTCCATTCTGTGGATTTCCTTGCCCATCGGTTATCTGCCATCCTTCCTATGTGGCCTGCCCATTCCCACTTCAGTGATTTCGCCTTGGCTAAGATGTTTACAACTCTTGTTTGCTCTCGTACCCATTCGTTTCTCTTCCTTTCTCTTCTCGTGATATTCAGCATTGCTCTTTCCATGCTTCTTTGAGCGACTTGCAATTTTGATGCAAGTTTGTTAGTTAGTGACCACGTAAGGAAACTTAGTAAAAAAACAAATCAAAGTTTCATCCATGATCTGGTGATGATTTCCAAGCTATCCAAATCCAAATCAATACGTGCATTTTTGTAGAAATTTAACCCTTAGATTATTAAAGTATCAGGGAAGCGTTTTTCTTTAGTCAAGGAAATCCACAGCATTTTTGTCTTATTATGAAGGTATGTGAATAGACCTTTTAGCTATTCTACAAAAGAGTCTGGATTCGATAGAGTGGCGTTAGAGCTTCTATCACCATTGTGCACATTCGAAAATTCTACAAAATGCAGCAAAACATCGTTCGATTCTGATTCATTTCAGAATAGCTAAAAGGTCTATTGTCTAAACTGTGGCACTGCGTTTTAAAACATCGATGTGAAATGTTCGTGAGTGCATACAGTGTAAAAATCAAGGATTTGAGAAGACTTGTAAGAAGCCGTAAAGAACATCTGAGTACTCAAATAGCGAAAATCTCAAGAAATTATCAGTAGCGGGTCTATTAACTAAAAATTCTTGATCTATCAAGACAAATACACGTAATCATATACCTTCTAACGTTCGCAATTTTCTGCTCTTGTACGCAAAGGAAAATAAGATATCATTATCAGGGCACTTTTCCGAAGAGAAAGTCTGTTTTCGATAAGCAGGCTGTGATAGGAAACGTACTATATATATATATATAGTATCAGTCGTTCGTACGTGTGGCTATGATTCTTCAAATGTACACGAAGATATTGATCATAAATAAATCATATAACCTTGAATATAAAAATGATAGGAAACAAACGTGATAGGAAACAAATATGATAAAATCCCAGAAGTTGCTGGTTGCGTCTAAGAAATATTTCTTCATGTGAAGAATCTGAAAAATTTTGCTTTGCTTCCAGTCTTCAATACTTCTTCGCGTTGTGTTTATTTCAAAGGCCAAATTATTTTCAGCAATAATTACCTTAATGTTACCGAGTGTCCCAGAAAGAAGTATACAGATTTGGCTCGGCAAAATCTATGTGAATTTAGCTTTAATAAATTGCTAGTTACTCTCAAAATGTTCCTTGATCGTTAACTTGAATATAGCTAAAAAATGTATACAGATTTGGCTGGGCAAAAGCGATGTGAATTTAGCTTTAATCAATTGCTAATTACTCTCAAAATGTTTCTCGATAGTTAACTTGAATATAGCTAAAAAAGTATTTTAAGATTTGGTTTGGCAATAGCAATTTGAATTTTGTTTTAATCAATTGCTAATTACTCTCAAAATGTTCCTCGATAGTTAACTTGAAAATAGATGCCTCATTTGTTGATGTTGCTACTTTGACAGCAGAAATATTAATCTTTTAAGTTCAAATTTGCGTCCACCTGCAAACCAGAGCCTTGGATTTTTGGCCTTAGCAACTTAATGAAGCCCATCGAAATTAAGGAATGAAATTTAAGCAACACTTTAAAAAAACTCAATGGGTGACTTCAAGGTAATAGAATATAGTATGATCTAATATTGTTTAAATCATTGTTCACATTTTCTCAAGCATTCGATTTGCTTGAAGAACTTTTTAGGCCAAAATACCAAAGCTCTGGTTTGAAGGTGGGCGCAAATTTGAGTTCTCTTGATTAATATTTCTGCTCTCAAAGTATCAATGCAAACAATCCAGGTATCTATGTTCAAGTTAACTATCGAGAAGCATTTAGACAGAGATTAGCCAATGATTAAAGCTAAATTAACATCGCTGCATTCAATCAAATCTGCATACTTTTTTGGGACACCCGGTATAAAAAATGATATTCTAAGCTATGGGCTTTAGAAGACATTGTAATTCTAGCCAAGCGTTGTTAATTTTACGATTCAAAATTAAATTTCGATTCATATGTGATCAAAAGATTATTGACTATAGCAAATGATGGAAAATGTTAAGGAATGCGATTTAAAAACACTTCTATCTGCTTAAAGTCTGTGCAATTTTGTAATTTTTTTCAAAGCCACCTAGCTAATAAATTCAAGAATTTCGATAATTGAAAGCTGTTCGTAGGATGATTAACATCCTTAAAGTTAATTCTATCTTTGAGGAAATACCGCAAAAATGAAAGATTCGACGTTAATGGAAGCTTCAAGCTTTAACAAATCTTTGATTTTCAAATGCCGAAACTCTGTTTTGATTCAGTCAATCTCGCATCTAATACTGGGTGTCCCAAAAAATGTAATCCCGTTTGAAAAATTGCCAAGATGCAACTATCAATAAAGTGTTATGCATGTTAGAGCTTTTCAACCCATTCACAGATAAAGCGGAAGACAAAGGTGGGGTTGAGAGTGATTTGGTCGATGGCCTAATGCACACGGTAAGTGATAAAAGGGGCTTGGAGAGATTGGGGTGGGGAGAGGGAGAAATTTTCTATTGCTTCATAATTTCAACAAAATTGTTCAGAATGTCTGACGAAAATGGATAGAATTCAATAGACCCAGAAATTTTTCTTCTCATGATTCGTATTTTATAAACCGCACATGAAACAAATGATCAAGCGATCATTTTCGAAGTTTATAAGCATCGATTTAAGTATTTGTAGGATAAAAATACGATTTTGTATGAAGAATTCTTATTCTTCGTACAGAGTCGTATTTTTAAATGAATTAATGTTTTATCGACACAATAACTTTGTTTTCTATTCATTTATCAAATCTATCTTAAAATTTTCGTTGTCGCAATAAGCAAAATTTGTCTTCGCTTGCTTTAGATTCAGGAAATTTTCATTGAAAGTAATGACATCACGGGCTGTTTTTACGCTAAATTGTCATGCGAAATGCTGTTTTTGTAGAGTACCGTTCATCACAAGTCTTCCTGCGATCTTTCGGTCATCCCACGCCTGACACCATATTTCGTTCAGATTGGGCCGAGAGAAAGAGATATAAACTCCAACGTGAGATTCACTTCATGGGCCTAAGCACCGACATTTACAACTGTGTTTCAATATCAAAACGAGGCTAATCATAATGATGATAAATCATAATCGAAACACTCAATATCGACTCCTTTTTCGGCAAATATTTCTCAACTTTCCTCACTTCAGGAAATTTTTATTGAAGGAAACATTTCTAAACGTTCTTGCTCAATACCCTCCATTCAAATCTATGGTGAACTGTCTCCTTTTCCCATTCCTTTAAATCAAATTTTTTGAAAAACATGAATCAGGACAACTCTTTCATGATAAAATTTGTTATCAAATAATGTTATTTGCTGTGATTTTATTGCTCTGAAGTTAATATTTTCAACTTTTATACCGGAGTTTTGCTTTTTTTAAATATGACCTTCAATTTGGCAAATCTTACATTTTCTGGATTCAGTAATCTTATGTTTGAATACATCAATCTGTTGTTCTTTTGTTCTCGGGATTTTTCATGAATTATATTCTCACATCCGAAAGAATTAAAGGAACTGTAAAAGATTATAGGAAACAAAGAAAACATGTCATACAGTATAATTTCTTAAGCCTGAAGTGGGCTTTCGTGTGTTTAGCTAAGCACATCTAAACCTTGTGGCTCAGACACGCGCCGTAGGAAACGTGGTAGTTGGTGTGTTCATTGATAATGATATTCAAAAGTTACCGTGGTCTTCATTCTTCTCGCCCCCGGTGGGGTACATGACTTGAGGATGGACAGGGGTCTGCCGCCCGGTTTTCAGAAAGCTACCCTCTTCTAATTACCCAAACTTGCTTTTGATACCCACTTTTATGATGAATTTTGGCGGAAAACTGCCCATTTTAACCATTTTTTGCGAATCTCAGCAAAACCCTACCCTTGTTTATGGAAAATCTGCCGAAAAAGGACCCTTGTTTAGATAATTTTGGGCCAAAAAACCCACCCATATGGGCGGCACATACCCGTACCCTAAATATTTTATGTACCCCCCCCCCCCGGGCTCTCGCCGTGTGCCTGCTATTTTACTTGAAATGGTCCTATCGTGCTCGCTGCATCCGCCATTTTGATTTTGTGAACTGGGAGGCTTCCTCTAGCGCTGGGTAATTCGAGGCCAATTTCGCAGCCAATGCATGCCGTTAGTTTTGGCATGTAAACTGAATATTTACAAAAAACCTTGTACATCCCCTTTAAAGATTGCTGACAAACAGGGACTTTCCAGTGGACTAACAAAGTTAAAAAGTCGAAAAGTCGTTGAGAAGAAGACTCTCAAGCTTGTGTTGCTCGATTTTTTTAAGTCTAGTTTCAATTTCAATCAATTTAGACATGCTACACTTACAAGGAGTGTCGTCTACTAAACTAAGCAAATCAAAACTATTTACTGAACAAAACATGAATACAGAACAAATATCTCAAGAAGTATAACAAGAACTATAATGAAGAACAAATAACTAACAAGAAAACTAAAGCTATATTTACGATGGCTACTAATTACAGGATAATTCTATGGTATTAGAGCAGGGATATTTGGGCGTAGTTTAAAGGTATCTCTTACATATTTTGCAACCTCTAAGACTAGTTTCTGGTCTTCGCAAGACAGCAGGCAAATGAACTTCTGTCGACTGTCAAAAGAGTGAAAAGTTTGTATTTCTTTCTCAAACACGAGGAAGAGTTTTACTCGCGAGTATTTCTTGTTTTTCAATTTAGCGCTTGCTAGTTCAAATATTGATAGCTGTGTGAACCAAAATGTTATTTTGCATTGGTAGAGCAAAAGATATTTTCAACATTAGAAGTAATTCCTTATAGAAAGGTGAGTAGGGAAAGTTAAGACGTTTAGCGGGCTGTGGAATAAAAAGTAAGCTGCTGATATTCAAAACTAGATTGTTAATCTATGAATCAAAGGCTAACTTAGATTTGAATATTTTGTTTTATAAAATCACTCGTCTCTTAGATCTAGAAATAAAGAAAAGGCCGGAAATAGAGAAAATGCCGGAAACTGAAGAAACAACAGTGGAACTGAACGATTGCTTTCCCGTGTGAACAGAAACAAAGACCGATACACAATCGTTCCCTTCCCGTGTGGGCAGTCTAATTTTGTGTTCCAGAAACTGGAACGAAGATGGAACGGCACGATTGCGTTCCCGGGTGAACAGAAATAAAGACCGATACACAATTTTTCCCTTCCCGTGTGGGCAGTCTAATTTTGTGTTCCAGAAACTGGAACGAAGATGGAACGGCACGATTGCGTTCCCGGGTGAAACAGATGCAACGAAAATTAAACTAGTTTTGAAATTAACAAAACAAAAAACTCAATGAAGCTTTCGCACGATCAAGTGACTGGAAATGCAGTGTGGAAATGCTGCTTTATCACAGTTCTACATTCTGAAAATAAGATTAGCTGTTATTCAAATCAGAACAACCGTTTTCTGATAATTCAAAGATAAAAAACATTGACTTTTACATCAGTCTCGACGTTGTTTCCTAGTTCCCTTCCACGTGGCATTTAACACAGATTAAAATTGCCTTCCCTCTCGCATTACCATTGCGAAGTTGTCCTCTTTACACACAGTCAAGCTGCAATTTTAATTCATAGCATCTCAATCTTTTACACGCATTTGCAGCGATGCAATCATGATTTTTTTATACATGCAGTAAAGACGTTTATGAAGGAAATTTTGTGCAGGGAAACATTGGTTACAACCAAAGCAAAGGGAAGATACCGGGGGAGCAAAAGACTACCCTGCAACCGTTTACATAGAGACATACAACGAGATAGCAACTAAATTTACGATTTACGATAACATCCTTACTGAACTGTACAGATAACTGATACGAGAACATTGACAAAAAGTAATTTCATTTGTCGGCCATCACTCCTGCGCATAATTTTAGAGTGTGCCTCCAGGAGGAATTAGGCCAATGAGTGATGGCGGGTAGCTGCATCGCTTGCAGTGAGCCTTGAGAGTTTCGATAATACAGAAAGAAGAACAAACACGGTTCTTTCAACATCTAATTGGTGCTAAGTATGCTTTAGTCAACAAAGGACTGGAGGTATGTTATGAAGGGTGTTAATTATTGGACATTAGGCCATAACGGACAAAAGCTAAGCTAAAGTAGGCCAACATTTGATCTTCACGTCGCCCGTGTTTTTTATTGATACCTAGATACAAAGCGATTAATGATTGCAGACAAAGGGAATTCCATGCCCGGTTCGTCAAGTCATAAGCAATAACAAAGGAAGCCGCAAAAGTTGCCCTGAAACCCAAGTAGCTAGCTCGCTTGTTGTGCCTTCCAGAAATAGTTTTTAAGAGAAACATGAGCATAGAGCATGTATCGAAAGAAGAAGGAAATTTCTAAACTTCTGCCGCAGGATTTTATTTGTTCGTTCAGCTTCTGAACCAAGGAAATAAAAGGCCTGAAACATCTGTTTAGATTGTTCCTTCTTCTTTCGATATGTGTCTTCCCATGGAAAGTAGTGGATCCTATTTTAACATTATCTGCCATGCTCGCATGGAAAGTATTGTATCGCAAATCTTCATTTCTGAAGAACTGTGTAGAAGAAACATCAAGAACTGATCGAAGTCTCCCCATCTAATGGCATGACATAATCGAGTTAAATATAAATGAGACGACACACGTGCTAAAAAGGGAATTTGAAATGACTAGGTCAGCTGTACAACTGCAAGTAGGAAGGGCAATATGTTCACTTCACATGATTTAAAGGCCTAACGCGATTTTCAAACATTGCGGCGAACGGTTAGACTATATTTGCCAGAACCAAAAAGACCGATGCTCAATTCAAAGAAGAAGCCTTGATTAGTGATCCTGTTGTTTTGCCACTGGCTGTAGGAAAGTCTGAATTGAAGGTCTTATTTGCATATATGATACATCGATTCTTCCTAGCTTACTTTGGTTCCTGATCTTGCGGTTTTACCAAGTGTTTTAGGCCCTTTTTCAAGCATTTTGCACCGAAGAAATTTTCGCAAAATCGAAGTTACCTATGTTTTCAGTGCTTATAAAAACGTGGGAAACATCATGATAAGAAATTCAAATCATTCAAATCGGGTAACTGCTCTTGGTGGTATAAATTTTTGAAAGCGGGAAATTTGTTCTGGTTCTTGGGAAATCAGCCCGGTCTAACATTTAGATTCTGCAAGCTAAAGTAAGAAGATGATCTGACTTGATCCATTTTCATGAAAGCAGTCAATAGACAAATTCAGCTAACGTTGTTTATACCAACTTCTTGTCAAGTGACTATGCTCTTGGGAAATCAGCTTTTTTGCTTTGCATGGTACGAAGTAGACATATGACTTGTTCGGGATACTGCGAACTCCCCCTTTTGTAAATCACAATGGAAAAGACGATAACTCTGATTGGTTCGCTGATCAATGGAAAGGGTGAAGCGTTTTGGGGCATGCGCGAAATCACAAGAGAAAAATGAAGGATGATGACCCTGCAATCGCTAGTGCGCACATTCCAAAGCGCTTAAACGGGAGTCTAGCTCTTCTTGAGAAAATCCGTAAGACTTTCACTGATAGTATCCCGAACAATGACCTGGAGTCCCTTGTTTCCCAGTGCTCTTTGACTTCAAGATGGCACTTCGGTCAGCAGAGACTCTTAATATTACTCTGAAAAACTTGACCCTATTTAGGCCCAAACTCTGAGCTTCCTAGAGTACCAATCAGATTGCGAGATTTTTGAATTACCATGATGCATTCCATCAACTCAAATCTTATCATTTCTTAATGATTTTTGAATTATAGATGGGTTGCGTTCTTTGTGAATCACCCTGTATAACTCAAATCTAATCTCTCGAAATCTCTTTTTGATGAAAAGCGACTCAAACCAAAATTGCAGCTTGCCTTTGGTGATGAACCTTAATTAGATGTTTGTGTTCTGTGTAAATTTTTTGTTTGATTTATCATTTCAAAGAAAACGAAAGCGCCTTTACCTCACCCAGCAATTAATACTAATCATAAGGTTTTAGACTTGTGTTTAGCTAGGAATATTGGTTGAGATTTGTTGGTTGATTTGATGAGGGTTGTGGAAAATTCAGATAGATCTTCTTGTAATATCAAGATCCGATTTTTGTGATTACAGTAAGAACCCGCAAAATAGAAACCAGTTTTTTCAAAACAGCCTGTTTAGTTTCCTATTAAAAGGTCATTAATCTTGAAACAGGCTGAAAGGTTTCTTATCACATGGTTAAGAAACCTTCAGTTATTTCAACGTAAATCTTTAAAGAAAATCCAGAGCAAACACTATCAAACAGTACTTTCTTTTTACCTAGCATTAGCTCGACATTTACTCAACCTTAGCATACATGCTAAGTATATATATGTAGATTGAGATGCTTTTGATGAAGTCTCTAAAAATGTTTGGCACCTGATTTTAACAAAGATTATTAGAGATGAATTTATTTAGGATCCTCCTGTAAGAAACCTTCCTAAATCAGGCTGAGAAGTTTCTTATATGAGGGCAGCATTTCTCAAAAAAATCAGCCTGAGGTTTCTTATAAAGTGGTTTCTATTTTGCGGGTTCTTACTGTAGAATAATTGGGATGTTTCCTGAAGATAAGAAATTGTGTTGTTAGAGCATGGGCAATAATGCACCGTTAATGTGCTATGATAAAAATTGTATTCTTACTCATTGCGTGTTGTTTCTCTTCTACGGGATTGTGACTTGCGAGTAAAGCTTGATAATGTTGCTATTCCTTCGTTCTTCTCTCGTTGCAAAGAGGATCGAAGCCCGCCATTATTCAAATGCAATTAAAACCGTTGGAGCACCTACGCAGTGATACGCCTCGTTTAAAACTTCCCTTTGAGAAGCCCCCTAAGGGATCTCGGGCTCCGAGTCTCCAGGGCATATTTCTATGGGCTCCGGGCTCCCAAAGGCAAAATTGCCGTGCTCCAGGGCTCCACTGCATACTTTTCAGGGCTCCAGGGCTCCACTTCTTAAAATTAGCGAAAAAATGATTTTGTCAGTTTTAGCAAGCCGCGCAGTGCCAGACTGCACTCGTTGTTCCTTGAGCGAGAAAGTACAGTTTGTGGTTTAAACTGGATTTGCGTAACTAAAGCTGATAACAAGCACGAGTCCCCTAGAAAATATCGGATTGGTTGACTCCAGTGATATGAATTTAGCTTTAACCAATGGCTAATCACTCTCAAAATGTTTCTCGATAGTTACCTTGAACATATACCTCGTTTGTTGGTATTGGTGCCTCTTGAAAGCTCAAATTTGGGTGCACTTGCAAACCAAAGCTTTGGCCTTTTGGCCTAAGCAAATTCTTGAAGCACATCAAAATTAAGAAGTGAAATTAATGAAAAATTAAGAGACTTCCCAATGGGTGACTAGGAAGGGAGGGGGGGGGTGACTTCTGGAAAACAGAATAACACAAGATCCAACATTGTTCAAATTTCATCAAGGCTATCGTTGATTTATACGCTGTGCCTTACAAAATTGCCTAGGCCAAAAGGCTAAAGCTCTGGTTTGGAGGGAGAGGCAAATTTGAGCTTTCAAGATTAACTTGTCTGCTCTCAAAGTACCAATATCAACAAACGAGGTATCTATGTTCAAGTTAACTATCGAGAAACATCTTTAGAGTGATTATACATTGATTGAAGCTAAATTCACAGCGCTGGATTCAATCAAATCCGTATACATTTTTTGGGACACCCGGTACTTTGGGTTATCTTGGTATTGTGCTGAGAGCTTTTGGGGTTATGCATCTTGTGAAAAACGGGAAGACCACCCTATCGATGAAGGCATCTTTCATCTGTCTGAGCCAAAAAGTTCCTTCATACAACTGTAAGAGAAGCTTGAGAGTACTCAAGTTTTCTTGGGCAGCTATGTGGTCCACAAGCAGTGGCGTGGCCACAGGGGGGTATGGGGGGGGGGCAATTGCCCCCCACTTTTGTCGAAAGATGGCCCACGAGATTCCTCTAAAACTGAGGAGAAAATAGCTGGGTATAGGTTGGGTAAGAATTTTCCGATAAATGTCAAATCTTCCATTTTAGCAGTGGCAAGCATGATATTGGGAGATCCATTCTAAGCCAAAGTAAAGGATCTTTCTTCAAAAATTTCCTCATGTTCACAAAACGATCAAGGTTTCCTTGTCGCTAAAGGCAAGCACGATATTGGGAGATGCATTCTAAGCCAAAGTAAAGGGTGTGGCCCCAAAAATTTTCCTGGGGACTTCGCCCCCAGACCCCTTCATTCAAATTCCCCCCCACTTAAATTACCCTGGCCACGCCGCTGTCCACAAGGCACGATGTCTTCTCAATTAGCTCATTTATAACACTATTAAACCATCCATTTTATTTAGCACTGTTAATTATGGAATCAGGGGATGCCTTCTATGCTAAGTTTCCTTATCGCTTATGGCAAGTATGATATTGGGAGATGCATTCTAAGCCAAAGTAAAGGGCGTGGCCCCAAAAACTTTCATGGGGACTTCGCCCCCAGACCCCCTCATTCAAATTCCCCCCACTTAATTTACCCTGGCCACGCCGCTGTCCACAAGGCACGATGTCTTCTCAATTAGCTCATTTATAACACTATTAAACCATCCATTTTATTTAGCACTGTTAATTATGGAATCAGGGGATGCCTTCCACTCTCCATCGCAGAGGCTGTTTTTTGGAAACCGAGCTTTCAACTATATGGCCAGATTTCCAGAAACAATGTCTCAAAGAAACCTGGAAACTTCAAAAATTAATTTCAAAGTTGATGTTGAGATCTACTAACAAGCTCAAATAGTTTCACACCTTATTCATATAGTTTTCGTAATTAAATGTTGTCCGTTTTTTGCTTGCCCTTCACAAATAAAATTGTTTGAGATAAAGGGATCCACATGGAGAAAGCGATGGGCTCCAGTGCTCCACTATGGAAATTGTTTGGGCTCCGGGCTCTATGCTGTCAAAATGATGGGCTCCAGTGCTCCAGGGACCCCCCCTTTGGGGGCCTCCTTTGAGTAACAAGCTCCTTAATATTAACGATCGTCATTTGAAGAAAGTTTAACATGAGACGTATCGCGGCATAGGAGCTTTAACGGATAATGGCGGCATTCGATTCTTGTTGTAAAGAACGAAGGAATAGTAACGTTATCAAGCTTCGCTCGCAATCCCGTGGAAGATAAACAACATACAGTGAGTAGGGCCCCCAACCAAAACAGGGTTAAGAATACAACAAGTCTAGGTTGGGTTCTTGAACATTTTTCTGGGGCCCTGTAAATTAATGTATTTGTAGCCAACCAAAACAGGGTTAAAGCATATTTTGATCAAAGAAAAAAGTGATCAATGAGGAAGTTTTATGATTGGTTTGATAATCGAATTTTGGCGATTTTTCACACTGGAATACTTGTTATTGAGGCACCTGGTATTAATTTCATTGCAGCATTCCGACAACAATGTTTGAACTGTTCGTGGCAAAATTCATGTTCATCGGTGGGAAAATGCCAGACTTTATACCCATTTTAGCTGATCGACAAATGTCGTGTTACAAAGTAATCTATTTAATGTAATTCAGAATTAACTTTGAAATCATCATCTGCGATCAATGTGCAGCTGATGGCCTCAAAATTGATGTTTTCTAAAGGATCGGACCTGACTCCTCGTGGGAACTCACGAAACGGCTTCACCTGAACTCGCTTTAAGCTGCTATATTCAAAAAAACGTTGCTCTGAGCGGGCTTTATGACGCCGATCAGAGCGCAGGATTGGCCACGTTTTCATTGGTAGAACAGCAAGACATTTAAGCCTGGTTCACATTACGTCATCGCAGTTGCTGGAGTCACTGAGGTCGCTTAGAGTTGCTAGGATTGAGCGAATCGAAACCAAGTTTTAATTTTCCTGTCGCACACAAAAATGTTTTGACATAGTACAGTTATAGCAACTGTTTGGGCATTATTTTGAGTGCGAATCATGTTACTTACTTGTTTTGAGATCTTACTGAGTAATTTGGGAGCCCTTTAGACAAAACAAAATTAACTCTACATTGCCGGAATCAAAAATATAAGAAACACATAAGAAACTTTTGGTAGCCAAATGGCCCAAAAATTTAAGAAACTGCCTACCAGCCACGGACCTTAGTTTCTTATAAAAAAATGAGTGTAATCGATACAATATTTAAAGGTAATGGAGGTTGGGTGCTTTCAGAACAGAACAGGTTTCAAATCTTTTACCTCTTACCTCGGTTGTGGACGTCTTTTTGAAAAACAAGTCATTTAGGGGCGTCTGGTTTCAGTTTTCGCACAAACTTGAACTTCAAAAAATTTGCAACTCCGTGAATTCTTGGCGGATTCGAAAGATTATAGCGTCAAAAATTAATCTACAATCTTGGGAACAGGGTTATGTACCCAGGAGCCTGTACCTTTTATCGTTACTTTTTAACATTTAATCAAACGTCGAAAGTTCTTTTTGGGACACCCTGTATGTGTAAGCTAAATTTTCAAGCTGCAACAATTTCCATTACAATTAATTTCCTGTCAGGTGAGACTCAAACTTGACATGATTTCAGTTCGTATAGAATTACATTTGGTCTTCATTGATTGCAGTAACTGAAAACATGAATTCCTTTCACGCTTTATTTCCTGGTACTTTATAAAAGTTCAAAACATTCTTTCAATTTGTATTTAAAGTTTTGATTGAAAATTTCCTAGATCCTTAGATAACACCAAAACACGATTAATTCATTATTGGTCATATGGAAATGAACTTGTAGAAATGTTGAAAGAAATTGAATTTCTTTGACATTTAATTTCCTGTTAGTTGGTAACAGTTCAAAATATTCTTTCAATCCATATTCAAAGTTTCCTCTTAATTGAAAATTTTCATCGGTCATGAGAAAATGAATTTGTAAACATCTTGAAAGAATTTAAATTTCTTTTGCAGTTAATGTCTTGCCAATTATAACAGCTGAAAATATCTGTTCAATTTAAATTAAAATTTCGGCTTCCTTGAAAACCTTTTAAAGGTTTCAGACTTCAATCTGATAAAAATGGAAAGGCGTTTATTACAGATTGTAAGAAATGGAGTTTGATTATTCCATTATCTTTGATTTGATGAATTGGCAAAAATTTGTTTTCAGTAAGTAAGTATACTGAGCGAGCAAAGACCAGAAATGTTTCTTATGCGCGCGCAGAATCGTCATGCATGGCTCCTGAATACGAGGCGAACTGATCACGTGATAATCACAACGATGGAAAGCAGAAATTAAATCAGCTGATGCTGTAGCCAGCAGCGGACGATCGAAATGAAGAACTTACTGAAGTGATTATTTGTAGCTTATTTCACAATTTCCAGCAAAAGATTAATATCAATCAGTTTTAGTTTCAATCCTAGGCCCCTTTCAAACTCGACCAGAAACATCTAGGCCAGTGTGATGGATGATACAGACCAAACTCGAAGAGCCACAACATTGAATGGCATGACAGCGTTGCAATCCAGCATGAAAATTTTTACTCCATTTAACAAAAATAATTAGGTTTTTCTTCTAAATGATCATTGTATTGCATATTTCCTTTCATTTTGTCTGAAGCAGATCAAAAGAGGTTACTAACACAGTTCTAAGTGTATTTCTTGCCAAAATTTGAGCACCAAGCAGAATTCTCATCTTGAAGGGGGGAGGGACGACAATCCCACCCCTTAAATCCCAGCAAATGATTTAGATTTAAAATGTTACAATTGGTTGGTATCAAAAGTATGTCACCCAGCTGAATGGCTCCTAAAAGCAATGACACCCTTTTGTTGTAGAAGTCACAATTTTCTTGTGAGGCACAACATTGTGCCTGTTTGTACAACAATAGGATACCATTGTTTTTAGGAGTCAATACGCTGCAATACAGTACTCCTTCAAACCAGAGATGTAGGAAGCAGTTAGGGAGCAGGGAGAGGGGGGGGGGGCTTGACACTTCAAGGACAAACACCTCCTGAAACAAAGGGACACTTTGCTATCATAATTGCAAAATGTTGGGGGGCATGCGCTCACAGTGCCCCTATGGCTCCTACGCCTCTGCTTCAAACTCATCTGCCTTTTTCATGAAGCACATAGATTTGATGAGCATAATTTACAATAAATGCATCTTGGTAAAAAGTTCCTCCCCTCCTCCCCTCCATCTTGAGCATAATTGTCTATTCTGGACCTTTGCATCAAATGGTAACAGTTTCAACAATTTAAATTTAAAGATCCCACTATTTCATGGTCAGTTGAGGAATTCAAACAAGAAGACACAACAACTATCAGTGTAGTCACAGAAAAATGCTGAAAGACTTTACAGACTACATCACTGACTAATTCAGAATCATTCAAACATTAGGAGCAGGAAAGAATCAATCTGAAATTCCTTATATTTTGTTTACATACTTGCAATATTTACGCAAGCCTAAATGAAGATATGGCAATGCCTCAGGATTTGGTAGAATCCATCCTATTCAAACAGTGTTCAATCTTCTGTGGGAATGCGTTGAAAATCTTGTAAGTTCCAGCCAAAATTTGCATCTTGCAGGAGCTGTATCCAGACCAAGCACATTTGAAGGAATACGTGATTTGATGTAAAGGGTGTAAAGTATCTGAAAAAGAACAAGGGAGAAATTAGAGATTTTTTGTCAAACTGTTCTTTCCACCAAGTGCCAAATTGCAAAAATCAGAGAATGAGAATAGGGCAGAGACGTAGGAACCAGGGGGCACTGGGGGCACGTGCCCCCCCCCAAGATTTTGCAATAAACAAAGAAGTGCCCTATTTATTTTCAGGAAATGCCCTTTCCAGAGTAATGAAAAAAGTGCCCTTGAAGTGTCGTGCCCCTCCAAGTTTGAAATGCTTCCTACGTCCCTGGAACAGGGTGATGGACGTACAGTAATAACTGAAACATCATCGTGGAATTATTGCTAAACTTTGTAAAACAACTGAATATGCTTTCTTGCTAAGCAGCAACCAAACTTGCCATTCGTAGGTCAATCAATCACAAATAAATTCTGGTATTTTGATATCAAAATATGCACTTAAAGCGCTTAACAAGTAAGTCATAAAATGACAACCAAAATTATATTGTTATTGTGCATTGAAGAGGCAAATTGTTCTTGTAAAAACATGATGAAACAAGGTAATAGAGCATCAGAGCACGAGGAGACTCTGAATACAAAAAGGCAGGACTGAAAAACAAAAGGCCATCCACTGACAACAACAGCAAGAATGCTAAGACAATAGAATGGCCTAGGCATGGATGCCGTGGTTGTTCAAATGCTGTTTATAAACTAAAACACGAAAATTAACAATGTTAGCCAATTTTTCGACAAGATCAGGTTTGAGAAATTTGAAGCTGAACATCTCGCCAACACAGTGATGATAGTCTCGTTTTGCGGCAGGGACTAGATTTTGTGCAAATTTCTGTTTTCTGGGGCTACTAAAATGTCCTTCTCTCCCGTCAGAAAATGACCTGCTGCAAGAAATTAAATATTTTTGTGGACAAGCAACGACAGGATGAATGATCGGAATACGATTCATGAAATTATATATCCTAACGAAGCTGGGATAAAAATTTCCATGGCATATTCATTGTTTAGACCTTCCTACAAGCTGCCTGTTTACATGTAAACAAACATGAGATATTTTTCGTCATCGAAAGCAGCCCTAACTTTATGGCAAAAAATGAAACACTTAGCCAATTTTCCAAGAATACTGACCTGTCTCAAAATGATGCTCACATCTTGCAGATAATGTCCACAAACGTTCATCTTGCGGCAGGGACCAGTTTTTCCACAAAATCCTCTTCTCTTTCTTGATTTTTTCTTGCAAAATATCGCCTTCAGCCCAAGGATAAGAAAGGCAAAAAATCCACCTTTATCGAAGTTTTCCAGGGTCGATGATTTTTTCAGCCATATTTGATCCCCTTCTCGACACATTCGGCGTGTTCTCAAACTCAAGCCGCGTCTCAAGAGGCCTGGATCACAATAGATTCCTTCGCAACTGCGTGCAGTCCCCAGAAAATCACCCCTCTCCCACCTTTCTGTTTTGGCGGCTTGCGCAGACGCAAAAGCACTTTGCACAGCGGTCGAAACATTTCTGGTCTTTGCTATACTGAGCGGAAATTTCAGTTACAATTTTGAATCACTTGTTGCCACCATGAATTATTTTGCAGAACATAAATATTTAGGTATGGTAGGTAATTGAATATAATATGATGAAAATTTAAGAAAATTCCAGCTGCATTTTTGAAATAGAAGTTGCAACAATTATTTGACACTGTAGATTACTTTATGTGTCCAAAAACTTTCAGTCTTCTACGATTAAATTGAACTGCAATTTTAGAGAAATTTCAGGTGCAGTTTTTCATAGATCTTGCCATAAATCACCTGTTGACGCTCCAGGTTATTTTGTGTCCAAAATGTTTCAATCTCTTACGATGTAATTAGATTGAAATTTTAAGAAATTTCAGTTGCTGTTTTGAATAGATTTGACCAAAAATCAGCTGTGAAATATTGTACTTGTGTTTCCAAAGTCGCTTGATCTTGTATTGTGATCAAATCAAATGGAATTGTTTTGAAATTTCCGTTGCAGTTTTATGAGACCATGCCAAAAGCTATTTAATAGCGATGTAAATTGTTTTAATTGTCCAAAATCTGTTGGTGTTGTATTGTGATAAAATTACATTTTACAAGAATTACTGCACTCTGGTCGGATTTATGTTTCTATAGATTCTTTACAGAGCTTGCCGGAAAGACTGAAATCCAGGGTTTATTGCAGAACTCACAGTTTCCCAAAGAGTCTTACATATTATAAAGAATGATGAGCAAAATTTTAAATTGGTTTTGAAGATTCGATTTGACAATCCTTTAGGCTTATAGAGTGCGCCAAAAATTGACTTGGCGTCAAATCGTATCTTGATCATTTATGGAATTACAGCGTAATTCC
Source organism: Aurelia coerulea (assembly GCA_039566865.1). NCBI lineage: Eukaryota > Metazoa > Cnidaria > Scyphozoa > Semaeostomeae > Ulmaridae > Aurelia > Aurelia coerulea. The sequence goes on from CM076963.1 coordinate 12,663,328, forward strand.
TTTTACTTTTATTAATACCGGGTGAGTCAAAAAATGCCCGGCGTTTGAAAGGCTACCGCTCCCTGAATATATGAGCAATAATATTTTGTAATATCTAGTTGAATAGCTAACATGCTCAATAACTTTTAGAATTCATTCCGGCTGAAATCGGTCGCTTCGTTAAGATTTTACAAGGGATTTACTGAAAAATATCCCTTCGAGAAACCTTGAAAAACATGCTAAAATCATTAACAAGTTTCCCCAATGTGTTTACCTCACAGCAATGACTTGAGAATGCTTTAGCACGTGCTATCCTCTCGGGGGATTAAAAAGTCTTCCCCCTTGTATGAATAACTTATTCAGGGGGATTCCATTCTCCCAAGAGGACAAAATGCATGAATGCATGCGAGTGTCATTATTGCTAGGAAGGAAAACAAAGGGAAATTCTGCTTGTCGTTTTCCTTCGTTTTAGCAGGTTTTCGAAAGGGGCTTTCTGCAGAAAATTTCTCATATCGAAAGGAAGAAATGGCCGATAAAAGCCGGATAAATTACTGAACCTAATTGGACATATCGGGTATAAAACAAGACGGTTTTCGATATTATTGCTTTGATATTGAGGGAGCAGCATTTGTTCAAACGCCGGGCCTTTTTATCGACTTACCCGGTAGATGATGGATGAATGGAAAATGTTGAAGAAAGTAAGGTCATCGTAAATCCTAAATTGACAACGGAGAAACGAATTACTGTTTGAAAACGATGAAAAATTTGACGGTAGTAAAATTTGAGCTAGCGTTCACAAGATACCATTTTCAAAATGTGCCGGTTAGAGCTCCTTTTTCAAAATCTACCGTTTTCAAAATCTGCTGGCAAAAGTGTGCTGTCTTCGAGTGAACAGGAGTCTTATCCATCACATTTTTCACCGTTTTCAAAATCTGCCGGCAAAAGTGTGCAGTCTTCGTGTGAACAGGAGGCCTATCCATCACATTATTCACAAAATGTGTCGGCATCGTGTGAACGCAGTTAAAGACTGACCTATTGGCTAGATTTTCAAACTTTGATTTCCTTGTTTACCTCTTGTCTTTAACTCACACGGCAAACATGAAATTTCGAACACCCGTCGTTTAAATTTGCTTAATTTTGTTGTCATGTGATGTAAGATATAAGGCTGACACGCTAATTGATTAATATGTGTGATGATGAAGTTTATTTTCAATTTTCTTGATAAACATAAACCAAATATTTGATCTTTAATTGATTCAAAACATATTTTCTTCTTTGCACTTCGTATTTATATACTTTGCCCAGCCTGTTTGATTTGATTTATTGCTGTTTGAAATTCTGCTTCCACTCTATACCCTGGGTACCAGAGCCTTAATAAAAAGTTGGGAGACGAAATATTTTCTTCCCCTAACTTTTTATTAAGGCTCTGGTACCCAGGGTATCCGCTCTAGTGCACATTGCCCAGTGGCTGGAAGGGAAGCATTACCACTTAGAAGGAGACTTTATCAGATCCACTTTCTCTCGGGTAGTTTTTGGTGTATATTTCGAATTTGAGTGTTGATCAGGCCATTTGGGGGGGATTTTCGAGATATGGGGGGGTTTAATTATTTTTTTGGGATGTGTCTTTTGGTTTACTATATACTTCGTTTTTGTAAGCCCAAACACTTTTGAAAACAATCATATCAATGAAACGTAAGGAAAATGAGTTGTTTTGTTACCACATAGGCTAATCCGATTATTTAGGGGAGGGGGGAGGCTCTGGTCAAATTTCCGAGATTGCTTCACTTCCAATTTTCTTTCTGTATTCCTCTAAAATATCAAAATCGTTGCATCAGAGTCCATATTAGCGTCAGAATAGTTTTCGACACCGAAGACTTGATGCCTGCAAACCTTTTAAATGCATATACCTAACCTTTCATATCCTAAGCATATACCCCCCGGGGGGTCTACTTAATACAATGACCACCCGGGGATGTGCCTGCCAATAGGGTGTAATTTTCGGCTGAAAATTCCGGGACAGGATTATACCTTTGGCACCTTTATTCCGGGACTGGTGTGTCCTTTAGAGATACTTTTTCCAGGACAGATCAGACCATCATTTAAAAAGATATTCCAATTCATGAACTTATCAAATTAAAATGTTAGTAGCATTAGCAATTAGCGATATCATTTTCACGAGAACCATCAGTTTCCCCGATCTCACTCCAGGACAGGTAGTTTTCAGAATTTTATTCCAGGACAGGGTCATAAAATTTTGTTCTGGAAGGCACATTCCCGTTCTTTTTCTCCAAGGTAGACCCCCGGGTATACCCCTCGGTATGGGAACGGGAATTCCACGTTTAATTCTGGTCCATGATTTACATGCCATTGACATTTTAATCCTATCTGAAACAAGCAGCAAACAGAATTTTCACATCAAAGTTGGCATATGTATGTATGTATGTATGTATGTATGTATGTATGTATGTATGTATGTATGTATGTATGTATGTATGTATGTATGTATGTATATATGTATGTATGTATGTATGTATGTATGTATGTATGTATGTATGTATGTATGTATGTATGTATGTATGTATGTATGTATGTATCATTTGCCACAATTTATTTACAGTATTTACAAGTTATATAATATAAAAATAGATACAATACAATAGGTATAAAACATGGTTTATAGGACCATACCATGATCGGGAGAGATGATGACAAGTCTTAATAGAAGACATATATGTCATCTTCCTCTTTTTGTATGTTTTGGAAAAAGTTCTCTGGCTTTGGCTGATAGAGAACATTTTAACATTGAACATCTGTCTCGTTATTCACAGCCCACCAAACGTGTCACCTTTTTTTACTCACCCGGGACAAGGAATATTTACTGCAAGAATTGGATGGAATAAAATTTAATAGCCCTAATGCACAGCCAAGAGGCAACCAAGTGCCTTGTAAAAATTATCTAGGTCAGCAAAATTAATCCGTGCCTCATGCAAAATTAATTACTTTGGAGGAGTAAATCTGAAGACGCGAGAGAAATTTAATTAAATAGAAATTACTTTGATTTTAATAACTGAACCGAGATTTAAATCAAAGTTGAAGTTAGCCTTTTGAAGTTGCACAATTGTGATATAGCTATTCTTTAATTAACAGAAACCTAAAGCAGCTGATTTTTGAAATTTTAATTTCCAGTGGGCTTATAACAAACATAACGTCTTCTTTGGAGGTCCTATAATTCTTCACCGCCGCGTAATGAATGCACAAACAGAGACTAGAGTCACTAAGACCATCATAGAATCACCGAAATCGCTCTATTCAGCCGCTGGGGCTTATTTAATTTGGTAGACTCCAAAGGCGAGCTTAAAGGGGCTCCGTCGTCAAACAGTAAGCAAATCCATAAAGTCGCACGTGTCATCAAATATCCATTGTTCATCCATTGTTTTTTTAAGTTTGTTTGGTGGCTTCACCCAAGCCACCAAAAAGTGACTGCTAAAGATCCACTTATATCCGAGCAATCGTAGAAGATAAAAATGTTTGGTTTGTTCCTTAGTGAAGTACAATGATCAATGTCCAAACAGCAACTTTCATTTTGAAAAAAAATCTGAAAATCCTGTGCGATATCACCTTTCAAAAAGCTTTAAAAATCATCGTTTTGTTTACATTTTGCCGACGGAGCCCCTTTAAAAGAGAGCAGGCTTATTCAAAAAATCAAATGACAAGGATATAGATTATTGCGTGTTGGTTCTTTTGCCCCATATTTAACGGAATAAACATGCAGTTTTAGGATTAAAAAACACCGATTCGACACTTTTTTATCCAAAACTGTTTAACCGTATCAAAATTAAACTGTTTATTGAAAAAAATGGAAAACTTTCATAATACCGGGTGTCTCAAAAAAAAGTACTCCCGTTTCAAAATTCACCAAAATTTGATTGCCAATCTTGTTGGCCAATCTTCAATTTTCTTTTTTTGTCAAGTAGACGAAGGACCAAATCGTTTTCCAAGACATAGCTGATCTTGTAATTAGTTTAAGAAAATAGCAAATTTAGTTCTTTTTAAGGACTACCTGATTTTGAATCATACTGCAAAAAAGCATTGATGATTGCCAGATCAATTACTTTGTGCATGTAAAACTTTTAGTTTAGTCATAAATGACAGAAATGAATGCACTATCATTGGAGACTTCCAAAATGAAAGCAAATCTGAAAAATGTGACTCGTAGGCAAGACTGAGTATTTTCGCTTTAAAACTATTGCTCAAAATAGCGTTTTTCAACGTGTAATTGTTCTACTTTGCTACGCCAAAAACAGACATTTTATCATCTGTGAATATTTTTGGGTCTTTGACAAAGCAATCAAAAAAAATTTTGTGAAAGGTTTGATGATCAGTTATTGGTGATTTTGTAAACAGGAGTACTTTTTGGGACACCCGGTATAACCTCTGGAATTTAATATAAGGGAGGTTTGATAGAGATGGGGGTAAATAGAGCTTATACGGTAGATAGAGGACAGACAATACCAGCTGTCCCAAAATGTACTCCAGTTTCAAAAATCACCAACATTTGATGACAAGTCCGATCTTTTAAATTTCCTTTTTTTCGCAAGTAGATCCATGGGCAATAATTCACCGTTGATGTGGCCTATATTATGATCAAAATTGTATTTTTACTCACTGTGTTGTTTCTCTTCCACGGGATTGCGAGTAAATCTTGATAATGGTGCTATTCCTTCGTTCTTCGACCTGGGGAGTACATGACTTGTGGATGAACGGGGGTCTGCCGTCCGGTTTTCAGAAAGCTACCCTCTTCTGATTACCAAAACTTGCCTTGGTACCTACTTTTATGATGACTTTTGCGGAAAACTGCCCATATTAAACCATTTTTGCGAAATTTCAGCGAGACCCCACCCTGGTTTACAGAAAATCTGCTAAAAAAGGATACTTATTTAGAACATATTTGGCCCAAAACACCGCCCATATGGGCGGCATATATTCGTACCCTGAACATGTTATGTACCCCCCCCCCCTCGGGGCCTTAAACGGTGTTTGCAAATTTGTTTACAATCTCGAGACGGTACCCCTTTAAGATCACTGTTGTTGAGCGTACCAGTTACACAATCTTTGATTGAAGCCTATGCTGATAAAGGTCATCCTATCTTCCATTTTAGATACGAAGAGCAGCTCTAAGCAAGCGAGCTCTTTGCAATGTCTGCCATAATTATTGTACCAGCGGAAAACGAAGCCTCGCCCGACAACTTCAAGAACAAAGGGAACATCAACAACAACGAGAGTCTGAACTGGAAGCTTTGGAATTTGCAAAGAAAATCGGAGTCGCCAAGTGAGAAGAGAGACACTATTTGATATAATGGAACTTAATATCATAGAATACATACTATTGCACATATTAATAACTGCTGTAATTTGAAATGAAAGCCTCCCAGTTGACGTGATACCTGAATCTCGTGTTATCTTGTGTTTTATAATGAACAGTAGCCAAGGGTGGATATTATGAAGTAAATAACCACCATTTTCTAACTTTGGCTGAAGTACACAAATAGACAAAATCGGCTAAGGCTTGTTGACAACCACTGCAAGTCAGGCAATCAATCTCTTGATAAAACAGCCTTTGAATTCCTTGACATACTTCGCGCAATTGAAAACTTGTGCCATGGATGCAAGTAGTAGTACAATACTTAATGAAACTTTCCAAGAGTATTATAACGAGACGTGACTTGACATGGGTGAAACAGACCTCAGCTGATTTTGTCAATTCAGCTAATGTTGTTTAAAGTCACGTCATGCCAAGTGACGATACATTAGGGAAAATATCTTGATATAGTTATCCGAATCACACTTTTCGTAGTACGAAGTCCTTCACTATTATCAAAAGAAAGTTTCTTCGAGAGGATAATCACGTGATGCACTTGGGGTGGCTCTTGACCAAATTTCGGATAAGGGTGTGTGCCGCAAGCATCTTCAAAATGATACCGTTTGCCAGAAAAATTTCTGTGAAGATGAAACCCTTGGCTAGACTAAATTCTACACGAAGAGTGCCATGAATTTGCGCTTTCTAGACAAAAATTCCCAAATTTTCACCTTCTCTAGACCAAAATCACCTAAATTTTGGGTTTCTACACATACCAAAATCTGACCATTCCTTGACGAAAATGACCAAAAGAATACCCTTACACAAAAATTGCCAAAGAGTATACCCTCGGCCTGACGAGATGTTAGAAAAAGTATACCCTTGAGAGCGGCACATACCCAGGTACATTTACTATGGAAAAATTCTTGGGGAGATTGCAAACTCAGATCGTTCAGGTATCGTATGAATGTAGTTTTAGTTTCTTCAAATGCATGTGATTATCGATCAAAGACATAGGAAAACAAATGAAGCGGCAAAGATGACCTGAAACTACCATGGCCAACTATCGTATTGTGCAAGCGAAAAAGGGGTTTTAAGCACAGTCAAGAGAATATATCGAAAGAAGAAGGATATATCTAAACATCTACCACACAGATTATATCAATCTAATTCAGAAGCTGAGAAATAAAGCTTTTATTTGCATCCTAAATGTACAACAATTGTAACGCTGTCTGCTCGGATTCTGAATTAAAGAAATATAATCCACCGCCGCAGATGTTTAGAGTTTTCCTTCTTCTTTCGATATATGCTTATCCATGATTTCTCTTAACAATGCTTCTTCGCTTGCAAACGAAAGAAGAAGGGTAAATCTAAAATTCTGCCTGTCGGATTTTGGTTATTTGATTCAGTAGCCAAGCATTACAATTCTTGTATATTTAGTGCTCAAATGTAACAGTTACTTTTTAGATCCTGAATAGAATACACAAAATCCGCCAGGCAGATCCTTAGATTTACCCTTCTGCTTTCGTTATGAGCTCATGAATTTTCTTAGAAACCACTTTACGCATGCACAAGGTGAGAGTTTGCCCTACTGGTTTCGGTGCAGCTTTTGCGACTTTGTTTGTTTTGAATTACTGGCTGAGAGAATTTCCTTTGTCTGCAGTCGCTAATCGCTTTGAATGAAGGTGTCAATCAAAAGCAACTGACGTTATTGTATTACAAAATCTGCCCTTGTTGTTTCACAGCATTGTTCATGCTTCATTTGATTTTATTTGTTGTTTCTGAGAATTCTCATTGTCTCCGAGTGCTACTCGCTTTGAAATGACCTGTTGTTCAGAGCAACTGATGCTATTGTTACCAAAATCGCCTTTGTTTATTTCGAACATGTCCAAAGCCTCCAGAGACACAAATTCGCATATTCATGCCAGAGTGGCCTAATCGTTCCACATAGATCAGGTTTTATCAACGAGGGTTTAGCCATGCGTCAAGTGTCTTTTTACCTTTCATTTCGCATTCTGGTTGGTTGGATCTGGCTGTGAACATTGACGGCGCTATCAGGAAATTGAGTTTATTGACAAGGTTGGTATCAAGCAAATGCATTTTGGGTTTATATTTTATAGGAAACTTAGGCCCAGTTTAAACATCGTTTTTTGTCATGTCGAATTTAATAGATGTTGTTAAAAATGTATAAGTGCCAATTAAATTCAACATCAAATGATGCTTATATCACCTGCCGTTTTAAATAGAAAAAAATGCAGGATTCAGTAGCTCTGTCGTATCAAACGGCTGAAAAATGACTTAATTTAAATATCGTATTTCTACTACGTTTAATTAATCAATTCTATGCTATAGTCCGCGGTTTCTACGTGTGATCAGCAACTGCGCTTGTGCATTTTTTTAAATGGCCGTTTAAAAAACTGTCATTTCAATCCGACACAGCAAAAAACGATGTTTAAATCAGATTTTTAGACATTGCAGATTCTGCTGTTCTGCACGAGGCGCGTATCACTCTGCAAAAATCTCGTACGCCTTACCAAAAATCCTTGTATTTTCAAGAAAAATCCCTAAAAATTCTATTGTTTTAAAAAATCTTGTACGCCTTTTTGGAAGAGGCGTACGAGATTATACACCCCTCGGTTCTGCAGTTCGATTCGACACAGCAAAAAAACGATGTTTAAAGACCCATTACTAACCACAATCCTCTGGGGCGCCAAAGTCGGCTTTCGTGTTATCTAAAAGTCGTTTTTGGCCTAAATTCTCTATGTCTTGCTTTTTATTGTGCGCACAAAGGATCATGGTTGACAATGGGTCTTTAAAATAGGCCTTAGACCACGTTTACACTGACCGGTTCGGTTTTCATCCATCAAAAATCGTTCCGGTTCGGTTCAAGGGCGTCTACATTGCTTCAGAGCCAAACTTTTTGACAGGTCACAAAAGTGTTACGGATAAGCAGGAACTGTGTAAACGGGAGGCTGATCCGTTACACATTTGCTACCGATCCGAAAGTGTAGAGGTATAGAGGTACAGTGTAAACGGGGTCTTAGGCCCGGGGCTCGTAGCTAATTTCTTGAATTTTTTCTCCATCTTTGCTGCAAAGAACTTCTTTTGAGTTCGCTATTTTCTATGCCCTCAATGCAGAACAAGTTTACTCTAGTTAAGAGGGCTTGAAAAGTACCAAATAAAATCTCAAAACCTCGCACTTGAAAATGTAGCCTAATAACGAGCCCACTTGATGAAGCAGATCAGATTTCGTTATGTGCATCAGATTTATTACATTAGATGTAGTGAGAGTCCAGAGACGTAGAAACCAGTGGGACACAGGGGGCACGTGCTCCCCAAGATTTTGCAACAAACCAAAAGGTGTAATTTTTGTCTCAGGATGTGCCCCTTTTAAAGACTAATGCGGACAGAAAGTAGTTTGATTATGTTATTATTTACTTCTTGATATTGGTTATGTTTACTTCTCATTTTGTTTCATTGCGAAGGAAATCGTATATCTATCAGCATTCATACTATTTTCTCCTATATATAACATTTTTCCGGTCGAAAATCTGATGTATATTAAAATGCCCTTCTTATGAAAAAAGTGCCCTTAAATTGCCATGCCCCTCCAAGTTTAAGATGCTTCCTACTGCTCTGATAAAAACTGAAGGATGGCCGACAATATTGTATTGGCAATTGTTTACTTTATCCTGACAAGAGCTGCCACTATAACAGTGCCACACTTGTTTCTTGATAGTATTATATGGGTTTGTTGGTTCCCTTGGCAACAGCTATCTATATCGAAGATTTCAAACAGTAAGGGCAGTGTGCCAGGTCAAAGAGGTCAAATTTTGAAAATTGCCTTGTAACGAGTTGGCAGCTCGATTAATGTTAGGAGCAAGAAGTAATTAGTCTTAACGAGGAAATGTCAGTTGGCAACTACGCCAAATTTAATTGTTAGCCCAAAAGATCTCTGAATTGTTTCATTGTACACATTAACAATGCCAATAAATATCTCAAATGCTTCGCTGATTGTTTCGATTATCTTCATAAATAATGCCTATTGTTACAACATTCCTGATTCCTTGGTATCTATATGTATAGGTAGGTAGGTGTATTCCTTCCGGTTGGAGCAAAAGCCCCTGCATAATGTTTTCATTCTTCAAACATAAAAATGTCAAAATATTTGTCAATACTTGTACTGTATTGCATTGCAAATTTCCAATTGCCAAAGTTTCTTTGGCTTTCTTATCCGTTGTTCTCAAGGTAGAACGGTTTCTTAAAGTTAGTTGACGGAGGTAATTAGAGGCAATCTATAAATAGGACAAAGAAACGCCTACGTATGTAATTGCTCCCCTAATGAAAAGATATGCACGCACATGTCAATATCATCATATACAATAGGCTAATTTTAGACCTGCATATGCAGCTCTTGAGTTAGTGATTTATCTTCGCAGTTCAATTACTGTCCCCTTGTATGGATGTTCCATGACAGGACGATCAATTCTAAGGTAAACAAAATTCGTGAAAGAGCATTGCGAATTGTATGCAAAGATTGTGAAAATGATTTTGTAAACTAGCTGTTAACAAAGTTAAGTGAGTGCAGCTCAGAAGAGTAGAGACAATCGGCTGCCAAGCTGTTGTGGGGGGGGGGGGAGGTACTCACTTCAATACCACTCACCAGCAGTTATGTGCCCCCAGAGGGGCGAATTGTGCAAGGGAAGTTTCGAGTTTGAGAACAATCCTACTGCTTGCATATTTCAAGACAGCTTATACCCAATTCACACCGACAAGTTAATTCTAATTGGTCAATGCAACAAATCTAAGAGTCCCTTTACATGAGAAATTTCAACCCTTGAGTTTCAACACGGGTTGAGTTAGTCTTAACAGCATTGCTTAGTTTGCCTTGTGTTTACATGGAATCTCAACACGGGTTGAGATTAGGTCACATGGTTGCAAAAAATAGAAGAAGGAATGTGAGCCCCATTCAAAAATTTGAATGACGCAATGAAGGCTTACACCGTCAACCGAGTTGAAACTCAACCCGGGTTGAAATTTCTCATGTAAAGGGCCTTTAATGCGCTTGATTGGTTGAAATTTAACGTGGTTACGACAAAGCTGGTTTAACTTTGTCAGTATGAATGGGGGTATTAGCATGACTCAACATCCAGTGCAAGCGCCTGTTCAAAGGCTAGAGTGTTTATGCTTGGCTAAGTGGCTACATGTTCTGCTCTGATCTTGATTGTAGCCATGCAGTTACAACAGATTTGATTAGCTGACATTTGATTAGTTGATAAGTTATTATTGTCTTTGATGGGGTAAAAAAACAATAAATGATTGTAGCCTACACATTGCCGATTCAAATGATGTTGTTTGATTATGCAAGTGCAATGAGGCATGCTGAAGTATCCTTGCATTCCTTTGCCAATCAAAACGATGGCGAAACTGTCATTCAAGATTCGAGCATTGTTTAATTGCAATTAAAACCACCTGATTGAATTTGCCTGTGGTCATAATTGCTTTAATTTGATTGCCAAAATAACGCTGCAGGTATAAATACCATTCGAATGACGCACTGCAGTTCTTGTTCATGTTTTGCTTTGCCATCTTTCATGGACTTGCTACAAGTCTCTCTCGCCGAAAAACGAGGGGAGGAAAAAATAGCGAGAGTACATAGCTTCCACTGCTTCCCTGAAACAAAATTGACTGCGCGCGCGCGGGGCTGCGCTACAATGAGTCAGCAAGCAACGTAAGAACCTGTTGTTGTAGTTGCTCTGTCAAATCCATCTTTGTTGTTCCATCCAATCACAAGCACCAATGAGTCTACATATTGTCTACGATTGTCTGCTTGTTCTTTTGTTTGGATCTGCCCATAGAATCTGCCACACATCGCCCAAATCTCAGATTCAAACTCGTCTAAATGGCTGCTAATCGCAGCAATAATGTAAATAGTTCTGTAACCACGCACAAACCCTATCTGCAGTTGCTTATGATAGAGATTTTTAAAACAAAGAACGATCTCAACCCAACTTTTATGAAAGATATCTTTGCAGAAAGAGACAGCTATTATAGTCTGCGTAATGTAAATCATTTGCAACTGCCGAAAGTAAGGACGACAATATATGGTACAGAAAATATTCAGTATAGAGGCTGCCTTTTATGGTCCTCACTTCCAAGTTTTTTGAAAGACTGTAGCACAATTCAAGAATTTAAAAGAAAAATAAAACAGTGGAATTGCGATTCATGCACCTGCAGATTGTGTAAAGTCTTTATCAAAGATTTAGGGTTTTTAGATTAATTAATTTTGTCATTTCTGGGTATTGTTTTTCTTTGTAAATTATAATGTATTTTCTTTTAGTTCTAGTTGGCCTTAATTGATTTGCGCTGCGCAGCAGCAGCAAATCTTTAAAATAGGCTCGTAGGCTCGATGAACGAACGTTGACATGGCGCGCATAACTGAACATACAGTGAACATTCCATGGTTTCAGCCAATGACATTCCTAGAAAACAGACGCATGTTTACTGCGTTCAGGATTGACGTCATTGGAAGTTGTCATCCATTGTTGTCCACATACGTCACAAAATTTTAAGCGCGTGCAGGAGGAAGTGATTAGGAAGTGACAGTCCATTCATTGGATGTTTTTGAGTGATTAAAATTGGCATGTCTGCAGAGGTTTTTGGCATCAAATTTGGAGACCAGAGAAAGATCAGGGCAGTTGGGTTGTGTTGTGAGACGCGTAGGTTGTGGAAGTTTCCCAGTCAATGAGCAACGAGAGAGCAAGTGTCCGAAGTAAGTCCCGTTTTGGCGCTAATGCAGTTTCGCAGTCTCCCTGCTCTCCGTAATAAATTTCATATTGCAGCATACGAAGAGCGTATCATTTTCGAAAGAAATCTCGTACATCTTTGGAAAAATCTGCAAAAAAAAACCCTGAAAATCCTAGTGTTTAAATCTCTTACGCTTTTCTGGAAGAATGATACTCCCATCGCTTGCTTTCCTCAAATTTTAGACCCAAAAAAGGAACCTGACCGCCCCTATCCTAGATATACCACAGTACCCTGGACAGGTAAAAACTTGCAGACGTGCAAGCAAGCATTCTTCGAAGTAATCTGTGTGCTCTACACAAATCATGCACATTCATTATCATTCCTGCACAGTTTGCAACAAAACTTCATTTGTAACAATACATATACATATGACATAATCTTCACCCTTGCGTCTATCCTCAAAATACTGTCGCAGTTCACAGCGCAAATCTTCAGATAGCAATATCTCTTGTTAGCTGTTATTTTAGCTATTTGAATTATAAAGCCAACTTTAAATAAATCGATAATAATAATAATAATAATAATAATAATAGGAGGCGTTAGGAGGCGTGCTTCTTCGTTTGCTTGAGACTTTATATACGCAGAGCTTCCATTCCGATTTCGAGAACTAAAGGATTAGGGAATTTACTATGAACTTTTATTTGAATTGGAAGTTTTGGCTGGCTAAGAAAACTTGAAATAGTCTAGGTGTGTTGTTTGGCATTGTTTTTAAGGGGGGCCTCGGGGGGATTTTATCACGATTTTATGTTAATGTTATTTTGTCCTATAAATACTTGGCTGTCCTGTGGTTGTAAACAACTGATGAAGATTTTATAATCGAAACGTTTTGCTTTTAACAGTTTTGTTTTTCATATACTTTTTTCTGTTATTGTTGATGGTGGTTTTGTTTTAATAATAATAATAATAATAATAATAATAATAATAATAATAATAATAATAATAATAATAATAATAATAATAATAATAATAATAATGACTAAGTTTAATGTTTGAAAATAGAGGCTACATTTTCTTACAGGCCGTTTGCTGCAGAAAAATACCTGGCCCCACCATGCCTCACAAATGCCAAAGAGCCCGAGGCACTACTTTGCTTGCTACATTTTCTCATCGGAAACAATTTCGATATTTTCGCTTACAAACCAAATTTATTGACGTTTTTTTCAGGTATACCTGCCATAGAAATGTGAGCATCTCTTAAATTCATGCTGTATTTTTGTTGAAAATTTCACCTCCGTTCTGCTCCCACAGGTATCAACCAAAATAGCAGGAAATACTCGAAGAATTAGCCAAATCATTCCATTGAAAAAGATGAAGAAACTTTAAGGTAACTCTTCTTTCTGCTCTAGTGGGCAGCACGTTGCCAGTTTGAAAAGAAACCATTCCCCTCCGAAAACAGTTAATTTCTCCAATATCATTCGCTTTAGTCTATCGAAAAAGCTGTGAATAGGATAGTCCTCTGAAAAGTCGTGGTAATCGAAAGATATTAAGTGCAATGTTTAGCTTGTTTAGAAATGTTAGCGCAATGTTAAAGCTAGCTTTGCAAATCCTTTCCAACATTTTTGTTTATTTCAGAAAAATGGATTATCTCAAAAACTACTCAAAAATTTTTTGATTTTTTTCGCTCCAGCTTTAGCTAGGCTAAATTTCCTGCAGTCAATTTTTATATATCTGTTCACATTTCGACATTGAAGGGTAGAAACCAGGGAGATATAGATGGTAGTATCATCCGCGTAATTGCAGATGTCAGTATCGTGTATGGAGAGCAGCAAATCATTTATGTAGATATTAAAGAACAGGGGACCAAGAACCGATCCTTGTGGAACTCCAAGGAACAGTTGTTTGTAGCCACTAACAGACCCATTAATCTTAAATCTCTGGTGCCTATTTTCCAAGAAGCTGTTGACGAAACACAATGCTTCACGGCTGAAACCGTAAGCATCTAGTTTTGCTAAAATGCCGACAACAGTGGCCATAAAAATACCGACAACAATGGCCAACCAAGAGAAGGAACATGCAAGGCATGCTGGATGAAACAGACCCTTTAATCGCTTCGAGATGGTTTGAACTGAAAAGCTTTGAAACCAAAAAAGCTTTCTCGTCACAACGGTAGGCACTCTTGCACAATGATATGACCAGCTACTTTCTATCTGCTGACTACCATTGCTCATTTTCATGGAATTTTATTTCTACTTCTACATTTATCCGACTAAGTCGGGCACTCAATTGTCATCCTAGTTATAACTACATATCACTGATTCATAATTTGAGCGAGTAAAATGGATTTGAATACAATTAAAATCACTAATAGAATAGACAGATCTACGTTCATCTGATGTTTACAGTTTAAAATCTTAGGGCTAAAAGCAACTTCATTGATAGCATAGTTTTAGAATCACTCAACTATTTAAAACGAGTTAATTTGATATCCAAAGGGAACTTTATAATAATAGCATAGACCTCGAATCTTTAACAACGATTTCAAGAATGTCGCTGTAAAATTCAATGACCTTTTTCTGTCAAGGACAACGTGAAGATAAAATGTTGGCCTACCTTAGGCCTAATAGTTTTTGTCCGTTATGGCCTAACTTCGCAACATACCCTTCAGTCCTTTGTTTTTTTATTGAAAGCACCAGGTTTGTTCTTCTTCTGTGCTCATCTGCTCTCGTATTATTGAAGCTGTCAAGTAACACTGCAAGCGATCCAGCAACCTGCCATCACTCCTCGTATAGGCCTAATTTTAAAATGCTCCTCAGTGAGGATGCTTTCCCTCAAACAAGAAAAACAAACATAGTGCTTTCTTGATGCTAATCATGTTTTAGCAAAAAACAAAGGGCTTGAAGTATGTTGCGGAGGTTGTTGACTTTTGGGCATTATGACTTAACTAAATGAACAAAAACTAATGGGCCTAAAAGGCAGGCCAACATTTGATCATCACGTTGCCCGTGTTTCTATTAACTGAATGACTTGAATGAAACATTAGCTACTTTGCTATAATTCTACCAATGGAATTGTCTTGAATCTACAATATATTTTCAGAATTAGGGGATTTTTCTTCTTAAATTTTTTGGGATTCAAGAAAACATTTGAAAGAACTAAAGTCATTGTGATTTCTAAACTTTTTGAGGAAAGATAGAATGATTTCCACAAAACCATAGTTTATGAATGTCTACAATATGGTATCAAGCATAAGTCACTTTTGCTCTTCTGGTTTATTATGATTTGGAAATTTGATGAGATCCTGAAATGAGTTGAAATAAAATCTGTAATTTGGCAAAAGTATTGAAGATTTTTGAAAACTGCAACCGTAGAATTATAGGAAAGAAGTTTAAGTTTCTTTCAAGCAATTTTATTTAAAGAAACAGGTCATAGAATTTTACACCGACATTTTCAAAGATTTGTAGCCTATCCTACTACGGAGCATTAAATGGCTATCACTTCTTTCTTGGAATTGGATGACTTACAGGCACACGATCGTCACACGCATTAGGTGTATCATCCTGCAGAGGTAGAGGTAGAGCAAAGAACTAACCCTGCAGACGAGATTGGCTTTATGAAGTCAAAGTACTGTACACTCCCGTCTAAGTGCCCCGGTGAGAGGTCAGATATTCACCGGGGTCCTAGTGACCGAAATATATGGTCGAATTTTCACCGGGGAGTTCTGATTATGCAGCGAGGAAGGCATAATTATTCGCTGGGAACTGTTTCCACGATGAAATATTTTCTCAAAATTCTCCCCGGGGTTCGCCAATTGGCAGCCGAGGTTTCACTTGTGAGGTATTTTATAACGGGGAGATTCATGTCTTGTCCGGAGACCTATTTTGCTAAAAAATTTTCATCGAGGAAATCCCCGGGGTAGAATGTACCGGAGCACTTAGACGGGGGTGCCAAAGTTGTTAAAATTGCTTTGTATCACCGTTTGGTTGAATGGCTTAGCTATCTTTTGAAATGCTGCATGGTCACTTTAAGCTATGATCACCGTCCGAAAAACCAGATTCAAAGAAAATTTCTCATTTAGAATGAAATAATCGCTATCTTTTCCCGTCAATATTTTGTGAAAATTAGAGATGGATTTGAAGTCGTCGGTGGAAATATGTTGTCTTCAAAAGGTCTGATCTCTTTTACTCAAAATTTCGTGCTCCTAAGCTAATTCTGACTTTACTTTTTTCACATTTTCCAAAACATGGACTGGAAAACGAAGGGGCTGTTCACGAAATGAATGAATTAACATATTCTTTAAACTAGTTTTTCAGAGGGCAGGCATAACTCAAACTGACCACGGAACATCTCAAAGGATAATTGAGCTCTAGACTTTCTACATGAGTCCTTGTTTTCGCTCCATTCCCTCTAACGATACCCCCACAGTACCCATTCCGCTTCAACTAAGTTTTAGCGGAATGACTATAACAGTAAATAACAATTCAATTCAATTGAGCAAAACTTAGACGAGTGTCATCATTCTAGCTGAGCCCTTCAACTACTGGGTGTCCCAAAAAAAGTACTCCTGTTTCAAAAATCACCAAACATTGATTGTCAAACCTTTGATAAAATTTTCTTTTTGAATTGTTTCGTCAAAGTTCCAAAAATATTCACAGATGATAAAATGTTCGATTTTGATACAGCAAGGTAGAAAAACTACACATTGAAAAACCCTTATTTTGAGCCATACTTTTCAAGCAAAATACTCAATTATACCTAAGTCAAACTTTTCAGATTTTTTATCATCATTGAAGTCTCCAATGATAATGCGTATTTCTTTCTGTCATTTATGACCAAACTAAGCTTTACATGCACCAAGAAATTGATCTGGCAATCATTAGTGCTTTCTGCAGTATAATTCAAAACCATGTAGCCCCAAAGAGAGCCACATTTGCCAATTTTGAAAGCAATTACAAAATCAGCTATGTCTGGGAAAATAATTTGATCCTTGATCTACTTGACAAAAAAAGAAAATTGAAGATCAGTCGTGTAATCAAATTTTGGTAATTTTTCAAACAGGAGTACTTTTTTTGGGACACCCGGTATATACAGATAGATACCTTGTTTTTGTTGATAACATTTGCTTTCAGGAAGCTTTATATAGCGATCTAGCAGGTGAAAGTTTTTGGGTCACACGGTACAAAGGAGAAAGATTGACGATAGAATCCTAATCTTTTCAACTGATTCTGTAGTTTTCTCACATCATCGAGAAAAATTCTGCTTCATTAAGACGATGATGGTCAGAAAAATAAAAAATATGCTATTCTCTGTTTTAATTCATTCTCTAGCGCCTAAAATTTTGCTTTTTCTGCTTGCCTGGTTCATTCATTGAATTACGTAAGCAAGATATCTTGACATTCATCCTAGTTTCTTTATCAATCTTCAAATTTGATAGTGTAGATTTGATCAAATTCTTGACGCAAAGGATCCATCGTTAACCCTATTTCTGATCTGAGCGTTTTGAAACACTCATTGCAGGGGGAGGGGCGGATTTGGCACTTCTAGTTGCTTATTTTTGTCGTTATACCGGGTGTCCCAAAAAAATGTATATGGTTTTGGTTGCCTCCAGCGCTCTGAATTTAGCAGCAATCAATGTCTAATTACTCTAAACATGTTCCTCGATAGTTAACTTGACATAGATACCTCGTTTGTTGATATTGGTACTTTGAGAGCACACATGTTCATCTTGCTTGAAAGCTGAAGTTTGCCTCTTCCTGCAAACCAGAGCTTTAGTCTTTCGGCCTAACCAATTTCTTAAAGCACAGCGTATAAATCAACGATAGCGTTGATAGAGTTTGAAAAATATTAGATCTTTTGTTACTCTGTCTTCCAGAAGTCACCCCCCAGTCACCCATTGGGAAGTTTCTTAATTTTTCATTAATTTCAGTTCTTAATTTCGATGTGCTTCAGGAAGCTGCTTAGGCCAAAAGGCCAAAGTACTGGTTTGCAAGTGGACGCAAATTTGAGCGTTCAAGATTGATATTTCTGCTCTCAAAGCACCAATACCAACAAACGAGATATCTATGTTCAAGTTTACTTTCTAGGAACATTTTGAGAGTAATTAGTCATAGATGAAAGCTAAATTCACATCGCTGAAGTCAACCAAATCTGTATACATTTTTTTGGGACACCCGGTAAACAATGAATTTTTTGAGTCACCATGTAGCTTATATTCTCTTCTAAAACGTGCCAGTGTCGTCTGCACACCTTGAAATTGTTAATTTAATATTAAGGACAAATACAAAGTAACTCCAGATTTTTCTAATAATTCTTTGAAAATGTTACTCAATAAACACCTGTCTTTACCAGTGGATTCAACACTGATTTGTTTAATGTTTACTGCGTGCCTGCACAACTATTTATTAAGGTATTACAGTAAATCCTCAAATAATTCCATGTTGGCTTTTGTTTAGGGAGAAGTCTTTTAGATCGGTAGGAGTGTGGTAACAAAATAGGTAACAAACATCTAAGTTTTGAGCTAGAATTTAGAAGAAGTGATATTGGCAATATGGAAGTAACGACGATAAACATGATATCAAAACGAATAATTCATGAAGTTTTTCAAAATTCAATTCTTGTGGATTTCAAATACCCCCATGGGGACTTATTCAATGAGGCCTTATTTGTTGAAATTAATTCTGAGATGGGGGCTTATTCGAAGGGGGAATACTTATTCGCAGGTGGGGACCTAATCAAGGATTTACTGTAATGCTTTTGCATAACACTAACAAAATATTACATAACTAGCTTAGAATTTAAGTTCATTTAAATCTTCTTCGAAGTAGTATTTAGCGATCTAAATCGTTTTCAAATCCATTCTCTTCGAAGTAAACGGTGTCAGAATCACGATTAAAGGAGTCATTAACCTTACCTTTGTTGCTGTTATCAGTCTCTTTCTTCGCAGTCATTGACACATGCGATTGTTGCTCGTCATCAATCTCCTCCCCTCGTCTCCCATGCCTCGGAAATCCACCCATCCTTCTCTCCGCCGAGAATTTGCCTCTTTTCCCAGACCGCGGCATTGTCAGCACTCGTTTCCCAGATCTTGGCAAATCATCTTGAATTTCTATCTATGAGTAGTAAGGAATCATTCTTGTTATAAGATTTTACATATGAAAGCCATTTAGATACTGGGCGAGTCAATAAAGACAACCCCCGTTTGAAAGGCCACGGCTCGCAAAATAGCAAAATGATGATATCGGCAAATATATAGTTTAATGGTAGACATGTTCAAATCCATTTTGAAATTTACCTGACTGAAATCGGCCACTCCATTCTAAAATTACGCAGGATTCTCTTGACAAAGCCTTCTCAAGTAACTTTCAAAACGTGCCCAAAATCACGAGCAAATTTTCTTAACATTTTTGCCTTACATGGGCCTTACAGCAATGACTTCTGCACGTTTTAGCACGTGCTATCCTCTTGCGAGTATGAACCAATCGCCCTCCTGGCCCCCTCCTAGTATGAATAATTAATTTTGTTCAGAGGGATTCCATTCTTCCAAGAGGACAAAGTACATCAACACATGGGGGATGCTGGGGGAAAACTCAAATCGAAACCATCCAAAAGTTGCAAAATCGTGCTGCCAGAATTAGAATTGTAACAAATAGTGGCTATGGTGTTTCAGGAATTAGCCTGATAAAGAGGCTGAAATGGCCAATTATTTCTGACATCAGCCAAAACGAAAGGCGACCTATAATGTACAAATAAATAGATAATCTTGCACCAGAATATCTGCCAGAGCTGTTGTAAAGAATGTAATAGCTCATGAGCCTAATACACTGAGACTATGTAACACCGAAACTGACTCGCGTCTTCCTCTTGAAAACTAAAATGTCCGTAAATCTATTTCATTACTTGGGTCCAAAATGAGGAACTAACTAACAGGGACCGCGCAGCGGTTTCAAAGTGGGGGGCTGAAGGGCGAGCGAAGCGAGCAAAAATGGGGGTCCGGGGGCCTGCCCCTGGAAAATTTTTTGAGACCACACCCTTTAGAACGTGGGAAACCGCCCTTTTCAATGAAAGACTTAACTGTTTACGTCCATATTTATATACAGTGAGTTTGGTTCAAAAAAGACTTCAATTACTATGAAATGAGACATATCGTTACAACCAACAAATTAACAGCAAAGCGTTTTTTCTCATAAAAACTATTACTACTGAAGATCTGTCAGAGCAAATGTGCCAAAGTTGCGATGCCCATTCTAATTATTAACGAAATCGTTAGCAATATTCACGAGGGACATCGTCTTTGCTCGTTGTTTATGAAAGTTCAATATCGCTAGATTGTTGAAATTTGCTTGCTTCATATTTGAATGAAGTCAGGTTTTGAGGCATCTAGCTATTGAGAAGGTCTCTCAGCAAATGCAGCAGCTGCGTGTATGAAAATTTTGAAAATTCTATATTTGTGAAAGATTTTAGACCTATCTTTGAAAAAAGTGGGGGGGGCTTTAGCCCAATGGCTGCGCGGTCCCTGCTAACTAAACTAGAATGTCAGACATGCTTCCTTTCTTTCTAATTTCAAAAACTGTTAGAGCAGAAATTGTAGATCATTTGACCTTACTTTTCCGTTGATTTATGAGCATTTGGTATGTTGTCAGTAATCTTATTTCTATTTACCGAAACTTAAATCTTCTAATTAGGATTTTGGTTTGATGTCTTTCAAATGTGGAGCAATTTCTATAGACTGCTGGTGCTAACATTAATAAAATGAATAAAAAATGAGAAATACCTCACTATGCATCGTATCATCCCTCTTTCCTGATCTCGGCATTACCCATAATCCCTCGCTAGCTTCTTTCTTCCCGGATCGTGGCATCTCAAAATTTCGCTTTCGGGACATTAGAATTCCAAGTTCTCGTTTTCCCGATCGTGGATAGTCAATTTCTCGTTTTCCCGATCGAGGATAGTCAATTTCTCGTTTTCTTGATCTCAATATTTCGGCATTCCTTCTCCCTGAGCGTGGATAGTCACCTTCTCGTTTTCCCGATCGTGGATAATCAATTTCTCGTTTTCCCGATCGAGGATAGTCAATTTCTCGTTTTCTTGATCTCAATATTTCGGCATTCCTTCTCCCTGAGCGTGGATAGTCACCTTCTCGTTTTCCCGATCGTGGATAATCAATTTCTCGTTTTCCCGATCGTGGATAGCCAATTTCTCGTTTTCCTGATCGTGGCATCTCGATGCCTCGTTTTCCTGACCTTGGCATCTCGATATCACGTTTTCCTGAACGTGGCATCTCGATGCCTCGTTTTCCTGACCTTGGCATCTCGATATCACGTTTTCCTGAACGTGGCATCTCGATGCCTCGTTTTCCTGACCTTGGCATCTCGATATCACGTTTTCCTGAACGTGGCATCTCGATGCCTCGTTTCCCTGACCTTGGCATCTCGATATCACGTTTTCCTGAACGTGGCATCTCGATGCCTCGTTTTCCTGACCTTGGCATCTTGATGTCTCGTTTTCCTGAACGTGGCATCTCGATGCCTCGTTTTCCTGAACGTGGCATCTCGATGCCTCGTTTTCCTGAACGTGGCATTTCGGAATCCCGTTTGCCCGATCGTGGATAGTCTAGCTCTCGTTTTCCTGAGCGTGGCATTTCGGAATCCCGTTTGCCCGAGCGTTGATAATCTACTTCTCGTTTTCCTGAACGTGGCATTCCGGCAACTCGCTTCCCCGATCGGGGATAATCTGCTTCTCGTTTACCCGATCTTGGCATATCAAGATTAATTTCATCTAAATCTCGCTTTCCCGAGCGTGGCATATCATTCTCTTCACTTGCAGCTTTCAAAATTTCAAAGTCACGTTTTCCTGCCCGTGGTCTTTCAATGTCTAGCTCTCCTTTTCTTGCACGGTGTCCTTCAGCCTCTCTCCTTCCAACGCGTTGTCTATCAGTCATCTGCATTGACGATTGCATAACATCAGCTTCTCTCCTTCCTGACCGTGGGTAATCATTTGCAGCCCTTTTTCCTGATCGTGGCATACCCATTCTGTCCATTGCTGCAGCTAATTTCAGCTCCCTTTTACCGGATCTAGGGTATCCAGATCTACCCTCAGCTAACATCGAAGTACTCGATTCACGTTTCTCCGCCATCTCGTCATATTCTCTTTTTCCTGATCGCGGCATCTCAGAATCTCTTTTTCCGGAACGAGGATATGCGCTCTCCCGCTTTCCTGGTCTCGGCATTCCCATTCGTTCATGCTCCGGTACCAACAACATCGATGCAACTTCCTCATCACCATTCTCACCTCGTCCATCACCACCTTCACTTATGATAGCACTCACTTGACCTTTTCCGCCAGCATTCACCTCTTTCATTGACTCGTCAAAATCATTGAAATTTCCAAGCAGATATCCGAGCGCATTTGGGCAAATATCTCTATCTGATTCTGACGACGTTCCACAATATTTCTCCAGTTGTTGAACGAGCGCTAGAAGCAACTGACTTGTCGATTTATACGCTTGACCTGTCTCTTCAGCATCTACCACTGCTAATTCATCAGCAAGAAATTCATCGCTCAAACTGTCAGCGTAAGTCACGCTCAAAGATGCCAGGACAACAACAGCTAGCGTGATCTTCAGGGCTCCCATCTTGATACCTGGACGATTTCTTGATATATAGACGATCTTTTACCACTAGGTACAGTTCTTATATCCTCGCGGTTGAAAATTAAATCTTTTCGTTGATCTAAAGGTTCCGCTAAACACTTTAGTCCACTCAATTTCCTTATATTTTTGTCCTAAAATCTCGTTTATTTCTACTATTGACAAACAGATTCAAAGAGTATGATAATGAGCTAATACACTGAGTAAATCCTAACATTCACCGAAGAAAATGTCTCAAGATCTAGCGTGTACAGACTGAATCCAGCTCACTCTTAAACGCACCTTTTTCGAAATCGGTCGCTTCTTTATAAGAGTGCAGTTTAATTGTCCAAGTCTGTACTAAATGTCAGATTATGTCTGGGACAGCATTTAAAGAGTAATTGATTAGTAATATTCTATTTGATAGATTTTTAATTATTAATTTTGAAAAAATTCTAGAGCATCTGGTTGTCTTAAATACTACGTAATAACACAATTTTTTTTGTTACTGAAAAAGCTTAGTAAAAACATCTCACACAATCTGACCGATAAGAGGGATCAGGGGGACACTTCCCAATCTTTAAACGGGGGACGTATCTGATACTTTTTTGGGTAAAAAATTCTCTTGTGTTGTTCGTCATATTGTTTTAATTCGAACATAAAGATTTAATTCTCTACCGGGTGCGCCAAAATAAACTATGCACTTTTGGTAGGCCACAATAAATCGTACACTGGACCGATTTTAACGATTTATGACTTAA
Organism: Aurelia coerulea; assembly: GCA_039566865.1. Lineage (NCBI taxonomy): Eukaryota > Metazoa > Cnidaria > Scyphozoa > Semaeostomeae > Ulmaridae > Aurelia > Aurelia coerulea. The sequence continues at coordinate 12,686,792 of CM076963.1, forward strand.
TCTTTAGCAGAAAGCCTGAATTAGATTCAAGGACTTTTTGCAAATTTTTCCGTTTTCAATTCTTAGAGCTAGAAGCGAGGCTCTTAAAATGTTCTTTTTCAAAAACATTGACAACGATAAAAAATGTCGATCAAATTTTAAAAGATTCAATATGAATGAACAAAGAGAAAAAGTTTTCAGGGGAATTTGGGAGTTTAGTACGAACTCTCGTACAGCAGACTACAATTGGTCGATTTCTAAATTGCAAATGACCAAAAACAAGTTCTCTCTTTGTCCATTCATGTTGATTCTTTATAAAATTTGACAGATGTTTTTTGATCGTTTTCAGTGTTTTCGAAAACTAAAATTTTAGGAAACTCATTTCTAGCTATAACAACTGAAAATGAAAAAAAAAATTTTTTTAAATCCCAGTGTCTAATTCAGGCTTTCTGCTAACGATTAAGTCATAAATCTTCGACATCCGTCCAGTGTACGATTTATTGTGGCCTGCCAAACGTGCATAGTTTATTTTGGCGCACCCGGTAGCTTCTAAAGAAAGCAACAAAATGGAATATCTACACCATAGTACTACTAAACAACCTAGCATATTACATACATATTTCGTTGTTTGCTACTTATTTCATTGCTGCCTGCATCTTCCCCGTTGCTAGCAACAAGGACAGATTTGGTAAGACAATAGCATGAGTTGGCTTTGATTGACACCGCAATTCAAAGCGATTAATGATCGCAGACAAAGAAAATTCTTTCAACCAGAAATTCAAAACAAACAAAGCCGCAAAAATTTCTCTGAAACCCAAGTAGCTAGTGCGCTCGTTGTGCATTCCAGAAATTGTTTTTTAGAGCAAACATGAGCATAGATCGAGAGAAGAAGAATATATCTACACATCTGCCACGGGCATTTCATTTCTTTGGTTCAGAAGCTGAGCAGTAAGTGTTTCAATTACACCCAAAAAAATAAGAGAATGGAATCGCCTCCCAATTGGCTTTTGAATAGAATAAATCAAATGCCCGTGGCAGATGTGTAGATATATCCTTCTTCTCTCGATCTATGCTCATGTTTGCCCTTAAAAACAGTTTCTGGAATGCACAACGAGCGAGCTGTCCTGTCCTTGTTGTTGCTAGCTACATACAGTACTGCTGCAAGTTGGCCCATTCTACGGCAGGGCCTAATTTTAGAGTCCTGGAAAATGCCAAGTTACTTTCAGAGCAACCAGAGGTCTTTGTTGTCTCATTACATATTTCGTTGCTTGCTACCTATTTCATTGCTACTTGCATATATTCCATTGCTGGCTACATACAGCACTGCTGCAAGTTGGCCCATTCTACGGCAGGGCCTAATTTTAGAGTCCTGGAAAATGACACGTTTCTTCCAGAGCAAACAGAGGACTTTGTTTTTGTCTTCTGGCATATTTCCTTGCTGGCTAATTATTGCTACCTGCATATGTTTCGTTGCTAGCTACATACAGTATTGCTGCAAGTTGGCCCATTCTACGGCAGGGCCTAATTTTAGAGTCCTGGAAAATGACACGTTTCTTCCAGAGCAAACAGAGGACTTTGTTTTTGTCTTCTTGCATATTTCCTTGCTGGCTAATTATTGCTACCTGCATATGTTTCGTTGCTAGCTACATACAGTATTGCTGCAAGTTGGCCCATTCTACGGCAGGGCCTAATTTTAGAGTCCTGGAAAATGCCAAGTTTCTTTCAGAGCAAACAGAGGTCTTTGTTTTTGTCTTCTTGCATATTTCGTTGCTGGCTACTCGTTGCTACCTGCATATGTTTCGTTGCTAGCTACATACAGTATTGCTGCAAGTTGGCCCATTCTACGGCAGGGCCTAATTTTAGAGTCCTGGAAAATGCCAAGTTTCTTTCAGAGCAAACAGAGGTCTTTGTTTTTGTCTTCTTGCATATTTCGTCGCTGGCTACTCGTTGCTACCTGCAAATGTTTCGTTGCTAGCTACATACAGTATTGCTGCAAGTTGGCCCATTCTACGGCAGGGCCTAATTTTAAAGTCTCGGACAATGCCAACTTTCTTCTAAAGAACATAGAAGTCTTTGTTGTTGTCTCCCTACATGTGTCGCTACTGGTTACTTCCTAGAAAATTTTGAAAATCTTTGAAAATCCCAAAACAAATCTCAAAAATCTTTGAAAAAATTTGAGAGATTCTAAAATCCCCACAATCTTTGTACATTATCTTTGGAATGATTTGTCGCTAGATGAAGAATAGACCTTCACTAATTTGAATCATTTGCCTCATGTGATAATGTCCAAGTTTAATTCCGAAAAAAACAAACAAGACCCGCTATAGCACAATGCTTTTCATGTGATCAGTTTCATTTAACACGAACCTTAGCCAAGCAGACGCATCATTAAAACCATGAGTCAGCAGATTCTTTATGTTTGGGTATACACATACTTTTTAGCATGACTCAATGTCTTTAAACTGGAAAAATCATTTGAGAAATCTCCAAACTCTAATCGTTTTTGGAAACCTCGTTAGACTCAGAGACAAGGGACAAACGATTGTTGGAAGTAGACTGATAACAAGCTCGTAGTTATCGCAATTGACTGACTGCTGGACGCTCAAGCAACAACTCATGGGCTTTCACATGAAAATTAGAAAGAAATTGTTTCCCTCGGTTTCATGTCCGGATATGGAAACCATAGCAACACTGTTCAAAAAGCTGAATGCTCCAGGCAATGGCGAATGGTCCTAAGTTGTCGGCTCAAGCCTCGATGATAAAACGCCTCAAAATTAAAATTTTCGGTGCTTTTAGCAATGAGAAGTCAAAAGTATCCAGATGAATGTTTCCTTGATCCAAGAATCAACAAACCTTTCACTTTCAACCAGGAGTTCTTCACTATAAAGGCCACTTAGCTCCTAACAATTTCACCGCAGCAATGAGAATTTACAACTGTTTAAGGTTGCCTTGACTACGCCTAGCCTCGCTTCTGAGCGAACAGAGAAAGCTGTGCAGAAAGCTGTGCCCTTTCCGTCTCAATGTTTAATGTGAAAGTCCATAAGGGAGTTGTCATTTTTAATGCTGGGTACAGGGGTGGAAGAATTTTGGGCACATATGGAAAAGTTTTCTTACCCCATTCACTAAATTCAATAATATTTGAAACCCCATTTCGAAATACTGAGCAAATTTCTTACCCCAATAATAGTGCTACTCATGTCATTCATCCATATACATTGTGGTAATGAAGGAAGATTTGATCGAGGGAAACTTTGCAATATTATTCCAAAGTTCCATATAAGAGGATTTAGAAATTTGAAGAAAAGGGTGTTTTGTTGGACCAAGAGCTTGAAAGTGCCAAATAATGTAACCCAGAGGAAACTGGAAGGAAACTGGAAAAGGTCGAGGAATCAAAGAACACTTACCAATATGATTTCAAATAACTTTTGCATACACACACCACACAGTAGAAAAATTTAACATTTGAAATTAATATATAATTATATCTATAATGGGGATGTCTTCAAAACTTTGATACCCCATCTTGAATTAGCAAAAATAATTAGATAACCCATTGAAACTAGGCTAGAAAATATAATACCCCTCCAAAAATTCTTCCACCCCTGTACCCAGCATTAAACATGACAACTCCCTAAGTCCCAGTTTGGGCAAAAATGTTGTTGTAGTTGTCATTGTTGTTGTTTTTGCGATAACCTGGACTATCTAGTGAGTCCATGTTGGAAGGCAGTAGAAGGAAAGCTTGATTTCTGCGACAGAGCTATTTGATAGACCGGCGTCGTATGAGTATAAGTGTGCCCCCGGACATTAGACAATGGATCCAGAGGGCGCGACGGGTGTTCACACATACGCATATGAAACTTCAACTGTTTCATCCTTCCTGTTCTAAATTTCAATTAGTTTTTTGTTTTGACTGTGAACTCAGTTTTGCAATGGAAATACAAATTTCACTATCATTGAGATGCTTGCGCCTTTTAAAATTCATTTTTTGCCAATTTGTTTCTCATCGAATCGATTGAAAAGTCATTAATATTGCGTTACAATTTACAAAGTAATGATGGCCTTCTAGTTTCATGGTAGATGCATCAATTTGTTCACTGTACTTTCAACTCGGTTGAGGGAGTCAAACTTTCGTTCACAAAATTTTGCATAAATCCATCTCAATTAGCAAGGGTGCACTTTATAACACAAAGGATACAGTTCTGTTTAGGACAAAGCGATTTTACAGTCTCAATAATAGATTTCACACCTTCAACGCAGCGGACTATAATGTTTTGCTTCTCTGTTTATATTGATTTGATTGAGTGCACCCAGAGGTGTGAAACCTATCATTCAGAAAGGCAAATCGCTTTGTCTCTTCAGAAGCTTGACTGTTTCTTACACAATTTGCTATTGCTATCTCAGTTAACTGTCTACCGTGCAGTTCTTTCGTGACTTAACTTGGTACCCTGTGAATTCGGAAAAATTCGCTTGAGAATTCGTAAATTCGTAAGAGTTAGTGAAAGCTCATAAGTGTTGTTGTGAATTTGTAAACCTTCGCTTCAATTCAAAGACGTTCGAGCATGGTGCATTTTGTAGAACAAAAGATACAGTTCTGCTTAAGACAAAGCGCTTTGACAGCTCAATACACTCACTCAATTCAATACTCAATACAATTCACTCAGTCAATTAATCAATCAGTCAATCAATCAATCAATCAATCAATCCTTCATTCATTCATTCATTTCTTCATTCATTCATTCTATCGCTTCTTAAATTTTTGAGTGATTAATTAATTGATCAATTAATTGATTGGTTTAATGATTGATTGATTGATTGATTGATTAATCGATTGATTGACTGATTGATTGTCTCATTCATTCATTCATCCATCTTTCTTTCCCTCTTTCGTACGTCATTGATTCATACAATCATAAACTATCCATTCATTCATACTCATTTATCTACCTGCTACCAGTCAGACTTGCATCAGTATCTAGCGATATGGTCGTATTCTCCTCTGTTGTGGTTATATTAGTTTTGTTTTTATTCACCACATCACATTTTCCTAAAGTATGGACATTAATTGTTCACCACATTTTCCTGTGAGACATTAGACTTCTGACTTTTCGTCCCTTGTTTCCTGAATCGAATTGAATTGATGTTGTTGTTCTCGCTTTAGTAGCAGTTGCGGTATAGCAGTAGACTGATTACACGTTCGTTGTTATCGCTACTGATGGACTGATGGACGTTTTAACTACCACTTGCAGCGTAGTGCCTTCATCCAATTCAATGAACGAAGTGGAAATTGGGGCTAAAGTAGTTAGTCTAGTATAGCAGTTCAGGCAAGGAGCGAAACTACTACATGTAATCAGTCAAGTTATAACCCTCTGTAACCATAGCAACATCAACAAGTCAAAGAGCACAGGGAAGCAAGAGATTCAGGTATTCAGTCTGGCCTTGACCTACTTTTGCAGTTTGTCATCATGGCAGTACATGGCAATGCGATTATAACCCAATTGCATGAAATTAGATCACATAGGATTAATCTTAAATGTGTTATACTTACAATGCAATAACATTTATTCAAACCCATTGCTTTGACATGATTAATTTTTAACTTGTCATATGATATAGAAATATTTACATTAACGGCATCAGATATGTGTTTTCTCAAGACCAAACAATTTTAATCAAGATTTGGTAAGGAATTCAAATATCATGTCTTCTCATGTCGACTAAAGCCTATCTATGAACCATGAGCGATAGGACACCAACTGTGTATCACTGTGAAAGTTTTATCAGTAACGAACCACCTTAACCAATTGTTTTTGCGTACTTTTAGCTTATTTCTACTTGGTAGTAAGCCACCTTATTGCTGTTTAATTGTTTTGAAATTTTCAGTTGTGAGCCACCTTCAGTGCAGATCCACATTCACTTCTCAGTTCTCGGAGATAATAGCCTGCGTGCAGACTCTACAGTCAGTCAGTGCGGAGGAGGAAAAGGACAATGCGGAGGAGGAAAGTTTCCGCTTCTAAAATTCATTAAACCAATAGCAGCACTTGAGCTATCTTTAAAAAAATACATGTACTCTTGGTACTATGCAGTCTAAAATGTAGGAACTTTTTCTAGCTCACCCGGTATATTTATGCAATCCCTCCGCAGCAGCTTTATTGATTCCTAATATCTGTGATATATTTTGCCAACGTAGAACGAAATAGATATGTAAAGTCCTAATTTGTCCAACTGTTCATAAACATCCATTCATTCTAATTGGATGAAAGACAGTAACGTTGAAAGTTGATTAGCACGTAAAACTTTAAAAGAAATTTAATGTTGAATCTCGTTGATCTGTAGAGATTAGAACCTCAAATTGAAGATCTTTCAGTGTATCATAACATGCACTCCCACGTGTTTATAAATAATGCAAAAAAGTCTGGATAAGTAACTCAAAATGATCTTTTCTTGAATTTATTGCTCGTGTCGTGTTCATGGATTTCTGTCTGCTTAATATGCAGAAAATGTTTTGCGCATTCTTATTTTGGTGGCACCTTCTTGCTTTAGCGCATGCACCAGAATTGACCGTGGAATTCTCGTTCCCATATAAAACCCTTTACCAGAATTTCCTAATTTATGGGCCTAAATTATGAGTGATTTTACCAAACAAAGTTTTCACATCTAGGGTAGTGTTTGACTAATAAATTAACATGCCAGTTGTGAATATCAGCAGCATGCTTTTTATGCCAAAGCCCATCAAATGTATCAAGTCTTCTGACTCACCTTGCAGAATTTGTGCAAGCACAGTAAACTTGCCCTAAGTCTATTTCGTCGTCTTTAATAAGTCTGTCTGAAAGTAAGACGAAATATACTTGGGGCAAGCAAGTCTGCACGGACCTAGAATCTTCCACTATATACCATATTGCTACAACATCTGCCAGAAACATCACTGAATCTGGAGTGCACAACGTTTCTATGAGTGAGCACTATATGGTCTTTTGTATACGAACGTTTGAATGTGCATTTATGAAGGACCATATAGTGGTCACAACCTGTATTTTAGCCTAAACGGTTGACATTCGAATGAGATACGAAGAAGCACCGAGGGATCAATAGGCAGGCAAAACTTTCATAAGATCTTCTTCAGGAGAGGCTTTTGGGTCATACTTTACAAAATCTAAGGTTGAATTCTTCGTCACAGCGAACGAATTTTTACAAACCAAAATCAAGTTGAAACGATTGAATTAAAAACTTGCTTCATTAATAAAAAATCAATTTCGCTGTTTTATAAGGCTCTTGTCTTCAGAACTATTCCTCTTAGTACGAGAATGTTCGATTTTGCTTACCTATAACACCACAATAGGATTAACTATGTATCACTACGATATTAGTTTGCTGAATATAACTTTTATGTAGGATCAATCTCACATATTTTTCTTTTTTCGTGATTCATTCGCAGTTAAAGAGATTGGATATTAATAGGAAATATATTGCGGTTTTAAAAGATAAAATGTTTAAAGGATTTAAAGGGAAATTAAGGCGATCAGTAACTATTTTTGTAGCAGTATGGATGTTGATGTAGTTTCAAAACAAGGTCAAAGCTAACAAATTCAATCAGAATTTGACACATCGAAATTTTAAATCATGAATTTTATATCAAATTTGCAAATTAAGTTGTATTGTTATCATCGGGTGTGTCAAAGAAGATGGGGGTTAGATGAAATATTTACATCATCAATTACACTTGAATTTTGCTTTGGATTTCCAAGACTGAATGAAAAAGATTATTAACATTTGAACCATTCGTGCTCGTGCATACACGTATTTTTTTATAAGAAACTAAGATTTTTGGACAGTACTGAAAGTTTCTTAAAGTTATCCGATTTTGAGTACTCAGAGTTTCTTACGAGTTTCTTAGCGGCTCCATAACTATCTTCATGATCACTACCTGTGCCCTTGTGAACATTTCAAAGCAAAGTTTTTAAGCCGTTCCAATGTTGAGACATTACTCAACCGTTTACTCAAGTACTTTACGAATAATATAATACAGGATACAAGTGAAGTAAAGTAAAAATATATCAGGGATTTCCTTTATGAAACTTAAGAGTTTCTTAACTTATATTTTCCCTGTACTGGAGTTTCTTAATTTTTTGGATATCTGAGAGTTGAGTTTCTTATGGACAGTTTCTTATAATAAAAAATACGTGTAATCGTCAGAAATATTTGTGAGTTGATAGACGAAAAGTTCATTAGAATTACTGTGGATCTCATCTAACTGTTTCCATCTAGCAAGGGCATTTATCATGCAACTATCTAGGAAATTTTAATAATTTAGTAAAACGAATTAAGATGATAACGTAAATATAACAAAAACCTTTCACATTGTTTTGATCTTTAACCAAATTTTCTAATAGCGTCTATTGAAAGTTTTCTGTTTTCATAATGCCAATAGTATTTCAATCCAAACAGTGTTTGAAACTGCTGAAAATTTGTAAACTCTGCATACAGCTGTTTGATGATGTCATGTTTTACCTTTTAATGATATCTCTGCCATCCTGCCACCACAATTAGGGGGTGCTTTTACCAGTTGTTACTGATTTTTAATAAAATCATTATGTAGCCACTTTTATCAAGGGTGTTAGGACACGGATATTTTAATTACGTATTTATTTACCTTGTTTTGATTTTCGTCTTGTTTTCTTGTCTTGTTTTCTTCTCTGTTCTGTTTCCTCTTGCTGATGTAAATGCCTCGTGTTATTTGAATATATCTTCCTTGTATTCCTGTGTCTTAGCGCGCCTTCGTAGAAGAAAGGTTTTTACACCGCAGTGCCATATTAAATACTTAATAAATAATTAAGTATTTAATATGGCACTGCGGTTTACAAACATTTCTTATACGAAGGCGCGCTAAGACACAGGAATACAAGGAAGATATATTCAAATAACACGAGGCATTTACATCAGCAAGAGGAAACAGAACAGAGAAGAAAACAAGACAAGAAAATAAGACGAAGATCAAAACAAGGTAAAGAAATGCGTAATTAAAATATCCGTGTCCTGACACCCTTGCTTTTATGTAAATTTTATTTTTATTCAATGGCAAATAGATACTTACTTACTTAATTACTTCTAGCTGTGTAATTGTTGCCTGCACAGGATATGCTACAACATTTGCCACAAGTATCTATTGGATGTCTCAAAACAATTTGGGATAGTTTGAACAATCAGTAGACTTGTACCATTGTACCTATCCTGGAAAATCTAATGAAGAGCCACCATATGGGTATTGAAAGACGCACAGTATTTGAAAACATACTGCTTTCTGAATATCAAAGCAATGGTATTGAAAATTTCTTGTTCAAAAGCCAATATGTGATTTCCTTTTATGAATTCACTCGGCTTTAATGGGTCACTTCAGCTCATGACTATGGGAGATCTCCTGCAGAAAGCTCCCTCCAAGAATCCCAAAACAGTGATAACAATAACCATGGATATCCTTGGTTTCCCTCCTAACAACGATGACATTTGCATGCATTAGTACACGTGTATCCTCCTGTGAGAAAGGAATCCGCTTTAATAATTTTCCTATGTATGTCGTGCTGGTCTGCTGATTTAAGACCCTCTACAACAGGGATGGCACCAGCGGGGGTGCTAGGGGGCAGGAGCCCCCCAAAATTTCACTCAGCCCCCCATCGGCACTTAAATTTTCGACAATTTCTACGTACTGTCGGCATTTTCATAACCTAAACCTGCCGACAGTACCTAGATTTCGAAAATTTAAGTGCCGATGGAGGGGCTGAGTGAAATTTTGGGGGGGCTCCTGCCCCCCCTAGCACCCCCGCTGGCGCCATCCCTGCATCTCAGTGAACTTGAATTGAACTCATTCATGAAAAATTTCTGACTGTCGGCACTCTGGCAGTATTTGCTCCCCTAGCAATTCTTCACTGGCGCCATCTCTGCTCTACAACAAATTTGATATAGGTTTGTAGAAATTCTGTGATTTTCCGTGAGTTATCTCAATGTATCCTTTCTTCTCTTTTTCATGTAATTCCTTTTTTCAGAACGAGATTACAAATGGCGCCAAAAAAATCCCTTTTGCTCCTCCGTTTCCGTCGACTTGGTAAACTTACGTAGGCCCATAAGCAAGAAGGCTAGCTTTCAAGGAGTTCAGTGAAAGATAAAGAATGGAGTTAGATGCAACACAAGCATTGGATACAGATTATGGAGATGAAGAGATCGAGGAAACGGAAGATCGTAAAATTCAGGTATGGTCAATTTTACCTGCACTGTAGTAAATTATTGTGAAAGGAGAGGCATTTGAAATTTTAGTAGAGTTAGGAGGCCCGCATTCAATTGCATTCATGCACATGGGCAGAGCTCCCAAAAGTAGAAGTAAGAGAAAATCTCGTAATTTAGCAGAATTTGTTTGCAATTGCTCTTTTTTGATTGATTACATACAGCCCAGCATCTCTCTCTCTGCAGTCCAGCCTGAAGTGAAGTATCTCTGAATTACAAAATCTGCTGATTAATAAAGCATAAAATCAATTACATTTAACAGATAAACTAAATATAAGATACATTGTGCTATTCACAGTGAAAATGGACACATGGTCATCAAGTTCTCACTATGAATAGCACTTACAATCAATAATTAATGAATGGTATAGTTTGTCAACAAAACGTTACCACAATAAACGCCTCATTACGAAGATGGAAAAGAATGGGTGCTGCAATTTACTAAAAGATTTGAGGTAACTGCACCCATCCCAATGAGCACGGAAAACCGACCCCCAGAGGTCAGTCCCGGAAACGGTCTTCCATGCCCATCAGAGCAGAGAGCAGAGCCACCCTAACTGAATCTCTTTGTTGCTTTCAAACATGCCATCAACGCTTCTAAAATTATGCGATTGGCAACAATTCATGCTAATGACCAAGACCAAGATGGAGAGTTCAGAGTCCTGAGCCGAATGCAAAACCTGATCATCTCACCTTAGCGTTAAGCAAACTTAGATAGAGAGGCCAAGGCAGGGCTAAGCGAGTTTAAGGGAGTAGGTTATGGGACTAATTTGTTGTTATATCAGGGTAAACATCATAGCGATTTATCAATCTTATGGTGTTAAATCTGTCACATGAAATTTTGTAATAATAGGATGACAGGAAACTTGTGTATCACATGCACTTTCTGAGTGTCTCTTTTTTCAATGCTAATTAGCAGAGACAATTGATTAATTGCGTGACTTGCTTCCTTTCTTTCTTTCCTACTTACTGACATGGCCCCCCCCCCCCCTTAGATTACAAAATGGCAATTCTTGTCTATGTTTTCATACCTGGACATCAGCCATTGGCTTGCAACAAATAGACCTTTTAGCTATTCTAAAAGGAGCCTGGATCAAACGTTATTTTTATACATTTTTATACGTTACGTTCGATCGAGTGGCGTTAGAGCTTCTATCACTATTGTGCACATTCGAAAATTCTACAAAGTGTAGCAAAAGTTTGTTTGATTCTGATTCTTTCCTGAATAGCTAAAAGGTCTATTGCAGAGATCGACAGTGGATGACTTAAGATTTGTTTTGATTTGGATCAGTTTTCTATAGCCATCTCCTTGTCAGGGCCCATGCTTTTCATGACTTACTCTGTAACGTGGTTGTCAGCAATTCACAAAAAAATGGGAATTAAATCGTTTGGATGGCAACATTTCAACATTTTCTTGTAGATTTCTGATGAATTTCTCAGGCTGCGCACAGTTTTGTTTGAAGGAGAGGGTATGGTTTTTGAAAAATTGACTCTAGGACACATGGTCTTTTCAAATTTTCCAGCTTGACTTCCCCATATATTTGTTGACCGAGTACCCCCTGGAGGTATTTATTGATAAAAATAGCACTTTATGATAGGCAAACAATGAAATTCTTGGGGAATTCACCATTATGGCTGTTTAAAAACAAATTCAAAATGATATGATAACAAACTCAGAAAAGTTTTTTCAAAACTTGTCTTTATCATTCCAGGTTGCAGAGCTGAGAGTACAAAAGACTAAAGGATTTGAAGCCAACAGTTTCATTATTTATGAAGGTAGAAATTAGATCATATGAATGTTGTCCTTCATTAATTTGGTACACAGGGCAGAAATTAATTGCGGCAAAAGTCTAATTTAAGCTCAAATTTCTAAGCTCAAAGACCTAAACTCAAATTTCACAATAACTTTGATTAGAAATTTTGGTAACCTTTATATGGAAGTGTTTATTTCTTTAATTTTGAAAATTCTTATTCTTTTTCGATAAATGTCTAAAAAATGGCTGAAAAACCTGATCAAGTCATTGAGCCATAAGTTAGGTCCTTGTGAGGTCCTAACTGAATTAATATGTAATGAACAAAGGTTACACTTTTTTCATAAAAATGGGAGTAATAGTATGTTTCATCAAATTCTCTCTATTGTTCGAATTTTTTCATCTGTTCCAGCCTCATGATAACTTCTTTTCAAAACTAAGCTTTTGGAAAATTCAAAGTTAACTGAGGTACACTCATTTATTTTATAAGCTACTAGACTACTAACAAGAAGCTGCAGTAGCCTATCCTAGAACATTATGAAGCTCTGCTAGATATGAGAAGAGGTGTACTCCAAGTAAAGAAACTTATTCTTAAACTTATTAAGGAAATTGACTGTGAAAATCTATGTATTTTGTCACAGGACAAAATATTATTGGAAGACATGAGAAAGCTGATGTTTACATTCCCTTGAAAGTAAGTACAAAACAAATTTCAAAGGTTTACTACTACTGGATGCTACTAGATGAACAAGAAATGTATTGGGTGATTAAAAAGAACTTCTCAAGCTACAGTAGATCATAACAAGCTCTCTGCAATCAAAAGTTATTGACAAATGCTTTGTATCACAGTTTAGTTGAAAGGCTTAGCTTTCTTTTGAGATGCTGCATGGTCATTTTAAGCAATGATTACCATCCGAAAAACCACATTAAAAGAACATTTTGAATTCCGCATTCCTCATTTTGAGTGAAATAGTTGCCATAATTTTCAATCAACATTTTGTGAAAACTCAACGTAGCGATGGATTTGAAGTCGTATGGGGACAATTTTTGTTTGCAAAATTATTGATCTCTGCTCCTCATTCAAATTTCATGCTCCAAAGCAAATTTAGAATTCAGCTTTTTTCACATCTTCCAAGACATGAACCGGAAAAGGAGGGAGCAGTCCAAGAGGTGAATGACGTCCCATATATTTGAAGTTTTTTTCAGACAGTATTCCTCAACTTAAACCAACCAAGGGGCCGTCGACAATTACTTGTCGTCATGCATCGCGGCCCTTGGGCCGCGATCATCGAAACCCCCTACCCCCCCCAGTGATCGCGGCCCAAAAAAAATGTTCTTTGTTTGCATAATAAGTACTAGGCCTACCGCCTAATTGGGTCCAAATGTCATCAATGTTATCATCAATTTCAAATGAAAAAATAATGCCAACCTTATTTTCCATTAACACTAGAGCCTAGAGAGGCAGATTCCTCAGCTAATTTTGAACCAAACAGCAGAGAAAGACGTGTAAACTTCCTGTGTTTGTGCATGTGTTTGTGTTCCGAGAGGACTTGCGCCATTTTGCTTCCCAAACGCATTTTTGCACCATTTTGCTTCCCTTACGTTTGGACCAAAATTGTTGTAATGAATACGTAAAGATCATAGAAGCTCCGTTATTTGGGGGGGGGCATTCTGAAAATATTTGGTGTGACGTGACCATCAACGAGGCGATGATATCAACATTATAGCCTTGTGTTGTTTTGGTGATTTGTTTGCGGCTGTTTCTATTTCAATAAAGTTGCATGTATTGTTGTTGTTGTTGTTGTTGTTGTATTCTTTTTCAATGATGACTATTCTTTGCCAGTTCCTGCTGCTATCCTGCTATTGCCGTTTCATTTATTTTGAGCCTACATATAGGATGTGTTGCAGCTCACCTAAAAACATTGGTATAATACTCAAATTATGACAGATTTACAATTTGTGCGTTTGTTATATATAACATACTTTCTTCAATTTATTAATGTGACATTTCGTCACGCAAACATAATCCATCACGGCTTTTGCCTGCACCCCCTCACCCCCATCACGGCCAAAGGCTGCGATGTGTGACGAAAAGTAATTGTCGACGGCCCCCAAGTAACATTGCAAACGATAGCTCAGCCTTTCAGCTACATGCTCATACCTTGTTTGTGTTCATAACATTTGCTTTCAGGAAACTATAATTGACTGATTCAAAACCAAGATCAATAAAACAATGTGAGGGTTTTTGCTGCTGAAGGTTTGAAATTCAGCTGGAAACCTGTTTCCTTCAGTTGTTGTTCAGCTTACATTAGCCCCTCTGATATATTACTGAATAGCCAGTACGTTGAAATTAATTTGAGATTTTCCTACCTGAAATCAGTCACTCTGCTCTGATATATGTTGCAGATTTTCTCAGGAAGGTGACTTAAAAACTGCCTAAAATCATGATAAAAATTGCTGCCTTACAGCCATGACTTATAAGCACTTGGCACATGTTAGCTTCTTGGGAAATTGTACATGTCATCCCCTTTGGTGTAAAATATACTCAAGGAGATTCTATCCTCTTGAGAGAATCATCTGTGCTAGCACAGGTAATTTTATTGCTGTGAGGCATGAAAACCCAAGAAATTTGATCATCATTTTAAACTGTTTTTTGGCCCATTTTGAAGAGAAAATATTCCAAAAAATAGGCTTATTTAAGCCAGGTGTTTTTCATGTCTAATTGAACATATTGGTGTTAAGCGCAATTAAAAAGACATTTGCCAGTATTAATGCTTTGATATTGAGGGAGCAGTATTTTTTCGAACGTTGTGACTTCTTTTTTACTCACCCCGTATGGCTCAAATTGCAAATGAGATCATGTTTTTTAATATTGCTATCTTCAGATATATCTCCATCCTTGAGGAGAACCTTCATGGTTTCCAATCTTGGTTTTTGATGATATACGTGCTGTTGAAATCAAAATTCCATTTCTGAAACTGACTATTGAATTTAATTTAAATTTCAATGCCAAATAAATCATGGGCCAGAATGGAATGTGGAATTCTCGTTTCACAGACAAACCCATTACAGGCATTTTTCAAATTTGTTGGTCTTAAAGATGAGTGATTTTACCAAACAAAATTTTCTCATCTAAGTTAATCTTTGTCTGATAGATTAACATCTTAGTTTTGAATATCATCTGCGTACTTTTCATTCCACAGCCTGCCAAACGTGTCAACTTTTTTTTGACTCACCCGGTATGTGCCAACAAAAACTTGAGAAAAACGTGCAAAACTTCATGGTATTGCATGGTAAGGTTATCTTGCAACAACTATAGACTTAAAAAGTGCATGGCAAAGTTATTCATCTGTAAGGGAATACTGACAATGACAATGAATGATGAAGTCATCAAAAAGTTAAAAATCAATCCGTTCAAGGCAACAAGAACAGATTTGGTAAGACAATAGCACGAGTTGGTTTTGATTGACACCGCAATTCAAAACGATTAGCGATCGCAGACAAAGGAAATTCTCTCAACAATTAATTCAAAACAAGAAAAGCCGCAAAAGTGTCTCTGAAACCCAGGCAGCTAGCTTGCTCGTTGTGCATTCCAGAAGTTGTTTTTAAGAGCAAACATGAGCATATATCGAGAGAAGAAGGGTGTATCTACACATCTGCCACGGGCATTTAATTGATTTGATTTAAAAGCCGATTGGGAGGGGATTCAATTCTCTTATTTTTGTAGGTGTAATTAAAACACTTACTGCCTAGCTTCTGAACCAAAGAAATCAAATGCCCTGGGTAGATGTGTAGATATATCCTTCTTCTTTCGATATACGCTCATGTTTGCTCTTAAGAAAAATTTCTGCAATGCACAACGAGCGCATTAGCTACTTGGGTTTCAGAGAGATTTTCGCGCCTTTGTTTGTTTTGAATTTCTGGTTGAGAGAGTTTCCTTTGTCCGGCCACTAATCGCTTTGAATTCAGGTGTCAACAATGCTATTGTGTTACAAAATCTGCCCTTGTTGTTCAAAGCCATTTCACACAGAAGAATCAAGTTACTCCTATGCTTGACTATGTTTTCTTATGAAAGTTTTGCAGAATTTTGAGTCTTTTTTGTTACATTAAAGGCGATTTCACAACGGGAATACTTTATGATGCTTGGGTTTTTTTCATGGACTTCATTTATTTTTTTTTGAATTGCAGTCCAATGATTAACACATGTCTGACTGAAACGTCATCGCAAAGTTATTTTTATGCAGCTTAAAATTTGGCTACATACCGGGTGTCCCAAAATGATGTATTATCGTTTGATTGCTTATATATCCATAACCAATGAACCAATTTTCTAAAATTTTATTTCATCCAATTGCCGAAAGGCTGAATTGTATTCGAGGATGTTGGTTGTGGTTTTATGCCGATGTTATCAGATGTTTTAATTACACTCGGGATTAGAAGCTTGAAAAGCACCCCTCAGATTAAGCTCTGTCTCCAAACAAAAGAGATTCACTAATTTACCATCATTGAGGTACACCTTGAAGGATTTTTAATTTGATCAAACCTCGATCAAATTGGCCAACTGCAGGAAACTGGGAGGTCAGCGTACCGGCCCACGTTGCCTGCCCGAAATTGCTTCTTTAAGGCTGGTGATTGCCATTGAAATACCAAATTTCCGGGCCAATACACCGTTCCACCGAGATTGTGGAAAGAACAGAGAGATAATCGGAAGAAGAAGTAGAAAGCAAGGAGAAAATCAGAGGTAGTGGGTGGGTGGGCAACGAAACGGTTGCGTCGCTTTTTCTTGCAGGATACCTGAACGGAGTGCCCACCAAGCTTCTGTTTTACTTTTATACGTACATACCCAATTCCCCCAAGTGAAAAAGCTTTTGGCAAGGACATGAGCGAATCTATTTAAAATGAACTCTCATGGGGAAGAAAAACGATGAGAATAGTTTTATTCGCCACGTGTCCTCTAGAACCTACATTTGTTGTTGTTGTCAAGGTGCACAAAAAGGGGAAAAGGGGTGTGCCACACCTAATACCATGAAACATGCCTTCCCTCGTAATTAACTCTAATTAAATATTCAGTTAATTAGCATTTAATGTCGAGAAGAAGACCGATAAACCTTCAAACTCAAGGCTTAGATAGCATGAAAAAGAAACGGCCTACTTTTCCAGTCAACATTTTAGATGTGATACAAAAGGCTGAACTTACATGTCGTTCTGAGAATACGAAGTCAGTTGATACTGAATTCAGAGAGTACACATCTAAAATGTTGACTGGAAAAGTAGGCCGTTGCTTTCTCATGCCATCTAAGGCTGTAATTTGAGCAGGTTTATCAATCTTCTTTTTGACATGAAAACATTGTTGTAAATCCACTACCAACATCTTTAAATACATTTTAGCCTTTAGGCAATGAAATTAGATAAAGCTTTTGAAAATCGGTTCATTGGTTATGGATATGTAAGCAATCATACGATAATACATCTTTTTGGGACACCCGGTTTACAAACAAGGCTGTGATGCGAGCCTTTAAAGTAGACTGACGACATGATCCCTTGTATTCATTCAACGCTTTCAATCTGGTGTTTGTATTTTCACTCACATAAGTTTGAAGCCATGAACATCATCCAATTCAGTGCGGAAAATTGAGACTCATGTAGTTAGTCTGCCTTTAAAGAATGATTAATGAAAGTTTGCGATACCTTTGCAAGGTTTTGTGGCAATTCCTACATATTACTAAATTAATTGAAATTCATATGCCCATACATTATAAATATTATCATCAACTCATCTATTTGTTGTAATAAATACATTTTGTCATACCCTTAAACCACATTCGGTTCCTTAATGTAATAATTAATAGAAATTAATAATTCAAAATTTGTAAAAAAGCATAATATGTTAATTTATCTGTACAATTTATAATCATTTATTTTTACTGCATAGATTCCATGATAACCTGACAAGACTTCAATCGGTTCCTTAATGAGATAATTAATTAAAGTTACTAATTATAATTAAGAACGTACCACAAAGCGCGTTAAGAACAAAAAGAAGAACAAATCGTCACACCCAAGGTAGCCGTAATCTCGCCAATTCATACACCATCTGGTCTTAGATCGTGAGAAATTCATGAAATTGTTGCATAAAATCATGAAATCTATTCATGAAACCATAAATCTTTGCACGTGTGGTAAATCAGGCTTGTAACTAACGCCATATGGTTGGGTGTATCGAACTCATTTTCAGATAATTGCGATAGAATCTTCTGTGGGATGAAATCTGTATTGTAGTACACCAGAATATCTTTATTTAAATTGAATGTGCAAAGGGACATTTGATAGGCTATGATAGATCAGTAATCTCCTGGTCTAATTTGAAGTCTCGAGTTACGATCTTGCAAGCATACTGGATGAGCAATAAAAGTGCCCGGCGTTTGCAAAAATGCTGCTCCTTGAGTATTAAGGAAATAATATTGAAAACTGTTTTATTTTGTTGCTGATATGCTCAATCAGGTTCAGTAATTTACCCAACTTTAATTGGCCATTCCTTCCCGTGGATATGGGAGATTTCCTGCAGAAAGGCCCTTTCGAAAACCTGCAAAAATGAGGGAAAACGGCGAGCAAATTTTCCTTGGTTTTCCTTCCTAAAATGATGACATTTAAGTGCATTCATGTATTTTCTCCCCTAGTGAGAATGGAATCCCCATGAATAAGCTTTTCATACCAGGGGGAAGACATGTTATTTCTTCCAAAAGGCTAGAAGGTGCTTAAGTGGTGAAGGTGTTCAAGTCATTGCTGTAACGTAAAAATGTTAGGGAAATTTCCTCATGATTTTACCACGCTTTCAAGGTTTTTGAAGGGACTTTCTCAAGAAAATTCCGTGTCATTTTAGCACGCTCTTAAGGTCTTTGAAGGGACTTTCTCAAGAAAATTCCTTGTCAAATGTGAGCGGAGCGACCGATTTCACCTAGTAAAATTCTAACAATAATTGAACATGCTATGGCTATTCAATCACATATTGCAAAATATGATTGCCTAAATATTTAGGGAGCACTAGCCGCTCAAACAGTGGGTGCTTTTTCTGACTCACCCGGTAGACATTCATAAAGCTAACCTGGGGGGGTACTTCATTGTTAAGTGATACTGGACGTGACGCTCATATGGGTGGGTTTTTTCATCCGAAATTCCCAACATATGGGTCTGTTTTTAACCATAATTCTGGTAGATGGGTAGTTATTTCTAGAATTTTCTTATCAATGGGCCCCATAATGATAATCCACACCAAACAACTGAAATTTTCATTTGTTTCAAATCGACAAATTCATGCACATGGGTCAAAAATTTCCTGATAAACTATTTAAGGCTCTTAACAAAATCCTCAAAAAGAGAGACGAAGTTGTGCTCCCTCAGCATCACTCAATATTACAACTAGCAGATGAGTTCATTGAATTCTTTACAGACAAAATAGCAAAGATCCAAGGTGAAATAGACAAGAATTTGACCTCGCATGATCGCGATTGTTATCAACCAGAGGAGCCAAAATATGAGTTTGCTATCACTTCATTTCGTGAATTGTGTGAGACCGAAGTAGACAGCCTTTTAAAAAAGTCAACAATGGCATCGTGTGATTTAGACCCAATTCCAACCTGGGTTTTGAAGCATTGTCATACAGCAACCTTAAAGATTATGACTCAAATCATCAATAGATCACTCCAATCTGCAAATATGCCTACGGAATTTAAACTTGCACTCTTAATCCCATTGTTGAAGAAATTCGGACTCGAAGTGATAAAGCCGAATTTTAGGCCTGTCTCGAATCTACCTTATGCTTCTAAACTAATCGAGAGTGCTGTTGCCAATCAATTAGTGGAACACATGACAAATAATGGGCTCTTTGAAGCATTGCAGTCAGCATACAGACAAGGTCATAGGTACACACAGTCATTGCTTAAGGTCCACAATGATATACTGGTAGCAATCAACAAGTCTCGATTCTCATATTGCTTGATTTATCTGCTGCTTTTGATACTGTCAATCATGATGTTCTGCTGAAACGGCTAAAAGAAAGGTGCGGTGTTCAAGGAGAAGCACTGAAATGGTTTGAGTCGTACCTTACTGATCGTTTTCAGATGGTAAAATTAAAAGAAATAACGTCAAAGAGAGTAGCTCTTCATTGTGGACTTCCACAAGGCTCTGTGTTAGGACCTTTATTGTTCCTAGTTTACACATTACCCCTTGGGGATATCATCAAAAGCAAGGGACTCCAATTTCATCTCTATGCGGATGATACGCAGATATACATGTCTTTCACACCAAACAACTACAGTGTAGCCTACTCGCTTGAGCAAATTGAGCAGTGCATACAAGAAGTCAGCTCATGGATGTCAGCAAATAGACTCAAGCTAAATGGAGATAAAACCAAGATGCTGGTAATTGGCACCCCACAGAAATGCTCGAAAGTCTCTAATATAACTCTCAATGTAGCTGACAGTGTCATCGAAACAAGCGAAACGGCAAAAAATCTTGGAGTAATTTTTGACAAGCATATGAATCTTAAGTCACATGTGAACATGATCTGTAAATCTGCCAGGTACCATTTGCATAACATCAGTCTGGCTAGAAGATACCTGACAAGAGAGGCTGCGGAAAAGGTCTTGCATGCATTCGTTATTTCAAGGCTTGATAGTAACAATGCCTTGATACAAGGACTGCCATCCTGTGAATTGAAAAAATTGCAGAAAGTTCAAAATGCTGCTGCGAGACTCTTGGTGGGTGTAAACAGAAAATGTCCCATAACACCAATCTTAAGAGAACTTCACTGGTTACCTGTTGTGCGCAGAATTCAGTATAAGATATTGCTATTGACATTCAAGTGCATTAAGAACGTAGCTCCAAAATATTTAGTTGATTTATTAAAGAAACGCACAGCCCCTCGCGCAACAAGATCAGCAGAGGACGATCTCCTGCTTGAGATAAAGAGAACACGCTTAGTAACAGCTGGGGACCGAGCATTTGTTCATGTCGCCCCATGTCTCTGGAACGAACTGCCGTATTCAGTAAGGGCAGCAAACTCAATAGAATCATTTAAAACACTTTTGAAGTCATTTTTATTTCGAAAACATTTTAACTCAAACCATGTATAATGTATAATTAAATTATCGTTTTAGATTGTAAAATATGTAATGCGCCTATGAGCCCTGAGGAAATACGGCGCAATATAAATTTCTTTATTATTATTATTATTATTATTATTATTATATTATTATTATTATTATTATTATTATTATTATTATTAAATGGGCTCGGCATTTTTGAATATACTGTCATGCGAATGGGTCCTTTTCTCAAAGTCCAAATTCAGGTCGAATCATGTTCACAATGAAGTACCCCCCCCCCCCTCCCGGGAAAGCTAAATTGAGTCCTTGCATATAAGAACCTACAAAAATGAAACTTGGAGGTTGTTTTTCCTAACTTATGCACCTTGTAATTAAGAACCTGTTTCAGTTGATGAAAATATGTTCTTATTACATTTGTAACAAAGTTGATTTTGGATTCTCGTTATTCAGTTCACTTCCGTCCCAGTTGGCTGTTAAAGTTTGAATCTCCTCCCCTTCTGTATGTCAGCTTAGAATAGACCTTTTAGCTATTCTACAAAGGAGCCTGGATCGAGCATTATTTTTATACACGATGTTCAATAGAGTGGCTCTAGAGCTTCTATCAATATTGTGCATATTCGAAAATTCTACAAAGGGCACTTTGTAGAATTTTCGAATTTGCACAATAGTGATAGAAGCTCTTAACACCACTCTATCGAGCCTCGCGTATAAAAATAACGCTCGATCCAGGCTCTTTTGTAGAATAGCTAAAAGGTCTATTGGTTATTTGGTACATAATAACTTTGCCAAGACAAATAACAGGGCTGAACATCGTTGCTGTAGATTCTAAAACGGCCCACTTAAGGCACTCTTCAAAAAGAAGAGCCTTTATACCTTGAAATTAGTCTTAGTACCTTTAAAGTTAGAAGCTATTTCAGCTTTGCTGTCAAAAAGTAGGTTCTTATATGTGGGGATTTACTGTATCATTTCGTCAAGAATTTTTATTGAATTCTTAAATAAGAGGTAAAGCCCGCTAGGTAATCCTGAAATTATTGAAGATTTCGGAATAGTCAAACGGTAGATTTACAGGAAATTAACTGAACCTTCTTTCGAGCCATTCAATTCAAAGAAATGGGTCATATAATCTTACATCAACCTTTTCAAAGGTAACAATGGCAGATTTTGCAAGACAATAGCATGAATTGCTTTTGATTGACACCGCAATTCAAAGCGATAAGCGATTTCAGACAAAGAAAATTCCCTCAACCAGAGTAATTCAAAACAAACGCACAAGTTGCTCTGGAACCCAGGTAGCTAGCTCGCTCGTTGTTCATTCCAGAAATTGTTTTTAAAAGGAAACACGAGCTTAGATCGAAAGAAGAAAGATATATCTACAAATCTGCCTCAGGCATTTATTTTGTTTGATTCAAAAGTCGATGGGAGGCAATTCAATTCTTCTAAAGTTTTGCGTGTAATCTGAATACTTCCGGAAATGATGACCACGCCCATAAATAGCCAGAAAATGCTTTATTTACCAGTTGAACGATTGGGTAGTTTGTTGCTCAAGCTTGATACGAGGAAATCTCTTTGAAATCCTATGGAAGTATTCACGTAATTTTCTTTCTTTCCCGAATGAATTGTCGAAATATCCCATTGTTTCTTGATAAAAGACCCAGGGGGGGTACTCCAATTGTGGCCTGACAGGGGGGTCCAGTCAGGGTTAAAGAGGGCCAAAGCAAAAATCTTGAAAAATACCCTCAAATGGTAGTATCTCTTTATTGAAACCCCCAAATGGTAGTTCGTGGATCAAAAATTGAGCCATATGGTAGCGTCTGGTAGCAAAAATTTTCTGCAGTTTTTCAAGATTTTCTATTGAAAAACTGATTGAACAAAGCAAAAAAACTTCAGAAAAGAAATAAATACCCAATGTAGATGTGTAGCTATAGCCTTCTTTTTCAATATATGCTAAGTTTGCTTCCAAAAACAATGTCTGGAATGCACAACGAACGCGATAACTGCCTGGGTTTCTGAGAAACTGTCGCGGTTTTTTTTGTTTTGAATTACTGGTTGAGAGAATTCCTTTGTCTGCAATCGTTAATCACTTTGAATTCAAGTGTCAACAAAAGCAACTCGTGCTATTGTCTTACAAAATCTGTCTTTGTTTTTGGAACCAGTATTATTAGCGTAAAAAACATACAGCTGTGTTATATCGGCGTATTCCTAGAAATACCGATTTGTAGTCATCGTTGTTAAAGTTCTTATGGCAAGAAAATGCTTTTCGTCTGTCATTTCCCCCTCTCCCACGATTCAGGCTCAAGCTCTCTTTTTCACGATTCGACGTTTTGAAAATTTGTATGAACAAGTTCTTCCTGTAAGGCTTTTTTCCTTCCGAATATTAAAAGGATAGACAAGTTATGTGAAATTGAAGCTATTGGCTGAAAACGAAAACTTTTCGTTGTCGATTTTTGTGATCCTCCCGTCGTGGTGACATTAATTGCCTTGTCTTGTAGCCTTTGTCAAAGAAGCATGCATGCATAGAGGTCACTTCCGGGCAGCATTTCATCTATGATTTTGGATCTAAGAATAAAACAAGAAGAGGAAAAGTAAGTTAAAGATGGATTCTCTGGTTTTGATTGAGGACAAACTTGATTAACTTGAAGGTTTTTTGGGCCTTTGGAAGAAGGGACAAGGCGGGATAACTGTGTATGCGGCAGACAAATTCGTTCGTATTTCACAAGCTCTATTCAAAGAAACGTTACCTCTCAAAATATCCATTGTTGCCCAGAAGATACATTTCGTTGGGAAATTTACTCTAAATTCGTCAGAAATTCGTCAGAAATTAGCACTTCTGTGACAAATTCACAAATCAGCTTCGCTAGTTTCTCAGTTTAACCATATTGCAAATTGTCGCAAAATAGAGCTGAATTACCTCATTTTCATTTTGAAATTTGTTACCATTATGGTTACCTTGTTCTACTTTGTATCTCTTCCTTAATAAATATACGTTGTTATTGCTTTTGTAGATGATACTGCGGCCAAATGTGCGTTATGAACTTACAGATGGATGCCGGTTGCTTTTTGCTGATGTCCAATGCGAGTATAAATTCATTGAAGCTCCTGAGGTAAGTAAAACAGCTTCTTCCTTTTCTGTGCGATTTTGGCAAAATTTTGAAATGTGACTGTTGGAGTGGAAGGCGTAACATTTAAGGTGTAATCTTGATTCAAGGGAATACTGAATGGTTTTCGAACGCATCCAGAACAACTAAAACCTACTCTATTAGGTGAATACAATACCTCTAATGGACACAAATGGGGGGATATCTCCAGTGGGGGGGGGGCTCAAGTGGGGGGGCTCAAGGGAAGAATGGGGGTAATATGCCAATGATAATTTTTATTAAAAGTAATGAAATTATAACAGTCATTTCTTGAAATTCTCTGCACTGGTTTTTCCGACATAGCCCTTCTTTAACCGAGTGCCATATTGGAAATATTTCCAAATTTTATCATACGATATCTTTCATGTCAGATTCAACAGCCAGAATATAGTCAAGCTGCAATTTTCAATGTTTATGGTCCTTGTTATTTTATTCTTTCTTATTGTGGACATCGGTTATTTTTTATATACATACATACTGCACAACATACACAACCTATAATGTTGCGTCATTGCAGTAGAAAAACAGCAGCAGAGGAAAAGAATTGATTTGAATAGCCGATGTTAGATAAACTGTCAACCATTTACGGTATGAATTTCATTTTTCTTCAATTCAAAGAACAGCCACTGCTATCTGTATGTTGCAGTTAGGAAACAGCAGTAGCCTAAATTATCTTAGTTAAGCTAGGCCGCCATAATGCGCGATTGGGCCTCTTTTGCTCAAATCACTCGATATTCTTCCACTGTTATAGATTTTTTGTTGATTCTCCTTTGCAGGAAAGTGATGATACTGATTCGATGTCAGAGGCAGGCTCAGAATCAATGCTTCTTATTGAGGACAGCATGATTGAAAATGAGAATGACAAAAGCATGGGATCAGAGAAAAGCAGCATCTTGCAACAAGAACAGCAAACGCAAATCATCGGTGATTCCAACTCCATGAAGAAGGTAATCTCCTATGCCCTATTATTTTAACTTATGAAGGTTGTGTAAATGGAAAAGACGAGAATACACTTAAAATTGTATGACAGAAAGGGGACATTGTGCAAGGTTCGAGGAACACTAAAAGACGTAAATGACAAGGAGAGACTTTTGCTCCAAAACTGTGATCAAATGTGCAATTTCTCTCATCTAATTTATTGTTTTATTTTGATTATTATTAGTTTCTTTAAATTGTTTGAAAACATTAGGTTCCTGGACTCCTAAGTTTCCTTCACTTACAAAGTGAAAACAACGACTTTCTTGGGCAAGAAACTGGTTTTTGCGACGTTAATTTGACGCCTTTACTTTGATCTTATACATGTAATGTTAGGAACTTGTCCGCCAAGCATTGTCCGACAAAAAATCAATTATTTACGAATCTTTTACCTGACTTAAGGCGGATTTCTGCTCGATTATGGCTAATTTTTGCAAATTGTTCCAATGTTGGGGGCCCCCAGGCCCCTTGTCTCCTACGTCTATGCCTTTTTAACCCAATACACCCTGCCCTTGAGACGTTTTAACAGAATATTTGCTCTCTTTTAATCCTCAGGAGGGAGGCACAGAAAAGCAGAAGTTAAGTAAGTAGTCAGCTCCAGCTAAAACACATTCTTTTCGATCTTTAGTATTTACCAAAGGGGAAAATCAATGAATTATAGTGCTCAATCACATACAAATGGTGCGATATCTCAGAGATCATAGATTTGAAGCTCCTTCCCAAGTGATTTTGATCTCTCGCACAATTTGTTTTTGACGTCTTCAGTATCGGGAGCGAAATTCTGTGTACATTTTTGGTATGTGGTCTACTCTTTTGGACCATGCTAAAATCTCTCCCAATTTTTTGTTTCTGACTTTTTTGAATCTCAAAAGTAAAGTTTAGTGTGCATTTTTAGCATTTTGTCTGCAATTTTTGATCTGGGAACCTCCAAACGACCGACAGTTATTGTCATTTTTTTATCCTCTTAAATTTACAATGGCAATTACAGGACGATACTAAAAGGAGGTGGAAATACATAGCAACTATACGGCTATTACATTTAACGTAGAGACGCGAATATTACGAGAATAGATAAACATAAAGGAGGAACATTTTACAGGAGAGCGCTGAGGCACAAGCGTCAAACTTAAAAAATCCCACTCGACAATTATTAAACCACTTTTTATCTTTTTTTATTCGTTTTACTGTAGTTACTTTACAAACTTTTGTTCCTTTGGCAGACATGACAGACGATGATATATATGCAGCTGAAACTGACTCAGACACAGATAATGAGAGAGACAGACCTGGTGGAGCAACTCCAGCACCAAGCTCGCAGTTTATTTCCATTGTCAAACAAACACCCGGTGAGAAATTTACTTTTTCTGCTCTACAAGAATAGCCGTCGAATTTTTGCAGAACTTTAAGGTTGATCGTGTAAGATGTTATTGAAATATTCTTTCAAATAGATTGCTTGAAAGCAAATTGATTTTAAGAGAAACCGAGCGGAAGGCATGGTACTTCTTGCGTATTTAGGGCTTACATGGCACACTTACAACACAGCTCCTGAATCAAATAAACACAATCCGCCAGGCGGAACTTTAGATTTACCCTTCTTCTTTCGTTAAAAGCACATAACTTATCTTAAAAATCACCTTTCACGTGGACAAGGCGAGAGTTTGCCCTGCTGGTTTCGGGGGACGTTTTGCAGCCTTGTTTGATTTGAATTATTGGTTGAGAGAGTTTCCTTTGTCTGCAGTCGCTAATCACTTTGAATTGAGGTGTCAATCAAAAGCAACTGATGCTATTGTATTGCAAAATCTGTCCTTGTTGTGTGGAACTGCAAAATATGATAATGAGCATTTTCTCCTGCACTGTCTATTGTACGGTATAATGCGTCAGGATCTCCTTGGTCCACTCTCAGAAAATTCCTGGTTTCGACATTTCACATTATAATACAAAATCCTTATGCACATTGCTTCTGTTTAGATCTCCATTCTTGAAGGTAATTGCCAACAGAATATTCATGGAGGCTAGAATATCATTCATAGACCTTTTAGCTATTCTGAAGAGAATCAGAATGTAACAACATTTTGCTACATTTTGTAGAATTTTCGAATGTGCACAATAGTGATAGCTCTAACTTCACTCGATCAAACCTCGCGTATGAAAATGTATAGAAATAACGCTCGATCCAGACTCTTTTGTAGAGTAGCTAAAATGTCCGTAAAGCAACAAAACGGCTTGATTGAATGACACACAAAAATGCAGTAAACCCCCATGTTTTGTCTTGTTCTGTTCGTTCTCTTTCCTCGTTTGGTTGTTTCGTAATTTGTTTCTTCGTTGTTCGTTGTTTTTTTGTTCCTCGTCTTTCGTTTGTTAGTGTGACAATGCAGTTGGATACATTATTGTAAGTGCCATTTATATAGAGGGAACTCAAAGACCTTGTGTCTTTTCCCTCTATGAATGGCACCTTTTTGAAGTATTTATTGACTAGCTTAGGTTTTTTTTATTTACATTTTTTATTTGTTTTTGATGAAAATATTGCAAACTAAACACTTTCCAAGGGGCAAGGGCGAATTTTGCAAACATAAGATTCAGAAATGCGAGATTTACCTTCCTCAAGAATAGATGGTAGCATGGGCGAAACGTTTTGAGCGATGGCGACTCTCGGTGGGGAGCAGTGACGTCAGCAGTTGTTGTTGTTGTTGCTCTCTTGGCGGGGTCCTGTTGTTCAGTTTCATCGTCCACGGTTGCCTACATCCAATGTGAAACCAACTCCAGTGCTTGTCAGTAAAAACTTTTTTATGTGTAGCCTTTAGTAATTGTAGTTAATTGTATATTTAGGTTTAACTTAGTTGCCTGTCTTTGTGTTAAAGCCATGGGGTAGCCATGGTCTTCTGCTCCCCATGGTATCGTCATTGTACAGGGTGTCCCAAAAAAATTGTGCCCTGTTTGTCTAAAGATTGCGACAAAACGGCAAGAGATTCTCGCCAAACTTTTGCATGATAGTGCTCTTCAGATGTTCAATTAAAGTTTGCTACCATCTCCATGAAAATCCGTTGAAAAATGATGGAGCTATGACTTTCAGGAGACCAAATTTGCCCGATCACTGAAACCAGCGGTCGGCCATTTTGTATTACTATTTTGTAGCAATAAATAGCTTCATGGATTGAAAATGAAACAGCAGCCTCCAATGTCATAGCTCTCGTGAAAATTCCGATAATCATCAGAGAGTTCCACTATTTTTGACCTCACAGAAATTATTTCTTACCTCACGTGAAGATACTTATCAGTGCAAACTGGTAAGACAAAATTGCCGACCGCTGGTTGCAGTCATCAGGCAAATTTGGTCTTCTGAAGGTCATAGCTCCATCATTTTTGAACGGATTTCTACCGGGATGGTTGCAAACTTTAATTGAATATCTGAAGAGCAACATCATGCAAAAATTTAGCGAGAGTCTTTTGCCGTTTTGTCGCAATCTTCAAGCAAACAGGGCACAATTCTTTTGGGACACCCTGTAGTGCAGTAAAAAAGTTCGTAAGTGTTGTTTTAAGTAATTTCGTCTTTGTAAATTTGTATTGAATATAAAGAAACAATATTTCACACCTCTGAGTGCAGTTAATCAAAGCAGAGTAAGCAGAGAGAGGGAGAGCAAAAAATCATGGTCAGCTGAACTGAAGGTGTGAAATCTATTCTGTAGGCTGTCAAATCGCTTTGTCTTAGCAGCGAGTCAAGCTTTCGTTTCACAAAAGTTTCCTTAGCTGTTCCACGGCTGAAGATTGAGTTTATTCTAATATGTATAGGTCATAACAACATGCACTTCTCTTTGTTTTTAATAACAACAATTATTCGGCTGTTTAAGGCATGCCGATGCAATTATAAATACATACGTAATGATGAGATCTATTTCTCGATTCCCTAGTCAGTTACAAAGAAACGAAAATGTTATTTTCTACCATCTGGGGATTATACCGTGGATCTGATTGTCTTTCTCGCAATATTATTTCATCAATATTTCTGTTTTGAAAATATTAATTCAACATTTGATTAGGCAAATGTGAGTCATAATTGTGATGAGTTTTATAATAATCATTATAATTTCTCAAATTTTCTTTATTATTCATCTCAATTTTGATCCATAATTTCATTGGCATTGTCAAAACAATATGCAGTCAAAATTCCTCGAGTTTTGCATCTAATTCGAGTCCGTCGTTAAATTCTAAAATTTGATGTAATGTTATACCAGGTGTCCCAAAAAAGTACGTCCCCTTTAAAAATCAGCAAAACTCGATTGTCAATCCAATGTGCAGCATTCTACAATTGTGTGTTGACGCGAAAGCCGCCCCTTTGGTCAACATAGGACCCCCTGTTTGTGTAATCTCCTGCCCATAGCCCTCAGTCCCAGTCTCTGCATTCCTCCTCATGTTTGCATTCTTTCGGTTTGTCCCAATCGTGTCAACGAAGTTTATTTCCCACCCGCCCTCCCTCGAGTGATTTCCATCGTTATTAAAGCCCTGTAGTTCAGTATCTTGTTGGGTCGTATCTTAAGTTCCTTCAGCCGCATATGGCTCGCCCCAATAAGGCATTCTGTCGTCCAATAGGGCGACCATCAGAGTGGCTCTGAGAATATGGTTTTAGTCACGAGATCAATAAAGCCCAATCAATAATTTTCCGTTACGATATGCGGACAGATCTCGCGTCTGTCCACCCGACCATTTCAATTACTCTGTATTTAGCCCGGGGGGGAGGGTACTTGACCTAAATTTGTACGGGGGTGTGCCCACGAAAAAAATTTGTTTTACCCTGCTCCAGAATTTTTCGCTCAAAATGATAACCTGTTCTAGAGAAAAAATTGGTGAAAAGTATACTCAAAAACATGAAATTTGACCGAAAAACGACCCGATCTAGCAGAATATTCCCCTTTGACATGTTTTGACAACCTGCTCTAGAAAAATTGCCTCATTTTGATACCCTGTGCTAGAAAAAATTGGTGAAAACGATTCCCTTAAAGTAAATGAACGGAGATATAGCGACATAATCTAAACATAGCACAAAAGAACGGCAGGCGCCATTAATCTTCCTTTTGTTTTCATCGATCAAGAACATCAAATACAATAGGTTATGTTTAGATGGACCCAGTCCCCCTAGCTAAGTTGCTTTTTAAAATCAGGGTCATAGAGACTCGGTGATGCATGAATTTAGCTGCAGCGTAAATAAGGTAAATAAAGCTGTAACCAAGGTCAGAACAATAGGGGACAGATTGCTTTTAACCCCGTTGATTTACTTTAAAAACGGCACATCCCCGTTGGACAAATATACTAAGTACCCCCCCCCCCCCCCCGGGGTATTTAGCTTGTTTGTTAATCTGTTATGTTTAAAGGAATAGCTGTAACCTGTGATCCCGGCAAGACACCGGTCTTGTTTCAAAGAGATCAGGGCATGTTTCATCATCCTTCAAGTCTACAATGATATTTTGCTTTTTTTTCTGACATTTATGGTCAAACTAGAGCTTATTAAACAAAACAAATAAACGCTGTAGCCATCGTTGCTTTTGCAGTGTGCTTCAAAGCCAGGCAGCCCTAAAAGAGCTAAATTTGCTAATTTTAAAATTAATTACAAGATTAGCTATACATGCAGAAATGATTTGGTCTTTGATCTACTTGCTAAAAGAGAAATTTGAAGATCGGCCATGTGATCAAATGTGATTCTTCAAATGGGAAAACTTTTTGAGACACCCGGTATTTGAAGTAAACTTTTCGTTGGTTGTAAGTTTTCAAGCTGACTGTAAAATTAAGTTTAAGGAACTGTTTATGACA
Source organism: Aurelia coerulea (assembly GCA_039566865.1). Taxonomy (NCBI): domain Eukaryota; kingdom Metazoa; phylum Cnidaria; class Scyphozoa; order Semaeostomeae; family Ulmaridae; genus Aurelia; species Aurelia coerulea. Next base: position 12,717,803 of record CM076963.1, read on the forward strand.
TTTAACTTTATGCAAAAATACTGTCCAAAAAGTCTTTTAAAGTTCATTATCTAATTGGTAATTTTAGAAGCAACTTTTTGGTTATTTTCATATTTCAAATTGACGGTAATGTTACCTTTTAAGACAGTATTGTTACCCTGCTACGTAGAGTGACCAGCTCTCTGTAATTCCAGGCTAAAGAAATCCCGAGGTGTGGTCACATCGAGAGGAAGAACCAGGACGCTTCTTTGATAAGCCTCTCAGCGTCCTAAAACTACCTTCGGATGCAAGGTAGAAATATAATCATAATATATAAAAAGAAACCCTTTTCGGAGTTGTTTATGAAAATTTTGCGATGTTATTTCATGAATATTTATTTCTTAGTAAATACCGCTCATAAAGTTTTGCTTCGGCTTTTAGATTTAATTATCTAAGTGTTTTTTAAGAACAACTTGGACCACATTTTCAAATAGCGATTTGACGGTAATATTATACATTTATATTCGTAATATTTGTAATGAACTGTTTATGAAATTTTCGAGATTAGCCTCGCAAAGATTAATTTGCTACTAAAGTGCCGCTCAAAAGCATTCAAATTTGCAAGATTAGTCTCACAAAGATTAAGTTGCTGTATAAGGTGCCGCTCAAAAGCCTTTTTTCGGTTTCTTAAGTTAATTATCTAAGTGTTAAATGTCATCAACAACCAAGGCCATATTTTCAAATTTCGAAGTGATGGTATAGAGTTATATTTTAAAAACCGTCTATGGAATTTGCTAGATTATTCTCACAAAGAATAATTTTCTGATAAAGTACGACTCAGAAAGTTTGCTTCGATTTCTAAAGCTAAATCAGCAACGTAGGCCATATTTTCAAATGTCTAAATGGCGGTAATATTACATTTTAGCAACTGTTTATATAATTTGCAAGATCAATCCCAAAGATTAACGTTATGCTAAAACAATGCTCAAAATGTTGCTTCGGCTTTTAAAGTTAATTATTCTCAAATTTTTAAGATATAAACCTTTTTGATAAATTTAGATTACCTGCAATGTTACGTCGTAACTGTTAATCAAATTTGCAACATTAATTTCACAGAGATTACCTTTCTGATACCTTTCTGCTAGAACAACCTTTAAAAAGTTTCGTTTCGGATTAGAAATTATTTAGCCTTATTGGTGAATTTTAACTGCAATATTTCGTTGTAACTGTTGATCAAATTTGCAATGTTAATTTCACAGAGATTACCTTGCTGCAGAACAACCTTTAAAAAGGTTCGTTTCGGATAAGAAATTATTTAGCCTTATTGGTGAAATTTAATTGCAATATTACGTTGTAACTGTTAATTGAATTTGCAATGTTAATTTCGCAAATATAAACTTTGTACTAAAATAAGTAGGACATGTTTTTAATTTAACTGAATTATGCCGTTTCAGGAATTGTTTATGAAATTTGCATGATCAGTCTTTTTTTTATAAATCAATAAAATTTTACAATACATATTACGGTCTACACTACTTACAAGAATTATTTTACAATACTACTGGGACAAATACCCCCGGGGAGCAGAAGACTGTGTCTACCCCAAGGGAATTAACATAGATAAAGGAAAGAAAAACTACTCAAACTTAAAGAACACTACTAAAACAACACATACGGATAATAAGAACGATTGATACCTAAGTCTGCTGATATTAGACGTCAGATCTAAGTGATGGCAAGGAAAGGTAATAGACCTTTTCGCTATTCTACAAAAGAGCCTGGATCGAGCGTTATTTTTATACACGAGGTTCGATAGAGTGGCGTTAGAGCTTCTATCAATATTGTGCATATTCGAAAATTCTACAAAGTGCACTTTGTAGAATTTTCGAATTTGCACAATAGTGATAGAAGCTCTTAACACCACTCTATCGAGCCTCGCGTATAAAAATAACGCTCGATCCAGGCTCTTTTGTAGAATAGCTAAAAGGTCTATTGGTGGAGAAAACTTATCTTGAAGTTTCTTTAAGTATGAAAAAAAACACCATGCACCTGCTGTCCAATATGCAACAGACTTACAAACCTAAAGAGACAAAAAGAAACAGACCAGTCTCATGATCAGTCTCAGGGCACGTCCACACGTATATCCGGATATTTTTGAAAACGCATCTTTCTTATCCGAATAAAAAAGATCCGCGTCCACACGAGGAGCGTTTTCGAAAATATCCCCGTCCACACGTAAACGCTGTGATCTGATACTTGAAATTCAATATTCGATATTGATATTCGATAACGATATTCGTTATTCGAACTTCGATAAAAGAAGACAGATATACAAAAGGCCCTCGCATGATCCCCAAAGACCCGAGCGCATGCTCTTATGGGTGGTAGATCGACGCTGTGACGTCAGCGTATTCGAAAAGCTCCGTTTTCACCCGTCCACACGACAACAGGAAAACAGCATTTTGAAAATTATCCACTCTGGAGAGCGTTTTCGAAAAGCTTCATTTTCGGTGACCGAAAACACCGTCTACGTGTGGACACGAACCCAAAACGGAGAAAAAAGATTCGCTTTCAAAAATATTCGGATATGTGTGGACGGTATTTTCGGTCACCGAGAACGAAGTTTTTCGAAAACGCTCTCCAGAGTGCATATTTTTGAAAACGTTTCCTGTTTTCCTGTTGTCGTGTGGACGGGTGAAAACGGAGCTTTTCGAAAACGCTGACGTCACAGCGTCGATTTACCACTCATCAGAGCATGCGCTCGGGTTTTTGGGGATAACGCGAGGGCCTTCTCTTCATCTGTCTTCTTTTATCGAAGTTCAGATATCGAATATCGTTATCGAATATCATTATCAAATATTGATTTTCCTCGGATTTTCCAGTATCCCAGCGTTTTCGTGTGGATGGGGATATTTTCGAAAACGCTCCTCGTGTGGACGCGGATCTTTTTTGATATGGATAAAAAGATGCGTTTTCAAAAATATCCGGATACATGTGGACGTGGCCTCACAAAAACTAATTTCCTGTGAAAGTATTACTTAAAATGCTTTCTTTCGACTTTTGAATTTGATAATCTAGGTCCTCAATTTTAACATAATCTTGGTCTTGCTGGAACATGTTTTAATTTGACTGAATTATGACGTTTCGTCAGAAATTGTTTATCAAATTTGCATGATCGGTGTCAAAGATTAATTTCCTGTGAAAGTAGCGCTAAAATTTGATCGGCTCTTAGACTTGACTAAGCTGAGTGCAAGATTTGAACAGATTTAGGGCCTTATTGCAAATTTTTTGATTGGACTGAGTCATGACGCTTTGGGAATTGTTTATGAAATTTGCGAGATCATCCTCACAGAGATGAATTTACTGTGACAGTAGCGCTTAAAAAGCATCGTTTTGGCTTTTAAATCTAATCTATTTGTTAAATTTTTAACACAATTTCTGTCTTATAAGAAATTTGCTTAATATGACTAAATTATGACGTCTTAGGAATTGTTTATCAAATTTGCGGCAAAATCCTCACAAATATTTAACCGTCTGTTAAAAGTGTATTCCTCTGCTTCTAAAATTAGTTATTTTCATGCTAAGGAAATGACTTATGCTTTTCGCTCGATAACGGTGTCTCAAAATGTTATAAAATGTCATTTGACGTGTAGGATGTCGTTCAAAAATCGATTTACCGCAATTTTGTTACGTTAGAGATCAAGTTTTAATACTCATATTTAAAGATGCATGCATATTAAGAAACAGCTGCATAGGAAACTAAGACCCTGTTTCCTTCTTCCAGTAAGTACAGCAAATTCAATCAGTTGCAAGTCTGTAGCTTGCTCGCCCTTCTTGTGGCGCTATGATCGTTGTGCAGATAAAAAGTTTCCAAAAAGTCCCGGGGGGGGGGGGTACTTGACCAGGTTTTGGTCGGGGACGTGCCATCGAAGCTTCAAAAACATACCCGTTCCTTATACCAATTTTGCGAAAAAGTATACCTGACTTTATACCAATTTTGCGAAAAAGTATACCCGACCTTATACCAATTTTCCGAAAAAGTATACCAAAATCGTTCCTTAAACCAAAATCGCGAAAATCGATACCGTTCCTTATACCAAAATCGTGAAAATCGATACCGTTCCTTATACCAAAATCGCGAAAATCGATACCCTTCCCGATGGCACGTCCCCGTACCCAAAATATGTGAAGTACCCCCCCCCCCCCGGGCAAAAAGTTTGTCAACGTTTGATCAAAGAGAGAAAGATAAGAACGTAGCAAGCGAGTTCCGCGATAAGATTACCTTGTCCATAAGACCTTGAGTTAATTCTAAGCAACAGAATCTTGCATTATGACTGCGTTCACACGGCACATTTTGAAAACGGTGAAAATTGTGACGGATAGGCCTCCCGTTCACTCGAAAACGGCGCATTTTTGCCGGCACATTTTGAAAACGGTAGATGTTGAAAATGGAGCTCTAACCGGCACAGTTTCAAAACGGCATCGTGTGAATACTTGAAAGTGATGAAAAAGGAAAATTTTTCAATGCTTTCGAAACGAAGCTGATTGGCTTTGGCGTGAAAATCCAGCCTCGTTCTCGTGGAGCTTGCAAATAGTTTATTGCCGTCACAATTTCTGGTGTTTTCCAAAGTTTGCCGGTATCGTGTAAACGCTAGCTCAAATTTTGCAACCGTCACATTTTTCACCGTTTTCAAAATATGCCGACATTGTGTGAACGCAGTCTAAGAATCGTTCGTTTCCTTCTACTTTAGGAATGCCGTTGCACCAGATTCATCGTGGCTCACTAAACGACACAGCAGACAGCACAAAGTTGATAAACGACAGCATGCAAAGCTTCGAAGCTTCGAACCTAAGTCTAAAACTTGATATTACGCAAGGCTCAGAGACAACATTATCCCCACAAACCAATCAAAGTAAAAATAAGCAATCACAAACTAATGAGATTGCTACTTTGGTACTGCAAGAACCAAACAACGAGGCTGATGACACAGAAACAGCAAAGACTGCTCTGTTACATTCCAGTAATTTGGGCCTAACTGAAAATCGGAATGCGAGATTGAAAGAAACGGTTAGCCCGAGTGAAGAACCGAGTGCATATCCTAAGGAAGCTGTTCGTCTAAGTGCAGAGCCGGGTGCTATACCCAAAGAAACTGGAGGATTATTGATTCAAGAATCGGATGAAGAATCAACGGACATGTCGGACAATGAAGCAATGAAATCAGAAATTGCTGGCAGTGGATTCTTTTCCCCCGATCTCCTGCTTCAAAAGTACGGCATTAAAAAGCTTGATGGCTCAAGCGGAACAGACAGATCTGATGCTGAATTGCTGTTTTCGCCAGGTGTCGTTCGTAGTTCTTGCGATGTTACGAGAAGTAAACAAGTCGTGAAAGATGATACTGAAGGAGGTGGAGAAAATGAAGAGAATAGCAGAAATGAGGACAATACATCGCAGGAGTACATGCTAATGCCTACGCAGGCATACGGAGTTATGGATAGTGAGAACGATAGCACGGATGTCGAGGATCATGATGGAAACGTAGCTAATAACAGGAACGAGAAGTTGCATGCAAATACGGAAAGTAAACAAATGAAAGAAAATAACTCGCAGAAGTCTAAGTCAAAAATCGATCAAAACTCTATGAATGTGCAGATGCAAGATACAGTACCTTTAGAATCTGATCCTGCGCCATTTAGAGGGTCGCGAGCTGTAGATAAAGAACAAACAGGGCCTACGGTACCAACTATGGAACCAACAATGCCATTAGAGGCATCTCCACCAATGGAGGCAACTGTACTGAATGAGACTGCTGTATCTAATAAGCTATCACCATCAAAGGACCTTTCCACTGCAAAATATAGGATCGCTCCTATCGATAATTTTTCACAGACTGCTGAAACTATCTCTCTGCAAGACTCAGGGACTACTGAGGTATCCATGAATGATTCCATAACAGCAAGCGCCTTGTATGACTCGATGCAAGAAGCTGATACTATTTCGACGCATGAGTCTGAAGCTTTCGATAAAATGATGGATAAGAACGCGTCTCAGTCGCATTCAGAAGCTACGGCGACAAGCTGTGATGAACAAGAATCTTCGACTGTTCTTCTTCCCGACAGTAACCAAGAGGCTGGTACAGTACTTCTGCAAGACGCTGTTGAGGATGCAACAACAGACCCACAGCGAGACATTGAACAAGACGCAGTCACTGTGCCGCTGCAGGATATTGGACAAGGGATTGCAACTGTTCCAGCACATGATAGTGACCATGAGACAACGACTGTTCCACTGCAGAATAGTGTTCAAGAGGCTGCAACTGTTCAAGTACATGATAGTGACCAAGAAGCATTTACTGTTCAGCTTCAAGATACATCGTCATTAGAAGAGACTGTGCCATTAACAGAGACTGGCGATATTTTTGATAATGCCCCAACGTTGCAGATTGCTGATACCGTTCCAGTTCAAGATGAGGTGAATTGAACTTTTGATATCAAAATAGTTGGTTCTTTCTCAACGGCTACATCGTTGGAAATATTCCATTTAACTCAGTAAATGCTTTGTTGTATTAACAAAATTATGCCTTAGATGTGAGAATGTGCCCTCGCAATGGGGCCATTGTTTCAACATAATCAGTTCTTTTCTAGAAAACCTTGCGTTTCATTTCATTTTAATTTCTTTAACCACGGTAACCCCGTCAATCAATAGACTGCTTTTCAGGGGGCCGTTCATAAAACCTTACAAATTAAGTTAGAATAAATGCAAAGTAAAACCCTAATTTAATTACAATATTGAATAAACGAATAAATAAATAGATAAATTATTTTTAAAGCTTCTTTAAATGCTTTGAATGAGGGTGCCTTCTTGACTCCACAATCCAAGATGTTCCAAACTCTAGCACCACGATATGAGAAAGCTCGCTGACCATTACTTGTTCTCATTAGTGGGACTTGAAGATCAGTTGCGGTGTTTTTCAAATTTTTCCTTCTGCATGTCAAATTCTTAATGAACATTTCTGATAAGTAATCAGGAGCAAGGTCATTTATCGATTTGTATACCATGCAAGCTGTCTCGGTTTTTATCATATCTGCTACAGTAGGCCAATTCAAACTTTTAATCAAAGCACTAGCAGAAGAATCATAACTGAAAGAAGTGGCTGAGAGCCTCGATATATTGTTCAACTTTGTGCCCTTGCAGCAATGATATGAGCTCTGCTTATTGTTTCGGCAGGATGCGATGGACAGAAATTACTACTGCAAAAACCGTATAAACTGGAGAACTGCAATTTTTAGCTAAGATTGGCTGTTATTAAGGAAGTCAAGTATTATGTCAAATTGCTGTAATATGTCAAATCATTTTCCTTCGTCTATTCCATCGATAAAGAAACCAAATTTGATTTCTAAGCGAGGAGACAGCATAGCCTTTATGAGACACTGCTGATTAAACTTCTTTTGCTCTTTTGTAGGCTCCAAATTACAGTTGCGAAGAAGAAGCAACACAAGGATATGACATTCTGCCACCCAGAAAGCCGGTTGAAAAACGAAAAGATAAACCATCTTCTGAACCAATGACTACATTTACGTTACCTGGAGGTTCTACGCTGAAGCATGTTACATGGGGAGCTGCAGGAGCTCAAGGTAATACTATGCGCATACTAACCGATTTTGTGTTGTACAGGGAAATATAAAGCCCGAGGTCTTAAAAGTACAGACGGAGCTTGCGAGGTCTGTGCAATAAGACCGAGGGCTTTATATTTCCCTGTACAACTACAAAACCGGTTAGTATGAGTTTTATTACCTGATAGCTTCTAATTTTGACTTCTACCATTTAGTCAAACTCATTTTTTGTTACTGTTATGTCGTTTGAGTTCATTGTAAATCTCACAGGCCTAAATTAGTTGCTGTGGTGACAAAAACGCGTCCTTGTATCGTATTATACAAGGCTACGGGAAAACCGCGGGAAATGTGCGATTAGCCAATGGGATTTGCGGGATTCTTGTATTGCCTCGTTTTTGAAACGTCAGTCAGGTAATAAATATTCTAAACAAAGACAACGTATCAATACCGAGTCATCAGGTTAGCCAGTATTATCTTTTTGCGCCTCTCAGTTAGCATAGGCATTTTGGCATCAAGGTATCTTTGCAAAATTTCACAACCATCGTGGTTTTCTCTCAAAGAATACACCACTTCAATTAAGCGGCCTCGTTTTGGAAATTTTTCCAAATTTTTCCCATTATTCATATGAAAATTTCGATCCCAGATTCAGATTTATCACCCAAACTGTAGGCGAGATTTTACACTTCTGGAGACTGTGATGTTGATTTTATGACAATGTAAAGATTAAAGATTTATAAATGATTTGACCGTGAAAATTGTTTGGGGTGAAATTTTACACCCCGAGTCATTTTTCACGGTCAAAAATGCATGACGGCGTTTTTCATGTTTTATTCAAGGACATATAAAAGGGACGATCTTTGGCTTTGAAAGACAATAAAGACACCATAAATGCTGCAAGCATAATGTTACGTTCCTTTCTAGAATCAGGTAACGAAAACATCAAGAAACATTGATGTCTTGTCTTGTCATTTTTTTTATCAATTAAAACATCAATTTTTCTAAGGTATCGAAGAAACACAAGCTTATGACGGGGATGACGATTGTGCAACGCAGGCTTATGGGGTCGAAGCAGCAGCCATACCATATGATAGAGGTGAACAAGAAGGTTTGTTCAATGACTTAACTGCGATTGATCCAATCATGCACACCAGGGCCCGGTTGTTCAAAACTGGTATTAGGACTATGCAAATTAATTAATACTGGATTAGGACTATGCAAATGACTACAGAATCATGCCTTTAATCCAAGATTAGCACCAATCGTGGTTTGAGCAACCCAGCCCAGGGTGCTAAAAAGATTATCCTAGTTGTAAGGGGTGCTCTGATTAAAGATTTGGCATATTCTTGATATTGTGTAACAGTGCAGCGTTGACAGTAATCGAATGGGAGGTTTTGCATTCGGAATTTCAAGGACTTAGATTTAAACACTGAAGTGTAAAATTTATTCGTTGTTACAATGCATCCCTTAATTCTGGGATGGGAAGAATTTACTTTCTTTTACTCCCTCGTGTAACTATCCCTTCTCTTTTCACGTTGATGCCCTTTTTTGTATCCTTTGTTACTGTCCTTATTTGTGGCGATTCACGCCCACTTCTAAATGCTGATGATGGATCTCGGAATAGATCTAAAACGTTCGTTCTATTCAAACATTTAATAATGATTTAGATACACTCATTTTTTTATAAGAAACTAAGGTCCGGTGATGGTAGGCAGTTTCTTAAATTTTTGGGCCATTTCGCTAGCTAAAGTTTCTTATGTGTTTCTTATATTTTTATTCCAGAAGTGTAGAGTTCATTTTATTTTGTCTAAAGGGCTCCCAAATTACTTAGTAAGATCTCAAAACAAGTAAATAACATAATTCACACTCAAAATAATGTCCAAACAGTTGCTATAACTGTACACTGTCAAAACAATTTTGATTGCGATAGGAAAATTAAAATTGTAAATTATAAAAGTTTCTTAGCTTTTACAATTCAGGTAGGGTTGTTTCTTAACTTTTAAAAATTGGGCCTACCTTTTCTTATAAGCGGTTTCTTATAAAAATGAAAATGAGTGTATAATATTTACTTTCACGCATGGATTGTCGAATTGGACTGTCTTTATTATTGTCAAATGGATTTGTTACTGAATCGAAATATCATTTGTCATGAACATGGTCTTTTTCCTTATCATTCTTGCCCTCCAATGAGAGAATACTTGGAGAGGGAGCAGTTCTTCTACGATTTAGAGCAAAGTGTTGCTTCTGATGAGGAAGTTCAATGAATATTTCAGATGTACTTATCTTGATGTTTCTGGCCACTGCTATCTTCGTGAAAATTGATATGTTTGTATCCACATTTTAGTGGTACGAATGCAACAAGAAGCAGCCGAATCTTAATGCCTACATCACCATACAGGACAAATTGAAACTCAAGGAAAATGTTTGGTCATCTGAGAGGACAGCCTGTCAACTCGGACAGATAAAACGTTAATCAATTGCACTTCTGAATGTGACCGATTTTTTTACATTCCAATGAAAATTTACAATAAAAATTTGCTAGCTACGCTACTTATAAGATACTTAAAGTGAATAACCTGAGTTAAAAGATGAGATCTCATAGATTTATAAATAGCCTATTGTATTTGATAATCCAGCTCGTGGCGAATGAAAGCAATGCTAAAAAAACAATAGAGGGATTAGGTCTTTCTTTGTCCTATTTATAGACAAGCGCCGTATATTTCAGGTCATTCACTTTAAAGGCACTGAGTCCGCATAAATAGCGCGTTCATGACCAATATCAACTTCTTTTCAATCATAAAACAAAAGTTGTGCTTTAATCGCTATTGAAATCGAACCAAAGAAATTCCTGAGGATAATGCAAGGATTAAGAAGTCTTTCATCTACACTGCAAATGGCTTTGGTACTATTATGCGAGAACAAAGGGCCGTCAGCAGTTTGTCAGCAAAAATTAAGGATAGCTTTAACGCTCAGCTATTTATATGGACTCAATGCCTTTAACTACACTACAAGGGCGATGCAACTGAATGCAAAATACTATGACTACTCCATGGCTTCACAAAAAACTAAGACGACATAAATATGAACAACTGAGGGAAAAAGAATAAGTTGTGAAAAAAACAAACAAAAAACAAAAAACCACATTCTCACTGACATCGACCACACTCCTTTGAGTCATCTTTAGGAACCATCTTTCAGCTATTTGAAAGGATAAAAGACTGATTTTTGAATTTATTTTTCGTAGTCGTCGAAGAGACGCAGGAAGATGATGATACCAACACTGCAACCCAAGCATATGGTTATATAGACCAACCAACCCTTCTTTATGAAAGCCCAGTTGCTAGCCCAGCTGAATCCAGAACTGGACATGCACAAGAGACAGGTAAACTGTTTGGTAATGGTGATTGTATTAGATTTTGAAGTATCCCTTCACAGATAATTTACTTGCGTATCATACAGAGATTAATTTGCTGCTATACTGATCGGACTGGACTGATTCTTATCCTGGCTTTACCCGTGTCATGGCAAACAGACCAACAAAGTTACCGTAAAAGCTCTATTAAGCCCCCCTCTCTATTAAATCCCCTCTCTAATGAGCCCTCCTCTCTAATAAGCCCTCCCATCTGAGCCAAAATGTTAAGTAAGACATTGCATTTGACTCGTAAAATGGTATGTTGAATCCGCAAAATGTGTTGTGAAAGAACTGAAAAGCTATCATATGTATCCTTGTCATTTACTTTTGTGAATAAGTCCCCTCTCTAATAAGCCTCCTCCAATAAGCCCCCTTTCTTTTAAGCCCCACTCTGGGGTATCCGAAATTAAATAAGCCCCCCGGAGCCGGGGCCTTAATAGAGCTTTCACGGTGTGCTTAGTTTGCTATTCTTAGGTAGATATTTTTCCAACAATTTCTAATTGGGACTCGACCACCAACGAATGTGCTTCTCACGAGGTTAGCAAGAGAGTTCTTTATAAAAAGCCTCCAAGAAATATTTAAAGATATCGTTAAACGTTTCGATACTCGTCTTCTTCAGTAACTCTATTAGAGAACTGTGCCCAATGTTATTTTACAGCTTTACATTATTCACCATTGATTTTTTAGGAAACTGTTTGTTAGAAAATTAAGTGGCAGAACATCCATATCAATCTGTTCAGATCAACGTTTGCTCTCTCATTTTATGCTGTCACAGGTCAGATGCGAAAAGGAAACATAACCATTCTAATGTTCTCATTTTCTTTTTAACTCTTTTAGCCTAGCATTACCTCATCCTTTTCTGCTTGTTTGCGTCTGTTTCATGCTACTTCCTTCATTTTTCGTTTCAACCCATTTTTAAGTCCTCTCGTGTCTGACAGTTCACTCATGTTACTCAAATTGGTTTTTTTGGTGGGGCGCAGGGAATCATTTCGTAGCTCCTCTTTCGCAGCCTTTATACCGCAAATGTTTATTGTTGTTAACTTATGTTGTACTTAGTGTATGGTGATTAATTTCCAAGTATTCTTTTTCTTGTTTTTCTTTTTGCGTATTGTCCTGTAGTGTTTATTGTTTTTGTTTCATGTAAGGCAATGGGTAATCACCCCATTTTGCTCCTCGTGTTATCGTCCCTGTAGTGTTGTATAGGTAGTTGTATAGTATCAATATAGAGTAAGTAGTAAAATATCAGGGGCGGATCCAGGAAATATTCTGACCACTGTCAAGGTGAGGTTTTTCGAAATACTAGGGTGTGGCCTTTAGAAAATAGGCGAGGACCTTATAACTAGATACAAAGAATCTGACAATCTGACTACTACTGGATACAAAGAATCTGACAATCTGACTACTGCTTCAGCAGTAATCGCAGTAATCTGGATCTGCCCCTGCATAGCATAGGTTCTAAATATTTAAAAGGGCTGGTGTAAACTTCAGTGACCTATTTCTTTGAACTGAATGACTTCAAAGGAACTTCAGCTATTTTTCTATAATTCTACCGTTTGACTTTTCTGAAATCTTCAATATTTCAGAATTAGATTGTTTTTCTACTTTTTCAAGGATTCGAGAAAGATTAAAAAAAAAACTTAAAACCATTGTAATTTCTAATCTGTTTGAAGCAACATGAAATAATTTCGAAGAAACCCATAGTTTATGGATGTCTACAATATGGTAGCAAGCAACAGTCTGTCATTTTTCTGGTTTATGATTTAGAAATTTGATGACGTCACAAATTTTGAAAAAAATTAAAAACCTCTGAAAAGTCCAACGGTAGAATTAAAGATAAGCAACTAGAGTTTGTTTCAAGTCACTCAATCACGAGAACTAGATCACAGAATTTTACACCCACCTTTTTACGCCGAGTTAAACATTTGGAAGCTATGCTCCCCTGCATGTGTTGTAAAAATCTTATTTAAGAATTTTATTGTTTTAAGAATTACATGTAAGAAAGTTTACTCAATGCTTTATCGACAAAAGGGAGCATTAACTGCCCCAGAAAGTTACTAGTTTCATGCTGAGTCACCGGGATTCCAGAGATCTTAAGTTGCTTATTTAATCGTTCGGTTGTCAAATTGAGCTGTTAACTGAATTTATTTGCCTTCTCTAGATGCCGAGGAATGTGCAACTCAGGCATATGGCATACTTGAACAACCAACAGTCCCATATGATGACGAAGAGGATGGCTTGAATGAGAACGATTCAAATAATGTCGACAGGACAGGTAACCAACATTTGCAGCCACAGGGGGTCTGGGAGTGTCAGTAAAGACTGTAGGTTTGGTTTCTTTGGCTCCCTGTCAGTGGCGGACACTTTGCCAAATATTGGGGGGGGGGGGCGAAGCTATTGTTTCAGTTAAAAAGATTGTTCGTTTCTATTGTTTTCGAACAAAAGATCTTTGTTCTAGCCAACATTGGGGAGGGGGACGATCGCACCCCCTCGCCCCCAAGGTTTCCTTCACTGCGCCCTGTGATCCGGATCATGAAAACAACAGCTATGTAATTTGATACAGATTACATCATCATTGCGGTCTGCCTGCTATTGTTACAGTAGAAAACTTTTGATTTCTTTTGTGCACATGTTATCCCTCTGGAAAGACGAAATAGACCTTTTGAGTATTCTACAGAAGAGCCTGGATCGAGCGTTATTTTATGCATTTTTATAAGCGACGTTCGATCGAGTGGTGTTAGAGCTTCTATCGCTATTGTCCACATTCGAAAATTCTACCAAATGTAGCGAAACATGGTTCGATTCTGATTCTTTTCAGAATAGCTAAAAGGTATATTGCCATTGCTATGAGCATGCCAGAGTTACTCTGGGCGATTACTTCCTCCGAAGAGGATAAAACGTGTTACGTGTTTAAATCATTGCACCAATATTACTAAAAATTGATCGTGATTTTAGGCCTGTTTTGAAGATTTCTTGAATGAGCATTTTCGAGAAGATCTCTCATAATTTAAGAACGGAGTGACCGATTTCGGTCAAATGAATTTTAAAAATGATTTGAGCATGTCCTCTATTGAATGATTCATTTGCAATTGGGAATTTGTTTATTTACCCGATACCAAAATCTTCCGTGTTATGTTGTGTCTTATTACGCTCGGATGTCTAACATCCCTTCCTACCTTCAAAAAGATGTTAAACAAGAAATGGTACAGGGTTGTTGTTACTTTTCTTGTGGTTTCATTTCGCTTGGATCTGTCGCGGATATTTTGTTTGTATTTGTTTTTTGCCTAAATTAGATACCTAAATTTGTAAATATGTTTTTATATTGTTGTCTTCTTGCAAGGCCCCTGTAAACAACACGCCTGCAAAAAGATTCTTTGCTCCTGTAAAGCAGTCTCTATAGGTTGACTAGGCTACCGTTGTTAAATAATAGAAAATAAGGTGAAAAATAAATGAAATGAAGTGTCTCGTAGTTACATATCATTTGTTCCCTTAGACAGTGAAGACTGTGCGACCCAAGCATACGGTCTTCTTGATCAGGCAACAGTCCCATATGATTATGAAGATGCTGGCTCGAATGAGAACGATTCTAAACATACCAACGAAGGTAAATGATTTTAATTTCTAAAAAGTGGATAAATACGATTGCGGCTAGAGCGCAAAGTTGAAATCTTTGCATTAAACGCATTTATTTAACCTCACCAGCCCCACTCAGTAAGACTCCACGGCCCCCACAGGTCCTACATTTTTATTCAATTTTCAGATGTACTTACAGACTGATGTGCTAAATCACAATCCTCCAGGTGTTTGTTTTTACTCCTGCGAATCCCATTTATTCTACAGGGTGATCCAGAAAAAAGTTCCCACTTTAGAAAATTCATAGCACCACAAGTACTTCATGGATTTGAATGATTCAAATTTTAGTAAAAACCCAAAAGATCAAAGTATTTTTGTGATTTTTCTCGTCTTCTTAGAAGCACTGCAAATATAGGTAAATTCAACTTTACAAAAATTTCATGGTTGCAATATTCCTGAAAAGGGGCCTAAAACGCTTTATCAAATTGTTAGGACTCTCCTCGCACAGAACAGTACTCACGGGCGTTTAACTTCTCTCAAGAGTTAGATGACATAGATTCTCAAACAGATACTAAAGATTTTCAATCCCATGGCAATAAATGTGCATAGGATAGCTCTCACCCATGCAAAATTGAGTTTTCTCTGTTGTTTTTGAGTGAGGAATCTTTTATGATTTGATCAAGTATTTCAGGCCTTTTTCAGTTATTTTGCAAGCACTAAGTTTTTGTAAACTTGAATTTACCAATTTTTCCAGTGCTTGTAAGAAGGCGACAAAAATCACAAAAATACTTCGATCTTTTTTTGGCTGTCAAGCAAATATTGATTCATTCCAATCCATCCAGTACTCTTGTAGCCTACGAGTAGACCCATTATCCTGAAGAATAAAGGGTCTACGAAATAAAGAGATAAAGCTTGCTACGGCTCCCGATTAATTATGTTAATCCTCTATTCAAATAATGTATGAAACTCATCTAAACAAAGGCTGCATAAATTAAGTTCTAGAAATCTGGAACTGTAGTAGCAAGCTTTTTCTCATTAATTCGTAGACCCTCTCTCCAGTTGGATAATGGGTCTACACGTAGGCCAGTACTCTTGATGCTATGAATTTTCAAAAGTGGGAACTTTTTTCTGGTTCATCCGGTTTATAACTTGTCATCCCTAAATATTATCTAACAATTACCCATATGTCTAATTAAGCCAATGATAACTGTTTCCGAGGGCAATTCCTGAAAATATTAACTCAACGCCGTCATCCTTTCACAATTAAAACTTGTTTGAAGATGATTTTTCTTTGATTTTCCTCTTTTTAAACGAATAATTTTCCGGCTCTTTTTTATTGATTTGAATTTGCTTGCTGAAACGACCAATTAGCTATGCAAGAGCTACAAATTCATATTGCTTTTCATTTTGATATGCACTTATTCATTCTTAACATAGGGTTCAAATCTTTAAAAAGGTCTGTGTAGAATTCTATTACAGTTTCCTTTGAATTAGATGGCTTGGAACGAACTCAGCCTTTTTTGCTGTAAATCTGCCGTGGAAGTTTATTGATATCTTGTTTCAAATGGCGGCATTCATTAAATTTGAGGCTATGACGTCATCAAATTTCTAAATCCTAAACCAGAAAAGATACGGATTTCTGCTTTTCACCATATTGTAGGCCTTCATAAACTATGGTTTTCTTGAAAGTTATATGATTTTTCCTCCTTTGGTTATGCTATTTTGAAAAAAATTAAGATATCAAAAAATTTCCATGGCAGATTTATAGCAAAGTTCTGTAAGTTCCTTTCAAGCCATTCAATTCAAAGAAAAGTGGAATAGAATTTTACATCCACCTTTTTAAAGATTTAAAAGATTTGAGCCCTATGCTTTCATTCTTAACAGAGGTTGATGATTGTGCCACACAAGCGTATGGCTTACTAGATCAGCCGACGGTTACGTATGATTTGCAAGGTGACGATCAAGATCATGGATCAGGTTTGTTGTTTTTTCATCTAAGAACCATTTCATCTAATCATTCACAAAGCCATTAGTACAATTTTTTTTATATACATCATTTAACAACTTACAATACGTATTACTTATAACACTACTTACAAATACTATACCCTACTACTAGAAAAATACCATTTGGAGCGAAAAACTACGTCTACCTCATGGCAACATAAAACAGGAAATACGAATATAGCACTACACGTAACTACTAGAGAGAAAGAGATAGTTGATAAAACTACACGTAAGTGACCACAAAAAAAGAAAGAAACATTTACTTTAAAGGGGACATATGAAATATAATACAGTTTACATTTTACTATACTTTCTAATTACAAATAAATAGATTAGGCACAAGATTTAGGGATATTTAATGAAAATTTTGGATCAATAACAAAATTGTAACGGATCAGCCTCCCATTTAGACTGTTCCTGCGAATCCTAAAAAACTTTGTCCCCTCATATCTATTGTTCCTTGTTCTTGTTCTTGAGCAGATAGGCAGCCACGAATGAAAATGTAATAACCTTGTAGCTATGCTGCAAAAGAGTCTAAATCGAGCTATATTTTTATACATGTTTATTCAAAAGTTTGATTAAGTAACGTTCGAGTTCCATTCAAAACGTGTTTGATTTCTATAAAATGTATGACGATATCGTTCGGTTCAGACTCATGTAAAATACAGTAAAAACCCGCACATAAGAACCTAAGATTTTGAACTCAGCCTGTTTAGGTTCTTATGCAATGAGGTACATCCAGTAATCAGGGTGTAGGTTCTTAACACAGGGAAAAGTGTGAATCTAAATCTTAACCAAATCTATTTACATTCTTGGCCCTATCCACTTCGACCCAAGCTTACCCAGTTTGCTTGCAGGCCCTGCCTATCACAGTTCTGTAAGTAATGTTTTGGAGTCCATGAAGGAGCTTGATGGGCAAAAAGTTGAAAAAGTTGCATTTTATTTCCCAATGAATAAATGAAACCCTTTATTAAGAACCTAGTTAAGACATCAGCCTGAAATGGTTCTTATTTATTGGGTACAAAATATATTATTTCAGGCTGTAGGTTCTTAATAGATGAAGGTTCTTATGTGCGGGTTTTCACTGTAGCTAAAAGTTACATCGATGCCAAGACCACAATGCAGTATACGAGCATTGTTTGCATATCCACCAACTTTTAACACTAAGGCATCAACTATACTGTACGTGTTTTTCATGTGAGTTAGCTGTTCCACGTATACGTTGGTAAAAGGTTATTTTACTTGGGAAACGCACTCGCATACAAAAGATAATTCTCTGACGCTTTTACACTTCCACTTTTTCATCGGTTGTGAATGTGCTTGAAAAGCTTTGTTGCTTTTCAGAAGCCAAGCAGAAGGCATGGTAATTCTCGTGTATTTAGGACTTAAATGAAACGATTTCAGAACAGCTTCTGAATCAAATAAACGAAATCCGCCAGACAGAATTTTAGATTGAACCTTCTTCTTTCGTTATAAACATATAACTTCTCTTAAAAATCACCTTTTGCTTGCACAATGCGAGAGTTTGCACTACTAGTTTCGGGGCAACTTTTGCGACCTTGTTTGTTTTGAATTACTGGTTTAGAGAATTTCCTATGTCTGCAGTTGCTAATCGCTTTGAATTGAGGTGTGAACCAAACGCTACTGTTGCTATTGTATTACAAAATCTGCCCTTGTTACACGAAGTCTTTTTTCTAGCCATTGATGATTGCGCAACTCAGGCATATGGCGTTCAAGATCAAGCAACACTCTCCTATGAGTTGAGGACAGAAAGTCCAGCAAAACAAGGGGGTGCAGAAATACATGAAACAGGTATGTGAGGATTTTGTTTCTACTGGTGATTCAAAGAGTTAAAAAGCTGGCCCGCCTATAGTTTAATAGCCAGTCATCAGGTTCCTTCAAAGTGATTCTTAGGACCTGTTCATATGGAGGTGAGCCAGCCCGCCTACTGGGCTGGCCCGCTAAGTGAGCTGATTTCGTATTCTGTTCATAAGGCAAAATCCATCCCTCCTACTGGGCTGGCATTGGTCACGTGACATCGTTGTGGGATTGTTTGCATGCCCAGACGTTCGTCTCGGCAGGCGGGCTGGAGTGTTCATATGGTAAAATTTTGATCCTGCGAGTACTTGAGTGAGATCTCGCCTACCAGGCCAGCCCGCCTGCTCATATAAACAAACAACAAACTTTGAATGGGAAACAGGGATAAGGTGAGATCTCGGCAAAAACCTTCAGCCCGCTAAGCGGGCTTGCTCGAGCATAGGTTCCAAATCTTTAACTCGGCGTAAAAAGATGGGTGTAAAATTCAATGACCTATTTCTTCTAATTGGCTTGAAAGAAACTTTAGATATTTTGAATATTACAGCGTATTTTAGGATGTGGCGTCATGAAATTTCTAAATCATAAACCAGATGAGTGACAGACGTTTGCTTGATGCCATATTGTAGGCATCCATAAAGTATAGTTCCCTTCGAAATTATTTCATGTTGCATCAAACAGTTTAGAAATTTCGATGGTTTTAAGTTTTTTTGAAAATTTTTCTTGAATTCTTGAAAAAGAAAAAAAACACTCTAATCCTGAAAATATTAAAAGATTTCAGAAAAGTCTAACGGTAGAATTATAGAGAAATAGCTAAAGTTTCTTTGAAGTCATTCAGTTCAAAGAAATAGGTCACTCAATTTTACACCAGCCTTTTTAAAGATTTGGAACCTATGCTGCTGGCTCGCCTCCATATGAACAGGTCCTTATACCGCGTGACTCTAAATGATGTTTCTTGTTTGAAAAATTATTGCAGCGAAAATAGTTGCACAATAATTGTAAGGCTTGTTTTTTTAAGAGCTAAAAGATTAAAGTATTTTTTTAGTAATGTTTTGATGATTTTCAAAGTAGATGGCTGTTTTGAAGGATTCTAAGTTTGAAAAATTCGTAAAATTGCTCATTCATGGGGAAAAATGCCACCGATTTAAACCACTACGGCTGCAGGGTGTCCCTAATCTCCAAAGCATTATCTGATGTTTGTGCGATTGCTGTGATTTTCGCTGTTTATTTAATGGTTCTTTTGCATGGGACAGGGTTCACCTTAGTTATCGATTTTCATGGTTTTTGTTTCAGCAGTTGACGAGTGTGAAACACAAGCATATGGCTTGGAAGATGACCCAACAGGACACTCAGAAGATGAGGATTGCGCAACACAAGCTTATGGTATTATGGATATGGCAACTGTTCCTTACGAAGAGGCTACTGACAACCCAATGGAAGATTCAAACAGGACAGGTATGACCATTTGTGTGTTTGTTTTTGGTTATGATACCGGGTAATTCAGAAAAAGCGCATGTCGTTTCAAGGGACACGGCTCCCTAAATATCAAGGCAAGGATATTGTGAAGTGTCTGATTCAATGGCAGGCGTGTTCAATTATTCTTATAAATTTCATTGGCTGAAATCGGCGACTCCATTGAGATTTCACAAGTCGCTTCGAAAAACCTTCATAAACGTCTTAAAATTGCCAAAGAATATCTCCCTAACATTTCTAAACGTTTGTAGGCCAAAAATGTCGATTTTCGGATTTCCTGGAATCTCAACAGCCCAACTTTTGAGAAATACGCTGAGATACCGTCTTTGGAAGTAACAGAAATGTTTAAAAGGGAGAAATCTTGATTAAAAGAAAGAATTTAAAGGCAGAAACACCGCAACACGACAAAAAACAACAGCAAATACGATTAATTTAATTTTTGCCAATATTTCGTCCTGCCATGCAGGACTTCTTCAGGGCTGTAATGTGACAGTTATAATAAAAATTTGAATATGTACAGCGATTTGAAAAGGAGAAGTAACACGTGATTGGTTAGATATGATGGCTACGCAGAGGTTATATGGGTTAGGTTTATAACGGCTATGTAATGTATGTAGTAAAATGATGATGATGCTAATCAAAATAATAATGATAATAATAATGCTGATGGTGATAATAATAATAATATGATGATGATAATAATAATAATAATAATAATAATAATAATAATAATAATAATAATAATAATGATAATAATAATAATAATAATAATGATAATGATTATGTAAATGCAATGTTAGAAACTAACTGCGATATAATGATAATAATAATGATGGGGATAGTGAGGAGAATAGGTAAGGTAAGAGAGTGAGTAGATTAGGTTACTTACAACTGTGTTTGTTAGCGGTCTGTGGTTCTGTTCAGTCCGTTGGGTGAGAGAGTGTTCGGTAAGTCAATGAAGTAATTTTCCTTGGCTCGTCTAACACTCTCTCTGGTGTCATGTATCTTAAGTAGCGGTAGTAATTGCAAGTCTTGTACGGAGTGATTGGGTTTACAAAAGTGTTCTGCAACCCCGGATGTGTCGGAACGTTTGTTTATAATGTCTCGTCGGTGTTCGTTGAGTCTGTCTCTTATGCGTCGTCCTGTTTGTCCTATGTATTGGCAGTCAGTCTTTTTGTCGCGTAAGCATCGTTTGCATTGTAGTAAGTATATGACGTTAGTGGAGTTGCAGTCGAGGCTTTGTCTTATGTTGAAGGTTTCGTTGGTGTTTGTGAAAGTAACTCTGTGTGTTCCGTCTTGTATGTGTTGGCATGTGTAGCAGTCGCGTCGTGATGGACATTTAGATATTCCTCTGGGAGTGGTGGTAGCGTCATTTTTCATTTTGGCGCGCACCAGGTATTCCCTGAGGTTTTTTGGTCTGCGGTTACTAAGTATCGGTGGGTCTGGGAAGACTTCCTTACAGTTTGTCGAGTTTTGTAATATGTGGAAGTTGCTGTTAAGTATGGACGTTAATTGTGGTACACTAGGGTGGTAGGTAACCACAAATGGTGTTCTGTTGTTAGGTTTTTTCTGTTTCGTTTGTAAGCTGGATTGTCGCGTTATTTTGGAAGCCTTCCGTATTTCGTTACGTACGTGTTTGCGTTTGTATCCTCTGTTTGTAAGGTATGTAAGCAGTTGATTTGTGCGTTTCTTAAGAGTGTCATTGTTGGAGCAAATGCGTCGTAATCGTAGTGCAAGGCTGTATGGTATGGACTTTTTCGTATGTTTGGGGTGGGCGGATGTGCTGAGGAGGTATTGGTGTGTGTCTGTGGGTTTGACGTAGAGGTCTGTCGAGATGCTGTTGTCTTCGTTAAGTATTACTGTGACGTCTAGGAAATGTGTGCTGGTGGAAGATATGTCACTGGTAAATTTGATGTTGGGATGGATGTTGTTGAGTGTGCGTATAAATTCTGTGAGTTTTTCCTCTCCGTGAGTCCAAATTAAAAAAATGTCGTCGATGTAACGCCACCAAACAAGGGGCTTGTGAGGTGCGTTTTTTAGGGCATTTTCTTCAAAGACCCCCATAAAAAGATTTGCATATGGGGGTGCCATGCGAGTGCCCATAGCTGTGCCGTGTTTCTGTAAGTAGAACTGTCCGTTAAACTCAAAATTGTTGTTGCGTAAAATGATGTCTATAAGGTCACAGATGGTTTGGGTGGGAGGATTTTGTGTGGTGCGTTTGTCAAGGTACTCCCTGGCAGCCTGAACGCCTTCGAAGTGAGGTATGTTAGTATAGAGTGAAGATACATCTAAAGTAACGAGAAGCGAATTAGAGGGAAGGGTGCCGATATTAGAGAGCTTATTTAGAAAGTGAGTTGTGTCTTTGAGGAAGGATGGAAGTTTAAAGACGAGAGGGTTAAGGGTGTCACTGACGAATTCGGAGATGCGTTCTGTAGGGTGGGCATTGGCAGAGACGATAGGTCTGCCAGGGGGTTTGTCTCTGTTTTTGTGTAGCTTGGGTAGTATGTAGAACCTAGAGCATTTTGGGTCACGTGGGGTCAAGTAACTGTATGTATCGCTGTCTATGTGTTCGTCCTGTTTTATTTTTTGTAAGTATTGTTTTACTGTAATTGTAACTTTGTTTGTGATGTCTTTGTTGTGTTTTTCGTAAAAGTTAGTGTCGTCCAGTTGTCTGTTGCATTCGTCTATGTACATTTGTCTGTCCATCACAACTGTACCTGAACCTTTGTCTGCCGGTTTTATGATTATGTCCGTGCGTTTGGATAAGGTTTTCAGTGCGGTGCGTTCGTCTTTGGTGAGGTTGTCTGATATGCGTGTGGGTTGTATGTTGTTTATGTTGTCTTCGACGTTATCTATGTAGGAGTCTAGTGACGGGTCTAAGTTTCTTGGTGGTGTCCAGTTGCTAGTCTTTTTGTATCTTTTTGTCATTTTGTCTGTGTCTCTGTCTGTGTCTCTGTCAGTGCTGTCATCTTCAGTTTCTGTATTGTCGTGGAAGTAATGCTTGAGTCGCAGTCTCCGTTTGAATTCTGCTAGGTCAGCGTTTATTTCGTTCCAGTCGATTTTCTGTGGGGTAGGGCAAAAGTTAAGTCCATGTGAGAGAAGTGATAGTTCAGCGTTTGTAAGGTCGACTGTAGAAAGGTTGATGACTGTATCTGTTTCTAAGTGTTTTGGTCTCTTTTGTTTCCGTTTGTTGCGTGTTTTGTTGTTGTGATTTTGGTTGTGTGTGTCTTGTTCGTTTGGTTTCCTTTGTTCGTTCAGTGTTTCGTCGTTGAGTCTGTTGCTTGTAAGTGTTTCATTATTGTCATTACTATGGTTAAAATCATTATTTGTCAGGTCATTTTGTGAAGCGTTGTTGTTGTTGTTGTTGTTGTTTTCAGTTCTGTGGTCGGTTTCTGCTTTGTTATTTTTGGTATTGTCTTCGTGTACAGTGGCTGTAGTGTACGTTTGATCCTGTAATTGGTGTTGATGGTTTCTAAAAGAAAGAAATAAGTCGCCCCCCGTGTATGAGAAACTTATTCAGAGGTATTCGGTTACCGTATTCCAGTTTCCCAATTGGAGAAATGTATGCTAGTAAATGAAAATGGCATTGTTGCAGGAAGGAAAAGCACGTTTTCTGCAGAAAATTGTCCATTTCCACGACAAGTTGCAGGTCCACATCACTGATTCAATAAGGCCAAATTACTTATTGCTGCTAGTATATAATTTCCGAGTGATTAAAAAAAGACCATGCCCGTTTCAAAGGTCACTGCTTCCTGAATATCAATGCAATATTACTAGCAAATTTTTTCAAGGGTGTTAGGACACGGACGTTTTCATTACATATTTATTTACCTTATTTTGACCGTTGTCTTGGTTTCTTGTCTTGTTTGCTTCTCTGTTTCGTCTTCAACTGATGTCTGCAGCTAAACTTGGGTTTAGGCCCAGACGCCTCGAGTTATTTGAATATATCTCCCTTGTATTTTTGTGTCTCAGTGTGACTTCGCATATATTTGAAACCTTTCTTCTGCAAAGGCGCTTTCAGACACAGGAATACAAGGAAGATATATTCAAATATCACGAGGCGTTTGGGCCTAAACACATGTGCAGCTGCACGCATCAGTTGAAGAGGAAACAGAGAAGAAAACAAGACAGAAAACAAGACAAGGATCAAAAGAAGGTAAATAAATACGTAATCAAAACATCCGTGTCCTAACACCCTTGGTATATCATACAATGGTGGACCTGTTTAAACATATTTTAAATTTTACCTGACTGAAATTCAGTCAGATAAATTTTAGAATATATTTGCACATGTCCACTCTGTTCTGAAATCCGCTACTCTGTTCTGAAACTGTGAGGGATCTTCTTAAGAAAACTCCTTCAAGAAACCATCAAAACAGGCCTAAAGTCGTGACCAAATTTTCTTGTTGGATTGGCTTTCGATTTTCTGTGTGTTCCCATCTTTGCACTTAATGTGAAGTTAATCGCTTGAATTATCTTTCTTTCGGTGAGGAAGTACACAAAGATCTAAAACCATATACCCACATAATTTTTCTTTATTAAAAAGTGGATAATTTGCTAATGTACAATGCCATGTCATTTGTTTATAATTTATTCAATTGAAAATATACAATATTAGTATGAATGACCCAGCAGAATATTGAACATAGTAATATAGTATTACTATTTTCAACATTCTGCTGGTTGAGTCAATAAAAGCAATCCCCGTTTGAAAGGCCATTGCTCTCTGGATATCAAGACGATGATATTGGCAAACATAGAATTTGATAGTAAACATGTTCAAATCTAATTTAAAATTGACCTGACTGAAATGGGCCACTCTGTTAAGAGATTACGAGGGAATTTATGGAGAGGGGCCCTGCAAGATACCTTCAAAACGTGCCCAAAATCGCGACCAAATTTTCCCATATTTCCTAACATGTTTGGCTTTCACGGGCCTTATGGCAATGATTCATACACTCTTTTGCACGCTGGATCGTCATGAATGATACACTCTTTTGCACGTTGTATCGTCTTGAGAGGATTAAATCGCCCGGCATAATACTTTTATGCTCCCAGTGATGATACTCTCCTACTCCCAAAGAGATAACACGCAAGCAAGGATGCAAAAGCCATTGTTGTAAAGCAGACAATTTGTTCGCGACTTCATGCACGTTTTAAAGGTTTCTTGTAGGGCCTCTTTCCAGAAATTCCCTCGTAATTTCATAACGGAGTGGCCCATTTCAGTCAGGTAAATTTTAACGTAGATTTGAGCATGTCTACTATTATATTATGTATTTGGCAATATCACCGTTGTGATATCCAGAGAGCCATGACGTTTCAAACAGGAATGGTTTTTATTTATTTACCCGATACAGCATCGTTATACTTAGCAAAGAAGCCAAAAAGAAGTATTGCTCTTGCGCTGTTAATGTCATATCTAATAAGGCCTTTTGTTCACAAAAATCAAAGGAAACATTCTTGCTTGCTTGTGTTCATTTCAAGTCAATAGAAGCATGCAACTGTACAGGGTGTCCTAACGAATTATGCCCCGTTTGTGTTGCTGCTGCGGAAGAGCTGTTGCTCTAATTGTCTCAGTTTTTTACACAGTTACATTTGTCAGGCTTCAACTTAGAGTTTGAGACCTTGTTTGAGTCTATCTGACCAGTGGCTGCAGGTTTATGACAGAGGAAAGGTATAATATGCAGTTGCTTCTCAAACAGCACTTCTGTTGTTCTCCAACAATGTCAAAATCAAGTAACGTGTGAAAGAATGGTCTCTCCAGCGCTGTATTCAGTATTTCTCTACATTTGCAAAAGGGTTGACAGTGTTTTCTTATAGATAAACAACATTACTGACGCTTGCAAAAATGCAGACAAAATTTGAATACACAGCTAGACCCCTTTCTCTGGAAAATTCATTAATTTTGACAGTGTTGTAGAAAAAGAGAAGTGCTATTTTTTAGGCAACCATTTATTTTGCCTTTCCTCTGCCTTAAATCACCAGCCACTTGTCCGATTGATTCAGACAAAGCATCAAACTGTAAGTTGAAGCCTGACCTGTGCAGCTGAGTAAAAACTGAGACAATTAATGCTACATCTCCTCCTCCACAGTAGCCACACAAACAGAGCGCCATCTCTTGTGGCACTCTGTATCGTGACACTTCATCTCCAGGCCTCAGTACCAACCTGAGCCACTTGAGATTCCAGTATTAAGCCTACGCATTACATGCTTTCAATATTGACTTGAAGCTAATACAAGCATCCCGCTTCCTACGAGCAAGAAGAAGTCATACATTCTAATAGTTTCATCATCGTGCTTGATCTATGCAGCTGGTAAAGTCCATCAAGATTCCAGCCTGAGCGTCCGGTGCATGAGACATTCTTCCCTTAAAAGGGACAGAGGCACAAGCATCATCTCATGTCTCCTTCAAAAAGAGAAGGATAGTCATCCACGCAACCTCATCATCATGCTTGATCTTGAGACTGAACCAGCTGCAGCAAACATTCAAGATTCAAGCACGAGCGTAAGGAGCATGTGACACTCTCTTCTTTGAAGGGATAGAGACACAACCAGCATCTCATGTCCTCTTCAAACAGAGAAGGATAGTCATCCACGCAGCCTCATCACCATCCTTGATCTTGAGATGTAACCAACTGCAACAGCCAGCCTCTTCGAATGGGCAGACACAACCAGCATCTCATGTCCTCTTCAAAAAGAGAAGGATAGTCATCCACGCAGCCTCATCACCATGCTTGATCTTGAGATGTAACCAACTGCAACAGACAGTCAAGATTCAAGCATGATCGTAGGGAGCATGTGACATTCTCCTCTTCGAAGGGGCAGAGACACAACCAGCATCTCATGTCCTCTTCAAAAAGAGAAGGATAGTCATCCATGCAGCCTCATCACCATGCTTGATCTTGAGATTTAACCAACTGCAACAAACAGTCAAGATTCAAGCATGATCGTAGGGAGCATGTGACATTCTCCTCTTCGAAGGGGCGGAGACACAACCAGCATCTCATGTCCTCTTCAAAAAGAGAAGGATAGTCATCCACGCAGCCTCATCACCATGCTTGATCTTGAGATGTAACCAACTGCAACAGACAGTCACGATTCAAGCATGATCGTAGGGAGCATGTGACATTCTCCTCTTCGAATGGGTCAAGATTCAAGCACGAGAGAAACTACTGGAAGTATGACTTCAACTGCAAGTAAAACACCAAGGATGCTTTCATCTTTTCTTGTTGGAAGGAAAGGACACCAGGTCGACTTGCTTCATCAAGAAGCTTCATCTTGAGGTCTTACTAAAAGTTAAGTCACTCAAGATTCCAGCTTCTGAGATGCAAGACGACTGATGTCCATTGTGACACAACTGGGCAAGAACGTTTTTGGTACCTCTATGCTTTTGTGACGTTAAACCATTTTTGGAAGTAAATTATCATGGCAGCGAATACTCCTTTTTGACTTCATTAACATACAAATAATCCATTTATTTACAAATTTCAAGGTTCATGTAGGGCCAAGGTGGAACACTAACAACTTCTTTTATAAATTTGAAATCCTCCTTATAGTGTCAGTGCCTTCTTTCTTTTAAAACCAGACTGTTTGGACACCCTTGTTGTGATTAGATATTTACTTACCTTGTCTTGATTTTTGTAATCTTCTTTGTCTCGCCTTAACTCGCATTTTCGATTGAATGAAGCCCAACTACTTTTTCTTCTTTGGATTTAGCTATTCGAATCTAGCCCTCTTGTATTCCTATGTTTTAGTGCGCCTTCGCAGAAGAAAATGATTAAACCGCAAACCGCATAAGACAACTTTTGTTTATGTGGTTTGCTGTTTAAATCCTTTCTTCTGCGCTGGTGCACCAAAACACAGGAATGCAAGGGGGTTTAATTTGAATGACCAAATCCAAACAAGAAGAAGTGGTCGGCCATCGTTCAATTGAAGACATGAGTTGAAGCGAAAGAAAGAAGAAATAAGAAATTAAAGCAAGGTAAATAGATATTGAATCAAAACATAGGGGGCCTAACACCCTTGGTTAAATTCTCATCCATCCCAGACCTTGGCCCGGCGCCTATAGGAAAGAAAAAGAAAATAAATTATGATTTGCCTCAAATTAGATGTCACCTGCAAATGCCCGCGAATAACAGCAATAGAAGTGTTTTTCAAAGGAATTTTGCGTTATCGCAAATCTCAGACATTAGTGTTGCCTTACATTAGTGTTGTGGATGTGACGGATTGCATAAACTAATACAGGCGCTCCAAAAACTTAGAATATCGTCCAATCTTCAATGTCATGTGTCAGTTTTGTGAGAAAAGGATGCAGATCAGAGCTAAATGCAGACCGTGGACCAGTCTTTGCTACCAGTTCATTGATGGTCCAAATAATTACATTGCTTCTTCTTTACGAGAGGGTTCCAGAAATTCTGCAAAATTACTCCTGCAAAAACACCTGGAAATCTCACTGTCTAACATAACATCTTCCTCATCTTCCGCAATTTGTTTATTTTGACAGGAATTGCAAGGGCACCAAGCATCTGGTGAATTTATCTTTGCTTCTTGTCGACTGCCGTATTTAGATTTACAGATAATCTCCTTCTTCAATGAATTACTTTATATATACAGGGTGTCCCAAAAACATGTGCGCCGTTTGAATGGTTACTGTGGAGGAGCCATTTATCTAACTTTCCTGTTTTTCACATTTGTGAATAGAAGACATTTCAACTTAGAGTTTGGCACCGAGTTGAAGTAAATCTGAGGAGTGGTTGCTGATTTATTGAGAAAGAAAGTCGCCAACACTCGTCGCTTCAAAACCAAAGGATTTTTTCTCCGTACTTGGCCTTAAAACTTGAATTTCAACATTAAATGAACTTAAACTTTACAGTTATGCCAGAAAACACCTTTGGAAGTAATAAGTGACCATGTAACTCTAGGATATTGACCAAGCAGCCTGCTGAACGCAATATTGTTGGTTTAAAACGACTTCATCACTTTTGAGAAGCAAAAACATCTGATGGACGCATGCCATGGCCTGCAATACTTGTGTTGCAAATTACCAGTCCTAGCAGCCTTTGATCTGTGCAATATTCTTGGTTGTCACAAAATTGACTATCTGTTTCACTTATAAACATCAGAAAACAGTCCTAGGTATGTTTTTCCAATCAATTTCGTTAATTTTAACGCAATGGAGAATAATGAATCCTCTGGTTTTGAGGCAGCCAATAATTTTGTCTTTCTTGCTCCATAAAAAAGCAAATAGTGATCAGATTTACTCAAACTTTGTGTCAACCTTTAATTTGAAGTCTCTTCTGTCAAGAATCTTAAAAACGGAAAAACTGGATTTTAGGCTGCTCCGCAGAAGCAACTCATACAGCGCACATGTTTTTTGGTTCATCCGCTATATTCGCAATTTACTTATTTTTAATGTGAATTGCGACGTGGTTGCTATCACTTTCCATGCTACCTATCGTATCGTTAGGTACGCTCTTTATTGTGAGACTATTCAAGAAAAATTGATAATTGAATATTACATTTATGTGCCAATGTTTGCACAAAGAAGAATAGTTGATAACTTACCGTAAGTAAATTAAAATCAAATCAAATTCTTCAACCAAACGTAATTCTCTTCAACATTTTCTTAAATCCACCTTTCCTCCTTTTTCGATTTCTCTTGGCATCGTCTTGTTTCTTTTTAAATTCTCTGCCACACCTACCGGTGGGTCGAGTACATATCGTGCAGGATATTTCATCATGTCCGTGCAGACATACCATTGCATCAGAATCTTCTGAGTCCTCGTTCACAGGACGGACAGAGATTCGGCGGACATTGCCTATCTGCTCGAAAACAGCAGCCTCCTTATGAGTTGATAGTGCCTCGTTTTCGTTATCGTCGCAGGTTTCGTCAGAATCATCGTCATCAAGTGTTTGCTCCGAAATATTGCCTGGGTCATCTTGGACAAGGTCATCTATGTTTTCCTCAGATTCATAGCGAGCACTGTCAAGTAAAAAAAATCAAGAATGTATATGTTAAAATCGTGGATGCGTTATGAAGTTTGGATGCTCGGGCAGGCTTATTTGATTTAGAGTCTCAAGACGGAGTCGTAAACGGTAGGGCGTCTAAAAGAAAATGTACCTTATAAGAGAATTCGGCTTATTTATGCAGTCAAATTTCGTGGCGATAAAGGATTGCTTTTCACCCTTTTAACTCAAGTCAGATGCTCAAATTGAACGAAGTTCTTATCCAAAACACATGAAACTTTACATTCAAATACTTACTATGGAATTTATGTATCACGAAGAAGGCATAACCAAAGTTACAAACATTTCTGAAACACTAAGTGCTTTCGAAGCGACTGTGACAAAATTTAGATTCACGCTCTGTTGAGAATGCAGGCTCAAGAGGCTCAGTAAGGCAGCAATCTGTGTTCTTTTCATCCGCCTCCTTCATAGCATATATCAGTTTTGTTTTTTGGTGTATGATTATCATTACTCTTAAATAATTATCACCATAAAATCTCACTCGTGTAATTTTTATCCTACTGAAGATAACAAGGACAGATTTTGTAAGACAATAGCATCAGTTGCTTTCGTTGACACCTAAATTTAAAATGATTAGCGACTGCAGACAAAAGAAATTCTCTCAACCAGAAATGCAACACAAACAAAGCCACAAAAGTTCTCTGACAACCAGGTAGCAAACGCGCTCGTTGTGCATTCCAGAAATGGTTCCTAAGAGTTAACTTGAGTATATATAGAAAGACGAAGGGTATATCTACACATCTGCTGCGGGCATTTTATTTGTTTGGTTTCAAAGCGTATTGGAAGGTAATTCAATTCTCGTAATTTTTAGGTGGAATTAAAACACTTACTGCTCAGCTCCTGAACCAAAGAAGTAAAATGTCCGCGGTAGATGCTTAGATATATCCTTCTTCTTTTGATACATGCTTATACTTAATCTTAGAAATAATTCCTGCAATGCACAACGAGCGAGCTAGCTGCCTTGGTTCAGAGAAACTTTTGCGGCTTGGCTTGTTTTATCGCGAATCACTTTAAATTCAGGTGTCAACAAAAGCAGCTGATGCTACTGTGTCACGAAATCTGTAATTGTTGCTAAAGATGAGACAAGCTCGTCTCTTAACGTACTATTAATCATGACCTAGCCTAATCAATTTACAATGCCAACTGGATATGTCTTAAAATAATGTCCTAATTAACTGGAAATGCCTATTTAAAACACTGATTTGTTACTGGTCTTTTCTCTGAAATGACATGTAGATGATGTTCGTCGTGCTCCTAATGTTAAAATTCAAATCCATGCTGCACTTTTCACCCAATCTTTTGAATATGTGTAGAAGTACTCACCTAGTTGCTGAATGCCTTTTGACTGGTGTTGTATGCCCACTGCTGAATTCAGATTCAGAATCATCCTGCACTCCTGGGCTGGACATTCGTCTGGTACTATGCCACAGGTCTTCAGTTCCGCTTGCCAAAAGCAATGAATTGTTCCTAGATGATCTCATGTTGGTGGGAAGTGCTGGCCATTCTGTATCAAAGACAGGACGTCTTCCTTGTTTGCCTGACTGGTATTCGTTATGTTTCACCTCGTCAGTGAAATGTCTGCTGTAGGCAGCACTTGGTCGTAAATGAACGACCTCGTGCTGCCTAATTGCTGTGTTGACACCAAGAGACTGGCTTCGTCTTTTTGCTTGAGCCGCGTTGGTGTTGTCAATGTGTGGTAACGATGTCGAATAGGAAAATGCAGGCTTATCATCGAATCTTGACCATCTAGCCGTTTGATATTTTCCTGGAAATGTAGCTTGTCTCATAACTGGCTCCTTATTGTGGCCAGTGAAGTCATGGTCCCCTTGCCATTCAGTTTGGTCTTCATTTCCTTCCCTAACGTCTTTTTTGGACAAGCTATCCAATATTAGGTCCGTTTTGCTGCATTTGGGGTTGCTCATCGGGTGGTGGATCTATTGAGAATAGAAAGAAATCGATTTTTTACCACTCCCAATACATAGGAATCTATTTCATCTCCCAACTATTTGTTAATTTCTGTCTTATTTCAAGCACTGTAGAGATCGTTGAAAGAGGTCTGACATCAGATTTAGCCTGATCAAAAACGTCTCATGGCGCTGCAGTACTAGTTCAACTGACATGAAAGTCAACTAATTCAAACCTTTTGATCAATTAAACCACTACTGATCATTTAAACTACTTTTGATCAATTCAGCGTGCCTGCAAAAGAACCGAGGTGATAATTGCCCTGCAATTTTTGATCGTTTGATTGCATTCTCTTCTTTCCTCTTAATTACTCTTCCCTTTTTCACCCTTAATACGGTAGATTTGCTTACCTCTCCATTGATGGTTTGCAGTTGAAACTCTGCTTTTGCAGATGCTATTACCTCAGGGGCATCGCTGGTCTGAATACCGGCCTGTTGAAAGAGAAGGGTCAATTAGATACTACAGACAGTGTGTTACAAAGATATTTTTGCTCATTTGTATGGCTACTGTGGAGGAGGTATCGCTTCCATTGTCTTAGTTTTACATAATTTGATAGGTCAAGCTTTAACTTCGAGTTTGAGACCTTGGTTGAGTCAATCTGACACGAGGTATTTCGCTACATTTTGTAGAATTTTCGAATGTGCACAATAGTGATAGAAGCTCTAAAGCCACTCGATCGAGCGTCGCCCATAAAAATGTAAAAAAATAACGCTCGATCCAGGCTCTTTTGTAGAATAGCTAAAAGGTCTATTGGATAGGTGACGGCGATAGTTTGTTGGCGCTACAGTACTAGTTCAACTGACAGGAAAGTCAACTAAGTCAAACCTTTTGATCAACTACTACTGATCATTTCCACTACTTTTGATCAATTCAGCGTGCGTTTATTTATCTATGTATCGCTTTTTCATCTTTTTATTTCATATCTTCTCTTATTTAACCAATTATTCCTTACTTGATTCTTTCACTACTTTGTTTACTCACGATAAAATAATTTGCGTACCTTTCTTGTCTTCAGTATTTCCAGGTGGTATTCAGCTTTTGCCCCCGGAATGATTTGGGGTACTTGGGTACTCTGAATCCCGGCCTGTTGAGAAAAGAGAGACTTTAATATCAAATATAGTTCCTTTGCTAATTATTTATTCATTTCTTCAATTGTTCTGTCTTTAGCACGCTGTTTTTTAGTCACAGCATAAAACTGATTTGCTTCACACTAAAACTAATTTGCTCACCTTTCTCCTTGTTGTATTCTTGTTAAGTCTCATTTGTTGGGGTGGCGACGGATTTTTGGGTCTCTGTCCATGCGATTCATTGTTCATTTTCATTGGTTCCACTGTTGCAAAGCTATTTACGACGAACATATTTGCTCGTGCTTTCATTTTTGCTGCGAGAGTCTCGTAGCTTTCCGTCGGTGCCGCTACATTGTTACCACCAGTCACAGCGTCAACGTCGACGGTGTTCTTCTTGAAACAAGAGAAAAGATTTCCCATCTTCGCAAATTTCTTAGAATTACGATAGAATGTTAGTATAAAGTCGAAACTGTGAGCTCAATATATACACTCTTCCTTGTCTGTCCTAAAGCTTCGACTGAAAGTTTCTTGCGCCTCATTGCGGCGTATAAAGGTTTATGACGTCAGATTAGTAGCTACCTTGTAATATTACGTCTTATTGCCGTACTCCTTCGTTGCGTCGCATTGGACTCACTGCATATGTGTTGCATTGCTCCTCCGCGTGAACAAGCAAAGCCGCTAAAGTTCCCGGAAACCAGTATGTAAACTCTTACCTTGTGCGTGAGAAAGGTGCTTTTGAGAGAGGTTATATGCTTATAATGAAAGAAGAAGGGTAAATGTAAAGTTTTGCCGGGTCTAGTTTGTTTATTTTGTTTATTTGATTCCGCAGCCAAGCAGAAGGCATTTTGATTCTCTCATATTTAAGGCTCAAATGAAACAATTGCTACTCAGCTCCTGAATTAATTAAACAAAATCTACCAAGTAGAACATTAGATTTACCCCTCTTCTTTTGTTATATGCATATAACTTATCTTAAAAGCCAACTTTCGCGTGCACAAGGCGGGAGTTTGTGCTGCTGGTTTTGGGACAACATTTGCAGCTTTGTTTGTTTGAATTTCTGGTTGAGAGAATTTCCTTTGTTTGGAATCTTGAATTGCTTTGAGTTGGGGTGTCAATTAAAGTAACTGATGGTATTGTGTTTACCAAATTTGTCCTTGTTGCAACAACTGCTCTTCAGTAGCTACCGTGACATCAATTCAGCTCAATTCATAAAAGTTTGGTTTGGTCCACCCTCTTTTTGAATGGTATAGGAGCAACATTCTATTTGGCCACTTTCAAACGACTAACGTATTACGTAATAAGTAAGCCCCTGAAAGAAATTCAAAATATCAAATCCTTATGCCTCATACGTTACGAGCAACATTGTACTCTTCCACTTTCGAATGACTAACCTAGTAAGTAAGCCCCTGAAAGAAATTCAAAATATGAAATCCGTATGCCTTTTACGTTACGAGCAACATTGTACTCTTCCACTTTCGAATGACTAACTTAGTTGGTAAGCCCCTGAAAGAAATTCAAACTATGAAAACGTTATGCCTTATACGTTACGAGCAATATTGTATTTGGCCTTTTTCAAATGACTAACTTAGTTGGTAAGCCATTAAAACATTATTAAAACTTTAAAACATCATGCCTTATACGTTGCGAGCAATATTGTATTTGACCTTTTTGAAATGACTAACTTAGTTGGTAAGCCCTTAAAACATTATTAAAACTTTAAAACATCATGCCTTATACGTTACGAGCAATATTGTATTTGGCCTTTTTCAAATGACTATCTTAGTTGGTAAGCCCTTAAAACATTATTATAACTTTAAAACATCATGCCTTATACGTTACGAGCAATATTGTATTTGGCCTTTTTCAAACGACTAACTTAGTTGTAAGCCCTTGACTGAAATTCAAACTATTAGATCCTTATGCCTTCCTTGTAGATGGAGGAAGACACGAAGAAAGCCAAGATGAAATGGAAGATCATTCGAGGGAATCTTTGTTTGTCAAGCCAGCTGTACCACTGAGATCACGAGGTAAAACGAAGATGGCTGCTTCTAGTGTCCCAATAAGCAACAAAGAAACAAAAGGTGATGGTTCATCAATTATCAGCCAAGCAACTGGCAGACGGAGTTTAAAAGATCGTGACAAGAAAAACGAGGAGAGTGTACTTGATAGCAAAGAAGACCGAACATCAAGGAAAAGTCAAGGAGCAGGCAAACAAAGTTTAAAGAATCTTGGCAAGAAAAATGAAGAG
Source organism: Aurelia coerulea (assembly GCA_039566865.1). Taxonomy (NCBI): domain Eukaryota; kingdom Metazoa; phylum Cnidaria; class Scyphozoa; order Semaeostomeae; family Ulmaridae; genus Aurelia; species Aurelia coerulea. The sequence continues at coordinate 12,752,952 of CM076963.1, forward strand.
AGTGAACTTGAAATTACAGTGGGCCAAGGTTTGGAACATTCGGTATTAGCTGAGGCTAAAGAGCAAGCTAGTAAAGAGAGGGGAAGAGGTAAGAAATCTGTGAGAAACAATGTTTCGTTTGCAGATGATGATAGGAATTTTGATTATAAGGCAATGAGTGAATCTGAAGTGGCTAATGAGGGCATGCAAGTTACCACAGAGGCTAAAGCTGATAGAAGAAAGAAAACTGCAACTACCCGAAGAAAAACGGCTTCAGCCGCTAAAAATACTGGTGCAAACCAAATCATAGTTACGGCAGAGAAGCAGCATGAAATTGTTGATGAGGAGAGATCCCGTACAGAAGCAGACCAAGAAGACGCGATGATTATGAGCGGTTCTGCAACTGCGAAAAGAGGCAGAACGACTAAACGAGGCGGCAAAGCATCTGCGTTGGAAAATCTTGATAAAACAATTGAAACTGTCGAGGAAAGGGTGGGTGTTAATGTGAAAGATGACAAGGCAGAGTTAACAGAAGTAGGAAAGGATTCTACGGAGAAAGAAGCTGCTTCGAAGATGAAAGGTGGCAAGCCTGTGAAACAAGGCAGGCCTTCAAAGAAAAAACGGGTAGGAGAGGTGTCGATGGACGAGGAAGGGGCTGCAACGGCAAATGAGAATATGGCTACTGAGCTTCAGCTGGCAGAGGAAGAACTCAGTAAGAATGATAATGATAAAAATTCTAAAAGGGAAACTGCGGCTAAGCAGGATAGAGCTTCAGGTGAGAGGACCATAGCAGTGGATCCGGTAGGCAGAGAAATAGACAATGAAAGCGAACAAGGCATTTCTAAAGGCAAAGAGACAGAGGCTAGTAAAAATTCTAAACGGGGAGCGGCTGCCAAACGGGGTAGAGCTTCAGCTGACAGAACTGGAAAAGACGTCCCAGTGGCCAAGGAAGAAGACTTGAAGGATAGTGACAGCGGGCGAGAAAATTCAAACCCGAGACAGGAAGAGGCTGGTAAAAGTGCTAAACGGGGAGCAGCTGCCAAACGGGGCAGAGCTTCAGCTGACAGAACTTCAGAAGACGTCCCAGTGGACAAGGAAGAAGGCTTGAAGGATAGCGACAGCGAGCGAGAGAATTCAAACCCGAGACAGGAAGAGGCTGGTAAAAGTGCTAAACGGGGAGTGGCTGCCAAACGGGGCAGAGCTTCAGCTGACAGAACTGGAAAAGACGTCCCAGTGGACAAGGAAGAAGGCTTGAAGGATAACGACAGCGTGCGAGAAAATTCAAACCCGAGACAGGAAGAGGCTGGTAAAAGTACTAAACGGGGAGCGGCTGCCAAACGGGGCAGAGCTTCAGCTGACAGAACTTCAGAAGACGTCCCAGTGGACAAGGAAGAAGGTTTGAAGGATAACGACAGCGGGCGAGAGAATTCAAAGCCTAGAGAGGATGAGGCGAAAGGCAACAATTTGAAGAGGAAAAGTGCAAATAGAGGGGGATCAGCGAAGAGAGAAAGGTCTTCTGCTAAACGAACGAAAGGAGCCAATACTGGTGAAGAAAACAATATGAACGAAACTGAAAGCGAAACAATAACTGAATCAGATAGTAAAACAGAAGCAAGCACGAGGAACACGAAATCGAAAACCACAAAAGTGAGCGTAGCTCTGAATGATAATAAAGACACGACTGATGCTACTGATGTTCCAAAGGAAAAGCAGACTCCTTCTACGTCAGCTGCAAGCTGTTCTGCAGATGAATTCGATGCAAGATCAAGTGGAAGTCGTGGACGAAAGAGAGGCAAACAGTCTTTAGCAATGAACCAAAATAGATTAAGTGATACTGAAGATTCTCCTGGGCCATCTAAGAAGAATGCAAAGGAAGAGAGTGCTGCAGGAAATAAATCAGCAAAAGGAAGAACTCCAAGGGTATGTGTACACTTTTTTCTGATTTACGATTTTGCATTATCGCAAATCTTAAAGGGGCTGTACAAGCTAAACTTCCAAAAATCTTAAATTTTCTCTCCCTAATGCAGGCAAGTAGCAGCAGATAAATTGCAAATGAAGATGTTTTCTACATGTTTGAGCCCCGTAGAATTCGCCAGTGCTATCAGATTTTTTATGCCATGGACGATTATATAGATATAGCTGGATTCTGAGCGACGAGTTTCAGATGTGTTTAGCCTAAACACACGAAAGGCAGCAGGCAGGCTAAAAAAATTGTAAGCCACGCGCCAATTGGAGAGGAATTTCTCATTGAATATAATGATATTGGCCAGCTGATCTTTATCTTTGCTTAAAAAAATCTTGTACAGCCCCTTTAATGACTTCCAATTTGAGACTGAACTTGTTCAGGATACTGCGAACTCCCCCTTTTGTAAATCACAATGGAAAAGAGTATAACTCTGATTGGTTTGCTGTTCAATGGAATGGGTGAAGCACTTTGGGGCATGCGCGAATTCACAAAGGAAAAATGAAGGACGATAACCCTGCAATCGCTAGTGCGCATATTCCAAAGCGCTTAAACGGGGGTCTAGCTCTTCTGGAGAAAATCCATTTAATTTCATTTCATTTTGAATTCTCTACACACGGTATTATTTATATCTGTAAGACTTTCATTGATAGTATCCCGAGCAAGACCTTAGTGAACTCACAAGACCTTTTACTTGTTAGAAGAGAGGTTTGGATCGAGCATCCAAATCTGGTGAATTTATAAAGGAAAACAAAAGCATGTCCGCCGTTCTCAGTAAAAACAGTGCTAACTGTGGCAAGAAGTTGCTTCGCATCTCAGCACTTTTCAGAGAGCTTATTGTCAACTTCTCTGCGCAAAGTGAGTTAGCAACGGTTTTGTTTAATTTTCTCATTTATTCTTTCAATGAACATAGAAGCTTTGCAATTCTGAAAATAGGAAAAATAACCAAGATATAGAAATCACACAGATATAGTTGTAGCAAACTGCCTCAATTCCTTCAAGCCATTAAATTAAACGAAAGATTCTGTAACCAATCTCGGCAATCGTTTTGAAAGATTTGCCGCCTATGCAGCACGCTCCATGACTCTCATATGAGATTTGCGCGCTTTTTTCAGTAATTTATTTCAAGTGAGCCGAAAGGATTTCTTGCTATTTAAAGCTAATTTATGCCCACTATGCATGCCGCATCCAGAGGCACGGGACCCCCTGTTCAACATCCCTTCCGAGGCCACCGAGAGTTTTCCCATCCGGAGTTTGACCTCACTCGACCGAGCTTAACTTCAGTCATCTGATGGAAACTGTATAAGCCGCCCGGCCACCCGGGGGGGGGGGGTACTCGACTTAAATTTGTACGGGAGTGTGCTCACGAAATTTTTTTTTTACTCTGCTCCAGAATTTTTCGCTGCAAATCATAACCGATTCTAGAAGAAACTGGTGAAAAGTATACTCCAAAACATGAAAATTTGACCGAAAAATGACTCTAACACAATATCCCCCTTTGACATCTTTTGACAACCTGCTCTAGAAAAATTTGCTTATTTTGATACCCCGTGCTAGAAAAAAATTTGTGAAAAGGATACCCTGAAAAACGGCACATCCCCGTCGGACAAATATACTAAGTACGTTTAAAGGCAGAAACACCGCAATACAACAAAAAGACAACAGCAAATGGTTGAATAAATTTTATGCCAATATTTCGTCCTGCCATGCAGGACTTCTTCAGGGCTGTAATGTAACAGTTACATTACAGCCCTGAAGAAGTCCTGCATGGCAGGACGAAATATTGGCATAAAATTTATTCAACCACTTGCTGTTGTTTTTTTGTTGTATTGCGGTGTTTCTGCCTTTAAACTTATTAATCTATTCGTCACCGCAAGCATCTTCGGATCCAACAATCGACGCTGGTATCGTGGCCTTTCCTTTTTCAAATTATTTTATACTAAGTACCCCCCCCCCCCCCCCCACCACAGTTGGCCACTCACCCTGCTAACTCATTTTTGTGTTCCTTTTTGCAGGGAAAGAGTACTGCTTCTAAGTTAACTGATGGTTCACCAACAATGAAAAGCCCCAGCTCACGACCAACGCTGCGGGACCTTGACGAAGTACCAAAAATAATGTTCACTGGGTTGACTGATAAATCTGTTGAAAAGGTAATGCTTTTGTTTGCTTATTTTTAAATGTCTTGACAGGGTAAAGAAATATTCAAAAGGCGATATTCCCTTTGCTTTGCTTTAGTTTTCAACATGCTCGGTAAGTCAAAGGAATCCATCTGCTTATCATTTTCACACGCTATTAGTCAATTTCGACATCTGTCATTTTTTTGCTTCGGGACACCTCTTCAATATAGCAGCCTCGTTTTGGAAATGTATCAAAATTTCTTTCTATTGTTCATATGAAAATTTCAGGCCCAGATTCGGATTTAGCACCCAAACTTTAGTCTAGTTTCGTGTTTTTGAACTGCTGGCGATTGTGATGTTGATTTTATGACGATATAAAGTTTGAAAACTTATAAGGGATTTGACCGTGAAAAATCGTTCAGGGTGAAACTTTACACCCTGAGTCATTTTCACGGTCAAATCCCTTACAGGTTTTCAAACTTTGCATGACCATAAAATCAAAATTACTACCGATAGCAACATAAAAACTTGCAGTTAGACTACAGTTTGAGTGCTAAATCCGAATTCGGCCTCTAAAATTTCGTATCAAAGAATTTGAATATTTTCCAAAACGAGGCTGTATACTGAAGTGGTGTAATAACTAACTGGGTGAGTCAGAAAAACATTATTTTTTGAAAAAACCATTTTAGATCTGAAATCCATAGACCATTTTGACATTTGGAAAATGGGTCTGGGGAGAGCAATATTATTCTGGTAAATGGCGGACACAATTCTGGTAAATGGCTGCCACATGGCTTTCACGAACGATATCTTGAACTCTACAAATGTATTGGTTTCAAAGTTCAAATTCACGGTGAAAAATAAGGAAATGAATTGCCCTATATATGTATCTGAAAAGCTGCCTTGTCACCAATAAGCCTCGTAACTTTATTTTTTTCAGTTCTTCAACTTGCTTCGTTTTTCTGGTAAACAGAAAGAACGACGAATACTTCCAACAAACGCCAAAAGCTAGCCTGAGATCAGGCTCTCTCGGAAAAAAATGAAAGGAGGGGAAAGAACAAGACTTTTTTTCGTTTTTCCTTTAATTCTTTTTTATCTTAACTAAGTGAGCCTGATCTCAGGCTAGCCAAAAGCCATTGGAGTCGAGGTCTAGGTTGGAGGGAGAGAGTCTCCCTTCTATTGCAAGGCTTATGGGTCATAGGACCGCTTTTCAGATAGATATGGGCAATATATTCCCTTATTTTCACTCATCCAGTATTGTTTTAACATGGTCAGCGCTTCAAAGGAATCCGTCTGCCAATCATTTTCACAATATATCAATCATGTTCGCGGTCTGCCAATCTTCCTTCATCAAGGTGACAACGCAATTGTGAAATTGATATTATTAATGCGAAAGTCGATGATGTCACAAAATAGATATGTTAATGCAATTAAGATTTTCAGCAATGAAGACATCTTATACGTCATAGAAAACGCTAACAGGAAAAACAAAATGAATGAACATGATACTGTATTTTGATAAAACCAACATTGTAAACTGCCGTGTGACGGTGACGTTCTAACGGAGTTTGCGAACGTATTAGCAATGGTCAACCAAGAGATGGCACATGCAAGGCACTTTGGTTGAGAAAGAGCCTTTAAATGAAACGGATGTCAAAGAAGTGTCTTAACAACTGAAGTTACGTCCTAATGCATTTGGATGAAATCAAAAAGTTATGTTCCAACTTGAAGCAATAACGGGCTAAAAAATGCGTTTGCGTTTAAAGTGAGCTTGGAAATCATGTTTTCCCAGTTTTAACGCAGTTTGGTCTGGTCTGAACCAAGTCCTACGTAGCCTGCGTGCAGACTCAACCAGCCTAAAGTGTAGAGTCTGCACGCAGGCTATGCTAGTCCTACGTGACTGACCAATAATCATCAAAATGCTAGTTTCACCCAAGATGGGGAATTTTGTATACCGCTGACCAAAGTGCTTCGCGGCGAAATATAGTGATGGGCTTTGTGCGAAATGTTCGAAGTTCGTTCAGTCCTTTAGTCAACCAACTTATGTTACGTACAATATTTGTCTATCGCCCAATTCATATGTAAGAAACAAACAAAGATGGAAAGAAGTCAGTTTCAACGGAAAACTTGATTTTAATGATATTTCCAACCACAACAACTTTACTAGGATTTCATTAGAGTCGATTTCAAAGCGAAAAGAGCATATTCCACCCTCTCCAGAATCTACAAAAACTTCACCATGTAACATGTAACAGTACGATTTTTCTGAATGATTCAAAAAATGATAATATCTACTGGTATACTTCATTAGTTCCTAATAATATTTTCAAGAGCAGAAAAGGTCTCTGTTATCACGCAACGCTATCTGCATTCCGCAAGAGAAACACCCAGCAATAAACAACTCCCAACCAAAAACACCTTAATTGAAAAGAATTCTAGAAAAAAACTGCACCATGTAACAGTATGAGATTTCCAGGGAGCTTTAAAGCAAAACTAAGCTAGCTTCCCGTAGAATCCGTTAGTTCCTAATAATTTTGGATTTAAAAGAAAATTTATCTGTAATCAGTGAACGCAATCTGCCATCTGCAGGAGAAGTGCCCTGTCATAACAATTTCTGAGCAGCGTCAATATTTTTTCCACAGCACAGCGCTAATTTCATCCTCGTGTTTCATGTCGACCAAGTCCCCGTGGACACTGCACTGTTGAATTGTCTTTTGGATCACAAAAGAACATTGTTTATCACAAAACTTTTCTAACGATTTCTTTTATCTATGTTTGGACTCAAATACAAAATTCCCTCATCTTGTTTCACCACAGCGCTAAAAGATAAAAGGGCTGTTTTTCTGAGCTTATTTATCAACATTTATTGGAAGCAGTTGGTCTAGGTCTCCAAATCTCTTGTTACAAACAAGGGCAGGTTTGGTAAGACAATAGCACGAGTTGGTTTTGATTGACACCGCAATTCAAAGCGATTAGCGATCGCAGACAAAGGAAATTCTCTCAACCAGTAATTCAAAACAAGCAAAGCTGCAAAAGTTTCTCTGAAATCCAGGTAGCTAGCTCGCTCATTGTGCATTCCAAAAATTTTTTTTAAGAACAAACATGAGCATAGATCAAAAGATGAAGGATATATCTACACATTTGCCACGGGCATTTAATTTATTTGATTCAAAAGCCGATCGGGAGGCGATTAAAACACTTACTGCTCTGCTTCTGAACCAAAGAAATAAAATGCCCGAGGTACATGTGTAGACATATCCTTCTTCCTTCGATATATGCTCATGTTTGTTCTTAAAAACAATTACTGGAATGCATAACGAGCGCGCTAGCTACTTGGGTTTCAGAGAAAATTTTGCGGCTTTGTTTGTTTTGAATTGATGGTGGAGAGAATTTTCTTTGTCTGCATCCACTAATCGCTGTGAATTCAGATGTCAACGAAAGTATCTCATGCTATTGTGTTACAAAATCTGTCCTTGTTCTTGTTACATATTTCAAATCGTTTTTGCAAGGTTTTAATTGTCTTGTAACGTTGGTAATCCAACATAGCTAAAGGTGACAAAGTCCGAGAGACAGTATTATGAGCGTAAGAATTTATTTCTTTTCCTTGGATTTAAACTGTGGTTTTTGGTGTCCCCAAAATATTTTGTTAACCGACAAATATCTCGGTTATTCGAGGCATTTTCCACAGCTTCAAATCTTCAAACCACCTTTCAGTAGACAAGCAGTTGAAACAAATTTCTATGAATAAACGTAATGCAATGTACTCTGAGATAATGAAACGGCTTAATGCAACACTTTTTTGTGTGCGTGTTGTACAATATTTTGCCATATATCAAAGCTACATTAAAATATTTTTGGGCCGTAATAATGTACCCTGGAAGGGTTGTATGCTCTTGAAAATGAACCAATATTGCTGAAAAGTCACACCAACTCTCATTTTCCTTCAAGTCAACAGGCTACATTTTTTTATTCGGATTTATTGTCAAATTGTGTTTGCCATTTGAAGGGTAGAATAACTGTCAAGTTCTTAGTGATTTTCTTACATAATGTCCGTTGGTGTCGGTGTCTTTCTCCTTCTAGGAAACTGTCGTAATTTTATTCTAATCTTACAATCCTATATCCTACACGGAATTTTTCGTTTGCAATAATTCTGGATATTTTCAAAAGCTATTTTATGAGCGTTACATTGAAGTGAACATTTAGGCCTTGTTTGAACATCGTTTTTTTTGCCATGTCGAATCGAACTGTATTAAAAACGGCAGAACCTGCGGTGTCTAAAATCTGATTTAAAAATCGTTTTTTGCCGTGTTGGATTGAAATTAAACTGGTTAAAATGGCCATTTTGCAAAATGCACAAGCACAGTGGCTGATCACACCTAGAAACTGCATACCATGGTCTAAATGCGGCAGAAATATGATGTTTAATTAAAGTCGTTTTTCTGCCATTTCATGAGACAGAACTGGTGAAATCCTGCCGTTTAATCTATTCAAAACGGCAGATGATTCAAACGTCGTTCATATGTCAAATTTAATTGGCACTTAGAAGTTTGTTTTTGTTTTTGTTTTTGTTTTACAACAATTCACCTAAATTAAGCTGGCGCATGCTAGCGTCTGTGAAAATGGAATGGTGCCATGGTACACAAAGTGCTTAATAAGATTATTGTTAAAGAAATTGTTAAGTGCCGTTCATAGCCAGAACCAGATAACGCCATGTCTATTTCTGCTATGGACGGCACAGAATATTGTATTTTGTATTTGGTTGAGTTTTATCTGTGATATAGAAAAGAAAAAAAAGTTTTTAGCAGTATCTATTGAATTCGACAGTTCAAAGAAAACGATGTTTAAACTGGGCCTTACAATGAAATGAACTTGTGATTTTCTGTAACAGACTGAAATGGCTCATATACATTTACATACCGTAGTGGTTCTTATAAAGAGAAAGAAGGTGCTTAGCTAAAAGTCAGCCTGGAGGTTCTTAATCCACAGTTTCTTTGATGCAGGTTTTACTGTATGTCATGCCTCAGTTCGCTGTAGTAAGGGGTCAGTCATTTATAACACTGGGTACCGGGGTGGGTTAGAATTCCTAAACTGGTTAAAAGTTCTCATACCGGGTAACCCCTACCAATTTCCCTTAATATTTTCGCACCCCATTGAAAAATTAGAAAAAAATTCATACCCCTAGTGACCATCTATCAAGGTGTTTTTGACAATCACATCAAAAAGGTTTTCTGTGACAGAAGTAACAGAAAGGGGAACAAAGCTATTTCAACCCCACCACAATATCAGTCAATTCGTTGGAATTTCAGACAAACATACTGAAAGATTTTGCAGGTTGCCATTAAGAAATTAGCTAACCTTTCAGGTGTGCAATGATATGGTAGTCCACAAGCCTTTGCATCTCATTGAATACTTTTTCTCAAGAATTCACCTTGAAAAATTTCACAATCCCTCAAAAATTCTAAAAATATTCATTCCCCCAGCTTTCTTACACCCCACCAATTCTAACCCTCCCCATTACCCATAATTATAAATGACTGACCCCTTATTTCCAGCAAGATTTTCAGTATTCAAGTACACAACTGCATGTTCTTCTAAACTTCAGCAAGACGCTTGTACCTCGAACTAGGTCGGTCGTAGAAGTCACTGGAACTCTTTCGCCGATTGATCTTGAGAGCGATGAGAATCACGATCACCACCAAAGCTGCTAAAGCAACCGATCCAATTATGATAGCCACGAGCATCGATGGCTGTTCTTTGGCCTTGTATGGTGGGTCAATTTGCACTTCGCCTTGCTGCGAAGTTTTTGTTGCCTCTGGTAGTGAAACAGGGATCATGTTTGGGTCCTTTGCTATTTTTTCTTTCGAAGGCTTTGTTTTCTTTCTCAAAGGAATGTCCTTCGGTTGAGCTGTCCTTTGCTGTTCTGTCACGAGTGGATACCCAGTTTTCGCTGTATGTAGTAGTGAAACAGGGATAATGTTTGGGTCCTTTGCTATTTTTTCTTTCGACTGCTTTGTTCTCTTTTCAAAAGGAAGTTCATGTGGTTGCGCTGTCCTTTGCTGTTCTGTCACCGCTGGATACCCATTGTTCGCTGTATTTGGTAGTGAAACAGCGATCATGTTTGGGTCCTTTGCTACTCCTTCTTTCGAAGGCTTTGTTCTCTTTTCAAAAGGAACTTCCTTTGGTTGAGCTGTCCTTTGCTGTTCTGTCACCACTGGATACCCATTGTTTGCTGTATGTGGTAGTGAAACAGGGATCATGTTTGGATCCTTTGCTACTCCTTCTTTCCACTGCTGTGTTTTCTTTTCAAATGGAATGTCCTGTGGTTGAGCTGTCCTTTGCCGTTCTGTCACCACTGGATACCCATTGTTTGCTGTATGTGGTAGTGAAACAGGGATCATGTTTGGGTCCTTTGCTACTCCTTCTTTCGACTGCTGTGTTTTCTTTCCAACGGTAATGTCCTTGGGGAGTGGTGTTGGTTTCACTGTCAGAAATATTTCAGCTTCTTTTGTCAAATCCTACAAAGTTAAAACGTGCTATTGTCAGTTATTACATCATTCAGAAGAGGAGAAATGTGAAGAACTACTTTAGCATATTTTCATTCGTTTCAGAGTCGTTCACAGCAACTCCCAATGACCATCCTGTCGGCTATTAAAACACTTGGCAGTTTTGTGACAAACCAGCCAATTGGGAACTAGATGGGAGGCCCAAAATTCTCATGGAGAAGGAACTGAAACAATGCAGGGAAAACTTTAGGTTCAACGTTTAACGATGAACAAACTTTGGGGGGAGGCATCATTTTCTTGGCAGGGAATCGTTCAAGCGGGGTCGTTACTGGGAGGGGCCAGTGTTTTTGAGCATGTTAAAGATAATTTTGTTTGGTCGCTCAAGGGGTCAAATTATTGTTGAGCAATTCAAAAGCCCATTACAATTGTTTAAACTTTTGTAGCCACTATCCATCAAAGATATTGCTCAGTTGACCTTTAGGCAATAAGGTCCGCAAATCCTTGATAGAAACGTTATACAAGTCTAGCTGTGTGTCAGACGGGCATTCTCTCTAAGGTAGCTTTCAGCACTGCAATTGTGAATCGATTTTTAGTTAAAGAAAGGTGCTTGATCTGTTTTAACTATATCAAATTCAAGTATTTTTTTATGAGGGGCGGGGCAGCTTTGCATTCTTCCAGATAGAATAACTTAAGCATGTCTGAGCAGAGGTCGAAAATAGATTTTACAGATTATTAGGGTCGTTGTGGATCCCGTTTACATTGTACCGGTTCATCTTTGAATCCGTATACCGGGTGCGCCAAAATAAAACTATGCACGTTTGGCTGGCCACAATAGATCGTACACTGGACCGATTTTGATTGTTCATGACTTAATCTTTAGCAGAAAACCTGAATTAGATACCATAACTTTTTGCAAAATTTTCCATTTTCAGTTTTTAGAGCTAGAAGCGATTTTCTTAAAATTTTCGTTTTCGAAAACACTGAAAACGATCAAAAAACGTCGATCAAATTTTTAAACACTCAACATGAATGAACAAAGAGAAAACGTTTCAGGGTGATTTGGGGGTTTAGTACGAACTCTCGTACAGCAGATTACAAGTAGTCGATTTCTAAATCCCAAATCACCACGAACAAGTTCTCTCTTTGTCCATTCACGTCAGTTCTTTAGTAGAAAACTTGATCGATGCTTTCTTTATCGTTTTCAGTGTTTTTCGAAAACTAAAATTTTAAGAAACTTGCTTCTAGCTCTAAAAACTGAAAATGAAAAAAATTGCAAAAAATCCCAGTATCTAATTCAGGCTTTCTGCTAAAGATTAAGTCACAAATCTTCAAAATCGGTCCAGTGTACGATTTATTGTGGCCTGCCAAACGTGCATAGTTTATTTTGGTGCACCCAGTAGCATCTTTCTTTAGAAACTGATATGGAGAACAATAACAGTGATTCAGAGAGCAGCAAAAATGATGCTGAAACTGCTTGAGATCATTGCAAAATATCGTAAAAATAGCTTCATGGCCCATGTTTATCACTTGAAAGAGTTTGTTAGCCCGACATTTTCAATCGGGAGCATCACAGAATTTGTTGACTGTCTCGCATCGCAGTGGCTTCTTGATCGTGAGCATCGCAAAAAAATTCGTTTTGGTCGAAAGTACGCGTTAGTGCAATGGTAGAAGGTGCCAAATATGCCCTATGATGTGAGAGGGGTCCATTCCATGTTTTATAATGCAATTGATTCTCGGTTATTTTATGAACTTTTCGGGGGCATTTAGTTTAACTCAGAGAATGTAGTTTACTTGCTGCACTGCAATGCACATGTTGCAATAAACAGTACTGTATGTCGGTAATACGTAGACTAAATTTAGCCAGAGATCTAACGTATATAAATCATATTTTCGGACCTACAAAGAAAAGCGTCTCAGGGGCCGACTTTTTCTCTCATTTTTTTAACAAGATCATTGGGGTAATTTTTCGATAAAAATAACCACCATTGACGGTGCAAGTGATGGTGTGTATTTGCTCCGTAGAAAGGAGTTTTTTGGCAATATGAATTAGGTTTATTTTCTCCAAAGGGCCTAAATGAAAGGGTAACGGATGTCGAGTTGGATTTGTTTGCCTGTGGGAGCAACAAGGACAGATTTTGTAACACAATAGCATGAGATGCTTTTGTTGACACCTGAATTCAAAGCGATTAGAGACTGCAGACAAAGAAAGTTCTCTCAACCATAAATTCAAAACCAGCAAAGCCTCAAAAGTTTCTCTGAAACGCAGGTAGCTAGCTCGCTCGTTGTGCATTTCAGAAATTGCTTTTAACAGCAAACATGAGCATATATCGAAAGAAGAAGGATATATTTATACATCTGCCTCGGGCATTTGATTTCTTTGGTTAAAAAGCCGATTGGGAGGCAATTCAATTCTCTTATCTCTTTGGTTCTAATGAAAACACTTACTGCTCGGCCTCTGAACAAAAGAAATAAAATGCCCGCGGTAGAGGTGGGGATATATCCTTCTTCTTTCGATTTATGCTCATGTTTGCCCTTGAAAACAATTTCTGGAATGCACAACGAGCATGCTAGCTACATGGGTTTCAGAGAAACTTTTGCAGCTTTGTTTGTTTTGAATTTATGGTTGAGAGAATGTCCGTTGTCTGCACTCCCTAATCACTTTAAACTCAGGTGTCAACAAACGTATCTCATGCTATTGTGTTACAAAATCTGTCCTTGTTTGTGGGAGCGCTTAATCCTTCTACCGTTGCACTTAGATCTCAGGGGAATGGGAGGAGATGCTATGCTGGTTAACTTCGTGTATTTTGCACGTGGTGTTGAGGTGGAGTTCCCAATCGGGTCAGTCGGGATTTCGTTATTTAAGTAAATCCTTGGAGGGTTACTGGCTGGCATTTGTCTTCCTGTTCTCTTGTAAACATGGATATTTCAGCTGACACTCTCAATCCCATGTGGGTAAAAGGTGAAAAGATAGGCTGTATTATTGTAATTTTATGGTTTGGAATGTGTCTTGGGTATTTTAATCTTGTTTTATCTAATGTTCATGTTAATTTTGTTTACGCTCTAAAACGTCTGTATTATTGAAAGTCTATAGTTTGGAATGTATCAAGGGTACCTTTATTTTGATTTTATGTAAATTTTATGTTAATCTAATTTTGTTTGCGTTGTATATAAACCTGGCTGTCCGAAATTGTAAAGATAGCTGATGAAGATTTAAATCGAAATGTTTTGCGAGATGACAGTTGTGTTTTTATATGTTTTATTTTCTGTTATTTTTAATGGTGCTTTTAGTTTGATATTATTATTAATATTATTAACTTTAATGTTTTCATTATTTTTACTGCACCGTCATTGAAAACTGGGTCTTCATCCTTCCTCAAAAGTAGAAGATAAATTATTTTTTTCGGTTTCACCCGGAGTCGAGGGATGAATTTGAAAATACTGTACAAATACACAAATATGGTTGAGTACTCACATTTTGGAAATCTTTTGTCGCGACAACGGGAATGTGGTTATTTTCAATCGCAAGCAGTTCTTGTGTTGTTGGAGGTAAAGTCGTCAGACTAAGTGTTTTCTTGTGAGTCGCATCCGTCTTATAACTTTCCTCTGACGTGACGATTATCTCAGGTAATTTCTCAGTTGCTGCTGTATATACTTCACCTTGATTAGATGAAGTCCTTGAAGTTTTCTTCTCACTTTCACTAATGGCCAATGAGCTTGTTGATAAACGTGTCGTATGCAACTGTCGAATGATTGTCGTGGGTAAGCTTGTGGTCGTGATGGGCAGGGTTGTAGCGGGATCGTTGGCTTGCTTTGTAGGCAAGTGATTTTTCAGATATTCTTCCTGTGGATAGATGCAACTACTCACGTCATCAACATCATGTGTATCCTTGTCTCCACTGCTACTGCCACTGCCACTCCCACGGCCACTACTGCTACCCATTCCTGCATCACCTTCCCCGTGGCTTGTTCCACTGCCGTGATTGTTCCCTCCCTTCGTGGAAGCTATCTCTACTGTCACATCTTCGTCGTCTATAAGTGAGGCGTCTGGCACATTTCCAATGCTACTGCTTAGCCCAGAGCTTTCTCCAGAATTATCTCCGCTGCTCGCTGCCTTGGGAGCTTTCTCCCCCTCCACATCGTGCTTAATTACAAGTGAGTGGTGTACCCTTTTGGAAGCTACCTCTACTGCCACATCTTCATCGTCTAAAAGTGAGGCGTCCGGCACCTTCCCAGTGCTGCTCAACCCAGAGCTTTTTCCCGAATTATCTCCGCCGTTCCCTGCTTTGGGAGCCTTCTCCCCTTTCACATCTTGCTTACTTGCAAATGGGTGGCCCGTTTCGTCGCAAATGCTAACAGCCAACAGTGCATCTTTTCGTGAAGTCTTTCTGCTCTTCCCGGCTTTGGCAGTTTGTTCAGACGTCACATTTTGTGTTACTTGCCGGGTGTTGCTTGGCCCCGAACCATCAGCCGGAATTTCATGAGTGCTCCCTGTCTGTTGAGTGCTTTCTACTATCACATCTTCATCGTCCAATTTCGATTGGTCTTGTACTATCTGGCTGCCGGTAAATCCTGAACCTTCTCCGGAAATCTCTGCGTTATTCCCTGCCTTTGAAGCCTGTTCTACTGTCACGTCTTCATCATCCAGTTTCGAATGGTCTGGTACTATTCGGTTGCTGGTAAATCCCGAACTTTCTCCGGAAATCTTTGCGTTATTCCCTGCCTTTGAAGCCTTTTCTACTCTCACATCTTCATCATCGACAAGCGTAGGATCCGCTATATTCCCAATGCTGTTCAACCCGGAACCTTCACCTGGAATTTCTCCGGAACTTCCACCACCCGAACCAACTTCATTCGAGACATGGCTTTGACAAACTGCAATGCAAATACAGGCCACGAAGCACCCGGCTAATAACAATCTTCTGTTGTGCATCGTGTTTAAACTTGCTTAATCACAAGCCGAACTACACTGAGAGCTTCAGATGCAATGAATGAATGTTACAAGTTTAGGCTCAGGTTTCAAGAGGAGTAACTGTGCTGTTGATAGCTTGATGGTCGTTTATGTTATTCACACCGTTATGACAGGTTGGGACTGCAAATCCTCTTTCTTTGTTGTGTTAACTGACTTATGCTGTATGTGTGTTTAGGTGAGTTTTTTACATTATGAAAGCGAAACAAAGTGAAACTCACATGGGGTACGAACTATTTCATAGATTATGTCATTCTACAAGCATCCTTCAGAGTACGTAAAGTGTTGAGTTGAGATTTTCCAGTTGTCTATTACGCAAGTGAAATTTCAACGGAAGGGGCCTGGATATAACTTAAGACAGCACGTAATTGTACAGCTATCCTTCGCAGAAGCAACCCTTCCCCCGCAGTGACACATCGACGTTATTTTGTTTTGTTTACAGACTCTTGTATCAGTACATCCAGTGTTGAGTTGAGACTTTCCAATTGACTTTGAATTATGAAAGTGAAACGTCTAAGCAAGGAGCCTGGATATGACTTAAGAGAGCACGTCATTGTACAGCTATCCTCCTCAGAAGCAAGCCTTCCTCTGCATGCAGTGTCAAATCGCTGTTATTTTGTTTTTTTGCAGATTTTTGTATGCGTACATCCAATAAGTTTAAAGGCAGAAACACCGCAATACAACAAAAAAACAACAGCAAATGGTTGAATAAATTTTATGCCAATATTTCGTCCTGCCATGCAGGACTTCTTCGGGGCTGTAATGTAACAGTACATCCAATGTTGAGATTTTGCAATTGTTTGTTGGTGATGAAAGTAAAACCAAGAGGGTTTGGATATCATTCGGATAATTACGTCATTGCACGAAAATCTTCCGGGGTGGAAGGCCATACAACGCAGTGGCAAGCTAGACTCTTCAATGAAAAATCTTTTTACTTTTTTGGGTATATCATATTTACGTATCAGTATTACCGAGTATCACAAGTGTTGAGTTGAGATTTTCAATTACTTTCACATTATGAAAGAGAAACCAAGAGACCTGGATTTTGTTTCAAAGATTACGTCATTGCACAAATGTGCTCCTGACAAGAGGCAATCGTTACTTTGCAGTGGCAGCCTATGCTCTACAGTGACCAATCGCCTTATTTCATTCTGTCTAGAGGGTCTGTTGCAACCAACATGCCCTCCCGGGGGGTGGGGGGGGGTACTTCATTGTGAACATAGTTCGACCTGCATTTGGACTTTGAGAAAAGGACCTATTTGTATGACAGAATATTCAAGAATTCCGAAGCCATTTGCATGAATATCATGACATTTTTGACCCATATGTATGAATTTGTCGATTTGAAACAAAGGAAAATGTCCGTCGTTTGGTGCAGATTATCATTATGGGACTCATTGATAAGAAAATTCTCAAAAAACTACCCACCTACCAGAATTGTGGTTAAAAACAGTCCCATATGTAGAGAATTTCAGATGAAAAAGGCCCGCCCATATGAGCGGCACGTCCAGTATCATGCAGTAATGAAGTACCCCACCCCCTCCCCCCGCATGCCCTGCATATGCCATCTCCTGGGTGGCCTTTGTTGTCGCTATTTGATGGCCCGGAAAGTTGTGACAAAAAGGCCCAGCAAAAGATGGCACGCGCAAGGCATGCTGCTGGTTAGCATAGCCTCCAAATCTTTAACTCGGCGCAAGAAGGTGGGTGTAAAATTATGTGATCTATTTCTTCTGACTGAGTGGCTTGAAACAAACTTCAGTTACTTATCTTTAATCCTACCGTTGGACTTTTCAGAAGTTTTTAATATTTTTTGAAATTTCAGCGTATGTTACATTTCAACTCATTTGAGGGTGTGACGTCATCAAATTTCTAAATCATAAACCAGAAAAATGACAGACTTTTGCTTGATACCATATTGTAGACATCCATAAACTATGGTTTTCTTCGAAATTATTTCATGTTGCGTCAAACAGTTTAGAAATTACGATAGTTTTAAGTTTTTTTGAAATCTTTCTTGAATTCTTGAAAAATTAGAAAAACACTCTAATTCTGAAAATATTGAAGATTTCAGAAAAGTCCACCGGTAGAATTATAGAGAAGTAGCTAAATATTCTTTGAAGTCATTCAGTTCAAAGAAATAAGTAACTGAATTTTACACCAGCCTTTTTAAAGATTTGGAACCAATGCTCTGCTGGTTGATACAGACCCTTTAACTGGCTTTTGTCGAAGTAGCTGTTGTGTTGCGCTGGAAATTAATTTTGATGTTCAAAGCGAACTAAGGGGTCTGGATATTGTTTCATGCCAAGCTATCCGCCACTGCCGCAATTGAGAAGCTACGTTTTCATATTTTAGGTAGCACTTTTAGTTACAAGCAAAAATGGCTATTGGTGTACCTCTAGCGTCCATGCTAGGACCCCATGTATTCAATATTTCTATGAATAATTTCTAAAGAGACTTATCCACCCATTTTCGCAAAGTTCGTAAATGCGATGCACCGTTGAACTCTGTCCGTAGTTCTCTTGTGACCCTTGTAAATATGTTTAACTATCTTCATTTTATGAAGCAATTGCATGATTTGTTCTCTCTTTTTCCTTTTCAAAACAACTAACGATGTTTTTATTTGTAATTGCAGTCTGTAACACAACTTGGCGCTGAACTGGCAGATTCTGTTTATGATGCAACGCACTTGGTTACCGATAAGGTAAGATCAACTACAGGGTGTCCCTCGTTTGTTTTTGCGGAGGAAACATTGTTTACTAACTATGGCGAGAAGCCAGCGTACCAATAGAAATTATTCCGCCGCAGGAACATATCAGTTCCAGTGTAAGATCTTGGTAAGATCAACTACAGGGTGTCCCTCGTTTGTTTTTGCGGAGGAAAACATTGTTTACTAACTATGAAGAAACCAGCGTAACTATAGAAATTATTCTGCCGCAGGAACATTTCAGTTCCAGCGCTCCTCCATAGAAGCACACCAGCAGTGTCTAACTACCCTTGGTAAGATCAACTACAGGGTGTCCCTCGTTTGTTTTTGCGGAGGAAAACATTGTTTACTAACTATGGAGAAGCCAGCGTAACTATAGAAATTATTCCGCCGCAGGAACATATCAGTTCCAGTGCTCCTCCATAGAAGCACACCAGCAGTGTCTAACTACCCTTGGTAAGATCAACTACAGAGTGTCCCAAGAAGTTGTGCCTCGTTTGTGTGGCAGCTGTGGAGGAGCTGTACCTTCAATTCACTGCTTCAATTGTCTTGGTTTTTACACAGTTCGTAGCAAAGGCTTCAACGTAGAGTTTGAGACCTCGGTTTAGTCAATCTGACAAGTGGTTGCTGACTTATGGCTTAGGAAAGGAAAGACAAAGTATGTGGTTGCTTCAAGGACAGCACTTACGTTGTTCTCGAGCAATGTCAAAATCCAGTAGGTTTAAAAGGAAGGGCTCTAGCGCTGTAGTCAGATTTGTTCCTACTTTTGTCAAAGTGTCGATAGTGTTGTCTTATAAATAAACAAGACTACTAAACCTGTAAAAATGTAGAAAAATGTAAATGTAACGCTAGAATTACGCAATGATAAATAGGGGTAATTTTTTCATTTTTGTTGGCTGCTCTGACACAGGTATATTACCGTAGCATTGTTTTAAAATGAATTAAAGCATATGATAATGGCTCAAGCCATTCCAGTTCAAGTTCTAGCCTATCACATAATAATATTTCTTGTTGTCGTAGGTCATGTACCCAAATATGGTTTAGCACTTGTCAAGGCCTATTGCCTTTGCCCGGCTATTTTGATCAAAGGCTTATATTTGCTTAGATTCCCTTTGATGCTGTCTCTTTGCAGGTGCGAAGGACAGTAAAATTTCTATGCTGCCTTGCTCGTGGCATCGCTATTGTTGACCCGTCTTGGTTGGAGCATTGCCGCAGTGCAAAGGAATTTACGGGTGAGTTAAAGGGCCATTGTCTCATTGTCTTATTGCCTCAAAGCCATTGTCTCGTTGTCTCATGGCGAGCACGCTGCAATTCCAAACCGTCTGAAGATCAAATTTGGCCCATAAGCGGAAAATATGCATCCACACTTCTTTAGTTGAACTGTTGGAGGAGTTTGACTTTACTTAATCATTCTTCACGTATTTTTTGTAAGAAACTGCCCATAAGAAACCCAACTCTGAGTTCGCCAACAAATTTAAAGTTCCAGTACTGGGAAAATATAACTTTAGAAACTATTCATTTTGATTTAGGAACTCCTTAAAAGAATTTTACATTATTTTCACTTGTTTCCTGTATCATATTACACCAATAGTACTTGGATAAGGTCTAAACATTGAAAAGGCTTCAAAAAACCTTGTTTCGAAATTTTCACATGCAGTGAACATCATGAAGATTATTATAAAATCTCTAAGAAACTCGTAAGAAGCTGTGCGTAATCAAAATCTGATGATTTAAAGAAAGTTTCAGTACCGGCCCAAATTCTTGGTTTCTTATACGTGTACATATGTCAGTTTATGTACTGCATTGTCGATACACGTTTTTTTTTTTATAAGAACTTGGATCAGCACTTAGTACTAAAAGTTTCTTAATTTCGCATGAAAATTTCGGTGTTTTAGTAGTTAAAGTTTCTTAATTAGTTTCTTATTTTTTGGCCTAAAAATGTGGTATTGTTTGAAGTTGAGCTTTCTTCTCGAGAAAGGGCTTCCATTTTGCATTGACATTGTCATCAAGAAGAAGCCATGCACATTAAGTCAAAAATTTACCAATTTTGCAGTCAAGAAAAGATGAAGGTACCTTTGTTAGAGAGACATAGAATAAGAGAGACATACAGAAATAAAGTTTTAGACTTTCTTAACTGTTCTTGAGCGTAGTACTAGAGTTTCTTAAATTTTTGGTCATCGTAGTACTAGTTTCTTATAAACCAGTTTCTTATAAAAAAAACGTGTATCTCAGTTTACGTACTGCATTGTCGATACATATTTTCCGGTTGGGCCAAATTCTATTTTCAGATAATCTAATTTTGTAGTGAGCCTGCAAAGGATCCTGGGTGACTATGGCTCTTTAATCTTGTTAATTTCAGACATTTAGCATTGTGAATCCTCCCTTACGTATTTCATGACTATGGTATTTTCAAACAATGTTCAAGGGCGACAGCAGAGCATGGTGTATGAATGGAATCTTCATTCATGATATAAAATTTCCACCATTGGTTGACCTCCGTTGACGTGGTTGTTCTCGCATTTCCGTACGTGCAGTTATTTTTAGAGGTGTTGTAGATCTTCACATCTGTAGGCTTTGCGCCGTTCAGACCATTCCCCTGCAAGTGTTAATCATTATTTATGACCTATTTATGGCACGAGTTCTTTTCTTGGGCATGTTGTAAAAACTGGACCCTAGGACCTCTGATACCCCTAGGACCTTCCAGTACTGAAGATGGAAAGGACCCTTAACAGCAGAGGGTCATCACCACAGAAAAACAATAGGTAAATGTCATCAAGCTGTCAAACAAGAGGTTGAGTATCGCATAAGTTGCCCCTCTTCCATCCTACGAACTTCTGCTCGTTCAAACCAACATTAGGACAACAGGAATGATGTAGAAAGTTTTAAAACTAGTACGACGGGGGGTACTCAAAGAAGTACTTCTAAATGGCATAATCTTTCTGCGTCATTCCTGGCGTTGGTTTGAACGAATGGAAGTTCATAGGATCGAAGATGGAAAGCTTACACTGTGCAACCTCCCGTTTGACAGGTCCGTTTCATCTTTGGTACTAAAGTGTCCAGCATAGGCTCCAAATCTTTAAAAAGGCTGATGTAAAATTCAGTTGCTTATTCCTTTGAACTGAGTGGCTTCATATAAACTTTTGCTATTTCTCTATAATTCTACCGTTGGACTTTTCTGAAATCTTCAATATTTTCAGAATTAGACTGTTTTTCTTCTCTTTCAAGAATTGAAGAAAATTTTTCAAAAAATCTTAAAACCATCGTTTGGAAGAGAACTATACTTTATGGATGCCTGAAATATGGCATCAAGCAAAAGTCTGTCATTTTCCTTGTTTATGATTTAGAAATTTGATGACGTCATATCCTCAGATATGCTGAGATATAAAATTCGCTTTAATTTCGAAAAATATTCCAAATTTCCGAAAAGCGTAACGGTAGAATTATACATAGGTAGCTAAAGTTGCTTTTAAGCATTTCAGTTAGAAGAAATAGGTCATATGACCAACCTTTTTACGTTGCTTTAAAGATTTGAAACCTATGCTTCCTAGGGGTCTCGTAGGTCCTTGGGTCTTAGGGTCCGGCTTTTACAACATGCCCTTTCCTTGCCAACATCAGCATTGGAGAAGAAAATATGCAAATGCTTTCTAACTCATTCATGCCCAAAAGATTTGGGCGCCAAAACCGTGCAATGCCCAAAGCAAAATGGCAGAAAATTCTCGTGCAGAGTAGTCTCAAAATATTATGAAACTATGAATAAACGGCAAATTATTTCAAAATATCTTCTAAAAACAAAGTTCAGATTAAGAGTTAATCTTTTTGAACGTGAAATTGAATGAATGCTTTCTAAACATAAATCGCATCAACAGGTTTCGGAGTCTTTGGAGGGAAAACTTTTCCGCTGATGCGTTGAAGACTCGAGATAGAAAAAAATAATTTTGATAAATGTTGTTATTGATTTGATTAAGTCACTTTGCATCATCCCCCCTTCCGTTTTGGAAGAAAAATGAGCGAACAACAATCATTTCAAATACATGCATTAGTTTTCTTTCCAAAATGTGCACATCTGGCTCTTAATTATCTTTAAATTGTGCTTGTAGATAATTCCGATAGCTTTAAACGGGTGTACTGAATTAGACTGAATAAATTTAGTTGTAATATTATTTAAGATTCATTTGATGATTTGACTTATGAAATTTGTTATCTTTTCAGACACTGAAAAATACACTGTCAAAGACAAAAGCACCGAAAAGCAATACAATTTCGACTTGAAAAGGTGAGCTTCGACGTTTTATGTATGGCTAAAGGGAATCTAAGCATGTATAAGCCTTCGATTAAAAAATCCTTGCAAAGACAATAGGCCGATACACGTGCCGCATCATATTTGGGTAACTGATCTACGTCAACAGGAAATCCTGATATCTGATAGGCTAGAGTTTGACCGCAAGTGGCTTGAGCCACTTTTATGTGCTGACATTCCCTTTAAACTGTCATTGTTTGAAAGGTATCAAAAGGAATCTCTCCACAAACTTTTGAAAATTTGGACAAGAGGCGTGGAGAAATAATCTTTTTCCGGTGCTAATTACGAGATCTTTCATCGTCTGCATACCGTTGGTAATGTGGCTCAACAATGACCTTGCCTTAGACCACGCTTTTACAGTTTTGATCTGTTATAAAGCTGTTACCAGTCAAAAGCGTTTAAACTGCTCCGGTACCGATTAGCCGGAACAGGGTGAACGGAAAACAGATTTTGTTGCCCATCCAAACTTTTACCAGTACAGTGTCAACGGGATCTTCTGTGCAGTAGTCTAAGGCTTGAATTTGAGCAGGTTTATTAATCTTCTTTTCGATATGAAAACATCGTCGTAAAACCACGACCAACATCTTCGAATACAATTTAGCCTTTCGGCAATCAAATGGATTTTTTTTAAATCGGTTCATTGGTTATGGACATACACGTTTTTTTTTTATAAGAAACTTGGATCAGCACTTAGTACTAACAGTTTCTTAATTTTGCATGGAAATTTCGGTGTTTTAGTAGTAAAAAGTTTCTTAATTTGTTTCTTATTTTTTGGGCCTAAAATTGCGATATTGTTCAAATTTGAGGCTTCTTCTCGACAAAGGGCTTTCCATTTTACATTGGCATTGTCATCACGAATAAGTCATAAACATTCAGGCAAAAAATTACCAATTTTTGTAGTTTAAAAGTTAAAAAAGATGACGGTACCTTTGTTAGAGAGACATAGAATAAAAGAGACATACAGAATTTGACTGTTCAGAGTTTCTTAACTATTCTTGAGCGTAGTACTAGAGTTTCTTAAATTTTTGGTCATCGTAGTACTAGTTTCTTATAAACCAGTTTCTTATATAAAAAAACGTGTATAAGCAATCAAACGATAATACATAATTATGGGACACCCGGTATGTCGTTGCTACCTTTGTCTCGTGGTATTCTTGAGAAAACCTTATGTTAGTCATAAGGTTTGTAAATGTCCACGATAAACAAGCCTTGTTTTGGGGTTCTAGTCCAATTTCCTGTCAGATGTAAAACTGGCAAATTTTGGTACTTCTAAGGATCCAGAACAAGCTTATGATAATATTGTCTGCACTTTTCGAAAACTAGTCGACAAACATGCCCCTCTAAAAACGAAAATGCTACGAGGAAATAGTGCTCCTTTCATGACTCGTGAACTAAAAAAGGGAATTTATACCAGAACGAGACTAAAGAAGAAACGTAACCAAAATCCTACAGAAGAAAATGAACTTAAATTTAAAAGACAAAGAAATAAATGTGTTTCCTTGAGAAAAAAGGCAATTAAGCAGCACTTCAAACAAGCAACAGAAAATGGACTGGTATCGAATCGTGCTTTCTGGAACCTTGTCAAGCCTTTCCTCTCTAACAAAGGAGGCTTGGCGGGTAGTGATATCTCCTTAGTTAAAAATAATGCAATCATTACTGAAGACAGAGATCTAACGGAGATATTTAACGATCACTACATCAACATTGTAGAAAAATCTAGCGGTGTAAAACCTTGCAACATTGCAGATACGGTTGCAACTGATGATGATCGGCAAATCATTAAGTTGATTCTTGAAGAATACAAAAACCATCCAAGTATTTTAGCTATCATTCAAAATCCTGAAATAAATTTCAATTCATTTTCCTTTCACGAAGTAGAAGATTGTCAAGTCAGGGAACAACTAAAGTCTTTAGACCGTAGGAAATCAACGGGTGAAGATCAAATACCACCAAAACTGGTTTTGTTAGCTGCAGACGAGCTTGCACTCCCGTTAACAGATGCAATTAATTGCAGTATACGAAACTATAGGTTTCCAAATAATGGAAAACGTGCCGCTGTCTGTCCTTTAGATAAAGGAGAGGCAAATCGTACAGTTGAACGAAACTTTCGTCCTGTCAGTATTCTCAATATTTTCTCCAAAATCTATGAAAAAATTTTGAAAAATCAACTTATCCCATACCTAGATGAAACACTTTCCCTTTTCATTGCTGCTTACAGAAAATCATATGGCACACAACATGTCCTAATAAGAATGCTTGAAGAATGGAGATTTAAGCTCGATAACGATAATATTGTAGGGGCTGTCCTTATGGATTTGTCAAAAGCATTTGATTGTATTCCACACGATCTACTCATAGCCAAACTACATGCCTATGGCTTAGATGAAAATGCTCTCGTCCTTATTTACTCTTACCTAAAACGGCGGAAACAGTCTGTGAGAATCAATAATACGTATAGTTCTTTTCAAACTATTTTATCAGGTGTTCCTCAAGGCTCTGTTTTGGGCCCCATTTTATTCAATTTTTATATAAACGATCTTTTTCTGTTTATCAAACGAGCGACGTTACATAATTATGCTGATGATAACACTCTAGCTTATTTTTCCAAGACTCTACCAAATTTGATTGAGGTGCTGGAAGAAGAAGCTGGAGTTGCTTTGACTTGGCTAAAACAAAATCAAATGATAGCTAATGCAGACAAATTCCATGCACTTGTTATTAGAAAGGATCGAACAAATACAAGTGGAGAAAATTTCAACATCCAAGGAAAAATAATCAAATCGGAAGAAACGGTTAAATTGCTAGGTATTCAACTAGATCATAAACTGAACTTTGAACAGCATATCTCTGAAATTTGCAGAAAAGCCGCATCACAACTCAATGTTTTAAAAAGACTGAAACAATATATTGGCTTTAATGAAAAGAAGATTCTTGTCCAGAGCTTTGTATATTCAAATTTTGATTATTGTCCTCTGGTATGGTACTTCTCATCAGCTAAATCTGTACAAAAAATTGAGAAGATTCAAGAACGTGCCCTTAGATTTTTACACAATGATCACCTTAGTTCATATAGCGACTTACTTTCCAAATCAGATAGGTGTACTATGCATGTTTCCCGTCTAAGAGTTCTCTGCATAGAAGTTTTTAAGACTTTAAACAATTTAAATCCCTCTTTCATGCACGATATTTTCAAAATAAAATCTTCCAAGTACTCATTACGTAACTCCAATGACTTACAGCATTATAGACCAAATCAAGTCACCTTTGGGTCCAACAGCCTTCGATCATTGGGACCTCAGATCTGGAATACACTGCCAAATGAAATGAAATCGGCCGAAAACCTAAATAGTTTTGAAAATATGATAAAGAAGTGGGACGGCCCAGACTGTAAATGTAGTGCCTGTCAATACGTATCAATGAACTAGTTTTCTTTAGTTTTCTATATTTAGTTAGATTATCAAAATACTGTAAAAATATTTATTTATGTAATTATATATATCCATCGATTTAGATTAGTTTACTTTGTACATTTGTATATAGTAAGCTAGAGTATGTACATAATCGATGTAAAATAATTTGACAAACAAACAAAGTCTGGCCAAGGACATATTTTTTGCAAGTTTGCTCTGGCAAAGGGTATTGTTTTCTCAGTGTTTTGCTGTTACTCCAGACGAATGAATACAAAGCAATAAGATATCATTGCTCCCCGACTTCACAGCTAAATTTATCAATGTTCAACTTAGATGCACGGACCTTGCATTTAGAAATCGTCCACCAAACACCGGAGATACAGGTTCGCAAAGTCAAAATTTACAGTGCACCCAAAGCCAGAGGTTTTGAAAAAGGGCCTAGTCATGATTTGTATCGTGGACATTTTCCAAAGTACCTGTAGACTTTAAGTTTCCGTGTTTTGCTTTTGAAAAGAATAAAAGATGCATGGACATGGCACTGATTAAACAAATATAGTAAAAATGTGGTAAGAGTCATAAAATCGTGCCACATCTCCAAAATAAGCGTGCATGTGCTCCTTTTCCTCTTCTTTAATACAAAACACTTGGGATCGAATGCAATGCAAGGACCGTTTCCTCAAAAGAAAAGTCACTGCAAGCACAATTGAAGTAATTCAAGGTATAAATCTTTTCAAAAATAAAAAGTAAAAAGGTCAAAGTCGAAAATTCGTTTGCAAAATGCCTGTTTGTTGTCAAATTTTGGCTAGGCCATTTCTCAAAACCTCTTTTTTTTTTTTTTTTTTTTTTTTTTATCCATATAAAATTCTTACAATACATGTTTTCCTACTCTACATATTAATACTATAAAACTGCACAACACTACAGGGACAATGACGTGAGGAGCAAAATGGCATGGCTACCCCATGTTCTTACATATAACAAAAAACAATGAACACTACTAGGACAACGCACAAAAAGAAAACAAAGAATACTTGTAAACTAATTACTATACGCTAACTACAACCTAAATCAATTACAATGAACGTTTGCGGCATAAAGACTGTGGGAAAGGAGTTTCAGAACAATTTCCCTGCTTCCTACCGAATTATGTCAATTTGATCGATGAATTAAATGCAGAAAGCCAGGGTTTTTGTTGGAATATTATACCACTGTCTTTTCCGCAATCGTTCATTTCCATTAAATAAAATAATGCAACGTAACTATTCTAAATGAAAGAAGAAACAGAAGACGAAAAAAAAAGGTAAAGGGACTTGGTGGTTACTTGGCGTATAACAAAGATTAAAATGACCTCAATCAAACCGACCGGTGTTGTGGATGAAAGCTAAGGTCAACTCGAGAATCTTTCTGTTAAGATCAATAGATAGGTCTTTATTTCCATACAGTAAATATTGCGTCAGGACCTTATTTGAAAGGTTGTTATGTCCGAATGGTCGTAATATTGCCGAAACTCCAGCGAGAAGATCTCTTCGTTGCAAATCAAACGAGGGGCAGAGCAACAAGAAGTGTTCAGTATCCTCAATGTCATCATTCGAAGGGCACATTGGATCTAAGGTATCCCTGAAATTGTGTTGGAATTTATGCAAGTTCAGTTTACTGAGACCAACCCTAAGTTGAGTAAGATGGGATAGGCCGATTGGGTCGTGAATACCAAAAACGGGTTTTGCAGGGGGGCGGATTATCGCGAGTAGCTTTTTCTTAAAAACAGCAACTGAGGGTGCAAGTCTAATCTCGGGATCCAGATTGTTCCATTCAGTTAAGCAATTTGGATAAAAACTAGATTGAAATTTTTCTGTCCTTGTCACTATTCGTCCGACCACATCCTGGTTGCGAAAAGAATATTGCGACTGCCGAAGTGGTGGGATTGGATCTTTAGTATACCCAGGAGTCAGATTATTTATGAATTTGTAAAACAGAGTAAGTCGTCTACTCCACCTTCGTAGACTTAGCGATTCCCAACCAAGCTCAGCGTATACCTTCTCTCGTGATGTCCCCCTCCATGCGCCGGATACTGCTAGAGCAGCAGAATATTGAACGGATTCTAACTTTTCCATTTGGTTCGGCAAAATGACGCTATGACTAAATTCGCATACTTTTGCAGGACTGTGGTAAATGACATCCCCATAACCCAAAACCTCTGGTTTCAGGTGCTCTCCAAATTTTGACCTTGTGAACTCATATCTCCGGTGTTTGGTGGTCGATTTCCAAATGCAATTGTAATCAACAAAACGAAGCAAAGGAAAGGAAACGAAACGAAACAAAACGAAACGAAACGAAGCGAAACGAAACGAAACGAAACGAAACGAAACGAAACGAAACGACATACTGTGAAATAAAGGGAAACGATATTTGAATAAATACTGCGAAAGGCGGCGAAAAATGCAAAAATTAATTGGTTGTTCGAAATTAAGAAATTAAAGTTAGCTGATGGAGATAAATAGCTAACCCAAGAGCTGCATATGCAGGTCTAAAATTAGCCTGTTGTATCTGATGATGTCGACACATGCATGCATATCTTTTCGCTAGGGGAGCAATTACATATGTAGGCGTTTCTTTGTCCTATTTATAGATTGCCTCTTCTTAGCTCCGTCAACTAACTTTAAACATTTATTTAGATGAGCCAGCGGGACTTGATCAAGGCCATTTGATTTCACAACACAGCTACTGCATATTCCCCTTTCATGGTTTTTTACTTTAGTTTTCCAGTCAAGTTAGTTAGCATTTGTCTTAAAGAACCAATTTTTATTCAGGTCAATAGCAAAAGCAAAAGAAAAGGAACTTTTAGATGGTTACAGCCTCTACGTAACAAAGAATGTTAAACCTGAGCAAAAACAAATGAAAGGTATGGAAGTGATTTTCTCTATATTGTGTCTACTCGTTGCTTATCTAAACAGAACCGAAATCATTGAATAATCAGAAAAATACATGTTCTTTTCAAAACGAAGTTCATTATTTTATTCGTTTGACAAATCATTCAAACCAAACTCTGAAAACAATTTCGCATTAAACCAGTTTATATGTCATGTGTATTGCAAACAGAGCTTGGTGCAAGCTATGAATAGTAAGTAGCTTCCAATAAAGATAATGTTTGTTGGGGATACGAATCGTCAAAGTTCAAATCAACGGATATCCCCCAAAAAGGAAACCTGTGATCATGCGCAGAAAGCATGTTTGGTTTGTGGAAGGAATGTGGGCGGATAATCTGGGCACAATTCATACAAGAATTTGCAAAGAAACAAAGAGATTCTCGCGCATGGTTATAGGTTTCCCAGCTGTTGATCTGCTTGAACTTTACCAGCATAACAAAAGGCTCAGACAATAGGGACACTCCTCGGTATCCTCAACAAATGTGTCCATGTAAGCGCAGCGGCTTTGCGGGGGGGAGGCATGCCAATTTCACGTGATATTTCATTTGATCACTTTGGTAAAGGAGCTCACTTGGTGGCAAGGAGTGACCTAAGAAGACTGATGACTTACTTGCTGTTGCGCTTCCGGAGCTGAAATCTTAATTTCCATGTGATCAGTTAAATTCTGCCAATCACTGCGCGCTCTTCGAGGCTCTTCGTCAGCATCGTGTCAGCATATTTTGACAAGAGTATATACGCAGCTATACTTACACGGACACATTGCCTTTAATTAAGGTATTCAACCGATGGGCTTGATAAAACTTGCTGTTAATGTTTTCCTTTACTTTCAGATATTATCCAGTGTTCAGGTGGAAAGGTAGGCCGATATTGTTGCACAAATAAACTTTTTAGATATTTACTTCGCTTCTTTGTTCTATTGAGATTACCGATTGGCGTTTTCTTGGTCTTTATATGTTGAAGAATCACTGTTTCTTCGGTTTTATCGGCGGAAAATTTTCGAACACACTCACTGACACAATAAAATCTGCAAAAAGCAACAGTCAATTTAAAGATAGCATTAAAGATTGGACGGGATCCAATTGCAATTGTATGATATGTAGATAAAAGAGAACACTGTAAATAGGTAACACCAGTTGGCCTTTATTAGTTTATATGTATGTATGTGAAATATGCATGTGATGTGTATGTGTATGTGCTAATATGTATGTGAAATTTTGCCATATGAAAATAAAAATTGATGTAGCATAAATTTAAGAAAGAAAAAAATCTATTTACAGGTGTACAATATAATATAAAAGTTAAACATTTAATCTAAAAAGAACACCCCCAGTTAAATGGCAGGGATATCATTAAAAGGTCAGTGCAACCTTGTTTCCATAATGGTCCCTTCAAAGGATTTCAGCAACCTTCCTGTAATCATAAAGTTTAACCTTTTGAGCGTTTTATTTTGACGAGCACTAAACCCTAAATTGATCCAATCTGCTCTTGCGCGGCATTTGCCAAACTTTTACATGCTAAAGGCAGTGAGTCCATCAAATCAAATCAACTTCAAATCAACGCTATCCTAAATTTTTGCTGACAGACCGCTGACGGTCCGTTGTTATTACACGGTAGTGCTAACATCACCTTGGGTATCGTCCTTGTTATGTAGTTAAGTAGTTGGTAACAAGTATTGTCTGAAGTAATTCGTTTTTGTAAGTTTTTATGTTGAATATAAAAAAGAAACATTTATGCTGGTTCTTGGAGGAGCATCTTAGTACCCTCATGTATCTCTGATAAATGTTAATATTTTTCAAGGTCAGCACAATGTTTGATTTGTGGAAAGGATTTTCAACTTCGACGATTAATTGATATATTAGCATTTATCAAAATAAGATGATCTCCCACTTGAAAGACAATTTTGCTGAGCAAATTTTTAATGACCAATTACTGTATATGATAAATATTGATTTGAAATTTACGAGATCTTGTAAATGTAATTATGTAATAACACAAGTTGCCAATATTTCATTTTAGATCACTAATTAGTGATTATATTAATTGATTTGGATGTTTCATGATTTGGATGTATTGATTTTGGTGATTTCAATGATTTCAGTGATTTCAGTTAGGAATTTCTTTGGTTTAAATGTTTCAATAGTGATTAACTGACAACTTTTGTTTGATCGTCAAAAAAGTTGATCTTGATCATGAGCGGTTTATTTCAAGGGCGCCTACTAGACTGATTATATGTTCGTAGGTTATAGCTATTGATAGGCTGATGGACGCTATAACTACGACCAACTACGACTTAGACTCACGAAATAGTCCCAGTTATCGCAACAACAACAGCAACAGCAATGACAACAACAACAACAATATATACTTTTGCTCAAACTGGGACTTATGGACTTTCACATCAAAAAGTGGGACGAAAATAAACAATGGGCGCACAGATTTTTCTGTGCCCTTGGAAACGAGGTTAATGGCCTCTTTTCGGCAGTTGGAGAATTTCAGGAGCTGTGCTCTGTTTGCGTGCACTATTGCTAGATGAAGATTGCCTTCAAAATCAGGAAATTCTTGTTGAAACTGAAAGGTTTGTTAATTCTTATATTAAAGAAACATTCATGCGAATACTTGTGACTTTTGTTCATTGCTAACGTCACTCAAAACTTGAATTTTGAGGCGTTTTATTATCTGACGACTGAGCTGACAATTTAGGCCCACCGCCATTAGTCGCCTTTTCATACAGCGTTGCTATGGTTTCCGTATCGGACATGAAATCGAGGGAAACAATTTCGTCCCAATTTTCAATGTGAAAGTCCATGAGTCGTAGTTATAGCGTCCATCAGCCTATCAATAGCAATAACTACGAACTTGCAATCAGTCTAACTACGACTCATGGACTTACGCTTCCAGAAACGGACATGGCCTAAATCACCTGCTATTTTTTCTCAAAACCATCGACCCTAAATCCCCGCAAAAAGTGGTTTTCCTGAAGTGCTACACTGCAAAGCAAGCTATCAGTACTTAGATGAATGTTTCTTCAAGCTATTAAAGCAAAAAAATCCTACCCATAAGTGATATTTTGGTTGTTTGGGGAACGCGTTGTTCGAATTCGTTTGTTTGCCTTTGGCGGGAAGTTTAAATTGAAGAAGAATCAGCCAATCCCATCAAGTTATTTCAAGTCTTGCATCCTGATTGGTCCAGGAACAAATTTGTTCCTGGCGAGAATTTTTTTGCCGTTTTGAGAAGAGTTAGTCCATAAGGCCCTTGACTGGAGCGACAACAGCAACATTAATTCACTTCAATTAGATGAGCGTAAGTTGAGGGTCCTTATGAAGTGAGGCTAGGCGCCTACCTTGTAGGAAGTGTGTTTATTCCCAGTACTATAGAGTAATTGGTGTCCTGTGACCCAGTACAGAGAGTGTCCTAGAACCGTACCGTGACACAGCAGTACACAGAGTCAGTCCTCTCAAGGTCGAGATAACGTATGAATAACTTTGTGGTTTCAAATTCCTTTGTTTATGTAACACGAGATCAACTGTTATACATTCTGGCCACAGGGAATCAGACAGCGTGATTTTTGATTGGTCAACACTAACAGGCGTTAGAATTTGAAAATCCCTTACTACGCGTACAGTACCGGGAATAAACACACTTCCTACAAGGTAGGCGCCCTTGGTTATTTATGCCAACATCGTTGCATTTTGAAATTGAAATTTTGTTTGATTGCAGGCTTTGCTGAAATTGCCGAAGAATTTAGACGAGAAAACCTTGATAATCAGTTGTGAAGAAGATAAAACAGAAATCAAAGGCTTAACACAGTCTGGCAGTCCTGTATATACTGCTGAATTACTCCTGACTGGAATATTACGACAGGAACTCGATTTTGAACAGTATCCTTTTCATTGTCTTTAAACCATTTTTAGTATGGTGAATATTTTCATCGCCGGGCTACCAGTTTTAAACTTTTAAGTTAGCCTTTAGTTATTGTTATCAACAGCACCAATGAATCAAACGTATTCCGAATCAAGGAATGCATCTCTCTTGAAAAGCGTACGATCCTTTTGAGACAATGAAATTTTTAGGGATTTCATAAAGATTTCTCTTGAATTGAAAGCAAACGGATCCATGCCAAAGGCGTACTGGATTTTCGTAGATTTTAATGTCCCTTGATTTATTCCAGCAAAACTTTGGTCTTCAGCCCATACTCAGGTTTGGGCGAATCTGTTTAAAGTCTTTTGAGAAACCGTAGAAGTTCAAAAAAGTGTAAATATTCAAGAAAGTGTTTCTTAAGGATGTTTCTTTGCAACTAACTTTGATTCACAAAATACATTAAGAATGGAAATTTTTTGGATAAATATTTCGTCGAATAAACTTTGTCGACTTCAGCCGAAATTTTACATATGACAAAAAAAAGTTCTGGTCGATTTCAGCTGAAATTTTACAATTACGACAATTATTATCATTATCAATTTCTTTGAAAGTTGGTAAATAAATACTGTAGCTATATCAAAGCTAATTCACGCCAACTAAAGAAAAGTTCCGGTTGATGTTTCATCAACTATTCTCATTATTATTGAGACATCATTGAGAATCTATACTGGCATTTTGATAAGCAATCTATGCGGTGCTGTGCATGAAAAAGTTATGTAGATTCTTTTTTTTTCATTTTATAATATCTATATCTACCCGTAAAAAGTTTCAATAAATATTGCTTTTCAAACTGACGTGTTCAAAACAAATTAAAAGATAGAAACATACTGTATTGTAACAAAATAGCCCTATTACAATCTTGTTAGTTAAGTTGCTTATTTGAATACGTAATTTCACAAGGAGAAGGCGAAAAATAGTGGAAAAAAGTATCATACGTCATTCATAGCAGTATTATCTTGTATTTTATCATCAATCATACCAACCCTAGACTTTTCCTTTAAGCAAAGAAAAGAAAACCAGGCAAAATGAAACATTAGCTCTGGCTCAGTGCGTTGATTTCGTTTTAACCTTTTCCATTTTTGCCGTTTTTGCTAATTTATGCGTGGCCTGTGACTCCTGCAGACCACTTCTGCATCGACATAGGTGGTTGTTATCCTTAACATCATTCAGATTTAAACTCGATCTTGACAGTGAAAGTACGAAAAAGGCAGGAAAACGGACTCAAAGTACATCTGAACTAGATAAAAGTGTTAGCTCAGCTAAAAGACGGAAAAGATAAAACTTCAAAATCCACGTATTTTAAAATTATGTAAAGTTTCATAGCTCTACCGGTTGCGCCAAAATAAACTATGCACGTTTGGTAGGCCATAATAAATTGTACACTTGACCGATTTTGAAGATTTATGATTTAATCTTTAGCAAAAAGCCTGAATTAGATTCTTGGACTTTTTGCAATTTTTTCTGTTCTCTGTTTTAGAGCTAGAAGCGAGTTTCTTGAAATGTTCGTTTTCGAAAACATTGAAAACGATCAAAAAACGTTGATCAATTTTCAAAGATTCAACATGAATGAACAGAGAGAAAACGTTTCAGGAGGATTTGGGGTTTTAGTACGAACTCTCGTACAGCAGATTACAATTCGTCGATTTCTGAATCGCGAATCACCACGAACAAGTTCTCTCTTTGTCCATTCATGTCGATCATTTAGAAAACTTGATCGATGTTTTTCGATCGTTTTCAGTGTTGTCGAAAACTAAGATTTTAGGAAACTCGCTTCTAGCTCTAAAAATTGAAAGTGATAAAATTTGCAAAAAATCCCAGTATCTAATTCAGGCTTTCTTCTAACGATTAAGTCATAAATCATCAAAATCGATCGAGTGTACTATTTATTGTGGCCTGCCAAACGTGCATAGTTTATTTTGGCGCACCCGGTATAATTGGCTTAAGAGAGAAGTTCGTTAATGAGAGGGCCTCTAATATGTTCCCGCTATTAGAGAAATCAAAAGCAGCTGATTATTTGCATTTTTTATTGAAACGTTTTGATTTTTCTACATGCGTCAGGGGACATCGATAAGTACTCTCAAGTACCGAATAAACGGGGGGGGGGTGAGAATAATCAGGGGGGTTGGAAATGGTTCAATATAATAATAATCGGGGGGTTGGAACAATCGGGGGGGGTTGGAAAAATTGAGAATAGTCGTTTTTCGTTTTCTTAGTAAAACACTTATCTAACATGGGTACCACGTATGTAAAACACGTATGTAACACGGGTCATGCAAACAAAGGAGAATAAAGT
The DNA here is from genome assembly GCA_039566865.1 of Aurelia coerulea. Lineage (NCBI taxonomy): Eukaryota > Metazoa > Cnidaria > Scyphozoa > Semaeostomeae > Ulmaridae > Aurelia > Aurelia coerulea. The sequence goes on from CM076963.1 coordinate 12,788,026, forward strand.
TAATAAATACAGTAAGTACATTTGCTTAGCAGGAATTACTAAACAAATTTGTTCACTATTACTTCTATTTTTCAAGAATACGAAAAATTTCCTGTTTTTTGGACCCCCCCCCCCTCCCATGTACTCTTTTCAACAGGAGAAACGGGCAATTTTTTCCATTTTTAGTTTCATTTCATGGCATGGTAGCCCCTCAGCTTAGATAACTGCTTTATAGGGGGCCATGCATACAAACATACATTTAGATATAAAACTATCAGAAGAAAACCTAATTACAATATCATTATGTGAATAACTTGCTACAAACGAAAAGGCTAAATAAGATTAAAAGAAAAAGATCAGGCTCTCAGGCTGTAGTCGATGAAAGTTTCTTCAGCTCAGCTGTGAAAGGTTTCAGAGGCGTAGATGATTTAGCTTTTTATTTAGGCCATTCCAAAGCTTTGCCCCGCGATTTAAAAAGCTCCTTCTGTCTCAAGACGCCTTTAAGAAAGGGACCCTTAATTTGACTTCTATGTTCCTGAGAGGGCTAGGAGTGGACCTATTAACTGTCATAACTATTTCATACATCTAGAATGGCGCATCATAGTTTAGATATTTAAAAACCATTCTTTGTTTCTCGGAGTCAATAAGTCCCTGGACATTGGGCCATCCAAGCGCTTGAGTGACTGGTAAGGCGGATGTGTCATATGAACTATTGGTAACTAGCCTTTTGGTAATTGGTAACTAACTAACTATTGGTAACTAACAGCTCGATTTTGCAGTTTCTGTAACTTATCAAGCGTAGTTACTCCAAAATTGCCCCATACAGGACAACAGTGCTTAAAATATGGTTTAACAACACTTGTGTACATTGATTTAACGGTTGACATTAGCAGGCAGGTAGGTGGCGCTTTTGAATACTGCAGTATACCAATTCATCTGGAGTTTTTATTGATCGTTTTTGACAATCGAGTTGACCATTTCAGTTCCCCGCATACCTTATGCGTACGCTTCTGGCTTGACCCCTCCCCTATAGTACGTGCGTACTTTATAGATGCCCTAAGAAAATCTTCAAATGTGCCAGAAAATTCTTAGATCGTTGCAAAATAATTTTTGACGTTTTCCCGTCGCGTTACTAATATGAACAAAGTTTTACGGAGAATCTCGTTGTCTGTAGTTTCTTCTTGGTAGCTTTATGCACAGATCACAGAAACTCATATGGTTTTAATTCGTTATGTTTTTGCAGTATTCAAGGATACATGAGCAATGTTTTGTTATCAGTCGTGCATCTTTTGCTTCATTTCAAATCTACTTCAAAGCCAGAGAGATGCCACGTTTCCTTTAAAGAGAATCAACGGAGATAAAAGCCCCGTGCGGAAGGAGTCTGGGTATTCTATTATTAGCCTGTTGTATTTGATGATTTCGAGACGATCATGGGTATTGTTTAGCAAGAGGAACATTAACATGCGTAGGAGTTTTCAATGCCCTATTTATAGATGACCTCCTCTTAGCTCCGTCATTCACTTTAATAACGCCTAGCCTTAAGTAACTGCGTTTATGTCTTATAGGAAAAAACCCACATGAAAGAAACTTTGGCCAATTAAGCACTGTATTTGAGAAGCATTATATGAATGAACAGGAGCCATTGCAGCATGCACAGAAAATCACAGGTTCCTTCATACGGGTGTTTACTTGATCTGCCAGTGGTGTAATCCTCTGACATTGCAGCCAGAACAGTCAGGTGGACCGGGTTCGATCTCAGGTAGATCTCCATCACTTCAGCGTCATGACATGTGGTTGCGGACTCGATTAGGCCTATTCTACTTCTGCGATCCCAGCGCTTGGCTCTAAAAACCGTGACTTCCTCTCTCCAACAAATGTCCTGTCCCGGAGAGCTGCTCTTTGCAAATTCAATATCGAACACATAAAAGGAAGGTCAGATTTTGTCACAAAATAACATCAGTTGTTTTGATTGACACCAAAATTCAAAGCGATCAACGATCGCAGACAAAGGAAATTCTCTCAACCAGTAATTCAAAACAAACAAGGCCGCAAAAGTTACTCTGAAATCCAAGTAGCTAGCTCGCTCGTTGTGCATTACAGAAATAGTTTTCAAGAGCAAACGTGAGCATATATCGAAAGAAGAAGGATATATCTAAACATTTTTCTGTTGCATTTTGGTTGTTTGGTTCAGGATCTGAGCAGTAAGTGTTTTAATTAAACCCAAAAAATACGAGAATTGAACTGCCCCCCCCCCCCTCCCCTAATCTGCTTCTATACCAGACGAATAAAATACCCGAGGCAGATGTTTAGATATATCCGTCTTCTTTCAATATATACCCATGTTTGCTCTTAAAAACCATTCCTCTACTGCACAACGAGCGAGCTAGCTACCTGGGTTTCAGAGCAACTTTGGCAGCATTGTTTGTTTTGAATTATACGTTGAGAGAGTTTCCTTTGTTTGCAATCACTAATCGCTTTGAATCCAGGTGTCAATCAAAAGCAACTGAAGATTCCTTTGTTATCACATAAGGCAAAAGAAAACCCAAACGATTCATAACATCATTTCTTTTCTGGTTCACCAAAATTACGATGGCTATAAAGCCGTGTTAACTGCTTCTTTTTAAAGGCATTAAATAGTGCATGTATGACCATGCCCATGCATACATTTGCGTGCGCTGAAAAGAGAAGTCTTTCGCTGCTAAGGTGAAGTGTTGTGATGAATATCTCCCTCTAACAGACGCCTCTCTTTATTGAAGACCAGATCACCTATGAGAGACTTGGAATAAACGCCCCTAGTTATTAGAGCAAACACACTACTGGTTGAACTGATAATCTTCCTGGAATCTTATAGCTTCTTCCACATCTGATTTTCAGATTCAAATCTAATCTTCCTACACTTTTCCCCAAAAATACAACAGGCTACCACACACATTCTACAGAATGCAAGCAGAAGCGTGAAGTGATAAGCATATCTTGCACTGATAAAACTGATCCTTGCAGTTATGCTCAAAGGCGTCCAAAAGATTCCAGACTTTTCATTGATAGCATAGACAGAGAAACTCTCAAATTTTTCGCATTTCGATAATTTTTTCATTGAAGTTGCCACTTTGATCTTTTCATCTCCGAAAGATACTTAGATATCGCTTCTGATTATTACTATAAATGGAAAGTAGGGCATCATCTGAGGATATCTTCGTGTGTGGACGTGCCATTACGGAATTATGGGCATTATTTTTCCTGCATGTTGTGGAATTCTGGGTCCTATTTTGGAGGTATTTAGCAAAATGCAGGAACTATTTCATAGTTCCTGAATAACGACCCTTTTCTTTCATCAAATTTGCAAAATTATGACTTAAAAGTTCTGAAAATTTTGCAGAATGCCCTGTTAGATGCGAGAATGGGGGAATATTTAGCAAGAATTGATGATAAAGCAACTATGATAAAAACTATGCGCATACTAACCTGTTTTGTGTTGTACAGGAAAATATAAAGCCCGATGTCTTAAAAGTATAGACCGAGCTTGCGAGGTCTATGCATTAAGACTGATGGTTTTATATTTTCCTGTACAATACAAAACAGGTTAAATTAGTATAAGTTTTATTACTTGATAGCTTCTAATTTTGACTCATATCGCTTTGTCAAACGCATTTTGTTACCATCATGTCGCTTGGGTTGATTTTGCATCTCACAGGCATAAAGCCGTTGCTGTGGCGACAAATGCGCGTCCTTGTATCGTATTATACAAGGCTACTGGAAAACCACGGGAATTGTGCGATTAGCCTATGGTATTGTATTGGCAGGGTTCTTGTATTGCATCAAATTTCATAATCATATCTCTCCTTTTTGTGATTTTCTCAAGAAATACTCATATGAGGGTACTGCCCTTATATTCCGACTGGGGATGTGCCGTGAGCAAGGGTATACTTTTTCGGACTTCTAGTCTAGCCAAGGGTATACTTTTTGCAATTTGGGCCAGCAACGGTCTAGCCAAGGGCATCATTTTTGACAATAATGGTCATATTATCATATTTGGCACAAATTTGACAATATTGGTTCATACAATGGTCAAATTGGTCTAACCAAGGGTACCATTTTCGTAAAAATTAGTCTAGCCAACGGTACCTTTTTGAAGATGCTCGCGGCCAACCCCTACCCAAATGGCCAAGAACCCCCCCCCCCCCCCCCGTGATTCCGACATAAGGGGATGCCCGTATAAGCACACGGTACGTACCTTATTGATGCCCCCATGGAAATACTATATATGCCCTTATTCCCTTGTGCAATGCCCCCACGTAGATATGAGGAAGCGCCAAAGGTCCAACAAGTTCGACATGGTCCACCATTCGCCGAATTTGCTTTACGTATATTTTACATGGAGTACCAGCAAAGATACAAATCACTTCGATTCAATGCAGAGTGGGAGTAATGGACCGGTGGTGGTGCAGAGTGCCGTAAAATCTCGAAATCGGTCAAATACAAAAATCGTCTCAGCCGTAAAATAGCAAAATCCTAAAAATTGTAATAAAGCACTAAATCTTTACTTTCTGTAGCTAAAACTATACGCTGTATCCTCCTACATCCATTACACTCAAATTCGGTTGATATTATCCACTTTCCATGGCAAAATAGACGATTTTATCATTTCCGCTCTTAGAATTGCTTAGGCCCATATGCAGCTTTGTATTATTGGATGAAAACGAGGCCTAGACGCGCGGACAACTTATGTTGAATAAGAAAAACATCAAGGTGACGCGCGGTTCGAGTTTCTCTTCCCGTAAAATAGCAAAATTATATAAAGACGATCAGTGCAGATGAACTTCGAAGGAATAGTGAGTCACAAAACAATTATAAAATAATCCAAAACAGTCTCATAGTTTTTCTATTCTCAAACTACTCTTAATTGCTTTCTAAATAGTGGAAAACTACAGTTTTCTGTCCGACGTAAAATAGCAAAATCCTATATGACTGTCTTAAAACGCAAAATGTCAACGATTTGCAAATTGAAAATCAGTTGAAAAACACTCTAATACAGTTGCAGTGCTCGTTTTATTATGAAAATGATCTAAATTGCCTCTTTACGTTCTTGAATTTCGCGTTCTCTTTAGGTTTTCCTCCAGCCGTAAAATAGCAAAATCCTATATGACCGTCTTATAGCGCGAAGATTTAAAGATTTAAAAATTAGAGAAATCAGTTCGAAAACACTCTAATACAGTTGCAGTGATCGTTTTATTATGAATATGATCTAAATTACTTCTTTACGTTCTTGAATTTCGCGTTCTCCTTAGGTTTTCCTCCAGCCGTAAAATAGCAAAATCCTATATGACCGTCTTATAGCGCGAAGATTTAAAGATTTAAAAATTGAAAATCAGTTCAAAAACACTCTAATACAGTTGCAGTGCTCGTTTTATTATGAAAATGATAGAAATTCCTTCTTTGCGTCGTTGAAAACTCGTGTTCTCTTTAGGTTTTCCTCCAGCCGCAAAATAGCAAAATGCTATGTGACCGTCTTATAGCGCGAAGATTTAAAGATTTGCAAATTGGAAATCAGTTCAAAAACACTCTAATACAGTTGCAGTGCTCGTTTTATTATGAAAATGATCTAAATTACTTCTTTACGTTCTTGAATTTCGCGTTCTCTTTAGGTTTTCCTCCAGCCGTAAAATAGCAAAATTTTAAATGACTGTCTTATAGCGCGAAATTTCAACGATTTGCAAATTGAAAATCAGATCAAAAATACTCTAATACAGTTGCAGTGCTCGTTTTATTATGAATATGATCTAAATTACTTCTTTACGTTCTTGAATTTCGCGTTCTCTTTTGGTTTTCCTCCAGCCGTAAAATAGCAAAATTTTATATGACCGTCTTATAGCGCGAAGATTTAAAGATTTAGAAATTGGAAATCAGTTCGAAAACACTCTAATACAGTTACAGTGCTCGTTTTATTAGGAAAATGATAGAAATTCCTTCTTTACGTCGTTGAAAATTCGTGTTCTCTTTAGGTTTTCCTCCAGCCGTAAAATAGCAAAATCCTATATGACCGTCTTATAGCGCGAAATTTCAACGATTTGCAAATTGAAAATCAGTTCGGAAACACTCTAATACAGTTACAGTGCTCGTTTTATTACGAAAATGATAGAAATTCCTTCTTTGCGTCGTTGAAAACTCGTGTTCTCTTTAGGTTTTCCTCCAGCCGTAAAATAGCAAAATCCTATATGACCGTCTTATAGTGCGAAGATTTAAAGGTTTAAAAATCGGAAATCAGTTCGAAAACACTCTAATACAGTTGCAGTGCTCGTTTTATTATGAAAATGATCTAAATTACCTCTTTACGTTCTTGAATTTCGCGTTCTCTTTAGGTTTTCCTCCAGCCGTAAAATAGCAAAATTTTAAATGACTGTCTTATAGCGCGAAATTTCAACGATTTGCAAATTGAAAATCAGATCAAAAATACTCTAATACAGTTGCAGTGCTCGTTTTATTATGAATATGATCTAAATTACTTCTTTACGTTCTTGAATTTCGCGTTCTCTTTTGGTTTTCCTCCAGCCGTAAAATAGCAAAATTTTATATGACCGTCTTATAGCGCGAAGATTTAAAGATTTAAAAATTGGAAATCAGTTCGAAAACACTCTAATACAGTTGCAGTGCTCGTTTTATTACGAAAATGATAGAAATTCCTTCTTTACGTCGTTGAAATTTCGTGTTCTCTTTAGGTTTTCCTCCAGCCGTAAAATAGCAAAATCCTATATGACCGTCTTATAGCGCGAAATTTCAACGATTTGCAAATTGAAAATCAGTTCGGAAACACTCTAATACAGTTACAGTGCTCGTTTTATTACGAAAATGATAGAAATTCCTTCTTTGCGTCGTTGAAAACTCGTGTTCTCTTTAGGTTTTCCTCCAGCCGTAAAATAGCAAAATGCTATATGACCGTCTTATAGCGCGAAGATTTAAAGATTTAAAAATTGGAAATCAGTTCGAAAACACTCTAATACAGTTGCAGTGCTCGTTTTATTATGAAAATGATCTAAATTACCTCTTTACGTTCTTGAATTTCGCGTTCTCTTTAGGTTTTCCTCCAGCCGTAAAATAGCAAAATGTTATATGACTGTCTTATAGCGCGAAATTTCAACGATTTGCAAATTGAAAATCAGTTCAAAAACACTCTAATACAGTTACAGTGCTCGTTTTATTACGAAAATGATAGAAATTCCTTCTTTGCGTCGTTCAAAACTCGTGTTCTCTTTAGGTTTTCCTCCAGCCGTAAAATAGCAAAATTTTAAATGACTGTCTTATAGCGCGAAAGTTCAACGATTTGCAAATTGAAAATCAGATCAAAAACACTCTAATACAGTTGCAGTGCTCGTTTTATTATGAATATGATCTAAATTACTTCTTTACGTTCTTGAATTTCGCGTTCTCTTTAGGTTTTCCTCCAGCCGTAAAATAGCAAAATGTTATATGACTGTCTTATAGCGCGAAATTTCAACGATTTGCAAATTGAAAATCAGTTCAAAAACACTCTAATACAGTTACAGTGCTCGTTTTATTACGAAAATGATAGAAATTCCTTCTTTGCGTCGTTCAAAACTCGTGTTCTCTTTAGGTTTTCCTCCAGCCGTAAAATAGCAAAATTTTAAATGACTGTCTTATAGCGCGAAAGTTCAACGATTTGCAAATTGAAAATCAGATCAAAAACACTCTAATACAGTTGCAGTGCTCGTTTTATTATGAATATGATCTAAATTACTTCTTTACGTTCTTGAATTTCGCGTTCTCTTTTGGTTTTCCTCCAGCCGTAAAATAGCAAAATTTTATATGACCGTCTTATAGCGCGAAGATTTAAAGATTTAGAAATTGGAAATCAATTCGAAAACACTCTAATACAGTTGCAGTGCTCGTTTTATTATGAAAATGATAGAAATTCCTTCTTTACGTCGTTGAAAATTCGTGTTCTCTTTAGGTTTTCCTCCAGCCGTAAAATAGCAAAATCCTATATGACCGTCTTATAGCGCGAAATTTCAACGATTTGCAAATTGAAAATCAGTTCGGAAACACTCTAATACAGTTACAGTGCTCGTTTTATTACGAAAATGATAGAAATTCCTTCTTTGCGTCGTTGAAAACTCGTGTTCTCTTTAGGTTTTCCTCCAGCCGTAAAATAGCAAAATCCTATATGACCGTCTTATAGCGCGAAGATTTAAAGATTTAAAAATTGAAAATCAGTTCAAAAACACTTTAATACAGTTGCAGTGCTCGTTTTATTATGAAAATGATCTAAATTACTTCTTTACGTCGTTGAAAATTCGTGTTCTCTTTAGGTTTTCCTCCAGCCGTAAAATAGCAAAATCCTATATCACGGTCTTATAGCGCGAAATTTCAACGATTTGCAAATTGAAAATCAGTTCGGAAACACTCTAATATAGTTACAGATCTCGTTTTATTACGAAAATGATAGAAATTCCTTCTTTGCGTCGTTGAAAACTCGTGTTCTCTTTAGGTTTTCCTCCAGCCGCAAAATAGCAAAATGCTATGTGACCGTCTTATAGCGCGAAGATTTAAAGATTTGCAAATTGGAAATCAGTTCAAAAACACTCTAATACAGTTGCAGTGCTCGTTTTATTATGAAAATGATCTAAATTGCTTCTTTACGTTCTTGAATTTCGCGTTCTCTTTAGGTTTTCCTCCAGCCGTAAAATAGCAAAATGTTATATGACTGTCTTATAGCGCGAAATTTCAACGATTTGCAAATTGAAAATCAGTTCAAAAACACTCTAATACAGTTACAGTGCTCGTTTTATTACGAAAATGATAGAAATTCCTTCTTTGCGTCGTTCAAAACTCGTGTTCTCTTTAGGTTTTCCTCCAGCCGTAAAATAGCAAAATTTTAAATGACTGTCTTATAGCGCGAAAGTTCAACGATTTGCAAATTGAAAATCAGATCAAAAACACTCTAATACAGTTGCAGTGCTCGTTTTATTATGAATATGATCTAAATTACTTCTTTACGTTCTTGAATTTCGCGTTCTCTTTTGGTTTTCCTCCAGCCGTAAAATAGCAAAATTTTATATGACCGTCTTATAGCGCGAAGATTTAAAGATTTAGAAATTGGAAATCAGTTCGAAAACACTCTAATACAGTTGCAGTGCTCGTTTTATTACGAAAATGATAGAAATTCCTTCTTTACGTCGTTGAAAATTCGTGTTCTCTTTAGGTTTTCCTCCAGCCGTAAAATAGCAAAATCCTATATGACCGTCTTATAGCGCGAAATTTCAACGATTTGCAAATTGAAAATCAGTTCGGAAACACTCTAATACAGTTACAGTGCTCGTTTTATTACGAAAATGATAGAAATTCCTTCTTTGCGTCGTTGAAAACTCGTGTTCTCTTTAGGTTTTCTTCCAGCCGTAAAATAGCAAAATGCTATATGACCGTCTTATAGCGCGAAGATTTAAAGATTTAAAAATTGGAAATCAGTTCGAAAACACTCTAATACAGTTGCAGTGCTCGTTTTATTATGAAAATGATCTAAATTACTTCTTTACGTTCTTGAATTTTGCGTTCTCTTTAGGTTTTCCTCCAGCCGTAAAATAGCAAAATTTTATATGACTGTCTTATAGCGCGAAATTTCAACGATTTGCAAATTGAAAATCAGTTCAAAAACACTCTAATACAGTTACAGTGCTCGTTTTATTACGAAAATGATCTAAATTCCTTCTTTGCGTCGTTCAAAACTCGTGTTCTCTTTAGGTTTTCCTCCAGCCGTAAAATAGCAAAATTTTATATGACTGTCTTATAGCGCGAAATTTCAACGATTTGCAAATTGAAAATCAGTTCGAAAACACTCTAATACAGTTGCAGTGCTCGTTTTATTATGAAAATGATCTAAATTACTTCTTTACGTTCTTGAATTTCGCGTTCTCTTTAGGTTTTCCTCCAGCCGTAAAATAGCAAAATTTTAAACTCGTGTTCAACGACGCAAAGAAGGAATTTAGATCATTTTCGTAATAAAACGAGCACTGTAACTGTATTAGAGTGTTTTCGAACTGATTTTCAATTTGCAAATCGTTGAAATTTCGCGCTATAAGACAGTCATATAAAATTTTGCTATTTTACGGCTGGAGGAAAACCTAAAGAGAACGCGAAATTCAAGAACGTAAAGAAGTAATTTAGATCATTTTCGTAATAAAACAAGCACTGCAACTGTATTAGAGTGTTTTGAACTGATTTTCAATTTGCAAATCGTTGAAATTTCGCGCTATAAGACAGTCATATAAAATTGTGCTATTTTACGGCTGGAGGAAAACCTAAAGAGAACGCGAAATTCAAGAACGTAAAGAAGTAATTTCTATCATTTTCATAATAAAACGAGCACTGCAACTGTATTAGAGTGTTTTCGAACTGATTTCCAATTTTTAAATCTTTAAATCTTCGTGCTATAAGACGGTCATATAGGATTTTGCTATTTTACGGCTGGAGGAAAACCTAAGGAGAACGCGAAATTCAAGAACGTAAAGAAGTAATTTAGATCATATTCATAATAAAACGATCACTGCAACTGTATTAGAGTGTTTTCGAACTGATTTCTCTAATTTTTAAATCTTTAAATCTTCGCGCTATAAGACGGTCATATAGGATTTTGCTATTTTACGGCTGGAGGAAAACCTAAAGAGAACGCGAAATTCAAGAACGTAAAGAGGTAATTTAGATCATTTTCATAATAAAACGAGCACTGCAACTGTATTAGAGTGTTTTTCAACTGATTTTCAATTTGCAAATCGTTGAAATTTTGCGTTTTAAGACAGTCATATAGGATTTTGCTATTTTACGTCGGACAGAAAACTGTAGTTTTCCACTATTTAGAAAGCAATTAAGAGTAGTTTGAGAATAGAAAAACTATGAGACTGTTTTGGATTATTTTATAATTGTTTTGTGACTCACTATTCCTTCGAAGTTCATCTGCACTGATCGTCTTTATATAATTTTGCTATTTTACGGGAAGAGAAACTCGAACCGCGCGTCACCTTGATGTTTTTCTTATTCAACATAAGTTGTCCGCGCGTCTAGGCCTCGTTTTCATCCAATAATACAAAGCTGCATATGGGCCTAAGCAATTCTAAGAGCGGAAATGATAAAATCGTCTATTTTGCCATGGAAAGTGGATAATATCAACCGAATTTGAGTGTAATGGATGTAGGAGGATACAGCGTATAGTTTTAGCTACAGAAAGTAAAGATTTAGTGCTTTATTACAATTTTTAGGATTTTGCTATTTTACGGCTGAGACGATTTTTGTATTTGACCGATTTCGAGATTTTACGGCACTCGGAGCCAGGACGGTTGGAGTAATGGCGATTTTTATTGCAGGTGCTATCACTTGGAAACTTCCGATTTCATAATCATACAGCAGGTTGCAGTTGATGAAATGTAGCAGAGAATATGCTCATGAAACCATAGGACAAGAAGATGGGTAACGCAATCCCTCGCCTTCGCTCAAACAGAGTCAGAAGTGCTCGAAGCAAGACATCGGACTCGGAGACCGAAGCAACGGGCCTAGACAGATTTCCCAGTGACCATGAAGTTCGTGTGCCAGTGGATTACCCTTCGAAGGGAAGAAAACATAAATCGATATCACTGAAATCTATTGGGTCTTTTAAGATACGAAAAAATAAAGGGACAAGTATTAGGAAAACAACAAGTCTGCAGTCGGCAGTTCGCTTGGATCCAGAGGCCGAGAAAATTAGGAAGGATTTTGAGCAGTTTCGAGCAGAGAAATCAAGTGAAATTAGTTTGTTGTCAAGACAATGTGAAGTGACGATGAGTGAGAACCGTAGGCTACGTGGGGAACTGAAAATGTTGCAGACCACTTGTTCAAAGTTGAAGCATGAAAGAGACAAAGCTTTGATAACGGAACGAGATGCTATTGAAAGAGCTTCGGCCATCGAAGCTGGTAAGTAAGGGGTTGTATGAAGATTAAGTTAAGGGGGCTAGATCCTAGAATACACGTATCTTTTTTAAGAAACAGCAGGCTCAAGTTTTCAAAAGTTAATAAACAACCCTACCTGAATTTAAAAAGCTAAGAAACTTTTGTAATTTGCAGTTTTATTTTCTCAGTGCATTCAAAAATATTTGACACTGTACAGTTAGCAACTGTTTGGACATTATTTTGAGTGCGAATTATGCTATTTACTTGTTTTGAGATCTTTCTAAGTACATGTTTTTTTTATAAGAAACTGGTTTATAAGAAACTAGTACTACGATGACCTTAAGAAACTCTAGTTACGCTACAGAACAGTTAAGAAACTCTAAACTTATATTTCTGTATGTATTTTATGTCTCTCTAACAAAGGTACATTCATCTTTTTTTAACTTTTAACTGCAAAACTTGGTAAATTTTTTGCCTTAATGTGCATGGCGTATTGGTTGTGACAATGTCAATGCAAAATGGAACCCCTTTGTCGATAAGAAGGCTCAACTTTGAACAATACCACAATTATAGGCCCAAAAATAAGAAACTAATTAAGAAACTTTTACTACAAAAACATCGAAATTTTCATGTGAAATTAAGAAACTTTTAGTACTAAGTGCTGATCCAAGTTTCTTATAAAAAAAACATGTAATTTAGGAGCGCTCTTGACAGAGCTAAATTAACTATACACTTCTGGCATTGAAAATATAAGAAACACGTTAGAAACTTTTGGTAGGAAAATGGCCCAAAAATTTAAGAAACTGCCTACCAGCCCTGGACCTTAGTTTCTTATAAAAAATTTGTGTACCCCCTCTCTTTTTTAAAGTCTTTCATGTTGATACGTTGATACTTTGTCACTCTGGAAGCATCAATACTTTCTTGATACATTAATACCCAGTCTCTGGTTTATCTCTGCTTATCAATATATCAACAAAATACATGAATGAGCTCAAATTTTTTGTCATATTTTTCACTCCTAAAATGGTCCCAAAATGATCGCTCCATAATTCTAACAACAGTTACAAGAAATAACAGTTATTTTCTCATCTGTATATCAACATATCAGTGTATCAGCAAAATGCAAGAGCTTCACATACCAGACTGGAATGTTTGTTTTTGGTGTGCAGGAACTTAGGCAGTTTTCAATCTGAGCTGCACAGTTGGAAGTAAACAAAAGATCTCTTGTTTTAATTTATTCAAATATGAAATGTTACAATATATCTCTCATTCTACTATACCTTTTTAATTACTATACAACACTAGGTACCATACCATGTGGAGCGAAACACAATGACTACCCCATGGCCAATATATAAAGACACAAAATATTAAACTGAATTATAGGCTATCTCAGACTGCACACGCAAAATCCAAACTTTCCAGTCTAGTTCACATATCTTTCATTCTTAGAAAAACCCAAAAATAATTCTTCCATAATTTTAACTTGTAAAATAAATTGAATTAGGAACTCTTTGGTTGTTTTGATGCAATCCACTTTGAAAGTTGAAGGATTCTTACTTACCTTAGTATAAACGAAAACTGTTGTGAAACTTTTCCATTATGAAAAATTCTTCTCAAGATATTTCATGCATTAGTGGTAATTGTTTCTTTATTTTTAACAGAGAGAGACAAAATACAGAGGCAGTTCAAAATTTTTAGAGACACAAAAGCAAATGAGTTACAGACACTTTTGAAAGAAAAACGAGTTCTTGAAACACGTCTCACAAAATATGTCAATATTCATGGGACAGAATCAGACAGTAATCCATCAGGGCATGAGCTATATGGAGAAGGTGGAGAGATTTTAGGACATTTGAATGACATGGGGAACATTGCTGGAACACTAGATGCAGAATCTACTGCTGATGTTAGCAATCATTTTGCATTCAAAGGAGTAGAACATAGTCATTTTGGAAGTGATAGCCAAGAACCATATACTAATATCAAAAAAGGTTTGCACATTTGATGTTATTGCTGCTTAGAAAGTGGATGTTTTGTTTTGATATTTGGTTGTGTGCCTTGATTTGTTTAAGTAGAACTGAACCACATTATACAGTCAGGCATTGCACACATTAATATATGGTTTTCCTGCCCAAGAATTCTTGTTTAGAAAAATGTACAGTCTTTCATATGGCTCAAGAATTCTTATCACAGTGTAAAGGTTAATGTGCACAAGGCCTATACTGTACTTTGCCATAAATTGATTAAAGGAAAAAATGAATATCAGAAAAGTAGATAGATAGGAAGTGGTTTTACATACGAGAAGATCCAAAGAAATTGTTTCATTGGTACAGTAACAGACATTAACAGAGCTTTAAGTACTTCTTAGTTTCATAATTATTTGAACTAAAGGTACAGTATTTGTGCACATAACTCTCCTGTTTCCTTGCATAAGAATTCTGAAGAATTTATAAGACAAATTTTTATTTTGTAAGTATTCTTGTTTAAAATCTCTACAGTTACATATCCATTCCCCTGAAGAAATATTGTCATGTTTGGAAAGGAGGTACTGTACAACTGTTTCTCTCTTAAGAATTCACAGGAATTTCTTTAAAAGTTTCGCTCAATAACATGCAGTCTTTCACACCTTTCAAAAATTTTGTCTGAAGTTAGAAAATTATTGAGAGTTCTTTGAGAATTCCTTGATGTTAATATATGCAAGGCTTATACTTTAATCCTGTGATTACCAAGAAACCTGTGTTGAAAGCTCAAATCCGTCTTTATCATGATAGCATCAAACAGACTTTTATCATCTTTTCAGGTGACTGGGACTCAGTGGTACAAAATTTAGTAAAATCATTGAATGCAAGTATCATGAGTATTCCAGAAAACAATGTCTACAGAATATTTATTACAGGGAGTGAAGAGATGGAAGAGCATATTAATTCCTTGATAAAGGTATGCAGAGCTATTGTACACATATTCTTAAAGTTTAGATTAAAGTTCCACCGACAGTGATTGATTCACAAGCTTTTTGAGTTATGCCTGTTTTTGTTCTATATTTTATGGTATATAGGTATCAAGGGTCCTTGATTGCCAGAAAAATGTATGAAAGCATTTCTGTCTAAATACAACATCCAGTTCATCCTTTTATAAGGAAGGTCTCTTTAAAAAGAGAGTGCAGACCTAGATAATTGAATAATTAATAAGTAATAACATAGATGAATTGATAAGTATATTCTGTAAATGATTAATGGTTGAATTTTTAATGTGTCAATTTTTTTATGCCATGTCCAAATGCTTTGAAGATATCAAGTATCCAGTCATGGCCAAAAATTTAAGACCACAGTTTTGATAACGTTTCTTGGTGTAACAAGATCCAACCGTACCGCTCTGCCTATTTTACTCCCTTGGCCAAACTTCCCATGTAGATTCTGAATTTCAATGTTTATTTTTGCGCCATTTTGCTATGATGTCACAATGAAATCTAGAGAAATTCTTTCAAATCATAGTGCTTCTGCCTACAAGAGATGTGTTACTCAGCTGGATTTGACATCAATCTATGCACAAGCCATTTCTTTGATTTGTTTGCGGAATGTCCAAATTCCACAAAATTATCGCTTCAGGAAAAAGACTAGTGGAGAGCCCTCAGTCCACAGCTGTGACCATAAGATTAAAAGCCACATTGGAAAGCGAAAAAATCCTGTGCTATGTTTTGAAAGACTTTGATTCGGTGATTCAAGTAATGAAACAATTGTTGAAAAGTAGTTCCAAATAACTATGCGATTTGTTGCTTCAAGCTACTGTAAATGTGAAGGGCCAGTCTTAAACTTTTGGCCATAGCTGTGATCTGAAGGCCCTCTGCTACCTTTTTCCCTGAAGTGATATTTTTGATGGAGTTTGGATATTTTGCAAACAAATTATAGAAATAAATTGTGCATTGATTGATGTAACATGGAGCCTTCCTAGTAACACATTTTTCGGGTCTCGTCCCTTGTTGATAGAAGCACTATAATTTCAAATATTTTCTATAGATTGCATTGTGACGTTATAGCAAAATGGCGAAAAACTTAAAAAAACAACATAAAAATTCCGAGACTACATGGAAAGTTGGCCTTCACAAAGTCCAAGAGAATAAATTAGGCAGAACGGTAGGGCTTGATCTCATGACACCAAGAAATGTTATTGACAAAAATGTGGTCTTAAATTTTTGGCCACGACTGTATTTTAACCGGACTTGTGCCGCTGAAACATAGGGGTAGGAGACCGATGCGCTGAAGCACATCATGTCCTTGCCACATTTATCTATCTTGAAAACTTATTTTCTTGATCGAAAGTAGGAAACTTCATACATGTATTTTGTGAACTTTTATGGCCTAAAACTCAACTGTGAGATTTATTTCCATCTTTCTAGGAATACTGCCCTCCTTTGGTTCAACAATGCGAGTTTGAAGGGAGGTTTCTACTCTTCATTTACATACCTATTGAGAACTGGGCACTGGAATCTGAGAAGGTAAGGTGACGTTTGATTGAGGACAGATTCATATTTATGCCCTGCTAATCTCCATGTAATAGACCTTTTATCTATTCTACAAAAGAGCCTGGATCAAGCTGTGTTTTTTATACATTTTTATATGATAGGCTCGATCGATTGGCGTTAGAGCTGCTATCACCATTGTGCACATTCGAAAATTCTACTAAATGTAGGAAAATATCATTCCTTTCTGATTCTTTTCAGAGTAGCTAAAAGGTCTATTGCATTGCTTCTGTTCTGTATACTTCCTTCTTGAATTTGAAATTGTTGTAAGTCAGGTGCAGGAGTTTCAGAATGTTTTACCAAGAATTTTTGCAGCTTCATGAACTCATTAGAATATCAATTTTTCTCAACTTCATGAACTCATTAGAATATCAAATTTGAGACTTAGGGCTTAGCAGGCAACAAACTTTGCTGCAGTTTTCAGCTTGGTTCTCACTTCGTCTTTTGCGTTCATTGTGTTAATCTGATAACAAATCTTGCGACCCAGTGGCAACACATTTTCCAGAGACCCTAGTGAACCCAAAACGGCCCAGACGACCAAGCACAAACAGCCTTTGCTCTTCAGAAAATATGACTTATATTTTTGATATGATAGATTCCAAGTCAATGATTTTTAAGACATCACCCAATACTTGCCCATTACCCATTTACCCATTACTTGCCTGCTGAAAAATTTACAGGAATCGTCAAATATGATTTCGGATTTTGATTAAAGAACATATCGTCCATCTTCAAAGTCACCATAATGCATAATCAATATTGTGCGCCAGAAGTAGGTACTTGTTCACGGTGCACCCCATCAGCCAGTATTTTGCACAATTTCATTGGCACAAGTATCGCACACACTCCATCAAATACTTTTGTCCTTCAGGATTATGATGGCAGCGTATCAAAAAGAATCCAGCTGGTCGAAGATTCTGACATATTCATTTGTTTCCTTGGAAGAACGATGAACAGGTAAGGTAACTGATTTTTCAGTATGAAATATCTATCCATAGCGAGCTCTTCAAACTCTGATTGTGTGAAGCACGCTAGAAGGACATATGGCTCAAATCTTTAAAAAGGTGGATGTAAAACTCTATTACATATTTCATGAAATTAAATGATCTGAAGGAAATTTGGTGTACTTTGCCGTAAATCTGCCCTTGAAATCTTTTGATATCTTTGCTAGTTTCGAAATTGCATTTGCCTGGCACCATATTTTAGACCTTCATAAACCATGGCTATCTTGAGGATTGTATCATTTTCTATTCATTTGTTTAGGAATTTCGATGATTTTAATTTTTTCAAAGTTTTTCATGAATTTAAAAAAAAAAACTAAAAACGCCGCCATTTTGAAGATAATTAAGATAGGAGTAAATTTCCACGGCAGATCATTTACAGGAAAGTAGCCTGAGTTCCTTTCAAGCAATTCACTTCAAATAAAAATGTTAAAGAATATTACACCCACCTTTTTTGAAGATTTGAAAGATTTGAGCCCTATGCTCGCTAGAAGACAATCAGTACGCTGATCAAGTGACTAAATGATTGATTGATTGATTGATTGATTGATTGTTCGAAGAAATAATTGATTGATTCAATGAATGAATGAATTGACTGATCATTTGATTGCACTGATGAATTTGAATTGATCATTTTGGTTTATTTAACAATCTCCTCTGATATCAGTGAAAAGAGATTAATTTGTAAACCATGTGATTTGACCTTGAAAACAAGTGAGGAAGACTGCAAAGCAAGCTGTGAATCGACCAAAGAAAGTGTGCCGATTGTTTCTTTGTTTGAGCGAGGACATGCACATTCAAAAACAATAACTCTAAAGATAAAATTGTTTTATACCAGCCGTAAATAATGGCATGGTATTCTGAAAGGTATACCCAGCCCTTTTTCCATTGTTTTTGCTTCTGTATAAATACCCTATCGGCAAATCTGGGGTAGTCATGTCCACCCCAGTCCGATTCCTGGCGACGCCTTTATCTTCAGCCACGTTTATTTCCGTTAAACCTCTTTAAAGAAGTTTGGGTTGGCTTTTGTGTAGAATGAAGAGACTGTTTTTGACATTTGACAATGCCTGTATTATTTTGCAGCATAACCAAGCAAGACATTCAAGTTGGTATTGAACGTAAACCTGGTATCAAACATAGCATCTTCTGTATTGACGGCAATGAACAAGAAAAGTAAGATAATGTAGACTCAGTTGTTTACATCTTATTGATTTTTAAAGATTGTGCATTGCATTTATAGCAATACTACCTCCTCCTTCATATTTATTTCATGTGCCAATGTTGCTGCTTGGAGAATGAATGTGAGTCTAATATCTATTTGATGGTTCTATTTATCGAGAGGGTGGCAGCAAACTTTGGAAGAACAGCCCATTTTTTATCATTTGTAGTATTTTCATTTATGAGAACACATCGTATTAGGCAGGGCTCAAAAAACGAAGTATGGTGGGAGCAGCGCTACCAGGAAGAAAGCTGAAGTGCTCAAATTTCCCAAGAAGGAAGAAGGGAAAGGGGAAAGAAGAGAAGGGAGGGAGGGAAGGAAAGGAAGGGAAACGAAACGAAACGAAACGAAACGAAACGAAACGAAAGGGAAAAGGGAAGAGAGAAGGAGAGAAAAGAAGTGGGATAGAGTAGGGCAGTATATTGGGAAAGACGAAGAAAATACATAAGAGGAAACGAAGGTACTTAGCTTGCTTCCAGGAATGAAAAAAAAGTGTTTGAGCCCTGGATTAGGCCTTAATGAAGAATTTTTATATCAGCTGAGGGGGATTCGTGTATGAATAATAATAATAATGATGATGATGATGATGTAGTTTCCTTTCTGTTTAGTGTATTTATTGTTTATTTATTGCTCATTTTCATAACTTCAGTGTAGCAAGGACGCTTCTGAGTGATGAAATATTGCAAACGATGAATTCAAGTAGCAGAACAAAGGTATCTCCCCAATCATTTGTTTTTTTTTCTATATTCAAAATAACAATTTACAAAAACGAAATTACTTAAAACAACACTTACGAACTACTTTATTACACTACAAGGATGATACCATGGGGATTTCAGATTTTAGATTAACATCTTAGCTTTGATTATCGGCCACATACTTTTTATTCCACAGTCCGCCAAACGTGTAAACGTTTTTGACTCGCCCGGTATATTTCTTGGCATTATCTGGTATTTCAAACTATTAATCCATGGCTTGCTGCATGGTGTCTGCAGTGGAAGTCTCATGTCCAAATGTTTTCCATCGAGTTTCTTTAATATCTTTGCTTAGTCCTCTTAACTATGCCAAAACTTTTTAATTTACAATTTGGTGCTAAAGATCATATAGCCAAGTCCAGTGTTGTGCAATGTGCATCACACAGGTTCTGTAGTATTTCAGATGTCTATAGATATTTATCATTTTTGTCTAGGTTTGTTATTTCAATGATGCAACTGAACAAGCTGAAATTATTGGAAATGTTTTCAAATCTATGGAAGCCATCATCAAGAGGGTATGTTTCAATTGCACTTGCATTTTACCTTCCATTGCAAAGAAAATAGTGTCATAGCTTTAGTTTCTTGCAAGAATTTAGAATCATGGTGGTTTTGATCTTTAGAATGTAAGAAGTTTTCTTTAAGGTAATGTGTCTATGTAAGTACGGCGGCTTTGCAGGAGGCATGCCAATTTCACGTGATATTTCATATGACCACTTTGGTAGAGGAGCTCACTAGGTGGCAAAGAGTAATCTAAGCAGACTGATGACTTACTTGCGGTTGCGCCTTTGGAGCTGAAATTTTAGTTTGCATGTGATCAGTTAAATTCTGCCAATCTCAGCACGCTGTTCAAGGCTCTTCGTCAGCATCGTGTCTGCATATTTTGACAAGAGTGTATATTGCCAAAATTGGAACTTGCCGGAAATGTTCTTGATATTATGATAGCTATCCTTCATTCTGTCTTTGAATTCTTCTCTTTTGCCATCATGTTTCTACATTATATCAAACCTCAAAATTTGCTACTGTTCACACAGCTGTCGATTAAAAATGCCACCTTGCCCTGACTTGACTAGAAGTGCCATTGAGACGATTTACAGCTCAAAGATGTAAATATAAGCCAATGTTTGCTTCATTCATATGAAGCAATGTTCGCATCGTGGTTTCCTCCCCGAAATGATTCTGGTTAAAGGGGATCCTTGTGTGCCTACTTATGGCCTAGCCAGAATCAGAGTTTTGGTGCTATATTGCCGCAAAGGAAAATTGTTAACTCAGTTTCTTTTAATGTTTGTAGCGATCGTTTCTATGAGCAAAGATATGTTTGATGATCAATCTTTGCAGCTACAAGCTTATAAGTTATGATTCTACTTACATTTTTCCATCTTCTAGTTCCTAAGCGAACAACCAGATCACAATGCAGCAAGCAAAATATTCCCTACTGAAGATGAAGACTGGTGTGTCGGTTGTGGATGGGATGCGTTTGGTGATTTTGAACAGCAACAAGCATTAAGCTACCACTCCAATGAAGAAAGTAATGCATTAGGACATCAACAGGTATGAGCCTTCGCGTATTTTTCGTATGAAACTTGGATCAGACTATTGTGTAAAAATTCTCGATTTCACATTAAAATTCCTTTTTTGGTTCTAAAAGTTCCTGAATTCGTTTTTATTTTTTGAGTGCGCGAATTGTGATGTAGTTGCCAACAATGCTACAGACACTATTCTTGCCAAACAAAGCATCAGCTGGGAAGGAAAAGTATTTTCTTGCGTTCAAACTTGAAAAGTAAGAGTTAATTTTACTCAAGAATAAGTATTCAACGACCTATTTGCCATTATGTCTTTGAATTTAGCATTTGAAAATTTCTTAGCTCTAGAAACTTGGTACTAGATTTTCTTAAATTTTGGCCATCATTAATACTTGTTTCTTATAAACCAGTTTCTTGCAAAAACAGACATGTGTCTGGAAGGAATTTTCGTTGCTGTCATCCATGATAAGCTGATGATTTTCAACTTTCTAATGAGTTTCCAAAGAAGAAGAAGAAAACGTTTTGAAAATCACGAAATACCATTCAAGGACTCATCTACGAACTCTTTTCTTTTTATGATTGTGACAAGGACCATATTTTTTCGCTTAAAGGACAAGCCCGGATTTCTACAATTAATGTCAAAAAGCAACCTTACCAACTGCCAAACATCACTTGTTACTTCTTTCGACGTTTTGAGATGTTTTTCTGTTGTAAATTCGTACGAAATTTTCGTAAGTTAGGCCCAATGTCGATGCCATTTTGTAAAACGCGATAAAATAGCTAGCCTCGGTTTGGAGGTTCGATTGTGACGTCGGAAATTACTATAAGAGTTCTATAAGAAAACAGCCTCGTTCAGGTCGAAGGCAAAATGGGTGAAATTACGTCATGAATAATGACGTCATTTCGCTCATTTCATATATTGAAATACGCAATTTCGCAGAGAAAAGACAGAGAAGGTTGGAAAAAAGTACGACACACCATTCACAACATTGTGATCTTTCATTTTATGAACAATTGTTCCAACCCCGGACTTGTCCTTTAACTTATCTAGATAGCGAACTAATTGGTGGCTTCAGTAACAAAATAAAATGAATTCAGTGAGTTTGCCTTTGAATTGTTTGTACGAAAGCAGATTTTACATCTGATATTCTGTGTGATTGAATTTTAGTGATTTCGAGACGCTTATACTTCTTTTTTGGACCAAACAGATTTATGTAATTTGTTACTTGAAGCTTCTCGCAATTTTTATCTCATTAAAATCTAGCCCCTGTTTTAAAGTCAGGGCATGAAACATATTTTTCTTCCTGCGACCTGAGAGAAATCATGCTTAAATTTCCTGCAAGCATAGAACAATTAGAACGTCCAGCTTTATTGAAAAGAATTCAAGTTTCAAAGGTTACAAATGATCGTTTTTTAAATCCCCATAACCATTTCATACTATTTGTCAAATATTTGATCTGAAATAGATTTGAACCCAAACGCAGAAAATAATATGATTGGGCTCAGTTGATTTCTTTACTGATCTCATATTTGTTGCTACACTGCTATTATAACTGGTTATCGAGAAGCAATCCAGATTGATCAGTTAATTTTGCTTAAATTCATATATTATACCAACGAATGAGCATCAGAGCAGTAATGAACAGGATACATTTTGAAAAATTTCCTGCAGGACATTACAAATGGAAAATTTCCTTCGACCCCCCCGGTCAAATGGTCGGGTGGATTTTCATTCCCTGTTTAAAGTATTCACAACTCGTTGACTTTTTCCGTAGTATATCGATCAACTCAACGATCATGTCACATACGATGGTCCAGTGCAACCATTATTAGTTACCGGAGAAAATGGATCGGGAAAATCACTTTTACTTGCAAGATGGTATGTGGGATCATTTAACAATTTATACATGGATTTTTGCAAATTTATTTTACATCAGGACATTATTTATGTGGGATCATTTATCAATTTATGCATCGATTTTTGCAAATTTATTTTACATCAGGACATTATTTATGTGGGATCATTTATCAATTTATGCATCGATTTTTGCAAATTCATTTTACATTAGGATAACATTTATGTGGGATCATTTATCAATTTATACATAGATTTTTGCAAATTTATTTTACATTAGGACAACATTTATGTGGGATCATTTATTAATTTATACATCGATTTTTGCAAATTCATTTTACATTAGGACAACATTTATGTGGGATCATTTATCAATTTATGCATCGATTTTTGCAAATTCATTTTACATTAGGACAACATTTATGTGGGATCATTTATCAATTTATACATCGATTTTTGCAAATTTATTTTACATTAGGACAACATTTATGTGGGATCATTTATCAATTTATACATAGATTTTTGCAAATTTATTTTACATTAGGACAACATTTATGTGGGATCATTTATCAATTTATACATCGATTTTTGCAAATTTATTTTACATTAGGACAACATTTATGTGGGATCATTTATCAATTTATGCATCGATTTTTGCAAATTCATTTTACATTAGGACAACATTTATGTGGGATCATTTATCAATTTATACATCGATTTTTGCAAATTTATTTTACATTAGGACAACATTTATGTGGGATCATTTATCAATTTATACATAGATTTTTGCAAATTTATTTTACATTAGGACAACATTTATGTGGGATCATTTATCAATTTATACATCGATTTTTGCAAATTTATTTTACATTAGGACAACATTTATGTGGGATCATTTATCAATTTATACATAGATTTTTGCAAATTCATTTTACATTAGGACAACATTTATGTGGGATCATTTGTCAATTTATACCTAGTTTTTTGCAAATTTATTTTACATTGGGACAACATTTATGTGGGATCATTTATCAATTTATACATAGATTTTTGCAAATTTATTTTACATTAGGACAACATTTATGTGGGATCATTTGTCAATTTATTGCTGCGTAGCCGAGCGTAGCGAGCGCAGCGGCATCCTATTCGGGATTGATTTCCAGATTTTGTGGACCGGTGGTTGGGCATTCCAAGAGAACAAAAGAACTTTACTGGATTCACTACAGAAGTTCCTGATGTTTTATATTGTTGCTGTTGTTGTCGCTTCAGTTGCCTGCTTGGGGGTTGCGGAAAAAAGAGACATTTGTACTGAATCTAAATAAATTCAACATGTCTCCTTTCAACAAGAAAGTCGTGAGTCGAGTCGAGTTCGCCAAATCGGAGAAGGACAAGCGTACTTCCACACGTATTGGTTAGTATCATGTCTTTTGTTTTATCCTCATTTCATTACAAATATATGAGGCTTTCTCTTTATCATCTCCAATATTGTTTTGATCTACGTTTTTATAGCTGACAGGAAGATTTCATCAGGGCCTAATAAGCCTGATATTGATAAACCAGACCGTGGCAGCAGAAGGAAGTGGATAAAGCAGCAGTGCTTAAAATTCAGACGGAGAATTGCAAGAAGTAGGACTTGTGGCCACCAAATAACACCTACATTAGTGTTGCGAGTTTCTGTGTGTTTCTTTTACTCTACTAGGGATCATCAGGAGATATTGAAATAAATCCTGGACCAACACCTTCATCAAGCAACAGTCCCCTCTGGATCTGCTCTGAAAGTTAAGTCCTGGATCTGCCAAAAGTAGTTGCAAATGGAACTCTACACCAACTCACCAAGGGGATGCATATTTGAGTGAAGAATCGCACGGAAGGCAGTGTGCTCTTATGGCAACCATCGTGAAATGGCAGTTGAAAGGTGGAGAGACTGAAACAGTTGATGAAATTCTCGACATTGTTGATTAACAGTTCTTGCATAGAAACTTGACATTTGAGATAACTGCTTTTTAATATTCTGCTTTGAAACTGTTAATATTCTGCTATTTAAACTGCTTCTTGATGGGAATCTAAGCATATGTTAGCCTGTGATAAAAATAACAGCGCAAAGACAAAGGACCGTGACACCAGTGGAACCATATTTGGGGAACTGATCTACCTCAACAGTATATACTGATATATGATAAACTAGAACTTGACCGCAAGTGGCTTGAGCCACTTTTATATGCTTACAGTTCCTTTAACTTTGTGCAATATAGCTGGATGTTTTATATTTAGAAATTGATTGCTCAATATTGGAGCTGAAAATACTTTCACATAAATGTCAACAGATATTTTTGACAATGGGAAAACAATTGTTTATTGGCTGTTTCAAGACAAAACACTGAAATTAAAAGCGCTTGAAACTGCCATATGTGCTGAGCTGTGCTGAGTTTAATTCAGTGTTATTGCAATTACACACAGCTATAAGAAACTCTAAAGCAATTTCATAAAAGATTAAGAAATTTGATACCCAATTCTCAAGCCATTCACAATTTGAGTTCTAAGCTGGTGCCAAATCAGCCTTTCATTGAAATGAGTAGAAATTAAGAAGCCCAAAAAGAAAGTTGTTGGAAACTCACCCCAAAGCCATACCAAAATTCTTACAGAAAATGTGTGTAGTGTCTATCTACTTTTTTCACTTTATAATAGCTGACATCAGCTGATTACTTTTGGTATTGGTAGGGTAATGATGATTCTGTTTTTTTACAGTTGTCTGCACAAAATTGTATAACATTTGAAACTAGCTAGCTGGTTTTTGTATTAGAATGATGGTTTTGTTACTGTTTTGCTGCAATGGTTCTTTCTTTCATTGTTCTCTGTTATGCAATTTCAGACTATCTAGGCTCTCCCAACATTTACCAAAACCCTGAGTTTTCCAAATTTTTGATTTCATGTGATGACAATAGAACATTGTGGCTGTTTGTTTAGCAAATCAAAAATTGAATATAAGTTTGCACAAACTGTGGTCTTTCAAATTGTGGGATTTGTTGTTGCTTTTCATATGGATTATTGCTTTCCAAACTTTTAGCAATATCATCTGCCATGCTCAGTGAATTTAAACTTGGGAGTAGGATACCATCTCACGCAGATCTTTATGTATTTGTGGATTTGTGTGACTTAAGCTGGACCTTATCGCAGTCAGCATAGCAGCATTCCCTTTGACTTCGTTAACAGCTAGTACATAGATTTTTGCAAATTTATTTTACATTAGGACAACATTTATGTGGGATCATTTATCAATTTATACATAGATTTTTGCAAATTTATTTTACATTAGGACAGCATAGGCTCCAAATCTTTAAAAAGGCTGGTGTAAAATTCAATGACCTATTTCTTTGAACTGAATGACTTCAAAGAAACTTTAGCTCCTTTGTCATAATTCTACCATTGGACTTTTCTAAAATCTTCAGTATTGTCAGAATTAGAGTGTTTTTCTTCTTTTTGAAGAATTCAAGAAAGAGGTTAAAACAAAACTTAAAATCATCGTTGTTTCTAAATTGTTTGACGCAACATGAAATGATTTCGAAGAAAACCATAGTTTATGGATGTCTACAATATGGTATCAACCAAGAGCCTGTCACTCTTCTGGTTTATGATTTAGAAATTTGATGACGTCACATCCTCAAGTGAGTTGAAATGTAAGATACGCTGCAATTTCGAAAAATATTCAAAACTTCTGAAACGTTCAACGGTAGAATTATAGTTAAGTAGCTAAAGAATCTTTCGAACCATTCAATTAAAAGAAATAGGTCATGTTATTTTACACCCACCTTTTTACGCAGAGTTAAAGATTTGGAACCGATGCTCATTAGGACAAAATTTATTTAAATTTGATACAGGCTATTTGCCCACTCAGCTAGTATCCGTAAGAGTTCATCTTTGTCTCAGATCATTTATTGGATGTATAGCAAGTAATGAATAAAATATTTTACTACTTAAGGTACGAAGCATGCCAAATTGCTTTCATGTACCGCCATAGCAAGTGTTCTAAAATTACGAAGACAGTTCTGAGCTGCCACACAGCATTTGTAGAGTACATGAAAGATGCCAATGGCCTGGGCAGCACTTCTAGAGATTGTCCATAAATTGCTAAACATCTTTGATGAACTTCCCTTGCTATCACAACAACCTTTTCGATGATGATTAAGGCAATATAGTTCGTTGAATAAAAGATATATGGTTTTCTGTGAGGAAGTTCTCGAAAGCTTACCTCAAAAGACTGAATTTCCCTGTTGTTAAGATAGTACTAACAGGTTGCTGAAGTTTTTGCTAGTACTTGCTGAAGTATCTAATGAGAATTTATTTCAATAGGATTCAGTCACAACTAGCAGAAGCTTCAGACAGCTGTGTATTGTATCATTTTGTTGGTGCACCAACCACCTTCAGTGCTGATATCATACAAATAATGCGAAGATTAGCCGTTAAGGTTTGTACACTTTTCCTTTTAATATTTGCTGAAACCCGTAATCTTCAAAGAGTAGGCCACATAAGCAAATCCAGACATTATAATACAGTCGAATGTACCTCAAAGATGCATCCCTTAAACTGACGCTGCTTTTGGTATTCGTTCAAGGTTTCCATTCGAAGGTAGTTTTAGGACGCTGAGAAGCTGAGCTTACTGTCCGAGTAATATGATACAGAAAACAAGTGAGAATAACGAAAAGCATGCCATAGTTTCTTAATTTTTTGGCGATCTGAGTGAGGGTCTGAGTTTCTTATAAGCGGTTTCTTATAAAAAGAAACGTGTATCCTAAAACTTGAGCTTTGTTTTATTCTCATAGCTAATGCAGCAGCTTCCTTCAACTTGTAACCCAACAAGACTTGAAACTGATTTTCCAAAGTATTTGGAAAGAGCAATGCCACGTTTGCCAAATGGAATTATCATTGTTATTGATAATGCTGATAATCTTCAGGTAAGAGAGTTTGTTTTAATGCTGGCTATGGTTTGTTTTAAATTAGATGTCACGTGGACAATAAAAGTGCCTTGCAGATGTCATTTCGCGTTATTGCAAATCTCACGTGAAATCTAATTTGCGACAGACTTTAAATAGACCTTTTAGCTATTCTAAAACAACGTTCGAATCGAATGATATCTTATACATTTTTAGAATTTTTGAATGTGAACAACAGTGATAGAAGCTATAACACCACTCAATGTGCCCTACAAATGACGGCATTGAAGATACGGAGCACTTTTTGCTGTCTTGCCCTTCATTTGACATCCATCGACGAGATCTTCTCGCTGGAATTTCGGTAGTATTACGACCATTTGTTCAAATCAACAGCCTTTCAAACAGCGCTCTGATACAACTGTTATTGTATGGTGATAAAGACCTTTCTAGCGACGTTAATAAACATGTACTTGAACTACCTCTAAAGTTTATTCACCAAACTGGTCGATTTAACTAAGGAAGTTCACAGCGTTTGTTTGCATTTCATAGTCCCCAAGTCCTTTGCTTCTCTTTCTTTTGCTGTAAGTTTGTTTCACATTGTATGTTAGACTCATTGGGCACAAATCCATTCTAATTTGAAAATCGAATCTCCAGTTCACCCATTCTTGTGAATAAGACCTGATTGCCCAAAGTTAGCTCGACATACAATGTGAAACGAACCTTAGTATTTATCAGTAGAAATTGTTCATGTGTATTTTTCGTAGATGTACATTTAATTTTAGTTTAGTTACACGTTCTCTATGTTAATGACTGCGGAGTTGTCATGGTCTCTTGCACTCCGTGGTATCGCCCTTGTAGTGTAGTAAAGTAGCTCGTACGTAGTGCGTTAAGTAGTTTGTTTGTAAACAATTTTGTATTGAATAAAAAAACACCACTCAATCGAACCTTGCGTATAAATTTGTATAAAAACATCGCTCGATCCAGACTCTTTTTCAGAATAGCTAAAAGTTCTATTTATGTGAGCATCACTAATCTGAAGCCCAGGAGGCGGGTACTTGGTGAACTCTTGGACAGAGTTAACATATCGTGAATATGCAAGGATCCACCAAGATCACAAGTTAACTCTTCAGATAACCAAAAAACTTTCTCTAAATATCCCTAGACCTCCAAAACATTATAGCACATTTATTAACCAACATAACGTAAAATTTCTGGTACCCAAATATAACAAAATATGACCAAATCTTTTAACTGTTCTCAAAGAACAAAGTAACAAGAGGACCTCAGTTTATATTTTTACGAGTGCCCCCCTCCCGGGCTTTGAAAATGCTTATTAGCAGAAAATGAACTGATTCTCTCCGATTTGACTAACCGATTTATCTGACCATCCTTTGAGCATCCCTTTTGGCAATGCTCGGACTGAGCATGGATGCACAGTTTGTAAGGCGAACTTGGTCTCATTAAGGTTTTGGTATCTGAATTGTCTTCAAAATTTTACGGGAACTTATTAACTACCTTATATTGTATTTGATTTGATTAAAGGTGCAGGAAATTAAAGCGTTTAGAATTTACCTGGAATTATCACATTAATGGAGCGAAAACAAAGACTCTTGCGATAAATCTAAAATTTTCCCAACATGAATTAACCAGAATGACAGAACGATAATGTAAAGGAAGAAATTGACATAAACGGGCAGGGAAGACGGTTTATTAAAGGGAGTTACTGACTGGGAGGGAAGGGGAAAAACATTTCAACCCGACAATATTTTTCGTTCAAAACAAGATTTAAAGGGAGTGTGCCATGGTATATAGGCTTCTCTATAGATAGGACAAAGAAACCACTCAGACACAGCATTGTTTCTTTGGCTATCAATTGTTGACAGCACGTGTGGGATATTTTTAGATCTTTTTGCTCATTGCAAATACAAGCTATTGACCTTGCACAAACCCTTTAAGCAATTAGAACGTATCAAAACTTTAAACCCAACTAAACTTGAAGCATGTTATGTATGTTTTGGACGTTTCAAGGTATTCAATATTTCCAACATTTTTATTTCTTTAGGGTTTGAATACTTACATGAAATGGGTTGTTGATCCTCTCCCCGTCGGATGCAGAGTTGTGATATCAGTTGGCAGTGACAATTACCCAAAAGACTGGAGGTAGTAATTAGTTATGATAATTGGTTATGATGCCGTAAGTCCCCGCATATATGAAACTGACATATAAGAAACGGCAGTCTATAATCATAGAGAACATTTTCTCTGTTTTAGGAAACTAGACAACTTGCTTTTTCAATTTCTTATAAATGGTTAAATTTATAGCACCGTTAAATTTGTTTTTCAGTCTTTCATATCTTAATACGTGAAATGATATATCATTATTTAGGTAATTAGACCGTTTAAGTGTTTCGTCCTTGGTAAGGCCCCGTTCACATTGCCCCATTTTTGTTATGATCCGTTTTTGATGCATCGAAGCTACCCGTTCACATTGCTCCGTTTTTGTACGAAGACGAGGGAAAACGTCCGTTTTTGTCCGTTCACATTGATCCGGTTTTGTGAAAGTCATTGTTGAATATTGGAGCGTGTTCAAAAACCTATGTTTTTTGCGTTCATATTTATCAAGTGCGTTTTCGAAAACCTCCGCTATCTTGCCGTTCTCGTGCGGATCAGTGTGAATCACAAAAATGGGAGGTTTTCTCTCCATTTTTGTACAAAGACAGAGCAGTGTGAACGGGGCCTAAGATTGGGATATCCTTAATTTTATTGAATTTGTCATATGTAGTGTGGTCCTATACTTTGAAAAATGTTATTTGACAGTGGACAGCATTTAATACGAAAGGAAAGTTTCTTATTGGATACACATAAGAAACATGCCAGCCTTTTGTAAAGACACGTTCTTAATCATGAAACTAGACATTATTTAAAATGTTGAGTTTCTTATATGCTGAAACTTACTGCAACAGAAAGCTTCAAGTCTAGCTTTTTCGTACTGTTGCGAAATGCCATGGACAGCAGCCATTCGCAAGTCCTATGACTGACACCTTTTTTGGAACATTGATTATTTAGAGTTTGACAAAACGAATTTTGCGGAAGCTGCTAAATTCTTGGCTAGAAATGGTGTGAAATGTTCCTGAAGAAAGTATTCATGTCAGCAAAATAACGAATTGAGAATATGCATGATTCGAAGCTTCTAGTTAATCGTTTAATCTGTTAGTAGATGAAATATTCCCCGTAGTTCCTCGATTAAAAAATACTAAAAAATGTTGGGTTGATTTTCCTTTTAGGTCATGGCCTAAGCTGAATGTGAAGCCCCTAAACAAGCAAGAGACAAGCGAACAGCTGCATAATTCATGGATGAATGAGCATATATCTTTATCATCTGATCTTGTGAGTATGCCAAGATGCTTAATCAAAAGATATTAAAGCACTGAGTGACTGACAAAAACAATCCCTGTTTGAACCCAGGGGGGGTACTCATTGACTTTTAATACGGGGGAGTCCGTGCCAATATTTGGGGTCCGAAATTTTACGTTAAATCAATATTTGGGGTCTGTGAATTACAACATGGAAAAAAGTTCAATATTTGGGGTTCACAAATTTGAAGAAAGGAAGAATCGTGCAATTTGGCCCTGAAGTTGCGAATCATGAAATAAATGTCTTGGTATTATTCAAAAACTGAGAAAGATCAAGAAGCTCAAATTGAAATCATTCAAAAACGTTTTAGAGGCCCCACAAATAGACAACAATATTTGGGGTCTCTAAAACATTAGACTCAATATTTGGGGTCCCCAAAACATTACGCTTAATATTTAGGGGTCAGCAAAGAAATAGTGGCATGGACCCCCCCTGTATCGAAAGTTAAGGAGTACCCCCTGGGTGTTTGAAAGGTCACAGCTCCCTGGATATCGAGACGATAATATTGGCAAATAGATTATTTAATGTTGGACATGTTCAAATCCATTTTAAAAATTACCAAACAGAAATTGGCCACTCCGGTCTGAAATTATGAGGGATTTTCCCGAGAAAGCCCCTTCAAGAAACCGTGCTTAAAATCACTAGCTACTTTTCCCAATATTTCTGCCTGACAGCAATAACTTCAACACATTTCAGCACGTGTTATCCCTTGGGAGAATGAAATTTCCCAGAATAATGTTGCTATGTTCCCAGGGATGACACTTTCGTCATCCAATAGGGATAACTCTAGCTACAATAGGTATAGTCATTGCTGTAAGGCAGAAAATTTGGTAGTGATTTTAAGCCTGTTTAAAGGTTTCTTGAAGGGGTTTTCTTGAGAAATTCCCTCATAATTTCATAACAGAGTAGCCGATCTCAGTTAGGAAATTTTAGAATTTATTTGAACATGTCCATTTTTGAATAATGCACTTGCCAATATTACTACTTCGATATCCATGGAAATAAGGGACGAAAAGTCATACGTCTACCGATAGCATGCATGCGAATATTGATCCAAATCTAAGCTCTTTGCCTTTCCCTTAACAGGTCGATACCATACAAAGCAATTTTGGCAACGCAGCACTGGAAAATCCATTGTATCTGACAATTCTCAACAGAAGGCTTGCATGGTAACAACTTGTTTGCTTTATAGCTCAACAGCAATAGACGATTACGCTGACGGTGAGGAACGTTTTACCGAGATGCATTGCGTTCTAATTACGAATCTTTAGTGATTCTATAGGAATTTTTCGATTAAAGAATGCAATGCGTCTTGGTAAAAAATTCCTTGCCGCCATCTTTAGCGCAATGGCATAGGCTCCAAATCTTTAAAAAGGTTGGTGTAAAGTTCAATGACCTATTTCTTTGAACTGAATTACTTTAAAGAAACTTTATCTATTTCGCTATATTTCTACCGTTGGACTTTTCTGAAATCTTCAATATTTCCAGAATTAGATGTTTTTCTTATTTTTAAGAATTCGAGAAAAATTTTGGAATAAACTTTACATCATCGTAATTTCTAAACCGTTTGCCGAAACATGAAATCATTTTCAAGAAAACCATAGTTTATGGATGTCTACAATATGGTGTCAAGCAAAAGTATGTCACTCTTCTGGTTTACGATTTAGAAATCTGATGACGTCATTATCCTCAAAAGAGTTGAAATATAAAATACGCTGTAATTTTGAAACTATTCAAGATTTCTGAAAAGTCCAACGGTAGAATTATTGCAAAGTAGATACAGTTTTTCAAGCCATTCAATTGAAAGAAATAGGTCATAGAATTTTACACCCACCTTTTTACACCGATTTTAGGATTTCGAAGCTATCCTTAGCGTAATCATCTATTAGTTATTGAGAGTATTCTATAAATTTATGATCGCTCCAAACTATTTAACATCAAAATCAATGTAAGCAAGAGCAGTAGTTTTTCACATATTTTCTGTTGCTTTACAGTTGTAAGTCATACCAAGAGATCAGCACTGAGATGGCTAAGTTTCAAAAATTCTCAGTAAGTACACAAAACATTTCATTTTCAACTTATGACACAGGGGGTCCAGGAGTATCAGTAAAGAATGTAGTTTTGGTTCCTTTGGTTCCCTGTGATCTGGATTATGAAAACAACAGCTGTGTAATTTGATACAGATTACATCATCGTTCCGGTCAGTGTAACAATAACAGGCCGACCGCAACGATGATGTAATCTGTATCAACTTACACAGCTGTAGTTTTCGTAAACCGGATCACAGGGAGCCAAAGAAACCTAAACTGCAGTCTTTAATGACACTCCTAGACCCCCTGTGCCTATAATAGGCATGCATAGTTCATGTGCTGAAGGAACGTTATTCCTTGATAAAAATTCTGTAAACATATGTGTTATTCCTTGAAAGGTATCATTGTACATGGCTCCCCAACCCAAAAATGTAAAATATTTTGAAACAGTGTGAAATAACAACCATTTGATTAACAAAGCAACCTTTTCATGGTCTAGTGGGGGGGAACTTGAACATAAACTTATTGTATGACCAGCAAATGAAGGACTGCAAACAATGTTTCACGATCAGCGACAACTTTTTGTCGTTAAAACTCCATACTGTCTCTTTCAAGTCGTAGTTCCATTATAGTCCACACAAGTGCCCTAGGACGAAATTAATGTGAATAAAAGATCATACCTGAAAGCAGAATTATCCTTCGCTGTTTCTTTGTTGATTATTCTCTTGGTTTTGCTCTTCAAACCACATGAATCCCTTGTTTCATCAAGTTGAAGCACAACCGTTGGCTTGCTTTGGTCGCAATTTGCAATTTCGAAAACTAAACGAAAGTGAGGCTGAGGCGAAACAAGGGATTTATGGCGTTTGAAGAGCAAAGACAAGAGAACAATCAACAAAGAAACAACCAAGGAAAATTCTGGTATCAGGTGTGATCTTTTATATACATTAATTTCGTCCGTCCATATTTGTATCTTCTTCGCCGAGTCATAGAACAAAGTCATTCAGATTTCTATCTGTTTTTCCTCTGCAGACTTTATCTGATTTATATTTGGTACTGATTGAAGATCTGGAGAATGATTATGGATTAAGCACGATCAAGAATGTGTGTATCTCATTTTTCACTTTCTTAATATTTTATCGTATCGCTTTATTACCCTACAAATGGACTCCCTGCGGATAGAAGACTTAGACTGGCGACGTGATTCCTTGTATTCGTTCAAAGTTTCTGATGTTTTTATTTTTGCTCATACAAGGACTCACGACCAAACCGATTCAAAACAGAGACTAATATCTTGCGAGAGATCTGAAGAAAAATCGAGCGCCTTCCAACTTCTATCCTTCGAACGTCGTTTCGAACGTCACTTCGCTTCAAATAGTCGAACTTTGATCTAATCAACCAATCGACGCTAGGAATAGTCCGACATGGTCCGACCATATTAAGAAAGTAGCGATGTGATTGGTCCCGCCGTAAACGCGGCAGAGATGGCCTAAATTAGTCTGCGTTTTGCAGCTGCATTGTCATGAGTCTCAGTGTAAAACCATAACATCATCCAATTCAATGCGGAAAACTGAGACTCATGTAATCTGTCTATAGAAGACTATCAATTATCATTATGTTATAGGGTCTACTGGGGTAAAATGGGTACGCTTGGGGTAAAATGGGTAGGGTGAAAGATCTTGATAAATTTTGCCGAAGTCCTTGTTCAGAGTTTTCCTCTAGCTAGAACCACTTTAACTACCCTCCTTGACATACCGTAAAAGCTCTAATAAGCCCCGGGGGGGGGGGGCTTATTTAATTTCGGACATTCCAGAGGGGGCTTTTAGAGAGGGGGCTTATTAGAGAGGGGGGCTAAATAGGGAGGGGGGCTAAATAGGGAGGGGGGTTAATAGAGCTTTTACGGTAGTGAATGTTGATTTATCAGTTCCAGGTCTATTGTTTTCCAGCAATCAACGCTACCCACTTTACCCCAGCCTACCCATTTTACCCCAGTAGACCCTATAATAATAATAATAATAATAATAATTTATTTATTTAAGGTTGGCATGATAAAGATAGTTAAGAAAACTAATTAAGGCCAACCATTTAACAAAAGTGAAAACTGAATAGTCCTATTTACATGTTTTTATAAAAATCGTAAATTATTTACATAGATCTTGCACAATCTACAGTTGCAGTCGCTGAACTGATGTTTTTTTATTTTCCTCTTAAATTCTGTCAAGGTATGACACTCTTTTATTTCTAGTGGCAACGATTGCCAGAGTTTGTGTCCAGTGTACCTGATTGTCTCTATACCATACGCATTTGTGCGTGGAATTGGTACTGACAGGTGGTCATTACATCTCAGGCTATATGAGATGTTCTTCTCAACGAAGATTTCACCCATGAATTTAGGATTAAGATCATGTTTGGTCTTATAAATTTCTGTAGTTAGCAACTGTAGATTTCTTTGGTGAATGGTGACTGAGGCTGCCTTTATCAACAATTCTTTAAACTTTGACGACGTATCCTTGTAAGCGATTCTTAATGCTCTTTCGTGGATTTTATTTATTTTGTTGTTCACGTTTCTATCATGAAACATCCAAATTATAGGACAATAGCTAAATTGAGACAATATAAAAGCATTCACCACTGTCTGCAATTTCTCCTGGTCCATGAATTTTGCAACTCGTGCAAGCGCATGAAGCTTCTGGCCAGCTTTTTTGCATATATTTTTAACGTGACACTTGAAGTCTAAGTTTTTATCAAGTGTTATACCAAGGAGCTTTTCTTTGTCAGATTGTTCTATACAGGATGTGCCAATGTTCACTGAAGTGCCATGCGACTTACTTCCGAATAACATAAAATGACACTTTGCATCATTTAGCTTCATATGGTTGTAATGCTCGCTATATAGAGTAACTCATTAAGGTTAAGGTTGTAAAGGTTGATTAGGTTGTAAATAAGGTTGTAAAGGTTAAAGGTTTCATTAAGGTTGTAAAGAATCGCTATATAGAGTAACTCATTAAAAATAGATACAACCTCAATCAATCACACTGATGACCATAACTGATTTTCTTTGTTGCTGACATCGAAGCCACTACATTTAGATTACAAAATGGACTTTGTAATCCATCAGATGACTTTCAAATTTCAACCTCATTCGTTACACATTTAAAATTGTTGCTATCACACTTTATTAACGTATTTATGTATGTTTTCGTTTTTTGCTTTCCTTTTAGTATTGTTCGAGGACCAGTAACTTCTTTTTTTAAGTGTATTGTGCGGCAGAACTACAATCCTGGCCAAAAGAAGCTGGGACACAGGCAAATTTCAGTGTCTTCATGATGTTTCTAAAGTATCGAGGAGAAAACATACGTTTAGAGTCTCCAAATCCCCCTCCCCCCCCCCCCCCCTTCTTCAATGTTGAGAAGGTCGAAAGGCGTTTGATTCAAGCAACTTTGAAACGGGGGGAGCGGGGGGCACTTAATCAAAGACCGAAGTAGTGCAATTTTATGATTTGTCCCAAGTATTTTGGCCAAGATTGTACATGCCGCTCTGTAATGTATGCGTGCTTCGAACACCACTTGCATTCACAAAATATCCTTAAGAAATAGCTGCTGGCACCTTTACTGTACTCAGATTGCTTTGATCGCAGGCACCTTTTTCCAATAATTTGCTCACAGGCACAGAATATTTCTTAGGAGACAGATCTCGATATTCAGTTCAATTTTATTTTGCTACATTTGGTACTTTCGAATGTGCGCAATAGTGCTAGAAGCTCTAACGCCACTCGATCGAACCTCACATATAAAAACGTATAAAAATAGCCCTCGATCCAGGCTCTTTTGTAGAACAGCTAAAAGGTCTATTCGTGACATTGATTTGCAAATTTAATCTCATCTGTAGCTATTTCAATCTCTTTTATGAAATATTTGAGAAACAAAGTTATTCATGCAGCCGACCGTATTGTGTCTCGTTGTTTCAGTTAAGGAATTTTCACTTGTAAACTCTCGTGCATCATTTTAAAAGCAGGCGTATATTCCTGTCAATTTAGGTGCTGACACACATTTACTTCTCAAGAAATGGATTGACTGAATCAGAAATAATGCAGTTATTCAATATTCCTTGGCTGACCTGGGTTGAAATGCTGAAAGAATTCTCAGACAGAGTGTTCTTAACCAATTACAGTGGATTTCTGTCATTTGCCAATTGCCAGGTATGAAAATTTCTCCTATTTTATCAAATTGTGACCTCACAATTTAGGCAGAAAAAACTTTAACAGGAAGGATTTGTCATGCATAGGTTATCATATGTGTAGCATATTTTATCGATTAATTAATCGATTTCTAAATATCCCAAATCCACCACGAGCAAGTTTTCTCTTTGTCCATTCATGTCGTTTCTTTAGAAAATTTGATCGACGTTTTCTGATCGTTTTCAGTGTTTTTAAAAACGAAGCTTTTAAGAAACTCGCGTCTAGCTCTAAAAATTGAGAGCAGAAACATTTTCAAAACTCCTGGAATCTAATTCAGGCTTTTTGCTAAAGATTATAAGTCATGAATCTTCAAAATCGGTCCAGTGTACCATTTATTGTGGCCTGTCAAACGTGCATAGTTTATTATGGCGCACCCGGTATTTTAAATTTTTATCTGCTTAATATAAAAAGAAAATGGAGCTCAATTATTTGGAATACCCTAAAGGTATAATTTTTTGCATTCCATTAAAAACTTAAATGATCCAAAAAATCTCCTTGTTGCGTGTAGTGCAATTGTACAATGATAAACAAGCAAATCTTGTTGCCTTGGCTCGATAACGGGCTATGCTCGAAACTTCGTGCTTATTTCAATTCGCATCAAAGTGCTTATATTTTGCTTTATTTACTTGCTTACCATTAAATACTTACAATACGTATTACTAATTACACTACTTACGAAATACTATACCCCACTACTAGAAAAATACCATTAGGAGCAAAAAACTATGTTTACCTTATGGCAATATAAAACAGGAATTACGAACATAAGACTATACACGTGACTACTAGAAAGAAAACATAGCACTTACTAAAAAGACATGGTGGCTGGGGCATATAACTGAGTTAGAAATTGGCTAATGAAACCGGCCAGTTTTTTTGGATGAAACTCAAAGTCAAAAGAAGTATTAAGATCATCTGGAAAATCGTTATCACCATACAATGAAATATTTAGTGGAACATCATGTGGTATGATTACCCAGATGAAGGCCTTTCATGTAATTTTTAGCTCACGTTGCTTTTATTTTTAGGTGATATTTGCTGTTGAAAAGTATTACAACATTCCAAATGACGAAACAATCGTAACGAGCGTGCGAGAAAGCCTGATTCAATTTTTCCAAACAAAGAATATTCCGGGACAAGTGACGTATCGAGTTGCTGATGAATTACCGTGGTTATTATTAAAGGCTGGTCAGCTGAAAGTGCTGAAAGATGTGATAAATACAATGTGCATTTTTGTACGGTTATACCGAAAGTAAGCTCTTTTTTTATACATTCTGCTAAAAATTTACAATACATATTTACTTAATTACTATACTTACAAGCTACTCTACTCTACTACAAGGACAAGACCACGGGGAGCAATAACTATGTCTACCCACCAAAGTAAACTCTTGTTGATGATATGACATGATACTTATTCATTTATGCACGATACACCCTTCAGCTACAATGTCAAATGGAGTAAATACATTGGGTGATATTAAGTAAAAATCGAATAAATAACCAATGATGCTGTTCTTCCAATGGGTCCTGTTTTTGAATCGACGCTTTCAGTCAGCTCTTCAAGTAGTGACTAATAGTCGGGAGTTCTCTAATATCATTTGAAATATTGTTCCAAACTTTTATAGCAGAATAGTGATAACTCTTTCGCATGTTCTGTATTAGTCTAGGAATTAGAAGATGTCTACAGTGCCTTGTTGCATACAGTAAAGTCCCGCCTTTAAGAAACTACTTCATAAGAAACTCAGACCCTGAATCTTTGTGAGAACAATGAGAAACCAATGAAATAATGAAGGGGGAACAATAGGCTGAAATAAAAAAGGGGGTTTCTTAAAGGCAGGACTTTACTGTAGTTTGACTGCGAGGATATTTGCTGAAATTTATCCCAGAGGCTTTCAGGGCTTAATTCGTTCATAATTTTATATGTCATGACTGTGCTGTTGTTGTTGTCTTGGCTTTTAGTTTATATATTTATTTTTGTTTAGGCAATGCTACCTGATCCTTTTTCATAAAAAACGAGAGTTTCAAATTGTCTATTGTCAGTATTACATTGTAGTTTGCAGCATAAGCCTCATATTGAATTTTAAACCCCCATTTGAATCATAAATAGCAGATTTGGCATGCTGTCGTTTTAGGGATGTTCTTGGGTGTTTCTTCTATTTGAGAACATTTCACTATTGTCAATTATCTGCTGCAAGGTGGAGAAAGGGTCCTTTTTCTGAGGCGCTTGGCTGAGTTGTTCTTCTCTTGAATTCGATGTATATTTTGTCATTGGTGTAAATTGTGTGAACTCGATGACACCATGTCGTTTCCGGTTACAGTAGAAACCCGCATAAAAGAACTAGGTTTTCTTGAGGCAGCCTGAATGAGGTTCTTGATTAACCGATGCCATGATCAAGTCCAGCCTGCAAGGTTCTTAAAAATGTGCTTATAGTTGGGACAGTGCAAATATGTTTTTATACATGCCAGTGCAAGCAATCTATGAACTCAATAATTTTTCAATATTTTTAGTTTTGATAAAGTTTACATCATGAAAGATTTTGCAGTTTTCAAGTAAAGTACAATCTGTTAAACTATGATATAAGATCCTTTAGAAATTTCAGCCTCTTGTGGGTTCTTGTTTAAAAAGTTGTAATCATGGAATTTCAGTTTCAAGGTTCTCATAAAACTAGGTTCTTTTATGCGGGCTTCTACAGTATAGCAGCCATAGAACATTAATATGTACAGGGTGGCCCAAAAAACTTGTTCAACGTTCAATTAAATATTTAAAAATAACGAAATAATGAACGGGCTCTATAGTTTAACTACCACATTGCTTGTGGTTTTTAAATTAATTCTAGACACCAGAAGCTAGCAAATCGGCCAAATATTCACGGAGTTACGAGCTTTTGAAGTTCAAGTTTGTGTGAAATCTGAAACCAGATGCCCCTAAATTGCATATTTTGTGAAAGTAGAATCTCGTTTATTCAAAGCAAATCAAATGGAATTTAAAAAGCACTTTCGATAAACTAGCTTTCTCTAACATTGAATCAAGGTTATGGATGCTTAGAGGAATCCTGTTGAACACAATTTGGAATTTCCCCGTCTCTCGTCGATTCAGTTTTCATTCCATGTTTTAGGGTACTTGCAGTCTTAAGTAAAGCTTATCAACGGATACAAGAATTAAATTACTTTTGAAGTCTTATTTGGTTTGCTCTGATATCAACGAGAGGTAAGACATTGGACAGTCTTCTTTTACCTCGATTTTGGAACGTCTTTTTGAAAAAAAGCCAGTTAGGGGCGTCTGGTTTCAGCTTTCGCACAAACTTGAACTTCAAAAGCGTGTAACTCCGTGAATTCTTAGCAGATTCGCAAGATTCTGGCGTCATAAATCAATTTAAGATCCTAGGAACAGGGCTATCTAGCCAGCAACCTGTACTTTTTATCGTTATTTTTTAATATTTAGTCAAACATCGAACAATTTTTCTGGGACACCCTGTAGTTATCGTTTAGTTATTTTATTTGTGATAAAAAAGTTAGTATTCATAAAGCAATAAGAAAAGTGCATGCCTTCTTACTCTAGGGGACGCTGTGCAGAGCTGATTGGGTACTGGAAGTATATCAACTATGACGTCACCAAAATGGCCAGCTGCTACTATGATTTTATAAAGATGACGGAAAATCGTAATTACACTCTTTCTTACATTTATTTCCGTTAAGATTTGGTTAATCATCACCCTGATAACCACTCAGGAAGGCAATTCTTTGCGTGATCATTAATGATCTACCAATCTAAAATCAATTCCAGGTTTTGTATGGCGAGAAATTTAACTTAGGTGACAATTTGATTTGCTAGAAATTGTTCTGCCTGGCAGACTTTGTTTATTTGAGTCAGAAGCCGAGCTGAAGGCATTGTAATAGTCGCGTATTTAGGGCTTAATGAAACAATTACCACACAGCTCCTGAATCAAATAAACAAAATCCGCCAGACAGAACTTTAGATGTACCCTTCTTCTTTCGTTATAAGCACATAACTTCGCTTAATAACAACCTCTTGCATGCATACGGCGAGACTTTGCCTTCCTGGCTTTGGGGCAACATTTGCGGCTTTGTTTGTTTTGAATTTATGGTTGAGAGAATTTCCGTTGTCTGCAGTCGCTAATCGCTTTGAATTAAGGTGTCAATCAAAAGCAACTGATGCTATTGTGTTACATAATCTGCCCTTGTTGTTCTGAATGGGATTTACATCGCATTTTGCTCCTGTGAGGTGATAGCTGAGAGTGAGCCCAAGCAGGGTCATCTTTTCACTGCTTTATAGTGAGCCCTGTTGAGCAGGGTTTTCTGCAGGGATGTAAGGGACTTAGTTAATTAATCAGTCTTGGCAACCTTGTCTTAAAGGGGCTGTTCAAGATTTTTGTAAACAAAGATAAAGATCACTTGGCCAATATCATCAAATTCAATAATAAATTCCTCTCTGATTGGCGCGTGGCGTACAATTTCTTTAGCCTGCCTGTTGCCTTTCGTGTGTTTACGCTAAACACATTTGAAACTCATCGCTCAGAATCCAGCTGTATCTTTATAATCGTTGATGGCATAAAAAATCTGATTGCACTGGCGAATTCTATGGGGTTCAAACATGTAGAAAACATCTTCATTTGCAATGTATCTGCTGCTACTTGCCTGCATTAGTGAGAGAAAGTTAAGGATTTTAGAATGTTTTAGCTTGTACAGCCGCTTTAACCTGTGTTAATGTAGTTTATTATTTATATATCACAGATCCAGACTTTGGACCAAGAGCACCGATTCTGTATGATACGCTTGGGAGATTTCTTCGAGAAATTGGACTATTATCACAGGTTTGTTTTGTAAATGTTCATATCTTAACGTGGAAAATATTAAAGGAGCTCTGTCACGCAGGTGATTGGTTTAGAGAACAAAGCTTAGACAAAGGAAAGCCCAGGATCTTTGAATATTAGCATGATAAAAATTCAGTTCAATTCGAAGCGATCTCTTTCCAAGTCAATGTGAGCTAACAATGCTTCAGAAAGCTCAAGTGCAATAGGAACTTCGTGCACTGTCTCTGTCTTGTCCATGTCTGTAGTTTTCTTGTGGTATGTGTGTGTGCGTGCGTGCGTGTGTCTGTTTGTACTTTTGTTAGCGTGGCTTTTCTTATTTTGTTGGAGACATAGTTGTAGCAGGGAGGGGACCTGGAAGCACTACATCTCTAACTCTGATAGATTTGCCCGTGCCTGGACCTCCGAAGGTGCACGAGTGTGCACCTCTGGGTTGTTGATGTTGCTCGTCAAACCCTAAAGTGCCTAACACAATGGCCAATTGTTTGTTCCCGGGATGTCCCTGTCTTACGACTATCATTGGAACAGTTTAGATTTAATTGTAAGTGCCATACATACTGAGAACTCGCTGATCGTTATTGTCCTTTCCCACTATGGATGGCGCGTAGTTAATA
This sequence comes from Aurelia coerulea, assembly GCA_039566865.1. NCBI lineage: Eukaryota > Metazoa > Cnidaria > Scyphozoa > Semaeostomeae > Ulmaridae > Aurelia > Aurelia coerulea. The sequence continues at coordinate 12,830,851 of CM076963.1, forward strand.
AGCTTTGTTGTTTTGCAAATGGTTGTTTTTTAATGAATAAAGAAGAAAAGAAAAAGTTCAATCCATGTTGTCGTATATAGAGGAAACTAGATAGAGGAAATGCCGCGTTTTTATTCCGAACTTGGGCTCTTTATGATGATAATAATTGAATATCTGCTTTTATACACTTTTATGCTTTTATACTGTATATTTTTGATGAATTGTAAATATTTTATCCCCTTTTTTCTGATGTAACATTTGTATTTTAAAATTTTAGCTAACGTTGGAATTAATTAGCTGATTACTTTTAGCTATATTTTTATGTATCCAACGGTAAAGAAATTGATAATAATAATGATAAAAACTAGGAGCAAGATAGAGGAAACTCGGCAGCTTATGTTAAAGAAACAAGCATTTATTTCCTTCTTAATTCTTCTACAGGCGTTGAGACCATTGGAACGAAGTTTAGAGTTGAGGGAATCTTCCATGGATCCTGACGATCCGAGCATTGGACAGTCATTCCATCATTTAGGAGGGCTGTACACGCAATGGAAGAAATTTAGGTGAGTACTTTATACCTCGTTATATTTGACACCAGGTACAAAATATTGAAATCGTTCTTGTACCTGATGAGTTAAAGACAAATTACGGACATATAAGGCAACTTAATTTAGGGGCCTGGGCAATCTGAATATAGCCCATTGTATTCCATTGTATTTGATGATCTCGAGGTATTGTCAAAACAATTGGACAATTGAAAGCTTAAAGCCTATTGTGTGCTATCTTTTCAAACAAGGGCAGATTTTGTAATACAATAGCAACGGTTGCGTTTGATTGACATCTCAATTCAAAGTGATTAGCGACTGCAGACAAAGGAAATTCTCTCAACCAGTAATTCAAAACAAAGCCGCAAACGTTTCCCCGAAAGTAGTATGGCAAACTCTCGCCTCGTGCAAGCGAAAGGTGGTTCTTAAGAGAAGTTATGTGCTTATAACGAAAGAAGAAGGGTAAATCTAAAGTTCTGTCTGGCGGATTTTGTTTAGTTGATTCAGAAGCTGAGCAGAAGACATTGTAATTCTCGCGTATTTAGGGCTTACATGAAACGATTGCAAAAACAGCTCCAATCAAATAAACAAAATCCTCCAGACAGATCTTTAGATTTACCCTTCTTCTTTCGTTATGCGCATAACTTCTCTTAAAAACCACCTTTCGCTTGCACAAGGCGAGAGTTCGCCCTACTAGTTTCGAAGAAACTTTTGCGGCTTTGTTTGCTTGAATTATTGGTTGAGAGAATTTCTTTTGTCTGCAGTCACTAATCGCTTTGAATTGATGTGTCAATCAAAAGCAATTGATGCTATTGTATTACAAAATCTGCCCTTGTCCACTTTTGATAGCATTTCGAACACCTCCGTTTTTTGTGCCGTTTTTGTGTGGATCAATGTGAACACTTTTTCACAAGAACTGCGGTTTTTCTCTCCGTTTTTGTACAGCAACGGAACCGTGTGAACGGGGCCTAAAAGTATACTGCCTACACTTCAAATTTGCATCGCTACAAGTCTCTGAAACTACATACCTTTGCTTCCTAAAGCACGGCACAGACAATGTTCAAACAAGCACTGGAAATTAAAGAAAATGCCTACGGACCTAACCATCCCTCAGTTGCCAAGGTATGTGATTTATTTTATTTCTATGTATTTATTATACATTATTTATACACGAAAAAATCTCTTCAGCAAGCAAAACTTAATATACAAACCTAGAAACCTACAAGAAGATATATACATAAAATTCCTAGTTCTAGGGTGGGGCTGATCTTCCAGGTAGTCGTGTTTGAGTTGAATTCAGCTCCTCAAATGTATTTTGAGGTGTTTTTTAAATTGTTGTAAAGTAGAGAGCTCCCTGTTGGTAGTGGGGATCTCGTTCCAAGCTTTCAGACCCGAATAATGAAAGTTGTTCTTTGAGTACTCAAGATTATATCTCGGAATTTGAATATCCGTGCAATTTCTTGTTCTATAATTTGAGTACGTGTTTCTTGTTTTATATCTATCCCAAAGGCTTTCAGGGCAGATCTTATTCATCATCTTACAGGTCATCACCGATCGGTCAAATTTTATTAGTTTCATCTTTGACTTCTTAGTCATAAAAGACCCTTGTTTAATTTGACAATTTTTCTGACTTATTGGCGAAAATGTCCATACCAAAAGACAAACGTTAGAGCTGACTTGAGCTGCACTCTCTACCATGTCAGCCTGTGAGCATTACGAGCATACCATGCATGTGACTATGTCAGCATTACGGTGCGGGGATTGCTCTGTGCTAGTGCGCTGACTGGTTCGATCCCCGCCATGTCGAGCCTACTACCTGGAGTGAAGAGAGTTGCCAGCTCTCCGTAATTTCAGGCTAAATGACTCACGAGGTGTGGTTACATCGGCAGGAAGGACCAGGACACGGCTTTGATAAGTTTGCCTCTCAGTGTCCTAAACTACCTTTGGATGCCAGGTAGAAATTTTGAAAAACAAAATTAAAGAAAAGCCTGTGAGCAAAATATGGTATTCCTTGAGAAAATATGACGTCACATCTGATATGATGACAAGTGTATTGCCTTGCAAAATCTGAATTTAGAGCCCCTGCAACATTGGAGATCTGGCTTAAGGCTCAAAATTGAGTCTACCGCGGTCTGCTAATCGTGAATCCAAATCAGCATTATCTGGTCTACTCAAACTTGCTCCTTATCTTTTGGACACAATGCATAGATCATAAGATTTTGAATATCAAAATCTACAATTTCTGCATACGTCATAGGCCTAACTACTTATTTGTTTATTGTACCAAATATTTTGTAGGAGTTGGAAGCGCTGGCGATGCTTTACCATCATCAGGAGAAGTAAGTGTAACTTGATTTAGTATTCTCAAATAACAAAGAGAGATTTTGTACATAAGTTGCTTTTGTTGACACCTGAATTCAAAGCGATTAGCGATTGCCAACAAGGGAAATTCCTCAACCAGTAATTCAAAACAATCAAAGCTACAAAAGTTTCTCTGAAACCCAGGTAGCTAGCTCACTTGTTGTGCATTCCACAAATTGTTTTTAAGAGCAGTCACGAGCATAGATCGAAAGAAGAAGGATATATCTACACAGCTGCCTCGGGCATCTATTTGTTTGGCTCAAAAGCCGATTTTGAGGCGATTCAATTCTCTTATTTTTTGGGAAAAATTATAACACTTACAGAGAAACTTTTGCTGCTTCGATTGTTTTGAATTATTGGTTGGGGGAATTTCCTTTGTCTACGATCGCTCATCGCTTTGAATTACGGTGTGAATCAAAAGCAACTAATGCTATTGTATCACAAAATCTGCCCTTGTTGTTCTGGATGGGATTTATATTGTATTTTCCTCCTGTGAGGTGATAGCTTAGAGAGTGAGCCCAAGCAGGGTCATCTTTTCACTGCTTCATAATGAGCCCTGTTGAGCAGTGTTTCCCGTAGGGATGTAAGGGACTTAGTTAATCAGTCTTGGCAACCTTGTCTTAACCAACATATGGCTCTAATCTCTAAAAAGGTTGGTGTAAAATTCTATTACAGTTTTCTTTTAATTAAATGGCTTGGAAGGAACTTAACCTTTTTTGCTGTAAATCTACCTTGGAAATTTATTGATATCTTAATTCATTTCTAAATGGCAGCATTCACTAGATTTGAGGCTATGACGTCATCATGACTGTCTTACAAAATCTGTCCTTGTTTCGGCAAATATAGTATGGATTTGACCGGATTGATTTGACTTCACTGAAGTTTGGTTTGCATAGTGGTTCGTATTTAACCGCACCTCAAATTTCACACTTTTTGGATCTTATTAAAGAAAGTATGTCGTGTAAAGGATTGCTTATATTCTTTGCGAGTTTGACTCTCGTGTGCACGGCTGTCTTTATCAACGGCTTCGATATATGCTTAGATTCCCTCTAATTTTTTTCCCTCAAAAACGTCATGAACATAGCATAGGAATCCAATGTTTTAGCTGATTTTAGCTCGTGGCCCATGGCCGAAAACCTCCAAAGCCTCATTTTCATAGACTACGAGTAAGGGAAGCAGACAAGGGAAACCCGTGAAGATTTTTCTAAATTTTACCTTCCTTCATAACATGCAACCAGGACAAAAAACTGCTTGAACTTTCCCGAATTGTTTTGAAGAAATCTACTCTCCAGATGTTTGGGTATACTCGTTGGGATGCCCCTGTAGATATCTGACTGTTTTGACGAGTTATAGGTCAAAATCTGAATGGGGGGGGGGGGTACTTCATTGTTGAATGATACTGGACGTGCCGCTCATATTGGTGGTTTTTTTCATCTGGATTTCCCTACATATGGGTCTGTTTTTAACCACAATTGTGGTAGATGGGTAGTTCTTTGAGAATTTTCATATCAACGGGCCCCATAATGATAATCCACACCAAGAAACTGAAATTTTTCTTTGTTTCAAATCGACAAATTCATACATATGGGTCAGAAATTTCCTGATATTCATTCAAATGGGTTCGGAATTCTTGAATATTCTGTCATGCGAATGGGTCCTTTCTCAAAGTCCAGATTCAGGTCGAACCACGTTCACAATGAAGTACCCCCCCCCCCCCCCCGGCTTGGATGCCTGACCAAAGAACTCACTTATTCGTTAAACTAGGCGTCCCATGCCTGGATGCTGCATGCATAGTAGGCCTAAATTAGCTAAGATAGCTAGAAATCCTTCCAGCCCACTTGAAATAGAATACTGAGCGAAAAATTAATGAATGAAAAGAATATAGATCTACTTATGACAACTAATGTTTTAACTTGTAGGACATCCATGGCAGAGCCACTACGGAATCGAGCAATGCAAATCCTACAGTCATCATATCGTAAAGACTCTGCTAATTCATCAATGGCAGTATTAAAACGATGTGCCGATGAAATTTTCAGCATTGCAAAAACAAATATCTCAACTGACATTGCGAAATCGCTCAATGATCTCGGTGTGCTGTTTTTCATACAGAACGATAACACGTAAGTTCGTATTTTTAACAATGCATATTCTTCAATGAAGATTGACAGCATTGAAACAATTGGCCAATGAAATTTCGGCATTGCCACAATGCTTCAACCGACATTGCGAAATCGCTCAATGATCTCGGTGTGCTGTTTTTCATACAGAACGATAACACGTAAGTTCGTATTTTTAACAATGCATATTCTTCAATGAAGATTGACAGCATTGAAACAATTGGCCAATGAAATTTCGGCATTGCCACAATGCTTCAACTGACATTGCGAAATCGCTCAATGATCTTGGTGTGCTGTTTTTCATACAAAATGATAACACGTAAGTTTGTATTTTTAACAATGCATATTCTTCAATGAAGATTGACAGCATTGAAACAATTGGCCTATGAATTTTCGGCATTGCCACAATGTTTCAACTGACATTGTGAAATCGCTCAATGATCTTGGTGTGCTGTTTTTCATACAGAATCATAACACGTAAGTTTGTATTTTTAACAATGCACATTCTTTAATGAAGATTGACAGCATTGAAACAATTGGCCTATGAATTTTCGGCATTGCCACAATGTTTCAACTGACATTGTGAAATCGCTCAATGATCTTGGTGTGCTGTTTTTCATACAGAATTATAACACGTAAGTTTGTATTTTTAACAACGCACATTCTTCAATGAAGATTGACAGCATTGAAACAATAGGCCAATGAGATTTCGGCATTGCCCATGCCATGAAACGAGGACAAATATCTCAACTGACATTGCGAAATCGCTCAATGATCTTGGTGTGCTGTTTTTCATGCAGAACGATAACACGTAAGTTTGTATTTTTAACAACGCATATTCTTCAATGAAGGTTGACAGCATAGGGCTCAAATCTTTCAAATCTTTAAAAAGGTCGGTGTAAAATTCTTTTGCAGTTTTCTTTGAATTGAATTGCTTGAAAGGAACTTATGGTACTTTGCTGTAAATCTGCCGTGGAAATTTTTTGATATCTCTATGTTTTTCAAAATGGCGGCAATTTCACTATTTTTGAAAAAATTCATGGAAAATTTTGGAAAAATCTAAATCATCGTAAATCCAAAACCATTAGCGGAAAAATTATATAACCTTCAAGAAAATCCTAGTTTATGAAGGTCTACAATATGGCGGCAAGCAGTAATCTGTAGCTTTTCTGGTTTAAGATTTAAACCCTAAGTTCCTTCCAAGCCATTTATTTCAAAGAAAACTGCAATAGAATTTTACACCGACCTTTTTAAAGATTTGAGCCCTATGTTAAGATTGACAGCATTGAAACAATTGGCCAATGAAATTTCGGCATTGCCACAACACCAGGACAACTGTTTCCACTGATATAGCGAAATCAATATTTCCTTCTATTTTCGAATCTCGGGGTCTCTTTAACACCTCCCTCGTCAGTAAAGGTAAACAAAATCAAAAATCTTGCTCAAAATCTTGACGAAACAACAAAAACAGCTAGTCACTACATCTTGATATTACAGGAAAACTAAACTGAATCTGAACTGTAACTTATTTGTAATAAAAGACGATATAAAGACGACTTTTCTTTAAAGCTGTGAGCGAAGACTTAGAAGAGCGTAGATTTCATGATAAAGTTGCAACGGCCTAAATCTATCGTAGCTGCGGTCAAGATTTTATACTGCGGTTGTAAATTTTGATAGCTATGCGTTGCTTGGGGGCATATTCCTAACATGCATTGCGTAAAATGAGGTCCGCCATCTTTTCTAGAATCGTCTATTGTAGCATTTCCTATAAATGAAATTTACAAATACAATTCAAAATAATATGTTTTGTACCACATTCATAGAGCTCGTGTCTGAGTAGTTGATCTATAGTACATGATTTTTCTAATAAGAAACTTTATCCTGATGTGATGTTTATCTTATAGTATGAGAAACGCACCAGACCTGAAATCGAAAGAGGTGTTTCTTATATTCGGGGCACTGCTGTATACCGGATCAGTCAGAAAATATATACACTCTTTGAAAAATCGTAATGATAAAACCTATAAAATTGATTTGCAAAATTACAACTCCATTGCCTGATCAAAGGTTTCACTTACTTTTGAGAGTTTATGCGTAATTTTCAATGCATCATCTTAATCTCAAATGAAGGATTCCTGAGAACCAGCTTCCGCGAGCTTTAATGCCATAAGGGATTGACGCAATGTTATCAATTTTTCAACACTTAAATTGGTGAAATAACGTTTCTTGTAGGTCATACATAGCTTTCTACTGATACAGAAAATGTTGAGTTTTGGCTCTGCTGTCCCATCAGTTGTGGGCATCAAATCGAGGTTGAGTTGAAATCCGCTTGATTGTGAACAAGTCTTTTTTAGTTGTTTTTAGGTGGATCAAGAAATGTAATTTTTGGCTTAGTCATAATTTCAGAAGGAAATAATGCACCTAAAATTATCAGAAAAATTTTGAAAACTAAGTTGATGCTTTAGTAAGATGATGGAATTAATGTTTACAAATTGGTTGAACAGGTAATCCTATACAATTTTTCAAACAGGGAATACATGTTTCGGACTCACCCTGTACCGGGTGAGCCAGAAAAAAGTTCCCTCTTTCGAAAATTCGTAGCACCACAATTACTTCATGGATTTGAATGATTCCAATTCTAGTTAAAAGCCAAAAGACCAAAGTATTTTTGTGATTTTTCTCGCCTTCTTACGAGCACTGCAGATATAGGTAAATTCAACTTTACAAAGATTTCATGTTTGCAAAATGATAGAAAAAGGGCCTAAACAGCACTTGATCAAATCGTTAGGACTCTCCTCACGCAGGTCAATACGCACGGGTGTTTCACCTCTCTCAAGAGTAATAAGACATAGATTTTCAAACAGATACTAAAGATTTTCAATCCCATGGCAATAAATGTGCAGACGATATCTCTCAGCCATGAGAAATTGCATTTTCTCTGTTGTTCTGAGTCCTTTATGATTCGATCAAGTATTTAAGGCCTTTTTCAATCATTTTGCGACCACCAAGTTTCCTAAATTTCAATTTTCCAATTTCCCCAGTGCTTGTAAGAAGGCGAGAAAAATCACAAAGACACTTCGATATTTTGGCTGTCAAGCAAATATTCATTCATCCCAATCCATCGAGTACTCTTGATGCTACGAATTTTCAAAAGTGGGAACTTTTTTCTGGTTCATCCGGTATGATAACATATTGTTATCTTGTTCTACAGGTTAGCCAAGTCATTCTTTACGCGTGCCCTAGAGATGAGAGAGTTGTTACTTGGAAGTGATCATCCTGATGTTGCACAGTCCTTGCATAATCTTGCAGCCCTGTACAATGATCAGAAATTGTGAGCATTCTTAGATTCTTGCAAAGCAGTCTCCTTCAGTTATATTCTGAAATCCAAGGTATTTGTGAAAGAATGATACTCGAGGAGATGAAGTCCTGCAAAATTTCCTAGTTTTTACATGCCCTGTTATTTCTCTACTTGACCAGATCTATAATGTGATCATGCAATGCAGTCTCTCGCATTGGGTACATTGTTCACATTATTGTCTCAATCAGTTTATACAGCTAATTATTACCTCACTGACGTTCTAAAGACGAGGCAATACAAGAATCCCGCCAATCCCATTGGTTGATCGCACATTTCCCGCGGTTTCCCCCTAGCCTTGTATAATAAGATACAAGGATGCGTTTTTGACACCACAGCAACTGATTTAGGCCTGTGAAATTTACAATAAACTGAAACGACATAACAATAACAAACTGCGTTGACTAAATGATATAAGTCAAAATTAGAAGCTATCAGGCAATAAAACTCATACTAACCGGTTTTGTAATTGTAAAGGAAAGTATAAAGCCCTCGGTCTTATTGCACAGACCTCGCAAGCTCGGCCTGTACTTTTAAGACATTGGGCTTTATATTTTCCTGTACCACGCATAACCGGTTAGTATGCGCATACACTAACCGTATAAGAGCCGTCGATGTTCACCACGATATCTTTATCAATTCCAGTATAACTGCTTTCAAAATTCACTGTAGTCGCTTCCACCTGCGCAGTTCCCTTTCTGTAGTATAAACAATTACTCATCGAAGTTGGATGAGGAGGAAATTGCTTGACACAAATTTCGAACATATTGTCACATGTGCCACCCCATCCTTCGCAATCACTACCATCCCAAAGGCTGTCTCCAGTGTTTACAAATCTTTTCAAACGAAGAGTGAGTGTGGCTTTCCCATATATCACATCCTGAAATGAACAACGAATTTCACTGAAAAGCGTCGACCATATGTTTATAAACGGATAATAACGATAGTTAGAAGGCGCTGCGTGTTGGGATTATTCACAAAAATTGTTACGAAAATGTTTACGATTATGGGCAACGTTGGACGGGAAAGTCGTGTTGGACGGACAAGTCGTGTCTATCCAGCCGACTTTGAAAGCGACTTGTTTTTTACACGGACAAGTCGTAAAAGTTCCACTTTAAATTCATACCAGACGAACAATTGTCAGATGACTTACTACAACGTTCTGTTGATTTATCAAGAATGAAGCTTTATAATCATGAAGTTTGAAGGCGGAAACACCGCAATACGACAAGAACAACACTTCTTTTACTAATATCTATAGCTTACTTTGTAGTTTTTTGTCGTATTGCGGTGTTTCTGCCTTCAAACTTATTCATTCATTCGTCACCGCAAGCATCTTCGGATCCGACAATCGACGCTGGTATCGTGGCCTTTCCTTTTTCAAATTATTTTATAATCATTATTGTTTAGAAGTAACCTATCACACACAAATAATTCTAAATTGGCAGAATCCCAATCGTATCATATGATTGCTCACATGTTTCTCTTGGCTCTCAAATTGTTCCAGTCTTTCTAGCCTTCCAGCTAGATAACTATAGAATTGTTTAATCATAAGTATAGTAGTGTTGGAATGATTACAGTACTTCCATTTGATAATTTTATATAACAAAGGTGAGCACATCATCCGGCGATAGAAAGTATTGGTAGCAAGTTAGTTCATCTAAATGGTTTCTACCTGCATTGCTTGTAGTAGAAAAATTGATATGAATATTGTCCAATACATGTTCATGAGGTTTACTGATCTCCAATCTGCAATAGAAAACGACAATTTCAAGTGGAGATATTGCGCAATGGAAGGACTGAGGCTAATGATGAGTTGTTCCAACCTCTTAAATCATCACTGTTTACAATTAACTTAAGTAACATAACAGTAACAAAATGTTTTGACTAAATGATATAAGTCAAAATTAGAAGCTATCAGGTAATAAAACTCATTTTATCCCGTTTTGTAGTTGTACAGGAAAATATAAACCCTCGGTCTTATTGTACAGAGCTCGCAAGCTCGATCTGTACTTTTATGACCTCGGGCTGTATATTTTCCTGTACAACACAAAACCGGCTAGTATGCGCATACTCCAGAAGGGATATTTGTCTGATACTGTAAAGTATTTTTCAAACGAGGAAACATTGTTGAGATGTTTGCCAAACGCTATGATTTTTTTTGCGATCTTGTGGGAATATTCCTGAACAGACATTTTACTCTTTGTTTGTTTGTGCTGTTTGTATTGATTGATTGATTGATTGTTTTTGTTTGTTTGTTTGTTTGTTTGTTTTATTAAATTTTGTTTGTACTTTCCAAGCTTTTTTATGACATTTTCTCCTACAAAACTTCGTCATGAAACGAAATCTTTTCTTTTAATCATATTCTAAAGCAATGTTTAGCAAGAAAAAATCCATAATTCAGGCCTTTATCAGGCACCAGTGACTGCTCTTGTGGCCTGGTTTTATTTCCTTTGTTATTCGTGCATTGCAATTTTTGAAAGAATAATTTGTTACCTTTCTTTCATTCGCAGATTCAAGCAGGCTGAGACGCTGTATGAAAAGGCTCTCGCTATAAGGCGAAATGTAAGTTATTTGTACTTTAGTTACTGGGTTAAAATGTTTAATTATGCTTATTGTGAGAGTCATAATAGCTGATTAGTGAAAATCAGTTTTCATTTGTCTTGTCTGAAAAATCGTAGCATTTCAGGTAAGCGTTTTTCTTTACTGCAACAACGCATCATCCTCCGTTGAAATGTTGTGTTTGATCCTTCCAGTCTTCATGACACTTTTATCCTTTAATCAGGGATCATAAAACTTTCAGCTTATGCATATTCATAGCTTATGATTTGTTGACGATACTCCTCTTTTCCTCAGAACTTTCCACCAGACAACCCAAGCGTTCAATCAACACTGAGGCATTTAGCTGGATTGTATAGAAAACAGGTAACATTTTATTGCTTTTGCTCGTTGCCTGTCTGCAAAGAATTCGATGTCTTACGGCTGTCCGTTCTTTGATTTGAATAGTAGTCTGTTATAGAGAGATTTGCGTAGTAAATATTTGTTAACGACAAGACAAGGCCATTACAATTTTATCCGTCAAATTCTCCCAAGCCTACCACCTTAGACTAGTTCCCAGTTTCCTCTGCAACCGGGCCTCCTGCTAGTTCCCAGTTCCCTCGAAGTTGACTTTACTTTGCTGCTCTCGAATATTTACACTGTGGTCCAAAAAGTTTCACTCGAATTGACGGTTGGCAGTTTTGTGAATGGTAGACTAGTCCATTATCTGAAAATTAACATAGCAATAGAACGTAACAATTATGGTAATTTCCCCGATTTGTTTGTACAACACATTCAAGTGTGTTTATTGTTCAGATTTTACCTTGCAAATTTACGGTACAGCTGTTTTATTCTTACAGGGCAAGTATAAAGAAGCAGAAAGGTTGTATAGGTAAGTTCTCATTTGATTAATAAAATAAAGGATGCTGTTATGTGTATTTTATTTGCTTTTAATTATACTCTTTCTATAAATGTCTTATAAATGTATCATTTTAGCTTCAGCAACTTTGCATATAGAACCCGGGCTGCATTGCTATACCTATGATAATTGTGCAGATTCTGGAGTTTCGTGAATTGAAATAAGTCCGCCAGCAGCGAGTCACATACAGCCTGTTCCCCTTTAATGAATTTTCAAGAGAACATGAGTGGATTCTTTGGCAAACTTGATTTGCCTTTGCCTATCATATTTGTTAAATTGCATCAACTCATTTAATGCAAATTCGTATTTATGAGTACCTTGTTTTTATAAGTACCTGACAAGTACTTTGTTATCAATTAATCGAATCTTGGACAGGATCTCACGCTCGATTTCAATTTTTTCAGGGAAATCTTAGAAACTCGCGAGAAAGCACTTGGAGAAAACCATCCTGGAGTTGCAACTGCAATCAATAATTTAGCTGTCTTGATGTGTCAGATGGTAACTTACTATGCGGTTATTAAACGATTACGAGGTCCATGCTGGAAAATATTTGGATCGCAGTTTGACGTACGGACCGAACGCAGTGAGGTCCGTACAATGAACTAAGGTCCAAATATTTTCCAGCATGGATCGAGTAATTGTTTAATAAAGGCTTTATTATATGGCAGAACCTTTTGAGAACGTTTTTTATAGTATCGTACTTTTCTGTTATGTCTTTGATCCTGTTCATCACTGTAGTTGCTCGTTGCGACGTTAACTACATTGGAATTTTCTTCGTGTATAGTTGCAAGTTCGTCTTCAAAGTTTACAGAAAAGAAATCTTCGATGAATAAGCTAAACTTTGGCTGACACTTCTTGCGGCCTAAGCCTACACAAGAAGCTCCTCCCTTGTTTTTGATTTTTAAGGCAACGCCCGGTCCAATACGGGTTCGAACGAAAAATACGGCTTTTACGGACCGATCAAGAACCAATCGAATTGCTGCGTTGCCGGTCCGAGGAGCCGTATTTTCGAACGCCATATAATAATATTTGTTATTTTCTACTAAATCTGAAGAAATTGCCCTTTTATACCGCAATTTTATAAGATAAGGGAAATTTTCATATTTTACTGACCGTGAAAATGTCTTTTGTTATATTTCTACCCAAATTTATTTGAGAGATATTACATGTCACTCCGAAATGAATTTTAGTTGCAATCGTTTGAATCTTACTTGCTCATATCCTTGGTTGGTAAAGGCCCTCTGCTGCAAGTAGCATATAAACTTGTTTAGGAAATCGCTTGTATGGCAAACACTATAATGCTTTATAACAGGCGAGCGGGAATGGTGCAGTGGTAGCGCGCTTGACTATCTACCAATCTGAAAGTTTGTGGTTTGCATCCCCGACCTGCCGAACCTGCTACGTAGTGTGAGGAGAGTCACGAACTCTCTGTAATTCCAGTTTAATGGAATCACGAGGTGTGGTCACATCGAGAAGAAGGCCCAGGACGCTGCTTCTATAAGATTAGCTTCTCAGCATCCTAAAAACTACCTTCGGAGGCTAGGTAGAAAAATAGAAAATATTATTTATAAAATATCATGATTCAAAATAGAATTATTAAAAATGTGATTTTACTTGCAGAGTAAACATCAAGAGGCATTACCACTGTTTGAAAGAGCCATCAAATTATACGAAGAGCACGTTGGTGTTCAGCATGCAAGAGTGTCGGAAATATTGCAGAATATGGCGAAATTATATCTAGATACAGTAAGTTGCTCTTGTTTGGTTCTTTGGTCTTTGAGTTAAAACATCCCAAGTGTAAGCATGAGCGTTTGTCGCTTGTATTTGTCCCGGGTGAGCCACAGGAGGCCCAACGTATTGTGGTGAGGAACATAGGGCTCAATTCTTTAAAAAGGTCAGTGTAAAATTCTGTTACAGTTTTCTTCGAAGGAACCTAGGGTTTTTTGCTGTAAATCTGCCGTGGAAATTTATTGATATCTTGAATAGTTTCAAAATGGCAGCATTTATTGAATTTGAAGCTATAACGTCATCAAATTTCTAAATCCTAAACCAGAAAATCTTCAGATTTCTGCTTGCCATCATATTCTATAGACCTTCATGAACTATGTTTTTCTTGAAGGCTATATCATTTTCCCCCTATTGGTGTAGGATTTACGATGGTTTAAAATTTTTTCAAAATTTTTCATGAATTTGTTCAAAAAAGAAAAAAAATGAATTTTTTCAAAAGAATTAAACTGCCACCCTTTTGAAAATATCAAGATATTAAAAATTTCCACGGCAGATTTACAGCAAAGTACCATAATAAGTTCATTTCAAGCCATTCAATTCAAAGAAAAATGTCAACGAATTGTGAGCCCTTCGAATATTCTAACGCATTTTCAGGAATAGGGCAACCAAGAAGTATTCGTAAATTCGAATTTACCTAGATTTTCAGTGCTCAGTAAAATGCGAGAAAAATTACGACAATACTTCCATCTTCCAGCTTTCAACTAGAATTTGAACTCTAAGTCAAGCAGTCTTGGTGCTATGCATTTTAGAGCGGGAATTTTTTCTGGCTCGCCCAGCATAGGGCTCAAATCTTTCAAATCTTTAAAAAGGTCGGTGTAAAATTCTATTATATTTTTCTTTGAATTGGATTCATCGAAAGGAACTTATGGTACTTTGCTGTAAATCTGCCGTGGAAATTTTATGATATCTTTATTTTTTTCAAAATGGCGGCAATTTGATAATTTTTGAAAAAATTCATGGAAAATTTTGAAAAAATTCAAATCATTGTAAATCCTAAACAAATAGAGGAAACATTACATAACCTTCAAGAAATCCATAGTTTATGGAGGTCTACAATATGGTGGCAAGCAGAAATCTGTAGCTTTTGTAGTTTAGGATTTAGAAATTTGATGACGTCATAACCTCAAATTTAATAAATGCCGCCATATTGAAACTATTCAAGATATCAATAAATTGCCACGGCAGATTTGCAGCAAAAAACCCTAAGTTCCTTCCAAGCTATTTATTTCAAAGAAAACGGCAATAGAGTTTTACACCGACCTTTTTCAAGATTTGAGCCCTATGTTGGCTCGCCCGGTTTATGTAGAAATTTTACGTTGGAAATTTCTGTTCTTATGTGATACAGTTTTGCTTTGCATTACTTTACATTTACTTTACCGTTGCTTAGTTTTGCTTGTATCATAGTTATAGTTGGTAGTGTTCTGTAATTTTCTTTTTGGTTGTATATATTGCTTTAATATAGATTGTATGTAGCGGAGTTTTAAGTCATGAAACTGAAGTCAAATCTGAGAGATCTGAAAATCATGTTTTGCTTTACTAGGGTGAAACACAAGAAGCAGCACGCCTGTTCAAGCAGGCTCTAGACCAAAACCGAACTGCTTACATGCCCCCGTCACGTTTGCCCCGAGGTGGCTCAAGGCTACGAGAACATGAGTTAGATTCTAAACAGAAAGATATTACTTCACGGAGGTCATCATTTTCATCAATTGCGAGAGTGCAAAACAGGTGACGAAAATTTGAATTTTATATTCGAATAAAATGAGGTACGTGGAAATTTGAAATTCGTATTGTAGATATGTATATAAGGTGATGGGATTTGGAAACAGAGTTGTGTTAAAATTTAATTTATTTATAAAAAGCTTCCTACTTTGCTTGAATCTTTCAATAAATAAACGACAGGCAAATTGACTCCAAGGTAACATAGCACGGACCGTAGGACCCTAAATTAGATTAAGCTCTATTGCATGAGTCAAAAAGTCAAATACTTTGCAGCCTTTTAGTTTGCTGTCCATTCATCCAGGTTAAAGGAATCGCGAGGTGTGGTCACATTGAGAGGAAAGGCCATAATGCTGCTTTGATATGTGTAGGTTTTCAGTGTCATAAAGCTACTCTACTCTCAAAAAATAAAGAAAAGATTAAAGGGCATTTTAATCTTGGAAAAAGCTGCGAACTGTTGATCTACGAAAGTTCGCTAATAGTAGCATAGGGCTCAAATCTTTCAAATCTTTAAAAGGGTGAGCAAAAAATTCTATGACACATTGCTTTGAATTGAATGGTTTGAAAGGAACTTATGGCTAGACTCACGAAATAGTCCCAGTTATCGCAACAACAACAGCAACAGCAATGACAACAACAACAACAATGTATATTTTTGCTCAAACTGGGACTTATGGACTTTCACATCAAAAAGTGGGACGAAAATAAACAATGGGCGCACAGATTTTTCTGTGCCCTTTGAAACGAGGTTAATGGCCTCTTTTCGGTGGTTGGAGAATTTCAGGAGCTGCGACGTGTTGGCGTGCACTATTGCTAGATGAAGATTGCCTTCAAAATGAGGAAATTCTTGTTGAAACTGAAAGGTTTGTCAATTCTTAGATTAAAGAAACATTCATGCGAATACTCGTGACTTTTGTTCATTGCTAACATCACTCAAAACTTGAATTTCGAGACGTTTTATTATCTGAGGTTTGAGCTGACAATTTAGGCCCAACGCCATTACTCGCCTTTTCGTACAGCGTTGCTATGGTTTCCATATCGGACATGAAATCGAGGGAAACAATTTCGTCCCAATTTTCAATGTGAAAGTCCATGAGTCGTAGTTATAGCGTCCATCAGCCTATCAATAGCAATAACTACGAATTTGCAATCAGTCTAACTTATGGCACTTTGCTGTAAATCTGCCGTGGAAATTTTTTTGATATCTTGATATTTTCAAAATGGTGGCAGTTTAATTGTTTTTGAACAATTTCATGAACAATTTTGAAGAAATTTTAAATCATCGTAAATCTTACACCAATAGGGGGAAAATAATATAACCTTCAAGAAAAACATAGTTTATGAAGGTCCATACAATATGATGGCAAGCAGAAATCTGTAGATTTTCTGGTTTAGGATTTAGAAATTCGATGACGTTATAGCTTCAAATTCAATAAATGACGCCATTTTGAAACTAATCAAGATATCAATAAATTTCCACGGCAGATGTACAGCAAAAAACCGTAGGTTCCTTCGAAGCCATTTATTTCAAAGAAAACTGTAATATAATTTTACACCGACCTTTTTAAAGATTTGAGCCCTATTTTGCTAATAGTGAGAGATCGCCTGTCATAGAACTTTCAGAATTCTTCTATTCCACTCGCTTTGTTTTGATTTTTTTACTTTCTAGCTCACTATTTTCACCGGAACTTTCCTTTTCCGTAGATTTGATAATAATAATTAACTATGCATATTTTTGGATAAGTAAGGGTTTGAAATCAAATTTCCACGTGTAGTTTCCTAGCTGAGGATGATAGATCCTATCAAAATGTACTTATGATAATGATGATAGTATGGCCTACCGCGTGAACCAGAAAAAGTTCTCACTTTTGAAAATTCCTAGCATCAAAAGTACTGGATTGATTGGAATGAATCAATATTTGCTTGACAGCCAAAGATCGAGGTATTTTTGTGATTTTTCTCGCGTTCTTACAAGCACTGGAAAATTGGTAAATTCAAGTTTACAAAAACTTGGTGGTTGCAAAATGACTTAAAAAGGCCTAAAATACTTGATCAAATCATAAAAGACTCCTCGCTCAGAACAACAGAGAAAATACAATTTCTCATGGGTGCGAGATATCGTCTGCACATTTAGTGCCATGGGATTGAAAACCTTTAGTATCTGTTTGAGAATCTATGTCTTATAACTCTTGAGAGAAGTGAGACGCCCGTGAGTATTGTTCTGTGTGAGGAGAGTCCTAACGATTTGATCAAGTGTTTTAGGCCCCTTTTCAGTAATTTTGCAACAATGAAATTTTTGTAAAGTTGAATTTACCTATATTTGCAGTGCTCGTAAGAAGACGAGAAAAATCATAAAAATACTTTGATCTTTTGGCTTTCAACTAGAATTTGAATCATACAAATCCATGAAGTACTTGTGGTGCTACGAACTTTAGAAAGAGGGAACTTTTTTCTGGCTCATCCGGTAGTCCAACTGTTTGCATCTTTAATAATGGAATTGTCTTTAATATAATGGAATTGTCTTGATATACTGGACTTGCCATCAATAATTTTCATGCACCAGTCTCTATTTCGAAATGATCATCATATCTATTCTCATAAAAGAGATTAAGGTTCCTGAAATTGATTTAGGGTCTTAAGGACCAAGATTATTTCACCGTGGAGTCAGTTTGGTTTGTCTTTTATTTTAAATATTTAAATAATCATTGACAGATACTTTTAGGACGTCCTGTAAGTAACAGAGAGGCAAGGAAGTTACCGGAATATCTTTGTCTTTCCATTGTAATCGAGAAATGGTTACTTGTAGACTGAAAACAAAGGGCTCAAATCTTTAAAAAGGTGGGTGTAAAATTCTATTACGTATTTTTTTTTTAATTAAATGGCTTGAAAGAAATTTAGTGTACTTTTTCGTAAATCTGCGGTGGAGATCTTTTGATATCTTAGCTAGTATCCAAATGGCAGGATTTGTCATATTTGAAGGTGTGACATCGTCAAATATCTAAATGTGAAACCAGAAGAGTAACAGATTTTTGCAGGGCATCATATTGTAGGTAGACCTTCATAAACTATGGAAATCTCGAACATCGTATCATTTTTCCTCCATTTGTTTAGGATTTACGATGATTTAATTTGTTCAAAATTTTCCATGAATCCTTCCAAAAAAACTAAAATCGCCACCATTTAGAAAATAATTAAGGTGCAAACAAATTTCCACGGCAGATTTACAAGAAAGTACCCTGAATTCCTTTCAAGCAATTCAATTGAAAGAAAAATGTACAAAAATTTTACATCCACCTTTTGAACTATTTGAGCCCGATGTCGTCGTAGAGTGATAAATTTAAATATAACTAATTGCTGTCGATAGTTTCGTAACATTATGATAAATACCGGCTGTCCCAAAAAGATATCCCCCGCCCCTTTTGATTTCCTCTCATGAAATATTAAATAGGAATGTGATCTTGAAATGCCTGATGATTCTAAGAAAGGTAGCCATTCTTTGAAAAATTGTGATACAAGGATTTGAAAATTTACAACTTCAAAATTTAGCTGAACACTTAGCAAAGTCATCGAAGATTTTACAAATTATAAGTATTTTTATAAGAAACTGGTTTATAACAACCTAGCACTAAAATGGTCAAATTTAAAAAAAACTTTTGGACTATGTCTAAGAAGTAGAAAGAAACTTTTAAAGCTTAAGTTCAAGGATATTATGGCAAATACGTCGTCCAGGGGCGGATCCAGGTCCAAATCTGATGGGTGCTGAAGGGAGGCAGAATGGGGGTCCGGGGGCGTAGCCCCCGGGAAAATTTTTGGGGCCACGCCCTTTACTTTGGCTTAAAATGTGACCACGCCCTATATTTTGCTTGAAAGTTTGAATTCTCATTTAGAAAATCAATAACAATTTCTAGAAGACTTTTCAGAAAACGGACAGTGTGAACTGTTTGTTTCAATGAAGGTTTAGGACAAACTGCAAAAACTACTGTTGGACATGGACATATGGCTACCCTGGGTACCAGAGCCTAAAAATTTAAAAATAAAAAAAAAAATAAAAAATAAAAAATGAGAAGAAAAAGGAACTCCTTTTTCTTCTCATTTTTTTTCTTTTTATATTTTTAAATTTTTAGGCTCTGGTACCCAGGGTAACATATGGCAAACTCCAAAGCGCTTTCACGATGAACCAGGGTAAACATCATGGTAATTTATCCATCTTATGGTGTCAAATCTGTCTAACATGAAATAAGCCGACGTCAAATGTTGCTATAGGATCGCGGGAAACTTCTGTCTTGAGTGCGCTTTATGTGCGCTTTCTTTATTTCAGTGCCAATTAGCAGAGATAAAACGTTAATCAATCGCTTTAACGAGCGTGACGGAAGTGGGTTACTTACTTTCTTTCTTTCTTTCTTTCTTACTTTCTTTCTTTCTGACTGACTGACATCGAAGCCCCTTCTTAGATTACAAAGTGGACTTTGTAATCAAAAACATGTCTCATTTGAAGAAGGGTGTTGGATTTCGTTCAAATATGGTAATGAATGGTGCATTCTTCACATCACAAAAGGGAAAAAACAAGTTTATTCAAACCAAATATGTTTGGGAATTCGTGATTACAGCCATTATTCGTAAGACAATTTACTGCTACAAAGCCCCTTTTGTCCAATATTCCATACAAATATGATAAACCCTACCCAACAGGCCAACAACAACTCGCAGCAACAGCTAACAGTTTCTAACTTATTTTGATTACTACCTATTTATTGTTTCCAAAGCAAACATAAATCAAAAGTTTTGCCCAAGTCGTATTGGTAAATATTGATTTAGTTCATGGTAAAATAACAGGGCCTAGGCCTAGCCACTAGCAGCACCGCATACACAAAAATGAAGGGCCTACCGAGATTGCCTCACAGTCGCTGAGCTTTTCCTTTATAACTTCTGGTATCTACTGAAGCTTCGAAACATTCTTGGATCCATTGATATATCCTAAGTCTTCCAAATCGAAACTTCTTTCCCTCGTAGAAGGGATAGCCTTTCTCGCGTCGTCGACATGGCCGCCATGTTTTTGCGCGGCATTCTGTTTCGTAAGCAGTTTGTTCTTCATTTGGTGATTGGCTAATGGTCTAGTCATTTCTATCAGACGTTCCCCTATTGGCTTGCACCCCTCAAGGTTTTTTCCTATTGGCTTGCACCCCTCAGTTTCAAACTACGGGTGCTCCCGCCAATTTCAAGCAACCCTCATGCAGCTCTCTGATTGGTTTGCACCAAGGCGCCTTCCTTACGCGAGTTGCACTGTGCCTGCCTGCCTCTGCAAGAGAATTTGGGCATGGAAACGAGGAGATTCCCCTTATGGATAAAGACTCTTTCTTTGCGATGATCAAAGCTGCGGGAGGATGCCCTCCGATAAATTTATCGTCGATGAATGGGGCTCGAGGGGTAGGGGGGGGGGCCAACTAAGAAACGAGGATACGGTGATTTCATGGCAATTCATCATTCAACGATTTTAACAAGTGATATCTCACTAATATTTTACAACAGAAGATTGTTTGAAGTTTGCCTTTCCCAAAGTAAATGATTTCCTCGCAACTTTGACAGGTGCTTGCGCACCCGTTGCACCCCCCTGGATCCGCCCCTGTCGTCGAACTTTTATTCTTGGGTACCAACTAGCTTGTTATGTTTTGATCCTACTAGAGCGCTGTCTATTCCCATCTGATGTTTTAATGCCAAGAAACTTATTTTTCAGAAGTATTAGAGACTGCATGATAATTCATGCTTTTAAAACATAAGAACAAAATTAAGAGATTTTTAGAGCTAAAATGTGGAAATTTTCATGTTGAATAACAGGTAATGGCGAAAATTAGTACAAAAGTAACAAGTACCTCTCTTTTTACTTTAGTATTGCCAAATTTGCCAATTTTGTCTAGATTAGGCCAACCACGACAATGTTTGTGATACAGAAACTTTTTGTATCACAAACATTGCCGTGCTTGGCTTAATCTTATCTGGACAAAATTGGCAAATTTGGCAACACTAAAGTAAAAAGAGAGGTATTTGTTACTTTTATACTAATTTTCCCCATTACCTGTGTTTGAATTAAGAAACGTTTAAAGTTTCTCATAACAAAACGTGTAGTTTACATCCATTTTCCTGTAAAATTTTTTGATCAAAAACCATGTGAGCCACCTGGTAGTTTCGAGTTGATAAATCCGAATCTCTTTGACCCAAAGCAAAATGACAGACTCTAAGTTGGCCCAGTGGTTAAGGCGCCGGACTCACAACCGCAAGGTCGTGGGTTCGAATCCCACCAGGGTCATACTTGCTGCGAAAGTGTGAGGAGAGCTGCTAACTCTCTGTAATTCCAAGCAAAGGCAAAAGGAATCACGAGGTGTGGTCACATCGAGAGGAAGGACCGGGGTCGCCCTGATGCCCCCCCCCCCCCCCCTGCGCCAAGCGCAGAAACCCATACCTTGCGAGAATAGCAAGTGTATGTGCCTAAAAAGTGAAAGGTTATGTATAACCCGTGTCCCCTGCCGGAAACAAGTCATCTCGAGACTTTCGCAGGCTAGGCACGTTAAATACAAATACTCACTCACTCACTCACTCACTCAGTTAGGCTTTGAGAGATTGGAATATAAAAAAGTTTTCCAGTTGCTTCTCTTGTTGTCCTAGAGACTGGATCAACCGGGGGGGGGGGGTCTTTTAGGAAACTCATCTGAATGCTTGTAATTATGACGCAAAGCTCTCTGGTAAGAGCATTTTTAAGAGTAATAACATTTAACATTTTTAGATACAATGTGAATATGGTTTTTAAGGCTGCTTTTTTTATGTATGAATTTATTGATTTTTTTTGCATATTTTCAAGGAGAAAATTTCCAAGATTGCCTTGTTCCCAAACTTTCAGGGTAAATCTAAAGTTCTGCCTGGCAGGGTATAAAGCATTTTGGGTCTCGCGCATTTAGGGCTTAGATGAAACAATTACAACACAGCTCCTGAATCAAATGAACAAACTCCGTCATGCAAAACTTTTGATTTACCCCTCTTCTTTCGTTATAAGCATATACAGTAACTTCTCTTGAAAACCACCTTTCGCGTCTACAAGGCGATAGTTTGCCCTATTGGTTTCGGGGCAACTTTAACTGGCATGTTCGTTTCAAAAGCAGCTGATGCTATTATATTAGAAAATCTGTTCTTGTTGAGCAACGTAGCTAAAGGTCCTTTCAATTTATTCTGTCAGAAAGCAGTGACAGCCTTTTACCTGCCATTTGAAGATTTGATGCCTAAAACCCGTCTTCCACGAGGCGGAATTTTTCGCTCGAACTCCAAATTCCGCTCGAACATTTTTTCTGGGCATGCGCAAATATGCTACCATTGCAGATACAAGAACAAAAATTTCCAAACATCAGCAATTTCAAAGTTTGTCGCACATTTTGATGGTGTATGCGAAGCCCTGAAGGAATGCCCTTATGAGTAGGAAGGATAAAGAAATTTACCATCCCCCCAGTTCTTTGGAAATTGTGAAATGGTTAGGACAGTTTTTATTCGACAGGTGGCAGAAATATGGCTTGGCACACATTAACATGACATGAATTCTCAAGAATTTTAAGAACTTTTAAAACTTCTTCACATTCCTGATAAGAATTCTTGAGAAATATGAAAACATTTGAAAAATATTAAGCAAGAATTCGTAGCCAAGAAACAATGTTAATGTGTGCAATGCCTATGCTCTATTTGGTCTTTTTTAGCTCGAGTGTACTTTTTTTAACAAGGGTTTTTAAGCTTGACTGCCCTGATATTCAGAGCGAGAAAATTTTGTTAATGTTTTATATCAATTAAATGGTATTTATATTATGTTGCTGGTGAAAAGTATTGTACAGTATTATCCCACCACTAAGAAACTCATTTTATCAAACCAGGCTGCTTGGTTTCTTATTTATATTGTATGAATGTTATATTAAACCAAATGTTGGACAATGACTAAGGTGCCATCTGGCAGGCTGCAGTTTCTTATAAGTCAGTTTCTTAGTGGCAGGGTAATACTGTATTAGGATCAGCAGAAGAGACTTTCAGGCAAAATGATCATGAAACTAATCCAAAACCATCACATTATCCCAAACTACTTGTCTTTCAGCAACACAACCCCTTTAGTAATATTGGACTGCACTATGAGCATGCAAGATGTCCCTTTCTCTAATTAAATCTGCTGAAAATTTGTGGTAGAATTCAATTTTTAGTGCAGTGCAAATTCCTACATGTTTTTGTCCAAATATATTTTTGTATTTTTGCCCTTTGAAACAGTAAATATTGTTTATTAGAAATAGGGGCTATCTCATCGATTGTGTCAAAAGGAAGTCTCTTCTCATCAATTCTATACTTTTTGCCATGCCCTAAACCAAAATGTTATTTATCGCTGTTGCTTAAATGACTGCTGGCAAGCCTGTGAAATTGTATGATTTCTTGCTGTTTTCTTATGTGGAAATGCCATGAGACTGTACAGAATGATTTGCTCTTTTTAGGAGAAATAAACAGTAGCAGTTATCTGTTCAAGATAAATCCATATTCCATTCTTGTGTAATCATATAACAGTAATACAACTTTAGGTCAAAAAGGACTTTGATGTGTGTGTGAAGTCAAAAGAGAGTCATTTGCAGTACAGGCCTTGCACACATTTGTATGGCAAAAATGTTTACATTCTGGTAAGAATTCTTGAGCCATACCATATAAAAGACTTTGAATTTTTATAAACAAGAATTCTTTGACAGGAATACCATGTTAATGTGCAAATGGCCTGTAGTGCATGCGAGATTTTACAGGGCCACAGACTACAGTAAAGTCCCACCTTTAAGAAATTATATTATAAGAAACTCAGGCCCTGAATTTTTGCAAGAACAATACAAAAACAATAGAATAACCAAGAGCGAGCAATAGGCTGAAGTTAAAAAGTGGGTTTCTTAAAGGCAGGACTTTACTGTATTTTTACAGCATATTGGGACTTGACTGCAGAATGACTAAAATGAATAAAGAGAAGTCAATTAATTTTGACATAGAAGCAAAACCGTTAGGTAATAATAAAACTCATTTGTTCATCAGAGAATTTACTTATATTCAACTTTCCCATGTAATTTTTGCACAAGCTGTGCCATTAAGATAAAAACTATTAACGAGCTTTCATTTTTGCATGGTAGCAGCTGGACTAAGAAAATTTGTTTCTTAATTGGGACCCTTTTGGTCACTTCAGACTAAAAATCTGTGTCAACTTATGTTGGGAGGGGAATTTCCTTTTTACAAAGGCACGCACTTGATTTGCACTTGTGAAAAAGACAATTGAGGTACATATATGGATATATACAATTACCTTAATAATTTGCAATGACAAGATAAAACATATGCAACTTTCAAAAAGCACAACAGTAACAATCTGGCAGGAGGAACGCACTTCAGAGACTTTACTGTATCAAAAAATTGTTTTCAGTTATGCAGTTGATTGGAAATCTTCCACAAGGACATTGCAACCAACCAGCAGCAGATCTTTTGCTACAGTGTCAAAGGGGTTTTTGGCTGCATTGTAAAATCTGGAAAACCTTTGGTAACCTCTGGCATTTGATATCAGGGCTTAGTAGAGGGTGGGGTCATTTAAAGTTGTGGCTTAGAAGGGTGTGGAGCTTATTACAGAGGGGGCTTTTGAGGGGGGCTAGAAGAGCTTTTACGGTATGTGCAGACCCAGAAGGTAGTTTCTCACTGGCAGATTTTTCTGTGTTTTAAAGTCAGCTAAGCTTATACTCAAAATTTAATCAGTCTCCAACTTAGATCGGGACTGGTCTTTGAAGATGGTGCTCATCCCAAGCAATGAAATGGTGATTAACACGGAATCCATCATCATATCCTCCTCTGACTTTGTATACTGTATCAAAGTGTGGAATATTGAAGTACCTGCAAAAGAAAGGCATCCAATGAACATTTTGCCCTAAAAATGCCCTTGCCCATTCTCATGATATAGGCAACATAACCACTTCCTCAAAACTTTCTTTGCAGATTTATTTGTTTCAATTTGTAATCATATATCTGCTTATCTTCTTTTAAACCCGACATACTTTTGCTTAAATTTGATTAAATTTGACATGCTTGTCCCCCCCCCCCAAGCCAAACTGGGCCAGAACCCACCTGTATCGATAGGCAGCACACACCTGTACCCTCAACATGTTATCCCCCTCCCCCCCCCAGCTGTGTCTTGCCCATCTTTTTCCTCTGGAAATTTCCAACTCTCTGGAGTTTTCCATATTATTGTCCTTTCTTTACGCTTCTTCAAACTGTTGAAGCTTGCATTATCTAGTCAATAGAACTTCACTTGGCACATACAACAGAAAGATTGGAAGTGATTTTGCACTACGTTTTGGGATCTCTCTTGACAGTCTTGACTTCTACTTTCACTTGAATTACAAAAATAATTTTTTCATCACACAAATTTTCAATCAGTGTTAAGTTTGGAAGGGAACTTCCCGGGGGGGGGGAGACAAAATACAGGGAAGATGTTATACCTGTTTAGGACATCATCTCTGAACATTTTCACGAAATGCAAGAATCTTTCAGCCATGATTGTCAGCGGTTTCAAGGACCATGCTTTATCTTCAGATGCTGCTCTGATGTCATCTGGACAGTATACAAACATCCCACGGGACATTGCAGTCTTTGTGGTGCACTCTTCAAAATGGGGGTCATGGGGGGAGATATTCATGGCTGGGTAACTGCATGTGCAAATACTGAAATACTTTGGCTCTGGGGAGACGCTAATCAATCCATGATGGCTGCGGTAATGGTTTAGGAAATACAGCTGGCTAAAGACCTGCTGGTCACTGCCATCTTCAACAGGTTTTTGGGATCTCTCTCCACTGCTTGTGACCAAGTTGCTAGGCTGGACTCTGAGGACTTGGTGTGCAAACCACTCATGAGCTCCATCACTTCCCCCAAAGATCTTCTGCACCAAGTTTGCAACAACCTGATCTCTGTGTTTCTTCAGGCCACTCTCGATGTCCTTGGGAACATTTTCACTGGCAGGGTACTCCATATTGTTGAGGAATGGGAACTTCAGCTCCAAGATGGCATGTGAGAAATCAGGCTCCCCATTTCGTTGATAGTGGCAAAACAACAGGACGATCAAGTGGTCAAGGACTGAGTACAGATCACTGATGAAGTGTTTGAAGACGACATTCTCATTTCTGGCGCTGAAGTGAAGTGCTCCCCTGTTTAACAACAGATGTTTTCGGTTGTACTCAGTTGTAGTGACTGAAGCAGCGAGGAGCAGGGAATCGATTTCATCCACCATTTGCCTGGTAAAAACTTCAGGCCAACGCACGATGCTTTGGTCAAGGGAACACTCATCTCCTGGCCATGCCTTCCTGTCTGCTTCTGGGTAGGCAATGATTGCATTCAGCCATCTTTGGACGTTACCCAAGGCTTTAGGTGCATTGCCTTTGCAAGAATTCCTGATGAATGTTTGGGTCTCATCGAACACAGCACAGTCCTCTTTCGAAGGCTCATCACCGCCGATAAACTTTCTCTTTGATAGGTACTGGTTGAGTAAAAGCAATTTGTAGCTATCCATCTTGACTCTCCTTTGAACTCTTTGGCTTCAGTGTTAGTTTGACCTGAAGAAACGCCCTTTAGCTTCTCAACTTCGTCCTTTTAGGCCTTTTCTGAAACTGCTACCTGCCCACAAAACGCCTTCTTGGGACTGAGGAGGAACAACAGACAACGGTGTCCTTTAAAATTGCCCAATTTTGTTCACGTGGTCTAAAAATCGTGCAGCTTTGCACGACGTCTATTTTGAAACTTTGTTGTTTACTCTGGAAACTTGATAAAATGCAGCGAAAATAACCGAAATTGTACTCAAAATTGTCCCAAATGAATCAAAGCAACTATCTTTGATGAAAAAAACTGGAAGAAACAATAGCAATTTTAGCAACAAAAATTTATAATTGGAGTTGGAGTTTTTGCATAATTTCGCAAAATTTTGCTCGTCCCAAAACAACAAAGGAAGCCTTTGCATGTGATAGCAAGAACGGAGCGGAGATTCCTTCCAGTAACAAAAGGGAGATCCCCTGATAGGAATGATCACACGCAATTTGAATTACTATTGTATTTAACGTAATTTAGGACAATGGATATTTTTTAATGAAACAATCTCGTCTGTCATTTGAACAACATTTCCTCTTGTCAATTTCGCGCCATTTATATTGCAGCGGAGGGCCTAAGGTCCAGGCCCATGTGAAATTTGACCTCTGTCATGTGCTGAGGAGACACAAAAAAGAACCATACCTTCTTCGTTATTCGCAAGCGAAGTTTCTCAATTTTCTATAGCTCTTGAACATCTAGAATACTGTGCATGTGGACAATTTTATTGGAAAGAACAGCGCCCATGCTACGATCCAGCACAGCAATTTAGGCCCTCCACCTGATAAGCAGACAAGTTGTCTTGGAGAAGTCGAAGATTCCAGAGAACACTGACAAAGGCGAGACAGATAGAGCAAGCCTCCTATCTAATGAAAGAAAACGAAAGATGGTGGTCATTACTGCATTAGAAGCGATTGACGTTAGGTTTCCGACTTCATTGGAACTGCATGGATCTGATGCTATGGTAAGACTAAGGAAAGCGCTTTTGTGTAAGTTAATTCAATGAGCTGATGATATATGGTCTTGCATAAAGTAGCAGAAAGTAGCCTACTTTTTCCTTTGCAGTAAATAAAAATGGCAGAAAACATTTTTTACCTTTATACCATTTTTTAAAAGGGTGATGCCTTCCTCGGGGAACACATTGCGTACAAAAATGAATGTGCTTTGAAACAGCAAACATTTTGCAGCTTTCCGTTAGGTGACCTTGTTCAGATAAGAATCACACTTTAAACTCTGATATTTTTGAGAATACAATGGAAAAGACAATCTGCTGAAATTGAAAACAGTGTTTTGTATTTACATGGAACTGCTGCACACCCTCCAACTACACATATTTTCTTGTAAGAAACTCAACTCCCAGAACGCCAAAAAATTAAGATACTCCAGTACTGGAAAAATAATTTTTAGAGGAAATCCTTAGCATATTTCTACTTATTTTCATTTGATATCATATTACTCAAATGGTACTTGAGTGATGTCTAAACATTGGAAAGGCTTCATAAAACTTTGTTATGAAGTGTTCATGAGGCCACAGTTAGCACACATGAATATTCTTATGGAAGCTAAGGCACATAACAATGGCACATGACCATTGAGCTTCATAGCATAGACTCGTAAGAAACTCTGAGCACTGAAAATCTGATAACTTTAAGAAAATTCAGTAATTACTCAAATTCTTGGTTTCTTACAAAAAAAATGTGATAAAGAAGATCTATAAAGTTATTACTTTTTTAAAACCATAGCTGTATGTCATTTTTGCGATCATTCAAAATTTCTCTGAAAAGGTCTGAAGTTCCACAAAATTATTTGTCTGAAAGTTTCTTGAAAGAAATGTGGTGGTCCAAAATTCTTTGTATTCAATGTATGCATGCTATGAAGCTCAATGGTCATGTGCCTTTGGTCTTAGAAGAGAAAAGTCATTATCTGTTAAAACTTCAAGGGAATGTGTTCATGTAAGTACAGCCACATATACACTCTTGTCAAAATCTGTTGACATGATGGTGATGAAGTGCCTCGAAGAGTGCACTGTGATTAGTAGAATTTAACTAATAAAATGCAAAACTAGAATTTAAATCTCACAACAAAGTTAGCTGCTGTGAGACATTGTGTTCAGCTCTGAAAGTGCAACTGCAAGTAAGTCATCAGTCTGCTTGTATTAGAGCTGGCTGCCTTTTCAATTCTTTGGTAAAGTTATCACATGAAATATCACGTGAAAATAGCAAAATTGCTGCACTCTTACAGTACATGGACACATTGCCTTTCATATGTTTATTTGTTATAGCACAAGAGTCCTGATTATTCAGCTGCTTATGTCACACTACATACAGACAGACCAAATAAAAAAGGTTATGGAATTGGATTTACCCTTGGAAGGGGAACAAGTCTAGGTATCTTTTCTCCTGACTTTTCTTATTGTTACTAGAATATATTGCACATGGTGCAATTCTTTCATAATTTATCCATTAATTTGTAAGAACTTGTGAGAGTTCTTTCATCATACCTGATAGATAGTTGGATATGCCCATACAGTGCAGGTCTTGTGCATGTTAACAATGTTTCCTGCCTAAGAATTTTTCTTCAAAAAATTTACAGTTTTGATATGGCTCAAGAATTCTGCAGAGAAAATCTTCACTGGGTCCAATTTGAAGGCAAGCTAAGTCATAGCTCCATGATAAATCCCATGAAAAAGGTGCAAAGTTAAGTTGAAGTAAATCTGACACATCAACATAATCTTTCTCCTCCATATTCCTCAGTTCCTATACCACAGTCAGTTGTAGCTTTTCTCTGTTCTGCCTTCTCTTTTCCTAACGTCATTTGATCTGATATGGTGCAATTGCAGCTTTGTTCATTTCAGTGGACACATACAGATATTTATAGCTACACTCATCTCTATTGTGACGTCAGAAAATTTCCAAATTTAGTTTGTACTGGACCCAGCCTCTGCAGAATCTGTCGCAGAGGCTCGGTCCACAGCAGGCTAAATTTGGGAATTTTCTGACGTTGCAATAGAGACGAATGTAGCTATAAATACCTGTTCTGGGTCCATGAGCACTGAACAAAGTAGGACTGACATCATATTTGAAACCATTGTAGCTGGATATTCGCTAGTGCCATATTATCAGAACATCATCGCTGGAAATAATCACTGACAAGCATAATCATTGGACCACTGACTGACTTGCCCTTGGATCAAATCCAAAAGACACAAAAGAACTTGACCTGCTTTTCCTGATTTACAATCTCATTTATCAAAACATGTCTCACTCAGAAAAGATTGTGACTGAATAATTTATTCTTAAAAAGACGCTGAACTATCTATTGATATCCAAAATTTGATTTGTTTAAGTGGGTCCTGTGACCCAGTGGTCCCACCCTTGATCCGTCATTGATTTTTATCATGTTCAAAACATTCCACCACATGATTTCATTATTTTCAGTTGTGCAAGCCATTGAATTATTGAAGCCAATGGTGGTTGGTGGTCATCTTGATGAAATAACCAAAAATTTCAGATCATTTTGGAGAAAACTTACAAATGAAGACCAGCTGAGATGGGTAAAGTATTTTTATTACTGCTCCAAGTCCAAGGGGTACATGCCTTGTGGATGGACGAGAATCTATCATGATCATGATTCCTTTGACAATTAGAAATATAGAGGCATGATTTGTAAAGTTGCAGAAGTCTTATTATAAAACAAACAAAGTTAACTGTAAATGGATCACGTTTATAGGGTGTTGGGGGTGGTAATCGGACACTTGTGAAAACTCTCGAAAGGTACGTTACAAATGAAATCCATCAAAGAGGGTATTTCTTAGTACTGAAAGCTAACATTACAGATACTAAACATCTTTATGAAAAGCCTTCTTAAATCTAAAACACTCTAAAACCAGTTACTTTCGTTGTGCTTGGCAGTGTAGAAGTTGTTGTTGTAAACTTCATACCCAGATTCAAAACTCTGAATCCGTTGCCAAATGAAGCAAGAATCTTAAACCATCAAATAAATTGGATGTCTAGCATGTGAATAACACATAGGATTGTTTCAAAGACTTAAAACAGTTTTGCTGATGGGAGGGCAGCGGATGCCATATCAAATAGTCTTAAAAGTTCATGCATGGCGGTGGTTTTCGGACACCAAGTTAATCAGTTGTTTGGGAGAATGAATAAGTTCAGATTTAAAATGTTATTTGGATATATTTCATAAATATATTTACGTAGATCACTCGAGAGTGGTTATGAGATCCCAAAAATACTTTTCTCGTGCACCTCCCAGTTTATAGATTGGTTTGCGTGCACTGAGAGCTCTCCAGGATGCTATTACGAGTACCGATAGTCGAACAACTGTTTTCGCATTCAAGAATAGGAAAATGAGAGAAGAGAAATGAGGCAGAAGAGTTTATAGATGGAATGCTTGCCAAATATGCATTGAAAAATAAATTTCTTGGCACATTCTGCATTGTGAACCTACTGTCCGAAAACCACCGCCACTGTCCAAGAACCACCGCCAAGGTTAGTCTCAAAAACGCAATTGCCAAAAAAGCAGGCAAAGTAAAAAACAAAACACTTTGGGAAAATGTACCCAAATACCTGTCCATTGACCTGGTAACTTTCGTTTTTGTGTGTGATTAGTTTTTCCAATGAAAGTAGTTAGTTTTCCTTAAGCGTCCGATTAAGGAACCCTAGAGGTCCAAATTTACTCCGAAATCTCTCTAAAAAGATGTCCAAAATTCCACGACAGAACCTTCATTGTTTTTTAGCTTTGTTAGCTTTGTTTGTTTTCCCTCTTTAATCTTGATCATATGAAATATTACTGTACGTTCTTCTTTGTCTTGTGTTTTCTCTTAACACCAACATTTTTTACAGCTAGGACCAGAGAAAGGTGTTATTCATATTGCAGTAGCTGCTGTGGTTAATGCAATTTGGGATCTCTGGGCAAGAATAGAAGGCAAGGTTAGTTTAAGTTTTGATTTATTTTTTAATTCGAATAGATAGGAGTAGTAAACGATAATCTTGCTTGTCAGCCTTGATGTCCAAGTTGGGTTAAATTTTATAGCTCCCAACTCTTCTAACTCCCTTCTAAAGCCTAGTTTCCACATGATCGTAACGGTTGGAGGCAGAGAAACAGTAAAGACAATCACATGGAAACATTTCCTCAATTGTGTTGCTAATCAGTCGGGGACAGGTCAGTGAAGTTTCAAAAGAGCTTAGATGACTTTGAGTTTTCCAACAGACGTCAACCATAGTTGCCATCCAGTCATAGACTGCGATGTGGTCAAATTTTCTTTTATGGAGGCATGTCGATCTTTGGCTACAAAGTCAGACCAGAGTAATCCAGAAACAAAACAGATCTGTTGGCAATCCACTTCTTTGACCAGCTGCTTCCGATCCATAGCCGTTGTGGCCCAGTGGTATAATCTTCTGATATAGCAGCCAGAACAATCAGGCGGACAGGGCTCGATCCCAGGTAGAGCAACAAGGGCAAATTTTGTAATACAATAGCATGAGTTGCTTTTGTTGACACCTCAATTCAAAGCGATTAGCGATCACAGACAAAGGAAATTATATCAACAGTAATTCAAAACAAACAAAGCCGCAAAATTTTCTCTGAAAACCAGGTAGATAGCGCGCTCGTTGTGCATTCCAGAAATTATTTTTAAGAACAAACATGAGCATAGATCGAAAGAAGAAGGATATATCTACACATCTGCCGCGGGCATTTTATTTCTTTGGTCCAGAAGCTGAGCATTAAGTGTTTTGATAACACCCAAAAAATAAGAGAATTGAATCGCCTCCTGAACGGCTTTTGAACCAAACAAATAAAATGCCCGCGGCAGATGTGTAGATGCATCCTTCTTCTTTCGATCTACGCTCATGTTTGCCCTTAAAAGCAGTTTCTGGAATGCACAACGAGCGAGCTAGCTACCTGGGTTTCAAAGAAACTTTTGCAGCTTTATTTGTTTTGAATTGCTGGTTGAGAGAATTTCCTTTGTCTGCAATCTCTAATCTCTTTGAATTGAGGAGTCAACAAAAGCAACTCATGCTATTGTATTACAAAATCTGCCCTTGTTAGGTAGAGCCCCACCACTTGAGTGTCATGACAAGGAGTCATGGACTTGGTTAGACCTACTCTACTTTTGCGCTCCCAGCGCTTGGCGCTAAAAACCGCAAGTTCACCTTCACCTTCATAACCGATTGATTGGAGATGCATCACAGATATAGAAATAGAAAACAATTCTCAATAATGAAAACAATACCCGGGGGGGGGGTACTTGACTTAAATTTGTACGGGGGTGTGCCCACGAAAAACATTTTTTTTACCCTGCTCCAGAATTTTTCGCTCAAAATGATAACCTGTTCTAGAAAAAATTGATGAAAAGTATACTCAAAAACATGAAATTTGACCGAAAAACAACCCGATCTAGCAGAATATTCCCCGTTGACATGTTTTGACAACCTGCTCTAGAAAAATTGCCTCATTTGGATACCCTGTGCTAGAAAAAATTGGTGAAAACGATACCCTTAAGAACGGCACATCCCCGTCAGACAAATATACTAAGTACCCCCCCCCCCCCGGGAAACAATATCATTCAATAACTCAAAAAAAGATGACAAAAAGAAAGAAAACAAAAAAGATAAAATGCTGCAATTGTATGGAAACCAGTATTGATGCCTAATGTCGCTTTCGCTGCAAATACATAGCAAGTCATGAAAAAGCATTGGAAAAATTTTGATATAACTCCCTACCTTCTCAGTAAGTAAAATCTTTCTTTTCATTTTTTCAGCCACTTTGGAAGTTGTTAGCTGACATGGCAAGTGTTTTCTTCTTACAACGTTTTCTTTTTACATAGTTGGTACAGTGCAAGTGTATTTTTATACATGCTAGTGCATTCTTTCTAAGAATTGAATAGTTTTTCAGTAGATTTTTTTTGATAAAGTTTACATCATGAAAGATTTTGCAGTTTTCAAGTAAAGTACCATCTATTGAACTATTGTATAAGAACCTTTAGAAATTCCAGCCTCTTGTGGGTTCTTGTTCAAAAAGTTGTAATCATGGAATTTCAGTCTCAAGGTTCTTATAAAACTAGGTTCTTTTGTGCGGGTTTCTACTGTATTCCCTTTCCCAGGTGTAAACCTAAATCGTTATTTGCCAACTCAGCTGCCGTTTCTTTCGCAGGATCCAGAAAAGCTCGTTTCTACGATCGATTTCACGTATATGTAAGTTATTTTGTCATCATCGTACCGTTTGGTTTCTAAGCTAAACTAAGTTGGTTGTATGATTCGTAAAATGCCAACCTGTGTTTGACGGGAAGATATCGCATTCTTCACGAATTTATGAAAGCTAAAACTGACTTTCTAGCATTTTGAACAGAGACCTTCAAATTTCCTGAGCTATTTAGGCAATAGGCGTCCCTGGGGGGTCTGCTTAATATATTATGCACCGGGGGATGTGCCTGCCAATAGGGTCCTTCTTGCGGTTGAAACTTCCGGAAAAGGATTATACCTTCTGTGTCTTTGTTCCGGCAAAAGTATGTCCATCAAAGCTGCTTTTTCCGGACAGGTCAAATTTGACGTGGAAAATTAAAATAATTTACAAAGCGATTGGTATTATGTTCCCAAAGGTTTATTCCAGGACAGGAGCATAACATTTGTTCTGGCAGGAAAATCCCCGTTATTTTTCTCCAGGGTAGACTCGGGGTAGACACCCCGGGCAGGCATCAAAAGACATTTTGCTGTTATTGCTGATTGGCGTTTTTTTATATCTTTATTATTTTCTGAATTTTAGCGTTTTTCGTATTTCAACCAGTTTTGAGATTATCAAATAGACATTTTAGCTATTCTGAAAAAAATCAGAATCGAACGATATTCTGCTACATTTTGTAGAATTTTCGAATGTGCACAATAGTGATAGAAGCTAAAACGCTACTCGATCTAACCTCGCGTACAAAATGTATGAAAATACCGCTCGATCCAGGCTCTTTTGTAGAATAGCTGAAATGTCTTTTGCTAAATTTCAAACCAGGATAAGCTACAGAGTTCTGCTTTCCGCCATATTGTAGACTTGAAAATTGTACCGTTTTTTTCTTTTACTGATTTAGGATTTACAATGATTTTAATTGTGTCAAAACCTACCGTGCTTTTTTCGATAAAGTGAAATACGCTGTAATTCTGAAAAATTTTTTAAGATATCAAAATTCGCCAATGAAAAATAATAACGAAAGACCCGAAGTTCCTTGTAACTCAAAAAGGAAGATGCGATGACTTTCAGATTTAAATCCTGCCTTTTAGGGGATACATTTGATAAATTCCTTCCTGAATATGAAAACGATGGGCCATGCTGACAACCTAAATCTTCATATCTAAGTTGGAATGCAAGGCACAAATATATAAATCGAGCAAAAGGAATTTGATGAGTGCCTAGTAAGGTAACAGCTCACATATTTCAAAACCATTTTTGAATCACCCTCACCTGATGTAATTGATGCAAGCATATTTTTCTTTTCAGAACCGATGCAATTACAGAGTCTGAAGCATTAGGTAAGGCTAATGGTAGACTTATTACTTTGAGTTCTAGTAATCGCTACCACCCTCCCACCAATTGTAATACGTCTTGGCTAGTGGTTCATAAAAGGGCCCCACACATTTCATTTCATTTATTTATAGGAGGGTAACCCTTCAGCAAAGGCTGATTTACAAGGGGCTCTCCGTCAAAAATCTTACAATTTATGGAATATAGCTACAATTAAAATAATTACAATATATGATTTCAAAATAAAAATCTAAAATTCAAAATTGCTCGAATTTACAGAAGAAAAATGCAAAAAAGAAACATTTCCTAAATAGTTGTTTTAAAACTATTCAGTTTTACGGCTTGCTTTGATTCCGCTTTTAAGCATACTTTAAACGATATTAATTGGACACAATCATTTGAAATTCGCCTATGAAATTGTAAGTAGAAGTTTACAGTAACTAGGGAAGTGGAAAGCAAGTCTGTGTTGAATGATACTTTGATCTGGACATGTTTTACTATTATTACACCAAGTGGGATCGTTGTTTTGTGGGGTGAGTGGCTGAGCGGCTCATACAATTTTCGTCAGGTAACTGAAGTTAAGCTTGGTCGCGTGAGGTGAAAATCCGGACGGGTGACCTGTCAGATGCCCGGGCGGGGGGGGGGGGGACATGACTTGCGTTCATACCCACTTTTATGATGAATTTTTTTGAACTATTTTTTTGCAAATTTTAGTGAAACCCACCCATGTTTATGACAAATCTGCCGAAAAAGGACCCTCGTTTAGAGAATTTTGGGCCCATATGGGTGGCACATACCAGTACCCTGAACATGTTATGTACCCCCCGCAGGTCAGATGCCTGACCAAGCAACTCACTTCGCCGTCCTTCGGAAGGGACGTTAGACCAGGGGTCCCATGCCTGGATGCAGCATGCATAGTAGGTCGAAATTAGGTAGAAAAATTTAGAAATCTATTCAGCCTACTCCTACTCAAAAGAAAGTAATGAATATATTGCTATTTTCTCTGAACAAAACGCTCTGATCGTAGACCTTTTTATCGTCTTTGTATTATATTAAATCAAGTTGTAGTTTATGTTCGTATTTTTATGATTTCTGCACTTCTTGATTAAAAAATGCAGCTACTATTTTCTGTTTGCAGAAATTTTAAAGTCAAAAGCACAAGGAAAAGCCGAGAGAGGTATGGTGCCAAAAATTTTTTCGCAAATTTTTCTACGATTTTAATCAATTACTTCAATACTGAAGGCTCTGTTAATGTAAAGAAAAAATAAATAAAATGAAAGAAAATAAGATGAAAATAAAGGAAAATGAATTTGCTAGAAAGAAAGAAATTGATAAATAAATTGGTAACAGAGCAGCAATACGGAGGCCGAAGATAGTATCTTTGCAATGGTGATATTTTACTCTATGGATTTTTGCATTGGTGATAGTTTACCCTATGGATCTTAAACAACACAGCGGCACACAGTAAGACTGTACTGCAACCGTACCTATTTATCTGTTAATGGTTTCTTTACGATTTTTTAGACTTGTTTAGATCAATGATTGTGGTAACATATTCGACATTTTAATTGTGGGGGAAAGTACACAAATTTATGATAATCTGGTCCAGTTCCTTGGACTTGATATGCTTGGTCATGGCTATGTCTTGACTTCTTGCAAGATGGTTCAAGACATAGACAAGACATTTTGGCAGGCATTGTAGCTATTTCTATTCCTTTTAGAGTTGTGCGTTCCGAAGTTGCAAGCGTATAATGCTTTCATTTCACAGCAGTTAGAAGCCTTCAGAGTCTTACAGTTACAAATGAAAATATTTTTTGTCACAGATTACTTGTTTTTTAGAGGCATTCCTTCGACAAAATGGCTACCCAGCGTACACAACAAGTGTTGGGTGGATGGGTTACAGCGATGAGAAGATTGTCAATTTATGTCGAACGGAATTGAAAGAAGGATGGACTCGGTAATTGCTCAATCAACTTCATTTTAGCTATCTACGTGACATAACAGTTCTTTTCACTTTACAAGGATACTCTGTTTGTTTGTTTGTTTGTTTGTTTGTTTGTTAGCTTGTTTTTTTTTTAACTTCTACATTTCTTCCTATAGCATCCGAAGTTAGTTTTAGGACGCTGAGATGCTAAGCTTATCAAAGCAGCGTCCTGGTCCTTCCTCTCGATGTGACCACACCTCGTGATTCCTTAGCCTGGAATTACAGAGAATTGGCGACTCTCCTCACACTTTGTTGCAGGTTTGGCAGGGCGGGGACTCGAACCACCAGCCTTCAGATTGGTAGTCAACCTTGCTACCACTGAGCCATCCCCACAAACTGACCCTTGTTTTAAACTGACTCTTCCAAAGTAACCGGTTGACACGACAGAAAGTGAGACGTTTTGGAACATAGGAATTCTTCCATTCTATACAGTACAGGTCTTGTGCTTTTTATCTTCAAACTGTAATCAGAATTCTTTAGCTGTATGAAAGAATGAACAGTTTTTTCACAAGAATTCTTAAGAAACCAATCACGATTCTCAAGAATTATTTAGAAAGCTTTGAGCGGCACTTACTTAACTTCGTTAACAGCTAGTCGCTAAACTATATCTGAGGTTTCTCGCTTCTTTTCCAGGTTTAAGATAAAGGTCGGAGCAGACTTGGACGATGATGTTAGAAGGTGCAAACTCGTGAGGCTAGAAATTGGATGGGATAATTTGATGGTAAGTCATATGTTCACTTGTGTAATTGCCTTGAAGGCTAAGGAAGGGAAGTGACTGAATTTTCTTGACTATGATATTGATAATAAGCAAATTAAGAATTGTTGACACGAGACTCTTTAGCAAGAATTAGACAAACCAGTATATGTAATCAAAATCAGCTCTCGTTGTTGTAATTTTACTCAAAACAGACTCATTTGTTTGGGCAATACCCACAAAATCCCTAATCAGCCATTTTGATAAACTAAAAGAAGAAAAAGCGCTATATACATAACTATGCACAAATGAAAACCTTTATGTCACCAAATGAAGAAAAAACTATGCACAACAGATCTGCTGATCTTCTTAAGTATTGTGCGTCGGGAAGGATGTTAATTTTGCCATGAGATTTCGTTACACTTATTTGAAGACCAGAGTAGAAAAACTACTTCTGGAGAGTTATCGGCTCTACCTTGGGGTGTCGAATTCTAGGTAACTGATTCCTTGTTGGATAGTTTAGTTAGATATTTGAGATCTAGTGATAAGTTCCCTCTCAAGTTGTCCGGGCAGTGAATGACCAAAGATCATTAGAGCCCTATCAAATCTTATTAAGTTTGAGACTAAAAACCAATGACAACTCCATCCATCTTCATATGAAATGAAAGTTTCTTTCAAGTCAGCGAGTCCAAGGAACCTCTATTAGCGTTAGTGATCTATTATGTAGGTCCTGAAGATGATCAAGCTTTGTGTTCAAAAAACTACCCCAAAGTTTTTCATTTTTTTTTTTGGATGACTCTCAGGGAGATTTTGACTGACGGAGTATGTTTATGCATGTTATTTGTTTTTAGTGGCGGCTATGCAGTATCTTGTTCATAACATTTTAATTGTTTGTATAGATGATGGATGCAAATCAACGTTGGGATGTAAACATTGCTATCGATCGAATGTCAGCATTAAAGCAATTTAAACCACTGTGGATTGAGGAACCGACAAGTCCTGATGACATACTTGGTCATGCTGCCATTGCGAAGACGCTAAAGGACTCTGGAGTTGGTGTTGCGACGGGGGAGCATTGTCAAAATAGAGTTATATTCAAGCAATTGATGCAAGCAAATGCGATAAGTTATTGTCAGATTGACAGCTGCAGGGTCGGAGGTGTCAATGAAAATCTGGCTATCATTCTTATGGCAGCAAAATTTGGAAGTGAGTTCTTTTCATTGGTAATGGCGCTCTTTGTTGTTGTCATTTTGTTGTTGTTGTCGTTGCGGTTTTCTTCAAAATTAATGCAATGCTAATAGTATTGCCATCAGCGCAGTTTCTACGCCCCAATAGACGAAAGACAATAAAAAGCTAATCCACTGGGATATGCTGTATCCTACTTTTATGTGGCTAAGTGTAACCAGGACAGATTTTGTAACACAATGGCATGAGATGTCTTTGTTGACACCCGAATTCAAAGCGATTAGCCAATGCAGGCAAAGGAAATTCCCTCAACCAGTAATTCTAAACAAACAAAGCCGCAAAAGTTCTCTGAAACCCAGATAGCTATCGCTCTCGTTGTGCATTCCAGAACTTGTTTTTTAAGAGCAAACACCAGCATATGTCGAAAGAAGAAGGATACATCTACACATTTACCACTGGCATTTTATTTCTTTGGTTCAGAAGCTGAGCAGTAAGTATTTTAATTACACCCAAAAAATAGGAGAATTGAATCGCCTCCCAACCTGCTTTTGAACCAAATGAATAAAAAGCCCGAGGTAGATGTGTAGATATATCCTCCTTCTATTGATGTATGCTCATATTTGCTCTTGAAAACAATTTCTGGAATGCACAACAAGTGAGCTAGCTACCCGGCTTTCAGAGAAACTTTCGCGACTTTGCTTGTTTTGAATTACTGTTTGAGGGAATTTCCTTTGTCTGCGATCGCTAATAGCTTTGAATTGAGGTGTCAATCAAAAGCTGCTCATGCTATTGTCTTACTAAATCTGTCCTTGTTGCTAAATGTAAATATGCTGAGGCGCACGAGAAGAGGGATCCAGTCATCTAATTGGCGTACTAAATTATTTTCATTTATGCTTTAATAGTTGCTGCTTGAAACATCTCTTTGAAATTGTTGCATTCGCAAATTTCGTTATTTGTCTTACAATTTTTGTATCTTTTTTGCAGTTCCTGTATGCCCTCATGCTGGTGGAGTTGGTCTTTGCGAGATGGTACAGCATTTATCAATGTTCGATTACATTTGTGTATCTGGATCTTTAGAGAATAGGTATGTAGTATACCAGACTGATTAGGTACGTCCTTTGTATCCCTGCAGTAAACCCTTGCTCAACGGGGACTCATAATGAAACAGTGGAAAAGCTGACCTTATTTTGTGTATTCACCAATC
This sequence comes from Aurelia coerulea, assembly GCA_039566865.1. NCBI lineage: Eukaryota > Metazoa > Cnidaria > Scyphozoa > Semaeostomeae > Ulmaridae > Aurelia > Aurelia coerulea. Next base: position 12,871,414 of record CM076963.1, read on the forward strand.
GAATCATGATCGAATTATTGGTCTAGGCTCTGTTCAACCATCAATTCTCTAAAATGATATGCAACAAAATCACGCTAAGCAGACAGTTAATCAATAAAACGTATTACAAAATACGAAGAAGAAAATTCACTTTACTTTAAGGGAAGAAAATTTCGCGGGAAGAAATTTTTTGGCCGTTTTTGGCCGACTGAACTTCATTCCACGAAATTTCCCACAATGTGAAATTCGTGAAAGCTTATTCCCGCGAAATTTCCTAAAATATAGAATCTGATGTTAGCATAAGTGTAGAAGATTCGGAAGCGTTATTGAAGAGTCGTGGAACATTTGAGAGATAGCAAAATTTGATAAGAAACCTAATGTTTTTCTTATACATATGAAATATTACAATAAATCTTACATTCTACTATACCTTCCTAATTACTGTACAACACTACAGATAAACCTAATTTGCAAAAGTACGTTCCCGCGAAGTTTCCCATTTTAACCGATTCGCAAAAGTGTATTCCAAAATTTCGTGTTTTTCCAACTCGCGAAAGTTTCTTCCCGCGAAATGTTCTTTCCTCAATATATGTTGAGTGCAAAACAAACTTGAATCACAAGCATGTGACACTATTTTACACCTATTGCTGTTATGATTTGATCCAATCAGAGACATTCTTGCTTCTTTTTCTTGAAAGGATGATCGAATATGTGTCTCATCTGCACGAACATTTTGAAGATCCTGTAATCGTTAAAAATGGAGCATACCATCTTCCACAGGTAAGTCAACACATTTTTTTTATATTCCAATGAAATGCTACAATGCGGGGATGGCTCCGTGGTAGCACGCTTGACTACCAATCTGAAGGTTGGTTGTTCGAGTCCCCGCCCTGCCAAACCTGCAACAAAGTGTGAGGACAGTCGCCAACTCTCTGTAATTCCAGGCTAAAGGAATCATGATCTGTGGTCACATCAAGAGGAAGGACCAGGACGCTGCTTCAATAAGCTTAGCTTCTCAGCGTCCTTAAACTACCTTCGGATGCTAGATGGAAAGATAGAAAAATAAATGCTACAATGCATATTACGAGTTGCACTACTCACAAGATTACTCTACGACGATACCCCATGGAGCAAAAGGCTGTGTCTATCTCGAGGCCATTGCATAGAGATATATAAAAAAACGGCTCTATTGTAGAATCGCAATTTCTGACAAATTCACGTTCTTTGTAGAGCTCTTTGTCTGGCTCTGTATTGCGCCTGTTTTTCTTTGTGATGAAAGCAAAAACAGCTGGTCTTGGGTCATACAGGGCAGTTCCTTTGCCATTCAATGAGATGTGCATAATGGTATTGATGGTAGATTCTTTTAATCTGGACCTCTGTGATGTTTTGATATTGTTATAGTGAAATATCAATCAATAACAATGTTTTTTTTACAAGTGAAAATGAAAAAGGGCCCCATTTTGTCTTATGCCACATTGGCTAAAGTACTAATTTTCCTTCACAACTGGGACAAGCAAAGGGCCCACTGGGGCAAATGTCCCACTAGTCAGTAAGTTAAAAATACCCTGAAGGTTGCTTTCAATATGTTTTGCCTTTTTTGGGTCATCCGATTCGGGTCATTTTGATTTGCGATCTATTGGACTACGAGAATGTCTTTATAATATCCAGCTCAGTTAATTGAATGAAATAAACTTATATGTAGAATTTAACTTGTTACAGATTAGCAGAATAACATAAACTTTTCGACCTCCCACAAAAGATAATATTTCCTTTGCTCGTTATTGAAAATTTTGATTAAAATTGAATTTGAAAAATTTTGAAATTAATGAATAAAGGCTAATCCATGTATGATGACCCCTCGTACGTTAATTTAGATAGTATTAACATTAGCGTACACAGGGTCACACAGTCATTAACAACAAATGACGGAGATATAAGGCGATTTAAGTTAGGGGCCTGGGCAATCTAAATATAGCCTATTGTATTCCATTGTATTTAATGATTTCGAGAGTTTAGCAAATCAATTGGACAAATGAAAGCACTCAGCCATCTTTTGTTCTATTTTTAAATTAGACGCCCTATATCCGTCATTTGTCTTTACAGTAAGAACCCGCAAAATAGAAACCACTTTAGATGAAACCTCAGGCTGATTTTTTGAGGAATGGTGCCCTCGTATAAGAAACTTCTCAGCCTGATTTAGGAAGGTTTCTCATAGGAGGATTCCAAGTAAACTCGTATCTATCAATCTTTGTTAAAATCAGGTGCCAAACATTTTAAAAGATTTCATCACAAGCATCTCAATCGACGTATATACCTAGCATGTATGCTAAAGTTGAGTAAATTTCGAGCGGATGCTAGGTAAGGAAAAAATACTTTTTGATAGTGTTTACTCTGGGTTTTCTTTAAAGCTTTAAGGTAAAATAACTGAAGGTTTCTTAACCATGTGATAAGAAACCTTTCAGCCTGTTTCAAGATTAATGACCTTTTTAATAGGAAACTAAACTGCTGTTTTGAAAAACTGGTTTCTATTTTGCGGGTTCTTACTGTAAGTGCTGGTTGGCCTTTACTTGTCAATGTCAATTTGCTCGAATTCAGTTTCAAGTACTGAAACTCAATACAGGGTTCCACTGATCGCAACAACATTGAACTGAACAACATTGATATTGAACTGAATTATTACAGCAACAACAATATATTTAACTGAATTACTATTGCTCTCACTAATGTTTGAGCGAACAAAGTTTTGTGCTTCTCCACAGTTGCGTATTTTGTGTTGCGTATTTTGTGTTGCGTATTTCGGAATTTCGGAATGGAGTCAGAACGTTAGGACAAGTAGTGGAATGTGTCTAAAACAGTACCCGTTGAATTGGAAACAATTTAGGGCGTTTGCTAATTGTTATTGATGTAATTTTCTTTGAAAATTCTTTTCGTTAGAATTAGCACTAGAATTAGAATTCGCGGACATTTTCACGTGACATCTACTTTGAAACAAACTTTAGTTTCACATTCATGCATGTGTGAACTTCTAAACCATGACAAACATGCTGTTTCGCTACCAAAGTTGGTACCAGAGCCAACAAAAATAAAAAGTGATACCCAGGGTACCAAAGTGCGACCAAGGCATGCATTGTGTTACAGCACAAAAGGAAAACTATTGTTGATTATTTGGTATCCCTAAGGGACTATTCATTTGATTTTTTTTTTGTTCAATATAAAAATTTACAACAAAATTACCTAAAACACTACCTACAATCTACTATACCACACTACAAGGACGGGGACCAGGAGGAGCAAAATGTCATGTCTACCCCCTGGAATTAATATAAACTAAAATACAACTAATACAAACTACTATACATTACACTACAACTAATACAGATAGAAATGCTAATTATGAAAACATTTACAAATAAATATTTGAGCCGGTTTCACAATAGATGTCAGTTCATTTAATTGTCATTGGCAGGAAGAAGAAAGTTCGTAAAAAAGCGATATATTTTCACTAAAATACCTACAGCACAAAATCGCAAATACTTATCGAAAGAAATAACCGATTTGAGCAAACTAAATTTCTGTAGATAATTTACCCAACTTTAATAGACCCGATCTGACATGTTTTCACTAAAATCTGGCAAGGAATTGAAAATTCAACGATTTCTCTTTGGCAGCGTTGCGATTCAGTCCGACTAATGTTATGTGGCAAATTTGCTCCAGGCTTTTAGGCTTATTCTTCAAAGAATTTCTAAGATTAAGCGTTTTTTATGAAATCTCTTGTAACCAAAGGACGATCCGACCGATTTTGACAGCATAGGTTCCAAATTTTTAATTCAGCGTAAAAAGGTGGGTGTGAAATTCAATGACCTATTTCTTCTCATTGAATGGCTTGAAAGAAGCTTTAGATACTTCTCTATAATTCTACCGTTGGACTTTCCAGAAATTTTGAATATTTTTCGAAATTACAGCGTATCTTACATTTCAATTCCTTTGAGGATGTGACGTCATCAAATTTCTAAATCATTAACCAGAAGATTGACAGACTTTTGCTTGATGCCATATTTTAGGCATCCAGAAACTATGGTTCTCTTCGAAATTACTTCATGTTGCGTCAAACAGTTTAGAAATTACGAGGGTTTTAAGTCTTTTTTTGAAAATTGTTCTTGAATTCTTGAAAAAGAAGAAAAACACTCTGGCTCTGAAAATATTAAAGACTTAAGAAAAGTCCAACGGTAGAATTATAGAGAAATAGCTAAAATTTCTTTGAAGTCATTCAGTTCAAAGAAATAGGTCACTCAATTCTACATCAGCCTTTTTAAAGATTTGGAACCTATGCTGATTTTGACAAACTAAATTTTTTGATCTAAGATGATATATTAGCTACACAGGTATGGTTTGAGAGCTGCATGCTTTGAAACGTCTCTACATTTTTTTTAACTCACTCAGTAGACTAGTATAGTCTTTAATTCTCTATTGGATATTTTTATAACTAAATATTGGCTCCGGGATGATTGTTCCGGAGGCAAAAACATCTCAAACAGCTTTCCTAACGAAGATTGTCTCGTTTTAGATGCCTGGATATGGATGTCAAATGAAACCGAAATCAATATGGGACCATACATATCCAACTGGAAGAGTTTGGAAGAAATTGCTCACCAAAGATGAAAGCAAGTGAAGTCTTCTCCCTGCTGATGCCAGCTGCTGATGCCTTCTGATGCTGATGCCTGATGCGTGCTGATGCTGATACCAGGTGACCCATATTATACCGCAACATTTGTATGTCCACGACAGGACTTTCTGATTATGTGATTTGGAGCCCCCATCCTTGAAAATCTACCAGGCGAGTCAATAAAAGCAATCTCCGTTTAAAAGGCCACTTTTTCCTGGATATGAAAACAATAAAATTTCCAAAAATATTATTTAATGGTGGACATGTTCGAATCCTTTTTAAAATTCACCTGACTGAAATTGGCCACTCCGTTTTGAAATTATGAGTGAATTTCTTGAGGAATCCCCCCTTCAAGAAACCTTCATATCACGATCAAATTTTCCGAACATTTCAAGCCTTACAGCAATGACATGAATACGTTTCGGGATGTGTTGTCCTTTTGTGAGGGTGGAGCTGCCCAGAATAGTTTTGTGATGCTTGATATTTATAAGATACTCAAACCCTTTGATCACTGCAAAAATTAAGAAATTTCAGTGCTGGGACAAACTTATTTAGGAAATTATCATCTAATTCAAGGAACTCCCCAGAATATTATTACTTTAATTTTCTTTCGTTCCTTGTATTTTTACTCGTACAGCATTTGAGTAATGTCTAAAACATCGAGAATTTTATGCAACTTCTAAACTGCGGAAAACTAGAGAAACTTCGTTTACACGTGCCATGCTTCATGTCATGATTCGTGCTGATGCGGCCATATAATTTCGCAGGTGGAAATCTGCCTTCGCCTTCCTCTCAAAAACTGTTTATCCTGCAAGAAGTCGAGGGAGCGAAAACACAAAGAAATACCGTGAAAGTTCTATTAAGCCCGAGAGGGGCTCATTTCATTTCAGACGCCCCAGAGGGGGCCTTAAAAGAGGGGAGGCTTGTTAGAGAGGGGGACTTATTCACATAATCAAATGCCAAGGATACATATGATATCTTTTCAGTCCTTTTACCTCATATTTTGTGGATTCAATATACAATTTTCTTAGGCAAATACCTAAATTCGACACAGTTTTATACTAAACTATATCAAAATTAACAGGTAAACTTGTTTAGTTAATAATTGGAAAATCTTTGGTAACTTCTGGAATTTGATATAAGTGTGGGGGGGCTCAATAGAGAGGGGGGCTTAATAGAGCTTTTACGGTATTCAAATATGTATCACATATTTTTACAATATTCCATTTTCAAGATCTTGCAGTCCCCTCTTGCATTATACGGCTTCATTTTATCAGGTTTACAAACTGTAGAATGTAACAAATTGCACAATACCTAAATTTTAATTTAAAGAAAATTATTATAGTCTAGACTTTATTCAAGTTTAAAGAAAAATTAATTTTTAGCAACTGATGTAAAAATTAATCGTAGAATTGATCTATTTGCTTATCGTATATGTTTTGTTTAGCTAGAAGTAACTTCAAGCGCAATTTTAAATCTATGGATTCTTATCGTAGTAAGCAAAGCAGACCAGAAGTATTAAATTATATGGAAATTTTAGTGAATCTTTTGATATTATTTTCATCACTTATGGTCTTCCTTGAATAGCTTTCTTATTCGTGATAGGGTGTATCAAACAGGCCACCGGTCCAAACATTTAGATTTCTCTCTGAGAAAAGGTTTGTCTGGGAGCCCTAGTCGTATGCTTTCATTTCATTTGTAATTTTCCCAAAATACCAGGTGAGTCAATATAAGAATCCCAGTTTGAAAGGCCACGGCTCCCTGGATATCAAGACAATGATGTCGGCACATATATCATTTAATGGTACATATGTTCAAATCTACTTTAAACTTTACGTGATTGAAATCGGCCGCTCCGTTCTGAAATTATAATGAATTTTCTCGAGAAAGCCTCTTCAAGCAACCTTCAAAACGTGCCCAAAATCGCGACCAAATTTTCCTCATATTTCTTTTCTGCCTTTCATGGGCTTTACAGCAATGACTTCTGCACGCTTTAGCACGTGCTATCCGCTTGGGAGGATGAACAAGTCTCCCCCTGGTATCAATAACCTATTCAAGGGGATTCCATTCTCCCACGAGGAAAAAGAATACATAAATACATGTGAGTGTCATCATTTTTAGGCAGAAAACCTGAGGAAATTTTGCTCATCGTTTTCACTTGTTTTGCAGTTTTTTGGAAGGGGCTTTCTCCAGAAAAATCTCCGATATCTACTGGAAGGAATGGCCGATCAAAGCAGAGCAAATTACTGAACCTAATTGAACATATCGGGAATAAAACAAGAGAGTTTTCAATATTATTGCTTTGATTTTCAGGGAACAGTGACCTTCCAAACGGGGCTTCTTTTTTTGACTCATCCGGTAGGTCATGTCACTAGGGAATTTGCCAACAGCAGTTATTCAATACCTTAATTTTTTTGCACCCAAAACAGATCGCTGTACAAGGCCAAGCTTAGCCTTATATCTTTTACAGGTTGTACTCTTTGGTGCAGCATGGGATTTGAAAATCAGATTCAGTAACAAAAACACTATTATTAAATGCTACTATCTAATTTTCAATCTAAAATCTAACAACAACTTAACAAAATTTATAACCTTTTCACTAACCATTCATACTAATTCACCATTTATTTATTTTTTGAATGAAATAGAATTTCATTACAGCATTAAATTTACCTTCATAGCTACTGTCTTTCGTTATACCATTAATACTAAACAAACGTATATCAGATGACATCAAGACAGTGCTTTTACTTGCTAATGCAGCTAACAAGGGCAGATTTTGTAAGACAATAGCAACAGTTGTGTTTGATTGACACCACAATTCAAAACGATTAGCGACTGCAGACAAAGGAAATTCTCTCAACCAGTAATTCAAAACAAACAAAGCAGCAAAAGTTTCCCCGAAACTAGTAGGGCAAAGTGCAAGTGAAAGGTGGTTTTCAAGAGAAGTTACGTGCCTATAACGAAAGAAGAAGGGTAAATCTAAAGTTCTGTCTGGCGGATTTTGTTTATTTGATTCAGAAGCCGAGCAGAAGGCATTGTAATTCTCGCACATTTAGAGTTTTCTTTTAAAAACCATCTTTCGCTTGCACAAGGCGAGAGTTTGCCCAACTAGTTTTTGGGGAAACTGTTGCGGCTTTGTTTGTTTTGAATTACTGGTTGAGAGAATTTCCTTTGTCTGCAGTCGCTAATCGCTTTGCATTGAGGTGTCAATCAAATGTAACTGTCGCAATTGTATTACAAAATCTGCCCTTGCTAATGCAGCTACTAAGCATCCTGTATAGTATAAGGCATACTCTGCTCTTGCAAACTTCCACTCGTAGCCCTGAATAGTAGGTATTTGATTTTTGCTACTAAAGATGATCAATGATAGTAGTGGAATGACAACACAATATAGTTTGTTGATGAATATTTCAAATTGTTTTTAGTGTACCAGTACAAGGTGGACCCAAAAAATCTACTTTTCACAGATGACAATAAGGCATGCTCTAAACCGAGTGATTTTATTTCTATCCAAAAAATCCCATTTAATACAGTATGTATATATAGACCTCAGTATTAAAGAACTGGAATAAAAACTGGATTAGTTATGATCCGTTGCATGAGCAGTCACCTGAGAATCTTGGTGTTTGCTATAACAATTCAAAACCTTTGCTTTTTCTGTGATTTCAATAAAAGTCTTGTGTTGTTAAAAGTAGTTGTGGTTTTCTCTTTGTCTTTTAAAGTTCAATCTTTACCAAATTTTATGCTTTTAAATGTTTTTTAATCGATTGAGGCTGTTTCTGAACTTATGATTTTTTATATTAATTTCCTCGTAATTTGGGAAGCAACTTGCCAAAGAATGGACAAAAATTCCAGTACTTATTTCATTGTCTTCAAATATTACATCAATGGTGGTCTTTAAAATTGGCCTAGCGTATGATTTTTCCCCAGACATCACAACTGTAGCATTTCAATGCCGATAATGCCTCCAGATGGGAAACTTGATTGGTCCAGTGCACAGATCCTTTTGATGCATGAAGGCATTCTCCCATTGTTCCCACGTTCCAAATTTGTCATAATCAAAATCTCTTTCATCAATTAGGTTTTTAAGATGAGCACCATCTGCTTCTAAATACTGTGGAATAAGGTCTCTTGGTATATTTCCTCTTGGGTAGTCTCCATGCCTGTTGTTGATCACAGAAATCTTGTAATTAGCCATGCCATATTTGTACAGTAGCGCTCTCGCTCTGAAGACATTTATAACTCCTGTACGAGAAAGGAAATAGAGTTTACAAGAGACTTGGACTGTTTTTATGCCACTTAGTAAATTGTTCTGCACAGTATATATATAAATGCATTTTTGTACTATACAAGAAACTACTTGTAAGAAACTGTAGGCTCAACTTCTCAAAACCATGCTACCTGGAAGCTGATAAACATTTGTAATTTGTAATTTTCTGAAAAAGCTTTCACACTGAACAGTATTTATGATTAAAAGACTATTCTACAAAAAGGTCTGAATCGAGAGATATTTTGATAAATTTTTGTATGAAAAGTTTGATCGAGTGGCGTTGGAGCTTTTATCTCTTTAGTGCACATTCGAAAATTCTACTGGGTGAGTCAGTAAAAAGGCCCGGCATTTGAAAAATGCTACTCCCTTTATATCAAAGCAATGATATTGAAAGTTGTCTTGTTTTATTCCCGATATGTCAAATTAGGCTCAGTAATTTAACCGGCTTTACTCGACCATTCCTTCCCATCGATATGGGATATCTTCTGTAGAAAGCCCCTTTCGAAAATCTGCAAAAACGAATGAAAACAACGTGCAATATTTCCCTTTTGTTTTCCTTCCTAGCAGTCATGACACTTACATGCATTCATGAATTTTGTCCTCTTGGGAGAATGGTACCTCCCTGAATAAATTATTCATGCTAGGGGGAAGACTTTTTCATCCCCCAAGGGGATAACACATGCTAAAGCGTGCTCCAGTCATTGCTGCAAAGTCTGCAAGATAAACATATTGGGGAAACTTTCTCACGATTTGGGCACGTTTTTCAAGGTTTCTCAAAAGGACTTTTTTTCAGAAAATCCCTTGTAAAATCTAAATGGAAAGACCGATTTCAGCCAGGAAAAATTCTAAAAAAAAAATTGAACACGTTAGCGATTCAATCAGATATTGCATTTTCAAATAGCTATAAGGTCTATGGTTTTGACATTTTTTGGTGCAAAATCTGCCAATGCGTTTTTTTTATATCTCTTGGAAGTCCTGCGTTTGGAGCATTAAAAATTGATTATTTAAAGCAACAATAACAACAACTGTATGCTAAATTATGTGACAGACTATGAGATGATATCTGGAAAAGCCCATATTTTGAGCCATAGACTGAAGAAGACATCAAAAATCTTGCCTAGGGTTCTCAATTTTATCATCTGTTTTACATTACCTTTCAATTCGTGCATGATCATGAGATAATTGCATAATTAATCAACCATGCACTTCCTCGCATTCAACCATATTAAAATTTTAATGGAAAAAAGATGAGAACGCTTAACAGTTTTTGCAATTTTGTAGTAGACTATATATATCATTCCATATTCCCTGCAAACCCTCCTCCACTTGCTAGATTTTAAATTTCTGTAGACCCCCTTATTCCTTCCCCAGCACTCATTGTTTCAGAATCCTGCTTAGGTTTTCAGGATGCGATAAGCTGAACAAGAATGTGTTGTAATGAATTTACGGAGTCCAAATTAGATGCCATGCCAAAGAAGAGACCGTCCAGACCAGCTTGCATTTGAGCTGAAAATTTACCTAAAGACAAGTGAGTGGACAGTCGTTACAGCTAAGTTCAGCTTTGAGAACGAGTTTGTGAACATTTTGATTCTGATTTGCCGAGTCTTGGCGCATTCCCTCATTTTCAATTAATTTTGTTTGGAAACCCGACCGTTTAGGGTGCAGCCTCTCTATGCTTTTAAGACCAGGTACACCAAAGCTTCAGAATTTGCTGTTGATAGGATAATTAGTATTCCTAAATTCAATTTTTACCTTTTGTTGCAACAACTCGTGAAAGAAATTCAAGATTCATGGAATTTTAAAATTTTGATCATGTTTCAAATGCTAAAACTGTTCGAGTCATTTGTGATGTTTTAGTTCCATTTCAATGTGAGTGCAAAATATCTTACCTGAGAGATGCCAATTGATGTGATCAAACATTGTTGTATATGGAAGCATGATTGGTAGTGCTTCCCTGTGAAATGCTATGAATAATTCATCAAAATACAGAGTAGGCACAGTCCATGGCATCTTCTTGATACCACATACTTCCTCCCAATTTTTATGCATTCTTTGTCTAGATTCAAAAGCATCTGGCATCCTGATATAATTAGTCACCGCAAAAGCAGGGCTATTGATCAGGAGCTCATCTTCAAATGTTCTCCATGCTGATTTCTGCTCTTTCTCCGCATAAATAGCATCTTTAAATCCTTTCTCTGATTGTAAATAGTCTGTGTAAAGCACCTCACCTCCGTCTCGGTGCCTAAATGTCTTAGTAAATTCCATGAGGTGTTCAGTGTATATTGGTATAACATCATCATCCATAAAAATGTGATAGAAATATTGTTTATGATGGGATTTGACATACTCGTAAAGAAAATTACGCCCTCTTGTCCAACTTGTTCTTGGTTTGTAAAGATATTTGATATGCTTTGGTGTATTTTTGTCGTCACATTTTTCCTTATATGAATTGACATATACATCACATCTTTTCCTGTCCCCCAAGGCAATTTGTTCCAGGAGCAATGGGGGCAGGCACTTTTCTGTTAAAACGTAATACACAAATGGTTTATGCACTCTTACCTGTAAGAACAAATCATATGGGAAATTTGAATGTTATAGGTTTGGGGTTTTTTGGCAAAAGTCTCCTAAAACTTGTTTATCTGCATACATTAAGAGCCTTGCCATTTGTGGGCATGCTACCATTTCAGACAGCGTGCCTTTAAACCGTTCTGTTCTGGCTGCTAAGTAGGGTGGATTAATCCTAATACTTGCAATGCAAGCTGACAGGGGAACCTCTGCATAAGGTCAAATGCAGCTTGGTGGACACAGCTTCCAAGGAAAACAGAGGTTGAATTGAATCGTATTTTTAGAAGTGGTCGCTGATTGGCTTACTAAACAGTAACAATAAATATCCTGTCATCTGATTGGATAATGCAAACTTCAATCTTGATTCAACTGATTCACATTTCGAGAGGACATCAAAATGTTTTTTTAACAAGGCTTAAATCTGCAGCAGAAACCGGTAATTGGTATATCCTTGCAGCTGATTATTTTTGGGGGCTATCGCCCCAAAACCCCTGCTGGTTCCATAAGTATACTTCAGTTTAAGTACTGAAACGTTTTTCAAGCAAAATGGATAGAAAATTAAAACATGGGGAAATGTTAAAAGTGTGTATGCTAAAGTGCAAACTAGCGGAGGATTACATCACTGCGCCACAACACCTTATTTAACGTTGCCTTCATTGTCTTGTACTGTATGTTCATTGTCTTTTGGAACACAGCAGCATCCTCCTGCTGAACAAATAAAAAATATGCAAATATTTTCAGCCCCATTCTTCTTACCTCACCAAGATGATAGGATGCAATGCTTGCAGTGATTCTTTTTGGTTCATGGTTAACACTTGATTTGCAATCATTGATACTGTAACCAATAATAAAAAACATTGTTGCAAAGCACAGTAGCGCAAGCATTTGGCTCTTTGTGTAATGGAGTTCACAAGTTACAGACATCTTATGAGCGGATCTTAGGATAAAATCCTGACAAAATCCGAATCACACTTGTTTTTCTCCACAATCAGTTGTCCAAATTCCACACTGGTGTTGCCTTTTATAATCAAACACAAAGAAAAATGTTTTATTGTCGACTGAACACAGCAATACATTTCATTATGCCAATAAGCTAGGGGTGTCCTTGGCTTTTAAGCAACAAAAGGTCACGAAAGTCCTTTCAAGGACTTTGAACTTTATAGAAGGCCTAAATTTTGTGAGACTCCTTTTGCATCTTCTTTGGGCTTTAAATCATTTAATAACAGATACTGTATACCACGTAAGGCTTATCTTCTTCCCACAAAATCTTTTGTACTCGTATCAAAAGTATTTTCTTGCAAACCACAATAAATTTGAGCTCTGAAAGACGACACTTCAGTTGTTCAATTTTCTGCGAGCAGCTGACATCTTGGATTCAACAGCCGCAACAACAATAACAACAACAGCTACAACAACAGAATCTGTGAGAGGGCTAGCATGGCTAACTGTCTTATTGTGCACGCGGAAAAGGGTTGTTGAAGGGGCTGTGTTGAAGGGGCTGAATTGGGTCAGAGTCAGACATCTAATATCGACATTTGTATTCGTAAATTCCTGATTAATTGAAAACAAAAGGGCGCTGTGATATGCTAGCGTAATCTTGGTCTTTGGGTGAAAGACTTCTGAACCTCTAAAACTCTCCTAGAATTTACTTTGTCTGCAACAGCTATTCACTATGAATAATTTCCCAAGCAACTGAGACCATTGTTCCAAAATCAGTCTTTACTCAATTTAATTCCCATTGCTTTCATTCAAGTTGGACTGGGATCTATTAGATTAGTTTTAAGTTCTGAGTTTCTGAAAACATTAGTTTTTTTAAATTTATGTAATCAAGCTTCATGCCTAGCGTCAAGCTATACAGGGTGTCTCAGAAAAATTGTTCGACGTTTGATTAAATGTTGAAAAATAGCGATAAAAGGTACAGGCTCCTGGTTAGATATCCCTGTTCCTCGGATTTTGAACTAATTTTAGACGCCAAAATCTTGCGAATCCGCTAAGAATTCACGGAGTTACAAGCTTTTGAAGTTCAAATATGTGTGAAAGCTGAAACCAGACGCCCCTAACTGACTTGTTTTCCAAAAAGACGTTCTAAAATCGAGGTAAAAGAAGGCTGTCCAATGTCTTACCTCTCGTCGATATCAGAGCAAACCACAAAAGACTTCCACAGTTATCTAATTCTTGTAACCGTTGCCAAAATTTACTTAAGGCTGCAAGTATTTAAAAACACGGAATGAAAACTTAATCAATGAGAGATGGAACAATTCTAAGTTGAGCTGAACAGGATCCCTCCAAGCATCCATAACCTTGATTCAATGTTATAGAAAGCTAGTTGATCGAAAGTGATTTTAAAATTCCATTTGATTTACTTTGAATAACCGAGATTCTACTTTCACTAAATATGCAATTTAGGGGCGTCTGGTTTTAGACTGATTGCAAGTTCGTAGTTATTGCTATTGATAGGCTGATGAACGCTATAACTACGACTCATGGACTTTCACATTGAAAATTGGGACGAAACTGTTTCCCTCGATTTCATGTCCGATATGGAAACCATAGCAACACTGTATGAAAAGGCGAGTAATGGCGTTGGGCCTAAATTATCAGCTCAAACCTCAGATAATAAAACGCTTCGAAATTCAAGTTTTGAATGATGTTAGCAATGAACAAAAGTCACAAGTATTCGCATGAATGTTTCTTTAATCTAAGGATTGACGAACCTTTCAGTTTCAACAAGAATTTCCTCATTTTGAAGGAAATCTTCATCTAGCAATAGTGCACGCCAACACGCCACAGTTCCTGAAATTCTCCAACTACCGAAAAGAGGCCATTAACCTCCTTTCAAAGGGCACAGAAAAATCTGTGCGCCCATTGTTTATTTTCGTCCCACTTTTTGATGTGAAAGTCCATAAGTCCCAGTTTGAGCAAAAATATATATTGTTGTTGTTGTTGTCATTGCTGTTGCTGTTGTTGTTGCGATAACTGGGACTATTTCGTGAGTCTAGTCTGGTTTCAGCTTTCGCACAAACTTGAACTTCGAACGCTCGTAATTCCATGAATCTCAGCAATATGGTTATGTTAACAGGGAGCCCGTTCATTATTTCGTTATTTTTTTATGTTTAATCAAACGTCGAACAATTTTTTGGGACACCCTGTATATGTATGTATGTATACATTTACCATGAAAATAGTTGAATATTTCCAATGTTTTAAAAGCTAAAATAGATAAATTACAATCTCAATACAAATTAAATGAATTAATTTGCAATTTTCTGAGACATGTATTACATTGCAAACAAACGAATATGCCTTTATGAAATTGAATGACTCAACTTGGTCATTGGACTACGAAGACAGATTGTTCAACACCGTCATGCCTTGATTAATGAATTAAATGAACATAGTGAACCCCCGTTAACAGACAATTACGTAAATCAATATGGCATGTATATAACAGAAAAATCTACTCTAACTTTAAATCATAGAAGTTACACTCTAATGAGAACATAGATTCGACGAAAGGCCTCAGTGTGCCAGAAATTTTTTTGTTTCTTTGCGTCCGCCTTCTTCATAGCATATAATTTTTAGTGACGACATTTGGTATCAAGTTTTTCAAATCAAATAAATACATATGAAAACATCGCTAATTGTAGTGGCAGGGATAGCATTAAAAGGTCGAATTGACCTTATTTCCATAAAGGCTGATTTCCAGTCCGTGGAATTTTCCGAGCGGGCGGAAGTTTCTTTGTCTGCGTGAGAAAATGTCGCCCTGGAATTGAATAGAAAGTTACGGCTGAGCGACCTTTTATTGCCTAAAATTCCGCCCGCTCGGAAAATTCCACTGACTGGAAATACGCCTTAATGGTCACCTCAGAGGTGGTTTCTTAAACGGAAAATGTAAAATTTTCAAACAGACAGAAAGAAAAATAAATAAAATACAAATTAGAATAAGAATATGAACTTTAAAGTGCTTCTTGATGAAACATAATTTAGTAGGGCCCAATCATGAGTGTAAGAGAGCGTATGGGGTGTCAGCAGCGCCAGTAGTACACATATACGTCCTATCTGTATATTCTGGAAAAATGTTCTTTGATCTCTATAATCGTTTATGAGTTCATGTCTTGACTATAGCTATGTTCTCAAGGTAATTGAAAGTCGTTTCAAGCTTTGACTAGACTTTTATGGCATTATGGAATCGTTTCAAGTTGAGGATATATAGACAAAATCGGCAAAGGTTTGTTTACACCCATTTCAAGTCATGTGATCAATCTAATGATAAAACATCTTTTGATTTCTCTAAAAGTTGTCCCATGAGTGCAAAAATTGGCATAATTCTAAAACTTCCCAAGAGTATGGTCACATGACTTGAAATGGGTAAAGCAAACCTTGGCCGATTTAGGTCTATGAGCCTCCAACAAGGGCATATTTTGTAATACAATAGCACGAGTTGCTTTTGTTGACACCTCAATTCAAAGCGATTAGCGATCACAGACAAAGGAAATTCTATCAACCAGTAATTCAAAACAAACAAAGCCGCAAAATTTTCTCTGAAACCCAGGTAGCTAGCTCGGTCGCTGTGCATTCCAGAAATTATTTTTAAGAGCAAAAATGAGCATAGATCAATAGAGGAAGGATACATCTACACATCTACCGCGGGCATTTTATTTCTTTGGTCTAGAAGCTGAGCAGTAAATGTTTTGATAACACCCAAAAAAATATGAGAATTGAATCGCCTCCTAAACGGCTTTTGAACCAAACAAATAAAATGCCCGTGGCAGATGTGTAGATGAACAAGGACAGATAATGTTACAATAGAACTCGCTACTTTTCATTGACACCTAGATACAAAGCAATTTGTGATTACAGACAAAGGGAATTCCATGCTTGGTTGGTCAAGACATAAACAAAACAAAGCAAGCCGCAAAAATTGCCCTGAAACTCGGGTCGCTAGCGCGCTCGTTGTGCATTCCAAAAATGGTTTTTAAGAGCAAATATTAGCACATATCGAAAGAAGAAGGATATATCTATACTTCTGCCTCGGGCAATTTATTCTTTTCGTACAGAAGCTGAGCAGTAAGTGTTTTAATTACACCTAAAAAGTAAGAGAATTTAAAGACGTTTCCAGTTGGCTTCTGTTCAAAATAAATAAAATGTCCAAGGCAGAAGTTTAGATATATCCTTCTTCTTTCGAGATGTGCTAATATTTGCTCTTAAAAACCATTTTTGGAATGCACAACGAGCGCGCTAGCGACCCGAGTTTCAGGACAATTTTTGCGGCTTGCTTTGTTTTTGTTTATGTCTTGATCAACCAAGCATGGAATTCCCTTTGTCTGCAATCATAAATTGCTTTGTATCTAGGTGTCAATGAAAAGTAGCGAGTTCTATTGTAACATTATCTGTCCTTGTTGTGTAGATGCATTCTTCTTCTTTTGATCTACGCTCATGTTTGTCCTTAAGAACAGTTTCTGGAATGCACAACGAGCGAGCTAGCTACCTGGGTTTCAAAGAAACTTTTGCGGCTTTGTTTGTTTTGAATTGCTGGTTGAGAGAATTTCCTTTGTCTGCAATCGCTAATCGCTTTGAATTGAGGTGTCAACAAAAGCAACTCATGCTATTGTATTACAAAATCTGCCCTTGTTTGAGCCTCTTTAAAGCTTGGTTCGCAGTAGACTTATTACGTTGAGTCCTAATAAGTGCTACCACCTGCCGCCTACTCGCTCATTCAAGTTTAACAGTAACATGCAGAGGTAGATACATCCGTAGAACAATGAGAAACCCACGCACTCTTTGTCTCCCTCCTAAAATCATGCATGTACCAATTTCATCAAAACATTTTTTACTCTTGCCCAGCCCATCGTTCATAAACACACCTTTCAGACATGCCGATTAACTGAGTTCAGAAAATGCGATATCGCAATTCTAACGCGTTTTTGCTCTTATCCAGAACCAACGTCAAATTTTGCAAATGGAAAGAACTTTCAGCTGATAAATAAGTCGAAAATGGAATTAAAAATTCATGATTTGCCACAGTTATTACTGGGAGCTACTCTTTCAGTTCAGTTCAGTTCAGTTCATATATATTTTAAATTCACAACATACAATTTATAATTGACTATACCAACAGATAACTAAACTACAAGGAATAAGATAATATTATGAAAATTAATACATTGATACGGAAAATTAATACAATATACAAGTACGAGATAAATTGTATGGAGGGAATTACTTAAAGGAGGAGCTCTCTCAATAGGTAAACTAATCGAGGAGAGAGCCCCCCCTATCTTACGATAATTTCAAATGATTATGGTTGGATTTAAATGATTCCGAGAAATATACGCATTTGGTTTTCATACAATAAAATTAGAAATTGTCAAAGTATCAAAAATAGTTCAGAGTTATTGATTGACCTTGTTCAGTAAGTAAATTTTCAGTTTTTTTTGAAGGATATTTTTGATGGAGCATTTCGGAGTTCCACAGGTAATGAATTCCAGAATTTAGCACCAAGATATCGAATTGACTTAAGACCATATTGAAGACTGTTCATTCGAGATAAGTATAGATCACCTTGACTGGCCTGTCTAGTGGAATAATGATGAACAGATGAATTGAATAGGAAGAAGTTATGAAAGCAACAAGGTGAAGTTTTATTAACAGAGTCAAAGACAAAGGTTAAAAGTCTGAGTTCAAATATCTCAGAAAGTTTGAGAAGTTTAAGATCTTTAAAGATCGGAAGAGAGGGTGACAAGCGAGGCTGAAATGAGATAGCTCTAACTGCTTTTTTCTGTAATTTAAAAATTGGATCAACGTATGATGCATATGTTTGACCCCAAACAATAAGGCCATACTGTAAGAAGGACAGAAACAAAGCATTGTACAAGCAAAGCAAAACATCTAATGGAAGTAAGTTCCTAATTTTATAAAAGATTCCACAAGTTCTGGCTAATTTTTTAGAAAGTTCACTAAGACTCTTTAATTCGAAGCAGATGCCCTCTTCTCATCTTCCGTCAATTTAGTATAGATTTATATCCAAACATTGCAAGAATGTTTTTTAAGTGATTCAAGTTGTTGAAGAAAGCGTATGCCTAGACTTATGACGATGAGTCCCTTGTATCCCTGCGGTACCTTGCTCACAGGGACTCATAATGAAACAGTTAAAATCCTGACCCTATTTTGTAAAGTCTCGCTTTCAGATTGCCTGCCAGAGAGCCCAAACATTTTGCGAAATATTTTTGCAAAACCTCCAAGGACTTGTCTTTTTGTGTGAAGAACAAAACTCTTTCGCTTATTTCAGGATGTTCGATTAGTTTCCCTAGAGACGCTCTAGAGTCCAAAGTCCACAGCAAGACTTCGCTCGTTGTTTGGGGGTTGTTTGCAAGTGGTGGACTCGGACATAAAAGCAAAGCAATAAGTTCTAAAAATAAGAAATAAGTTTTCCCCGTTCCTGCAGCCAGACACGAAGATATCTTCACCCTTCAAAACTTTTAAATAAACAGCCTGGAATTAGCACAACTCAACTCCAGAATGTGTTTCTGTTTTCTGCAGAAGCTCCGAATCAACCATCTTGCATTTTGTTTGGCGAATAAAGATTGCGAAATCGCTAAATCGCGAAAATTAAAAGATGAACAGCCTCCCTTTGCTACCTGCCCTGCCAGACCTCGCCTGATTGGCTAAAAGTCCAGCAGATTTGCCGTAACCATGGTAATTCGCAAATCTCGCAAGCTGATTGGTATGCTAGGAATCCCAGCATATTAGGCCTAAATAGGGTCAGGTTTTTCAGAGTAATAATATGAGTCTCTATTGACCGAAGCGCCATCATCAAGTCAAAGAGCACAGGGAAACAAGAGACTCATCGTCGTAAGTCTAACGTATGCCAGCGTAGGTAATTCAGTTGTTGTCAGCATAGGTTCCAAATCTTTAAAAAGACTGGTGTAAAATTGAGTGACTTATTTCTTTGTACTGAATGACTTCAAAGAAGCTTTTGCTATTTCTCTATAATCCTACCGTTGGACTTTTCTGAAATCTTTAATATTTTCAGAGTTGGAGTGTTTTTCAAAGAAAACCATAGCTTATGAATGCCTACAATATGGTATCAAGCAAAAGTCTGTCAATCATCTAGTTTATGATTTAGAAATTTGATGACGTCACACCCTCAAATGAGCTGAAATTTAGAATACGCTGTAATTTTGAAAAATATTCAAAATTTCTGGAAAGTCCAACGGTAGAATTATAGATAACTATCTAAAGTTCCTTTCAAGCCATTCAATCAGAAGAAATAGGTCATTGAATTTTACACCCACCTTTTTACGCCAAGTTAAAGATTTGGAACCTACCCTGTTGTTGTCAGGATTTGCTGTGCGTATCACAGAAAAGTTGCTTTTCCCAAATACATTGGCATTTATAGAATTTCTAGGCAAAAAAACTTGCTTTTCGTAGCTGAATACCCGCTTAAAATTCGCCTACCAGGGCTCTGAAGATTCTTCTAAAGAAAAAGATTAGAATCTTTACCAGAGTGAGAATGCTTCATTTCGGCACTTCGGCATTCTTTGTCGGCATTAATGTGAATTCTGACCCCCTAGTTTTACCAGTCAAGTGCCACTCCTGGTTATTTTGCAAGTGAAGTGGGAGTGGGGGTTGAGAAGAGGATAGGGTATATATAAACAGAAGAAGAACAAATTATATTATATCGTTATATATTAAAAGAAATTAAACTGTTTTCGTAATACGTTTCGATTATAAATCTTCATCAGTCTCAGTCTTCATCAGTCATCAGTAGTTACCCATTGTTACTTCGCGCTTTTATGCGTGTGGCGGTAAACAAGGGCAGATTTTGTAATACAATGAAACGAGTTGCTTTTGTTGACACCTCAATTCAAAGCGATTAGCGATCACAGACAAAGGAAATTCTCTCAATCAGTAATTCAAAACAAAAAAGCCGCAAAAGTTTCTCTGAAACCCAGGTAGCTAGCTCGCTCGCTGTGCATTCCATGAATTATTTTTAAAGGCAAAGATTAGCATAGATCGAGAGAAGAAGGATATATCTACACATCTGCCACGGGCATTTTATTTCTTTGGTCCAGAAGCTGAACAGTAAATGTTTTGATAACACCCAAAAACATAAGAGAATTGAATCGCCTCCTAAACGGCTTTTGAACCAAACAAATAAAATGCCCGCGGCAGATGTGTAGAGGCATCCTTCTCCTTTCGATCTATAATTCAAAGTGATTAGCGATTGCAGACAAAGGAAATTCTCACAACAAGCGAGCTAGCTACCTGGGTTTCAAAGAAACTTTTGCGGCTGTGTTTGTTTTTAATTGCTGGTTGAGAGAATTTCCTTTGTCTGCAATCGCTAATCACTTTGAATTGAGGTGTCAACAAAAGCAACTCATGCTATTGTATTACAAAATCTGCCCTTGTTTGTGGCGGTGGGTGGAATTCCCTATCAGGCCATCCGGGATTCAGCAATTGCTAAAAAAAGTTTTAGCAGCATGCGAATCTGTCGGCGACCTGACGGAGGGTCACTTGGGGGTGACTGCAGAGTTGCCAAGGTAGCCTCAAAGGAATCAGTAGAACTTTAAAATGCCTCCAATCCCTTCTCGAATTTGTAAAGGACAAAGAGATTATGTAGAGTGGCATAGGATTTTATTGTTTTTAATTGTAAATGTAACATTTTTATCTACATTCTTGTTTGTAAAACAACTTCTTTTGTATAAATTCTCGGTTGCCCAGCAAAGTTGTAGACTGATGAAAATTTTTAATCGAAACGAAAAAAAAGGGACTGATGAAGATTTTTAATCGAAACGTATTACGAAAACAGTTTAATTTCTTTTATTTCATGTTCTGTTTTTTTAATGATGGTCTAGTTCTTATTATTATTATTATTATTATTATATATTATTATATTATATATACATATATACGCCTTTTCCCGAAAGCGGGTATAACACAAATTAATACAAATACAGTCAATCGTAGGCACATAAATATAATAGATAGTTTCCCAGGGGGGACACTCGGCACATACACATACGGGGGGGGGTCAGTCTGAGAAATTTTCAGGAAACCCAAAAATATCAGTTTAGCTTCATTACAACCCAAAAATATCTGCTCATTTTATACCTTGACATCTGTAAACGAACATAAAAGAACCTGAAACAATGCAAACTGAGGCCAGGATTGCCTCTAAAGAACCCAGAAACATTATTTTCACAATATTTGATGCCCAAAAATATCAAAAACATAATTTCAATTTATTTGGACCCAAAAATATCACTTTCGGCAATATTCTGACCCAAAAATATCGGACTTACCTCCCCGTATGTGCATGTGCTGAGTGCCCCCCCTGGGGATAGTTTATTGTTTCGACTTCTCTTTCCTTCTCCTCTACTCCCTCTGCTTCTCGTATGCATTCACGCTCTTTCATTCACTTTGTCACAGGTTTGACGTGTCATATGTCTCCATTCAATTCGATTCTCTACCTTTGTCTTCCATTGTTCAAGTGCATCACCACACTTTAGTGCACTTTTACACGTGTCTTTATATCTAAGTTTTGGCCGACCAACAGGACGTGTTCCTTCAGTTAATTCGCCATACAACAATGATTTCACTGGACGATCATATTATATATTATATTCTATTATATTATACCGGCTCCGCCAAAATAAGCTATGCACTTTTGGCAGGCCACGATAAATCACACACTGTGCCGATTTTGAACATTTATGACTTAATCTTTAGCAGAAAGCCTGAATTAGATTCTAAGAATTTTTGCACATTTTTTGTTTTCATTTTTTAGAGCTATGAGCGAGTTTCTTAAAATTTTGGTTCTCAAAAACACAGACAACGATAAAAATATGTCGATCAGATTTTCTAATGACTCAACATTAATGGACAAAGAGAGAACGTTTTCGGGGTGATTTAGGGATTTAGAAATTGATTAATGTAAACTTCTGCACGAGCATTATTTCAAAGATCGGTCTGTTTCGAAATTCTGTAGTAGTTGCAATAAAGCGCCGCCTCGAAAATATTTCTATTATTTCTTTGCTTAAAACTTCTTTCACATGCACGACGATTGAGTTGGCTACCTATGTTTCATTTCAGGGCAACTTTTGCAGTCTACTTTGTTTACACCCGTGGCTTGATTACTCAACTGCTAAAAACTCTTTGATTGAAATCGCTAATCGCTTTGTACTGCCGTGTCGATCAACAACAACTGATGCTATTATTACAATATCTGTCGAAACAACGATTGATCGAAATTGAAATTGGCGTTCCACAGGGATCCAGCCTTATAACTCTCCTTTCTTTTGTATTTCAACGTTTTGACCCCGCAGCTTCGTTCTTGAGTTAAGTGACCTCGCCGACCTAACTTCACATTTCCGACGAAACAAGGGTTAGCCGAAAGGGGAGTTAGAGTTCCACAGGGACCAAGCCCATGAACTTTCCAATTTCTTCTGTTTTTCAACATTCTAACCCCACAGCTTTGATCTTGAGTTCAAATGACCCAGCTTCGGTTTATGACGAAACTGAAGTTGGAGTTCCACAGGGATCAAGCCTGTGACCTTTCCTATTTCTTCTCGCCCCGTACCGTAGCTTTGTTCTTGAAATCAAGTGAAGAGTTCCACAGGGATAAAGCCTGTGACCTTTTCTATTTCTTCTCGCCCCGTACCGTAGCTTTGTTCTTGAAATCAAGTGACCTGGCTTCAAGTTTATGACGAAACAAAGGCTAGCCGAAATTGAAGTTGGAGTTCCACAGGGATCAAGCCTGTGACCTTTCCTATTTCTTCTCGCCCCGTACCGTAGCTTTGTTCTTGAAATCAAGTGACCTGGCTTCAAGTTTATGACGAAACAAAGGCTAGCCGAAATTGAAGTTGGAGTACTACAGGGATCAAGCCTATGACCTTTCCTATTTCTTCTCGCCCCGTACCGTAGCTTTGTTCTTGAAATCAAGTGACCTGGCTACGGGTTTATGACGAAACGAGAGAAGGTTTGGCCGAAATTACGTACTGTGCTGTATTGTGTAGCGACTGCAATACAAATTTTATCAATATCGGAAACCGATAATTTGTTTTTATTGTGAGCAGCGCGTTTTCACTGGCAATGATTATCTTCTTGGTTGTACATTGAGTGCAATTTGATTGATAAACGAAGTCGTAATTGCTCATTTGGAAATGCGTGTTGTCAGTAATGTTATTTATTATGCACAACAAGTCTCCGTACTAGCAAGCATCTGGTATTTTCGTTCAAAGTCATCCAAACTCGGTGTCAAGCGCATTCAGACCACAGCCATGTATCTGTTCAAATTTCTCAGCAGTTGAAGCACTTTCTTAGTGACCACAATGCTGAAATTTTCATGTATCGTTGACAACGGATTTCACTTCTTCATGAGATGAATACTTCACTGTTAAAGTTACTGGTCAAAATGTACAGTATATTTTTTATTTTCCTGGCAGGTATTTCATTTACAGGTAAGATTTTTCATTTTTTATCCCTATAAATGGGAATTAAGGAAGGTTGTAGCTATGTTTACACGCCCGTAAAAACGTTGTAAAGTTACGACTTTACGCCAGATGTTAAATGATAAGCTCCAAGAATTTAAAAAATTTTTAGTCAACTTAAATTTCGTTTCGCTTTCGCTTGAACAGAAATAAACTTTACGATATTCTAAGAACGAAACATAAAAATATCTTTATTACAGAAATTAGCTACCTTGAATTTATCTGTTGTCTGCTGTAAATGAAGTCATTTCACGAACGTGCAAACAAATGCCAGATATTTTTGGTATTTTTACGACACCGATTGAGTAGCCGTTATCTCAAGAGCGAAAAATAGAGATGAAGGTGAAAGTGAAGGTGAAGTTGCGGTTTTAGCGCCAAGCGCTGGGATCGCAGAAGTAGAATAGGCCTAATCGAGTCCGCGACCCCTTGTCATGACGCTGAAGTGATGGGGCTCTACCTGGGATCGAACCCGGTCCACCTGACTGTTCTGGCTGCAATGTCAGAGGATTACACCACTGCGCCACAACACCTTGAAGGCTTTTGACAAATAAACGAGGTTTGATTTTACGTTTTTCTGCCGTGAATACCGTCATGTTACGGGCCCGTAAGAATGTTCTTCTGGGGTATTTTCTATTATATTACACTGATTCTAGAGATGAAGAATTTTGACAGAGAAATGAGTTATGTTTCTCTGCCGTAAATACAGTCATTTTATGGGCCCGTAAGCATGTCCTATTTTAGTTATCTTTACGACAGCGATCGTTTGGGGTTTTCGAGAACAAAACAATGCAGGTAACGGACTTTGATCAAACAAGTTTCGACACTTTGCGACACTTTACAGCACTTTACGGGCATTCTTGAAGAGCACTTTTTGGCATCGATTGTTTTGTCGTTGCTTTAATAATGAAACAGTAGAGATGGAGTGAAATAGGTTAATTAGACTTTTGACCTACCGGGTGAACCAGAAAAAAGTTCCCACTTTTGAAAATTCATGGCATCAAGAGTACTCGATTGATTGGAATGAATCAATACTTGCTTGACAGCCTAAAGATAGCAGTATTTTTGTGATTTTTCTCGCCTTCTTACGAGCACTGGGACAATTGGTAAATTCAAGTTTACAAAAACTTTGTGGTTGCAAAATGACCGAAAAGATCAAACCTTAAAGGACTCCTCGTTCAGAACAAGAGAGAAAATGCAATTTCGCATGGGTGAGAGCTATCGCCTGCACATTTATTGCCATGGGATTGAAAATCTTCAATATCTGTTTGAGAATGTATGTCTCATAACTCTTGAGAGAAGTGAAACGCCCGTAAGTATTGTTTTGTCTGATGGAGAGTCCTACCCTGGGTACCCCTCTGTTTTTATGTTAGAGAGTCTGGTACCCAGGGTAGGAGAGTCCTAACGATTTGATCAAGTGTCTTAGGCCATTTTCAGTCATTTTACAACCATGAAATTTTGTAAAGTTGAATTTACCTATATTTGCAGTGCTCCTAAGGAGACGAAAAATATCACAAAAATACTTTGATCTTTTGGCTTTTAACTAGAATTTAAATCATTCAAATCCATGAGGTACTTGTGGTGCTGCGAATTTTCGAAAGTGGAAACTTTTTTCTGGCTCACCCGGTATTGTAATTAGGTTTTTCTTTCTTTTGTATTATATTACTATTATTGTATCGTATCGTAGATGGGGGCCCCTTGAAATTCAGCACTAGCTGAAGGGCTACCCTCCCTAAATATATGAAATCAAATCAAATCAGAGACCAAGGGAAGTGTCCTCGACTCAACGCAGTTCTACCGTGAATATGATGTTTGTTGGCATCTTCATGGCACCTTAGATCTGACGGTTTTTAGACATAGCAACTTGATTTCTGATATTGGTGGAAACGAAGAGAGTGCTGTTTGAAGCATAGCTTCCAAATCTTTAAATCGGCGTAAAAAGGTGGGTGTAAAATTCTGTGATCTATTTCTTCTGGCTGAATGGCTTGAAACAAACTTCAGTTACTTATCTTTAATTCTACCGTTGGACTTTTCAGAAGTTTTCAATATTTTTTTAATTTCAGCGTATGTTACATTTTAACTCATTTGAGGGTGTGACGTTATCAAATTTCTAAATCATAAACCAGAAAAATGACAGACCTTTGCTTGATACCATATTGTAGACATCCATGAACTATGGTTTTCTTCGAAACAATTTCATGTTGCTTCAAATAGTTTAGAAATTACGATGGTTTTAAGTTTTTTTGACAATTTTTCTTGAATTCTTGAAAAAGTAGAAAAACACTCTAGTTCTGAAAATATTGAAGATTTAAGAAAAGTCCAACGGCAGAATTATAGAGAAATAGCTGAAGTTTCTTTGAAGTCATTCAGTTCAAAGAAATAAGTAACTGAATTTTACGCCAGCCTTTTTAAAGATTTGGAACCTATGCTGCTGTTTGATGGGTGTTTGATACCCGATAAAGCAGCATTGTCTTGATACCTGATACCCAATGAGCAGTGGCTTAGTAAACAGGGATTATTATTATTATGAACTAGATTAAAAGCCATAAATTTGGGACGAATAAACTTCGGACAAAATATTTTCGGACAATAAATTTTCGGACGTTTCTTCGCGGAATTTCGGACGTTTTTACCAAATTTAAGACGACTAAAAGACCCACCAAAAGACTTTATATCTTTAGTTGACTTTTGCTTATTTCTTATTAACAATGCCATACATCTCTAGGTCGTGCTTCAGTTTAGGGATTCTTGGTCAGAAATTTCCAGAAATGGTCATTGTTGAGGACGATGAAAATGGATTTTGTTCAAGAAACAAGAAAATATAATATTTTCACTAATTAACACTCTCGCCACATTCCTTTTCAATGCCGAGTGTTGTGTGAGCCCACCTCGTTCCCAGGCCCACATTTGTCTTCCTCAGGTCATCGACGTAGGAAGCTGGCTCTTGAGTCGAGAAGGAATTGAGTCAATATAAATAGCTGAGCGTTAAAGGCACACTGTCGCGGCTGTGATTGGCTGGTCATAATGTTGAAATCACTAACAAAAAACCTGGCCTCTGAATAATTACCAAGCGTTTATGCTGTTGGGTCATACTTTGTTCTTTGAATAAAGGGAACCAGATCGTTATCGCCTTCGTGAATTTCAGTGTACAGCTTAATTACTGAAGCTTGCCTAATTTTATTCTTCTTTATTGTCTTATCTACCCAATCAGCGCCACGACAGTGTGCCTTTAACAGCGTTAACACTGCTCTGAATTTTTGCTGACAAACCGCTGACGGTCCTTTGTTATCGCACAATAGTGCTAAAGTCATTAGCAGTGGAGATGAAAGGTTTCTTAATCCTTGCATTACCTTATCTTCAGGAATTTCTTTGTTTTAATTTCAATAGCGATTAAATCACAACCTTTGTTTCATGATAGAAAAGAAGTTGATATTGGTCATGAACGCGCTATTTATGCGGACTCAATACCTTTAATATTGATGAGGGAAGAAAGTGGGAAGAAGCATTTCTATAAGATTGTGTGTATGTAGGCAATCAATTAACAATACGGTTAGATATATGATTTTTGGTTAATTTTACTTTTCAAGCAAAATTTGGGAAATCTTGTGTTTTTCAATTAGCACAGCGGATCGTTATATTGTGAACAAATTTACTGCTGGCAGGTGTTCAATTTTTGGTCAATCAAATTTTTGCTTGACACAAATTCTATAACGATTGTGAAGCACTGTGTCAATCAAAAAATTTGTATGATTTAATGCATGATTTTTGTGATCCACAAAAATGAAAGCTTGATCGACAATAATGATGATGACCCATTTGACATACGAAAAGGAAAACAAACAACAATGCTCAGAAAAGCCTTGATGTCACACGAAAGTCAATTTTGGTGCCGCGAAGTATCATGGTTAGCTATGGGTCTTTAATGGTGACCCATGCTTTAGACTGATTACGATGAGTCCCAGTAATCGCTATTCAAAACGAGACTACTAAACCAAACAGAGACCGCTCTTACTGGGACTCATGATATTAGGGCATTTTTTTGGACTGACTTTTTCACTTTTGAACGCCCTTTTTGAATGAGGCTCAAAGCAGAGTTTCAAGTCACTTGGCCTGACAGAACAAGGTCTTACGAACAAGAATACCATGAGAACAGTTGGCGACAAGGTATATCTTTGTACGTAGGTACTATTTTGTTGCTTTCGCTAAGCATTAACTGATTTACTGATAAGTTTTCAACTCAAAGTGTTTCATTTATTGACTTCATTAAAAAGATATAAGTGTTCCCTAGGCCCTTATCAAAACGAGGCAGAAATAGTCATTCCAAAATAATGGCGTTTGATTATCAGTCGTAGTTAGCAAGCGTCCGGCAGCCTTTCAATAGCGATAACTACGACCATATAATCAGTCTAACCAAGGGCCCATAGGACGACAGATTAGTCGTCCCGTTGCAGTTAATTTCTAATGTTTGGTTTGAAAAACTTGCTTATGTTCTCCTTGGTGGTTTCTTCTTTCATAAATTTCTTGGTTTTGCTTTCTAAACGACAAATATCCCATCTTGTAATAAACAGCTTGCTCTGCAAACTGTTTCAGCAACACCATTTTTGATTTATGGAGAACTAACGAAAGTGAGATTAATCTCTGGTGAGAACAACAATATCATTTTCGTTTTGTGCATTGCACATGGCCGCCAAGAGACAAGGTGGCACGATCAAACAGTTCATTTCTGCTTGAGAAAACATGTGATTTATGTCGTTTAGAAAGCAAAACCAAGAAATTTATGAAAGAAGAAGCCAACAAGGAGAACGTAGGTAAGTTTTTCAATCCAAACATTAGAAATTAACTGCAACGGGACGACTATAATCTCTCGTCCTACAGGCCCTTGGTCTAACCATGCTTTACAAATATCCGAGAACAATTCACGGCGTTGTTGAATGGGACGACAAGCCTCGTTGTCCTTATTAGGCTGTAATGACAAATCGCACACTGCACTTTATCGATGCCTGTAGTGCAATTAATCACCACACAGTTATTTTAAAACAAAAAATCATTAGTAGCCCACACCACGCCAATAATTTATCAACTTAAAGTAACCGCTATAGAATTAGACCATCATAGTTTCATTTGAGAAAAATTAAATGTTAAACTATTTGTTTATATTCATACAAGGTTTACATTGGAATGCGTTAAAGTTGTTATTAATAGTAATTTATTTTGCTCACTTCCCATAATATAAACGGTGTTGATGAATGTGAAACGACCCTTAAAAGTTCTCGAGATTGACTCAACCTGTAATAAAGCACGTATTTTGTACAAGACATGAGAAATTTTGCCCCATTCTAAAAGTTTGTTAGAATTCACATTGTTGAAGGATTTCCTTGAGAATTTCATTTAAATTCCCCGAAATTTGCCTTCTTTTTATCGTTCAGAGATCTAAGTTACCTTCATCAACATTTCACAGCGAATCATTCATGCCACTTTGCCTGTGCATTCCTGTAGTTACAAGTAATGCATTGCTTTTGCTGGCCAAGTCAAAAATGCACAGTCAAAACTTTGTTGCCCTCAAACACTCTATCAATGAAATCTTATCTGTCCATTTGTCCCACAAACTCCCACAAACATTTACTAGGTATATTTATAGGTTGCTGTATAATCTTATCGATTTGGGATTTTCATTCGGCATTTTTTGATCGATTGAATGCAGATTCGATCGATTGAATGCAGAAGATAGGGTCAGCTTTTTAACTGTTTCACTACGAGTCCCTGTTGAGCAATCAATCAGTCTACCTCGCAGCAGCCACCTCGGGGCTAGACTTATGACGATGAATCCCTTGTATCCTTGTGATAAACCTGAAGCGCAATCATCAAGTCAAAGAGCACAGGGAAACAAGGAACTCCAGGTCACAAGTCTACCTCAGGGCATATATTTAAATCTCCTTAGTCCAGGCAGATGTGAATATTCTAATTCCTTAAAGAGATTGTGGATTTTCTTGGCCACACCTTTAGGTCATGATTTCGAATGTGTAACTTGATAATTACAAAGAGATTTAGATGAAAACGGGAAGCTGCTGAAAAATTCGTACAGAAATAATCTCATTTGACCAGCTTTAAACATTAGGCATCCCTTTCTGACCAAAAATATTTACGAGTTTCAAATCGCATGTGGATATGATTATGATGGGTATTAATTTGGAAGTAAGGTGCTAAAATTAGATGAAGTATTTATTCTGGACTTGAAGCTATTGAAGAAATTGTTCATCACCTGCCGAAGAGTTCCAATCCCACGCAACGCGATGCATTTACGAGAAACTTCGCATTTTATTCCATTAAAAATTTACAATACACCTTACTAACTTACAAGCGACTAAAGAAAGGTTTCGGCGTAGTTTAAAGGGCATATGTCATGAAACTGATTGGTTTATGCAATACAATTCTCCCTATTGTTTATTACAAAGCACAGGATCGAGGCTGAATTTTCATTGCAATGAAAATTCATGAAACAGAAATAAAAAGTCACGAAACAATGGAATTCCACTCCAAACTTGTTTGTTGTATTGACCAATTGCTAACGTGACATATGTGCTTTAAACTTTTTTTTTGGATCGTGCCCAATGACCCTGACATGGGCCTGAGGACGAGGTTGACGTCTACACGTTTTTTCTTTAATAAGAAACTTGGATAAGCCCATAGTACTGAAAGTTTCTTAACTTCACGTGAAAATTTAAGCTTTTTAGTACCAAAAGTTTCTTAATGTGTTTCTTATTTTTGGATGCATTTAGGATGCATGTAGTTTCTACCACTGCCACGTATTCGTTTCTTGACAGACAGCACAATTTTTAGCAAGAAGGATAGTTCTATTTGATTCAAAACATACATTTATCATTAATATTACTAAAAAATACTTAATAATAAATTGTAAAGAGATTCGGATAAAAAATAAAAAACAAAGGCTCAACGACAATTTTCTTATGATTTCCTCGTATTTGGCTTCAAAAGTTTCTTAGCAGTTCTCAAGCCTGGTACTAGAGTTTCTAAAATTGTTTGCCATCCTAGTAGTAGTTTCTCATGTTTCTATATAAAAAAACGTGTACCATGTCTGCCAGAATCTGCCATGTCTAAAAATCCAATTTAAACATCGTTTTTTGCCGTGTCAGATTGAAATTAAGTTGGTTAAGATGGCTATTTTTCAAAATGCAGAAGTGCAGTGGCTAATCACACGTAGGAAACCGCGGACCATTGCCTAGAATTTATTAATTAACGCGGCAGAAATACGATGTTTAAATCAAATCGCTTTTCTGCCATTTAACACGACAGTGTATAGAGTATAGATATTGTTGTTGTTGTCATTGTTGTTGTTGTTGTTGTCATTGTTGTTGTTGTTGCGATAACTGGGACTATTTCGTGAGTCTAGAGTATAGACCTTTTTTACTTCTTAAAAAAGTGGTTTGGATCGAGTGCCCAAATCTGGTAAAGTTTGGGAAGGAAAACGAAAGCACGACCACCGTTCTCAGTAGATGCACTCCTTGCTGTGGCATGAAGTTGCTTCGGATCTCAACACTTTTCAGAGAGTTTGTTATCAACTTCTTTAGATTGGCATTTTTGTCCGGTTTTACAGCTCTATGGCCATAAGGCCCTCAGTGGAGCGACAACAACAACATCAATTCAACTCGATAAGATGAGCGTAACTAGAGGGTCCTTATGGAGTGAGGTTACCTTGTAATAAAATGTTGGTGATTTTTCAAACAGGAGTACTTGGGTATAGGGACACCCGGTATAAGATGAATTCTATTTTCTGTTTCAGAATCACATACACAATGTACAGGGAATGGAGTAGTACTGGACAAATGTGCCCGAAAATGTTACTGCCATAATGGCAAAATGACGAACTGTGCGAGAGTTAGAAAAGAATTCACAGAAATGACAAAAGCAGAAAGAGAAAGATACATTGATGCCTTCAAATTTCTTGCTTCTGATAAACGCTACAAGAAAAGATTTGAAAATTATATCAAGATTCATAAAGATCTTTTCTTCAAAGGTAAGCAAAAATATTGGAGATCTCAAATTACTGTGCCTACGTAACTTACAAGCGTACTAGACGTAGGGATTTCAAAATTTCCCCAGATTTTCGAAGATTTTTTAGATTTTTTCTTATATTTTCAAAGATTTTGAAGGTTTCTTAAGATTTCTAATAGGTTCTTAGATGTTTGAGATTTTCAAAGATTTTCAAGATTTGGCGAGATTTTCCAAGATTTTCCAAGATTTTCAAGATTTGGCGAGATTTTTCAAGATGTTGAAAGATTTTTAGGATTTGAATGATTTTTGTGATTGGCGAAGAATTGTCTCAAAAAGTTGTCTGAGAATTGCTATCATTTGCTGGGGGAATCTTTCGGATTTTCTCAAACTATTACGATTTTCTTTGGGCCCCCTAAGATTTTGTGAAGATTTTTGAAATTCTCAAGATTTTTCGAGTTCTTTGGGATTTTTGAAGATTTTTAAAGGATTTTCTTCGAAAGTGTACGAGAAATTTTCGGAGTGATTTGCCCCTCGTAAGCAATGGTAATTTTTGCAAAAGTAGCAATCATCGTTTTTGATTGACATGCAAGTGCAAGGTTATTGACAATTAGGGAGTGGTCATTAAGTATGTGCTATGCTGGGGCGGAGGGTATTTAGGAGGGGTACAGGATTTTTTTGGTACTTTAAGGTGGGGTATGAAATAAGTATTGACATTTTTGAGGGGGTATGAAATTGAAATCACAGTTTCTAAAGAAATTTTTTCATAGTCTTGTGTATAATAGCTATTCAACGTTCCGTTCGAAGTACTTGCTTAAATGCCCCAAGTTGTTATTTAGATGTTCCAAGTAGTTATTCAAATGTTCCAAGTAGTTATTCAAATGTTCAGCTGTCAGAATGGAACATTTGCAAATTCTGGAGATCATACTTTTTAATGATGGATCTTTAGACAAGTTAAAAGTGAAGGAATTGGACAAGTATTATCTCTACTACCACAAACTCTGCAAGTCTAAGTCTCTCAAGCTGAAGAATAGGGAGCAAGTTATTTTCATAAAGGCACATATAGCCTCGACAAGATTACAGGAGGAAATAGCAGACCAAAATCATTTGGAATCTGATGAAGATTCTTTGATTGATTCTGACGATAGTGCAGAGGACCTTGTTTTGGAAAATACAATTGCATCAAGCTCAGATTCTTCAGAGATGGAAGAGTTTCCTAACAGCAGTTACAATGAAATGGGCGAAGAGAGAACTATGGAGTCGAGTTTTACAACAACACGGGGAGGAAGGGTTGCAACTAACTACAGAGCAAAGGAGTTTATTTGAAATGGTACAGTGCACATAAAATGATATTGAGCCTGGCAGAGTCATCCTGTCCTATCAGATTATTTTTGATGTGGCGTAACAACATGCGAGCAGTGGACTGTTTTAATGGAATCGTTGAATTTCATCAGTTAGAGCCGAGATGGGGTATGAAAAAACTTTCACAAATTTTGAAGGGGTATGAAACATTTTAGTGAAAAGTTAGGAGGGGTTTGAAATTTTTATAAGGATTCTGGAAATACCCTCCGCCCCAGTGCAGTATAGCACATACTTAATGACCACTCCCTTAACCCTATTCTACATGGGTAAATCAAGCACCACTTTCTCATGGGGGGGGGGGCTAAAAAGGCCCCCCCAGATTTTCTAAGCAACCGTAGTGCCTATGGCAACGCAACTTGGTACACATGATTACCAAGTAATTATGATTCTAAAAATAGCATCATATGCTAATTGGTCACATGATCCGTTGCTAGGCAACGCAAAAACAATGGAAATTTGCTGATTTTGGCTCTCCTCTTGAAAACGTAATATTTTCAACCAAAAATAGTCAATAAATAACTTTAAAGTTATAAATATGATACATATTGAGCGTTCTTAATGAAAAGTGTCAAAAATTCTATTTTTGGCATTCTATTGTTATCACAGCTGTCAATCAAAGTCATTGTTCATACCTAAACAAACTAGTTGATGCTTTATTGGCATTTTAAATACGTTTTTAGTAATAACAACCATATTAAATTGATCTTGAATTGTTAATTAGTCAATTTTGATCATAATACACTAATTATTTCATATGTTTATCATAAATATGACGTCATATATAAGTATGACGTCATATATCTTAAATTTTGCTGATGTCAGCAAAACACAACAATTTATATATCAAATGAAAGTACACTTCAAGATAAACTGATTGGTACCAATTGCATTGAAATCAGATGTGTACGAGAAAAGTTATGCATGTTTTACTGATTTTCTGAGAGACCTGTTGCCAAATATGGGCATGTCCTAGTCACGTGACCAATTATATAACAATGAACTATTGTTAATTTGATGCGATATTAAATTTGATTAAAAGTCACCCAAGTTCCAGTGTTTTATCATGCTTAGTTTAAGAGTAATTACAGGAAGTATGGTTGGGGGGGGGCCTTTTTTGCCCCCCCCCCATGTAGAATAGGGTTTAAAAAAAGAGATTTCCACAACCGATTGTTCAAGTAGCAGAGATAAGAATAACATCCTTTGCATTTGGTTGGCACGTCAGTACAAATACATGTACAAAGTGATAAGGGGATGCCAATGTAAACTTTTCCTTTTCTCAGACCTTAGAAAAGCGACAAAAAACAAAACAAACAAACAAACAAACAAAATGGGATGGATGGCCCTACTTGTAAATGCAACTCTTGTAAATAATATAATGATATCATGCAGATTTTGCCCTTTCATGTCTTGTATGTATGTATATATGTATGTAAAATGGACACTAAAAGTGTGGATGAAAAACGAACGAGAAATTGACAAAAATTGATATTTCTTAGCACACTCCTCTTGTTAGTAGAGAGATGTGACGTTGTGCCAACTTTTAGGATGAAAGGTCGACGAGTTTAGCGGTATTAGTGGTGGTGGTTGTAGAAAGGGGCTGTTGAAGTTTTGTGAGATGACTGGACCTTGATGTTGTTGCTGTGATTGAGACGGTTGAAACCTGGGTGTCTGGGTCTTGTTGAAGCAAATTCTTGCCTCTTTCTTGTAACAGGGGTGTAGCTTGTAAATATTTCTGGTCGGGTAGAATGAGCTTGGTGGAATTTTGGACTTGAGATGTTTTATGTGGCTTGCCTACTTTTTCACTGGAATTCTCTTGTTGAAAGGTTGCTTTCTTTTCTATGATCTTTTTCTTCCATTTCTTGATAACATTCCCTTCGTCTTCTTTTGCGTGTTTTTGCCATTCGTCTTTCAGATCTTGAACTACAAGGTGACCTTCGTCATTTGATTCCAAGAACTGGAAGATTTCTTCATCTATTTTGTTTGATGATCTTTTCTGATGTATGTATGTATGGCTAGATGTAAAAATTGAAGTAAAATAAGGTTACAAACAAACAAAAGCGATCATAGCGAAATAGCCAGAGTTTCTTTGAAGCCATTCAGTTCAAAGAAATAGGTCATAGAATTTTAAAGATTTGCATTCTATGCTATAAAGCTCGGATCTGTACGCAGTCTTTTAATTCTTCTTGTTTTCGAATCCTACAGGCATTCATACTGCTAACTACTTCCTACCTTGGCATCGCTGGTATATTCTAAAATTCGAAAACTTGCTTCGAGAAATTGATTGTCGAATAACAGTGCCATATTGGGACTGGGCATTTTGGTCGAAGTCGGCGTGGAACGAAAATGTCCATATATGGAATGGCCACAAATACGGCTTAGGTGGCAATGGTGATCCGAAGAAAGGGTATTGTGTTCAAGATGGACCTTTCAGAGAAGGTATATATATACAATAAAATCATCACATTTGGGCAAGTGCGCCTACCTTGTAGGAACTGTGTTTATTCCCAGTATTGTTTTCGTGATTTAGTGCACAGAGTAATTGTTGCCTTGTCAAGATGACGTAAGAATAATTTTGTGGTTTCAAATTCCGGTGTTGATGTAATATGAGATCAACTGTTATATGAGATGACCACAGGGAACCAGACATCGTGATTTTGATTGGTCAACACTAACAGACGATAACATTTGAAAATCACTATTTTACACGGATTACTAGGAGAGCAATTACTCTGTGTACTATGTCACGAAAACAATACTGAGAATAAACACGGTTCCTATAAGGTAGGCGCCCTTGATTTGGGGATGCTTTTCAGGGTAATCTGAGAGTCTTGGAAATTGAGAGCTGGCATGCATGTCTTCTGCTGACTTTTGATATCTCTGGAATGAAGCCTTTTCTGTAAGTTCATTTTGCCTCTAGAAATAGAGGGGAGACGAAAACAGCAGCAATATTAAAGCTAACATCTCGACTTTAGGTGAAAATTTAGGCCTCTGCAATTTCGTTGGGTCATTGGGCCACTTGGCCTTTTATCGTGGCCGTCATTTCACTCAACCAAATCAACCAATGAATCAATCAATCAACCAATCAATCAATCAATCAAATTCCTGTCAGTCTACTTAAACAATATTGGTTAAAAATCTTCAAAAAGGTTGATGTAAAATCCTATGGCCTATCGTAATTACTGAGAGGTTTTTCTTGTCTTTCACTCTTCTGGTTTATGATTTAACTTGATGACGTTGTATCCTCAAAAGCGTTTGAATATAGAATATGCTATAATTTCGAAAAATATTCAAGATTGCAGAAAAGTCAAACTGTAGAACTACAGTTTCTTTCAAGCCATTCAATCAAAACAAATTGTTCATGTGTAACTTAAAGCCAATCTTTTCTGAAGATTTTGAAACCCATGCTAACACAAACAGATCCTCGCCACTCAAAAAATTCACATTGCTTTTCAGGTGCATTCAACACAGCTTCCTTCGATAATGAAGGCGAGGTTCTTTCCTCAGTGGCATATGCAATAAAAGACTTATTCAAAAAGATAAAGAAAACACCAAACAAAGGAGGCTGCCTCCGAAGAAGTTTCAATGGGAAGCCGGTTGGGGTGCCAGAAATTAAGAAAATATTAAAACATCGAGCTGGCTCGTTTGCAAAATTTGAAGCACTTGTTAGAGAGTCGTTGCATAATTCAATCCATAATGAAATAGGTGAGTTAATGTCTCTTATTACAAAACTTGGAGATTATTCTGGTTTTCTTCTCTGTTTTTTAGCAATTTTTAGCAATTTTTGGAATTCTTTTTTCTGACTCACCCGGTAAAAACACTTCTTTGTTTAATGCAAAATCTTCATAAATTACTTTATCTAGTTTAATTCATCTGGGATATTTTGTTGTTGTAGCTGGTCTGGTTTAGTTGCAGATAGAATTTGCCCCCTCAGTTTCTCCAGATTCTTTAAAAAATGAGAGGAAACGTGAGAAAATCGTCGAGTATAGATTAGTTGAGGTGAAAATTTAGCAAAATTGTTCGAGTGTCCACTTAACATTGGATAAGAGGCGTTTTAAGCGAAAATAAATAATGTGTCCCTAAGAATGTTTCTGTTTAGGCTGATGTACAAGAGAATAACTATAAAAATTGTCTGAATTTTCATTGTAGCTATTGCAAAGCTTCCTGGGCCAAAGTACAATAAAGTATTTGACAAATAACATTTTCCTATATATGCTGATTTCCAGAAAGATTACTACGAAAATTGCTTAATTTCCATTCTAACGAGGCACAGAGGGGTCAGGAGTAGACTTTCCCCAAGTCTATTTCGTCAAAAAAAGTTTCGTGAAAAAAAATTGAAGGGAAAAGTGAAAAGAGTAATATACTTTCAGGTAGACTTATTACAGTTGACGAAATAGACTTGGGGCAAGTCTAGGTTAGGAGAGGCATTCCACAATCTTCTTTGAAAATTTGATGCGTATGCTGTTATTCCTACTTTCTATCTAAATTTGCGAACTATCATCTATTTTTCAGGTGGACACATGTGTTCTGTTTACGCAAGCCTCGCTCCAGAGTTCTACCTCCATCACAGTTTCCTCGACAAACTCTGGTACACGTGGCAACAGCACAGCAAGGCTTGTCTTTATGCCAGTTTTTCAAAAGCAAACAGAAAAATGTTGAAATTTAGATGTCATCATAGTCAACGAGAGATGATAGATTCAAGTAGACTACCGGGCAATGTGAATGTCACTTATACTGATTATATATATGGAAAGAATAAGAATTCGGAGCAACATGACACGGAAGAGCGGAAGGTGGAGGAGGGCGGCAGTCTGCGCAAGGACAATGAGGATAATGTGATGTTTAGAGACATGGTTGAAATTCGAGAGCTATTTGATGAAAATTCTCGTTATGACAGAAATAAAAACCGAATAGTTATCGGTGAATCTTTGATTGAGCGCGAAGAAGGGTCGTATCAAGATTCCGGCGAGACTCGTGACATGGTAAGAAACGATGACAGAAAATTTGTCGGTAAATCTTCGAATCAGCTTGGAGAAGAGTTGTATCGAGATTCTGATGAGACTAGCGACATGGTAAGAAACGAAGACAGAAAACTTGTCGGTAAATCTTCGAATCAGCTTGGAGAAGAGTTGTATCGAGATTCTGATGAGACTAGCGACATGGTAAGAAACGAAGACAGAAGAAAACTTGTCGGTAAATCTTCGAATCAGCTTGGAGAAGAGTTGTATCGAGTTTCTGATGAAACTAGCGACATGGAAAGTGATGAAGGCTGGAAAATTATCGCTAAATCTTCGAATGAACTCGGAGATGAGTCGTATCGAGCTTTCAAAGAGACTTCAAACCTAAAAAGAAATAAAGACAGACCAGTTGTTGCTAAATCTTCATATGAGCTCGGAGACAAGTTGTATCGAGATTATGACGAGATTACGGACATAAATAGAAATAAAGACCGACCAGTTGTCGGTACATCTTCACATGAGCTCGGAGAACAATCATATCAAGATTTCGGAGAAGCGAGCAACAAGG
Source organism: Aurelia coerulea (assembly GCA_039566865.1). NCBI lineage: Eukaryota > Metazoa > Cnidaria > Scyphozoa > Semaeostomeae > Ulmaridae > Aurelia > Aurelia coerulea. The sequence goes on from CM076963.1 coordinate 12,910,277, forward strand.
CAAAACTCACGAAAATGCAAAATACTTTACCGAATCACGACGAGCTAGATAATGATCAGCGTTCAGCAAGCGAAGATGAGAACCTTGAATCGGAAGATAGCTACGCAGAACGATTCGAGGAAGGGGCAAATGCTTCCAGTGAGGACTCACACTGGCCACCATATGAAAAATTTAGCATCAAAGACGTAATTAGGAGACTTTCTAGTTAGATTATGAAATTCTGTAACACTAGTGTTAACTACACGTTAGAGATGAGATAACGCATTTGATAAACTTACTGTAAATGCGTTAGTTATGATTTTATCGCTTCAAACTGGATTCAAAACTTTTTGATCCTATTTCCAGTCAAACGGAGTACTCTTGAGACACCCGGTATGCAAATACAGCCTTTTTTAGCGAATGATTGGTGAAGGTGAAGGTGAAGTTGCGTTTTTCAGCGCCAATCGCTGGGATCGCAGAAATAGAGCAGACCTAATCGAGTCTGCGACCCCTTGTCATGACGCTCAATTGGTGGGGTCATACCGGGTATTGAACCCACTCCGCCTGACTGTTCTGGCTGCAAAGTCAGAGGATTACACCACTGCGCCACAATGATTTGATCAGTAAGCTGTGAAATTTTTTAGTAGCTTCGAAGTTTTCAAACAACGTTCAAAACTTTTTCCGAACTTTTTTGTCCAAAGCCTTTCTGTACGAAAGTTTGGATGTAACTGCATTCCCACTGCCTGCAAAAACTCTTATTTGTTACTGTATGTTCAATGATGATTTTCTTCTTCAAAGGAATGTTCACAGTAGAGATTTAGAAGAAAATGGCTATTTATGGGGTATCTCTAAATTCTTTTTTTGGCCTTTGATAGAACTTGGCTAAAGACATGTCAAGTACCTGGTGTCTCAAAAAAGTACCCCCTTTTAACTGGAAATAGGAACAAGAGAATAAGGTATCATTGCTCCCCGAGTTCACAGCTAAATTTATCAATCTTCAACTTGGATACACATATCTTGCATTTAGAAATCGTCCACCAAACGCCGGAGATACAAGCTCGCAAAGTCAAAATATACAGTCCACCCAAAGCCAGAGGTTTTGAAAAAGGGCCTAGTCAGGATTTATTTCATGGACATTTTTCAAAGCACCTGTGAACTCAAATTTTCCGTTTTTTGCTTTGAAAAGAATAAAAGAGGCATGGACACGGCCCTGATTAAACGAATATATTAAAAATGTGGTAACAATAATAAAGTCGTGCCACAACTCCAAAATAAGCATGCATGTGCTCCTTTTCCTCTTCTTTAATACAAACACTTGGGATGGAATGCAATGCAAGGACCGATTCCTCAAAAGGAAAGTCACTTTAAGAACAATTGAAGCAATTCAAGGTATAAATCTTTTCAAAAATAAAAACTAATGGTCAAAGTTGAATTCTTTTTGCAAAATTCTTGCGTGGTGTCAAGATCATGGCTAGGCCATTTCTCAAAACCTCTGGTTTCAGGTGCACTCCAAATTTTGACCTTTTGGACTCGTATCTTCGGTGTTTGGTGGTCGATTTCAAAATGCAAGGTATGTGCATTTAAGGGGTTACACCCCCAACCTCTAGCCAAAAATTTGTCTTTTTTACAAAATCTTGAAAATGTCTTAAATGAAGGTTTGAAGTATGCCCTTTCAAGTGTTCTGTCTCACTTATACAAGAAACACCTAAAACCCCCTTATTTTGGGGTTGAAAAATTTCAAGTATCGCAAAATTTCCCTAGCAACGTCTTAGCAACGCAAAAAAATTGAAAACTTTGCCCCTAAACCTACTGAAATAGCCCCCAAACGATGGAAGTTGCTTCTGGGGTTGAGTTGAATTGTTGGTAGATGTGGAGGAGACATTTGAAAGCATATAACATGAAGTACTTGCAAGGTATACTCAAACTGCTTCTGTTCATCAAAGATTGCAAACACTTCCGCAAAATTTTACGAATTTAGACTAGAAACGATGGGGAATCCAAGAAATAAAGCACACAAACCTTCAAGGAAAAGAAAGGCAATACAAGGTCATGGCGTAGATGAAAAAGTAGCAAAGATTGCTGATGAATGAACACAACAAAGTGATGCTCAAGTTAGGCCCAAAAATCGATAATGCTGATGATGAAACACCACTGGCTGGGCACTGACAACAAAGAACACGGAAATAACATCAAGTTCATCGAAAAGTTTCCGAAACAAATTGAAGTAGATTATGCTGAAGATTTCAAGCAAGTAGAAGGGGATAGTTTTGTATTGCAGTTAGTATGAGAGACATTTCTCAATCAGTTGTTTGTTGCACAGCAGGATACGTAGGATGCAAGCAAGAAGGAGTTGAGTTGGAGGAAATTTTTGAGAGAAAACAAGGTGTTGCAGTCGGGCAGAGGCATTATGCAGAATTGCTATGGTCTTGCTATGAGACAAAATAAGCACAACCTCCAGGGCGGGTATGACCAATATTGTAAAAGCTGGTCTCTATCATCTGTCCTCATCAGAAGAAAGTCATCAACACCATCGGTGTTCTAAAGGCAGCCACTCATGGTGTAGATGGCAAAGAGATGTGGAAAACAAAACCACTACATTTAGTGCTAAACAGGGTCTTCCTATTTTGTAAAAGTAATAGAGCCTGTCTATGAAGCATTGTCTGAGGAAAGTTTTTGTCCCGGTCCCGGTCAACGACCTTATTTAGAAAAGGTGCCCCAAAAAGGTTTACCAAGCAAGGGAAAAAGGTTGTTCAGTTATGCACTGCAAGTGCTGTAGCACAGTTTAATAATGATGCATCATCAATTGCAGCAGTTCTGAAGCGGATGGGAATCGTTCCTGGTAAACACACAATGGCCGCCATTTTGAAAACGGGTCAAAAGTGTTTGAATAAAGCGAATCAAAAGTCAAATGAACGTGTGAAGATGAGGAAGAAAAGACTAGAGCCATAAAAAAGGGAGTTTGGAATTTTGATAAAGAGAAAGGCACTGTCTATGAATCTGGTGCATTTTAATACTCATAAGTGGGACTTCAGATGATAGTACCTTCGTTTTGGTGTTTGTTGAGCCTTTCTATCACCTTCTAATATGTCAGAAAACGACATTTTTGCAAACTTGTAACAACATATCTTTGCCCCTACTTGACCAATTTACCTGAAATTTTCAGGATTTATTCATTGACCATAGCTTTAGTGATTGAGAGTATTTGGACTTTGATAGGACCTTTGAAAAAAAAATTATAGGTATCCAAATCCCATTACGCATTGGCTTTTTTCACCATTTGGTATATATTTTATTTTTTCAGAGCCAATCTCCTATGTATGAAGATGAAAACCCCCCAAGCACAAGATTTATCTTTATTTACTTCATAGAAAAAGTTATAGCACTCAGTGTAAAGCAGGAGGGAAAATATTTTGTCACAAGCCTGCACCACTTTTTTAATAATAATAATAATAATATGATAAAATGAGGGATAAGGAGGCCATTGGCCTATTAAACCCTTTAGCGTTCGTTTTAAGCGTATTCATAGTTGTACTTCTTGTTACCGCAAAAATCGTCATATAATTTCTCAAACTCTATAACTGACTTCGCATTGACTATGGTTGCTGGTAAATTGTTCCATTCGTTTATGACTCTGTTTGAGAAATAGTTCTTCCTCAGGCTCGACGATGAAGCAAACTTGAAAAGCTTGAGATTGTGTCCTCTCGTAACTGAAGTACTTCGTTCAAAAAATACTTTGCTATCAGTATCGATCATGCCGTGTAGTATTTTGAAAGTTGTAATCATATCTCCACGTCTTCTTCTATAGCTTAATGTTGGGAGATCGAGGAAAAGTAAGCGTTCCGTGTACGATTTGTTTTTGAGTTCCTTCACCAACTTTGTTGCTCGTCTTTGCACCGATTCTAATGTCTTAATTTGTTTTACTTTACATGGATTCCAAACTGGCGCACAGTATTCAAGGATTGGCCTAACTAGGCTTTTGTAAAGAGCATTGAAGGTCTCTTTGTTGACGAATTTCATGGTTCTTTTAATGGACGCTAAAACACCGCTAGCTTTTTTTGCGATTTCTGCGATGTGTTTGTCAAATTTGAATTTGTTCTCAGCTATAATTCCAAGGTCCCGAATTGATTCAACTGATTTAATCATCGTATCCGTTTGTGTTAAATTATCTGGCATATAATATCCATTTCTTTGATTGGAGCTACCCAAGTGAAGTACATTGCACTTATCACTGTTAAACGGAAGCTGCCATGTTTTTGACCAAGTTTTGAGCGATTCAATATCATTTTGAATATGTTGCGCTTGACAGTTAGAAGGAGAATATATTTTCGTATCATCAGCAAAGATCTTGACTTGACAGTATTTTACGTTGTCAGGTAAATCGTTTATATACAGCAAGAATAACAGTGGACCAAGGACACTTCCCTGAGGTACTCCACTAGTCACTGTTGTCCACTCTGATTTGAAGCCGTTTAATACAACTCTCTGTTTCCTACCAGTTAAAAAGCTCTTGATCCAATTGTATATGTATCCTTCAATACCATACGACTTGATTTTGGTAAGAAGGCGTTTATGCGGTACAGAGTCAAAGGCTTTGGCAAAGTCGAAATAAACTATGTCAACGGGAATGTTATCATCTAAAAGCGATGTCCATTCTTCGAAGACTTCTAATAGTTCTTCTAAACACGATCGAAATTCTCTAAAACCATACTGATCCGGTGTAAATAATTTGTTCTCAAGTAGGTGATCAGTTAGCACATTTTTAATCAATCGTTCCATTATTCTGCAAACAACCGAAGTTAAACTTATTGGTCTATAGTTTTCTTTTTGATCTTTTTTGCCTTTCTTGTATATTGGAGTGACATGAGCAAGTTTCCAAGTATCAGGAATTAGTCCAGTTTGGAGACTTGCTCTAAACATAATACATAACGGATTTGCAATTTGTGCAGCAATTTCACGTAAGACTTTCGGGTGTAGGCCGTCGGGACCTGGCGACTTTGAGGGTTTCAACGATTGTAATGTTTCTAGTACCATTTGTTCTGTAATATCCATATCTATTAGCACTGAACCTGAGAATTGTTTATCGATCAGTGGGACAGAAGTCTCATCTTCTTTTGTAAATATCGAACTAAAAAATTTATTGAGGATATCAACTTTTTCTTGCTCAGTTTCTGTGTAGGTCCCATTTTCCATTTTTAGATCCGGTACTTTAGTATTGGACTTGAGCTTGGAATGAGCATATTTCCAATACTTTTTGCTGTTTGTTTTTAATTGTTCTGCAATTTTCTTTTCAAATGCTTGTATATGTTTTCTCAGCGTAGATTTAACTTTGTTGCTCTTTCTTTTGTATCTTTCGTAATCCTTTCCTTTTTTGGTTAATAACCACCTTTTGTACGCATTATGTTTCTTCTTAATTATCTTCATTATGCTGTCATTCATCCATAATGGAACTTTATTCTCATTGTTGATTTGATATTGGGGTATACACTCTTCCATTGTAGTGTAAATCTTAGATTCAATAAAAAGCATCATCAAATTCGCATCTAGACCTTGCAGTTCAACTTCCCAGTCAACTTCCTGCAGCATCTTGCGCATCTTGTCATAATCCCCACGATCATAAGAAAAACGTTTTGCATTGGTGCTATGAGAATGTAGTTTTTTGGCGTTAGCAACATAGTACATTTCAAGTGTTAAATGATCACTATTGCCTATTGGTTCCTTAAACTGCAGCCTGGAGATATCACTATCGTTAGGGGTCAGTCATCAAATCTAGGCAATTTGAAGTTTGATTCTGCCTATGTCTGGTTGGTTGATCAACGTGCTGTGTCAAGTAACAATCATTAACTGTCTTCAAAAATAAATTGGCAGGGTGTGTTTCAACAGTGTTTGTTGTTTGCTCGTCCCAGTTTATTTCAGGATAATTGAAGTCTCCCATTATGAGTAAGTGGCTGAAATTTTCTTTCGCTGTGACGGTTCTTAGTAACTCTTGCACTGCATAGTGATTATCGTGAGAAGGGCTTCTGTATATTACCCCACAAAGTAGACTACTTTTCTTTTCCAATTTAATCTTTAGATCCAATTTTTGACATTGTTTTTGCCGCCATTTTGCCTAATTAACATATTTTATTAAATTGATTATTTTTTTGCAAAAATAGTGTTTAACTACAAATACTTGCAAATTTATACCAGAATATCTATCAAATTGAGCAAGTTTCCTCAGTTGGGGGTGTAACCCCTTAAGTTGAAGACCAACAAATATAGCTATGAATTAACAAAGTCCCCACATTTTATTGTTTTTTTTCCCTTGTTCAGTCAAAAGGGGGTACTTTTTTGAGACACCCGGTATTGTAGAATAGTAAAGTTGGAGTTTTTCGAAATGTGGGTCATCTGGTATATGGGAAATTTAGATGTTATGTAATTAAATGAATATTAGAGGAGGTTTATGGATGTTCGAAATTATATTCTTTGAGAAATATGCGTTTGTTCTTAATCTGTTTTCTGCTGGTCTTCCAAACGCCACAAAGAGAAGTGTCTTTTCTTCTTCATATGCCTTACGTAGCTTTGGCAGTCAATTGAACCCACAGTGACATGTACCAACATTATACATACAAACTGGATAGTTCGAATGTCAATTTTAGCCTTTTCAGCAGATTCATCAACAATATCATTCGTTGCCTTTGATTTGGACACCAGTCAGTGTGCAAAGCCATTTAACGATCAAAAACTAAGGAATATTCACAGCAAATTAGTCGAGCTACAAGCCTACAACTGTAAATGAAGCCAGCAACAGAAGATGCCTGAAACCTAAGTGGCTAACTCATTGGCTGTACATGCGAGAATATTTAGTTAAATTAAAACACAAGAGTATACAAGTAGTTTACAAGTGAAAGTAAATACAAGTAAATACAAGTATAATGGTATATAAGTAAAAATATGTAAGTAGAGTACATAAGTCAATGTAAGTGAAATGTTTTACCAAAGTTTTTGCAAGATTTTTAAAATTTTTGATAGCAAATGATAGCTGAAAGACTAGTACACAACTGTCCAAAAAAGTCTGGCACCCTGCATTACGGGGGTGGTACGGGGGTGGGGGTCCTTCCATAGTAAAGAAAGGTACCTGGGGATGTGCCGCGAGCAAGGGTATACCTTTTCGGACTTCTAGTCTAGCCAAGGGTATACTTTTTTGCAATTTTGATCTTGCGACAATCTAGCCAAGGGTATCATATTTGGTAATATTGGTCTAGGGAACGGTCATGTCATCATATTTTTGGTACAAAGGGTATCATATTTGAAAATGTTGGTCTAAGAAACGGTCAAAATTGGTCTAGCTAAGGGTACCATTTGCGTAAAAATTAGTCTAACCAACGGTACCATTTTGAATATGTTCGCCGCAGACCCCTACCCAAAATTTAGCCAAGAACCCCCCCTGTGCCCTGCATGAACTGTGAAAATGCAATTATAAACCTCCTCTGAAAAGTGTTCAAGCGGCTTTTATCGCACTTTGGATATTTGTAGAGAAAATGATTCTGTATCGATTAGTATAGCTAAAAAAGCCTGGTACCATTTCCTTCTTGGTAGGCACGCCTGCTGACTTGAATAATGGAAAAGTGGCCCATGACGACAGAGAACGACAAAATAGCTAATCAGTGGACTGTATTAGGGTTGTGTCACTATTCCGTCAGAAAAGGCGTGCAAGATTTTTAAGACAATAGGATTTTGGGGATTTTACGGATTTTACAGACTGTCTAGTCTGGTACCCAGGGTAGGATTTTTCTTGAAAACGAAGGATTATTTTTGTCAGTGTACGAGGGGTGTACGAGATTTCTGCAGAGTGCTGCCGGTGGATTTACGCAGATTTTCATTGTCAACCTTTCCAGACTTAAGAATGAAAAAGGTTTCCAATCAATCGATTTACTTTTGAGAGAATTTATATTTTCAGACTTGGAAAATTCCCCGTTCAAAATGCAATGCCATTTTTGCAACGCTCATAAATTTTCATCATAAAAATCTTGTTCTGCGAATTTTTTGGACACGCGTCCTCCAAATGCATCATGGGTAAGGGGCAACCTATTTCCCACTCGTCATGGCGGATTGATACTAAGCAGAGAAGTGCAGCCGGTATGAAAATTTAATCAAGAAATGCTCCATGAATGCTTGCAGGAAGGAACTAAAAAGGCTACAAGCAATGAGAACAAGTATTCAAGGATGTAGATAGATCATTGTGAGCTGCATAACAGCGCTTGTTGCTGCGAACCACAAGAAAACAAGTTGGCTGAACGGTTAGGCCCAGAAAGGGGAACCACATGAAGAGGAGGATCAATAGAAAGGCTGAGCTTGCAGAAATCGACAACATTTATCCAACAGAAAGTCAATAAAGGCTTGAAGAAACCTTGTGTATATACTCCAAGCTATCAGTAAAAGTAGTCTTGAATTTAGAGAGCAAAGGTTATGTGGAACACTGTTGCGAGCGAGGCCACTACTGACCATTCGAGTAGTCGTAAGAATCCAACTTCCCACTGAACAGTTAGGTTAGGCCTATTTCTGAGATAACACCTTCGAGGCTAAATAGAAAGCCTGAGTTACACAATGCAGAAGGAAAGAGGAGTTAAAACAAAGCATATGTTCCTGAAAAGGGCGTTGGAAAAGATACTTGCAGAGAAAGAAACTAAAAGAGCACATCATGCACAGCTAAGGAAAGCATGTGAAGTTGCTTTGCGTAAGGATGTTTATCAGTTCCTAATGCATCAGATCACCTCTTCACAGTTCCCTGAAATATCAGTGAACAATTCAAATTTGCCAGATTGGAAAGTTTGCAGAATTCACAGAGGATCTCTTCTTTTTTTCAAATCGCTTTAACGGCTGTATGTCACTAAACAATAGACGCATTGTTTCCTTTTGATCTTTCATGAAAATTTCACAGCTAGAACTGAAGCTGAAATTTAAAGAGAAATCTGCCGTGCAAGGCAAGCTTACCAACCTGGCCTTGTTTTTGTAAACACGCCCATTTTGGGGAAAATGAATTGGATGTCAACAGATGTTTGCATCCTTTCTTGTCAAAAATGCATGTTTACCATTTGCACCAGAAATAGCAGCCACTTTTAACAGCCCATGTTAAAGGGTACACCGGGCCAATTTTGATGATCAATAATTAAATCTTTCAAATCCCAATAAAATACCAGAAGATTGAATAAAGAAAAGTAATACCAGATATTTGTGCAAGGATATAGCAACTGCTCGTGCAACTAATGATAACCAATCAAATTTTCTTACGTTGATTGGCTGTTTCCGGTGTAAACATTGTTTGTCTATAACGCAAGAGTTAGGCAGCTGGAAAATAAAAACAAAATTGCTCAATATTATTTTGGATATTTACTAAAGATTGAGTCATAAGTCTTCGAAGTTGGTCCAGTGTACAATTTATCATGGTATCATTTCCCCAGAATTATGGACTGGTGCAACCCTCCCCCCCCAGTTGTTTCCATCACTTCTCTCATACGTACTGGTGAAAATACAAAAAGTAAAACTCTAGTAGGCCTGCCAGAATTAATGGATGGTTGTATAATGTAAAAGGCTCACTGGTTTCACATTCAGCTTTATTGATTCAAGTTGCAATCCAAGCTAGAAAGTTTGTAAACTGTGTGCAGGAAAATCTATTTATGTCTGTTTGAAAATGATTTTAGCTTTGTTGCTTCTTGGCAACATTTTCTTTTGTGTAATGAACATTGGCAGGTAAAGATACACAAGTTTGTTTTCAAACTTAAACTAGAGAAAACAACTGGAAAATTTGCTCCCAAAAGGGTGATATCTATGTAAATTCCTTAAAACCAATACAGGTGATTGCATGTTTGTTTACTACTCACCTCTACATAATTTACCATGCAGGAAACAAAGATTTAATTCTACAAAGCAGAGATTCCAGTCCAATTACACCTGATTAAATCTAACACTTTTAAATTCATTAGAAGTGCTTCTTATGGGTTGGAAATTATGTCAATTATTGATGATGCCAGCAAGTTGCAGTTAATCTAATCAGTGATTTTTTGATAAAGCCACACAGTTTGCATGTTAGTTCTTGTTGCAGTGAAGTGTAAATATTTGTCCACTCACAATGGTTCCTTTTTGTGATTAAGCCATAAGTTCCTGCTTCTATCAAATCGGCAGACAATTTTATAAAGAACCAGAAGGATCTTTATAAGCTGGGGGGGGGGGGAGAGGTGAAAAAGCTCAGCATTTAAAATCTGCATCACAACACTTACTCTCTTGTCATTTCGCGAAGCCTACAATTTCTACCAGGCAGAAATATGGTGCATGTACAGGCCTTACTGGGAATGGCCTGTGAAATCGCAGGCCTTCTCTTCCCAAGGAGTGCCATAGATTGCACACCTTGCTTTTCCAAATGAGGATTAAAGTCTTGTATTTCTCTATAATCAAATGTCAACCAGGAAGTCCTTTATCCAAAACCTTTAATGGTTTGATAATAATTGTTAAATTGTTTACAAGAGGTAACCCTGCAGGATGTAATATCACTTTGGCTGAAGAGTTATATGTTATATCCTTGACCTAGTGTTTTCTCCTTCATTCAACATGCTTGAAAAAAGAGAGAGCACTGAAAATTTTCTGCTTGCTTGGGTCTTGGTGAGAAGCAGGCAAATATTAGTGTATTTCCTTAGCAATGCTATATTATCAAAATTTCTGTTTTTGAATGCTTCCCTTTTTAAGAGCGCAAAGGATTTGCATTATTGAGTTTTTAGTCCCTCTTGATAGTTCAGAAAAAGAAGAAAAAATATCAAAAGATTTATTTGGGATTTATTTGTGCTTTAAATCGACAAGAGAATGAATTTCTTTGGTCGTATGCTTAGATATCTTCATAAGAGCATGATTACAGTTTATTCAAACATTGTTTACTCAGACTAATCAATATTTCGAACAATGGAACACTTCAATTTTAAGGATTGGGATAACTTAGATTGGTAAAAATGATTGAGTAAACACTCCAACAGACATGCTTCCTTTGAAAGTTGGTGAGGTTCAACTGCACTCCATCGCATGCCTGAAATGCACCAGGAGTGCAACTTGCCACACCCCTGCCAAAATACTCCTGATAAGGCCTTCATGTATAGGAATAACTTTTGGCTTAGGTGGAAAGGCAACCATCACTCAAAAGTTGAAGTGATTTTGAAAATGTATTGATCCAGTTATTTTGCACTCAAAGTTCAACTATTGCCACCTCTTATTTTTGCCAGTCTACGTTATGGAAATTTTAAGAAAACTCTGACTTTAAAAATATTCTTTTATCTTGGTAGTATAGTAGTAGGTGGGAAAGATTACTGTGGTACCATAAACTCAGATTGATCATGCAAACTGATGAGCAAGCCAAAAAATAGACCATAGAGCTAAAAATTGGTTGCTTTTAATTACTTCAATTGCCCAGACAAAACATTCCCTATATTTTTGTCTCTTTAATTTGCAGAGGAAATCCTCAAGGATCCATCGCAATCCCCAGAGACAGAACAACCATCAAGGTTAGTTGTATATTTATAAGTTAAAACTGTTTCTCTTTCAAGACTGCTTGGTAGATGCAAATATTCATTTCATTTTTAAAAGATTGCTTCATACAGTACAAAAGCATCATCTCCAAACAGAAGTTGATTTTCATCATTCATGCTAGTTTAATAACGAAGTTGTTAAGTCACAGTTTGTATGAAAATTATTGGACATTATATCCTCTAAGGGCCCGTTTACATGAGAAACTCAAACCAGTTTGAAATTTCACCCCGATCTGAGTTGGAACTCGTTGTGTGGTCAAAGCCCTTAAAGTGTTTACATGGAAAATGGGATTCTAACTCAAAAGGGGTGAAACTCAACTCACCTGTTCAGATCGGTTTGAAATGTCACACCGGTTTGAAAACGTCATGTAAACGCAAAATATTTTCAAATCGGTTTGAGATGCATTGTTTTGGGTTCAAAGTTCTCATTGGCCTATTGTTTTACTTGGCGCTGTGCTTGGCACTCAATACCAATGAACAACAACACAGGTCTCAGACCGGGGCGAAACTTCATGTAAACGCAACAGGAAATAAGCTAGCAGGCCAATATTCAGAATGGGGTGAAATTTCAAACCAGTTTGAGTTTCTCATGTAAACGGGCCCTAAAAATGTTTCTTTGTATCAGTAATCTATCCCAATCGATCTAAAAGGGCCACCCAATCATTTGTTATGCATAGATTATTATGATACAAACTTTTTTCACAGTGATGTTGACCAATCAGATGGCTATGATTCTGACAAGAGTGTCTTTGTGCAAGCAGACAAATACTTCCTGCCTTTTGAGCTGGCATGCCAGTCAAGAAGCCCAAGAATCATCTCCAATGCGCTGGACTGTCTTCAGGTAAAGTTGCTGTTTTCACTCAGTGTTTCTTCTATATGGCTCTTACATTTGAGACTATGCTGTAACAATTAAAGGGGCTGGGTCACCTAATCGTAAACAAATCTGTTATCTTTATAATCTATATTGTTGCCCGCGCACGCAGGCACATGCTCATTGTGCTCTGCACATATTTTGGTGGATGGGGTGAATCCACGATAAAGTTACTTCTAAAAATCCATCAATATCTTTGCAATCTTACAACATATGGTTGTTTCGTTTGTTTCTCTCTGAAGTTCAAGAGTTCATCTTCAAAACAGCACTTTCATCTTGAGAAAAATAGTGGAAAATCTGTGTGATATGACCTGTCAAAAAAACTGCACAATCGTTGTTTCGAAAGAAGTTTGTTTAATTTATGTGACCCAGACCCTTTAAGGTCATTTCCAATAACATGTAACAGTGTTTGAAAACTACCAGCATTGTTCTACACTTCTTCTTCTGCAATATAGCTAAGAGGAGGTATCATTGTCTTGGGGAGAATTTAAAGCAGTGCATAGGAAACTGATTAATCTAATGGTCATCTGTAAGCAATAACACTCTTGAAAAAATACCTTTCATTCTGATAAGGTGATCCATAGTTTTATCATTGCTGTGAGGCAGCAAGTTTTAGAAATTTTGAGTGAGGTTTTAATTGAGTTTTGTCTTTTGACTTCTTTGAAAGTAGTCTCTCCAATTGATCACTCATACAGGATAGGCCTTGCATATATGGTATGAACACTATTTTTGATTACAAAGTCCATTTTGTAATCTAAGAAGGGGCTTCGATGTCAGTCAGAAAGAAAGAAAGAAAGTAAGTAACCCACTTCCGTCACGCTCGTTAAAGCAATTGATTAACGTTTTATCTCAGCTAATTGGCATTGAAATAAAGAAAGCGCACATAAAGCGCATACAAGACAGAAGTTTCCCGCGATCCTATAGGAACATTTGACGTCGGCATATTTCATGTTAGACAGATTTGACACCTTAAAATGGATAAATCACCAAGATGTTTACCCTGACGCAACAACAAATTTACCCAGAATTGGCACGTTCTTGACTTCATTAGCAGCTCAATTATGTCAAAACAATCGTTTTCTAGAACGAACGAATCATTAGCTTTATTGATAGTACTCATTATGCAAATAAGTCAACTTTAGAGGATGATGTAACCGGCGGCCTGCACAGAGGCTAGCATTCGCAGCGTCACCGAAGGTAGAAGGATCCCCCTCCTACCCAGCTACAGAAAGTTGCAGAATCCCAGTAAACAATGGTGCCATTGACAGGGGGAAGGCACGAGATCACACTGAACCAAACCATCTTCATGCATATTATTCTGCACAGAGGTTATCTTCGTGACTGCTTGTCTCAAATTAGATGCCCGCGAATAGCAACAATTGAAACGTTCTGTTGGGTTCTGCATAAGTAATTTTGCGTTATCGTAAATCTCACATGACATCTCATTTGACACAAATGCACCAATGGTTTTGTGTACGAACTAAGCAAACTAGGGGTAATGACTTTTGATCTTGTCTAAGAATTCATTCTTAATTCTTAAAAATTATTTTTCAACTTTCTTGAAGGCTTTAATAACACTCAAGAATTCCTACCAGTTAGTCAGAATTCTTAAGAATTCTTTGAAAATTCTTGTATGTTATTGTAATGTATGCAAGGTCTGTGCCGCAATTTTGGAGTGAAAGATCAAATTTTAGCAGGATAGAATCTTAAATCAGTTTTTTACATATTGAGCCTTTAAAAAAAATCAGTTATGAAATTGATTTATGATTAATTAATATGAAAGTACCTATTGGTATGTACTGGGATGTCTCAAAATAAATACCCCCATTTTGACTAAACATGGGAACAAAATGATGAGATATCTAGGGCTTTTGAGTTCATAGCTACATTTGTTGATCTTCAACTTAAATTCACACACCTTGCTTTTTAAGATGGTCCACCACCGGAGATATGAGTTCACAATTTGGAGTGCACCTGAAGCCAGAGGTTTTGATCAAGGACCAGGCCTAGCCATGATTTGATATCTAAGGCATTTTGCAAAAGAATTTTCAACTGTGACCTTTAGTTTTTATTTTTGAAAAGAATTGTATGACTTCTTTTGAGGAATCTGTTGTTGCATTGCATTCCATCCTAAGTGTTATTTGTATCAAAGAAGGGGAAAAAGAGCACATGCACGCTTATTTTGGAAATGTGGCACAACTTTATCATTCTTACTACATTTTCATTATATTTGTTTAATCAGGGCAATGCCCATTCGTCTTCTATCCTTTTCAAAAGCAAATAACTGAATTAAAGTTTACTGTTGCTTTGGAAAATGTCCAAGACACAAATCATGAGGCTCTTTTTCAAAACCTCTGATTTTGGGTGCACTGCAAATTTTGATTTTGCGAACTTGTATCTCCATTATTGTTTTGTGGACAATTTTTAAATGCAAGGTGTGTGCATCTAAGTTGAAGATTGATCAATTTAGCTGTGAACTTGGGGAGTAATGATATCTTATCGTTTTGTTCTTATTTTCAATCAAAAGGAGGTACTTTTCTTGAGACATCGGGTAGACAATTTTTCTATGCAATTTTTCATACCAGGTGTCTCCCAAAAAAAAGTACTCCTGTTTGGAAAATCGCCAAAAATTGATTAGCAAAGTTTTGATAAAATTTTCTTTTTGACTTGGTTTGTCAAGGACCCAAAAATACTTGTAGATGCTAAAATGTTTGCTTTTGGTGCAACAAGGTACGCATTGAAAAACTTTATTTTGAGCTATGCTTTTTAAGCAAAATACTCAATCTTGCCTAACAGTCAAAATTTTCAGATTTTCATCGTCATCAAACTCTCCAATGATAGTGTGCATTCCTTTCTGTCATTTATGACCAAACTAGAAGCTTTATATGCACAAAGAAATAGATCTGGCAAGCATAAATGCTTTTTTGCAGTATGATTCAAAATTAGGTAGCCCTAAAAAGAGCTAAATTTGTTAATCTTAAACCAATTAAAAGGTCAGTTATGTCTGGGGAAATTATTTGGTCCTTGATCTACTTGGCAAAAAAATAAAATTGAAGATCGGTCATGTAATCAAATTTTGGTGATTTTTCAAACGGGAGTACTTTTTTGGGACACCCAGTATCTTTTGGATATTTGTATTATGTAATTTGCTTGTTGATGGAGCAAAACGTTTGCAGTGTTGACCAGTGAAAGGAAATAAAACAATACAATTTTTTTTCAGAAAATGATAGCATATGGTCATATTGTTGGCAATGCACCTGATAGCAGACAACCAGGAAGAAAACTCATTGACAGAATTGTCGAAACAATTTGTGGATGCTTTCTTGGCACACAAACAGATGAAGGAGTCCAGCTGCAAATTATCAAGGTAAGCCAAAGGTGTCTTTTCAGAGTTATTGCAGCAGATATCATATCGTTTCTGGAAGTCATTTGATTGGAAAATGTAAATTGAACTTTTCAGACAGTTTACAGTAAAAGCTGGCTCAGACCAAGTTAAGAATATTGTCTATTATATTTGACAACTTTGACACATGCTGTTTTATTGTACAGCTAAAGAAACACCGAGTGTGTGGACGTTTCTTTAGCCTATTTATAGTGGCTACGAGATATAGCTATGTATATTCCCTTGAAAGGTAATGTGTCCATGTAAGTATGGCTGCTTTGCAGGGGGCATGCCAATTTCACACAATATTTCATGTGATTGCTTTAGTAAAGAAGCTCACTACAGGGCCAGGGGTGATCTAAGCAGACTGATGACTTACTTGCGGTTGCACTTTCGGAACTGAAATATTAGTTTGCATGTGATCAGTTAAATTCTGCCTGTCACTGATGCGCTCTTGAAGGCTCTTCGTCAGCATCGTGTTAGCATATAGAGTGTATAGGCAGCTTTACTTATATGGACATATTTTGCCTTTAATGAAAACAGAAATGTTTACATCATAAATAGATGAATTATGGCAGAAGCCAGGAGCATGAAGGGGAAGCTAAGGAGCTTAGAAGATCTTGTAAACACCCCTAAATAGTACTCCATTACCCCAAGATATTTGCTAGTTTATTAAAGCATAAGAAGGCAGATGAAAAATTAGATGGCAAATATCTGGCTAAGGATTAGAAGTCCTTGTTTAATTTTGCTAATGGGCATCTAAGGGGAACTACTGCATAGTGAAAGAAGATAGAGGCCTCTTTTTTACCATTTTGAGATGAACTCACTTTTTTGAAAGAGGAAAGCTCGGAAAAGGATATTTCAAAGCTATTAGTCTGAAAGAGGAGATCATTTCTGCTCTATCAAGCACAGTGTACTCCATACTTGAAGAGCCTTGAAGTTGTTGTGGCGCAGTGGTGTAATCCTCTGACTTTGCAGCCAGAACAGTCAGGCGGAGTGGGTTCGATACCCGGTAGGACCCCATCACTTGAGCGTCATGACAGGGGTCGCGGACTCGATTAGGTCTGCTCTATTTCTGCGATCCCAGCGCTTGGTGCTGAAAAACGCAACTTCACCTTCACCTTCAGTCTTCGTAATATGAGGCGTGCGATCGCACGCGCACGCCTCCGTACACGCCTAAATTGTCCAAGGCGTGCGAAACGTCGCACGGGCAAACCTGAAAAGTTACCGAATTTCATAAAATTTCAATCACAAACAATCTCGCAAAAAACAGAGCCCTCTTTGTATTTAGAATTTGAAATTTCTCCTTCATTCATGACTCGATGCTACGATTTTGCTGCTTAGCGCTTCGGTCTCTTTACGAAAGGAAACCGTTGTAAAGGTCAGCTCACTGGCGAAGCAAACAAGATGCAAGGATTTCAAACGGAACTTTAAATGTTTACTGATCGATCTTAGCAAATGGATTCAACAAGAAATCTTTAAAGAACTGCAAGATGCGGAGGATAGACTTGTCTTTAATAATCTCTCTAATCTGTTGTATTTTGCGATAGAAAAGTTTCTTCGTGGGTCTATCATCGTTCTCTCTTCTTTGTTCATATTCCTAGTTGAACTAAAGTGTTAACGTCGTCAAGAATCAGGGAGCGAAAATGATGAATAATACTCACTTTAATCTGACTTTGACACAAAACCCTTTCCTGGATTTTCTGCAGTGCATCTCTAGAGTAGGCCCACTACGAATTTGCGTAAACTCTCCAATAAACTTTAGATGCCTTAAAAGGTTTGGTTGCTTTTTCTAGAGCATATATTCGCTACTTAATCACCTTCTTTAATCTGTCAATAACTTTTGTGAAATCTTTATTTGTTTTTTTGAATTAGGCTTGAAGCCTAATTTAAGTCCACATTTTATTAAACGGGAAAACAGGAAACTGGATGGCCTAACTGCTTTGACCTTTCCCTAACTTGAAAGGCAGTACGACAGAGAAATACACACTCAACGAAATATTTTTCGTAACTTTAGTAGCACGGCAGTTTGTTGCCTGCCTTTTCTCTTCTCGACAGGAAAATAAGCAATAAGTCTTGTGGAAGAGAGCATTCACCGATGCAAGAACAACGTATTGATAGCTTATCAATAAACAGCAAAAAACACTCGAAAAAAGCGACGCTATATTGGGGGTGATCACCCTCACAAGCTTATATCTGAGGGTAATAAAAGGCCGTTATCGATCAGCTTTCATAATTTACGGTAGTTTACGATGTGAAAGGTCATCTTGAAACCACCACCCCACATATCTTGAGAGCAAGAATGAAAAACAACAAGTAGGCTAATCGCAATCATGATGATGAAAGTTAGCACTTTCGTATCGCAGGCCATCGCACGCCTAAACTAACCTAGACGTGCGAAATGCCGCACGCGGCCCATTTTCATATTACGAAGACTGCACCTTCAGTGTGATTAGTTTTTATTTGTCATTTCACAGGCATTGCTGACATCTGTGACATCAAACACATGTGAAGTTCACGAGGCTACCCTATTGCAAGCTGTTCGTACATGCTACAATATATATTTAGCAAGTAGGAATCTGATCAATCAGACTACAGCAAAGGCAACTCTTACACAAATGATTTGTGTCATATTTCAACGCATGGAGGCCAAAGGGGTAAGTATATGAATACTGGCGAATGTATACAGTCTTGCAATCTCTGAAATTTCTTGTCAAACGTCTTAGTAAAGCTACTTTATGTATTAGGTGGTGTTCCAACAAATCATAGGGCTCAAATCTTTAACAAGGTCGGTGTAAAATTTTATTACAGGTTTCTTTAAATTAAACGGCTTGGAAGGAACTTAGGGTTCTTTGCTATAAATCTGCCATGAAAATTTATTGATACGTTCATTAGCTTCAAAATGGCAGCATTTATTAAATTTTAGGCTATGACATCATCAAATTTCTAAATCCTAAATCAGAGAAGCTACAGATTTCTGCTTGCCACCATATTGTAGACTTTCATAAACAATAGTTTTCTTGAAGGTTATATCATTTATCCTCCATTGACTTAGGAGTTATGATGATTTAAATTTTTTCAAAATTCTCGATGAATTTTTTCGAACATAATCAAATTGCTGCCATTTTGTCAAAAATCAAGATATCAAGAAACTTCCATGGCAGATTTACAGCAAAGTACCATAAGTTCCTTGCAAGCCATTCAATTGAAAGAAAAATTTCATCAAACTTTACACCCATCTTTTTAAAGATTTGAAAGATTTGAGCCCTCTCCTTACAATGACAAAAGGTTCCCAATTTGAATAGTTTCATAAAATAACTAGTTTTTTTTCTTTTATGTAATTCAAAACGGCTATCTAATGCTTATTTTGATTTGTTTCAGGGTATTTCATGT
This sequence comes from Aurelia coerulea, assembly GCA_039566865.1. Taxonomy (NCBI): domain Eukaryota; kingdom Metazoa; phylum Cnidaria; class Scyphozoa; order Semaeostomeae; family Ulmaridae; genus Aurelia; species Aurelia coerulea. Next base: position 12,929,445 of record CM076963.1, read on the forward strand.
AGATTTTGATCCCCCTTTTTCAAATTTTGAACATTCTGCATCTTTGACATCATGGTGACATTTATCAAAATGCTTAGGTACATTGGTAGTCTTGTCGACAAGTGGGTTGACTGACAAAATGTGGTACCAAACTGAAATTCACGGCGTTTGATGCTTTTACTCTACAACCTATCCAAAACTCCTCTAAGATCCCTTTTTGAAACCCTAAAAAATGTTACTAATTTGGAAGTTTTTGCACGAACTTGGCTAGAATGATAAGAAAGTGTTTGACTAGTAGATTCCAAAAATGTAGTTGTTTTCGTATTTGGTCAAGGCATTAACAAGTTATGGGTGAATTTTGAGTTGCCCCTTGGAAATGACTGTCAAAGTTTCCTTGATACCACAGGAAGAAGACGCCGAGAAGGCATCATTACAAGCAACAGATGACACTATTTCCAAGAAATCAACCGATTCCGAGAAGGAAGACAAACAGGAAGCACAAGGAGACCATACATCCGAAACAAAAGCTGTAGATTCACAAGGAGATACAGCAAAATCAAATCCACAGGTAGACCATGTTGACGAGAAAGCAGGAACTTCTCAACAGCCTGCGTCTCTGCAGAAGGAGGTTGCTCAGCAGAGGGAGGTTGCTCAAGGGGAAAGGACAAGAGCTGAATCAAGCCCGAAGACATTGAGAGAACTGAGTGAGGAAATATCACAGGCAGTTGAAGAGAATCAAACACCAGTTAATGGTCATAGTGAGGATGTCGATGAAGGAGTTGATATGAGAGGTAGATTGATTCAATTCAATATCAATATTTAAAGTTGGTATTTACAATATTATAAAGAAAATACTAATTCAAACCAACTATTTACAAACATAATATATACAAAAATATATGACAAGAAACTATAATCAGCGACATATCTTACAGGTGCATCTGTCTCCACCCCAGTCTTTGATCCTCTTTTGAAAACACGCTAGCATTGGTTCTTGTTTGATACTGTCATCAAGAGTGTTCCAAAGGAAACTGCCTCTAAAAGACAGTGATTCTTGTTCAAAGCCCAATGTCTTAGTTGTTGGCAGCTTGCACGAGTTCTGTATTCTTAGATTGTATGTTAATGGTTTCTTTTCATGAAATTCCCATCCAAGCGAAGGATTTAAGTGATTCATAGACTTGTAAATTTCTGTCATCATTTTCTACAAGTTTTTGACATGAATACTATTGCTGCCATTTCGGGTAAGCACTGCTTCAATTAACGTTCAGTATTCATTGAGGGGTGGTGTCAATCATTCAATCAATCAATCAATCAATCAATCAATCAAAAATGACATTATTTGTATTTGATGAATTCGCAGTTAATAACAACTAATCAAAACCAGCTATTTACGATCTAGCAAAGTTATTTACAAATTAAACATTTGCATCCTTTGCCATCCCATTCTGCGGTGATCCCCATTTTAATAGCCAAGAAAATTGCTGTCAAAATTGTGCAAAACAATTGTGAACCTGCCAGATGCAGTTTTCAAATTTTATCATGTTTCCGAAATAATCCTGTTTTGAGAAATTTGTAAGCAAGATGATTCCATCGTGTTTATAGTAATTATGATAATTTAGATTTTAAAGTATCACTTATACTACCCAATGGAGGTAATTTTAATGGTCACAGTACTTCTGAGGATTTCTGGATCGTGAAGCTCAAATTGCTCTTTATTGCTATCCTTCAGTTTTTGTATAAAGTTTCATTTTCCAACCGAATTCTTGGATATTTTTAATGCAGTTTCCCTCTTGATCCTTTCTCGAAGAATGAATTTTCCGAGGAATTTTCAGCCGTTTTCTCAAAATATATCGATGAATTTCCATTCTGTCATGAGGAAATCTTCAAATTGTTGATAAGCAAGGAACAATGATTGATGTCTACCAGAGACCTTTATTACTTTTCTCACAGGGGAAGATACAGAAAGCATAACAAGCGAGAGACTGGAAGTTAGGGAACCCGCAGTGAATGACCAAGCCAGCTCACAAGCAGACGAAAGCAAAACATCAGAATCGGCCGAAACTACAGACAAACCACAGCAAAGCAGCGAAGAAGATGTAACCACTCCCACAGGGGCAGAAAATAACCAGGCTACAGTAGCAGCTAACGTTGAGGTCATAGATGAAAGCAGCAAAGGTCATACTTCAGAGGTTAGCAGTGAAAGTGCCATGGATGAATCAAAGGACAGCAACGAATCAAAGTCTGAAAAAGATGAAAATTTAAACAAGATCGAAGAGTCTAAAACTGAGAATTCTGATAACTGGGCTAACTTTCAAAGCTTCGGTCCAAGTGCTAGCGAATCAACAGTCTCTAACTCTGATGATCAGAATTCTAGCGATGCAAACATCGAGACTTTAGATGAAAGTAAACAAGCTGAGAGTTTACAGGCTGAGTCAACAAATATAGAGTCTACTAATGAACACGGAGTTAATGGAACTAACAAGGGTATTAGTGATACGCCTACCACGCTTACTGAACAGCCATCTGAAGATAGCAGCACATCGAAAGAAGAAAAGCAAGGAGCAGATGAGGCTGCGGAACATAAACACGATAATGAGAAACAAAAAAGTAAATATTTCCTTTTTCACAGACAGTCAACATAGGGCTCAAATCTTCAAAAAGGTCGGTGCAAAATTCTATTACAGTTTTCTTCTAATTAAATGGCTTGGAAGGAACTTACGGTTCTTTGCTGTAAATCTGCCTTGGAAATTTATTGATATCTTGATTAGCCTTAAAATGGTGGCATTTGGTAAATTTGAGGCCATGACGAAGGAATTTGGGGTTTTTGCTGCAAATCTGCCATGGGAAATCTGTTGCTGTCTTGATTAGTTTCAAAATGGAGAAATTTATTAAATTTCAGGCTATAACTTCATCAAATTTTTAAATCCTAAACCAAAAAAGCTACAGATTTCTGCTTGCCACCATATTGTAGACCTTCATAAACAATGGTTTTCTTGAAGTTTATATCATTTTATCTCCATTTGTTTAGGATTTACGATGATTTGAATTTTTTCAAAACTTTTGATGAATTTTTTCGAACATAATCAAATTGCCGCGATTTCGTCAAAAATCAAGATATCAAGAAATTTCCACGGTAGATTTACATCGAAGTACCATAAGTTCCTTTCAAGCTATTCAATTCAAAGAAAAATATCATAGAATCTTACACCGACCTTTCTAAAGATTTGAAAGGTTTGAGCCCTTTGCTCAGACGGTCAGTGTTTAGAGGATCAACCATTTTTCATCAGATTACTCCAGAATATGCTTTTTCTATCAGTTCTTTTCTCCAGCAAATGTCATGGGTAACTTGATTACAGCAAATTCATCCCATTGTATTGTTCTGTCTAAAAATGCCATTGGCAGCCTTTGTGAGAAGACGTTTGCAAGGCATTGTCTTGAGATAGTTTTTGAAACTAGCTTTGCATTGTCCATAAAGCTTGATTTTTTTGCCAATGAAGTAATGTTCCAAATCGACTGGTGAATTTGGAACTTAGAAGATTCAGAAACAGCTAGAAAATGAATCTGCTCGTGATATATTTGTTCATGAAAATTGCCTTTTTGCAAGAACTGTACTTGTAAATACAATCTGTCATACAATAGACCTATTCGGCTAAGGTTTGTGTTACCCATTTCAAGTCATTTGACCATACTCTTGGGAACTCTTAGTACTATTCGACTGTTTGCATTCATGGCACAAGTTTTCATAGCACGAATTATGTTATAGAAATCAAAAATGTTTTATCAAGAGATTAATAATTTGACTTGGATTGGGTGTAACAAGGTCAGATAATGTTACAATAGACCCACTACTGTTTATTGACACCCACGTACAAAGCGATTTGTGACTGCAGACAATGGGAATTCTATGCCTGGTTGGTCGACTCATGAAGAAAAACAAAGCAAAGCCGCAAAAGTTGCCCTGAAACCCAGGTAGCTAGCGCGCTCGTTGTGCATTCCTGGATTGGTTATGAAGAGTCAACATGAACATGTATCGAAAGGAGAAGGATATATCTAAACATCTGCCTAGGGCGTTGTCTTTATTTGGTTCAGAAGCTGAGCAGTGCTTGTTTTAATTACACCCAAAAAGTAAGAGAATTGAATCGCCTCCCAGTTGGCTTCTGCACCAAATAAATAAAATGTCCGAGGCAGTTAGATATATCCTTCTTCTTTCGCTGCATGCTCATTTTGACTCTTAAAAGCCAATCTAGGAATGTACAACGAGCGAGATAGCTACCTTGGTTTCAGGGCAACTATTGCAGCTTGCTTTGTTTTTGTTTTTGAGTTGACCGGCCAGGCATGGAATCCCCTTTGTCTGCAATCGCTAATCGCTTCGTACTTAGGTGTCAACCAAAAGTAGCGGATCCTAGTTGAACATTGTCGTTCCTTGTTATTGGGTGTAAACATCGTGCGATAATCCAGAGAACAGTAGCCTGTGCACAGACTTTACTATTTTACGGATGAGGAAAGCCTGTTCCTTTCCTCCTCCGCAAAATAGTAAAGTCTGTGTGCAGGCTAGAGAACAGGGGATCCGAATGACTGCTGATTTTCATGTTTTTAAAGTCAACGTTTTGTATCTTTTATCTTTTTACCATTTCATTACAGATGATACTTCGCGACCAGAAACTCCACAGGCTCTTACTCCACTGCCAGATGATACTCGTTCCATTTCATCAGCCACTCTACCAGATGATCGTCAATCAGTGAGCTCCCAGGAGGGCAGCATTGAGTCACCAGCTCCAAATGCTACAGGGATCGCCGGTTTTACGCACGTCTTACAAAAAGATGCATTTCTTGTGTTCAGATCCCTGTGTAAATTGTCTATGAAGCAGCTCACTGATGTCCCTCATGATATCAAGTAAGTTTCTTACTAATTACTTTTAGGGGTATTTTGGGGCAATAATGCTTACCTGAGGTCGGGTTGTGGTTGCATCACATACGAAAACTTTCGTTAAATTGCATTCTGGTAAAAAACTCAGGGAAGAAGTTGTCGGCCGAATTCTGCAGTTTCGGCGAGAACTTTAGTCTAGGATTTTTGCAATTTAAAGGTAGAGTAAGTGCACAATTTGTTTTTTAGGGAAATTACATATCTCATTGTGCTGACAATTTTTCGATGTTTTTGGTTATTTTTAGTACAAAATACGGGATCTATCTTAGAAGCAGATCGATTTTGATATGGATCTAAGGTGTATTTTTGCTACTTTTTCAAAAGTACATTTTTAAGAACCATGAAAAAGATGCATCTTTATCTATATACATTTTCAAGTACTGTCCTACAACCCTTAGGGGGCTTCCTTGTGTAACACGCAAAAATACTGCAATTCAAAAATTGATACATGAAACTTTTTCAGTGAATTTCCAATACCGTAAAAGATCTATCAAACCCCCCTCTCTATTAAGCCCCCCCCCCACTTATATCAAATTCCAGAGGTTACCAAAGATTCTCCATTTATTGAGCTAAATAAGTTTGCATGTTAACTTTGATGTGTTTTGAGATAAAACTTTGTCGAATTCATGTATTTAACTCGTAAAATTGTATGTTTAAACCGCAAAATGTGGTGCAAAATGGACTAAAAAGTGTCCAAAATTAAATAAGCCCTCCGGGGGCTTAACAGAGCTTTTACGGTATATGAACTCTCGGTAAGAAGTTTGACAGAAAGTTTGTCTCGACAAAACTTTCGGCAATTTTTAATGCAGATTTAATTACTTAATTTAGCTGAAACGTGGATATTTTAGACCCTTTTTCATCATAAAAATTGTATGCAAATTTGACAAGTGCAGTCTGGTTTCGTACCTTAGGAATGAGGCATTTAAAATCATTGTTGTAATATCTTCAATTTTTGCGTACGATCCTTGCTACTATTTAATCTTAATTTTTCGTTGATTCCACAGATCTCACGAGCTGCGATCAAAAGTTCTGTCATTAGAGTTACTGCTATCTTGCCTTCAAAATGCTGGAAATGTTTTCAAGACAAACGATATGTTCGTCAGTGCAATCAAACAATACCTTTGCGTTGCATTATCAAAGAATGGAGTCTCATCAGTACCGCAAGTGTTTGAGTTGTCATTGGCTATATTTGTTACTTTGTTATCGGAGTTTAAGACTCATTTAAAGAAACAGATTGAGGTGTGTAATGTTATTTATCCTGTGCGAGGGAATTGTTATGCCCATAACAAGGACAGATTTTGTAAGACAATAGCATGAGCAGCTTTTGATTGACACCTCATTTCAAAGCAATTAGCGATCGCAGACAAAAGAAATTTGCTCTACCAGTAATTCAAAACAAGCAAAGCCGCAAAAGTTTCTCTGAAACCCAGGTAGCTACTTCGCTCGTTGTGCATTTCAGAAATTGTTTTTAAAAGCAAACATGAGCATAGATCGAAATAAGAAGGATATATCTACACATCTGCCACAGGCATTTAATTTATTTGGTTCAGAAGCCGATCGGGACGCGTCTAAATTCTCTTATATTTTTGGATGTGATTAAAATACTTATTGCTCAGCTTCTGAACCAAAGAAATAAAATGCCCGTGGTAGATGTGTAGATATATCCTTCTTCTTTCGACCTATGCTCATGTTTGCTTTTAAAAGCAATTTCTGGAATGCATGGCTTTGATTGTTTTGAATTACTGGTTGAGGGAATTTCCTTTGTTTGTGATCGCTAATCGCTTTGAATTCAGGTGTTAACAAAAACAACTCATGCCATCGTCTTACAAAATCTGTCCTTGTTTATGCCCATACTAATTGATTTCGTGTTGTACAGGAGCTGTCAAAGCCCGAGGTCTTGAAAGTACAGACTGAGCTTGCGAGGTCCGTGCATTAAGACCGGGGGCTTTGTATTTTCCTGTACAACAGCAACCGGTTAGCATGAGTTTTATTACATGATAGCTGCTTAGCTTGACATGTATCATTTCGTCAAATGCATTTTATTGCTGCTATGTCGCTGTCAAAGCCCGACGTCTTGAGGTCTTGTGTTGTGCAGGAACTGTGAAATCCCGAGCTGGCGAGGTCCTTGCATTAAGACCGGGGGCTTTGTATTTTCCTGTACAACAACAAAAACCGGTTAGCATGAGTTTTATTACATGATAGCTTCTTAGCTTGACATGTATCATTTCGTCAAACGCATTTTGTTGCTGCTATGTCGCTTAAGTTTATTGTATATCTCGCAGGCCTGAAGCAGTTGTTGTGGCGACGAAAGCTCAAAGCGTATCGTTTTTATTATTATGCAAGGCTGCGGGAAAACCGCGGGAAATGTGCAATAAAGCAATGTGAAAGGCTGGATTCTTGTTTTGCCTCGTTTTGGAAATTTCAGTTAGGTAATAATAGGATGTATGGAATGGCCCAGAAAAGCTTCAGTGCTCGAAAAATCGCCAAAATTGTATTTACTGCAAATGGAAACATTTTTTATGCAAGTTTATCAAGGACCTAGAGAAGTTGTATTGCTTAGCAGCGCGACTTTTAAATTTTCGAAATTGGTAATTTTGAACCATGTACCAAAATTGCAAGAGAAAAATTAAATCTATTGTTGTCAGAATCGAGCCTTTGACGTAGTCACAAATATTGTGTCTGAACTTTGAAGCTCGGCCATCAGATAGAAGGTAGTTGTTACTGAAAAGTTTCAAATACAATGGATCTGCACTAAAATGTACTATGTTGGCAATTAAACTTGTGATTACAGCTGTTGTTTTCTTACTTTTATTGCACCTTGTTTCCCTGTTCAAACGGGGCGATTGCCTGCTTGAGAATTAAGAAAAAAGATTTAATTAATTAATTTTATCCCTATGTTTCTACTTGGGGATGTTTTTGACTAGACAAACTCTAGAGCAATTGGTATAGGCATTAAATTTCATTGGCTGAATTAAATTCGCAATTTTAAGCTGCTTTTTACCTCCACTAGGTTTTCTTTCAAGAGATCTTCCTTGGAATCCTAGAAACATCTTCAAGCTCATTTCAGCACAAATGGCTTGTCATGCAAGCTCTCTCAAGGATTTGTTCTGGTAGGCGTTTTAAATGTATTACTTTGGTCTTAAGTTCTCTCCTAATTTGATTTACTGATGTGAAATTACAAACAGAACATCACATCGCATCGCATGACATGACATGACATGACATGACATGACATGACATGACATGACATGACATGACATGACATGACATGACATGACATGACATAACATAACATAACATAACATAACATAACATAACATAACATAACATAAATACATTCTGTTGAGGCTAAAAGCCTTTTACAGTTCAATTTGTATGCTTATAATTCTTTGTACTGTATAGTCTCATTATAACATGGCTCTAGGGACCAGCTAAAAGGGTAAATTTAAAAAGAAAGGTAAAATGCTACAATTTTACTATTAGTATTTTCAATGCTGCTAGTCACATAGTGCTCTTTGCTCTGAATTTTTAACTTCCCGAGTTATATGCTCGGGTAAGGAAAGTTTAAAAAAAAATTTAATAGAACGCAATCTTAATGCAAGCATCAAGGAAAGAACCGTCGCAGTTTGAACGCACGGAAGTTGAAAACTGTGTCTTGATTCTGTACGGTATATTTGCCCAATACTCAGACCTTTCTCAGCGCTAATCATTTTCCAGTTAATGAGGAGGCGAATACTTTATATATATGTTAGCTATCATGTTAGATACTTATTTGTAAAATGATATTTGAATAATGTGAATTACAAGAAACAGAAATTGATTATTAAATATTTTCACCCACAGACGCGCAGACCGTTGTCGATATTTATGTGAATTATGACTGTGACATGCATTCAGCAAACATATTTGAAAGACTTGTCAACGACCTTTCAAAAATAGCCCAAGGAAGACATGCGATGCAGCTTGGAGCTACCCCTGTGCAGGAGAAGAAGATTCGACTGAGAGGTGTTGAATGTCTTGTTTCGATATCGAAATGCATGGTGGAATGGAGCAAAGAATTGTATGTGAACCCAGTATCGCAAGTTAATGCTTCAGGTAAGCCAGATTTAGTCATGTCCCTCTTGTTCTCAACTCTTCGAATGTTCAATTATATATTTTGCATTATCCCATCTTACAGTTCGATCCCAGGTAGAGCCCCACTTGAGGGTCATGCCAAGGGGTCGTGGACTCGAGTAGGTCTTCCCTACTTCTGCGATCCCAGTGGTTGGCGCTAAAAACTGCAACTTCGCCTTCACCTTCCATGAATTCAGTGAAACCGATTACAATCTTGTAAAAATACTCTCATCTTGAAATAAACCCCTGACCCACCAGTTAAGACTCCCCTCCCCCACTTTTTTAGTTGTCTGAGTTTTCTACCTCCCCCATTAGAATTCAGATATGGTAGTTGGCTCCGTTTGAAAGAGACCACAGTTCTCTACGTAATCAAGCTTTGTGGCATGATTAACCTGTTGCTCGGTGGGGATAGAACGGGTTTTCTTCTTAAAAGTCAGTGTTGCACTTTCGGCCCTTCACCAATCCAAGGTTGTGTTCTCTTGTTATAATAAGCATCGAATGCTTAAAAACAAATGACGGAGATATAAGGCAACTTAAGTTAGGGGTCCCGGACAATCTGAATATAGCCTATTGTATTCCATTGTATTTGCTGATCTCGAGAGATTATCAACTCAATTGGACAAATGAAGGCATGCAGCCATATTTACTCTATTTTTAAACCGGACGCTACATATCCGTCATTTTTCTTTAAAGAACGCCGGTCAACCAGCATCCTTTGCGGCTGCGCTTGGCTGAGCACTGCTATGTACGATGTCATATGAAAATGGCTGCCACAGTCGAAAGGCAAAATGGGATGCGCGCAAAAGATGCTGGTTGACCGGCGTTCTTTAAGAGCCGTAATGGAGAAAACAGCCTTGAATGTTTGCACCATAAAGACTGTTCTATTCTGTTTTTTAGAAAACGACACAACAGATGGGAATTCATCACATACATCTGAATCGACAAGTGAAACTTCCTCAATGAATGATATGAAACGGCATAGCGGAAGTATGTCTTCTATGACGTCATTGTCAACAATTAGTAGCAGTGGTGTGAGCAGTGCAGCGCCAGTATCCGATCATCCAGATAAAATCGAGATATTGAAACAGAAGAAAGAGCTTATGGAAGAAGGCATTAAAAAGTAAGGATTTTTGCATGTATATTCATTTGACCACGATGTCACAATGTTGTAACGATAACGTTGCTTTTTAGGGCATTGGGATAATTTGCGGCCCGATGTTTTAAATGTGAGATTTGTTTTCTGCGAGACATAAAAACTACAATATGCGGATTCTAACCGGTTTTGTGTTGTACAGTAAAACATAAAGCCTGAGGTCTTAAAAGTACAGACCGAGCTTGCAAGGTCTGTGCATTAAGACCGATGGCATTATTTTTTCCTGTACAACTACGAAACCGGTTAGTATGAGTTTTATTGCCTGATAGCTTCAAATTTTAACTTATATCATTTTGTCAAACGCATTTTGTTACTGTTATGTCGCTTGAGCTTATTGTAAATCTCACAGGCCTAAATCGGTTGCTGTGGTGACAAAAACGCGTCCTTGTATCGTATTATACGAGGCTATGGGAAAACCGCGGGAAATGTGTGATTAACCAATGGGATTGGCGGGATGCTTGTATTGACTCGTTTTTAAAGCGTCAGTCAGGTAATAAAACAAAATATACACGTGACAATGATCTTTATTTGCAGATTCAACCACAAGCCAATGCGCGGAGTTCGCTTTCTTCAAGAAAGAGGACTTTTGGGTCAAACACCAACAGATGTTGCAAAATTTCTTTTCACCGATCAAAGGCTTGATAAGGTACGTATTACGATGTTATTCGAGATTTAATTCCGTTATGAAATCTCCTTTAAAAGTCGTTTTGAAAATTTGTGCCATGAAACTGAAACGTTTCAGACATACAGAGTGTCCCAAAAAGTTTCTGAAGTTTGGAGAATTGTATATTGTATAATCGTATATTATTAACTCTTTTATTTGGCCCTTATTATGCTCTCATTTTTATCCACTGTTATCCGCTTAGGAAATGTAACTCACTGTTGTTTACCTCGGATTAGTTGTTTTTCTTAGGGTATAAATTTGCCTTGTACTGTTTAATTATTCGCTGAAGATGAACCAAGTTTGGTTCGAAACGTTGGAAAAAAAGATAATGTTGGGTCGACTATTTATTTTTTCAATTAACCTGATTTATGTCTGCCTACTTGGAATGTAGTACCTGGATTTGTCAAAACATCAAAAAAATGAATAGCTTCAACAAAATGATCGTCATCGCTTGCCTCATCCTTCGATTTCTGATCAAACTGCGCTTTCTGCCTGAATGCTCAATTGCTTCAGAGTAGTTTTTATTTCACAATAGGGTGTCCCAAAATAATTTCGCCCTCAGTTGTGTGGCTGCTCTGTTGTGGCTGCTGTGGAGGAGCTGTAGCTTTAATTGTCTCAGTTTTTACACAGTTGCATAGGTCAGGCTTCAACTTAGAATGTGAGAGCTTGTTTGAGTCAATCTGACAAGTGGTTGGTGATTTAAGGCAGAGGAAAGGCAAAATAAGTGGATGCTTCAAAGGCAGCACTTCTGTTGTTCTACAGCAATGTCAAATTAAGTAAATTCTTAACGAAAGCTTTCTAGCGAAAGTAAGTTTCTAACGAAAGAATTCTAATGAAAAAGAGTTTTAGCATTGTTTCTCAATTGCATTTTTGAAAGGATTCATAGTGCTGTTTATCTGCAAGACAACACTGTCAACCCTTTTCGAATGCAAGGAAAATTTGAGTACGATGCTACTAGAACCCTTTCTTTCAAACATTACTTGATTTTGACATTACTAGAGAACAACAGATGAGCTGATTTTGAGGCAACCACTTATTTTGCCTTTCCTCTGTCATAAATCAACAACCACTAATCAGATTGACCACGCGCTGTAGGAAACGCGGTAGTTGATGTGTTAATGGACAATGATATTCAAAAGTTACCTTGGTCTGCATTCCTCTCGGCTTCTGCTTGTTATTTTGCTTGAAATAATCCTATCATATCGTATATACTGTATCCCATCCGCTATTTGATTTTGTGAACAGGGAGACTGTCTCCGCTCAGGGTAATGCGAGGCCAATTGCGCAGCCAAAACCAACGCATGCTACAGCGCTAAGATTTCAACCTCTGAGTTGAAGCATTATCTATGCAAATATGCAAAGACCGAGACAATTGAATTTACAGCTCCTCCGCAGCAGCCACACAAACGAGGCACATTTTTTGGGATACCCTGTATACCCTGAAGGAACAGCTGGTGGTAGTAATTCATGTATTCTTTCCAACAACCTTGACTTCACCTTATCCTTCCATTCCGACCATTGCCGGGATTACCTTTAATGCTGTTTTATTTATTATCTTTGCAGACGGAGATAGGAAACTTGCTGGGAGATTGCACTGAGTAAGTTATAAGAATCTTATTTTGCATCAACATTTTAGAAGGAACAACCTTTTGGAGTTTTGGAAATATAGAAATTTTACGCAGCATTTGTTGACAGAGAACTTTGGACCTTACAGCAGACGATGCACTTAGAAATAGAAAACAATACTGGGTTAGTCAATAAAAAGGCCCCGCATTTGAAACAAATGCTGCTCCCTGATTATCAAAGCAACGATATTGAAAAATGTCTTGTTTTATTCCCGAAATGTCCAGCTTCAATCCGCTCAGTAGTTTACCCGGCTTTAATTCGCTATTCCAGCCCGTCGATATGGAAGGTTTTCTGCAGAAAGCCCCTTTCGAAAGCCTGCAAAAATGAATGAAAACGACGAGCAACATATCGCTTTTTTTTACATTCCATTAGAAATTTGCAATACAAATTTACTAGTTACACTTCTTACAAAATACTTAACTACACTACAAGACGATGCCACTAGATGCAAAATATCATGACTATTCTGTGGCATCACGAAAAACTAAGACAACACACATATGAATATTCAAGGGAAAACAAGACAACAATACATGGGAAAAAACTGCATTCTGTTTCAAAATAGACCTCAGGTGAAAAATTGTCCGCGAATAGCAACAGACAAAATGCCTGCCGCCGTTATGGATAATTTTGCCTGTCACAAATCTCACCTCATATATAATTGGAGACATTTCGCTTTGCTTTCCTTCCTAGCAATTATGACACTATTGGGAGAATGGAATCCTCTTGAATAAGTTATTGATTCTAGGGGGAAGACTTTTTCATAGGATAACGCATGCTAAAGCGTGCCAAAGTCATTGTTGCAATGTGAACTTATTAGGGAAACTTACTCACGATTTTAGCGAACGGACTTTTTTTTAGAAAATCCCTTGTAAAATCTGAACGGAGTGACCGATTTTAGTCAGGAAAAAATTCTGAAAATAATTGAACATGTTAGCTATTCAATCAGCTAATTTTTGAGTCACCCGGTAGACAGCCAAACTGTTTGATGACTATCCTGTTTTTGCCTTTTCAGAGATGCAAAAGCAATCATGTATGCGTATGTTGATCAACTGAACTTCGAAAGCAAAGATTTTGTCCCATCACTTCGACTCTTCTTGGAGAATTTTCGATTGCCTGGTGAAGCTCAGAAGATTGATCGATTAATGGAAAAGTTTGCAAGCAGATACTGCGAATGCAATTCAGCGTATGTATCACCCTCAGTATATGTCTTGTTTAGTGGCATGTGCTGATTGCGAAAGTGATGCTTTGTAGCCATTAAAATTTATTTTGCTGTAGTGCAATATCTGAACTTTTGAGATGAAGATTCATGCACATACCCTAGAATGTTTTTGAGGTGTTCTGGTGCAGTGGTGTAATCTTTGCAGCCAAAACAGTCAGGTGGACAGAGTTTGATCCAAGGTAGAGGCCCACGACTACACAAGAGGTCGCGGACCTGATTAGGTCTTCTTTACTTCTGCGATCTCAACGCTTGGCACTAAAACCGCATCTTCACCTTCACTTTCATGTTATTGCATCTGGGCAATCCTGACTAGCCCCTGGTACTTTTTAAGGAATTTTACTTCAAATACAGTATGGCCCCGCATTTAAGAAACCACTTTTTCACACCTTGGCCTAAAATGTTTCTTATATCAATGATACTTTTAATTTTCAGGCTGAAGTTTCTTTAAGTTTCTAATTTCTGTTCTGCAAAGTCAAGCCACATGACATCACATAAAAAATGTTAAACTACATACAGCTCTACATAAATGCTACAGAAAGCTCCTATCCTGATTAAAGTAACACCATACAATTTAAGAGTAATGATGCAACAGTCACATCGAAACTCAATGTGTAACCCCTTATATCGCAATTATAATTTATATTCTGCTCAGAATTTTCTTTCCATTTACATTTTTCATACCGGGTGTCCCAAAAAAAGGTAACAGATTTGATTGCGGCTAGCGATAAGAATTTAAGTTGAATCGACCCCTGATAAGTTTTGAAGTACTCTTAGATAGTTAACTTGAAGATTGATATCTTATTTGTTTATATTTGTGCATCAAGAGTTGGACTATTGATCTTGAAAGTCTAAATTTGCCTCCTACTCCAAACCAGAGCTTTTGGGGTTTGGCCTAAGCTGTTAACTCACTGTGCTGTGGAATCTCCTCAATCATAGCCAAGTACAAACAAGAAACCTCGTGCTTAGGAACACATTTTAGTGGAAATCTGACTCTGAACTTTACAATCAGATTCAAGAATTCAGCCCCGAAGAGACCCCTTTCTTGATTCTACAAAAACTTTAAATAACACCTGCCTGAGAAAAGTTATTCATCAGCGAAATAAGTCCCGTAGGCTTTAACACGTAGACTATCTTGCAATCTTCATTGCTTGAATGCAATGTTTTTTTGCATCATCTCTCACGAAATTATTACGAAACAAGCAATCGTATATGCCCAAGGGAACATAAAAAATGCTCATTCGTGCTTGGCTTGGTGTACTTTTGTAAATGCATTTTGACTGGAGAAAAATATTCCTTGGTGACTACATTCATTAATTTGTTTGCTAGTTTTCAGTTTTTTACGTTCTTTTCAAACGGGTACCCAAAGGACCGATCCTTGTCCAAAAATGTCTTTGACTGAGGAGATTCCCCTAACCAGCGCGTTAGCAGTTTAGGCCAAAACCCAAAAGCTCTGGTTTGTAGATGGACGCAAATTTTGGCTTTCGAGATTAATATTTCAACTTTCGATGCGCCAATATCAACAAACGAGGTATTAATCTTCAAGTTAACTATCGAAGAGTACTTCAAAACTTATTTGGGATCGATTCGACTTATTCTCACATCGCTAGTCCCCATCAAATCTGTTACCTTTTTTTTGGGACACCCGGTAGTCTTTCATGAATTCTATTCGTTGCGTTGTGTAGATATCATTTTTCTTATGAACATTGTCGAAAATTGCGTGACATTTTATAAAAAGCAAAAAAGTAGCTTTTTTATAAAAACCATAATAACATTTTTATACCTTTAGTTAACGCAAAAATATTTTAACACTGAAGTGGCATACATTTTTTTACCAGTTGAAACAAATATTTTTTCAAAAAAGAGTCAAGAATGTAGTTACCAGGATCAAATATGCAGTGTTTGGAAAATGTCTGCAGATTAACCCAAAATAACCCTAAGGTCCAATTTTTTTACAAAAGTAAACAAATTATGTTATTACACAATGTTTTATAGTCTTGAATGAATTCTATTCGTTGCATTGTATAAATATCATTGTTCTTATGTTTCGAAGTTGTTTTGAAATGGCAATGTTATCTGTTGATACATTTTTTATCCAGGGAAGAAATATTTGCAAGTGCTGATGCAGCCTACGTTCTTGCTTATTCTATCATCATGTTGACTACAGATTTACATAGTGCACAAGTAGGTGTTACATTTCTTATAGAAGGGTTGAATTAGACTTACTCTACTCGTCCCAATGTTTTCACTCCATTTCGAAATTCTGAAATACGCAGCACAAAATACGCAATTGCGGAGGAGCATAAAATTTGTTCATTTAAACATTAGGACTCATGTTTTAATGGCTGAATTCTTGGCCTGAGATTCGAACTTTCTTACCTTCAAGCAAAATTCTCTCTCTCTCTGCATCCCGCGACAAAAAATGTGCTACGAGTGGCCTATCGGGGCCAAGATTTACTGACAGGTTGAAATTTTAGTTTTGAATATCGGCCACATACTTTTTATTCCATAGCCCGCCAAACGTGCAACCTTTTTTTGACTCACCCAGTAGATGATACTATTTCCAAACTTTCTCTTTCTCCCAGGTAAAACGTAAGATGTCCAAAGAACAATATATTACAATGAATAAAGGGATAAATGATAGCAAAGATCTACCAAGGGAATATTTAGAGAAAATATATGATGAAATTGCACATAATGGAATTAAAATGAAACATCCTGTCAAAGATAATCAAAGAACTAGCAGTTTATGTAAGTAACTTAGCAATTTCTCTTCTGTTCGTTGGAGTAAAGTCGATTTCAAATCTCTGAAAGCTGCAACATTTACTTCGCAGTTGGATGGTAGCTCTTCAGTGTATTTTATAAGTGTCTACCTGGTGAACCAGAAAAAATTGTCCACTTTTGAAAACTCATAGCACCACAAGTACTTCTTCTTACGAGCACCGCAAATATAGGTGAATTCAACTTTACAAAAATTTTATGGTTGCAAAATGACTCAAAAAGGGCCTAAAATACTTGATCGAATCGTAAGGACTCTCCTCACACAAAACAATGCGCACGGACGTTTCATCTCTTCCAAGAGTTATAAGGACATAGATTCTCAAACAGATACTAAAGATTTTCAATCCCATGACAATAAATGTGCAGACGATATCTCTCACCCATAGCAAATTGCATTTTCTCTGTTGTTCAGAGCGAGGAGTCCTTTATGATTTGATCAAGTATTTTTGGCCTTTTTTAGTCAATTTGCAACCATCAGGTTTTTGTAAACTTGAATTTACCAATTTTTCCAGTGCTCGTAAGAAGGCAGGAAAAATCACAAAAATTCTTTGATCGTTTGGCTGCAAAGCAACTTTTGATTCATTTCAATCCATGTAGTAGTTGGCATACTACGAGATTTTCTCTGAATCAGTCAGAACTTCGAAGTCAACTTGCCATCAGAGCTGTACACAATGTGATATCATTATCTTTACATGCAGATATGTTAACAGAGAAACAAAGGCGCACAATATATTTGCAAGAGATGGAATTAATGGCTCAGACTGCCAAAGCGAAAATGGAAGACGCACAAAGTGTTGATATGACCTTCCTACGAGCATCACACATCGAACATGTTCGGCCGATGTTCAGAGTATGTTTTTTTTGCAATTTCAGTCGTTTGAGGCCCTTGCCTACTTTACATGTGTCTGTTTGATTTTTTCTTCCTGCTTTTTGGTTCTGTTCAGTGACAGACAACTCAGTTAAGGCTGTTTGCACACTGCTCACATATTTGACTGTGCTCATCTGAAAACACCCCCTTGTGTCTTGATGTAATCGCATAATTCATGCTTTTTACGGAATGGAGTTTGCCCCTTGGTGCAAGCAACGTTTTTGTCTCCATCTTTGATACAAGCTCAGGGTTTTTGAAAAGGAACATGGCATTATTTCACAAGAGATATATCGTAAACTCACATCATGCTTTTTACGGAATGGAGTTTACCCCTCGGTGCAAGCAACGGTCTATCAAAACAAATCAAAACAAAGTCTTGGCTTAGGAAGCCTGCAGATCACACCCGACAAGCCTATATGATCAAGTGAGCAGATTCGTGCATCTTTGATACAAGCTCATTGAAGGGAAAGTCACCTAAGGAAGCGAAAAATCCTTGTAAGAAACCAAGGGGTGGACAAAAATTGACATTGTTCTAACAAATAGGAAAAAATCTGGAGAAAGTTGAATTCAAATCAATAGTAAAAAACAGATGGCAGTTTCAACACAATGGCAGTAAAAGAACATGAAAAAATGGCACAAAATTAACATATTTGGAATTTATTAGTAGACCGCGCATTGTCTTTGTAGACGGAAAGCGTAGATGATGATGATAATAATGATGATGCAAACTGTCCTAAAAAATTTATTTCAAAATTTTTTTTTAATCGCTTGTTGCTGGTAGCTTTTTGTTTGATCCATTTCAAAGAACGTGTGCTCCCAACGATCCCTTGTAGTCTCTCAGTGATTTTCATACTGCATGAAAATAATTTTTGATCAGCAATCGCAACGTTGTATTGTTTTCAAAAGGAACGTTGTTATGCCATTGCATTTGATGTCCAACAATATACATCGCTGAAAATTAATAAACGATTGGGAAAGCTTTGTTTCATGTCGCTAATCGCTGTTACTTTCCTATTATTGTATGTTCAAAATATGTTATTTACATCCAATATGACCTTATGATGGTTTCTACAATTGCAAAGGATTAGGGGTCACAGGGTTTTTGAAAAGGAACATGGCATTATTTCACACGAGATATATCGTAAACTCACATCATGCTTTTTACGGAATGGAGTTTGCCCCTCGGTGCAAGCAACGTTTTGTCTATCAAAACAATTCGAAACAAAGTCTTGGCTTAGGGAGCTTGCAGATCAAACCCTACAAGCCTATATGATCAAGTGAGCAGATTCGTGCATCTTTGATACAAGCTCATTGAAGAGAAAGTCACCTGAGGAAGCGAAAAATCCTTGTAAAAACCAAGGGGTGGACAAACATTGACATGCCTCAAACAAATAGGGAAAGATCTGGAGAAAATTGAATTTAAAGGGAGTACAAAGACCAGCATGCTTTGCGCGAAATCAGTGACTTGCTTTGCACAGCTTCCAGAATAACTGACTGTACGAAATTCAAATTCACAAAAACAAACGATTGCAGAGGCTGCTGGTCTTTGTACTCCCTTTAAATCAATAGTAAAAAGCAGAGATGGCAGTTTCAACACAATGGAAGTAAGAGAACACGAAGAATGGCACAAAATAGACATATTTGGAAATTCATAGTGGACCGCGCAATGTCTTTTTAGACGGAAAGCGTGAATGATGATGATGATGATGATGATGATTCAAACTGTCCTAAAAATTTATTTCAATTGTTTTTTAATCGCTTGTTGCTGGTAGCTTTTTGTTTGATCCATTTCAAAGAACGTGTGCTCCCAACGATCCCTTGTAGTCTCTCAGTGATTTTCATACTGCATGAAAATAATTTTTGATCAGCAATCGCAACGTTGTATTGTTTTCAAAAGGAACGTTGTTATGCCATTGCATTTGATGTCCAACAACATAACAACACACATCGCTGAAAATTAATAAAAGATTAGGAAAGCTTTGTTTCATGTCGCTAATCGCTGTTAGTTTCCTATTATTGTATGTTCAAAATATGTTGTTTACATCCAATATGATCTTTTGATGGTTTCTACGATTGCAAAGGATTAGGGGTCACAGGGTTTTTCAAAAGGAACATAGCATTATTTTACAAGAGATATATTGTAAACTCACATCTAGTGCTTTGAAACCCAAGGCGTTGAGTTCAAGTTACCTTCATGTGGTAACCTGGTAATTTAGCCTTGGCAAAGTAATCAAAAGGCTGTGCCATTCTTTGTTGACAGGCATTTCTTTTGCCTTTAAACTTCTGAGGCAGCCGCACATTTATTGTTTATGCAGCAAGAGTTGTAAAGAGAAACAAGCATTTGTAATGTATCCCCTTTTGCAGCTTCCCAGTGCCAGTAAGTTATTTCTGTTCATGTCCTAGCGTCAGAATTTTTACTAAAAATTTGCGTCGAGTGATATTTTAACAAAAGTAAAATTTTGTAATTTCTGTTCGAATTGTCATAGCGTTTCTAAAAAGGTGCAGTTTGTAGATGAACTAAAATTCTTGACCAGCCATTGTTAAAGTATTGCCTTTTGGAATTCCTAAGGATCCTGCCTGTCAATGGGTTCCTTCAACAGTTTATTGCTGGCTGCGCCCTGGTGTTTTGAAGACTAAATCGTCTCCTCTTCTACGGCATTCTGTGCATTTATCAGAGCGATTTCTTTTGTTGTAATTCTAGGTTGCTTGGACCCCAATGTTAGCAGCATTCAGTGTTGGCGTACAGGACAATGACGATGCCAACGTGATTTCTTTATGCTTGGATGGTATTAGGTGTGCTATCAGGATATCATGTCTGTTCCAAATGCAGGTATGTTCGCATTTACTAATGGTTTTCCGGAGCGAAAAAAACATTACGGTCACACGGTCACTGACCGTCAGGAAGGTTTCTAGAAGCTAAGGAACAACTCATGCCACGCCCAAAATAGAACCATTTACTTGCAAGGGGGTAACTCGAGTCTTGGGATGACGAGGTTGTGCCGCCCAATTTTTTAGGGGAAGACCCATATTTAAGGGCTTTCCGTCAATTTTCAACAACCATTAACAACCAGCAACCTTCCCCTTCAATTAATGTTGCTTTGCAACCTTTTCACGGTTAACATTATTTTCCCTATTGTAGCTGGAAAGAGATGCATTCGTACAAGCACTATGCCAGTTCAGTTTATTGACTGCTAATGCAGTTATCACCGGAAATGAAAGCAAAGAACATTGACACTATCAAAACACTCATAACTGTTGCATACACAGATGGAAATAACCTGGGACATTCTTGGTTTGAGGTAAAAGCTTAGTTTTTAATTTGTGTTTTCATACTGAAGAATGTACATGATAAGCAAGTAAATAAAGTAAAATGATAGCACATTGATGCGAATTGAAATAAACACGACGTTAATAGTTTCAGCGATAAATAGCTTCACGGATTAAATGAAACAGCAGCCTCCCATGTCATAGCTGTCGTGAAAATTCCGATAATCATCAGATAGTTCAACTATTTCTGACCTCACAGAACTATTTCTTACCTCACGTGAAGCTATTTATCGCTGCAAAATAGTAAGACAAAATTGAGAGCAGACATGTTAATCTTGAAAACTCAAATTTGCCTCTTCCTGCAAACCAAAGCTTTATCCCTTTGGCCAAAGCAAATTCTTAAGTCACAGCGTACTAATCAATGAGAGCCTTGATAAAATTTGAACAATATTAGATCTTGTGTTATTCTGTTTTCAAGAAGTCACCCATTGGGCAGTTTCTTAATTTTTCATTAATTTCAGTTCTTATTTTTGATGTGCTTCAGAAACTTGCCTAGGCCAAAAATGCCAAAGCTCTGGTTTGCAGGTTAACGCAAATTTGAGCCTGTATACATTTTTTGGGACACCCGGTATTTGATCGGAAAGGGAAGTTAAAACTGAGAGTGCTCCATGTGCTTTGAAACTGCTATTATAGGGAGGGTGCGAGGGCGATGCGAAATTCGAGTAAAGCGTTTTGCTCCACAGCGTGAATATTCGAGAGCAGCAATGTAAAGATAACTGCGAGGGAACTGGGAACTAGTCTAAGGTGGGAGGCTTGGGAAGATTTGATGGATAAAATTGTCGTTAACAAAATATTTACTACGTACATCTCTTTATAACATGACAGGTTACTTGAAATTTTGATTGTTTGTTGCGTGCTTTTACTGTATAGTTTTAGTATAATTCCAAGGCGTTGAGTTCATTTCATCGTTGCAGTGGTGAAATGGTAATTAGCCCTTGGGACATTAGCATGCTGGCTTGTTCTGAAATGAATGGTTGAATGACATAAATTTCATCTGACCGTCAGAGAATGCCAGGCACACTTTTATGTATTATCAGTTTATTTCTTTATACATCAATCTAAAATTTTACAATAACAGAACATAGTTACAAGACGATATCACAGGGAGAATGAGAATAAATTGCAATCCCATGGCTTTAACAATTAACGTAAAACATTTACATGGAAATAGTAAGCTAACCAGAATATTACAGCATACGCAAGCTACGAAAAGAAATAAAATGATACAAAGGTGGGAGGAGGAGAGCAAATTTCAGTGAAATGATTTAAGAAAAATCTCTTTGATGATTCAATGAACTCTAATGTTGCTTTAATGATTGTTTTATTTGATTCAAAAGGTTACCTTATATCACCATACAAAATTATTGAAACTAGTTCCTCATTGGAAAGGTTCGACAAACCGTATGAAAGCAAAATTGCCTGCACGCGGTTGAGGAAATTATTTCTCTGCACATTATAAGAGTGGCAGTGCAGCAAGAAATGCTCCGTGTCCTCAACGCCGTCGTTTATTGGGCTTAATGTGTCACTGAAATTTTGTTGGGGAGACGAGGTCTCGATTCTATTGTGTAGAACAAAAGCGTAAGTGGTTTGTTCACAGAGCAATCTGCTTCTTGCGGTAGATGCGCATGCGTATTACAGTTAGGTTTTGAATTACTACTAATAGTACTAGAGTTCTAACAAGGAATAACAAGGAAAATAAAAATTACGGAGAGTTTCCCGCAAAATTAGGACACTTCACGGCAATCTTCACTCGTTGTTATCAGGGGTAAGCAGGGAAACAACAGCACACAGCTCGACACAGTATGCTGTAGAGTGCTTGTGTCGTGAGACAAATACCCGTCGGTCCAAGTGGTGCGATACCTCTTTGCTCTTAGCCTAAACGTGGGGTTGGTCTTGGTTTAAAGCCCGTTGCTTGCATTATGGAGAGCTCAGAATATGATGTTCATACCAGATTGCACTAGCAGAACAAGCAGGGACCCGGACGTGAAGAAAAAATTATAAAATAAAAAGTTACTCCCATAGGGATTCGAACTCGGGTTGCAGGCGTGTGAGGAGCTCGAGGCCACCGCTTCGCCAATCTGCCGTTAATACAAAAGCATCCAGCAGTCATAATGGTTTGTTGTGGATAATAGACGGGGGCTGCAACGTATCGATGTTAAAATTGCTAATACGCATGCGTATCTACTGTAAGCACGGGGGGACATTTAATTTTCGCGAACAAACCCGATCTCATCTCCCCAACAATTGTGTACATTAACATGACAAAAATTCTCAAGAATTTTCAAGATTTCTTTACATTCTCATTTTGAAGAGGTGTGAAAAGCTCTACTAAGTTTTAAGCAAAAATTTTTAAGAAAATAGAATTTCTCAAGAATTCTTTTTTTATTCATATAGATATTACAATAAATATTACATACTACCATACGTTTCTAATTACTATACAACACTACAGGGACGATACCATGGGGAGCGAAAGACAATGACTACCCCATGGCCAATATAAACAGACACGCAACGTTTAACTGAATACAACTACACTACGAACGATTAGCAACTAATGGATACCATACTAGATTCTATCTTACATTAGATGTCAGGTCAGGGTTGTGATGAATTTAATGGTGTCAAGAGCGCAACTCGTTCGTGTTGTTTAAGTGAAAAATAAGATGCCTGATATCTGATGTGAAACAGAATTTACGAAGAAAAAGAGAAATTATTCAAGAATTCACGAGAATCGTCTCATATTTCCTATTTCATGTGAAAATAAACCGTATAGATATCATTTCAGAGTATTTTTTGGGACAACATTGACCCTGGTTCGAAGGGACGAGCATAGCGGTTTTTGAAAAATTCTAAATACCACCACCCTATTATAACGTTCAAACTTTTACCTCATAGATTCTTCAATGCATATCACATCTGGAACTGTTGCAGTTCATCGGGACCGGCGTAAAGACTCGGTATATGGCCGGGATGGGGTCATCAAGTCATAGTTCCAGCGCTGGGGCCCCACATGGAATGCCGGCACAAGATGTTCATGGAGGTATTTTTAGTCCATTTCTAAAGCAAAAATGATGGATTTACTTAGAATGAACCGAATAATATGCAATTACAATAAATGGGAAATTTTGATCAATTTTTTTATTTAAGTGCTTTGAACCCGTTTATATCAGAGAAATTGGATAAACCCAAGTACTGCATCTTTCTTTGGTGATCGTTTTTCGTACTTGCATACAGAGATCTTTGACTTCTATAAGCTGGTTTTAGATTCGTGATCTTCCATAGCTATGCCCTTTAAAATATTTTGTTATGCTCGAAAAAGGGGAGCTAAAGTATCTACTTTTTGATGAGCTGAGCTTTCATTTTGCAGCTGTACAATTTATCTATTTCACTATCAACCTAGCTTGACTGTCGCTCAGAACTTAATCCAGTTGATTTTCCCTCAGATTTCATGTTAATTTATCGCATTTTGTACTCATAGTTATGTACGTAGTGCCTATTGCAGGCTTTACAGAGCAGGTAGATATTGTCCTCAGTTGTTTAATATCAACTGTTGTCAGACGAACGTATACCGGGTGAGTCAAAAAGAAACGCGCTGCGTTTGAAAAAATGCTGCTCCTTGAATATCAAAGCAATGGTATTGAAAACTGTCTTGTTTTATTGTTGATATGTTCAGTTAGGTCCAGTAGTTTACCCGACTCTAATTGGTCATCCCTTCCCATTGATATGAGAGATTTTCTGCAGAATGCCCCTTTCAAAACCTGCAGACACGAGAGAAAACGACGAGCAAACTTTCACCGGTTCTCCTTCCTAACAGCAATGACATTTACGTGTATTATTAGCCTTTAATTTGCCTCTTGGGAGGACGGAATCCTCCTGAATAAGTTTCTCATACTAGAGGGAAGACTTTTTCAACCTCTCATTTTTCATTTCATTTAACTTTTTATCCATGGTAAACTCGATATTAACATACTATTTCACAGGGAGCCATGCTAAAATCAAGTTTATTCAGGTCATTGCTGTAAGGCGGAGATATCAGGGAAATTTGTGATCTAAGGATGTTTTTGAAGGTTCCTTGAAGCGACTTTCTTGAGAAGCTCCCTTGTAAAATCTGAACTGAGTGACCGATTTCAACCAGAAAATTCTAAAGAAAAACCAAATGTGTCAGGTATTCAATCAGGCATTGCAAAATTTGTTGCTCTGATTCACCTGGTTTTATGGCATTTCTTCCAGGTGTAATCGATGCAAAGAAACTGTCAAGCTTGCAAGAATCCGTTGGTGAGACGTCATCACAAAGCATTGTTGTTGCTGTTGATAGAATTTTCACTGGCTCAGTTAGACTAGATGGAGAGGCAATTGGTGAGTTACTTTCAATCACAGAAACTAATGATATAAACCATGTGAATTAGTTTAGATATCGTCTTTTCTACCAAAAACAAGCGTTTAACGCAAAGCTGTGTTGAAAAGAGTACCGTTCAGCCTGAAAATTTCTAGGCTGGTCATGCTAGAATCTTTACAAGATACACTCTCTCTGCTGCAGCAAGGGCCCCTCATTGGGGCCTAAATTTATGAGTCCAGTTTCCTACCGGCCAAGAGAAGTAACTGTCCTCTTTAAATCATTTGATTAAAATTTGTCTGCTGCGAAAATTGATTTCTGGAGCATCCAGCCAGGGTAACACATTCATTAATAGAAAATAACTGATTTACAATGTGCCCTGTCTAAAGCCCTAAGCTAACAATTCAATAACAAAGAAGTGAGTGTCAGACCAATTGTGGGTCAAAAATGTCACTGACTAAACTGGAAATATGTATAACTCTTTATTCTTCTGATAAAAATGTTTGCTATAAATGATTGTACATCAAATAAAATCAAAGCAAGCAAGCAATCAAGCAAGCAAGCAAGCAATCAAGCAAGCAAGCAAGCAAGCAAGCAAGCAAGCAAGCAAGCAAGGGTTGAAACTTTTTATTATTACTCTAACAAAAGTTTTCGCTCACTAGTACAAACATAATCCTAGAAATGGTATATTAGAATGTTGTTAGTACACTATGTACTACCGTAGCTACTCTGATTTTGTCTTCCATCAAACTTCCTACTCACTGAAGCTTTCCCGTTACTTTAGTTGACTTCGTGACTGCACTTGCTGCTGTGTCAATGGATGAATTATCGAACCCATCATCGCCACGAATGTTCAGTTTGCAGAAAATCGTAGAAATTGCTTATTACAATATGAATCGTATTCGTCTGCAATGGTCAAGGATTTGGGCAGTTCTTGGAGAATATTTCAACAAGGTAATATTGTTATGTCTAAATATTGCATCTAATAGTATGTAGCTTGCAAAGATAGCTTTATCTACGCAGTTGACCGTAACTTCATGAGCTAGATTGTACAGAGGTTTGAGAAACAGAAGAAACAGAAGACATAAGTCTTATACAGACAGTTTTCTGAAGAATTTAACGGAAAGGGGTAACCAAATTTTTGGACGTTATCTGGTCGATTTTATAAATCACTTCCATCAAAAGTTCGATCAATTATGATCTTTAGTCTTCGGTTTCCCAGCAGTGCTAGAAATTTAGCAGGCCTTGTTTTGTGAGATGTAAATAATAGCCTGATAGGTAACTGACTTGGGAGATCTTCTCCCAAAAACAGATATGAATCGCAGAATATAGGCACTGTTCTTCATTGCAGGACATGTTTCAAATTTCCTTTTATCTCTTCTGTACTTAGCTAGCGCGCTCGTTGTGCATTCCATACATTGTTTTTAAGAGCAAACATGAGCATATATCGAGAGAAGAAGGATATATCTACACATCTACCTCGGGCATTTTATTTGTTTGTTTCAGAAGTTGAGCAGTAAGTGTTTTAATTACACCCAAAGAAATAAGAGAATTGAATCGGCTCCCAATCGGCTTTTGAACCAAACAAATCAAATACCCGAGGCAGATATGGAGACATACTTCTTCTTTCGATCTATGCTCATGTTTGCTCTCAAAAAATAATTCTGGAATGCACAACGAGCGAGCTAGCTACCTGGGTTTCAGAGAAACTTTTGCGGCTTTGTTTGATTTGAATTTTTGGTTGAAAGAATTTCCTTTGTCTGCGATTGCTAATCGCTTTGAATTGCGGTGTCAATCAAAAGCAGCTCATGCTATTGTCTTACAAGATCTTTCTTTGTTCTTGTTCTCGGAATGCCATAACTGTGACAAACAGACCAAGTCTTTGTATATGTTTCCAATTGTCCAATTCTATTGACACCTTTCTTGTCGTTCCTTTATTTGTTTGGTGATCAATTAATTCTTTTCTTCAAAGGTTGGAAGCAATCCAAATGAGGAAGTAGCTTTCTTCTGTGTTGACTCACTTCGACAGCTGTCCATGAAATTCTTGGAAAAAGGAGAGTTATCGAACTTCCACTTCCAGAAAGATTTCCTTCGACCGTTTGAATACATTATGAAAAAGAATGGGTATGTTTTAACCTAAATTATTTGGAAGAAACTAATTTTCTTGCTATTGTTTATACGCATTGCATTGGCAAATAATTTTCAGTCCTCACAGAAATGTTATCCAGACCAATTTAAGTCCAACGTGATCGATTCAGGACATTTTAGGACCAGAATGTTAGGACCTCTCCTGCAAAAATATCTTTGGTAAGCCGTACAAGCAACTATTACTGCAGAATTATTAAAAAGTAATAGCCTATTGGTTCACAAACTATCTTCCAGTGCTTTTCTTTATTATTTCTCCTTTCTCCCCTTCCCCCCTGCTTGGCTCTGTTTTTCTGCGTAGTTAAATCGCTATTTGTAACCAAAAAGTATTTTCAATAGTGTATTTAGAATTTCTCATATTTACATAAATATCAAAGTTCTCGTTCTATGAACCATATAACTGAGGGCACATGGTTCGAAAGCCCTACCAGAGTTCTTTCCATATGTCCTCTTCAGCATTGTTGATTTAGATGCATTACGTAAACTAGACTTTACGCGTTTTTCATTTTCTGTAATATGTTAGCATCATATACGTTGTTTATCTTGTAATTTTTTAGCTGAGAATATTCATGAAATTGAATTTTTAAAATCAGGGCAAAATTAACAAATCAAAGGAAAATTTGTAACCTTTGAAGAGGAATGCATATTGTTCACAAAAATTGCTTACTTTACGAGAACAGAGAAATATTTGGTTGTTTTCTAAACCAAGACGAGATTCCCCGATATGTTTAAACTTCATAGTACCGTTGCATCATGCTCAATATTGGTATCATGCTTGCGTTGCAGTTCTTCAACGATACGAGATATGGTTGTGCGATGTGTAGCACAAATGGTCAATTCGCAAGCAAAAAATATCAAATCTGGTTGGAAGAATGTTTTCTCGGTGTTTCATTCAGCAGCATCTGATCTGGATGAGGGAATCGTGGAATTAGCATTCCAAACGACAGGTAATGTTAACATTTTGTGCATGCATGGCAGATTTAGAGTCCGTCTGTAGTTTGTTACGTACAGCTCTTTATGTTTTAGATCGCTATGGCGCCTTTGATAAGGTTAAGTGAATGATAAAAGTTTTTCTGAATATTTACTTAGGTGGTCCTTTGTTTCGAATTTCCAGGACTGCAATATTAATCGAAACACGCGTAAAATTCCACCACAGCAGCGCCGGAGAAGCTACGCAGCATCCAAAAGATAAATGCAATGAAAATTCAAACTAGATAACTGGTTTCCCTGTGGAAGTACTCGATAGTTTCTACGTTCTTTATTAAACTATCTGTTTGAATCTCAAAATTAGAAAACGAGGGAGTATTAGCAGTTGACGGAAATCGAGCTTTCAAATATCGATTGTTGAAAGGTTTTCCAACATCAATCTCATAGCAACGGAAAGCCCAATGCAATTCATTATCGAGTTGTTTTGAACAGACAAGTAGCTGGAAATCCGAAAGGAGTAAAACTTAAGTTATTAAACTTTCATTTGAAGTGTGAAAGGATGACCTGATAGTGCTTCGTGACAGCATTCGATGGAAGCACCGGTATGAAAATACAAGGCTAACCTTGGCCTTGTACAGGCCAAGTTTTAGCCTTTAAGCGTGGATCATGACCTTGTTATGACCTTGTCCTAGACTTTGAAGAAAATTACGAGGCTATCAGTAAGATTCCAAGTTACAACCAGTCTAATACAAGGTTTCTACAAGGCTCAGATCAACCTTTTGCTAGCCTAGGTTAAACTTTTTAGCATTTTTAAGCCATTTACTAGGTTGCTAGGTTACAGCAAGGCTTTTCTAGGCTAGAGCAAGGTTACAAGGCCATAACTATAAGGCTTGTACATGGCTATTACCTGGCCTTGTATTTTCGTACAGTCACTTATTAAGAATGCTTTGCCTGGAACTGCTTTATTTCCATTTTCTCAGCCAGGTAACTTTTACTTTGTGGCAATCCTTCACATTCACAACCAGTACTTAAAGATAATGTAGGAATATTTATTTTCTCTTGCAGCGATCATATTCGAAAAACATTTTTCAGTAACAGTTGAATCATTTCAAGATGCTGTAAAATGCTTATCAGAATTCTCCTGCAATGCTGCATTCCCTGATACAAGTATGGAAGCCATTCGACTCATACGTCATTGTGGAAAGCATGTCTATGAGAACCCTGTGGTGAGTCTGTGTTGGGTTAATTTTGGGCAAAATGAGAAATGTTTCCATTGTTTAGTGTTATGTTGTTTGTCAACTTATTTTCATTCGATTTTTACCGAGCTATACATATTTACATATATAAAACTAATTTAGATCCAACATACAAATGTGTAGATTAAGAAGAAATTAAGAAATTTATAGATAAGTTGATTAATTAAATATTCCAGACATATATGGCGAGATTTACAGGATATCATTGAATTGACAGGCGTTACATTTACAGTTTGGGCCATCCCATTGTTTGATTATATTCTTGAAACTGTTTAAGTTCTCAGCTGATTTTAATTCATTTGGCAAACCATGCCATATCTGAGGTCCTAAACTCGAAGGCTATTGGAACCAAAGGTTACTTAATTTGGCCGAAAAAGATTCAAATTGTTTGAATTTCGCAGCGAATAATTTGAGGTCCTAAAAACTAAAGATATAATCCATGAATGCTGGATTCATTTTTTTTAATGTTTTGAAAATCTCAATACAAAGTGTTCTTTGACGAGCAACCAGCATTGTGCATTGACCAGACAAACAACATAACACAAAACAATGACTGTGACCGGAAAATTTGGAAAAACGGAGCTTCGATATTCGACAAAGTATTATTCATATAAATCAAATAGCACTATTTGATTTTATATGAATAATTTTGTGTTGAATATCGAAGCTCAGTTTTTCGAATTTCCCCGTCATAGTGTTTTTTTAGAGTTGAAAGCCTATTAGTTTTAAAAATTGGTACTAAGGTAGGCATTCTTTTTGGCCAAGGTATATACCATAAGAGGCAGATGCAGAAAAACGGAAACTTTTCTTAGCACATTGAGGCCTTTCAATCTTATGTTATCATCAGAGTGTGACCTTGTTATTTGAAAGAGAGGTCTGAAACTTTAAAATTGGTCACATCTCGTAGAGAGGCTAATTTCCAATGATGATAGTAGGCTAGCTTGTCATGATGTATTTTGTTTATGCAATCCATTTCAACGGTATTTTACTTATTCATTTCAGATGTTCAAAGAACACTTTGCAGAAGATGCTGGCATAAGTGAGACTGACCGAATATGGGTTCGAGGCTGGTTTCCAGTCATCTTTGAATTGTCATGCATTATCAGTAGGTGCAAGCTGGATGTCAGAACGAGGTTAGTGCTTGGAATTATTTTGAGACAAATTCCAAAAGAATTCATGGCACGGCTCCACGGCTGTGATGAGCTGGAGGAAAGTTTTGCTTGCTTGCTTGCTTGGTAATGTCATATCTGAGGAACGTTTAGTAATTTTACAAGAAAGAAAGCACAGGGCTCAGATCTTCCAAGTTTGGAAAAGTTTGGGTGTAAAATTGTATTACATTTTTCATTGAATTGAATGACTTGAAAGGAACTCAGGGTACTTTGCTGTAAATCTGCCCTGTAAATTTTTTATATCTATATTATTTTCAGAATGGCGGCATTTGAATTTTTTTTGCAAGAATTCTTCAAAAATTTTGGAAAATGAAGATCATCGTAAATCCTAAATCAATAGAGGAGACATGACAGAATCTTCAAGAAAACTATAGTTTATAAAGGTCTGCAATATGGTGGCAGCAAGAAATCTGCAGCTTTTCTGGTTTTTTATTCAGAAATTTGATGACATTACAGCCTGAAATATAATAAATGCGCCATTTTGAAATTAATCAAAATATTAAAATTTCCACGGCAGATTTACAACAAAGTACCATAAGTTTCTTTCAAGCACTTTAACTCAAAGAAAAATGCAATAGAATTTTACACCCACCTCTTTAAAGATTTGAGCCCTTATGAACAGCAACTGGTTTTAAAATTGTGGGGTTGTATGCAAAGAGTTCGAAAAATCTGGTTATTTGACTTGCTGATATGAGAAAGGTTTAGCTAGCAAAGTTGATGTCTAAAGGAAGGTTTGAGTTTTTCTGAACTCTGTTTGAGTCCTAATTTTGTCAGTTGGAAACGAAATTGTAAAAGATTGATTTATTTTGCTTCAAACTCTTTCTCTATTCTGCAGGGCTCTGACCGTGATGTTTGAAATAATGAAATCGTATGGTCATACATTTTATAAACATTGGTGGAAAGAGATCTTCAAAGTTGTATTCAGAATATTTGATAGCATGAAGCTTCCTGACCAGCAGATTGATTGGATGGAGGTATGTAGAAGAAATATTATTTATTGAAATTTATGAACTTGAAATTTAGACTGCGT
Organism: Aurelia coerulea; assembly: GCA_039566865.1. NCBI lineage: Eukaryota > Metazoa > Cnidaria > Scyphozoa > Semaeostomeae > Ulmaridae > Aurelia > Aurelia coerulea. Next base: position 12,960,962 of record CM076963.1, read on the forward strand.
TCACACGATACCGTTTTCAAAAAGTTCTGTTTTCAAAATCTACCGTTTTCAAATCTGCCAGCAAAAAATGTACCGTTTTCGTGTGAACGAAAGGCCTATCCGTCACATTTTTCACCATTTTCAAATTGTGCCGGCATCGTGTGAACACAGTCTTAATCGATGCAGTTTGTGTGGAAAGCTAGATTTATGCAATTTGCAAACCTATTTGCACGATAAACTGTCACATCGAACAAGCATCTCCAAAATAGGTACATTTTCCTGTTTAAAAGGAGTGTACGAGAAGAGGGAAAAATTACAAATTAAGAAATACCAAACGACATTTTTGGACTTTATAATGTCACTTTTAAATCCACAGAGTGAAATTTTATATTGTTGCTGGATGTAACAACATGTTCGTATCACAAGTTGCAAGAATTGCACAGTGGGTTTTAGGCAGACATTCGAAAATTTGGAAGTTCTCTAAATCACTAGTTGTTATGCAGTTTTAGAAACTGAATAATTGGGCTTTCACGCTGAATAGTTGGGATTATAGATTTTTGAATCTGAGAAAATTGGCCAAAACTTTGAAAATGTTACACCCAGCATTTCAGTGGCAAAGAATGTGTACAAATGTTTTTCGGCTAGAAAAATGGGAAGCAGGTTGTTTGATCAGCATTACCAGAATTTAAGTAGTCACTGTTTATTGAAAAGCAAGATGAAAATGTTTTATCAAGTCTGCTTTTACCAAAGCAACAATTTTCTTCAGAGACTTTGTCAGATTTGTCATCTTCTTCAGAGGGCAAAATTTGACTGTAATCGAAGATATCTCCAAAAGTACGAGGAGAAACATCACCATTTTGGCCCGCTGTGAATTGTTGATCATAGTTTGATTCGAAGTTCTGGACATCTTAAGCAAGTTGAAATTTTACTTTTTATGGCTTAAGGACAGGTAACACCTCCAGAAAACTTCAGCTCTATCATGGCAAGTGTTACTTTACATTCACAATAGTTTAATACTTAAAGGGAGTACAAAGCCCAGCATTCTTTTTGCGATGTCAGCGACTTGCTCTGCACAGCTTCCAGAATAACTGACTGTACGAAATTCACAAAAACAAAGACAAACGATAGCAAAGGCTTCCGGTCTTTGTACTGCCTTTAAACTCACTTAAGGAGAAAGTTTAAATTTTACTTTGGAGTTCCTACCAACGCAAGCTTTGAAAATATAATTATTAAGTCAAAAAACTAGTTTTATTATAAGTTCCTAGTTATTGTTATTGATAGACTGATGGACGCTCAAACTACGACTCATGGACTTTCACATTAAAAATTAGGACAAAATTGTTTCCCTCGATTTCATGTTCGGACATGGAAACCATAGCAACACTGTACGAAAAGCTGAGTGCTCTAGGCAATGGCGGATGGGCCTAAGTTGTCGGCTCAAGCCTCAGATGATAAAACGCCTCAAAATTCAAGTTTTCAGTGATGTTAGCCATGAACAAATGCCACAAGTATCCAGATGAGTGCTTCCTCGATCCAAGAATCAACAAACATTTTACTTTGAAAAAGGAATTCCTCTTTTTGAAGGCCACTTTGCTTCCGTGAGCTTCACCACAGCAATAATTATTTACAACTGCCGATGATTGCCATGACTACGACTTAACCTCGTTCCAGAGCGCACAGAAAAATATGTGCCCTTTGCGTTTCAATGTTTTATGTGAAAGTCCATAACTCCCAGTTTGAATAAAAAATGTCGTTGCTGTTGTTGTTGTTGCGATAACTGTGATTATCTTGTGAGTCTATCCAAAAACATCGCTTGACACTTTGTAAATTGTAACTCTCACATGCGCTCCTTTATGGAGCAAAATATTCACAGATCACCAGTGATATTCAAATCTGAAATATGTACGTTAGATGGCGGTTTTATGTCTTCCATTGTCTTTGCAAGTTCATTTTTGTTAATACTTTTCTCTTAGAAAGCAGAATGGATGACGACCACATGTAATCATGCCCTTTATGCAATAGTTGATGTGTTTACGCAATATTTTGAAGAATTAGCGGATGTTCTTTTGGCTGATATGTACCACCAGCTGGTTTGGTGTGTTCAGCAAGGTATGTTTCGGCATTTACCATTTTTTATTTTTTATGTCATTGTTAGAACTGAAACGACAACAAAATACAATATTCTGTGCCGTCCATAGCAGAAATAGACATGACGTCATCTGGTTCTGGCTATTAACGGCACTTAAAAAATTCCTTAAAGGACAAGTCCGGGGTTGGTATTATTGATGATAAAATACAAGATAATGCTGCTATGAATGATGTATGATACTTTTTCCACTATTTTTCGCCTTCTCCTTGTGAAATTTCGTATTCAGTAAGCAATTTGAGCGAAGTGACATCATATCGTGCAAACGAAAACGAGGCTGTGTGATTGTTTTTTCACCCCTTTATCGTTGCAAGCCTCTTTATCGTGTTATTGTGCCATTTTCAATGCATGAGTACATGATAAAGAGGCTAGCAGCGATTAAGAGGCGAAAAAACAATCGCACAGCCTCGTCTTCGTTTGGACGATATGACGTCACTTCGCTCAAATTGCTTATTTGAATCAGGGAGCTATACACGGGAGAGGAAACGCGCGCTGGCGCTGTCTGCGATGTGATATGCGACCTCGTTTGTGTGTTGACGTAGCAACGGAGCAGCGATAATTTGGCTTGCCTAGCAACGAAATTTTTGCTGTGGAGAACGACCGGGAAGAAAGCGAGAAGGTGGATTGAAATGGGTTTGTCTTAGTAAACAAAGGTTGCACAGCATTTCCACTTGCCTCACTATTTTATAAACCGTCCGACCCTCATTCGATTGATTGAAATAACTAAAAACTGCGTAAGTTTCGAGTCGATTGGAATCTTATTTAGTAAAGGCTAAGACATGTTTCACAAAAGGTCATAGTTCGTCGATTGACGTCATGCTCACGAATAAACCCAGATGTTTTCAAAATACTACTGTTTTTGAAACTGGTCTAAGCGACTTTCATGGTCTTGTCTCAACTTTAATGAAAACACACATACCCCGTCTCAAACCTAAGATGATTAAATATCGTACCTATAAAAAATTTGACCCTGTAAAGTTTCTTCAAGATGTAAAGAATACTGACTTTAAAGTAGATTCAAATGATGCAGATTTGTCTTATAGGAATCTTTCATCTGCTTTCCGAAAATTGGTAGATAAACATGCTCCTTTAAAAACTAAAATTCAGAGGGGAAATACTGCTCCTTTTATGAATCAGCAATTACAGAAAGCAATTTATACAAGATCGAGGCTCAAAAAAAGACTAAATAAAAATCCTACCACAGAAAATAGAACTAATTTCAAAAAGCAACGAAATAAATGTGTCTCCATAAGAAAGAAGGCAATGAAAAACCACTTTAAAGAAGCAACTAAACGTGGAACTATGTCTAATAAAGAATTCTGGGATCTTGTTAAACCATTTCTTTCAAATAAAGGAGGACTTACAAGTAGCGATATTTCTCTTGTGAAAAATGATACCGTTATAACTGATGACCAGGAATTGACAGAGATTTTCAATGATCACTATGTAAATATAGTAGAAAAATCCAGCGGTAAGAAGCCCATCAGCCTTGCTAAAGATACTGGAATTTCTGACGACCGCCAAGTTGTTCGCTTGATTCTTGATAAGTATAAAAACCACCCTAGTGTCCTAGCTGTTATTCAAAACCCAGAGCAAGTGTTAGACACTTTCACCTTTCATGAGATAGACAATCAAGTAGTTGCAAAACTATTGAAATCATTGGATGGCAGAAAATCTACTGGTGAAGACCAAATACCCCCGAAGTTAGTATCTCTCGCAGCTAACGAGCTTACAAACACTTTAACCACGGCAATAAACAGTAGCATTCGAAATTCTAGTTTCCCAAACGATGCAAAAAAGGCAGCGGTCTGCCCTTTGGATAAGGGGGAACCAAATCGCACAGTAGAAAGGAATTTTCGCCCAGTTAGTGTTCTCAATACCTTTTCAAAGATATATGAAAAAGTTCTAAAACATCAACTGATTGGACATTTAGATAGCACGCTTTCTATCTTTATTGCGGCATACAGACAAACATATGGAACTCAACACGTCTTGATACGTCTCATAGAAGATTGGAGGGCTAACCTCGACAACGACTATCTCGTAGGAGCAATCCTAATGGATCTTTCAAAAGCCTTCGACTGTATTCCGCATGACTTACTTATTGCCAAATTACATGCATATGGATTTGACGAAGATGCACTAGTCCTTACCTATTCTTACCTCAAAAGACGAAAACAATGTGTTAGGATAAATAATACGTATAGTTCTTTTCAAGAGGTTATATCTGGTGTACCCCAAGGCTCTGTGCTGGGACCAATCCTTTTCAACTTTTACATCAATGACTTATTTACTTTATAAAACAGGCAACGCTTTATAATTACGCTGATGATAATACACTCACTTATTTTTCTAAAAGCATGCCCGATCTTGTAAATATTTTAGAAAAAGAAACAGGAGTTGCCTTGTCCTGGTTGGAACAAAATGAAATGATTGCTAACCCTGAAAAATTCCATGCTATTTTGCTCAGAAAAAACCGGACAAATACTAGTGGAGAACAAATTAACATTAACGGCAAAATAATCAAATCTGAGGAGACTGTGAAACTTTTAGGCGTTACGCTGGATTATAAACTTGATTTCGACCCACATATTTCGAATCTTTGCAAAAAAGCTGCAGCACAATTAAATGTTCTTAAAAGATTAAAGTCGTTCATTGGCTGTAAAGAAAAAACGATTCTTGTTCAGAGCTTTGTATATTCTAATTTTGATTACTGTCCCTTGGTCTGGTATTTTTCATCTTCCAAATCATTACAGAAAATTGAAAAGTGACAAGAACGCGCTCTAAGATTTCTCTATAATGATCATACCAGTTCGTATAACGATTTGCTTTCGAAGTCAGATAAATGCACAATGCTCATTGCTCGCCAAAGAGTCCTGTGCATAGAAATATTCAAAACAGTGAAACAGTTGAACCCACAGTTCATGCAAAACGTTTTTAAATTACGGTCATCAAATTATTCATTAAGAAATCCAAATAACTTAGCCCATGTTAGGCCTAATCAAACAACATTCGGGTCCAACAGTCTGATGTCTATTGGGCCACAGATTTGGAATGGCCTACCAAACGAGCTGAAAGCAGCAGAAAACTTGAAAACTTTTAAAAATCTGATAAAACGATGGGACGGACCCTCCTGTAAATGCAGTGCTTGTCAATGCCTGCCTAGTGTTACAAATTTGTGCCTGTTAGTGCAATTTTATTTTATGATTTATAAAACAAAAACAAATTTAATTTACTTCCTATAGTTATATTCGATTTTGATTAGTTAACTTTGTATATATGTATATATGTGTATATATTGTTAGCTATAGTAGATAATCGAATCAAAATAAATTTACAAACAAATCAGAATGTTGCTGAGGCACGAGAATAGGACAAAAGCACAATCGATGCAAGTACCCCGAAAGAAAATTAAAATATCTCGCGAGTCTCATTCTATCTCAGAAACATTTTTCACTAGTTTTATTGCCAATGGCTATCCACAAGTAACTTAAATTGCTCAGAGTTGGGCGGGGTTGGGCAGGGTGAAATTTTCACAAATGCGTGCTTGGAGCGTGATCCAAAAGACGAGCTGGCCTAAGCACCGCTGAAAAAACTTAGCCGTTACAGCCAATTCCTGATACCAAATGGCTAAATTAGTCTCACTATGCAAAGATAAAACATTAAAGGGTCAAAAGAATGTCTAACATAGCCTAAAATGCCTACCATTGTTGTTCAAATTCAATCCAAAAATGAGATGCACTCTCCGTCCAAACATCAGCTTCCATCTTGTTTTCTCTACAAAGTGCGCGATGCGCTGCGAAGGAGGCGCATATCACATCGCAGAATGCAACTCAATGCGCGTTTCCTCTCCCGTGTATAGCTCCCTGATTTGAATACGTAATTTCACAAGGAGAAGGCGAAAAACAGTGGAAAAAAGTATCATACATCATTCATAGCAATATCATCTTGTATTTTATCATCAATCATACCAACCCCGGACTTGTCCTTTAACAACAATCTTGGAAAATATTAGTAGAATAAAAAAATAATTATTAAGCACTTTGTGTACCATGCCACCATTCCATTTTGACAGGCGCCAGCATGCGCCAGTTTAGGGTAGGTGGATTGATGTGAAAAACTATGCACTGGTGCAAGACCTGTGCAAAGATGGTTGAGATCTGAGTTACCAACGACTGATGCCACGCATTAGTGCGATCACTATCACCAGCTAAATTCGTGACTTAAAAGTTGTCTAATGCACATAAAAATTACACATTAGGACGCTAGAACAGATAGATTTTTGACGAACAGTTTAAAGTCAGTTTCTAGAAATTTTGCTCACCGAATGTCAATCATAATTTATGGCAGATGAAAATTTTAAGAAGCTAAGTGAGTGTTGCAGCAAGTTAGTATTCACATTCAGCCTCATTCTGCAGCGTCTTTTCAAACATTTTCTGCATTTAATCATTAGTGTGTTTTTTACTATCAAAAACTTCTGCGTTGTGAAATCACAGGCTGCGCAGTTTTAGTTAAATTGTGGAAAAGCCATGGAAAAACCATGTTGCAGTTGCCTGTTGCCTGTTGCATGCACTTATGCGAGCTTACACTGGTCACTTTTATCTCTTAGACAACGAGCAGCTTGCTCGCTCGGGGGTCAACTGTCTTGAGAATTTAGTCGTATCAAATGGACAACGCTTCACTGAAGATATCTGGGCAATGACATGCAAATGCATTCGGGAAATATTCGAAGCCTCGCTTCCACATCAGTTGCTCACATGGAAACCAGAAGGGCATACGGACACTCCAACAGATACGCCAACATCTCAAAAACATCATAATTCTGTTCAGGTATTTTGTATTCTTAGAATCATCTTTTTGCTTTATACAAAGCATACCTAATGATGGAAGACACGCTGATTTGTTCATCTCATTGAATAGACTTATAGTCCCAGTCCTTCGTTTCTTAGCGTTGCTTTGCTTTTATCGATGTCACTTCGCTTAACTGAAACTGAAAAGTTACCCTGTTCAGCGTTCACGCAATTATAAATCCCAGAATAAGAGTCTTCCCTGAGCTAATTTCGAGTCGCGAAATTGATGATATACTGTAAGAGCTGTATTTAGCCACCAGGAGGGTCCTGAGTCTCCAGAGAAGGGGAATAAGATGCGAATGGGGCTTATTAGAGAGGGAGGTTTATTCAAAATTATATTCTTTTAATGCTCTAAATGATATATACATTCAGGACTTTCACCTCATGTCTTTCCGTAATAGACACATGACTTTGCAAGTCAAATAGATAAAGTCAATGCCGTAAAAATTTAATCATATGCAAGAGAAATTTACATTAGTTTAGGGAGAAATGGGAAGTTTTGGTACCCACGTATGATTGATACACGTTGGGTGGGGGTTCAGTAGAGAGGGATCGTATTGTAGATTTTTGTGCATAATAGAATTGAAACATTTTAAAGTTGTGTGAAGTTAGTCTCAACCAGATTTCCCTTATTTCTTCAACAGGATGCCTCAGTTGATACAACTGACAATCGTGTTGGTCCACACAGAGCTTCAATTGGTAAGTAAAGTGGTTTTCACCCCCTTTTCACAAAACGTGTCCTTTCCACAAAGTCGCATGACACAGAGCGTGTCAAGGCCAATTTCCAGTCAGTGAAAGTTTGCGAGCTGGCGGAATTTCTATTTTAAGACCAGTTTCCAGTCAGTGGGATTTGCCGAGCGGGCGGAAATTCTATTGTTTATGAAAGAAAATGTCGCTCTGGAATTGAATAGAAAGTTACGGCTGAGCGATCTTTTATTGTCTAAAATTTCGCCTGCTCGGAAAATTCCAATGACTAGAAATTAGCCTTTACATAACAAGAGCAGATTTTGTAATACAATAGCAACAGTTGTGTTGGATCGACACCTCAATTCAAAGCGATTAGCGGATGCAGACAAAGGAAATTCTCTCAACCAGTAATTCAAAACAAACAAAGCCGCAAAAGTTTCCCCGAAACTACTAAGGCAAACTCTCGCCTTGTGCAAGCGAAAGATGGTTTTTAAGAGAAGTTATGTGCTTATAGCGAAAGAAGAAGGGTAAATATAAAGTTCTGTCGCTTAGATTATGTTTATTTGATTCAGGAGCCGAGCAGAAGGCATTGTAATTCTCGCGTCTTTAGGGCTTAAAATGAAACGATTACAAAACAACTCCTAAATCAAATAAACATAATCTAAGCGACAGAACTTTAGATTTACCCTTCTTCTTTCGCTATAAGCACATAACTTCCCTTAAAAACCATCTTTCGCTTGCACAAGGCGAGAGTTTGCCCTATCAGTTTTGGGGAAACTTTTGCGGCTTTGTTTGTTTTGAATTGCTGGTTGAGAGAATTTCCTTTGTCTGCAATCGCAAATCGCTTTGAATTGAGGTGTCAACAAAAGCAACTCATGCTATTGTATTACAAAATCTGCCCTTGTTGATTTGATACGTTTTGAAAATTCACGTTATACAACAGGATTGCTTACAAATTGAGTATTGGTTGATAGCCGAAATTCCGTGGTATTTTTGCAGTTTTCCATACATTCTCCGGAGCTTGGGAATGCTAAGTACAATAAAATTTACGAGGAAGCTTTTCTGATTGTTTGGAAAGAAATTAAAACTTGCAATTAAATCGTATAGAATCTCTTCGCATAGAACAATAAGAAGTTACATTGCATCTCCCTTCAGAGTTAAAGCATTTTTTGAAAAATATTGAATTTTATTGCCCGTACCTTTTTGAAGATTTTGTGCACAAATTTCAATTGCAATGCATCGATCATGCTACCGTACACACGTCGATATAAGGGCATACCCTCAGAACTGTAAATATAAAGAATAGCGTACTATGCTTCAAATCCACTCGCACATAAGGAAATGCCCTTATTATATCCCCATTGGGAAAAGGGGAAAAAAGAGGAAATGGCCTTAATTGCCATGTACTTTGCTAATGGACCAAAGGAGAGTATGCAAAAACGACAGATGTTGATACGAGATTATTAAGTTAGAATTAGTATAAATCACTGCAAATTAAGCATCGTTTCTTATTTTTGTAGTTTTCTCAAAACAGACTCTTGTATAAGAGAACTACCCATATATACGTGGTGCCCTTATATTTATAGACTTGCCCCAAGTCTATCTCTTCAGTCTTCAGACCATTCCCTTGGATCCGCCATTCCAACATTCCGTCAATTCTTCCGGAATGCTAGAATGGCGGATCCAGGAACTACCGAAAAGGGAACAACGGTAAGACAGACTGAAGAGATAGACTTGGGGTAAGTCTATTATATTTATGAAATTAGATGACGATATTGTCTATTTTTTTTATTCAGTAAGAACAGGAGAAGATGATACTTATGATGTAAATGAGGGTGATGACATCAGTGTACACAGTTTACCGATGATGCCTGTAATGCCTCCAATGGCTCGAGCTGAATCACGAGAGAGTTTACACTCCATCACCAGACAAAGTAAGCCACAAGGTTTTCATTCATTCCATAATTGTGTCAAATCTTGTTTTTATTTTAAACGAATTAAACGTAGTTTTTTTTCTTTATTCATTTAAAAAACAACAACTATTTACAAAAACAACAAGGCTAATTAACTACGTGCCATCCATAGTGGGAAAGGACTTATAGTCAGCGAGTTCCCACTATGTATGGCACTTACAATTAAATTTAAATTGTTCCAATAATAGTCGTAAGAGAGGGACAGCCCGAGAGCACACAATTCGCCATTGTTGTTGGCGCTTTAAGGTTTGACGAGCAACATGAACAACCCAGAGGTCCTTCTGAGGTCCAGGCTCGAGGAATCTATCAAGAGTTAGGAAACTTAGTTCAGGGCCCTGAAGAAGTCCTGCATGGCAAGGACGAAATATTGGTATAATATAAATTCACACATATTTGCTATTGTTTTTTCGTCGTGTTGCAGTGTTTCTGCCTGCAAATTTATTCATTCATTTGTCACCGCAAGCATCTTCGGATCCGATGATCGACGCTGGTATCATTGCCTTTGCTTTTTCGAATTATTTTGAACTTAGTTCCTTTCCTACCAGTACGTAAAAAAAGGCTTTATACCCCATTCGCACTTGCAAGTTAAAGCAGCTTAAACTAAACCAACTTATCGAATGTTGCATTCTAATTGGTCAAGCCAAGAAATCGAACCCATTTGATTGGTGGAAATTTGATTGGTTTTTAAATGTGTTAGTGTCAATGGGGTATTAGCCAACCAGAACCAAGGGCGAATTTGGTAAACAAAGGATACAGTTCTGTTTAAGACAATGCAATTTGGCAGCCTCAAGAACAGATTTCACTCCTTCAACACAGCCCACCATAATGTTTTTCTTTCTCTGTTTATTTAATTGGATTGAGTGCATTCAAAGGTGTGATATCTATTCTTCAGAAAGCCAAATCGGTTTTTTTTCGGAGACCTGAAGCTTTTGTTTTGCAAACTTTGCCCTAGCTCCAACCAGATAGAAATTTCCCATGTTACATACAGTTAAGGCCAAAATTTTTTCATACCATGCCAAATTTGGGGTATTTGAGTCCTTTTAAATGCGGACCTATTTTACTGTGTTGAAGTTATGTGACTGAAAGCTTTATTAAGCCCCCCGGGGGCTTATTTGATTTTCGACACTCAAGAAGGGGGGCTTAAAAGAGCTGGTGCTTATTAGAGAGGGGGGCTTATTCACAAAATCGAATGACAAGGATATATATAATAACTTTTTTGTTCTTTTACACCCTGTTTTGCGGCCAAATAAATTAAATTTGACACAGTTTATCTCAAACCGTATCAAAATTAACATGCAAATTTATTTAGCTCAATAAATGGAAGATATTTGGTAACCTCTGGAATTTGATATATAAGTGGGGGGGATTAATAGAGAGGGGAATTATTTCAAATTTCGGCCCCCTAGGGGAGGGGCTTATTAGAGAGAGAAGTTTAATAGAGAAGGGGGCTTAATAGAGCTTTTACGGTAGCTGAAAGTACCACTGCAAGAGACTTTTGACAAAATACAATATATTGAGTCTGCAAAGAAAACGATTCAAAATACACCGAATTTGGCATGGGTATGAATAATTTAGGGCTTTCATTCATTCAGTTAAATTTTTAATTTCACCCTCGCTGGCCTCATCAGTCGAGGAAGACTGCTTTTTCCTAATTGTAGCCTTGAATAAACTATAGATTTAAATCGGACATTATTTGCAATAAGTTGCTAACCATTTTCTAAAATATCTTGTGTTACATGTGCCTTATCATGCTTCCTTACTTTGTCAGAAATCACTCAAGATCGAACATTATTCAACTCGCTACTCATCAAATGTGTTGTTCAACTCGAATTAGTTACAACGATCGACAATATCACATTCTTTCCTGCTACAAGTAAAAAGGAAGATGCGGAAAATATGGCTGCTGCTCAGGTAAGCGTTTGGTTTTTTGTAGTCGTCTATTCAAGAATTGCATGAAACATCCTGCACAAAAGATACAGTGTACTATATTTAGAATCTGCAGATCTCTGGTTTAGGGTGTGATTTGTTTGTTTCTCACTACAGCTGGTTTCCACTAGGTGACAATGCTGTGTACTATACGACAAAGGTTGTGCGAAAAATGTCAAGAAAAATATGTTGGGAGAAACAAGGATTTATTCGAATTACAGTTGGACAGAAAAATTTCTCAAGGCGAAAAGCAACGTTTCCCCATGGAGCTTAGGTCCAGTTTAAGCGTCATTTTGAAAAATGGCCATTTTAACCATTGTAACCATTTTAATTTCAATCCGACATGGCAAAAAACGATGTTTAAACTAGGCCTCATACTCCACATTTGTTGCGTCGCGCTTCATTTGTCGCCTAGTGGAAAACAGGCTTAATGTTAAAGCGTGAAACGCTAAAATTATATGACTTTATAAAACATTAACTTTATTTGTGATGTTACCTGTGGGAAATCTTTAGACCGAGAAATAAATGTAATTATAAACAAAAAGGAGAATCTTGTCGGCTTGAAATTTTTAAATTCTGACACATTGAAAGTTTAGAATTTTAGGTTCAATTTCTTCATTTAAAAGATTATAAATTACCATAAAATGTTTGAAATATTTAAGTGTTGTTCACCATATAATTGCCATTTAAACTTCAATTAAATTTTTGAATTATTTGGTACTAAACTACCTCAAATATACTTTTTTCATTTGTTAAAGTATTGAACTCGTAACTGTCATTCACAATGGGGGCAAGATGACGTTGTGTCGTTTCCTGCTGTTAATGGCACAGAAGAGTGTAATCTTGTTTGTGTTCATGTGTATTAATGGTGATATATAACAATCTTCGATAAAAAGATTCAGTAAATTGATCGAGCATATTTAATCCAAATTTAGAAGATCATAACCTTGCAATCTCAAGGCGACACCTTGGATGCTTCAGAAATAAAGGTAGGTTTATAGATCATAATCCAACAAACTTATAAAACTTATAGATTAAAACTAATGGAGTATGCACATTACCAGCATAGGCATCAGACCCTTAAAAAAGATTGCACAAATGGCTGCGCATAAGAACCTAGTGGATTTAGAACCTGCAGACTGAAATTTTGCAATTAGATCCCAATTGATTAAAACCCATTCAGGCTGAAATTTGAAATATGTTCTTATTTGTAGAGATCATGGACAGCAGAGGTTTGTGGAAGAATCGTAAATTTTTATACCATCTAATGAGAAGCTTATTAAGGCTTTCTTTGGATTACATAAACATTGCTGATTCTTCCAAAAATTGTGTTGTGAATGATACCTCATAAACTCAAGTGATTTGAACTGACAGTAAATGATCTCTAAACTCACCCCTTGTTTGATTTAATGGCTTGAAAGGAACTTCAGCTCCAGATTTCTGCTTACGGTAACAAGGGCAGATTTAGTAACACAATAGCATGAGTTGCTTTTGTTGACACCTGAATTCAAAGCGATTAGCGATCGCAGACAAAGGAAATTCCCTCAACCAGTAATTCAAAACAAACAAAGCCGCAAAAGTTTCTCTGAAACCCAGGTAGCTAGCACGCTCGTTGTGCATTCCAGAAATTATTTTTATGGGTAAACATGCCCATATTTCGAAAGAAGAAGGATATATCTACACGTCTACCTCGGGCATTTTGTTTATTTGGTTTAGAACTTGAACAGTAAATGTTTTTATTACACCCAAAAACATAAGAGTATTGAATTGCTTTCCAATCGGCTTTTGAACCAAATGAATAAAATTCCCGAGGTAGATGTGTAGATATATCCTTCTTCTTTTGATATATTTTCATGTTTGCTCTTGAAAACAATTTCTGGAATGCACAACGAGCGAGCTAGCTACCTGGGTTTCAGAGAAAATGTTGAGGCTTTGTTTGTTTTGAATTACTGGTTGAGGGAATTTCTTTTGTCTATGATCGCTTATCGCTTTGAATTACGGTATCAATCAAAAGCAACTGATGATATTGTCTTACAAAATCTATCCTTGTTGCTTGCGGTCATATGATGGACCTTCATAAACCATGGTTTTCATGAAGATTGTACCGTTCTTCTTCTATTGATTTAGGATTTATGATGATTTTAGCACAGTACCTGAAATTCCTTTTAAAAGATGCATTAGCCATTATTCGTGCAATCCTTTACATTACTATGCTTATGTAGCCAATCGAGAATGAGATAAACTAAAGATAAACCAGCGTCAATTTTAAAGACCCATTGCTAATCATGAGCCTTTGTGGGCCCAAAGTCTACTTTCATATGATACAAAAATTGTTTCTGACCTAAGCTGTATTTGTTTTACTTTTCACTCGGTGTGGAAAGAGTCGTGGTTAGCAATGGGTCTTAAAGGGGCTGTACAACCCGTCCTCTCTGCGTGGCTGTGCGTGGCCCTGCGTGTCAAATCATCGAATGTGTTTAGGCTAAACACAACGTAGCTAATGGCGATTTTGCGCAGAGACTAGTAATCCAAAGTATCTGCGAAAATCTTTGTGATTAAAGCTTTGGTGGAGGATTTGTTTTATTTTTCTAGCACGAAATATTTTAAATGGATATCAAAAGTTATATATCACATTTCATAAAAATAGACAAGAAAACACTGCAATGAAACGTACTTAGAAACTGGGATGAAACTGGCCGCCATTAAAAACCCAAGGCGTTAGTTCCGTACCGTACTTGTTTATGAAAATTTTTTACAGCCCCTTCAATCCAGTTAAGCGTCCTGTAAAAGGTAAATGTTTCTTCCAAGTTACCCTAGTAACTTTGTTTAAAACGACTTGTTTCACTTATGTTTAAGCTTACCAGAGTTTTTCAAAAGTTAATAAATGTTATTGAAAACTATTAAAGTTATTTTTTAAAAGAAATTTACCATCTCAATTGGCTTTGTATTCAAGAAACGATTTTCTACATCTCCAGTACTGGAACAAGGGCAGATTTTGTAATACAATAGCAACAATTGCGTTTGATTGACACCTCAATTCAAAGCGATTAGCGGATGCAGACAAAGGAAATTCTCTCAACCAGTAATTCAAAACAAACAAAGCCGCAAAAGTTTCCCCGAAACTAGTAGGGCAAACTCTCGCCTTGTGCAAGCGAAAGATGGTTTTTAAGGGAAGTTATGTGCTTATAGCGAAAGAAGAAGGGTAAATCTAAAGCTCTGTCGCTTAGATTATGTTTATTTGATTTAGGAGCTGTTTTGTAATCGTTTCATTTTAAGCCCTAAAGACGCGAGAATTACAATGCCTTCTGCTCGGCTCCTGAATCAAATAAACATAATCTAAGCGACATTACTTTAGATTTACCCTTCTTCTTTCGCTATAAGCACATAACTTCTCTTAAAAACCATCTTTCGCTTGCACAAGGCGAGAGTTTGCCCTACTAGTTTCGGGGAAACTTTTGCGGCTTTGTTTGTTTTGAATTACTGGTTGAGAGAATTTCCTTTCTCTGCATCCGCTAATCGCTTTGAATTGAGGTGTCGATCAAACACAACTGTTGCTATTGTATTACAAAATCTGCTCTTGTTCAGTACTGATGGATATAAAGATCTGCTATGAGACACATCCTAAGTCCTTGAGTGGCTGCATTTTACTTTTATAAGATGTTGTAAACATCTACTCTTCAGTGGACACAAACGTCTACTCTTCAGTGGACAAAAATCCTGGTGGGGGGGGGGGCGCTATATTTTGAGTACTGGGGATGTGCCATCGGAGAGGGTTTCGTTTTCACGCTTTTGATATGAGAAATGATTTTGATTTCATATATTAGGGAGGGTAACCCTTCAGCAAGTGCTGATTTTCAAGGGGCCCTCCATCTACAATATGATACAATAACAGTGATATAACACAAAGAAAAGAAAAAACCTAATTACAAAACTTGGACAGTCTAATTAATCTATTGGAAGACAGTGTTGAAATCATTTTACAAGGTTATGACTCTTCAAAGGCATTAACCGTAGTGGTGTCACTGGAAAAGAAAGTGGTATCATTTTTCTCAATTTTGGTACGAAGAACGGTATCTGTTTTTGTGATCTTGTTATAAAGAAAAAATAGGCCATTTTTGAACATTTGATGTTAGGTCAGGATTACATTTCGAACAATTTGTACAAGGTTTAGGGTATGTTTTGGAAGCTGGGCTGGCACATGAACATCCAAAATCTGGTCAAGTGCGCCCCTGGGGGAGGAGTAAAGAGTGTACCTTGTTATCTTCAAATAACAGTGTACAGTAGTGTAACAAAATACAATAGTGTAACCGCAGCCATTATGTCTACCCCGAGGCCATTACATGAATGAAATAAATAACAATAACAGTAACATGAAACTACATGTAATTACTATTGCGAAAAAATGAAAACTTAAATGGGGAAAGGCAGTAACAAGGAAGCTTGTTAACAAATAATTGTGAGTGTAGGTTTAAAAAGTTTAAAACCATTTGAGGCTAGCAATGAAATCTTTCTTCCGTTATCCGTAGGATCCAGAAGCAGCTCATGTGACTTCTCTAATCGACACAGGAATGTTTCCTCATTTAAGTTCAGACCAGTTGCTGTCGTTCGCTGATACCCTAATGGAATCGCACAAATTTGCATGTAATTTTAACACAAATCATGAACAACGCACGCAGCTATGGAAAGCAGGTAATTAGTTTTGAGGTTTATTCCAGATCTGAATATTTCATTTTATTATATTCATAGCTTGCAAGGTCTTAGGGGCCGATTTTATGAGAGTTTTCAGCCTCCCTCTCAAATCATCTCTTTGTAAAACTGAGTTTGTGATTGCATGAGAAAGTTTCAGCCCTCCTTAAACTGGGTGGGCTGGGATTTTCAGCCCGGGTAAGAGGGCTGAGATTTCCTCTGTAATCGCAATTTTTCCAGCCCGGGCTGAAAATTTCCTTTGTGCATGCACAGTTTGAATATAGTTCTGCGCTAAAACAGAGTAACACGAAGATTCTCAAAGATGGGGCGGCAGATAAAAGCAGAGAAGGTTCTCAGCGGAAAGCCATTTTGAAGTTTTAAACCTCGAACAATTTTGGCGCGATTCTTGTAGGAAATTCATCCCGGGCTAGGCTTGCCCCAAGTCTATTTCGTCAAAAAAAATTTCGTCAAAAAAGTTTTGTAATATACTTTCCGGTAGACTTATTACAGTTGACAATACAGACTTGGGGCAAGTCTAATCCCGAGCTGGCATCTGTCATATGATCGCACGCCAATGTCACCTCGGCTAACAGGGCTGAAAACCGTCATTTAATCGGCCTCTTAGTATGAATATCGATGAGCCTGAAAAAGTTCCCACTTTTGAAATTCATACCATCACGGGTATTGAACGGATTTGAATTAATTGAATTCTGCTTAAAAGACGAAAGACTGAAATATTTTTGTGATTTTTGTCGCATTTCTATGAGTGCTGAAAATGTAGGTAAGTTCGACTTAACGAAGATCTTGTAGTTGTGAAATGCCTAGCCTGCGCGCAGACCCTGACATTCCTAGAAAAGGGGCAGAAAAAGAATAACAGATTTTGTAACAGACTAGCATCAGTTGCTTTAATTGACACCTCAATTCAAAGTGATTAGCGATTGCAGACAAAGGAAATTCTCTCAACCAGTAATTCAAAACAAACAAGGCCGCAAAAGTTCCCCCGAAGCCAGTCAAGGCAAACTCTCTCCTTTTGCACGCGAAAAGTGGTTTTTAAGAGAAGTTATGTGCTTATAACGAAAGAAGAAGGGTAAATCTAAAGGTCTGCCTGGCGGATTTTGCTTATTTGATTCACAAGCCGAGCAGAAGGCATTTTAATTCTCGCGTATTTTGGGCGTAAATGAAACAATTACCACACAGCTCCTGAATCATTTAAACAAAATCCGCCTAACAGATCTTTAGATTTACCCTTTTTCTGTCGTTATAAGCACATAGCTTCTCTTAAAAACACCTTTCGCTTGCACAAGGCGAGAGTTTGCCCTACTGATTTCGGGGCAACTTTTGCGGCCTTGTTTGTTTTGAATTACTGATTGAGAGAATTTCCTTTGTCTGCAATCGCTAGACTTCGCTTTGAATTAAGATGTCATAGGTGATTGCATTAAAGATGGCGGCAAGGAATTTTTTACCAAGATGCACTGCGTTCTTTGATCGAATTCCTATAAAATCGTCAACGAATCTCAATTAGAACGCAATGCATCTTGGTAAAAAATTCCCCGCCGCCATCTTTAGCGCAATCGTCTATTAAAGTAACTGATGCTATTGTGTTACAAAGTCTGTCCTTGTTAATCAATGCAATTTCCTTGGTGCTATCAAGTTTTGAAAGTGGGAACTCTTTTCTGGCTCTTCGGGTATGTTATTGTTAAGATAAAAGTATACACATGACCTGAGATTGAAAGAAATTAATGAGATAAGTTTGTTGTCTGATAAAAGTCTCAATGCAAACAATCTCCTCGCTTTCTAGGGTTCATCAAAGGAAAATCAAGACCAAATTTACTGAAACAAGAAACTAGTAGTTTAGCATGTGTATATCGAATCTTATTTGGCTTGTATAATGATCAATCGCGGCATGGTTCACATCAAATTGCCGAGACACGTCTTCGAAGGTGAGTTCACAGTTTTGATTTGGGGGAGATTACTTTACTTTCATTAGCATGGGAGTGTGCCCACAAAATACTAGTGTCATCTGTACCTCTGTGATAAGCTAGTACTCCATACGGAGAGACCAACAGAACTTTGGGTATAGCCTTTAGTATCTGTATTGTTATTTGTTAAAGATCATTTAGGGTAGCCATGCCTATCATGCTCCCAATGGTATCGTCTTTGTAACCATGTTTTTGTTGAATTGTACATTTTTAGATTGTATATAAAAAACACTATTTTCTCCCCCCTGCTCCAGAATTTTCTTTCCAATCGATAGCTGGCTCCAGAAGAAGTCGGTGAAAAGTATATTCCAAAACGTGAGAATTAGACTAAGCAACATTGAAGTAAGAACCTGCTCTAACAAAATACCCCTTTTGACAACCAGGCTGTAGAAAAAGCAGCCTTCTTTCGACACCTGGCGCTAGAGAAAAGAGGGAAAAACGATTGCCTGACATGACGAAAGGCTCATCGCCTTCGGACAAATATACCAAGTACCCACCCTGGGGTTTTGATTCCTTCGTTTCTTTTGTTTTATCATGAGCGATAGGACACCAAGTGTGTGAAAGTTTTGTCAGTAGCGAGCCACCTTAACCAACTGTTTTTTGTGTATTTTGTATTTATTTTACTTGGCAGTGAGCCACCTTATCGCTGTTTCGTGATTTTGCTTCATTTTTTCACCCATAAAATAAATGTTCAGCTAACAATACCTAGTGAGCCACCTTAAGTGCAGATCCACCTTAAGTGCAGATCCACCTTTAGCGCAGATCCACCTTTAGTTGGCAGCGTAAACTGCCTCAGATAACCGAATAGCGATTATTCGACCTTCGGTGGACAGGCCTACTCACTACCAAGTAAAAATAAGTTAAAAACACACACAAAACAATTGGTTAAGGTGGCTCGCTACCGATAAAACTTTCACACACTTGGTGTCCTATCGCTCGTGGTTTTATCAGGCTCTCCTCCAAAGAATAGGTAGCCAAGTTCCCGATTGGCAACTTGGTAGAGAAATTCTCTGGTTTTTCTGCTGGCTTACAAATCTACTTCAAAACTCAGTTGCTTTGGGCCATAGGACTTCGTACTGCTGCCATTTAGATCTAATCACCTTTCCAGTTCATTTAGGGCGAATTGAAAACGTATGGTGAAGGCTACTAAGACCCTCGACCGGCTGACCTTTACTTACTTTCATTAACGGTAGGGATGCCTCGTGATTGTGTCAGTATTCTGGTTGGGCCGGTAATCTTCTGGCTGCGTTTTCCTATATTCCAATTTCTTGGTTTGTATTATAATAATTGCTCGTTTGATTCTGATCTCTCTATTTTTTAGCCTGATAACCAGACCTCAATTTCAAAATAGATCAGTGGTCTGTTAAACACCGCCCTAAAGCTTGTTCAAGCCTCGTTTTAATATTGCTCAGAATCCAAGGTTTTGATGGAAATTTATGCGAATAATTTGTTGATTTTTGTAAACAAACCATTTATCTGTGTAGTCCTTTGATATTTATGACTTAATTACTCTTTGTTCTACCTTGCATATAAATTTAATCTCTGACCCAAGGGCCCAAGGGTGTGCAATCCAACTGTGAATAATTTGTTGATTTTTGTAAACAAATCATTTATCCGTATAGTCCTTTGATATTTATGACTTAATTACTCTTTGTTCTACCTTGCATAGAAATTTAATCTCTGACCCAAGGGTGTGCAATCCAACTGTCTGCCCAGATTAGATTTCTATGCAAGGCGGAATAAAAAGTAATCAAGTCGTATTGAAACTGCAACATTTCCTTTTTCAGAAAATTTTCAAAGAACTACATATTGGATAATGGGTTTCTTTACAAATAAAAACAAACTATTCGCATAAATTTCCATCAAAACCTTGGATTCTGAGCAATATTAAAACGAGGCTTGAACAAGCTTTACGGCGGTGTTTAACAGACCACTATTTCCTTTGAAATCGGGTCTGGTTATCAGGCTATCTATTTTTTAGCTTGCGCGCAGACTTTACTAACGGCGCAGGAGAAAACGAGAAAAAAAGCTCTTTTCTCTCATTTTCTCCTGCGCAGTTAGTAAAGTCTGCGCGCAGGCTATCTGTTTTTGTGATAATCATTGGCACTCACAAACTGCTGTGGCTACCTTTGTTTCGTTAGGCAGTGTAAAAATGTTGATGTACACACGAGAGGAAGCGCTCTTCGCTGGATCATGCAAGTGCGATCTCTTGATTTAAAGAGACACATTCGCCAATTTTTGATGTCGGAAAATCTCAACGAGATTCTTCTTGTATAAAGAAGAATACTTGTACATTCTCAAAATGTATTTAGTAGTTTCGTGCGACTTCTAGAAGTATCATAAAACAGTAAAACGAAAGGAGAAACAATGTATTTGTACCCACACTTTTCTGCGGCACGTGCGCATTAACAATGGAATGACAATAGACAAATTCTAGCTTTGCAAGTTTCTTTTCATAGATCTCGGTCAATTGAATTTTCGGTTTTGTGTATTAAATATATCTTCAGAATTTACAAGGTCTCTAATTTATGCATGAGGAATCTCGTTTAGATTTCAGACACAAAAAATTTGCGATTGTGTCTCTTTAAGAAACTCTTTTTCATAGCATCGCAAAGGAAAGCATGGCATATTACACTACGCTGGAATCAAGTAAGCATCGTGATGCATGGACTTCATTAATGGTTTTAGTTTTCACGAAGCTACTGAAATTAAATGACGACCGGGTGAGTTTCCATTTCAGTTTCTTTTCAATTTCATTTGATTATCAATCCATTCTATGTACAACTCTGAAAATTATAATTACATTTTGAAGATAAAGAGTCGTCTGTCGCAACAAGGACAGATAATGTTAAAATAGGATCCGCTACTTTTTGTTGACACCCAAGTACAAAGCGATTAGCGATCGCAGACAAAGGGAATTCCATGCCTGGTTGGTCAATTCATAAACAAAAAAATTGCAAGCCGCAAGAATTGCTGTGAAACCCAGGTAGCTAGCTGGCTCGTTGTGCATTTCAGTAATGGTTTTTAAGAGCAAACATGAGCATAAATCCAAAGAAGAACGATACATCTAAACTTCTGCCTCGGGCATTTCATTTGTTTGGTTCAGAAGCGGATTGACAGGTGATTCGTCCTCCTATGTTTGGCGTGTAATTAAAACACTTACTGCTCAGCTTCTGAACCAAGCAAACAAAACGCCCGAGGTAGAAGTTGGATATAGCTTTTGTCTTTCGATATCTGCTCATGTTTGCGCTTAAAAACCATTCCTGGAATGCACAACGAGCGAACGAGGTACCTGGGTTTCAGAGCAACTTTTGCAGCTTGCTTTTTTTTCGTTAATAAGTTGACCGACCAGGCATTGAATTCCCTTTGTCTGTAATCGCTAATCGCTTTGTACTTAGGTGTCAATCAAAAGTAGCGGATCCTATTGTAACATTATCGTTCCTTGTTGTCTGTCGCAGTTACAGCTCTCGAACTGACTTATTTGTATTACTTTCAGTTCAAGCAACACGTCTCGATCTTCTACCCATATATCTGCGAAATGATTACATTCGATGTGAAAATGGAACTTCGATCAATACTCTACAAATTATTGACTCGAATTGGACCTGTATTTGGAATAATAAGTCATTCGGATTCACTTAGTTAGTTTGTTGCATTGCTTGCTGTGTCACGTGACAGCTCAGAGGTAATTCAAGGAATTTTATATAAGATTGAAAACAATTGATCACGATTTGTATTGGGCCTAAGAGTGTAGCACTGTCCATTCGATCTTACTTTCGTAAAAACAGTGCACTAGATTTCTTATTGTGATTAGTTGGCGCAAATCTTTGAGTTCACTTTAAGGATGTACCGGGGAGTCAAGAAAAAAAATAACACGTTTGGCGAGCTGTTAAATACAAAATGTGTGGCCAAAACTGCACTGTTAGTCTATCAGTCAAACGCTACAGTAAAAACCCCCAAATAAGAACCTAAGATTTTGAACTCAGCCTGTTTAGGTTCCTATGCAATGAGGCACATCCAGTAATCAAGTTGTAGGTTCTTATCAAAGGGAAATATGTGAATCTAAATCTTAGCCAAACTTATTTACACTCTTGACCCTATCTATTCCAATCAAAGCTTACCCAGCTTACCCCTGCAGGCCTTGCATATCACAGTTCACATAATATTTTGGAGTCCACGAAAGAGGTTGATTGGCAAACAGATAGCATTTACTTCCCAATGTATGAACAAAACGCTTTATTAAGAACCTTGTTAAGATATCAGCCTGAAATGGTTCTTATCTATTGGATACAAAATGTATTATTTCAGGCTGTAGGTTCTTAATAGATGAAGGTTCTTATGTGCGGGTTTTTACTGTACCTTGGATGTGGAAATTTTGTTTGATAAAATCACTCATCATTTAGACTCAGAAATTAGGAGAATGCTCGTAAGGGGTTTGTGTGGGAACGAGAATTCCACGCTCGATTCTGGTCCATGATTTACTTATCATTGAAATATAAATTCAATGCAATAGACGATTACGCTAAAAATGCCCGAGGGAGGTACTTGACCAGGTTTTGGTCGGGGACGTGCCATCGAAGCCAAAAACATACTCGTTCCTTATACCAATTTTCCGAAAAAGTATACCCGACCTTGTACCAATTTTCCGAAAAAGTATACCCGACCTTGTACCAATTTTCCGAAAATATATACCCGACCTTATACCAATTTTTCGAAAAAGTATACCAAATACCAAAATCGTGAAAGTCGATACCGTTCCTTATACCAAAATCGCGAACATTGATACCGTTCCTTATGCCAAAATCGTGAAAATCGATATCGTTCCTTATACCAAAATCGCGAAAATCGATACCCTTGCCGATGGCACATCCTCGTACCCCCCCTTGGGTAAAAATGACGGCAAGGAACTTTTTACCAAGATGCACTGCGTTCTAATTGCAAATCTTTAACGATTCTATAGGAATTCGAAGACAGATGTATACAGAACTCAATGCATCTTCGTAAAAGGTTCCTAGCGACCATCTTTAGCGTACTCGTTTATTGTCAGTTTCAGAAAGAGAATTTGAATTGCAATGGCAAGTAAATCATGGACAAGAAGCGATTGTAGAATTTTTGTTCTCTTAAAAACCTCTTACCAGCATTCTCTAATTTCTGGGTCTCAAAGATTAGAGATTTTACCAAACAAAATTTTCGTATCTGAGCATCTAAAAGTTGGCTTTGACTGATAGATTAACATTTCAGTTTTGAATATTGTCCACGTACCTTTTACTCCCCAGCCCACCTATCGTGTTAACATTTTGTTACTCACGCAGTATGGTAACTCTCGTAGAGAAGACGTGGGGTGATCCATGGCGACTCAGCTTAATACTTATTGATATTTATTCACCATATTAGGGGAATAACTTTGGCGATCCCATTACTTCGAAGTTTGAAACGATGTTTTAGCAGACTAACATATCGGGTGTCCAAAAAAAGTACTCCCGTTTGAAAAATCACCAAAATTTGATTTCACAGCCGATCTTCGATTTTCTTTTTTGTCAGGTAGATCAAGGACCAAATTATTATCCAATATATAGTTATTCTTGTAATTGGTTTCAAATTTAGCGAATTTAGCTCTTTTTTGGGCTCCAATGTTTTTAAGGCTACATGGTTTTGAATCATACTGCAAAAAAGCATTAATGATTGCCAGATCAATTTCTTTGTGCATGTAAAGCTTCTAGTTTGGTCATAAATGACAGAAAGAAATGCGCACTATCATTTGAGACTTCAATAGTGATAAAAAATCTGAAAATTATGACTCTTACGCAAGATTGAATATTTTGCTTCAAAACTATAGCTCAAAACATGGTTTTTCAACGTATATTTTCTCTACCTTGCTGTGTCAAAAGCAGACATGTTATCATCTATGAATATTTTTGGGTCTTTGATAAAACAACTCAAAAATTTTTTTATCAAAGGTTTGATAATGAATTTTTGCTGATTTTTCAAACAGGAGTACTTTTTATGGGACACCTGGTAGAATCCTTTCATTTCGCAAACACAACTCACTTTTGCCACGGTTGTGAGGTTAGTATTTCGTGTATTCTTACGAAAACGAATCACACTGAAATATTTGAGATTTTTGCTACCAAAGCATCGTGTCTGCTGTCTGTCTCAAATTAGATGTCACGTGAAAATGCTCGCCATGAGCAACAATTGAACTGTTGTACAGGAGGAATTTTGCGCTTTCGCAAAGATCTCATGTGACAGCTAATTTAAGACAGAATTTAAGAGTTTATATCGGCACGTTGATCATAGAGAAGTGTTTTCATTTGTATGTTGATACCGAAAAATCCAGGTAATTGCCATTTATTTTGTTCAAGGAAGCTTTTTTCAGTACAAATACGACATACACGGCATCGACATGATTAAAAGTTGGCCCAGGCCATCTTAAGAGTATACCCTATTGTATTTAAAACTCGACACGTGCTGTTTTATCGTGTATCTAAAGAAACAATGGGTGCGTAGGCGTTTTCTTTTTGGGGTGTAGGCCCATTTATAGTGGCCACACGATTTAGCTGTGTTCATTCCATTTAATACGGAGTGTAAACACACAGCGCCAAAGCTATTTTTTGTTTTTGGCTGTTGAAAGTAGTCATTCTTTGCATAACAATCCTTATTTTTAATTTGCAATAAACCAAAAAATTATGTTCGCAAAATTGGATTTTTTTCAAATGCGTTTTGAAATGAATGAAAATGTTTTACCTCCCGAAAATATATCAGTTTGTATCGTTTACCACTGGGCAATATGGACCCTGTGGGCGTGAAAGACTAACCACGGCACTTAGTCCCAGAAAGTAGAAAAGAGACACTAATATCACAGTTAGATCATCAAATAAATTCATTAATATCCCTCGATTACTAGAAAATAGTAGTTTAATGTACAATAATTCAATCGTATCTAGTCCCGCTAGAATTTTCTCTTTTCGTATTCTTTGTTCATTTTATTACAATTTTACAAGCATTAAAGAGTTGTTCTTTGTTTAATTCTATAAGTATTTACAAAGCTAAGTGCATTTTATGATTGATTTAGGCCCCGTTTACACGATACCGTTTTCATTTCATATCGGATTGGGGTTCTGTTGACACGGAAACGTTTTGTCTTGTGCTGCGGAGGATTCATCTTTGCTTCAACGCCTACTGTGCAGTGCGCCAGATGAATAGGAGGCTTCTGAATTGATACTTGATTCGACCGTTTACACGATTTCGGATTCGTTTCATGCCACTTTCAGAACGTTTTTATTTGAAAACGCGAAAACGGTATGAAGCATATCGGATTGGTGCGTTCTCGTGTAAACAGAAAGCCAAGGCGATATGAAAGTAAAACGGCCTCGTGTAAACAGAAGGCCAATCCAATATAAACCAATCCGGTATCAAGATAAATATGAAACGAAAACGGTATAGTGTAAACGGGGCCTCATGTGCGTATTTATCGCTACTTTGGGACACTCGGTACCATGTACGTATGTATCGCTACTGAATCGCATTGCTGGACAAATAAGCTAAGGCTTAACGGCTAAACTTCGAAATGAGGGTGAAGTTTTGTGCCAACAAGTGGAAATGAATTCAAAAGTGTTAATCCAAGATGTATTATGATAAGATTCCGCGCTAAGCATTTACTGAAATATCTCAACTAACTCTGTGCAATTTACAGTTAACACCAATGTTTATTTAAATAGAAAATCAGAAGCCAAAATATGGACCCTTTTTCTTCGCTGTCAGCACAATTAGGTGCTTGCACCATTTTTTAAGAGATCGGTTAGCACATACTTGCACAGGGTCAATCCCTGTTTTAATTTGATTCTCTACCAGGCATAAAAATTGCGTACTTAGGCTTGTGTGTGTTTTATTAGTACTCATTCTGAAAACGGTAGACTTTGTAGACTCAGAATGTGTTTGGTCCATGAGAATTTTCCCTACTTTGAAACAAAGATGTGATTGTATGTGCCCTGTTTTGGAGGAGACCTTCCGTGTACCACAGATGCCCGCTCTCCCGGTTGTTCCCAGTTATTTCAGTAGCGTGAAAGCTGGGCCTGTACTGCCGAAAGCAGCAGCAACAACAAAGGTCAAAGCTTACATAAATTGGCTTCTGAAGAAATTCTAGGATCATTTGAACGATCCCTGGTCTTCAAATAATAGTCTGATCATAATCAATCCCGTTGACAGGATTTTCGTACCCAATCACTGAACCACTTTTTACTGAAATCTTTACAACTCTAGGAAGTGTTGCATTGGTCCGGGCAACCAATTTGTCGTCATTTTCCGGGGTCTCTGGTGGAACCATTATGGCCTCTTCGTTAAAACTTGTGTTCGTGAAACTCCAAGGATAACTGCCTCGAATTGTCGCTTGGTCGACTTCTAGATCGTATAGTTTGTTCGATTCTTCGTTCATATATCTGTAAGGAAGAGAAATAACATGGTTGATTAGACTGACGACGTGATTCCTTGTATTCGTTCAACATTTTTAGTCTGATGTTTTTACTTTCTCTCATACAAGTACTTCACTCAGTTTGAAGCCATAACATCATCCAATTCAATGCGAAAAGCTGAGACTCGTGTAATCAGTCTAATGGTTGATCACCCGAGCAGCATTTTAAGGGTGTATAAATACACGTATTTTTTTGTAAGAAGCTTCCCATAAAAAAACTCGACTCTCAGATCGCCAAAAAATTGAGAAACTCCAGTACTGGGAAAATATAACTTTAGAAACTATTTATTTTGAAGAAAGTCTGAGTACTCAAAATCTGATAATTTTAAGAAACTTTTAGTACTGGCCCGAATTCTTAATTTCTTATAGAAAAAATACGTGTACCACTTTTAGTAGGGGTAGTGTTGCGCAAAACGTAGGATTTCAAAGTTCGAGTAAAAAAGTGGCCGAAGACAAGTCAATGAAAACGTCCAAGTCACCCAAAGACAATGCATTTCAGTTGCTTCATCTGTAGGGAATTGTCCTTGCGCAGGTATTGTTGCAAAGCAGTTTACTTATACATTGATGATGCCTTGGGATTTGCAAAATAGAAAATGCAAGAATCAAACAATAGCATTCGATTATCACTTCCCCATGCTGGAATGCAATGCATGATTTATGATTTTGCAGCGGTTTGCATTTGCAAGCTGCAATATTTGAAAAACGGACCTGTTCTCGCTGAAGCAATTTTGAAAGTTGTGAGCATTTGGCCTGTGGCAAGAAGGCTTTGCTCGATGACAGCAATTTCCCACCAATGAATCGGAACAGAAAGCCTGCTGCTGCTGGTTACCGTTTTCGCCAAGTGGAAATGGATGCAAGTTGTCCAAGTTTGGTAGGTCTACGAAAGCAACACCTGTGCCTTGCATGCGGACGAAGTTACCGTTTTCGCCAAGTGGAAATGGATGCAAGTTGTCCAAGTTTGGTAGGCCTACGAAAGCAACACCTGTGCCTCGCATGCGGGCGAAGTTACCGTTTTCGCCAAGTGGAAATGGATGCAAGTTGCCCAAGTTTGGTAGGCCTACGAAAGCAACACCTGTGCCTGATTATTGTTGCATGCGGACGAAGTTACTGTTTTCGCCAAGTGGAAATGGATGCAAGTTGCCCAAGTTTGGTAGGCCTACGAAAGCAACACCTGTGCCTGATTATCGTTGCATGCGGACGAAATTTGTCCCTCCAGATATTATCGAAAACGAAAAGATGACCGTTGTTGGATAGATAGCTCGCCAGTGGCCCAACAGGATGGCAACAGCTGCATATTTACACGTAAGTAACTAATCTTGGGACCAAGACAGGGGGGAGGGTAACACCTTTAGGAGATTTCGTTTTGTATGTGCTGGTGAGAGGGGGGGGGGGGCATAAATTAAGGCAGCATTTTGAAAGTGTAACCCCATAGCCAGGGCATAATGCTGAAAACATACTCGCTTTCCAAAGCAACAATTTTTCACATGAATTGTGACGAGAATACGCTACAGGAGGAGCTAAACTCATTTTCACGAGAGCCTTTCAAGAGAATAAAAGATTTGTTACTAGCAACAATGATAGCTTTCTTGATCCTTACTACGGCAAATCCTCGCAAAGCAGACCAATAAACAGCGAAAAATTCACGAAACGTGGCCCACCGGACAAACTGTCCTGAACCCGCGTAGGGGCATGGATGCCAAACCTTTTACAGGAGGTACCTCTCGCTCCCTGACCAAGATCTTCTTTGAAGCTTGCAAAAGTCGCCAATCATTTTTAAGTTATCGAAAGCTATCCTTTGGATGGAGCGAAATTCCAAATCGGAGTATTAAAGCAAGCAGGTCTTGCAACTAAAAATATGTTCTTTTGGGTTGATTTCCTAAACGATTTCCTATACCAAACAAAGTGATTTCTGGGTTCTGGCACACATAGAAAGCACAACAGCCAGCCAAGTCATATAAAATGTGCTGACCAAATATGGACCTGAAGGAGCTGTACTGTTAGCAAAACTGTTAGTCTCAGCAAACGTTATCAGTGCTGCTTGGACATAGGCAAATAAACATAAATATCTGCTACTGGCAATTTGCATTTCTTGCTCGTAAGTTCTTGTTGTTGAGAAGGGTGATTGAGTTATCTACATATCTATGTAACCCCCCTCTCTATTAAGCGCCCCCTATCTAATAAGCCCTTCCGAGCCAAAATTTTGAATAAGCTCCCCTCTCTATTAAGCCTCCCTGCTCCCACTAAGATATAATTCCAGAGGCTACCATAGATTTTTCATTGATTTAGCTAAACGAGTTTGCATGTTAATCTTGATACGGTTTGGGATAGAACTGTGTCGAATTTATCTATTTGACTCGTAACATTTTATGTTGAATCGGCCAAATACGGGGTAAAAAACTGAAAAGCACTTATATATATCCTGGTCATTTGATTTTGTGAATAAGCCCCCCTTCTCTAATAAGCTCCCCTCTCTCCTCTCTTTTAAGCTCCCTCTGGAGTATCCGAAATTAGATAAGCCCCCCCGGGGCTTAATGGAACTTTCGCGGTATGTCTGTTGCTTTGCTAAGTATTTCGACAAAATCGCTTGGTCAGTGCATCTTCCAACTTGCAGCAAAGCTCCTTTCGTACCAAGAATTTTAGCAAATTTTTAGACCAGGGCAAATCATTCCATTTTACGGTCTCAATAAGTTGTTGCTTAGAATTATCCCCTAAAAAGATAACACAATTTCCAAAAGATCTTTGAAAACCTCAACCATTGTTTCAGCCCTCAAAAATCTCGCAAGGTCTCGAAAATCTTTGAAAAGTCAGTGATCTCAAACTCCAAAAAACTCTTACGCTATTTTTGAAGTGATTTGCCTCCCTCGTTTTACGAGGCATTGTTGATTTACTGATGCCATTAAGTTGAAATTGAGATTGCGAAGTAAATGCGGGAATGAATCATTAAAAATCTCACGTTTCTTTTCTTCTTCTGTTAATATTCTTCAAGTTTGTGAAGGGGATAACTTTATCGTTGCCTCTTCCACCTTTAACTGGCCTGCAAATAATCAATTTTAGCTTATTAAGTATCATTTCCTTTATTCTAGGAATTACGTATTTGTTAAAGAGTTTGAACTACTGCTGCATCACGAGTGGTTATGGTCAGACAGGTATGTCGCAAAAATTTTACGCAAATTGCCTTCTACTTAGTCGATCCATCAAATCAAATTTATTTGATTGGCTGAAATTTAACGTTTTTATTAACTGTGTCAGTGCAAATGGGTTAAATACTGGGTGTCCCACAAAAAGGTATACAGATTTGGTTGACTCCTGCGATGTGAATTTAGCTTTAATCAATAGCTAATCACTATCAAAAATGTTCCTCGATAGTTGATTTGAACAGATATACCTTGTTTGTAGGTATTAGTGCTTTGCAGGCCCGTAGCATCTATTGGGGCCGGTCGGGCCCGGGCCCCCCCAATAATTTCCAGAAGTTGAATTTTTTATTCTTCATAATAACATAGAAAGCTGATCATCAGTGAAAGGCCCTTGGCACTGAAGAGAGTCAATACCTATCTAAGTTCAACAACAACAAACTACCGACTCAACCACCAAATGGTGAAACATGTGCACAACGACAGAGTTGATAAATGCAACCTTGTCAGCATCGTAACGAAATTGTCATATATTCCAATGCAAGGAAATTTAACTTTGGAAAGCTCAATCCTTTTGACATCAGAGAAGCACTTCGTCAATATTAATAATGAAGCCACCCAAGGACGACCAGAAGATTGTATGTGGAATCCATTTAGGAAAAGAGGCTTGCACTTTCTTCACCTTAATATAAATGGCCTATTGCCCAAAATTGATGAATTGCGCGTCATGCCAAAAACTCAAATGCTGC
Organism: Aurelia coerulea; assembly: GCA_039566865.1. Lineage (NCBI taxonomy): Eukaryota > Metazoa > Cnidaria > Scyphozoa > Semaeostomeae > Ulmaridae > Aurelia > Aurelia coerulea. Next base: position 12,991,532 of record CM076963.1, read on the forward strand.
AATAATTGGAATTACAGAATCAAAACTTGACAAAACTGTATTAGATAATGAGGTTAAAATTGATGGCTATGAATTGAAAAGATCTGACAGAAATAGGCAAGGTGGTGGCATTGCTTGCTATATCAGAAAAGAATTGTCTTTCAATGTAAGGGAAGATTTTTCACCAGATCTCGAAAATATATTTCTTGACTTACTGTTACCAAAATCCAAACCAATCCTCGTTTCTTATGAACGTCTCTTTTTTTCATGAAAACTTTTCTTTTCTATAATACCCCTGGAGGGACGATTATGGAAACAAGGTTGCACTGACCTTTTAATGCTATCCCTGCCATTTTAAACTAGGGGTATTTTTATACTAGATCTTTAGTTTTTATTACCATTTGATACATGTAAATAGCCTTTCTTTCCTTTATTACATTTTCAATTTTTACTTTGTATGGCAAAATTTTACATACATACATACATACATACATACATAGAGGCAAAAAGTACCCAGATTTCAAGAATCAATAATCATATCTAAACTAACGAACAGTGGCGTGGTCCTCGAGATCCTCGAAAACCGAAAAGAAAAAGCTGGGTATAGCTGAGAATGAATTTTCCAAGAAATGTCAAATCTTCCATTTTAGCATTGGCAAATATGGAATCAGGGGATGCATTCTAAGCCAAAGTAAATGATGTTTTTTCAAAAATTTTCTTTATGCTTCAACTCATAAGAGAACTGTCACAACGCTATAAAAGATTCCTTGTCGCTAATGGCAAGCATGATATTGGGAGATGCATTCTAAGCATCTTAGCTTACCAAAATGAACTATAAAAGATCTGCATGATCAATAAGACTTACAAACCAATAACATTCCTTACTAACAAAAATATATCTTACTGTTGAATTTTCCTAGCTTTTGTACTATGACGTATTTTTTCTTTTTCGCGTATCCTTTTGAATTTTAATTTACGGCCCAAGCTAGATAAGCTCCGCTTTTCTTGGGTCGTGTAGAATACATTTATTTTTTATATTACATTGTATTAGGTTGTTGTATTCTGCGAATAAAATTGAATTGAATTGAATTGAATTGAGCCAAAGTAAAGGGCGTGGCCCCAAAAATTTTCCTGGGGGCTTCCCCCAGACCCCCTCATTACATTCCGCCCATTTAATTTACTCTGGCCATGACATGGCTTTCGTAGGACGCCATGAAAATTGTGTGATGACTTTTGTAAATCAAATATCAAGTAAATCTTACGCACTCTCTCGACAAAGTATTCTTATCCTATCGTAGTTTGATTTTAGCTAACTTGTTTGAAATAGATTTGGATTCGTAAATTTCCTATTTTTCTTCAGAACCTCCGATCATACAATGCCCTTTTAGCAATGCACAGAAGGGCGTTGCCAAAAGAAAAGAGGGCATTGACCGAGCAATTTTTCCGGGGGCCTCGCCCCCGGACCCTCGGAAGCTTTACCCCTTCGGTGTGAATTTGTGCCCCTCCAATCTGAAAAACGCTCCTACGGGCCTGGTGCTTTGAGAGCAGAAATATCAATCTTGAAAGCTCAAATTTGCGTAAACCTGCAAACCAGAGCTTTGGCCTTTTGGCCTATGCAAGTTCCTGAAGCACATTGAAATTAAGAACTGAAATTAATGAAAAATTAAGAAACTGCCCAATGGGTGACTGGGGGTGACTTCTGGAAAACATAATAACACAAGATCGATTCGAATGTTGTTAAAATCTTATCAAGGCTATGCAGGAAGAGGCAAATTTGAGCTTTCAAGATTAACATGGCTGCTCTCAAAGCACCAGTACCAACAAACATTGTACCTTCGTTCAAGTTTACTGTTGAGAAACATTTTTAGAGTGATTAGACATTGATTGAAGCCAAATTCACATCGCTGGAGTCAACCAAGTCCGTATACATTTTTTTGAGACACCCGGTAGTCCGGTACTTTGGTGGCAAATGCTGAAGCAGTAGCACGTTTTCATAACTTGTCAGCCTGGTTGTCAACTAAAGTATCCTTAGCTTTATACTGACGTCAGAACTGAAAATGAAAATAAGGTAAAAGAGGCCGAGAAAGCAACGTTTTAACCACTGCCCCAATTCAGAACGAGGTTCACTATTCTGTGAGACTGGAACAAAACTTTATTTTGGCCCTCCATGAATTTTCTCGTCAATCATTTCTTCAAAAAATTCTCCCATGTTTTTGGACCAATAAATATTTTAATCTGAAGCAACCATTTTGCAACATAAAAGGTGACATGAAGGTGAAGGTGAAGTTTGAATTTTAGCAAAGTTGAGAAGACCTGATCGTGTCGGCAACTGCTTGCCATGACACTCCTCTAACTTTGCAACCAGAAACAGTCAGGCGGACAGGGTTCGATCCCAGGTAGAGCCCTGCGACTATAGGTTTATGGGAAGGGGTCGCGGACTCGATCAAGTCTTCTCTACTTCTGCGATCCCAGCACTTGGTGCTAAAAACTGCAGCTTCACCAAGAACGATATCTCTAGGACCTCTAGGTATGTATGCCGCTTTCATGCTGACAAGTTTGTTATTTAGCTTGCTTAACTTGACCCTTTGCTAAGGTACATACAAAGCGTATCGCGCTAGCTTACCTCGTATATGCATAAATCGCACCAATTAATAGCAAGAGCAGAAACAATGCTATGCCAGCACCAGAGAGAATTGCTTTTCCTTCATTAGTCTTAGTCAACCATTCTATTGTAGTACTTTTATCTTTCACTGTTTTCACTGTAGGGGTCACACTCGTAGTTGTCGGACTAGCAGATGATAACGGCAAAATAGTTGAATGTGAACTTAATTTCGTTGGGGAAGCCATCCTCTGCGAGGGCGAGATTTGTGACGTCAGATGTTTGCTGCTAGTGTAAAATATACTTTCTTGCAATGTTGGGCTTATTGTCTCGAATTCTAATTTTTGAGTAGTTTCGACATTTATCGATGATGAAGCCACAACGGTCTTTGGTAATGTTTCATTGCAGTAAATCCCTGTCCAGTCATCCACACAGATCATATCTCCAGTAGTACTATTACAACTGTAATGGCCTCCACTATCATTTCGTGGCGAACAAAATACCTTGCAGTTAGGCCCATAATAATCATCGACGCAAACAACGTTGCCTTTCGTGTCACAAAAATAATATCCATTTATATCATTATTACTTGACTTGCAATGTTTAGTACAATTTCCACCATGCCAATTTTCAATGCAGATTTTCCTCCCCCTGTTACTGCAATTATAATGCCCAAAAATATTGCTTCTTTGAGGGGTACAGTAAGACTTGCAGCTTTGGTTGCCGTCATCAAACCATCCTTCTCGGCATACACGTTTCCCTTGTTGATCACAAGTGTAGTGGCCATCTTTGTCATTGTCGCTTGGTGCACAAAAAACAGTACAATTTGGTTGTATGTACCAGTTTTTGGTGCAGATATGCGAGCCATCTCTATCACAAATGTAATGACCTGTAGAGTCATCGGTCGGAGCACAAAATATGGTGCAGTTTGGTGAAACATACCAATGCTGTTTACAGATGTGTGAACCATTATTGGTGCAAGTATAATGACCTAAGGAGTCATCTTTTGGTTCGCAAAATGTGGTACAATTTGGAAGTTGGTGCCAGTTCTTGTTACATTTGCGTGAGCCAATGCTATCACAAGTGTAGTGGCCATTCGAATCGTCCTTAGCTTCACAAAAATTGGTACAGTTTGGGAGGCCATACCAGTTCTGTTTGCAGATGTGTGAACCATCTTTGTCACACGTGTAATGACCAAATGGATCATCTTTTGATTCACAGAATTTGGTACAATTTGGAAGGCCGTACCATTTCTTGTTGCATATTCGGGAACCGTTGCTGGAGCAACTGTAATGGCCTTTCAAGTCATCTTCTGGCTCACAGAATTTGGTACAGTTTGGAAGGCCGAACCAGTTTTCATTGCATATCCGGGAACCGTTGTTAGCACAAGTGAAATGCCCATTGTGGTCATCCGTTGGTGCACAGTACATTGTACAATCTGGAAGACCATACCAGTCAGGTTTACATACGTGTGAGCCATCTTTGGCACAAGTGTAATGGCCCAATGGATCATTCCTTGGCTCACAGAATTTAGTGCAGTTTGGAAGACCATACCATTTCGGTTTACACACATGTGAACCATCTTTGTCACAAATGTAATGGCCAAATGAATCATCCCGTGGTCCACAGAATTTGGTGCAATTTGGTAGACTGTGCCAGTTAGGTTTACAAACACGCGAACCATCATTGGCACAGTTGTAATGGCCAAATTGATCATGTCTTGGTTTGCAAAACAAAGTGCAATTTGGCGAGCCATACCAGTGTGCTTTGCATACGTGTGAACCATCTACTGCACAGTTGTAGTGTCCGAATAGTTCATCCTTTGGCTGGCAGAAGATGGTACAGTTTGGCGATCCGTACCAATTCTTGATACATTCTCGAGTTCCGTTAATGGTGCACGTGTAGTGGCCCTGTGAATCATCGTTTGGTGCACAAAATGTTGTACAATTGGGTAGCCCGTACCAGTTTTGTTTACAAACGTGTGAACCATCTTTGTCACATGTGTAATGGCCCAATGTATCATTTGTTGGTTCACAAAATGTAGTGCAATTTGGCAGTCCAAACCAGCTTTTGTTGCAAATATGGGATCCGTTATTGGCACAGTTGTAGTGGCCACTTATGTCATCTTTTGGTGCACAAAAAGATGTACAATTTGGCAATCCAAACCAATTTTTCCTACAGACGTGTGAACCATCTTTATCACATGTGTAATGGCCAATTGAGCTATTCTTTGGTTCACAAAATGTGGTGCAGTTTGGCAATCCGTACCAGTTGTCGTTACATACGTGAGATCCATTACTTGCACAAGTATACTGGCCATTTATGTCATCCTTTGGAGCACAATAAATGGTGCAATTCGGTAAACCAAACCAGTTTTTGTTGCAAATATGTGTGCCATCATCGGCACATGCGTAGTGACCAAATGGATCGTCTCTTGTCTCACAAAATGTAGTACAATTTGGTCCCCCATACCAATTGTTGTTACATACGTGAGATCCGTTAGAAGTGCAAGTATAATGGCCATTTGCATCATCCGTTGGAGCACAATAAGTGATGCAGTCTGGCAACCCATACCACTTTTTGTTACAAACGTGTGAACCGTCGTTGGCACATGTGTAGTGACCAATCGTGTCGTTCTTTGGTTCACAAAATGTTGTACAATTTGGCAGTCCGTACCAATTATTGTTACAAAGATGTGAACCATCATTGGCACATGTGTAGTGACCAATCGTGTCGTTCTTTGGTTCACAAAATGTTGTACAATTTGGCAGTCCGTACCAATTATTATTACAAAGATGCGAACCATCATTGGCACAAGTGTAGTGACCAATCGTGTCGTTCTTTGGTTCACAAAATGTAGTACAATTTGGCAGTCCGTACCAATTATTGTTACAAAGATGCGAACCATCATTGGCACATGTGTAGTGACCAATCGTGTCGTTCTTTGGTTCACAAAATGTTGTACAATTTGGCAGTCCGTACCAATTATTATTACAAAGATGCGAACCATCATTGGCACAAGTGTAGTGACCAATCGTGACGTTCTTTGGTTCACAAAATATAGTACAATTTGGCAGTCCGTACCAATTATTATTACAAAGATGTGAACCATCATTGGCACATGTGTAGTGACCAATCGTGTCGTTCTTTGGTTCACAAAATGTGGTACAATTTGGCAGTCCGTACCAATTATTATTACAAAGATGCGAACCATCATTGGCACAAGTGTAGTGACCAATCGTGTCGTTCTTTGGTTCACAAAATGTAATACAATTTGGCAATCCATACCAGTTGCTGTTACACATATGTGAGCCATTTTTGTCACATGTGTAATGACCTTCAGAGTTATCCTTTGGTTCACAAAATGTGGTACAATTTGGCAAGCCGTACCAGTTATTGTTACAAATTCGCTTTCCATTGCTGGTACAGTTATAATGTGCTACTGTGTCATCTTTTGGCACACAAGATAATGTGCAATTTTTACCAAACCATGTCTTATTGCAAATTTTCAGGCCTCTAGAAGAGCATGCGTAGTGGCCAAATTGATCATCTCTTGGTTCACAGTTGATTGTGCAATTTGGAGGACCATACCAATGTTTATTGCAAACATGAGATCCATTTTTGGCACAGGTATAATGTCCATTTTGGTTATCTTTTGGAAAACAAAAAGTAGTGCAGTTAGGTTCACCAAACCAATCTTTCCTGCATACATGAGCACCAACGTCAGTACAATTATAATGGCCGTTAATTTCATCGTTCTGGGGTTGACAGAAAGTAGTGCAATTTGGGCTCTTAAACCAACCCGGTCTGCAAACTCGTGTTCCGTCTTCAGCACAGGTATAGTGCCCATTTGTACCATCTTGTTTCGGGACACAATAAGTTGTGCAATTTGGTTTGCGAAACCAACCTGGTCTGCATATTCGGGTACCATTTATGTCACATGTGTAATGGCCGCTTATTTCATCATCTTGTGGTACACAATAAGTGTCACAATTTGGAGTATTGTGCCAGCCTAAGCGACACACATGTGAGCCATTATTTGCACATGTATAATGTCCATTTATGTCGTCATTTTTTGGTTCGCAAAAGGTGGTACAGTTAGGTAAATTAAACCATTTCGGAATGCACACGCGTGTGCCATTACTGGAACAACTGTAATGTCCATGGAGACTGTCATCGTGGGGAACACAATGCACGGTACAATTTGGTGTACCAAACCAACCGGAGCGACAAATATGAGACCCATTGTTGGCACAATTATAATGTCCATGCAAATCATCTTTTGGTTCACAAAATGTTGTGCAGTTTGGTAGATTAAAAAAGTTTGGTTTACACATGCGTGAACCATCATTTTTACAATCGTAATGACCAGAAACATCATCGTCTCTTGGAACACAAGGAGTGGTACAGTTTGGACCATTGAACCAACCTGGTCGACAAACATGTGATCCATCATTGGCACAAATGTAATGTCCATTTGCATCGTCATCTTGAGGAACACAGTAGGTTGTACAGTTCGGAGCGTGGTACCATGGCTTGCGACATAAATGTGAACCATTTGTTGCACAAGTATAATGTCCATTCATGTCATCATCCTTTGGTTGACAAAAGACATTACAGGATGGTGTGTTGTACCAATCTGCTCTACAGACATGATTGCCCCTACTGTCACAAGTGTAGTGTCCACTTATATCGTCGTTTTTTGGTTCACAATATTTATTGCAAGTTGGCAAATTGTACCAATTTGGTCGGCAAATATGATTGCCTATTACATCACACGTATAATGACCATTTACGTTGTCGTCCTGAGCTTTGCAATATGTTTTGCACAAAGGTGCATTGTGCCAATTTGGGCGGCATACCTGTGTGCCATCGTTGTCACAAGTGTAATGTCCATTAGTGTCGTCATCTTGAGGGAGACAATAAACGAGACAATCAGGCTTTAAGAACCAATTACTGCGGCACACACGATTTCCGTTGCCATCGCAAGTATAATGTCCACCACTATCATCTTTTGGTTTGCAGTAAACACCGCACGTATTGCTATAGTAATACTGGTGGCAAGAAGCTTTTACTGTGAATGTCAGTGTTGATTTATAACTTGATCGCTGACCCCATGACATTCGAGAGTATTGCTTAATAACACCATTGTATCCGGGTACAAATGTTTCACCATAAATATGATTATCAACGTGATCCGAACTACTAGATGAATCGTAGTCCATTATCTTCATAAAGAAGCCAAGCCCCTAGAATTCAAAGCAAAATTTTGGTATTAACCTTTTGGAGCTTTGGTTACTTCATGATAGAAAATTTCTGAGAATCTTTCTGAACATTTATTCGGCACTGAAGTACAATATAAGATACACCTAATGCCATCTAGATAAAACAATATCTCATTACATGGTTCTATAATATTTGATATTGCAGCCCTTGAAGTTGGCCAATCACAGCGTTGGATTGGCGTCACGTGAGAGGGTTGTAAATCTCTACACCAAAGCCATTACACCAAAGCCATCAACATGTCATACGTACAATCTGCTATTACGTCACATATAACCACTAAATCTACTTAAATTGTTGACTGCTTGGGCTGTATGAATTGTCATATATTAAACTCTTTATAAATAACTGAACGCAAGGGTAGTAACGGGACTTAATGCTCTTGGTCGTTTTGTGAACAGCCCTTGCGAGCTCTGACAGTACCGAAGAAGACTGGGGATATTTTAAATCAGGCTACTAAACTCGCATTCGGTTGATAAAAAGTAATTACTACCTGACAGACACTTCAAAAACGAGGCAATACAAGAATCCCACCCATCCCATTGGTTAATTCATGAGCGATAGGACACCAAGTGTGTGAAAGTTTTATTGGTAGCGAGCCACCTTAACCAATTGTTTTTGTGTGTTTTTGCCTACTTTTTACTTGGTAGTGAGCCACCTTATCACTGTTTCGTCATTTTGAAATTATCGGTAGTGAGCCACCTTAAGTGTAGATCTACCTTAATCGTAAACCTCCAAAGGAAAAACAAACTTAAAGGGGCAGTCAGACGCGAAACGCGGGTATCAGATTCTGCGTGTAACAATCCAATTCGTATAGGCCTAAATACCAAAACATGTCTACTGTACCTCTTTGTTCGCTGTAATTCTGATGAAATTAATTGAGCAATGAATCCAGTAGAGTGTGAGAAGGTTCTATTCAACTTTGGTTTAACCTAACATCATAAATCTGACTCAAAAACCAGATTCTTTGGCGAGTTTCTTGCCCACTTCGACTTGTAGATTATCTCTTCGCAGCTGCAAAGTTGATTCTGCAAAATCGCTGTTTACGACTTTCAGGAATTTGTGATAAACAAAATAACTTTGCAAATACATGAAATCGACATAGACGAACAATATCTGTCAATTAAATCCTTGAGATTGTCAAGAACAATGTCGATGGAGATGGATTGAAATGTGCGATAATCCAATTCAAAATCTCCATTGACGAGTTGATGCTAGGCCTAAGCACTTTTCATGCAAATACAATGGAAATGTCCCGCGCAACATCACGTCTGACTGCCCCTTTAATTGCACATTTCCCGCGGTTTTCCCGCAGCCTTATATATTACGATATAAGGACGCATTTGTGTCATCACAGCAACTGCTTTATGCCTGTGAGATTTAGAATAAACTTGAGCAACATACGGTAACAAAATGCGTTTGACCAAATGATATGGGTCAAAATTGGAAGCTATCAGGTGATAAAACTCATACTGACCGATTTTGTTGTTGTAAAGGAAAATATAAAGCCCTCGGTCTTATTGCACAGACCTCGCAAGCTCGGTCTGTACTTTTAAGACCTTGGGCTTTATCTTTTCCTGTACCACGCATAACCGGTTAGTATGCGCATACACTAACCGTATAAGAGCCATCGATGTTCACCACGATATCTTTATCAATTCCAGTATAACTGCTTTCAAAATTCACTGTAGTCGCTTCAACATACGATGTTCCCTTTCTGTAGTATAAACAATTACTCATCGAAGTTGGATGAGGAGGAAATTGCTTGACACAAATTTCGAACATATTGTCACATGTGCCACCCCATCCTTCGCAATCACTACCATCCCAAAGGTTGTCTCCAGTGTTTACAAATCTTTTCAAACGAAGAGTGAGTGTGGCTTTCCCATATATCACATCCTGAAACGAACAACGAATTTCACTGAAAAGCGTCGACCATATGTTTATAAACGGATAATAACGATAGTTAGAGGGCGCTGCGTGTTGGGATTACTCACAAAAATTGTTACGAAAATGTTTACGATTATGGGCAACGTTGGACGGGAAAGTCGTGTTGGACGGACAAGTCGTGTCTATCCAGCCGACTTTGAAAGCGACTTGTTTTTTACACGGACAAGTCGTAAAAGTTCCGCTTTGAATTCATACCAGACGAACAATTGTCAGACGACTTACTACAACGTTCTGTTGATTTATCAAGAATGAAGCTTTATAATCATGAAGTTTGAAGGCAGAAACACCGCAATACGACAAAAAACAACACTTCTTTTACTAATATCTATAGCTTACTTTGTTGTTTTTTGTCGTATTGCGGTGTTTCTGCCTTCAAACTCATTCATTCATTCGTCACCGCAAGCATCTTCGGATCCGACAATCGACGCTGGTATCGTGGCCTTTCCTTTTTCAAATTATTTTATAATCATTATTGTTTAGAAGTAACCTATCACACACAAATAATTCTAAATTGGCAGAATCCCAATCGTATCATATGATTGCTCACATGTTTCTCTTGGCTCTCAAATTGTTCCAGTCTTTCTAGCCTTCCAGCTAGATAACTATAGAATTGTTTAATCATAAGTATAGTAGTGTTGGAATGATTACAGTACTTCCATTTGATAATTTTATATAACAAAGGTGAGCACATCATCCGGCGATAGAAAGTATTGGTAGCAAGTTAGTTCATCTAAATGGTTTCTACCTGCATTGCTTGTAATAGAAAAATTGATATGAATATTGTCCAATACATGTTCATGAGGTCTACTGATCTCCAATCTGCAATAAAAAACGACAATTTCAAGTGGAGATATTGCGCAATGGAAGGACTGAGGTTGTTCCAACCTCTTAAATCGTCAATGTTCGAAGTATACAGTTTAGTTTTATATAACACCATAGCTATTTCATCCTCTCTTGCGCTACTTTTTCCAAGCTTTCCAATACATAAAAATCCTGTGATTTCTGTAACAGGCTATAATGGTTCATATATAGGAGGCATTACAGGAGAACAGTTTCATTCCATAAAGCCATTTATCGCTGCACTGCAAAATAGTAACACAAAATGGCCGACCGCTGGTTTCAGTGATGGGCCCGGCAAATTTGGTCTCCTGAAGGTCACAGCTCCATCATTTTCCAACGGATTTTTATAGGGATGGTTGCAAACTTTAATTGAACATCTGAAGAGCACCATCATGTGAAAGTTTGTCGAGATTCTTTTGCCGTTTTGTCGCAATCTTCAGACAAACGGGTCACAATTTTTTTGGGACACCCTGTAGTAATCTACAACTATGCATGTGTTTAAATGATCTAGCACATATATCTGAGTTTGTTTCAATGTTTGAAGCTTCAGTAATCATTTTTATAAGAACCTACTTCATTTTCAGACGAAAAATCAGCTTGGGGGCCTTAATCTGCAGTTTCTTTTAAGCTGGTTTGATGTTCTCATTAATGACATATTAACAGGCCTGTCCGAGTCTCGATTTCAGTTCGATAAAACAAAGGACAACATTTTGACCTCTTTCCCAGTAGATTTTGATTCCCTGAGCACGAAACAGACATTCTTTTGTTTTGTTCCACGTTTTGGGACTTATCTACGTTGGTGTCATTTTCACAAAGAGACTCGGAAAAGTTCTATCATTTGGTTTAACTTCATTAATCTGATGGCAATCGTATGTCTTTCAAGACTCGATGAAAAACCCTATCGTACAAGATTCTTCTGGAAACCACAAAAGAAAACTCTATAATATAAACCCTGTAAACCACCTAGGTGATTGGTTGACCTCGATTTACATGGTTCTGTAATAGAACATGACATATATCAAAGTGGTATAAAATAGATGTTAAGAATGAAAGCTTGCTTCTTTCAATGAAAACAAAGACAAAGCACGTTCTCGTGGATACTCCTGTTAATGTAGCCTGCGTGCAGACTTTACTTTCCACTGTGAAGGAAAGTCAACGAGGCGAGGTACGAGTTCCCCATTGGCTCTCGATCGCAATGGAAAGGTAAAGCTTTGCACGCAGGCTACTGTAAATGCCTTTCCCCCGGAGGGGAGGTACATGACTTGTGGATGGACGGGGGTCTGCCGCCCGGTTTTCAGGAAGGTACTCTCTTCTAATTACCGAAACGTGCCTTGGTACCCACTTTTATGATGAATTTTGGGCGGAAAACTGCGTATTTTTAACTATTTTTGCGAATTTCAGTGAAAACCCATCCATGTCTATGGAAAATCTGCCGAAAAAATAACCCTTGTTTAGAGAATTTTGGGCCCAAAAGCCCACCCATATGGGCGGCAAATACCCGTACATTGAACATGTTATGTACCGCCCCCCCCCCGGGCCTTTCCGCTTCATCTATCTGGTATACTAATGAAGTTCTTTGCTAGTTTCACAGTAGAAAGAAAATATTATTGAACCTATTCTCAAAGTATTGTTGTCATTGATTTTGGATCGCATGCTTATGTCTATAAGACCATTTTAAAAATGGGCTGTAATGTCAGGGCATCCTTTCACATACAAAAGCCGTGGGGAATTCCCCACCAGCTCTTTCAATGTGCCCAGCAGTTATGCCCGTTCTTCATACCAGTGATTCTCGAAAACTCTTTCCAGAATATTATCAATGTAGATTGAAGACAGGAGACAGGTTTGGTAAAAAACAATAAAGGCAATTTGCTTCAATGAATTCATCATTGGAAGTGAGATCTACACTGATGGCGCTTACTTTGAGGGACAGCTAAGGCAACGGAGCCATATATAAATAGCTGTCTCTATTGGCTCTGAAAAATGCCCTTTGTAGCTATCTTGGTGCCCTTTCAATAGATTCCCCACCAGTAAACATGTCTTAAAAGATGCATAGAGGGATGTATTTCTGTGGCTATCAAGAAGAAGACAAATTTTTTAAAACACAATATCAAATTTGGACCTGCTACTAATTTGATTCGACCAATTGGTGCCATTTTCAACGGCTCAATTGAAAGCTAATTGAATTTTAGCTAAAACAGTTTTCTCTAAATATGAGTACCGCCGGTGCTAGGATGGGGTGAAGAGTGCAAACGATGCATGTCCAGTTGATTTGTATTTTCACGATGCAGAAAGTTATTTCCAAATAAAATCGCAATTCTCCTGCAAAACACAAAAGCCTGAAATGCGAAAACAAATCAAGTTGCACGCAAATACCCATTTAGTGTTTATGTTTAATGAACATAATAGAACATCCAGCGTTTCATACCTTTCTATTCAGTTGTATCTCTTGCTTCAAAAGCCAGTCAAAGATTGTCAGTTGTCACTCCCTGTGGCCGCTGCAGCGTTCCTTCCTGTGCTTTTAGTGTCTAAGTATCTCATAATCTTGTCACCCTCTCATGCCAGCGTTATTTCTAAAATAGTAATAATATGGCTAACATAAGCATCATTATAAGATTGTTTCAATTCTCCTCTGCTGGATTCCGACCCTTTATTGGCAAAGAAACGCAGAAGATGCCGCTTGTTGTCTTAAGATGTTACGGTACTGTATTACTTTTTTGTCGCAAAATCGGACCCAGTCTCACCAATTTGATATTTATTGACTCAGATCTTTAAGTCAATGACGTGGCTCTCCACAAGCTTTGACAGTAAATCCCTGGTTGAAATAATAATAAAATATTTCATTATTTCTAGATTCAGAGCCTAAGGTTTAAGTTAATAAGTCACTTTCATTTCTTGCGAATACAGGGGAACTTAATCACACTGCTGAAAGAATTTTTTGTCCTGTTAGTGTGCTAATACTTTTAGAAATTGTACGAAGAAGCCTTAAAGGTGGTGTGAAGCGAAAATTTTTATTGATGCAAATGAATAGCGCAGTTGAATGATAAAGGATGTCGTTTAAATTTTTTTGGTACCTCATTTCGTTTTCAAGTTATCCACTGATATTAAGTTGCAGCTGATCACGTCATTTTGTTTGCAAATTACTAGGATAACATATGGAAATATAACTGTATCTGATTTTTGAAAGGTTACAGTGGTAAGAAATATTTCAGCTGAGCTGAATAGATGTTATATAAATTGCCTCATGACTTAATATGATGTTTAGAAAGGCATGTTGATTGTACAAAGTTTTTTAATTAGATTTCTCTTTGGAAACATGGCCAACCTTGTATACTTTCTTTACATTTTGTAAACAAAATGACGTCATCAGCAAATCGTACAAAACAGTGGATAACTCTAAAATGAAACAAGGTATCAAAAAATTTAAACGACGTTATTTATCATTTAACTGCGCTATTCATTTGCATCAATAAAAATTTTCGCTTCACACCACCTTTAAAACAACTTCTTATGTCACATCTAGACAAGACACTCTCTATCTTTATCTCTTCTGCTTACAGAAAGGCATACAGTATACAACATGTGTTGATAAATCTAATAGAAGACTGGAGGGCAAAACTTGACAAATATTTCGTCGTAGGAGCAATCTTCATGGATCTCTCAAAGGCCTTTGACTGTATTCCACATGATCTAATCATAGCAAAATTACATGCATGCAGTTTTGATGAAAATGCGTTAGTTCTTATCTATTCCAATTTAAAACTTCGAAAACAGAACTCAAATAGTTCCTTAAAAAATGTTGTATCAGGAGTTCCACAGGGTTCTTTACTTAGTCCAATTTTATTTAATTTCTTTGTAATTGATCTCTTTTTCTTTACAAAGCAGGCAACCTTCACAATCATGCTAATGATTGTATTCTTTCATATTTTCCAAAACAATGCCCGAGCTCGTCAGGATTTGGAGAGCAAAATCAATGTTGCTTTAACTTAGCTAGGACAAAATGAAATGATCGCTGACCCTGAAAAATTTCATGCTTTGTCAGTAAGAAAGGATCGGGAAGATACTAGTGGACGAATTATAAGCTTTCAAGGTCATGAAATCAAATCAGAAGAAACTGTAAAACTATTGGGTGTAACTCTCGATAACAAATTGAGCTTTGGTAAACACATATCAAATCTTTGCAAAAAGCTGCGACAGAACTAATTGTTTTCAAAAGATTAAAATCAGTTATTGGATTTGAGCAGAAAAAAAGTACCAGTACAAAGCTTCGTTTACTCTAATTTAGATTATTGTCCATTACTTTGGTATTTTTCTTCCATGAAGTCGCTTCAGAAAGTTGACAAGTTACAAGAGCGTGCACTAGAATTTCTTGACAATGATCATAGGAGCTCGCATGGTGATTTACTCCAAAAGTCAGAAAGATGTGCTAAGCAGGTCTCGCGTCAAAGAACTCTTTGCATTGAAATTTACAAAGCAATGAATAATCTAAATCCACTGTTTATGAAAAATTTCTTCAAATTCAGATCTTTGCACTATTCTTAGACCAAGCAAGTAACTTTTGGTTCAAATAGTCTTGAGTCCGTTGGGCCTCAAATATGGATTGGCTTACCAAACAAAATGAAATCCGCTGAAAACTTGAAAAACTTCAAATTTTTGATAAAGCAATGAAATGGCCCAGAATGTAAATGTAATGCCTGCAGTAGTTCTAATTTTATACATTTATATTTCATTTGATTTACAGGGTGTCCCAAAAAATTTGTGCTCCGTTTGCCTGAAGATTGCGACAAAACGGCAAGAGATTTTCGCCAAACTTATACATGATGCTGCTCTTCAGATATTCAATTAAAATTTGCAACCATTCCCGTAAAACTCTGTTGAGAAATGATGGAGCTATTGCCTTTGGAAGACCAATTTGCTTGACGACTCAAACCAGCGGTCGGCCATTTTGTCTTACTATTTTGCAGTGATAAGCATCTTCACGTGAAGTAAGAAATAATTTCTGTGAGGTCAGAAATAGTAGGACTCTCCGAGGATTATCGGAATTTGCACGAAAGCTATGAAATTGGAGGCTGCTGTTTCATTTTCAATCCATGAAGCTATTTATCGCTGCAAAATAGTAAGACAAAATGGCCGACTGCTGCTTTCAGCGATCCGGCAAATTTGGTCTCCAGAAGGTCATAGCTCCATCATTTTTCAACGGTCTCTTACGGGGATGGTTGCAAACTTTAATTGAATATCTAAAGAGCAACATCATGCAAAAGTTTTGCTAGTAGCTCTTGCCATTTTGTGGCAATCTTCAGGTAAACGGGGCACAATTTTTTTGGGACACCCTGTAGATAAGTTGACTTTGTATATATTGTTAGCTATGTAAATATCGAATAAATATGAATAAACAACAACAACATTGCGAATACTGGGTGAAGCAAAAAAGCAACTCTCGTTTGAAAGGCCACTGCTCCCTGGATGTCAAGACGATAATATTGGAAAATGCGTTATTTGATGGTGGACATGTTAGGGCTCAAATCTTCAATATCTTTAAAAAGGTGGGTGTAAGATTCTATGACATTTTGCTTTGAATTGAATGGCTTGAAAGGAACTTTTGGTACTTTGCTGTAAATCTGCCGTAGAAATTTCTCGATACCTCGATTTTTGACCAAACCAAAATGGCGGCAATTTAATTATGTTTGAAACTGTTTATCGAAAATTTTGCACAAATTTAAATCATTGTAACGTGCTAAACCAATGGAGGAAAAATTATATAGCCTTCAAAAAAACCATAGTTTACGAAGGTCTACAACTACAATATGGTGGCAAGCAGAAATTTGTAACTTTTCTGGTTTACGATTTAGAAATTTTATGACGTCATAGCCTCAAATTTAATAAATGCTGCCATTTTGAAACTAATCAATAAATTTAACTTAATTTAATTTAATTTAAATTTAACTTATCAATAAATTTCCAAGGTATTTTTTTACAGCAAAAGACCCTAGGTTACTTCCAAGCCATTTATTTCAACGAAAACTGCAATAGAATCTAACACCGACCTTTCAAATCCATTGCAAAATTCACCCGACTGAAATTGGTCGCTCAGTTATGAAATTATGAGGTATTTTCTCGAGAAAGCCCCTGCAAGAAACCTTCAAAGCGTGCCTAAAATCACGAAGAAATTTTACTCTTCAGCATGTGTTACCCTCATGGAAGGATAAGATCATTCGGAACATGTTCTTATATGCTCCTACGGATGTCACTTCCGTCCTCCCAAATGGCACCATGTGCTAAAGCGAGTAAAAGTCATTGCTGTGAGGTGGAAATTTTGATCGTGATTTTAAGGATATTTTGAAGGTTTTTTGAAGGAACTTCCTCGAGAAAATCCCTCATAATTTCAGAACGGCGTAGCCGATTTTTTGTCAGGTGCATTCTAAAATATATTTAAACCAGAGATGGCGCCAGCGAAGAAATGCTAGGGGGGCAAATACTGCCAGAGTGCCGACAGTGAAAAATTTTTTCTGAACGAGTTCAATTCAAGTTCACTGAGATGACAACGCAGCAAAGAAATCTGGAGGTTTAGGTTATGAAAATGCCGACAGTGCGTAGAAATTGTCGAAAATTTAAGTGCCGATGGGGGGGCTGAGAGAAATTTTGGGGGGCTCCTGCCCCCCTAGCACCCCCGCTGGCGCCATCCCTGATTTAAACCATGAGCAATAGGATACATACAGATTGGTTGATTTGAATGGCCTAAATAAGCTACTCTCACTCTTATAGTTTATTCAGTTTGCAACGTAGTATATTCAGTTTGCAATGAACATTTAATGACAACTTATTGTCTTCTTCTTTGTCATTTCCTGATGTCGCAATTACTGTATTCTCCAAGCCAAATACAGACAGCACCGAAGCACGCTTCTCCTCTCCTGTCTCTGCTGTTCATCAGCTTTCCAACCGTCGTGTGTCGTCGCTTCGCTCCTCCGAAGTTGTCAATTAATGTTCATTTCAAACTGAATATACTACGTTGCAAACTGAATAAACTATAAGAGTGAGAGTAGCTTATTTAGGCCATTCAAATCACCCAATCTGTATGTATCCTATTGCTCATGTTTAAACATGTCCACTATTGAATGATAATCATACTAAGTATACTAGCCAATATCATTACCTTGATATCCAGAGAACGGTCTTTCAAACGGGGAGTGATTTCTTTACTCATCCAGTAGAGCGCATTTACTTGAATTTCTCGTCTGTTTGAATTGTTGAAACAATTTAAGATAACACATTTCAAATATGGGCATAAGAGTAGCCTGCGCGCAGACTCTACACTACAAAAGGAAAAGTAGTTTTCCTTTTGTAGTGTAGAGTCTGCGCGCAGGCTACATAAGAGTGGCAAATTCTTAAAGGGTAGGCACGTTAGAGCGCATTTACTTGAATTTCTCGTCTGTTTGAATTGTTGAAACAATTTAAGATAACACATTTCAAATTTGGGCATAAGAGTGGCAAATTCTTAAAGGGTAGGCACGTTAGAGCGCATTTACTTGAATTTCTCGGTTGTTTGAATTGTTGAAACAATTTAAGACAACACATTTCAAATATGGGCATAAGAGTGGCAAATTCTTAAACGTTAGGCACGTTAGAATGCAGACAGACTTACCTGCTGTACCTTGCCTGGTGAGTAAAAAAGTACTCAAACGTTTACAAGCCTGTGGTGTGGTATTCAGCAGCCTCCTGACCTATCTTGTTGAAATTGACTTGAATTATTTTGGTGACAGATGAACTTAGATACACAGATTTAGTGCGTCCAAATCGGCTGTAACGTTCTCGCGTTATCAGTAGTTGTCTATTGATTAAAATTGACGTGTCCTCTTCATTCGGGCATATATTATTTGGAGGTATCTATTGATGCAAGGAACATATCAATCGTGAGACAAGATGGCTGTTAACGTAAAAAGTCCCAAATTTGCCCACCGGGTTTGTTTTGCTAAAGTCTGCTAAACTGAACTGAATGTAATTGTATTTGTCCTGGCCAAATAACGCTCGTGCATGAACGACACGTAATCTATTCAAAGCGGGCTTTGCAAAACACCACCAGTTTCCTTTTCTTTGCGTCAGCAAAATCCCGATGTCCGCCGCCGGCTACAATTTGTTTGCTCATTTCATCCATTTTCATCCTTATAGAAATTGCATGGTGAAATGTTGACTTTAAAATTGACCCAAGAAGGAGAAAGCAAATAGTATTTCTCATTGCTTATTGACCTCATGAATGATTGCAGACATGTGTTTCCAATCAAATCTTGGGATGTGGCACCATTGTGCAAGATAGTTTAGAGGGTTTAGATTCAAATAGTGCGTCAGAAAGTGCTGAGGTTTGACAGGCAATTTTATTTGCTTGCCCTGCTCATTCAGTGGTTCAGTTCTAGTGAGACCTCTTTTCATTGTAGTCCAGAAACAGATGAGGCCCCGTGGGGCCCTCCAAGAGGGGTCAAAGCTCTCCTGTTCCCCTGTTATTCGTCTGTTTGTTCCCTTGTTCGCTATTGGATGAATTTACAAAATCCGTCAATTTGTTCCCCAACGCAAAATATGGATATTTCAAAATGTGTTCACGTGTGCCCAATCATTTTCAAGTAGATTTATTCTTATTTTCCTTAAATCTGATTCCCACAGTTTCAATTTAGGCCATCGAGATTCCACCTAGCCTACGGGTAGACCAATTATCCTAAAGAATAAAGGGTCTACGAAATAAAGAGATAAAGCTTGCTACGGCTGCTCAGTAAATTATGTTAATCCTCCATTCAAATAATGTGTGAAACCCGTCCAAACAAAGGCTGCATAAATCAAGTTCTAGAAATCTGGAACTGCAGTAGGAAGCTTTCGCTCATTAATACGTAGACGCTTTCTCCAGTTGGATAATGGGTCTACTCGTAGGCTAGATTCCACCTCACCCCTTCAGGACCCTCTATAGATAAGCAATCATTGTTACTGAGTCTAACTAAATCTGCCCCCTCTACCATATTTACAAAAAGGCGTTCCTGCGGAGCCAAAAATGCTAAATTTTGTTTCCGAAAGTGTCAACTCGTGAAAACGTTATTAACACTGTCAAATATGTAACACCATGATGAGAGTGGACTGATAATGGCCAAGGTCAAGAAGGACTATCACAAAATCAAATCTCTTGGCGTTAAATCTACGAAATCTAAAGTGAAAGTAACATTAACATAACGATAATAGCGTATAACGGTATAATTATAACCGAGACAGTTCTTTATATAATCATAAGAAATTTGATAAGAACGTTTATTTATGGATTTGGTTTTTGATGCAAAGTTTTTCTATTATAATCGGACAGATAAATAAATTTTGCAAACATTTATGCTGTTTTTCCTTCGTCAGATATACCTACCAAATCCTTCAAGACTTTAATTTTTCTGAAGTGGTTGCAGATTGATAGGTATTACTTTCTATACCCAGTTCAGTTTTTCAAAATACTTTTCCCTAATATTCTTGTTATTCGTGCAATCAAAGATGAAGTGTATCTCGTCATCAATCTTAACATGAACTTAGCAATATGCTTGAACCATGCTTGAACTTAGCATTCGCATTGGTCCGTTACTTTCAGAACATCAAAATGCTTATGTGAGCTGTTAGTGGAGAACGGTTTATCCTTACCTTTGAAGAGTAAGAGCCTCAGAACTCTGTTTTGATGAACTGAATCATTACTTGAAATGAACAGAAAGAATATCAACACCGCAGCGATCAACACTTACTTTTTTCAATGTACCACTGCCCTTTTCCCTTCTCTTTCATAAACCAGGGTGATCCTTGAAGCTCTTCACTCTCAACTAAATGCCATGCCCAATCTCATCTGTGACAACACCCCATTGCTGTTTCTAAATAGCTATTGTTTTGCTTCCTCTTTTTACAGCGCTTTTGATGCGTCAGGATTATTTGTTGAGGTGATTTCCTTCAATTCAATTTCTTGTGACATATGAAAAAGTAAATTGAAAGAGAAACATGTCTTCTCCTTAGAACAAGCTACTGGACCACGGGGGTACATGACATCATGTTTGCACCCCATGTTTTTGGCCCAAAAGGGCACATGATAGCTGGAGAGTTTCTGCTACTTTTAAGGGTCGGTTGAATTGGTAGGCTTCCAATGGTTTAAGGCATGGCAATCATTTAAGCATTAGTTTGCGTCACACTTAACTAAAGGTGAACTAAAGGACTAGTTTCTTTCAAGCTCACAGGCTACTAGAATATGAAAGTTGTTTAAAGGCCTTCGAACACAAGGTGAACACCTCCAATTCAAAACAACTAAACTTAGCAAAGACAAAGGGGCAAAGTCTTGGCATTACTTTTCGGTTGAAAAGAGTGCTATCAAATACAGCAGATTTATGGAAGAGGCAACTTTACTTTATTTTTTTGTGATCATGAGGACTTGGCTGCAGATTTGGGCAAAGTATTTTGCCCCCCCCCCTTGCTCCCCGTAGTATCTATCGTTCTTGTGATGTTAGTAAAGTAGCTTGTGGACAGAAATTTCTCTTGTCGAAAAGGATCCGGCAAACAGTTGCAATAGAATGGAATGGATCTCGAGTTATCGAAGCAGGTTTGCAAATACCCAGCCCATTGAAGTGAGAATCTTTCCTCTGTGCCTCAGTGACACAACCTTGTCAAGGTGAAGGTCACGTCACGTAACCCCCTGTATCCTATTGATCATACCATGATCATACTATCACATCTTTCATTCATCACAGCATTCATAAAACCATCAGCTGACATTTTGTAGTCTCCTCCACAGCTTTTACCTGCGTGAACCATAGTAGTAAGTAATCTCTTGATCCTTTGCAATCCTACCGATATCTTAAAACTCTTGATTGAATAAATGTAGTGACATAAGTTAGCTAGCCACCCCCCGGGGGGGAGGGAGGTACTTCATTGTGAACGTGGTTCGACCTGCATCTGCATTTTGAGAAAAGGACCCATTTTGTATGACATAATATTCAACAATTTCGAACCCATTTAATTGCATGAATATCAGGAAATTTCTGACCCATATGTTTGTCGCTTCTCAAGCAAAATACAAAGGAGCATTGGTGCGGATTTTCATTATGGAACCAATTGATAAGAAAATTCTAAAATAACTGCCCATCTATCTGAATTATGGTTAAACCAGACCCCTATGTAGGGAATTTCGGATGAAAAAACCCACCACCCACATGAGCGGCACCTCCAGTATTATTTAGCGATAAAGTAACTTAACAGTCCCAAGTTTAGAAACATGTCTTTGGTTTTGCTTGGTTTTGTTGAAGACTCGAAAGGCGACTGCGGTAAAGAAGGCGTGAGGCACATTTTACCAAGTTGCATTGCGCTCTGTAACTTAATCTGCCAATGGAGTCGTTAACGATTCTTAACTAGAAAGCAATACACTCATTTTTTTGATAAGAAACTAAGGTCAGGCGCTGGTATGCAGTTTCTTAACTTTTTGGACCATTTTGCTACCAAAAGTTTCTTCCGTGTTTCTTATATTTTTAGTGCCAGAAATGTAAAGTTAATCTTGTTTTGTCTAAAGGGCCCCCAAATTACTAAGTAAGATCCCAGAACAACTTAATAACATAATATGCACTCAAAATAATGTCCAAACAGTTGCTATAACTGTACAGTGTCAAAAAATTTCTGACTGCGATAAGAAAATTAAAACTGTAAATTGCAAAAGTTTCTTAGCTTTTTAAATCCAGGTAGGGTTGTTTCCTAACTTTCGAAAAATTGAGCCTACCGTTTCTTATAAGCGGTTTCTTATTTAAAAAAAATGAGTGTACATCTTGATAAAATTTCCTCGCCGCCATCTTTACTTAAGCGTAGGAAAAAGTTTCCCTTTTGTAAGTAGTAGGACATCTTTTCTTTTGCGAACCTTCTTAGCAATTATTCCTCGTGAGTTCTCAGTTTCAATCATGAGTTTAGAATTAACAGTCATGTGGAGGCAATTTTATCATTCATAGAAGCTCTGTGGTAGCCATTTACCAGCTTTGTGTCCGCCATTTATCAGAACAAACAGCTCTCCCCAGTGTCCTTTTTTGATGGTCGAAATCCGACGGGGGGGGGGGGGGTTTTCATAGTAAAGGTAACTAGGGATGTGCCGCGAGCAAGGGTATACTTTTTTGGACTTCTAGTCTAGCCAAGGGTATACTTTTTTTGCAATTTTGGCCTACAACGGTCTAGCCAATGGTATCATTTTTGACAATATTGGTCTAGCGAACGGTCATGATATCATATTTGGTACAAATTTGACAATATTTGTCCAGAAAATGGCCTAAATTGGTCTAGCCAAGGGTACCATTTTCGTAAAACTTGGTCAAGAGAATGGTCAAATTGGTCTAGCCAAGGGTACCATTTTCGTAAAACTTGGTCCAGAGAATGGTCAAATTGGTCTAGCCAAGAGCACCATTTTCGTAAAAGTTGGTCTAGCCAACGGTACAATGAAAATGAAATGAAATGGTACCATTTTGAATATGCTCGCAGTAGACCCCTATCCAAAATTTGGCCAAGAACCCCCCCCCCCCCCCCCCCCCGTGGTCGAAATATTGCAGAATAGCTATAAGCTGGATTAGCATAACGATAAACGTAAGAAAATTGGAGTTTCGAGTGTCACGACTATGGTCATAATTTTAATTTCTGCTACCTCTTTACCGCAAGACATTTCATTACATATCAATAGTAGATGCTTTTAATGATGCACCTCAGCACTTACAATGCCTGCCAAAACTCTTGCCAAAAGTCCTTGAAACACTTTGGCCATTTCTTTTCTGCATTTTACCCATTGCAATTAGTTGAAACACTTCTTCCCTCCAAACAATGCTGATTATTGTATCAGCACTTTATCAGAGTCACGGATTGCCCCCGTCCTTCTCATTTGAGCATCACAGAACGACATCGTTTTCAGGGGGAGAGGAGGAAAATATGCATTGTAGATATGTTAGGCTCAAATTTGCTGCTTTTAGCTGGTCTAGACGGTATGGGACCACGCCCATTTTTCAAAAAATCACACCGTATATACATACTGTAAAACAATTCTCAGTTATTCACAATATCGATGTCTGAACACATCACTCAGCTAGCCTTATGAAGCATTGACTGGAATTGACCTCAAACAGTATTCCGAATCAAGAGATTATTCCTGTATAACTTGACACAGTTGTATCGGTTTGTACTGAGCTACCCCTTACCGTCAATCTTGCCTTTAGGCTTGCCGGTTTATAACACACATGTAAGTGACGTTCGAACTTGCATCGACTTGTCAAACATGCTTTCCCTGGTTTGTTCCTACTGGTTGAGCAAAAACTAACAATCCCCTTTAAAAGGCCACTACTCTCTGAATATCAAGACGATGATATCGGCAAATGTGTTATTTAATGGTAGATATGTTCAAATCCATCTGGAACTTTGTCTAACTGAAATCGGCCACTCCGTTCTGAAATTACGAGGGAGGGACATTCCATGTCAAGTGTTACCATCTGAAAATGTCAGTGATTTTCATTTTATTGAAACTTTGTCAACTTGTTTACCTTGTTGAACCATGCATTTTGTGAAAATTGTAGAGATTTATCTCCAATGGTTTTAGAATTATAGACCATTGAACTTTTGACCTTTGCGGTGAACTCAATTGACTCCAAATTTTAAAGCTTCCCTTAAATTTACCCTAAAAATGGATATTTGTCTTTTGCAAAGGGTCTTTCAAAGTTCATCTCTGAGGGTGCAGAAGGTGATTTATTGAATAGATTTGGATACAAAGATACAATTCACCTGATTATTTAGGAGGAAAACGGAAACGAGGGAAGTTTCAATTGACTGTTCAAGATTGAATTCAGAAATTATGGAAGGATTCATACATTTCTGTAATCCAGGAAATAAAATCCCGACAAGATCAAGGTAGGATCTGCCTGATCGAAACGAGACGCACAAATAAATTGCTTCTAAGAATTCCACAAGTTTACTGCTTCCTTCATTTCACATTTTTAAGTTGACCCTTCACAGAAATGCGAAAAAAGTATTTTCAAGGTCGGTATACTTTCTTCTTTTACACGTATTTTTTATAAGAAACTGCCCATAAGAAACTCAACTCTCAGATTGCCAAAAATTAAAACAACCCCTGTACTGGGAAAATTTAAATAACTGTTTATTTTTGATAAAGGAAATCCTTGACATATTTTATACTTTACATTCACTTGTTTCCTGTATCAAATTACTTGTATACTTGAGTAATGTCTAAACATGGAAAAGGCTTGTTTTGGAACTTTGTTTCGTTTACGAGGGCACAGGTATTAAGATTGTTAGAGAAGAAACTCATAAGAATAGAAATTTAGTTTAGCCTCAATGAAGTTCTCTGCGCCTTGTAGCCCTGTGGTATAAACAAGAGTCAAAGGTCGATCGATGTTTGTTGACCCTGCTGGGCCTAAAATACCATTGTTTTTCACATCCAAGCAAGATGGCTGCCTTTGTGAAGCAGTTCAAGAACTTTGCCTGGAGCAAAAGCATCCCAAAACAGCACAGTGGTAGAAATTTTATGCAAGGCAAGTATGCTAGGAACATCTCAAATCATCATATCATTAGAGATAATGTTTACAATGGCTTTAAAAGCTCTGTAGGGAATACACCACTGATAAAGTTAGAGAAGTTAAGTGCAATGACGGGATGCAATATTATGGTCAAAGCTGAATTCATGAATCCTGGAGGATCCGTCAAAGACAGAGCTGCTCTTTACTTGATCAAAGATGCAGAAGAAAGGGGACTGATTACCCCTGGAGGGACGATAGTGGAGGGAACTGCTGGAAACACAGGAATTGGCCTTGCTCACATGTGCCTTGCCTTGGGCTATAAATGTGTCATTTTCATCCCTGATGACCAGTCTCAAGAAAAGATGGATGCACTAAAAGTTGTTGGTGCAGATCTAAGACCAGTGCCCAGAGCCCCATTTGCTGATCCAAGGAATTTTAACAAAATGGCCATGGCTTATGCTGATACAATTGAGAATGCAGTTTGGACCAATCAATTTGATAACCGTGCCAACAGAAGGGCCCATTATGAGACAACAGGTCCAGAAATTTGGGAGCAAACAAATGGTAAAGTTGATGCAGTCGTATTTGGGACAGGTACTGGTGGGACATTAGCTGGATGTGGCATGTTTCTGAAAGAGAGGAACCCCAATGTCAAAGCTATTTGTGCTGACCCCCAAGGAAGTGTCCTGTACTCCTTTTTCAAGACTGGGAAGGTTGAGAGGACAGGAGATGGTTCCATTACAGAGGGTATTGGTCAAGGAAGAGTCACACATAATATGGAAGGTGCACCGGTTGATTTTGCCTTGCATATGGAAGATGTCAAGTCTGTTCAGATGACATTTTGGCTGTTACATGAGGAGGGCTTCTTTGTGGGGGCTTCCTCTGGTCTGAATGTTGCTGCTGCTGTTGATGTTGCTAGGGAACTTGGACCAGGGCATACCATTGTAACATGTCTTTGTGACACAGGTCAAAGATATTTTGCAAGGTTGTTCAGTAAAAAATGGTTGGCTACCAAAGGGTTGTTAGACTGTATTCCAGTAGAACATCAAGTGTCACTGACTGATTAAGATATTAAAATATGTAATAAACAGTGGTTAAATCATAGATCTTGGTCCAGCATAGGGTGTCCGATATCCCCATAACAGCACCTTTTAGCTCTGGTATCCAGTAACTGTGGGTTCATTTACAATATCTGTAACTGCAGCAGTTCTGCACTCTGCAGGAATCTGTAACTGTTAACTGCACTAAAACATGGGAGATGCCCTTTTTAGCATTTTTCTTTCTCCATCATACCTTTTATGCGGTCTTTCATTAGAGTTAGGACCAGGGGCAATCTGCCCCCTCTTATCTTAGTGTGCTTAGTGGCAGAAATCACACAGCATCTTTTATGTTAAACGATAATAAATGATATACATTTGGTTCCTGCTATGCCATTGCTGATACATGATTTAATTCTGGCCATTATTGAATCAAAGCTGAGCAGAGAGCCTGAAAGATTCTGTAAAGTTTCACCAATTAGGCCATTAAAGCTCTACTTAGCCCCCTCTCTATTAAAAGCCCCTCTCTAATAAGCTCAACCCTTCAAAGCGAAAATTTTATAAAGCCTCCTTTCTTTGTCAAGCCCTGACCACTTATATCATATGCCAGAGGTTACCAAAAATTTCTATTTATTTTATTAAGCTAAAAATGCTGCCTGTTTATTTTGATGTGGCTTGGGAAAACATTGCATATGAAATTTGTGTATTTGCCTTGTAAATCGTATGTATTGATCTAGATATTGATTCCGCAAAATATGGGGTGAAAGAACTGAAACGCTATCCCTTATACCCTTGTCATTTGATTTTGCGAAGGAGCCCCTTCTTTTATAAGCTTCTCTCTAGAGCTCCAAAATTAGATAAGCGCCCCAGGGGCTTAATAGAGCTTTTACAGTAGACAAGGTTTTTATCGTTGATTGAAAATATTCTATCTCTTCTAAGTATATTGATGATTCAGGTGTAGTTTTCATTATACCGGGTGACCCAGAAAAAAGTGACCCAACGCTATCTGTTACAGAAAATTAAGTAAGTGGCCGATTGAAATATTTCGAACGTTGTTGTGTCACTAAAAGACTAGCCTATGCTATAAGTATTTTTCGCAATTTTTTTCGGCACGGTAAACTTCCAAAATTAAGGATTTTGAGGAAAAGGGCATGCCCAAAATTTTCAAAAAGTCGTCAAAAACAGGGGATTGATTTACAGCCATTTCAGATCTTCAAAACGACGAGGAGCGTGTTTCATTTCAACCTGGGAATAGGCAACCCAGTAGGAAGTCTTCAGAGCAAGTTTATAGTCCCTAGGTACTTAAAAATATTCTCAGGCAAAATGAAACGCGCTCCTTGTTGTTTGAAGACCTGAAATGGCTTCGAATCGATGCCCTGTTTTTGACGACTTTTTGAGGATTTGAAGCCTGCCCTTTTCCTCTAAATCCTTAATTTGGGAATTTTACCGTGCCCAAAAAAATTGCAAAAAATACTCATAATGTAGGCTAGTCTTTTAGCGACAGAACAACGTTTGAAATATTTCAATCGGCCACTTCCTTTTTTTCTGTAACAGATTGCGTTGGGTCACTTTTTTCTGGGTCACTCGGTAGATCAGCTAAATCTATTTTCATAACAACGAGTAAATTTTTTTGGATCCAAATAGATACCAAATAATTCATACAAAATTGCAATACCTATTTTTGGACTTTTTAGAATATTGAAATCTTTCATAACTGATTGAATGTTTTCTCCACCTCTGTCTATGAAATGCATAATTTCTCGGAAAGGGCAACTACTTGCAGGCAAATTTATTAAAGAAGTAGAGAAGTTGCCAATGGCCCCTGGGGTACTTAACCAAATTTTGGTTGGGGATGTGCTACTTAAACCAAGAAACATTTGCCCTTTTTTTACCACTTTGTCAATACCCAATCTAATACCAATTTTCCGACAGCTGTGATAGATTTGTCGACGATTCTTACGATTTGCGCAAGTTTTCTGAGTTGCTTGTTGGCACATCTAGATGCTTGATTAGTGTAGTGTTTGAATTAGTTTCATATTCATAGGAGTAGGAGGTAGGCAGGAATCGCAAATATTGCGTGATATCTAATTTGAGACAGACGTTAAAATTAGATAACACCTGAAAGAAGAACAAAATAAAAGCAAAGAAATGAAGAACACTTTACTTAAATGGGACATGGTGGTTGTGATTGTGTGGCTTATAACGGAGTGTGAAATTTTCTAATCAAATCGTCCAGATTTGTGGATAAATTGCAGAGTTAGCAGGAGTATATTTTCATTAAGTTCGTTGGGAAAATTGTTATCACCACACAATAAAATCTGCATTAGAACATTATTTTAGAGATTTATATATCCAAATGGTCGTAATAAGCAAAAACTCCAACGAGAAGATCTCTGCGTGGTACTACAAGGAAAGGGCAAAGCAACAAAAAGTGTTCTGAATCCTCGATACCATCGTTCGTAGGGCACATTGGGTTTATGGTATCCCTAAGATTGTGCTTGAATGTGTGAAGGTTCAATTTGCTGAGACCAATATTGGCAACATATGCAGGAATAAGTTTTGTAAGCAATGACATTTTTGTTGGGCTGTCACTCACACCCTTAGATATTCTCTTCCCGTGCGCCTATGTTTTCACAGCCATTTAATGCCACAAGTTATTTTCACGAGCAGCCTCACGAGGATTGCAACTTGACTCTGTTGAGTGCAAAATTTTTTATCAAAGTATGACGTTCAACCTGAAGTCGATGAACTAACGTCCCTAACTACGTGCCTGATTTACCCAAGGTTTATAATAGAAGGACAAAGAAAATTTGATAACCGATGATGCCAATCTAAATGGAAAATGGGCCATAGGGACTGGAGTGTCAATGGTAGCATTTATGCATCACTTGCTGTTAATGAATGCCCCAATGAATGCCTTTCTTAACCGTGTGCTTCATTCAGCGAGGCATCGGCGTAGGGGGAGATAAAATTTGGGGAGGCTGCCCGATAAAAAGTCCATTGTTTGAGAAAATTTTGCCCGACTTTTGGCGGATTTCTGCCCGATTATGGCTGATTTTTGCAAATTTTTCTGACGTTGGGGGGCTGCAGCCCCCCTGTCCCCCTGTCTCCTACGCCTATGCAGCGAGGTTTTGTTGTAACCATACAAACCAAATTTTATGAACAACAATGAAGGCAATCTAATTGGAGAATAGGCCATGAGCACTTGAGTGTCATTAATAGTCCTAATAGTATTACTTTCTCTGTAGAGCGTTCTTGAGTGCAGATAAACAAGGCCTTTTGTAACACAATAGCATCAGTCACATTTGTTAACACCTGAATTCAAAGCGATTCGTGATTTCAGACAAAGGAAATTCTCTTGACCAGTAATTCAAAACAAGCAAACCGCTAATGTTTCTCTGAAACCTAGGTAGGTAGCTCGCTTCTTGTGCATTCCAGAAATTGTTTTTAAGAGTGAACATGAGCAGATATCGAAAGAAGGAGGATATTTCTAAACATCTACCGCGGGTATTTTATTTGGTTGGTTCAGAAGCTGAGCAGGAAGTGATTTAATTACACCCAAAAGTACGAGAATTTAATCGCCTCCCAAGCAGCTTCTATATGCAACAGATAAAAGGCCCGAGGCACATGTGTCGATATATCCTTCTTCTTTCGATATATGCTCATGATAGCTCTTAGAAACCATTTCTGGAGTGCACAACGAGCGCTGTTGCTACCTGGGGTTTGGGGAAGCTGTTGTGGCTTCGTTTGTTCTTAATTACTGGTTGAGAGAAGTTTGTTTGTCTGCAATCGCTAATTGCTTTGAATTGAGGTGTCAACAAAAACAACTGATGCTATTGTGTTACAAAATCTATCCTTGTTGTGCAGATATGTTAATAAAAAGTATGGCATTCGATGGTATTTTAATGAAATGCCTTCTCTAACATGCTTGATTCACCTATGGTTTATTGTAACCACACAAATTCTTTGGATGTACAGTGGAGGCAGTCTAAACGTAGAATAAGCCACGAGGACTTTGTGTCAATAATAGTCCTTGAGCTTTATGTATTATTTGCTTTCTAGAGCGTTCTTGTATGCAGAAATAGTAATTAAAAGCACAGACTGACATTCGACGGGATTTTAATAAAATTATGGCTCTAACTACGTACTCGATTCACCTATGGTTTATCGTAACCACACAAACTTGAATGAACACTGAAGGCAATCTTAATGGAGAATAAGACATGAGGATTCGAGTGTCAATAATAGTCCTTGACCTATGTATTACTTGCATTCTTAAGCGTTCTTCGGTGCATAATATTAATTAAAGTCTGGCTTTCGATTGGAGTTTAATGAAATACCTTCCTTAACTACGTGGTTGATTCGCCCAGGGTTTACAACAACCATACAAAATTCAATGTACATTGGAGGAAATCTAAATCGACTATTTACATTCGAAAGAAGCTTTAATATTTCATGTGGAATGTAACAGGTGGCAATAATGGATGACCAGTAACGTGCGAGAAGGTAAAACCACGTGTGATTGTTTTGAAATTTTGCTGTAAGTCATTTCATGAAATTTTATGCAATTTGAGGATCTGGAACAATTTTAGCTGCGCAATTTGTGCAAAGCACAAGGACTGAGATAAGCCTCACAGCCTTGCTAAAATCATTTGAAAAAGAAGCCTTCTTGCTGCAGCTTTGATGTGCTATTTAATCGTATTTTGGGATTTTATGCAGTTTGCAAGATTTTGGCCAATTTTGTGGGTTTCGCAAGAACAACTTGCGCCAAGCATTTCAACTCAACTAGATCCGTCAACTTCCTAGTGAATGAGAAAAAAGCTTCGTTCCAGTAGCTTTGCTGTGTCAGAAGCAGTCTCTTGAAATTCTGTGCAATTTTGGAAGAGTTGGCCAATTTTGACAAGTTTGGCAACAACAACTTGCTTTAGGCTTGCCAACTCCACCTTGCATTTATCGAGTGAAAAGGAAGCTTCATTGCTGCTAACAAGGCCTTAATGGATACAGATCCGTCCGCCAATTCATGCCCCTGTGTATGCAGACTTGGAATAAAGGTAAATTCCGACCCGAAGATGGTTGACGAGGAAACATCTGTGGAGCCAAAGGAGGCCAAAGATACTGGCGAAATTGAACTGCATGATCCACCAGGTGTATGCAGAAATGACTGCAAGATGATGAGGAGTGTTGGTGCATCCTCAAAGCCAGGGATAAGCAGAATTGGTCAATATGGCCTAGGAGCATGGCGTATGGGGAAGGTTACTAGCGATGTCATCCTTGACAAGATCTGAAAGACCTCTCCAAAGTTCACCGACTGCACAATGTAGACGATTGCACCTTGTAGAGGACTGCTCAGTGCAAAGGACTCCATTGACTGCAAATTGCAATATTCTCACTAAGTGGGTGGCACCTAACTTACTAGAAGATCACGACAGATCATGTGCACAAAGAGGCACATTTATACCGTATGCTGCAAACTGCAATGCACTCAAAACACACAGGTAGACCTTCACATGGATAATTGAGTGAGGAATGAAGAACTGCAGAACAAGCACTGTATTCATATATAACTCTGATGAGTTTTTATACTAATGAAAGCAAACACTTGGTCGATTGATTAGGATCTTTAACCTTCATATCACAAAGACAGATTTTGTAAGACAATAGCACGAGTTGCTTTTGATTGACGCCACAATTCAAAGCGATTAGCAATCGCAGACAAAAGGAAATTCTCTCAACCAGTAATTCAAAACAAGCAAAGCCGCAAAAGTTTTTCTGAAACCCGAGTAGCTAGCTCGCTCGTTGTGCATTCCAGAAATTGTTTTTAAGAGCAAATATGAGCATATATCGAAAGAAGAAGGATATATCTACACATCTACCTCGGGAATTTTATTTATTTGGTTCAAAAGCCGATTGAAAGGCTATTCAATACTCTTATGTTTTTGGGTGTAATAAAAACATTTACTGTTCAAGTTCTAAAACAAATAAACAAAATGCCCGAGGTAGATGTGTAGATATATCCTTCTTCTTTCGAAATATGCTCACGTTTGCCTTTAAAAACAATTCCTGGAATGCACAACGAGCGCGCTAGCTACCTCGGTTTCAGAGAAACTTTTGCGGCTTTGTTTGTTTTGAATTATTGGTTGCGAGAATTTCCTTTGTCTGCAGTCGCTAATCGCTTTGAATTCAGGTGTTAACAAAAGCAACTCATGCTATTTTCTTACACAATCTGTCCTTCATATTCAGTTTATTGGCTTGATAACGGGCTATGCTCGAAACGTCGTGCTTATTTCAGCAGGAGGTTGGTGCTAAATGGGAACTAAAGCTTCAATCACGAAAATTTTATCTTATCAAATTTCTTGTTGTATGGGGTAGTTTTCATGTGCAATTGGTACATAAAGGATAGATTTCAAACCATATTCCTAACGGACCCCTGTGTCAGCGGATTGCTTAAGACTAACTTCAGACCTCAAGGGTTGCAACTTGATTTGTCAGCGGTTCTATTCCTACATTTCTTTGATCAAATAGATAATGGTATGCAGACTGAATTTCTCTTGCTACATCTTGCGATCAATTCGTAGCAAAATCTCTTGCAATCTTTAAGGAATTTTAGCAAATGTAAAACTTCTGTTTGTTGTGACACGATTCTTTTGCGTTATCCTAGCATAGGTTCCAAATCTTTAAAAAGGCTGGTGTAAAATTGAGTGACCTATTTCTTTGAACTGAATGACTTCAAAGCAACTTTAGCTAATTCTCTATTATTCTACCGTTGGAATTTTCTGAAATCTTCAATATTTTCAGAATTAGAGTGTTTTTCTTCTTTTTCAAGACTCCAAGAAAAATTTTCGAAAAAACTTAAAACCATCGTAATTTTTAAACCGTTTGACGTAACATGAAATAGATTCGAAGAAAACCATAATTTATGAATGCCTACAATATGGTATCAAGCAAAAGTCTCTCACTCATCTGGTTTATGATTTAGAAATGTGATGACGTCACATCCTCAAATGAGTTGAAATGTAAGATACGCTGTAATTTCGAGAAATATTCCGAACTTCTGGAAAGTCCAACGGTAGAATTATAGATAAGTAGCTAAAGTTTCTTTCAAGCCATTCAATCAGAAGAAATAATTCATTAAATTTTACACCCACCTTTTTATGCTGAGATAAAAATTTGGAACCTATGCTCGATATCCTTACCAACAGGACCATTTTGTAGCAAACTTGTATCCGCGTCCAGCTATTCCTTGGATCTTTCGAAATTAAAGAATTTTTATCCAATAAATTCACACATATATATCTACAATATCATACATAGAATTTACAATTTATACCTGCAGCTACAAAGTAATCACTGCTCTACACTTAACAATCAATAACAAAGATTATAGTCATTCGTTTTTTGTCAAATATCTATTGTAGTCATTAACGATGTGAATTCAGCGTATTTCCTAAAAAGTTCAAATATTAAAATTTGCAATATTTACACGAAATTAACGTTATTTTACATTAGACTATCGAGAAAATTCATCACAAAACATGTGCCATAAATTTGTCAACGTTAAACAACTTTACTATATCAGGGATTATTTTCTTCTTCATCTTGTCAAATGACTTACTTGGGTGAATTTTCAAACAGAAAGTAAAACAAATGATAGATAACCTAGAAATATAAGGCCAGTTAATCGGTAAACTTTGGTGAGATGTATGTACATCTATAGTCATGAATTATCCAACAATTTCTGCTGTGAATCAAAAGTTGCTGGTTGTATGGTGGAAAGGAAACCTTAAATGGGCTGTACAAGATTTTTGTATACAATCGGAAAGTACGAGAAAACCCGCGCATGTGACCAAGGCCTTGGGTTTTCTAATGGCGGCCAGTTTCATCGCAGCTTCTACGTATGTTTCATTGCTATTTCTTGTCTAAGTTTATAAAATGTGATGGAACTTTTGATATCCATTAAAATTTTCATATATTTGGCGTTGAAAAAAATAGAAAAAATCTTCCACCAAAGCTTCGATCACCAAGATTGTCGAAGATACTTGGGATTACTATTCTCTGTGCAGAATCGCCATTAGCTATGTTGTGTTTAGCCTAAACACATTCGATGACTTGACACGCAGAGCCATGCAGAGAAGAAGGGTTGTACAGCCACTTTAAAAGGTTTGTGCATGGTCTAAAACTTGCATTTGAAAAGAGCGAAATATCTCAAAATATCCTATTCAACTTGAAGTTACACACTCGCGCCGTAAATAATGAATAGCCAACGAAACAATACTGTGTCTGAGTGTGTTCTGTGTTCTATTTATATAGAAGCCTGCTTACCATTGCACATTCTCTTTGATGTGAAACTTCTCTTCACTACAGTTATGCAATTCCAAAGTTAGTCTAACTACCTGATTCGTATGCTTCCGTTTATCTGATATGTTACTGACACTCCAACAAGATATGGCTCAGGTGATAAGTCTCATTTCCATGTCCCTATAGGAGTCTGCCGCTAGCCCATTCAGTACTGACGTAGAAAACTGGTCCTCGGGACCCGGTTGTTAATGTTGTAGAAGATCTTGCTTTGCAATTTATGAAAGTTAGGCCAATGCCAAATGCAAGCACTCGTTTAATACAAGCATATATCTTTGTTCTATTTATAGACAGCATTGACGTAGGAAACTGGCCTTCGGAACCTGGTTGTTAATGTTGTAGAAAACTTTTTCTTGGCAATTTATGAAATTTAGGCCAATGCCACATGCAAACACTCGTTTAATATAAGCAGCTTCGTTCCCTTGAAATGTTTGCTGTTGCAAATAAGCGGAGCAGTTAATGCCTTATAATGTGATATTCCAGCTACTAGAAGACTTACCGATCTTTACGAGGGGCAAATCATTCAAAAAATCTCATACATTTTTGTAAAAAATCTTCAAAATCCTGCAAATCTCGAAAAACCTGAAAAAATCCTAATGAAATCTTAGAAATCCCAAAGAAAATCCTAAAGATCTTCAAAGATCTAAGAAATCCTGGAAATCTCTCCCTACAAATGATACAAATTATTAAAAAATCTTTCTACAATGTTTTGAATTTCTTAAAATCGTTTAAATCCTCGAAAATCTCCAAAAATATTGCAAAATCTTGAAATATCTTGCTAGATCTCAAAAATCTATGACTATCTCCAAAAACTTTGAAAACTCGAAAGTCTAAAATCTAAAAAAGTCTTAGAAATATTAAAAAATCTTTGCAAATCCCAGAAAACATCTTATCATCTTTAAAAAATCTGAGAAATTTTAAAATCCAAAAATCTTGTATGCTATTTTTGGAGTGATTTGTCTCTTGAATCTTTCTTTAGACAATCCTAAGATAAGATAGTTACAGGCACTAGTTTACAAACAACGGCAAATGACAAGCTAATTAATAACAATGCAGCTGTAAAACTCAGCGACCTTAAAAAGCAGAGAACCTATATTTGATAAAATCTGCCAACCAATCACTCATCAAAAGCCATTGTTTCAACAACAATATACTCGAAAGACAACATCCAATCATCTCCTGCAATTTTCAAATGTATATCTTCATTTCAAATTGTATTTACTTCTAATCGAAGTAAAGAGTCCAGGAGAAAAGCAACCCATTTTAGGAGACTTCAAATTCTTTGCAAAACGTCACAAAATGTCTATCCTAATTCATCAAATATCTTCCAACATAATACCTAACTCCAGAATCCAGAGAAACTGCAACAATGTATTTCATACCTCAAGAAGTGATCGCTTCGGAAAATCCTTACCAAGGCTCGATTCTAGCACACCTCAATGCCACCTCAATGCATCCCCATCTCACTCAAATCGTTCATCAAACATCACACACGGCAATGCTTGTGCCCAACTCTTGGCACACATTTTCCATAACGCCATGCTCCAAGCAGTCCGATTTTGCTTGTGATCGAGTGGCCCTTGTGTGTCCTAGGCGAGTGCTGTTCATTTGTCGACCCACCGGTGTTACTGCGGGTCCTTGAAGAAGTTATGATCTGCACGTCTGAGGGTTGCAACTCTCTCTCGTTCGTCATTTTGATTTCGCGCGACTATTGGTAACTCTAGTTCAGTTACCTCTTTACTGTCTCTCGAGATATCTCACGTCAGTTACTGCCTTTTGAGGGGAATAAAATTCTTTAATGGGCCTCCAGTTTTTTCCTGCCTCTTTGAGAGATCTCGACTCTTTTATTGCCTGTCAAAGATTTCTAGAATTCTTGACTATGTCCCTGAGAGTTCTTGTGTCGTCACTGCTCCTTCACTCAACTTTTAGAGAAATCTTGCGTATTTTCCTCCCTTCGGTGAAATCTTAAATCTTTTACTGCGTCTGAGTAAAATCTTGTCTTGTACTGCGTCTCAATAAAATCCCTAGTCTTTATATACTGCCTCAGAAAGAAATCTTGAGTCGCTTTTTTCCTTACAGTGAAGTCTTTAATCTTTTACTGCCTCTCAGAGAAATCTCGAGCCTTTTTACCTCTCCGGAAGATCTCAAACTGTTTGCTGCCTATCATAGAAGTGTCTGATCTTTTACTGCTTTTGAAGAGTAATCTCTCGTCTTTTACTACCTCGCACAAAGTCTTGAACTCTTACTACCTCTGAGAGATCTCACGTCTTCTACTCTCAACAAATGTCTGCTGTCTGAGCTCCTTGTGAGCATAGCCGGTTGATATATCAAAATGAGCAGTGAATGCAGGCTAATTGGAAATAATGGACGCAAACAAGCGATAATGCTTTTATTCACGTTCATCTCTGTTACCTGTTAATATAGCAGCATATAGGCTGGTTTCATTAGAAGACCCGCTAAACCCGATTTTATCAAAACCGGTTCTTGAACTCGCTGTGTTGTTTACATTTCGCGACCTGCTCTTGGCCTGAACACCCAGGAGCTGAACTTTGCCGCGAACTTATTATTTAGGGGTGAAAAGAAACACACGAGCAGTTGATGAAACGACCCGCTTCTCAGCGCCCAAATCAATTGCTCATTCATTCATTAATTAATTCATTCATTCGTATTCGTTCATTCATTCATTCATTCATTCATTCATTCATTCATTCATTCGTTAATTAGTTTATTTCAAGTAGGCT
This sequence comes from Aurelia coerulea, assembly GCA_039566865.1. Taxonomy (NCBI): domain Eukaryota; kingdom Metazoa; phylum Cnidaria; class Scyphozoa; order Semaeostomeae; family Ulmaridae; genus Aurelia; species Aurelia coerulea. The sequence goes on from CM076963.1 coordinate 13,028,841, forward strand.
GGAAAGTTTCTAGCTATATTACAGCTAATTTACGCCTACCATGCAGGCTGCGTTCAGGCATTGGACCCTAGTCTCACGTCCCTTCTGAACCCAGGGGGGACACTCGGCACATACACATACGGGGGGGGGGGGGGTCAGTCCGAGAAATTTTCAGGAACCCCAAAAAAATCAGTTTAGCTTCATTACAACCCAAAAATATCAGCTCATTTTATACCTTGACATCTGTAAACGAACATAAAAGATCCTGAAACAATGCAAATTGAGGCCAGGATTGCCTCTAAAGAACCCAGAAATATCATTTTCACAATATTTGATGCCCAAAAATGTCAAAAACATAATTTCAATTTATTTGGACCCAAAAATATCACTTTCGGCAATATTCTGACCCAAAAATATCGGACTTACCTCCCCGTATGTGCATGTGCTGAGTGTCCCCCCCCCCTGGGCTTCTGAAGCAAAGAAATTTCCCTTCAAGCCTTTTGTCAAGAACGAGTAGGGGCACATCAGAGAATCCTTTACCAGAAAGCTCAGAAGTTTGACACTCAAAGTCGCTAGTTTGAGCCCGATCATGATGGTTTTAGTTTGCTCCCGTTTTCCTATCAACCCTAAATTTTCTGACCCTTGTCATTCCTATATACATTATACCAGGCTTTGCCACTTTGGAATTCATGGGTGACCTTGCAGTCGGAATTCTCCTTTTATTTGTGCAAAGGTGGACATGAATTCTAGAGACTGCAAGTAGTCTTCCGGCTCGCTGAGGAGTTGAAGGTTTTAATCATGAATTATTCCGATGCTTGATTCCTACTTTTGTATGCTGATAACAGCAAGAACACAAACGAACAACGGCAAGCTCTGCAAACGAACTTCAAAGCTAACGAGCTAACAGACTGTTCTGAAGTCTGCATTCATATCGAGAACACCTAATTACGACGGACGTAGGAAAATCAGCTTTCTAGCCACTGTGGTGGCGCTAATCACAAGGAATCAAGGTTGCAGCATTGTTGCTATCGATGCTGTATACAGCCACCTACAATATCAAAAAGCTGTGAAAGCTGATAGACTGGTACTGAAATTTGAGCAGGTTTTATTCTGCCTTGGAAAGCTGAACATCAAATACTGTATTGTTACAAAGCTTGAGAATTGGAGCGAGATAATGTCGATTGTTATTTCAATTGCTTTGCAAGGCTTGCAACCAAGATGTATTGATGGATTATGATGCAGAGAACGACTGAACGTAATGGTGTTTAGAGACAGACAGCCTGAAGGAATGACTGCAACAGTAGCCTAAAGGAATATCTTGATACCAAGAACTCAAGAGAAAAACGAAGTGCTAAGCAACCAGGATCTGGTTATCTCAGAGACAGCCTGAAGGAATAATTGCAACAGTAGCCTAAAGGATCCTAAAGGAGCCTGAAGGAATGACTGCAACAGTAGCTTAAAGGAACATCTTGATACCAAGAAATCAAGAGAGAAATGAAGTGTTAAGCATCGATGCAAACATGATCTGGTTATCTTAGAGACAGCCAGAAGGAATGACTGCAACAGTAGCCTAAAGGAACATCTTGATACCAAGAAATCACGAGAGAAATCAAGTGTTAAGCATTGATGTAAACAGGATCTGGTTATCTTAGAGACAGCCTGAAGGAATAATTGCAACAGTAGCCTAAAGGAACATCTTGATACCAAGAAATCACGAGAGAAATCAAGTGTTAAGCATTGATGCAAAGAGGATCTGGTTATATTTTTGAATGACACTTATAGGGCTGAACTAGGAATCCGTCAATGTGGTAAGATCACATTACTTTCTTGACTCTAAAAGCAAACTGAAAGCAACTTCTTGCATATGAAGAGTCATAGTTTTTTTAGTCATTGATACAAAATCGTCCTTCTGTGCATCGATGAAGATTTTATGCTAAAATCTACCAAGTGGTACTGAATTTGCTAACTTGCTGAGAAATGTACAGATCAAATATTAGTATGCATGATCATTATGCAATGAGTCACGATAAGGATCTAGTATAGATTTGAAGGAACAACACTCCGAATACAGCTTCATTTTAATGCTTTCCATTGTTGAGGAAGAAGAATTTTACTCTGTTTGGACTCCATTTTTTGGATAAAATGGCCAGCTCCTTTCGACTGTTCAGTATGCATCGGATGCCGTTGAGTCATTTTACAAGGTCTTGATCAACTGAAATATTGAGTACAGTCAATGTAACCAAGTCTTACATCGAATCAAATCATTTCGAATCAAATCACGTCCATCAAATAAATCAGAACAAATCACCAACAAGGTGATTCAATACCAATCAACCACCCTTTCGAATTGACGATTGACAGCAAAAGGAATCAATTAGTCAACGAATGCAAGCCATCCATATTCCAATTCTTCAATCAATCCATCAATCAATCAATCAATCAATCAATCAATCAATCAATTACCTAATCAATATATCAATAAATTGTATTTAGGTAGCTTCATACCCACATTGAGTTTGAAAACCATTATTTAAAACACACTTACACTTAAACATTTTCTTCTTATGAAAATATAAATATATCTAAATATATCAATAAATCAACCGAAGAAACCAACGCATTAGCGTTGCCTTTTATGCACTTCCAAGCATCAGAGATTCTTAGCATACTCTTCAACTAATCATGATTGCCGAACTCATAATCGGAATCGGTTGCATTGGTTTAGGATTCTACGCAATACACAAAATGAAAGACAGCTGTATTCTCATTGTGTATCGCCGTGATAAAGACAGTGGTGTGACAACAAGGGGTGGTGGTTCTGGAAGCCATCTTTCTTTCAATCGCACAATCAGGGATGCGCTCAGTACTCTAAGGGAGCGTGGCTCTCTTAATATCAACGTTGGTTCAAGGCCTGGCACAAGAGGAGGTATTGATGGCTCACATAATTGGGCTATAAGTAGATTTGCTTCTAATCGTGGTGGTGGTGGTGGTTCAGGTGACAGTGCGCCTGCTGTTTCTGGTCATTAATATCTCAATGAAGAATCATGTACGAGTTATTTGCAAAAGACAGAACGCAAATTTTATTCATTTTCGAAAGGCTGCATTGAGAAGGATTGGAAATATTTTGCAGATCATTATGTAACTTTAAGATCAACTTTCCCCTGCACTGCATCTTCTCTTTCTGTATCGTCAAGTTTTAGTCAAAGATTATCTGTGGGGAACCTTGCGACACGGCAGTCTGAATGTGCACGGATTAACACTACAAAACTTTGATTGTTTGCAGTACCGCAGCTTGAAATACGCCACACTTCCCAGTGCCATTGCAAATGATTAGCACGTCACCAGCATGTTACCAGCATGTTACCAGCACGACATTTCCTGTCCAAGCATAGGGCTCAAATCTTAGCTCCAGGCATGTACTTTACGAAAATATAAAAATTAACCTAAAATTTGCCGTCATTATTGCTTGCGTCAGCATTTTTCTTTATGTGGTCAAGAAAAGTGGCAAAATCGGTCAAAATCAGGAAAAATGCGATAAAATTTAATTTGGAGTACAATCTCCATCCAAACATGACAAATATGATAGAATATAAAAAGTTCGGTGTAAAGTTTTATTACAGTTTTCTTTGAAATAATGGCTTGGAAGGAGCTTAGGGTTTTTTGCTGTAAATCTGCCGTGGAAATCTATTGATATTCTGATTAATCTAAAAATGGCGGCATTTGTTAAGTTGGAGGCTGTGATGTCATCAAATTTCTAAATCCTGAACCAGAAAAGCTACAGATTTCTGCTTGCCTCCATATTGTAGACCTTGATAAATTATGGTTTTCTTGAAAGTTGTATCATCTTCCCTCTATTGGTTTAGGATTTACGATGATTTAATTTCTTTCAATAATTTCCATGAATTGTTTCAAAAATAATTAAATTGCCTCCATTTAAAAAAACATCAAGATATAAAAAAAATGTCCACAGCAGATTTATAGCAAAGTACCAGAAGTTTCTATCAAGCCATTCAATTCAAAGCAAAATGTCATGGAATTTTACACCCACCTTTTTAAAGATTTGAGCCCTATGCTTCCTGTACAACACTTTCAGCACATCACTCTCCATACAGTATAGAACTTAGCGTTTTTACGACTCTTCGTGTGTGTACGGCTCGGTTTCACGACGAGAGATGGCTGTCCAATCATTGTCATTATCTAAAGTTGAACTTTAATCTAGCACAACGTATTAATTCATTCCAACTGCTTGGGTAAATAAATGAAAAAAGTTTGCGACAGAAATATGTATGAATGGTGGCTACGAGCAGCTATGTGTTCAAGATTACACAAGGCATATACGATTCTCCTCCGTAATTAATTCTTGTCATCGATATGCCTTTAAATCCTTTGTTTTCATTGTTCTCATCAGGGTACGGAAAGATAACATCTGGAAGGACTACCTGATGAAAAGTCCATTGTGTACTAAAAGTTGTGCCCGACTTATAGCCGATTCTTTCCCAAAAGGCACGCTTTTGCAAATTTCTCCAACGTTAAAGGGCTGCCTCCCTTCCAGTCCCCTGGCTAGTACGCCTACGTTTACTAACAATGATTAAAGTGATGCCACTTTCAGAAAGCTTGGGAAGAGAAAATAAAAAGAGTGTTTGTAGCAAATAAGCTCATATGTAATGAGTCTTCTACTATCATCTACCAAGCTTGCAACATACAAAATTATATTTACAATATCTCTCTATTTTACAAATGCCTTATAGATACGAATCTTAGCATTTATTCATTTTTAAGTCTGCAAATCTATCTATACATGGTGTTTCAGAAAAAATGCAACCCAACTTTAATTCAAAATCATAAAAAAATGATAAGATTTGAGTAGGTGTAATGTACACAGGGTAGGTTCCAAATCTTTATCTCGGCGTAAAAAGGTGGGTGTAAACTTCAATGACCTATTTCTTCTGATCGAATGGCTTGAAAGAAACTTTGGATACTTATCTATAAATCTACCGGTGGACTTTCCAGAAATTTTGAATATTTTTGGAAATTACAGCGTATCTTACATTTCAACTCATTTGAGGATGTGACGTCATCAAATTTCTAAATCATAAACCAGATGAGTGACAGACTTTTGCTTGATACCATATTGTAGGCATTCATAAACTATGGTTTACTTCGAAATTATTTCATGTTACGTCAAACTGTTTAGAAATTACGATGGTTTTAAGTTTTTTTGAAAATTTTTCTTGAATTCTTGAAAAAGAAGAAAAACACTCTAATTCTGAAAATATTGAAGATTTCAGAAAATTCCAACGGTAGAATTATAGAGAATTGGCTAAAATTTCTTTGAAGTAATTCAGTTCAAAGAAATAGGTCACTCAATTTTACACCAGCCTTTTTAAAGATTTGGAACCTATGCTAATGTATACCATCTGAAATGACAGTTTTTTTCTTCCTAATAACAAGCAGTTTGGATACATTAATGTAATTATTTATCATTTAATTGATATTTTAGAACGTATGGCCGATTTCAAATACAGCATACTGCAAGAGAAAGGTAAACACCTTCTTGCCGTAAAAAGTAACGAAACAGATTTTGTCAAAACATTTCAGGGCAAGAAACATTTGAGGTGATGCCTTAAGAGTAGGAAAAAGGACAAATTCATTCCCATGAGATGCTTTTATTAAAAGTGATAAAATAAGCCATCACGAAGATAGATTTTCGTCCATGTAAATGTCCTATCACTTTCCGGCATCTGAAATAGGCCTTGCTTACGAAAACGTCAATAAAATGACGAACAAGTCAATTAATACACTCAACCTGGATATCATTGGAAAGAAGATAGAATCTACTTTCAGATGGCATGCGTTACATTTATTCAAATATTATCATTTCCGCAAGAATCTCGAATAAAGTTGGGTTGCATTTTTTCTGAAACATCCTGTATAGGATGTGTCAGAAAATAGTTCCCATTTTTGGAAATCATAGCTAGCACCAGGAGTACTAGATGGATTGGAATGAATTTAATTCTGCTAGATAGCTGAGAGATTTAAGTATTTTTGTAACCTTTCATGCATTTTTATGGGCACTGGAAATATAGATGAATTCGACTTCACTAAAACCTTGTTATTGCAAAATGCATGAAAAAGGCCTAAAGCACTTGGTCAAAGCATAGGGAGACTCCTCGCACAGAACAAAGAACGTATAATTTTTCACGGGTCAGAGATATCGTCTGCATATCAATTGCCACAGAAATCGTCAGTATTTGATTTAACATCTATTTCCTATAACTTCCCAAAGAGGTGAAATGCATATCGTTCTGTAAGAGGAGACTCCTTGCGATTTGATCAAATGTTTTAGGCCCTTTTCAGGCATTTCACAACCAAGGAAATTTTCGTAAAATTGAATTTGCCTATATTTTCAGTGCTCATAAAAAATCAACAAAAATCACAAAAATACTTCAATCTCTCGACCATCAAGCAGAACTTGATTCATTCGAGTACATCCACTAGATTCAATACAAAGTCCCTGTTATCGTAACAACAACAACAACGACAACAACAACAACAACAACATATATTACAACAACAACAACAACAACAACAACATACGGTTATTACGATTGAAGTGAATTGTTACTGCTCAAACCGATATGTCATGCTCCTGCGCAACAACGTATCTCCGCTGCATTTATCGTACTGTAAAAGTGGAATGGAGCGAAAAAATTGGGGCGAGTGGAATCAGTAAATTTTCAAACATGGGATATTTTTCTGGAACTACCAGTATGATGGAAGGTTTATGACTTAATCTTTAGCAGAAAGCCTGAATTAGATTCTAGGATTTTTTGCAAATTTTTCTGTTTTCAGTTTTTAGAGCTACAAGCGAGTTTCTTAAAATGTTCGTTTTCGAAAACGCTGAAAACTATCAAAAAACGTAGATCAAATTTTCTAAAGAATCGACATGAATGGACAAAGAGAAAACTTTTTCATGGTGATTTGAGATTTAGAAATCGATTAATTGCAAGCTGCTGTACGAAAGTTCGTACTATCTTGGGAGAAATGTAATAATATTCTCAAGGATACAAAGAACTGTCTTTTCTCTTGTGATGTCATTGAATTTATGCTTTGGTGCAGGTTTTGTTCCTGTGTCAAGGGGGTTAAAAAGACAAGCGAGGAAGCGTCATGAGGCCAGCAAGCATGGAGTCTTGTTACATTTTGTATTTTGTGACGGCTTTTGGGGCAGCATTTTATTGTAACTACTACAGAATTTCGCAACAGGCCAATCGTTGAAATAACTCTCGTGCAGAAGTTTACAACAATTATTTTTCAAATCCCCAAATCACGTTGAAAACGTTTTTTCTTTGTCCATTCATGTTGAGTCTTTAGAAAATTTGATCATCGTTTTTTGATCGTTTTCAGTGTTTTCGAAAACGAAAATTTTAAGAAACTTGCTTGTAGCTCTAAAAACTGAAAACGGAAAATTTGCAAAAAATCCAAGAATCTAATTCAGGCTTTCTGCTAAAGATTAAGTCATAAATCTTCAAAATCGGTCTAGTGTACGATTTATCGTGGACTGCCAAAAGTGCATAGTTTATTTTGGCGCACCCGGTATAAAGATCAGCAACATAATCTAACGTGGTAGTTTTTCAAAATGCTGACATTTTCGAGTGGCCATTTAAAGGGGCTGCACAAGATTTTTGTAAACAAAGATAAAGATCAGCTGGCCAATGTCATCAAATTCAATGAGAAATTCCTCTCTGATTGGCGCGTGTCGTACAATTTCTTTAGCCTGCCTGTTGCCTTCCGTGTGTTTAGGCTAAACACATTTGAAACTCATCGCTCAGAATCCAGCTGTATTTTTATAATCGTTGATGGCATAAAAAATCTGATTGCACTAGCGAATTCTACGGGCCTCAAACATGTAGAATACATCTTCATTTGCAATTTATCTGCTGCTATTTGCCTGCATTAGGGGGAGAAAGTTTAGGATTTTTGGAAGTTTAGCTTGTACAGCCCCTTTAATATCGACTATTATTTTAAAATCTCTGTTTTATCTTTCCTTTTTACTACAAATACGAGCAACTACTGTTGCCTTTAAAGGCAATAATACAATCACTACGATCACTAATACGATCACTAAGATCACTAATGCGATCACTACGATCAATCATTTTGACTACCAAGTGAGTAAAACAAGCCCCGGCCTTTGAAGAAATACTGCTCCCTGAATATCAAAGCAATAACATTGAAAACTGTCTTGTTTCATTCCTGATATATTCAATTAGATTCAGTAATTTAGCCAGCTTTAATCGGTCAATCCTTCCCGTAGATATGGGAGATTTTTTTGCAGAGAGTCCCTTCAAAAACCTGCAAAAACGAGTGAAACGACGGCGAGCAATATTTCCTTTGTTTCTTTCCTAACAATAATGACACTCACACGTGTAAATGTACTTTTTCCTCTTTGGACAAAGAGGAAAACTGCGGAAAACTGAGAGTCGTCGTCATAAGTCTAGGGATTTACCAAGGGCGATATGACGACCTTATAGTCGCCCCGTTGCAGTTAATTTCTAATTTTTGGTTGCAAAACTTACCTATGTTCTCCTTGGTGGCTTCTTCTTTCGTAAATTTCTTGGTTTTGCTTTCTAAACGACATATATTTCTCAAGTTGAAATGAACTGTTGGATCGGATTTACTACCATGACAAATCTCAACGAAGTTTGTTATTTTTTCTCTTTGCTATTTCGAGGAGTACGACGAGTTCTTTTATTATTATGATGATTTGTGTCCTTTGATTTTGTGACGACTTTTACGTTCTCTAGTCTTTTATACATCGGGTTCACCTCTTCAGGTGGCAAAAATAAGGAGAATTCCAATCCAATTAAGACCAGGAGTTCGCAAGCCAAGAGATCCTTGAGATGTAGCCGGAAGCTGTCAAGAATCACCTAAAAATACAGTGTTGTTAATTAATACCATTGCTAGTAAAGACTCGGTGCTCCCCAAGATGCCTACCCTGGGTCAACGAGCCAAAAATAAAAATGTTTATTTTATAAATCTAAATTTTTGGCTCTGACACCCAGGGTACATGATCCCTTGCGGTATCATGGTGACTTTCATACTGTATGAAAATAGTTCTGGCGTAGCAATCGCGAGACTGCCTTATCTTTCCTTATTCAAAATGAACAACTTGAAGGCACGCCGCGTCGTTAAAAGATTTCTCTACTTTGGGCCGAGCCAACAATCAGTTTGATCTCTTCTCATCCAATTCATTTAATCCTATTCATAGGCGTTTCTTATTCATCTGCGGCTATTCCCTTTGATTGAGCAGGCAAGAAGCTTCTTCAGATATATGAACCGATCGGACGAAATTAGCATCTTTCTTTCCTTTATTTCACTCTCTCCTGTTCCATTATTTCTATTGTTTTCCAGCAATTCAAAATCATAATTTCTTTCTAAAATCACAGGTTACAGCGGATGATTGTAGAATTGATAAATTAATTGTTATAAACAACCTTCGTTTTCTTTCTTATCATCATTCTTCCTCTGTTATGATGTCTTCTCATCTCCACCAAAAATATTAGGCCCATCAGTCGACCCAGTTCCCACAGAAAAACGATGGGCCTAATATTTTTGGTGGAGATGAGAAGACATCATAACAAAGAGAAAATGACGAAAAGAAAGAAAACGAAGGTTGTATATAACAATTATTTTATCAATTCTACAATCATGCGCTGTTACCTGTGCTAAAATCGAGCATTCCTGCGAAATTTCTTTGCAAGTTCGCGTATGTCTTCCAGCACTGTCGGGTCGGGCAAATACACTAAGTGTGCCCGCTCCCAGGCAAGCAAACAGATCTTTGAGATGCAGCCAGAATCAGTCAAGAAAAACCTAAGATTGATAGAATAAATCTTTCACTTACCTCAATGATTGAAGAAAAATTTCCTTTCTTAATATCTTCATAGAATTTAGCAGCTAGCAGTAAACAAGCACCTGTCAAAGAAAAAGAAACGAGATATGAATGTACCATTTAAGCAATGCTATACAATTCTTACGCAGTCCAAAGTTAGGCAAGAAGTCCAAAAAATATACCCTTCGTATCGGCACATCCCACGGTACCTTTACTGGAATATCTCCCCCCCCCCCCATGTTCATAAAGATGCACCATCGAATGTAGTCATATGTTCGACATCCGTTGAATCAAACATAGAGCCTTACATATTTAAAGAAATTAACTATCTGAGGTATGTCTTGAGTTGCAGTCCTCTCAGTGAGAATTCAGCCTGTCTTGAAGTCGTAAAAAAGAGCTGTATTTCGTTTTCATCATACTGTAAGACATCTAAAGCAACTCAATGAGAGGATAGCATTCCTCATCTCTATGCCCCTTGTTGCAATCTACATTTGAATATATATATAGAGAATGTCGATTTTCATTTCCTCTTTCAAGATTCATTGGTATGGTCCGTTTTCTCTTCTGTGCTAACGATTTATGCCATATGCTGTGGCATAGTCGACAAGCCTCTACTCAAAAACCATCCATTACAAATCCCTTTGTTTCACCCACATTCGGTTTGTTTGAAGCTGGGGTACACTTAGACTGCGTTCACACGATGCTGGCTCATTTTGAAAACGGTGAAAAATGTGACGGTAGCAAATTTGAGATAGCGTTCACACGATACCGGCAAAATACCGTCTTCAAAATGTCCCGGTTAGCGTTCCGTTTTCAAAATCTACCGTTCTCAAAATCTACCGGCAAACAAATGTACCGTATTCGTGTGAACGGGAGGCCTATCCGTCACATTTTTCACCATTTTCAAAATGTGCCGGCAATCGAGTCTTACCTGCACAATATTTTCGGTTAGCTTTCGTAATTTTCTCCTGAAAATTATACAAACAAAGAATCAAACTTGTGGCTAGGAAATTCGAATAGCTCGTCTTTGGAAAATCGTAAAAATTAGAAATTTTGGGTTTCTTTAAGACAAACTAATTGTCATAGATTTGCTCGTAGGAAAACACTATCATGCCATTTGCATAGGCCTAACAAAAACCTTTGCAACCAATATCACTGTCAATCATTTTCATAACACCCAAATTTATTCATTTTTATATCCAGATAAAATTCTTACAATACATGTTACTACTTACTCTACATATTGATACTATATAACTATACAACACTACATAACAGGGACGATAACATGTTTACATGTTTCGGCACAAAGCTTGTTTCGGGCCGGAGCTGCGTTCATTTTCCGGTCGAAGAAAATTTACCTTCGTTGAAATATCTATAGAAATCGCTACAAATGAGATATACAGATAAGACTTTCAGCAATTATGCATACTGACCTGAGCAATAACCCAAACTCCTTCACTGCTATCATATCTCAAAATTGGAGGCAATTTCTAATGATTTCTGGCAGAGATATCATTTGGGCCTAAACTTGTCCTCGCTTAAAACTCATTCCATTGCACTTAAAAAGTTATGGTAAAATTCTAGAGCTGAATAATGCACTTACCCATGACTCAGGCACCAGTTTGACTTCGTCTGCCTTTTTTACATTAGCAAATTTTTATAAGAAACGACCAGTTGTGGGCGAATTGCAAATACTTTCCTCGGCCTATATTTTTCTCTGCACAGGCTCTCCGCTTCAAACAACAAACAGTGAACTTTGTATCATAAAAGTCTTGCATCACAAAACATTCCTATAGAACGATTCCATGCGCCTTAGCGAGTCACTCGTGAATTGTTTTCACGCATTTGGTTCAATCAGTCAATGCAAACAAATAAAAGAGCAAAACCGGGTATCTTTTTTAGCAAACCCAAAATAATGTTTTGTTTTTTTTATGTTTTGCATTGATTGAAATAAGAACGAAAAGAACGAAATGCGTGAAGCTAAAGCTAAAGCGCATGGAATCGTTCAAAAGGAGTATTCTGTGATGCAAGACTTTTATGATAGGTACAATGTCAAAGTTCACTGTTTGTTGTTTGAAGCGGAAAGACTGCGTAGATAAAAATATGGACCGAAGAAAGTTTTTGCAATTCACCCACAACTTGTTGTTTCTTACAAAAATTTGCCAAAGTAAACAATGCAAACGAAGTCAAACTTGTGCCTGAGTCATGGGTAAGTGCATTATCTAGCTCAAGAATTTTACCATAACTTTTTAGGTGCAAAGGAATGAGTTTTAAGTGAGAAAAAGCTTAGGCTCAAATGATGTCTCTACCAGAAATCAATAGAAATTGCCTCCAATTTTGAGATATGATAGCAGTGAAAGAGTTTTGGTTATTGCTCAGGTCAGTATGCATAATCGCTGAAATTCTTATCTGTATATCTCATTTGTAGCGATTTCTATAGATATTTCAAAGAAGGTCAATATTCTTCGACCGGAAAATGAACACAGCTCCGGCCCCAAACAAACTATGTGCCCAAACATGTAAACAACTCTGGACGGACATCCCCACAACTGATTTATTAAAAAAAATTGCAAATAACTGAAGTATTTTAGCATCCATTTCAGTTTTAGTGAGGGTACTAGAAAATTTACCTCAAACGACCGATTTTGTCTCCAGGGGCTAGAAAGCGGTGATCCCATTGGCTGACAAGCATGAAATTGGATGATTTCCGCATGCTCTGGCAACCAGTAAGGATCTGAGCCTTATCCTGATAACATGAGGAGCAAAATGTCGAGACTACCCCGTGGTCGTACATATAACAAAAACGATGAACACTACAGGACAATACGCAAAAAGAAAAACAAGAAAAAAGAATACTTGAAATTAATTACCATACGCTAAATACATCATAAGTTAGGTACAATAAACGTTCGCGGCATAAAGACTGCGGGAAAGTAGTTTGAAATGGCACCTAAATTTGGTCTAAGTCCTAAATTCTACATTGGAAAGAATGTTCTCATGTTTCAAACAGTAGGGGAGACAGGGGACCATTTGTAACACGGGAAAATTGTAGCACAAGCTCTCGCGCCTTGCAGAAAAATGCAAAAATTTGATTTTTGCACAGATGAGATGTGAAAATAGGAAATAGCGATAGCTGACCAGGTTAGGGGCAACTGTAAGACGCTGTTACAATTGCCCCGGTATAAGCTTGCCGATGGCTTGGTTCTGATTCAGTTTCTAATCTGGTCGAGCAATGTGCATCCATGCAGTATTAAAGAGTTACAAGTTGAAATTTGTAAACAAAAAAAAAGTTTTTCTCAATCGATTCCATTTTCTTCAGCTGATGCACCCAAATTTACAAAGAAATAAATACTACGTCTTATTTTCTATTTGGTATTTTTAAAGCAATGAATAATCTGCTACCTGGTGTTACATTTGGTGAAGGAAAAACCAGAGTCATGCAATAATTATCTGTAGTGATTTTAAAAATATTAAACAATTGCTCCAACCATGTTGTTACAATTGGCCGTTACGGGGGCAATTGTAACACTCGACCACTGATTTTAAAACTATTATAGCGTCAAAAATGTTGGCTCCACGTGATGGAAACTAAGGTCTATTTTATTCCAAGAGATGCAACTACAATATCATCTACCTCCAAGGGCGCAATTAATCATTACTTAGACGATATGACTGATTTTTCAAAAAGTGTTACAATTGACCCCGGTCTCCCCTACTCAATTGATAAAATTAACCAAGAGCATCCTAGAACAAACCACGGCTCTGGCTACCCTTTAGAATGAAAGATATCAATATACCTTTAAGACAAGTTTTTCGAAGTAAATATGAGCGCAGGAAATTGTTGCTCTATCGATTCCACACTGAAATTCAAAGAGAATGAAAGAAAATAAGGAATTAAGAAAAGCACTAAAAATGATAAAAGTCGCCTGCGAGTAAGAAGCACATTAAACAAAAAAATTTCGGACGTTATTGTTTTCAAAAATTGTTGTAAAATTTCGAAAATTTTAATTTCCCAAAATTTATGCGGTCCAAAATATTCACTGTCTGAGATTGCTTCACTTTTCGCTCACAAGAAATTTTGGTCACAAGCAAAAGATACCTGAAAGTATCATTTTTCGTATTATTCTAAGATTATGTAAAAAAAATCTGAAGATTCGTCATAGTAATCAGAAAAATTGCTGTCTAAAAATATTCCATCTGAAATTTTTCCGTCCGAAATTTTTGTCGTTAACGCGTCTCTAACGCTTTTATATTCTCGTAAACGGAAGTCTTTCGTATGTTACATTGAAGCAAGCCGAAGGAAGAACTGGAAGGAGGGATAACATATATCAGTCATGAACGTATTTGGCTATAGAGGGCGTTTCCTTGTGAACAAATATATGCGCAGCAAAGTACTAAACACAGAGATCTAGCAAGAGACGCCAGGAAGCATGCAACGGTTATCCACGAAAAGGATAACCAGAAAACAAACGGTAATTTCAGTTACGATCAAAGAAATCCATGGCTGCTGTAACAAAGTTATCAACGAGAAAAAAGTGTGCTACAAACCTTTACACCCATCTCAAGCATGTCAGTTTTGATGCTGAAATAAAGGTTTATTGTGAACAGTTAGTAAAGAAGAATTCGTGGGTTAACATGAACATGGAAATGTAGATGACACAGAAGTGATTCACACAGATTTGAAGCAAAAGTGTCAAGGAATGCCTAAAACTTAATCTAGGCTGATGACATAAGTCCCTTGCATCCCTGTGGTAAACATTCTTCAACAACGGGGGCTCATAGACTGATAACACGTTCGTAGTTATTGCTACTGACAGACTGATGGACGCTATAACTACGACTCATGGACATACACTTCCAGAAACGGACATGGCCTAAATCATCAGCAATTTTCTACTCAAAATCACCGACCTTAAAACGCCGCAAAAAGCAGTTTTCCTGAAGTGCTACACTGCAATAAGTTTGGCAATAAGGCCCTCACTGAGGGCTCACTGGAGCGATAACAACAATATCAATTCACTTTAATGAGATGATCGTAGGTTGAGGCTAAGGGGCTCATAGTGAAAAAGATGACTCTGTTTAGGTCCATTTTGAACGAAGAAATGTCTTAAACTCTAAATTCAAACTCTATTCTGTGATAAAATATGATCAGTGTCTCGAGAACACACAGTTGAGTAAAGTGAACTTATTGCCGAAAACAGATTCACCCATCTACCCCAGATTTACCGACATCTTTTGGCAAAATCGGTACCATGGAAGGGTCTTTTAATAAATGAACACCACTGGTTAGCTACTGGTTTAGTCATGCAATTAAAACTCCGAGAATCCTACCTTCGAAGTTTAGAGAGTGTAATGTTAGCATTTGGAAACTTCTCTTTGAATCTTTCATTGATATCTTTTTTTATTTCAGAAGGCTTTGCATACTGAATGACAGAAACCTGGGAGACAAATCATTGAATCGTGTTAGAACATTACTTAAATGAGCCGTGAAAGGACAATACGCTGCAGGCAAAATAACAGCTAACAAGTATAGGATAATAACAATAATAATAACAATCAATTTGTCTAGAGTTGGTAGTATACGTCTATAGTGCACATCAAAATATTTGCACTAATTAATACAAACTATCTACATAATAGATAAAAGCAACTTAAGTACAATTACAGTCCAGTTAAACTCTTTACAATTTACATATCTATTTACCAACTCTGCAGATACATGTATTTCCATTCCATTCTCTTATTTTTCGTTTGAAAGAGAGGACACAGTCACAGCTCTTTACCACGTGAGGCATGCTATTCCAAAGGTACCATACCTGCCTCTGCGAAAATCGATCAGAGCAAACCAAGGACTTCAAAAATAATTTAATGCTTGCAACCGTTGCCAAAATTTACTGAAGAATGCAAGTATCCAAAAACATGGAATGACCTTGATTCAATGTTAGAGAAAGCTAGTTTATTGAAAGTGCTTTTTAAATTCCATTTGATTTGCTTTGAATAAACGAGATTCTACTTTAAAGAAATATGCAATTTAGGGGCGTCTGGTTTCAGCATTCGCACAAACTTGAACTTCAAAAACTCGTAACTCCGTGAATATTTAGCCGATTTGCTAGCTTCTGGTGTCTAAAATTAATTTAAAATCTCAACAATATGGTTATCTTACCATAGAGCCCGTTCATTAATTTGTCATTTTTCAAAATCTAATCAAATGTCGAACAGTTTTTTTTGGGACACATGAAAAGCATAGGGCTCAAATCTTTCAAATCTTTAAAAAGGTAGGTGTAAAATTCTATTTCATTTTTCTTTGAATTGAATGGCTTGAAAGGAACTCTTGAAAGGAGCTCTTTGCTGTAAATCTGGTGTGGACATTTTTTGATATCTTGATTTCTTTCAAAATGGTGGCAATTTAATGATTTTTGAAAAAATTGATGGAAAATTTTGAAAATATTTAAATCATCATAAATCCTAAAACAAAGGACGAAAAATCATATAACTTTCAAGGAAACCATAGTTTATGAAGGCCTACAATATGGTGAAAAGCAAAAATCTTTTCTGGTTTAGGATTTAGAAATTTGATGACGTCATAGCCTCAAATTTAATAAATGCCGCCATTTTGAAACTAATGAAGAGATCTATAAATTTCCACGACAGGTTTACAGCAAGAAGCGCTAAGTTCCTCCCAAGCCATTTAATTGAAAGGAAACTGTAATAGAATTTTACAGCGACCTTTTTAAAGATTTGAGCCCTATGTTTCTTTGAAAGCAACGTGCTTACCGTATATGACTTTAGATTCAATACTTTCCGATGTTTTCCAGATGTCAGTTCAGGATCATCCAAAAAGAAAGGATTATACGGTTCATAGACTGATTCAGCATGATCTGCAACGATAAATTAAACTAATTTGAAGCAACCCATAAAATAAAACCCTCATTAGTGTAATTCAGAATTTTGATTTTAGCTAATTAATCAGTTTGATAGGTCAGCAAGGATTTTAATGTTGTCATTTAAAGTTGACAGTTTCGACTCAAGATAATGTCATCATGTTGAAAAGCGATAGAAAAACGTTGTTGGCTTTCAAGTGTTCGAGAAATACATAAGCTAAATTTCCAAAAAAAGTATAACTGCTCCCTTATAATGGAGACAAATAGCATCAGATACATTGCAAATGAAGATATTTCCTGTTGGTTTGAATTTCATAGAATTAGCCCGTGAAATCGTCTTTTTCATGCCATCAATGATTTTGAAGATACAGCTAGATTTTAAGCCACAATTTTAAGATTTGTTCTTCAGTCTAAACACACTTCACGCTGGAGAAACTCTATGCCATACGTAATGAGAGAGGAATTTTTCATCAAATTTGTGACATTGGGCAGATGATTTTTTATTTACTAAAATCCTGTACAGATCTTTTAATGGACTTTGTTCACAGACCAAAATCCAATCACAGGAATACTATGCGCAAGGTCTTAACAGTACAGACTGAGCTTGCGAGGTCTGTGCAATAAGACCGAGGGCTTTATATTTTCCTGTACTACTACAAAACCGGTTAGTATGGGTTTTAGTACTGGATAGCTTCTAATTTTGATTTACATCATTTAGTCAAACACATTTTGTTACTGTTATGTCACTTAGGTTTATTGTAAATCTTACAGGCCTAAATCAGTTGCTGCGGTGACCAAATGCGTACTTGATCATATTATACAAGGCTATGGGAAAACTGCGGGAATTGAGCCAGGATTCTTGTATTGCTTCGTTTTTGAAACGTCAGTCAGGTAATATCAATTGCACAAGGCACAATAATGTATAGAACTGAAGTTGGAATATCTTTGCATACAATACCTCTAGTGCTGTAGACAATGTTATCATGGTCTTGACTATGGAGTGCTCTTTTCCTTCTGGTGAAGTTTACTGGTACCAACATATGACTGTATGAAACCGTCTGTTGAAATAAAAATCTTTCTCAATACCAGGTGAGTCCTGTTTTATAAGTCATGCCACGCCATGCCAAACCATAGAAATTTGAGTTTGACTGAGGTTCGACTTGGAGCACCTCTGTTTTATAAGGACAAGCTTTTGCCATGCCGTGCCAAACTATAGTGACGCATGCGCACAGTGGGCATGGTTGGGTGTACATCCACAACAAACAATGCTGCGGCACAGTGCAACTGAAATTTGGTTTTATAAGTTGCACCGGGTCGACCCACTCAAGATACCTTTGGCAATGGTAGTTGAACCAAGTGTAAATTTGGTTTATAAAAGTCATGCTGCGCCAAGCCAGACAAAATTGGTCTAAATTCGCTCAGTTTGGCATGCCGCGGCACAACTTATAAAACAGGCCTGAGTCATCTCAAATTTCACAATTTTTCCCGGTGCTAATTGATATATATCATTATTTGTTACAATCTCAACAAAGGGAATGTTAAAAATGACGAAAGTCATATTATAATTTAAGTAACATTCTTATAGCATTATTTTTAATCAAAAGTCTTCATTTGTTCAACATGCACCCTTTTGTAGCAATGTATTTGTAAAATCATTTTAAGTACTTTACAAATAAAAGGTACTGTACAAAAGTCATAGTAAAGTACCGTTTTTCCATCTCCAATCTCTACTCCTTCAATCAAAACCGAATGACTGTGCACTAGCTGTAAACTTCCAGATATTCTTTTTTCTTTCAATCTGCAAATAACAGTGAAATTTATGAACCCTGCCTTATACAGTCATACACATACTAGTATGCACATAACCAGTTTTGTTGAAAACAGATGATAACCATAGTACCATATGATACATAGAAGTTTAGGAACTTACGATTGAGACTCCTTTCTGTAGGGTATGATAGACATTGATCCCAGTGGTATTGCATTGCAACTTGCCATTACAGTTCTAAGAAGATACAAAGAACATTTCATAAATGAGCTCACAAAACAATCATATTCATTACGATACCCATTCCTCTTGGTGTGATAAAATAACACTACAACTTTGGAAATTGAGGTTTCCAAGGCTCCTAGAAACCAAAAAAGACTCTGCAAAAGAACAAGGACAGATTTTGTAATAAAATGGCATGAATTGCTCTTGATTGACACCGCAATTCAAAGCGATTAGTGATTGCAGACAAAAGAAATTCTCTAAACCAGTAATTCAAAACAAGCAAAGCTGCAAAAGTGTCTCTGAAACCCAGGTAGCTAGTTTGCTCATTTTGAATTCCAGAAATTGTTTATAAGGGCAAACATGAGCATAGATCGAAAGAAGAAGGATTTATCTTCACATCTGCCATTCATCTGCCTCAGGCATTTAATTTGTTTGGTTCGAACAGTACTGATTTGAAGAAAAAGATTTGTTATGGGAGAACTCAAAATCTGTATAAGATACTTTTAACATTATTGGCTCAGATATTCTTTGTTCATATTTACAAAAAATAGGTGACCTGTCTTGGCATAGATATCCCGTAAATACTAATAGCATTGAGTGCATCCCAGGTTGGAAAACATGCGTGATTTGGCCTACGCGTAGTAGCGAGTGAAACAAATTTGAAGGTACGAGCTGCGAATAGACTTTAAAAAGCTGCGAGAGATGCCAAATTAACAATAGGTCTTTTGTTCTCGCCTGCGAGAACCTTTTATTATAGCTACGAGTAGCGAGTTTGACACAATTTCATAGTTGCGAGTGATAGTGAATGCAAGGTCAAGGTGCATCACTTGTATCACAGCAGTCTTTGTCACTAAGTCACATTCAACTGACCTTTTACCAAGCATATGTTTAGTAGATCTTGCATGATACTGATGTGCTTCATACGTGTGTACTCTTGGACTGAGCAGCCTTGAAATCTGTCGGTCTTTTGATGATGAAGACACCGAAGTCGTGTCAACATACGATCTGCTCTTGGGAACTCTTACATTTTCGATTTCCCGTGCATGGGCACCTTCTTCGAACACGTTCGTGCTTGCTATTGATGTGCTATGGTGCAGCTGGGCTTTGCTTGTCGAAGGTATAGCTGAAATCAGTTTTCTATCATCCTCAATGGTATCATGGTCTATCCGCAGGGTCTTTTTAGGCCCATTTTTTACCGGCGGAATATCGCCTAAACTTTTTGGTCTTGCGGTCTGTGACTCTTCCTGCAATGTTCCGCCATCTAGGGTTATGCTTTTTAAAAACGCTCGAGCGGCAAGGATCCGTTTACTTCTTTTCGATCGCTTGGAATGGTTGATTATATTCGCGACTTCTTCTCCCGCGCTGCAGCTTGCTGCGGCCATAGCCGCAAGAGAGAGAATCATCGAGCCACCTTATGTGTGTTATGATTGTCCACAGGGTAACGAGGGATTTGTCATCTTGTTTGTTACGCTTTTTTAGTTTTTGTTTACACACGCTTCTCTACTCAAAACTATTACTACATATATGGGAGACTGCCAAAATAAATTATTGAGTGATATTTAATCATAAGTATTTAACTGTATGGCATTGGCAAAAGTAATCTTTGTCAGGGAAAAGCTTGGAAGAGGCAATCGTCAGTCCATGCGCAGGAGCTTACCTAAACCACAACAACAATAACATTTCAGCGTCCAGTTTTTGGAAGAATCAAAGATGGAGGATGTTTTCTGATCAATAAGAAAACCAAACCACTTCTCCAGGCTTGATCTCAAAGAAAATCCCTTTGATGAAGACAAAACACGACAAGGCAACAAACTCTGATCTTCTTTCATGGCATCAGGAGATCAATTTCTTCAGCCGTTCGTTGGAGCTCGCGTAATTCGAGGGCCTGATTGGAAATGGGGAAAACAAGATGGCGGAGAGGGTCATTTGGGAACTGTGAGAAATTTCGAAAGTTCAGAGGAGGTTGTCGTTGTTTGGGATAATGGCACTGCTGCAAA
The DNA here is from genome assembly GCA_039566865.1 of Aurelia coerulea. Classification (NCBI taxonomy): domain Eukaryota; kingdom Metazoa; phylum Cnidaria; class Scyphozoa; order Semaeostomeae; family Ulmaridae; genus Aurelia; species Aurelia coerulea. The sequence goes on from CM076963.1 coordinate 13,049,583, forward strand.
TTATCGATGTAACGGCGCACATGACTTAAGGATACTTGACAGCGGACCTGCTGGTAATTACTTTGCAATAATATGCAAGCAAATGTCAACAAAAAAGCTAAAGATGCTGTCTGAATATTTCTGAGGGGTCACTGGACCAGATTTTGGTTGGGGACATGCCATCAAAGCTTCAAAAACATACCTGAATCTTTTTAAATTTTGTTGAAATATATCATTACCCAAACTTATACCAATTATTTTCAAGATTGGCCAGGGAGGGTGCATTCCATGCACTTAGGCCCGAAGTTCTTCGGCCTACCTAGACCTGACTGTTTTGTCGGTGCAGCGGCGTCATTTAAAAAAAAATGGTTCTTGGTGTGACGGCGTACACAAATCTGCCTGCCTTGGCGTGAATGTGAAGTTGCCCGTGATCTTTTCTTATGTGAATTAGCGGTTTCTTTTCATATGATTGTCAAGAAATTTCATCTGAGCAGTTCTGCCAGGCCGGGCTGGCCCAATTTTTTAGCAGCTTCTCTCTACCTGGTGTAAGAAAGCTTAGGGCTCGGCGTGCCTTCGGCGTGGGTTTTACATGGAATGAACCCTGGAAAATGGGCCTATTGATTTAATAGCAAAATCACAAAACTGGATATTGTTCTATATATCTTGGTCTTGAAAACTAATCCAAGAGCTGGATATGCAAGTCTAAAATTAACCTATTGTATTTGATGATTTCAACTCGTGCACATGGATATTGTTTGGCTACAGAAACAGTAGCATTTTTAGGTCTTTCTTTCTTATAGATTACCTCCATTTGTCTCGGTCAACTAACTTTAAAGGGGCTGGATAAGAAACTGTCGGGGAAATTTTTGATTTGGCTGTTTTCTGATAAGCTAATTTATTGCGACTATTCTATGAAAATTCAAAATAAATGTCTCATCTTGTAGATTAGCCTTTTGCAATTTCTTCTGATACAAATTAAAGCTCCATATGTTTTGGGATTGCTGCGATATAAATGGATTCCCAGCGAGTATTTTTGTTGATCTTTCACCCAAAGACCAGCCTGTACATATCTAGATAAGGATCTTTCTTTTTGAATTTAGCTTATTACAAAGGAATTTCTCCTTTCAAAATGCGATATTTGATGCACAAACCATGGATTTGTTTACAGACTCTAAATGTGAATAATTTCCCCATGAGGAATTTAGGAACCAGGGAAAAGTTTCTCTGTGTGGAAGATCATCTGGAAATTTGCAGCTACTAACATTGTAGTGTACGTAGTGTAGTGTACGTAACACCACTAAGAAACAGTATACATAATGCCAGTCATGTGGCTCTGTACATCATTGATACAAAATAGCCAAATTCAATAGACAAGTATGCTAAAGATGGCGGAGAGGAACTCTTTACCAAGATGCACTGCGTTCTTTAATAAAATTCCTATAAAATTTTTTAAGATTCGTAATTCAAACACAATGCATCTTGGTAAAAAGTTCCTCACCGCCATCTTTAGCTTAAAGGCACACTGTCCCCTCGATAATTTGCTTCATCCAAAGAAAGCAAAGTCATTCATGCATGATTTTCATGGCCATGAAAATTACGCATGAATGATCCTGCCTTCATTGAATAAAAGAACTTATTGTAAATTTGTGGAGTATTCAATAGAGATCTTTGTCAATTTCTTTCATTCATCAAGGGGATAGTTTGCCTTTAATCATCTATATATTCACCCTGGATGTGTGTGGATCAGCATATGCCAAGACAATAGGAAAACAATAGTCTGTGATTTTTCTCATGCAAAATAAGCATAGGGTTAATTTGGGCTTTTTGAAACATGGGCTTTTCAAAGCTTAAATTCTCTACAAATTTTTGTTCAGTTTTACAAAAAGCCTAATGATTAAAAATGCCCTGATTGACCCTTTATGTACTGACACTAATGGGTACATTTTATGGCATGCTTTTACTGTATTTAATTCACAGGGATAAAACATGAAGGCTCGATGTGTGAAGGATGCAGAATGCAGCCCATATTTGGCAATAGATGGGAGTGCTCAGAATGTGTCAGCGTTTATCAGCTATGTTCAACTTGTTACCATGGAGATAAGCATCATTTACGTCACAAATTCTTCAGAATTGCAGCTCCTGGTAGGAACAGGTAAATAGGCTCCTGATTTTTAACTGAAGGTAAAGACGATTAACTTAACTTTTACATTCTTTTTCTTTTCTTGAGAAAATATATGCTTACGATGAAAGAAAAAGGGTAAATCTAAAGATCTGTTTTTTGTGGATTTTGTTTATTTGATTCAGAAGCCGAGCAGAAGGCATTGTAATTCTTGCGTATTTAGGGCTTAAATGAAACAATTACAAAACAGCTCCTGAATCAAATAAACAAAATCCACCAAACAGATCTTTAGATTTACCCTTTTTCTTTCATCATAAGCACATATTTTCTCTTAAAAGCCACCTTTCACTCGCACAAGGCAATCTGAGTTTGCCCTTCTAGTTTCGGGGAAACTCTTGTGGCCTTGTTTGTTTTGAATCACTTGTTGAGGGAATTTCCTTTGTCTGCAGTCACTAATTGTTTTGAATTGAGTTGTCAATCAAACGCAACTGTTGCTATTGTATTAAAAATCTGGCCTTGTTGCTCTATTGCTATCCAGGACTCAAAACCTCATATGACGTTGCAAAAGAAACCTTTTTCATAAAAAGTCACAATTTTGTGTGATACTGTTGCTCGAAAGATGGTTTTCAAAGCAAAGATGTTATGGTCTTTTTCCTATGGAATTAAATAAAACGATTTCAGAACTAATTTGATCTTTGATTCAACAGCGCAAGAAAGACATTTTTATGATCAGTAACATGATAAATCTTTGGTAATTTTTGAAAAATTTTTACTTTTATTGGATCACCCAGTATGGGCAATTTTTTCACAACATGCCTTGCTTGATTATCGTGATGAATTCAAAAGTTGACTTAAATTTTTAACTAAATCTTATTTCATAGAACTTTAGTAGAACCAAGAAGAAAAAGTAAGAAGATTTCTGCCCGTGGTTTGTTTCCTGGTGCACGTGTTGTAAGAGGTGTTGATTGGCAGTGGGAGGGTCAAGATGGTAAGTTGAGATTTATTTACATCAGCCATATTGTTTAAGGATGAAATTATGGTTGGCATTTGAACTTATAAATACTGCATATCATATTAATCTTTTTTATCATGTAATTCAATATACAATTTTGCAAAACGAACTACTTTATGCGACTAATAACCGGTTTTATGTTGTGCAAAGCTCTGTCTGTACTTATAAGACCTTGGCCTTTATATTTTCCTGTGCAACAACAGAATTGGTTATTATGAGTTTTATTACCTGATAGCTTCTAATCTTGACTCATATCATTTGGTCAAACGCAGAATCAAATGTTTCCGCCAATTTTTGCTCGTGGCATATGTCCAAACCTCCAAAGCCGCACTTTCATGGACTAATCACATGACGAATATGCGAAAGAGGCGAAAGAAACCCATGAAGATTTTTCTAAATTTTACCTACCTTCATAAAATGCAACCAGAACAAAAAACTGCTTGAAACTTCCCGAATTTTTTTGAAGAAATCTACTCTCCAGATGCTCGGGTATACAACTTTGGATGCCGGTTGAAATATCTCCAGGTTTGGCGGAGTTATGGCCTCTCCAATTCACACACAAAGTGATGAGGCACTGAACCTAAAATGTTCCTCGTTTTATAGGAGAACCAGGTCGCAGAGGCAAGATAACGGAAATTCAAGACTGGAGCACATCAAGTCCAAGGAGTGCAGCTTATGTTTTATGGGATGGTGGTACAAAGAATCTTTACAGAGTTGGATTTGAGGGAATGGTAAGCATGAAGGCATAACTTGCAGTGACACACTAGACTTTTCGTCCCTTATTTCCCTGCGTTCTTTGATTTGCTGATATCAGTTGGTAATGGGGACTCATACCATTACTCTTATAAAGTGGGCCCCCTTTGGCCCATATCGAGTGGTTCGTAATTAACAATCACATTGCTAGAATTTAGTTTTCAACCAATAAGGAGGCGCTATTTAGACAGTTGTTGTTGTTGTTGCATACAAAAAACGGTTGATACGGCTTAGAGTTCTCATGACTGCGATTGATATATTTTTTTCTACAGAGGAACATTACTGCTGGAAAGGTATATATTTTGCGATGAGTAGATCAAGAAAACATTATTCTTTGCACGAAAAGTTTGCTTTTCAATGTTTAAGCTCTTTAAACCAGACTTTGAAGCGATTTTGTTGAGTGAACGAGAACTCCTAGCCTGCGTCTCCTTTTGGAATTCGGTCTGCGACGCAGGCTAGAGAACTCCCGGTGGTTTAGGCTATTTTGAAACAGGGGGTCCAATTTATAAGAGTAATGGTATGAGTCCCTATTGAGCAAGTGATATCAGCAAATCAAAGAACACAGGGAAACAAGGGAAGGGATGAAAAGTCATAAGTCTAGTGACAGACAGCATCTCAGTTAAACCACATTTTAACAAAAACTGTCAAGTAGAACTGGGGTTTTTTTTACAAATAACTGAATTGTCATTTCTAGGTTAACCTGATCTATGATTCAGTGTGGACTGTCATAAATGAATGCAAAATTTGGTACATGTAAGCAAGAACTTGTAAGAAATATGCAACGTTCTCAAAAAATCTTAAGAATTATAAGTTCGAGCATGAACAATTATAAATTCGAAATTCGAACGCGAAAACTCGCCGATAGATTTGCATTTCATAGCATGCGATGAATTTTGTCGAGTTTCACGATAAACGTTCACTTACCATTTCTCCCATTTCCTTGTCTTTCACTGCAGGTTGACATCAAAGCATTTAATGAAGCAAAAGGTTATTCTTTCTACCGTGATCATTTACCAGTTCTTGGTCTTCCTCTTGCTGATTTGCCTGGCAGAAATACAAGATGGGCCATTGATGACAGAGTTAAGATTGATCTGGATCTAGAGGTTGTGCAGTCCTTGCAACAAGGGCATGGTGGATGGACGTATGGAATGTATGAGGTAGGGGTGGCAGCGTTGTTTTTAGGCTGTTTTAGCAACAAGGTGCTGACGTCTTCGAAGGCGGGGACGCTCAGAGCTTTTTGGAGCATTCCAATGTTCCAGCCTTTTTATCTCAAAAAGCTGCTCATGAAGAGGAATACTCCTTGAAATTAGTTTGTGTTCTCGTGTCTTCATTGGTTATGAATATGCTCACATAGTTTTTACTTTTCATATCGACGTTCTATTTTTGGTGTGCGGCCTTCAAAGTACACTTTCAGGTTGTCGATTTCACAATAGAACTTACACAAAGCCCCATGAGATTCACAAAAGTTTTGAAGTTGATTTCGCTTTGTATATTACATCCTCGAACAAAAGAATCCTGATGGCGTCTTCTCGGCTCACATCTTGTTGCTAAAATAGCCTTTTATGCATTTTTATACGCGTATCACTATCGTGCACTTTTGAAAATGTTACAAAATGTAGGAAAGTATCGTTCGATTCTGATTCTTTTCAGAATAGCTAAAAGGTCTATTGCCCATCAAGAGTGTGTTTGATTGGTACTAATTCTGAAAACGGTTGATTTGGCAGACTCGGAATTCGTGTTTGATTGACTCCCAAATTCTGAAAACGGCAGGTTTGGCAGGGTTGGAAGGCCTGCTGAACCTTCTGCTCCAAAAGGCAGAAGGTTTGGCATAGCCTCACTACACAAGGACCCTCAACTTACGCTCATCTAATTGAAGTGAATTGATGTTGTTGTTGTTGTTGTCGTCCATCAGTCTATCAATAGCGATAACCTACGAAAATATAATCAGTCTAGGTTTGGCAGACTTTGTAGAAATTCTCGTTTTCATTTCCGAAACTCTGAAAGCGAGGCGAATTTGCTCGCATTGCTACGGTAATCGGTAACTTTAATCTTTGTTGCCAAGCACCAGACTTGTAATCGTGTTTTTTAACTGGAAACCTCGTTTTCGTCAGGATGAATCTGAAACCTGCCGTTTTGAAGAATTTTGTGTTTGATTGGGAAATGTTTTTCCGTCTCTGCGAAGTCTACCGTTTTCAGAATTTGTTAGGTTTGGAATTACCAATTAAACACACCCCAAGACATGTTAGTCCACGTTTCTTGTTTTTTTTCAGGCCCTATGCACAACTGGAACTATTGCCGGGTTTGACGAGGATGGAGATGTCATTGTCGCTTATCAGGGTGGAAATAGGTTCGTTGTTCCTCTGTGTTCTCTTAACAACTACAAAGTAGTGGTTAGAAAAATCATATCTTAATGAAATAGTCGTATTTCTCACATAAATTGTGCTTAGCGATATTCCCAATATGTTTGTCTTGATCAGGGAGAGCTCAAAATTGCTTCAAATGAAATTTGCCCCAAAACTATTTGCCTGAAATCTAGGTTTGGAGGAAGGTCAAGCACTTTTCGCAGCTATACCTAACAGAACTGCTTCAATCTTTCGACTTGTTTTGCACGTGACTGAAATATAATATAATCGATGTTCTTTTTTAAAGGTTAATATCCAACCCAGCAGTCCTTACAATGCAGGAAACTGAGGTGTTGTAGCCGGAATCTTTACTTAAAATATCAAAAATTTTAAAAACCACATAGCTTTACAGAAATCTTAAATAGTAGTGCGTGGACTTTTGGTAGAGTATTGGGTCATTTGGTAGTATCCAGTAATGAAGATTTTCAGAAATGTTTAATGATGTTTAATAAAACCTATGGTACAAAGCAAAACAACTGCGAAGTTCTTTGATGATCATTATGGTAACTTTTAGCCTGCATGCAGATACGTGATGTAGAGGAGCATACTTAGTTCGAATTTTACCAGTGAGGAGAACCACTATTGGTAGTAATGTTTTCCCAAATAGGGTCCTTGGGAGCATAGGCTCCAAATCTTTAAAAATGCCGGTGTAAAATTTAGTTACTTATTTCTTTGAACTGAATGACTTCAAAGAAACTTTAGCTATTTCTCTATAATTCTACCGTTGGACTTTTCTAAAATCTTCAATATTTTCAGAATTAGAGTGCTTTTCTACTTTTTGAAGAATTCAAGAAAAATTTTCCAAAAAACTGAAAACCATCGTAATTTCTAAACTGTCTGAAGCAACATGAAATAATTTCGAAGAAAACCATAGTTTATGGATGTCTACAATACGGTATCAAGCAAAGGTCTGTCACTTTTCTTGTTTATGATTTAGAAATTTGATGACGTCACACCCTCAAATGAGTTAAAATGTAACATACGCTGAAGTTTCGAAAAATATTGAAAATATCTGAAAAGTCCAACGGTAGAATTAAAGATAAGTAACTAAAGTTTGTTTGAAGCCACTCAATCAGAAGAAATAGATCGCAGAATTTCACACCCACCTTTTTACGCTGAGTTTAAGATTTGGAAGCTATGCTGTCCTTGGGTAGCCATTTGGTAAGACCCTCAAATCGAGTGGACCCCTGTTAGGCCATTATGAGAGTTCCCCCTGGACCATGGGGAGCGTTTGATATACCGGGTGTCCCAAAATGATGTATTATCGTTTGATTGCTTATATCTCCATAACCAATGAACCAATTTTCAAAAATTTTATATCATCCGATTGCCGAAAACCTAAATTGTATTTGAGGATGTTGGCTTTGGTTTAGGCCAATTTCTTCATGTCGAAAAGAAGATCGATAAAGCTGCTCAAATTCAAGCCTTAGATAGCATGAAAAAGAAACTGCCTTCTTTGCCAGTCAACATTTTAGATGTGATGCAAAAGGCTGAGCTTATATGTCATTCATAGAATATATTGCGTTCAGAGAATACGAATTCAGTTAATATTGAGTTCAGAGAATACGAATACGAGTTCAGCCTTTTGTATCACATCTAAAATGTTGACTGGAAAAATAGGCCGTTTCTTTCGCATGCCATCTAAGGCTTGAATTTGAGCAAGTTTATCGATCTTCTTTTCGACATGAAAACGCCGTGGTAAAACCGCAACCAAGATCTTAAAATACAATTTAGCCTTTAGGCAATCAAACAAAACAAAGTTTTTGAAAATCGGTTCATTGCTTATAGCCATGTGAGCAATCAAACAATAATACATCATTTTGGGACACCCGGTATGCTATTGAAACTAATATAAATTGTTTGGTTGTACTTGCCGCTATATTCAGCAATAGATACACAATTTAAATTTATAGTGGATAGCCTAGAGTATATAAGACAACATATGAAACTAAAAGTTTCATGCTCAACGCTTCATCAATGAACATGAGAATACATGATTAAGTTTTCTCTGAAGGTGGACATTCAACCCAGCAGTCCTTACAATGCAAGAAACCGAAGTGGCACCATCCGAATCTTTGCATAACATATCATCTGACAATGACAGTCGAAATGCAACTGCCATGGCGAACATATACACATCTAATTCACCATCAGAGTCCAATTCAGCACTCTCGGAATCGTCACCGTTTCAAGTAGGCTCTTTGGTACAGATATCGAGTGATTTGGAGCGAGTGAAAGTTCTACAACGTGGTCATGGAGAATGGACTGAGGCTATGATTCCGGTAACTTTGTTTTATATCGTGTATTTATTTATTTATTTTTGTTTAATCCTTATTTAAAGTTGGTATTACAATAGTAATGAGAAATATGCTAATTCAAACCAACTAGTTACAAAAAGTACTTTATATGAAATTTAGCAGCATATTTGGCAGGTGCATTTGTCTCCAGCCCAGTCTTTGATCCTGTTTTTGAAAGCCGAAGGCTCATTTTTGACACTATCATCGAGTGTGTTCCAGAGGAAACTCCTTATAAGAGACAGTGATTCTTGCCCAAGCCCTTTGTCTTTATTTGTGGCAGTTTGCATAGATTTTGTATTCTTAGATTATAAGTTACATGCTTCTTTTCATGAAATTCCCATACAAATGATGAGTTAAGATGATTCATTGACTTGTAGATTTCTGTCATTAATTTCTGCAAGTTTTCTAACATTTGTACTAAAGCTGCCACTTTGAGTGAGCAATGTTTGAAAGGAACATTCGTATTCTGGAGACTTTTTGATGGAACAAATCTAAGAAATGTCTCAATGTGTGGCTTTGACATTTTATTCAAAATTACACTGGTTAAAGTCAATGTTTTTTCTTCTGTGGTTAACATGAAGAGTACCTACTTGCCAGTGCTAAGTAGACTCCACCCTCCCGTTTGCTAAATTTCGAAAATTTCCACATAACTTAGTCAGAATCATTTAATAGTTGCTAATTAATACATTGATTTTTGAATATTTACTCCTCCAGTAACTTGGATCCCCCGTTATTAATTTTCAAATTCACCCAAACCACCATTTATTTAGACCGCCCGTTTTATTTGATTTTGGAAAGTAAGATTTAAAAATTGGTATCCTCGCAATAAAGAGAGTAAAGTCCTTTGTCACTTTCAGAATATGTGAATTATCTTGAAAACTATTGCAAAAGTTGCCAATTTGTTTCGCCATTTTCAAGGGCATGGATACGATAGACTGATGACGTAATTCCTTGTCTTCGTTCAACGTTTTCTATCTTATGTTTATATTTTCACTCATACATCAGTTTGAAGCCATAAACGTCATCCAATTCAGCGCGGAAAACTGAGACTCATGTAATCAGTCTAATGATAGGAAAGACAGTTAGATTTGTAGCCTCGATTTTCTAAGGTTAAGTTTTTTGAGGTTTATGCTTGTTTACATTTCTGTTACAAAATGTTTACAGTCCATGCTAATATTATTGTAAAAGCTCTATTAAGCTTCCGGGGTGCTTATTTATTTTCGGAGACTTTAGAGGGGGGCTTAAAAGAGAGGGGGCTTATTGGAGAGGGGGATTATTCATAAAGTAAAGTACACGGATATAAATTATACCTTTTTGTTCTTTTACCCCATTTTTTGCGGAATCAACATTCAATTTTATGAGTTAAACCATGTCCAAGTTAACATGCAAACTTGTTTGGCAAGATAAATTGTCTTAGAAGAAACATTGGGCCCATATCATTAAAAAGGTTGGTGTGAAATTCTATTACAGTTTTCTTTGTATTAGATGGCTTGGAAGGAATTTAGGGTTTTTGCCGTAAATCTGCCGTGAAAATGTAATGATATCTTGATTAGTTTCAAAGTTGCGGCATTTATTAAATTTGGGGCTATAACGCCATCAAATTTCTAAATCGTAATCCAGAAAAGCTATAGATTTCTGCTTGCCACCATATTGTAGACCTTCATAAGCTATGTTTTTCTTCAAGGTTATATTATTTTTCCTCCATTTGTTTAAGATTTATGGTGATTTAAAATTTTTCAATTTTCTCCATGAATTTTTTCAAAAATAATTGAATAGCCGCCTAAGATATAAAGAAATGTCCACGGCACAGCAAAGTACCTTAAGTTCCTTTCAAGCTATTCAATGCAAAGAAAAATTTCATAGAATTTTACACCCGCCTTTTTAAAGATTCGAAAGATTTGAGCCCTATGCTTTTAGAAGGGAGGGGCTTGTTAGAGAGGAGGCTAAATGGAGCCTTTACGTTACATATTACTGTTGTCAAACATTCATTTTGCTTATTCTTTTGCAGACCCTCGGTAAAATTGGACGAGTGCAGCAAATTTACCATGACAATGATCTGAAGGTATGTTTCTTCAACAAATTGATATCACCATCTTATAAGTATTACCTTCAATATTTTGTTGTTAATATTCAACTTTTAGAGCTGTCAAACTTTTGTGCAAATTTTTAGTACACACAGATCGTCGAAGGAACGTTCTAGCGTCTTGATTAGAAATACAATGCCTGCTATAAATGCCCTTGGAGCACGAAGCCTATTTCTTAAATACCAGGTGTCCCAAAATGATGTATCATTGTTTGATTGCTTATGTATCCATAACCAATTAACCAATTTTCAAAAATTTCATTTTATCCGATTGCTGAAAGGCTGAATTGTATTCGAGGATGTTGGTTGTGGTTTCATGCCGATGTTATCAGATGCTTTCATGTCGAAAAGAAGACCGAGAAACCTTCAAATTCAAGCCTTAGATGGCATGAAAAAGAAACGGCCTACCTTTCCAGTCAATATTTTAGATGGAATACAAAAGGCTGAACTTATATGTCGTTCTGAGAATACGAATTCAGTTGATACTGAATTCAGAGAATAGTCAGAATACAAATACAAGTTCAGCCCTTTGTATCATATCTAAAATGTTGATTGGAAAAATAGGCCGTTTATTTCTCATGCCATCTAATGCTGGAATTTGAGCAGGTTTATTAATCTTCTTTTCGGCATGAAAACATCGTCGTAAAACCACGACAAACATCTTTAAATACAAATTAGCCTTTAGGCAATCAAATAAAACAAAGCCAGTCTTGGAAATTTTGAGATAGTGAAATATTAGAATATTGAAATTTCGAAACTCTTCATAGTCTTTAAAATGTTTTCGTCAATTTTAGATTGAGGTTACTGGTGCAAGTTGGACGTACAATCCTCTATGTGTTTCCAAAATCAGCGCAGAGGATAACTCTTCAGGTAACGGCTACACGAGGCTAGATATTATACTTTCCCGCTAGACTAAAAACTGCATAAACAACAGGCCAAACAGGCTGTTTAACTTTCTTAGGAATGAGCCATTACATTCTACTTTTGACACAAAATATTTTTGTCTCGTTTTTTCATGAAAACTTTTCTTTTCTATAATACCCCTGGAGGGACCATTATGGAAACAAGGTTGTATTGACCTTTTAATGCTATCCCTGCCATTTTAAACTAGGGGTGTTTTTATACTAGATCTTAGTTTTTATCATATTGTACGCATGTAAATAGCCTTTCTTTCATTTCGTAAATTTTTAATTTGTATGGCAAAATTTTACATACATACATACATACATATTTATAACACCATCGTAGTTATCGCTGTTGATAGACCTGCCGTAGACTGATTGCAAGTTCGTAGTTATTGCTATTGATAGGCTGATGGACGCTATAACTACGACTCATGGACTTTCACATTGAAAATTGGGACGAAATTGTTTCCCTCGATTTCATGTCCGATATGGAAACCATAGCAACGCTGTATGAAAAGGCGACTAATGGCGGTGGGCCTAAATTGTCAGCTCAATCGTCAGATAATAAAACGCCTCAAAATTAAAGTTTTGAGTGACGTTAGCAATGAACGAAAGCCACAAGTATTCGCATGAATGTTTCTTTAATGTAAGAATTAACAAACCTTTCAGTTTCAACAAGAATTTCCTCATTTTGAAGGCAATCTTCATCTAGCAATAGTGCACGCCAACACGCTACGGCTCCTGAAATTTTCCAACTAACGAAGAGGCCATTAACCTCGTTTCTGAGGGCACAGAAAAATCTGTGCGCCCATTGTTTATTTTCGTCCCACTTTTTGATGTGAAAGTCCATAAGTCCCAGTTTGAGCAAAAATAAATATTGTTGTTGTTGTTGTCATTGCTGTTGCTGTTGTTGTTGCGATAACTGGGACTATTTCGTGAGTCTAGACCTGCCGGACGCTCCAATTACGACTCATAGCTATACTTACACAATATCCTACTAAATCTGCAACTTTGATAACAGGTAAAATTCATGTTTCCAGTAATCGAAGATGGGAAAACAAACTTAGTGTATTTAAAATTTGAGTGACAGGGGGGGGGTTAAAAGAAAGGGTAATAGTGTTTTTAAATATATATTCAGCAGATCAAAATTTACAATACAATGCTACCTCCGACTATACTTTCTAATCATAACCATACGACACAACAGGGACAATACCAAGAGGAGCGAAGTGACACGACCACCCCAAGGCCATCACATGTAAAAAAACGAGGAAAATACAAGGACAATGTGTAAAGAAAGCAAAAAGGAAACAGAGAGTAAAACAAGCAGCATACAAACATTAAATTAAATTAAATTGGCTTGATAACATTAAACATTAAATTGGCTTGATAACGGGCTATGCTCGAAACGTCGTGCTTATTTCAATTCGCATCAAAGTGCTTATATTTTACTTTATCATTAAATTAAGCTACAAGCTAGGATAGCTTGCAACCAGATAATTGCAAATCATAATATTTGTTGTGACTGATAGTAATTGTTGAGGTAATAGTTGCATGTACTAAGACGATTGTCGTAAGTCTACTTGCGCACTCCCATTTTTATATTTGAGGAAGAGTCGACAAATTGAAGTAAATGAGGATGTTTTTCTCTTTCTTAGAACATGTCTCAGTGCTACTGAAGAAGTTATTTGAGTCTCACATATCACGAGATCCAACAGAAGAATTGGTCAAGGCAGCTGCGGAAAGCGATGTACAAAAAGTCGAGGAGCTTCTCAGCAACAGGGAGCTACCGGTAAATATTAGTTATCATTCAAAAGTTTTAGTTTAAAATCTTTTTAAATCACCAATGGCTCTGCAGCATAGCGACTGATGTTGGGAACTATAGTCGGTCTCAAATTAGACGTCACCTGCAAATACCCGCGAATAGCAACAGTAGAAGTGCTTTGCAATTGAATTTTGCGTTATCGCAAATGTCAGTTGACATCTAATTTGAGAAGGACTTTTAATTTTTTTTGTAAATTAGCTTTTCCACTATCAAAATGACTTATATTTTATATTTTCAAATTTTATTCTTTTGAGGAGCATTACCCTTTAGCAGAATTTGTTTTGCTAGGGGCTTTCCATTAAATGTTTATTTACATTGTAAATTTCAGGGGGCCTTCCAATACATGGTTATTTTGTAAAAAAACTTGCAGTTTGTTCGCAGCTTCACATTTTGGCAGTCGTTGATGGATTCGCGTTGTGACTTCTTTGTTATATTCTGTAATATTGTATCTCATTTCAGGTAAATGGCGTATTTGCAGGCCATACAGCGTTGCAAGCAGCCAGTCAAAATGGAGGAGTTGATGTTGTTAGGCTTCTCATAAGACATCATGCTGATCTGGAGACGGAGGTTTGTGTATACTTTTATAGTCCTATCATCCGGGCAAGGGAAGACAATAGGATTCTTTTGTAAGCAGGGCCTTGTAGTACAAAACACGGTTAGGGTACGAGTGTTGTTCTCTCATAAGGGTTGCTTTTTCGCAAAATCTTCTAATCATTTGTATTTTTTGGAAAATATCTTAAGAAATCTGTAAAATCTGTTAACTGGAAGACCACCACCCACCCGCAAGCTATGTATCCTTCACGACAAAAGAGCCTAGACTTATGACTCCTCGTCCCTTGTTTCGACCTGCGTTCTTTGAAATGCTAATATCACTTGCTCAATAGGGACTCATACTAGTACTCTTATAAAATGGGTCCTCTGCTTCAAAATGGCCTAAACTAGCGGGAGTTCTCCTACACTCAACGAAATCGCTTCAAAGTCTGGTTTAAAGAGCTTCAACATTGAAAAGCAAACTTTTAGTACAAAGATTAATGTTTTCCTGACCTACTCGTCACAAACTACTATTTGCCAAAATCATTTTAGAGCTTAGTCCACTTAGCCCTTTTGCAAAAGTGTTCCCAATTGGTTAAACGTGATTCTGCAACAGGCTTAGCAAGAATTCTGAAGCATAGATTTTTTGTTTTTAATGTTGAAGAAGCGTTTCGTTATTCAGTTTTAGTTTTTTTAACGTTTGGTTACCATTAAGAATTCGCAAAAATTTGCAAATCCCAAGAAAAAATTTTCAATCGACCTTTTCACTACATATTATGCAAGGTTTAATCTGTCTAACAAAACAAAGATCATGAAAATTGAGTGAGTGCAAGCTAAGAAATTTGAATTTGAAAGTTAATGATATTTTGTGCCCTTACTGTTCTAAGAAAGATGCCTAAAGTACACTTTGTACGCCGAACTTGAAATAGTTGTCCGATTTGAAAAACAATTTTGTGTTTTAATATACCTCAGGCTACGGTTAACAGTATAAAAGTCAGTTTTGTACAATCGTGATATTTTCATTTTTTGGCATTAATTACACTAAAATGAATATCTGGATCACAGTGCTAGGGTACGGGCAAGACTTTTCATCCTCCAAAAAGAATAGCACGTGCGAAAGCTCGATCAAGTCATTGCTGTAAGTTAGAAATATAAGGGAAATTTGATCTCGATTTTAGGAAGTTTTTTAAGGTTTCTCAAAGCGGATTTCTCGAGAAAATCCATTGTAAAATATAATCTGAACGGAATGACCGATTTCATCTAGGAAACGTTCTGAAATGAAGTTAACATGTTGCCTATTCAGTCAGATATTTCAAGATATTGTTGCTTTGGTATTTAGGGAGCAGTAGTCTTTGAAAAAGCGGACGTCTTTTCTGACTGACCCTGTAATGTCCATGCCAGCAGTTTTACGAACAATTGGACTTCTTGGTTGCATGACGATGAGATTTTTTAAAACTGCATGCTCTGCGTTCTGTGCTCATTGTGTAGCACTTCTGGCCTGTTTTATTAGACTGACGACGTGATTCCTTGTATTCGTTCAACGTTTTTAATCTGATGTTTTACTTTCACTCTTTCCTAATAAGTCTGCGTTTTGAAGCCGCATGGTCATGAGTCTCAATTTGAAGCCATAACAATTCAATGCGGAAAACTGAGACTCATCGTCATAAGTCTACTGTTTTATTTGAGTAGCAACGCAACTTGTTCCTTAGTGCAACTCAGTTCTTTTTCTTGTAGGATAAGGATGGAGACAGAGCCATTCACCACGCTGCGTTTGGAGATGAAATCACTGTTTTAGAATTATTAAAACAAGCAGGGGCAGATCTGAATGCAAGGAACAAAAGAGGACAATCACCTTTACATGTTGCGATCAACAAAGGTCACGCTGGAGCTGTGAAATGCTTATTGAATCTCAAGTGCCATCCATGTTTACAGGTAATTTCTTGCGAAGTTTTTCGGTATCAGTTACTCCATTAGGCCCAGTTTAAACATTGTTTTTTTGCTCTGTTGAATTTAATAGTTGTTGCTAAAAACTTTCAACATGTTGCGATCAATAAAGGTCACGCTGGAGCTGTGAAATGCTTATTGAATCTCAAATGCCATCCATGTTTACAGGTAATTTCTTGCGAAGTTTTTTCGGTGACAGTTATTCCATTAGGCCCAGTTTAAATATCGTTTTTTTGCTGTGTTGAATTTGATAGATGTTGCTAAAAACTTCTAAGTGTCAATTAAATTCGACTTAAAAGCGATGTTTAAATCACCTGCCGTTTTAAATAGATAAAACGGCTGGAGGGTTTTTAAAAGCATATGTTCCAAATCTTTAACTCGGCGTAAAAAGGTGGGTGTAAAATTCAATGGTCTATTTCTTTTGCTTGAATCGCTAAACAGAAACTTTAGATCTATAATTCTACCGTTGGACTTTTCAGAAGCTTTGAATATTTTTCGAAATTACAGCATATCTTACGTTTCAACTCATTTGAGGATGTGACGTCATCAAATTTCTTAATCATAAACCAGAAGAGTGACAGAATTTTGCTTGATGCCATGCCATATTGTAGGCAGCCATAAAAATTTGGTTTTCTTCAAAATTATTTCATGTTGTGTCAAACAGTTTAGAAATTACGATGGTTTTAAGAATTTTTGGAATTTTTTCTTGAATTCTTGAAAAAGAAGAAAAACAGTCTAATTCTGGAAATATGAAGATTTCAGAAAAGTCCAACGGTAGAATTACAGATAAATAGCTAAAATTTCTTTGAAGTCATTCAGTTCAAAGAAATAGGTCACTGAATTTTACACCAACCTTTTTAAAGATTTGGAACCTATGCTGTTTTTAAAATGAATGTGTTTTTATATTCGTTAGGACTCTGAAGGCGATACCCCTCTTCATGATGCAATTACAAAGAGACGTGAAGATATGGTGAAACTACTCCTTGATTTCAAAGCTGAAATTGCATTGGCTAATAACAATGGTTTCAATTGTCTTCACCATGCTTCACTGAGAGGAAATTCTGGGTAAGTCATTGCATGTTGCATTCAAGAATACCCTTTTGGGGGCCATACATTTATGACATCCAATTTTCAATTTCAATTGAAATTCTGCACGTAAATATTTATCTTTATTATGAATTAAAATGTGCCCCTGCCTGGGATCGAACCCGGGGTCTTCATATGAAAAGTTTCTCCAACATTCCACTGCGCCACTCTGGCGCAATGAAATGTTGGAGAAATCTGAAGTCATTCAGATCCTTGGGTCTTACACCACGAACGAAGCCATTTTTTGTTTTTTCGTGTTTCGGCATTAAGCCTTCATCAGAGCCATGCATACGTATATAGAATCAAGCTGATGCCGAATGATTCTATATACGTATGCATGGCTCTGATGAAGGCTTAATGCCGAAACACGAAAAAACAAAAAATGGCTTCGGTCGTGGTGTAAGACCCAAGGATCTGAATGACTTCAGATTTCTCCAACATTTCATTGCGCCGGAGTGGCGCAGTGGAATGTTGGAGAAACTTTTGACATGAAGACCCCGGGTTCGATCCCAGGCAGGGGCACATTTTAATTCTCCAATTGTGGTAGCCCACTCATGATAAATATATTTTTCACCGTATCAGCTGATGCCGAATGATTCTATATATCTTTATTATGAAATAGGGCCGTCAGGGCGATGTTATCTACGAAGCCTCATCCATGGATAATAAACGAAAAGAAGGATGATGGTTACACAGCCTTACATCTTGCGTCATTGAACAATCATGTGGAAGTCGCCGAAGTTCTCATTCAACAGGTATGCAACTACAGTAAAAACCTTGATACGAGAAACTCATTTTTTCAGATCAGGCTGTATAATTTCTTATAAAAGGAATACGTTTTGAAAACAGGCTGATGGGCTTCTTATAGAAAACTCTGATAAAAATAGCAGGACCAACATGGAAAGGCCAAAACGCCATGATTGATGATAAATGCTTTATCCTGTTGCATTTTACGTTTTTACTAAAGGCTCTGTATCGTACATTTCATAAAGAAAACACTAAAATAATAACCTTATATAAGAAACTGGGAAAATTCAGGCTCACGAATTTCTTATATTTTGGAACATAGATTTCAAAAGGTTAGCTTGCAGTTTCTTACAAACATAATAATGATGATAATTTCTTTATGTAATATTGGCTTCTCGTCCAGCTGATGCTAACTAACGCCGACCAAAACTAACGCCGCCGTCGTCAAAATGTAAACAAAACGATGATTTTTGCAGTTTTTTGAAAGGTGATATCACACAGGATTTTCGTATTTTGTTCAAAATGAAAGTTGCTGTTTACTTCACTAAGGAACAAACCAACTCGGATATAAGTGGATTTTTAACGGTCGCTTTTTGGTGGCTTGGGTGAAGCGACCACACAAACTGCAGAGAACAATGGATGAACAATGGATAATCGGCGACACGTGCGAGTTTACGGATTTGTTTACTGTTTGACGACGGAGCCCCTTTAAGTACATGATGTTAATAACAAAATTATATCTGGCTTACAAGAATATTAAATAATCTACAACTTCAGAAACCCTAAGTTTTCGACATATCGCTTACATAATGTACAGTTGCAATCCAAATTTTTGTTTTGAAACTATTCAATGTCTGGGACCCTTTTATGGAAGATGGCATTGCACGCCATATCCAAGAAAACTTGCATGAGGTGTAGAACTGGTCCAAAAATCGGAGCGATTAGCTATTTGCTCAAAGCGCACGCGTGAGTGTTTTTGTTGCTGGAAAGACTGGAAAGAAGTTAAGAAATAACTGTGCAACGAAACGATTGCGTTCCCTTGTGAACAGAAACAAATACCGATGCGCAATCGTTCTGTTCCCGTGTGAGCAGTCTAATTTTGTGTGCCAGAAACTGGAACGAAAATGGAACGGAACGATTGCGTTCCCATGTGAACGGGGCCTTAGATAGCTGACACTAAACTATGGTTGGCTGAAAATTGGTCATCCTATTCTGAAACTGAACGTTTGCCGTGAATTCCAGTGCTTATCCTAAATTGTTGATTTCCAGGGTAAAGCTGACAAAGATGTTCAGAATTCAAATATGCAAACGCCGTTACACCTTGCCGTCCAAAGACAGCATACTCAGATAGTTAGGGTAAGTATATTCTCTATGTTATATCAATTTGAAGAAACTGGATATTTGGTAAAATTTACACCATAATATGGGATCAGAAAGGCAGATGCAAGAAACGAAAAAAAGTCTTAAGTTACTTGCACGTTAAGGCCCTTCAAATCTATGGTACCATGAGAGTGCGACTAACTAAACTATTGCAAGCCTGTTCATAGGTATCACCAAGTACAGTAGTGTCCCGCATATAAGAAACACAAATTTAAGAAATACAGGCCCTGATTTTCAAAATAATACCCCATTTTATAACGGGGTTGAAAAACAAACTTGTTTCTCATTTATCAGAACTAAGCAAGAAGCTCCTTCCTGAAATAATTTTAGCATTTCCTGGGAATGAAAATTTACAAATGCAAATCAAAATGATGTGTTTTTTATCACATGTATGACTAACTTATTTAAGGGATTCCATCCTCCCAAGGGGACGTAATGCATGAGTACATGTAAGTGTCAGTATTGTTAGGAAGGAAAACGAAGGGAAAGATTGCTCGTCATTTTCAATCGCTTTTTGCAGGTCTTCGACAGGGGCTTTCTGCAGAAAATCCTCCATATCGACAGGAAGGAATGGCCAATTAAAGCCGGGTAAATTACTGAACCTAATTGAACATATCAGCAATAAAACAATACAGTTTTCAATATTATGGCTTTGATATTCAGGGAGCAGCAATTTTTTCTCAAATGCCGGGTGCTTTTTTTTACTCACCGGGTATAGTTTCATCAGAGTGTGCCAATAACTTGGACTTTTTTCTGTTTTGCATCTGCTGGCAATACCGGGTGTCCTAAAATGATGTATTATCGTTTGATTGCTCAGATCTCCATGACCAATGAACCGATTTTCAAAACCTTTATTTTATCCGATTGCCGAAAGGCTAAATTGTATTTGAGGATGTTGGCTGTGGTTTAGGCCGATTTCGTCACGTCGAAAGGCAGATCGACAAAGCTGCTCAAATTCAAGCTTTAGATAGCATCCAAAGAAACGGCCTTCTTTGCCAGTCAACATTTTAGATGTGATGCAAAAGGCTGAACTTTTATGTATTTTATAGAATATATGGCGTTCATAGAATACGAATTCAGTTAATACTGAGTTCAGAGAATACGAATGGGAGTTCAGCCTTTTGAATCAAATCTAAAATGTTGACTGGAAAAATAGGCCGCTTCTTTCTCGTGCCATCTGAGGCTTGAATTTGAGCAGGTTTATCGATCTTTTATTCGACATGAAAACGCCTTGGTAAAACCACAACCAACATCTTAAAATACAATTTAGGCTTTAGGCAATCAAATAAAACAAACTTTTCATTGGTTATGGACATGTAATTAATCAAACAATAATACATCATTTTGGGACACCCGGTAGTTTCAATTTAGATATATATTTTGTGGTCATTGCAAGTACATAAGAGCATTCTTTATTTCCTTTCAGCTTTTAGTAAGGGAAGGTGCACATCTTGATGTTACTGATAAAGATGGAGATAGTCCATTACATGAAGCACTTCGCTATCATACTCTACTGCAATTGAAGCAACTTCAAGACGTAAAGGATGTCGGGAAGGTAAGGGTAGCAACCAGGATAGTGTATCAATCTGAGAGCGCATGAGCGTTAATTTGGATTGTTTTGATGGGTTTTGTCATGATTTATCGCCTTTATTTACCCCCTGGATGGGTAGTTTCTTGGACCCTTTAGAATTACGCTTGCTGAAATGTTTTGTTGAGAATTAATGACTTGTTGATTTTTGCCAGAGCATTTAGAGTATGTATTTTTCGATACGCTTAAAGGGGCTCCGTCGTCAAACAGTAAACAAATCTGTAAACTCGCACGTGTCACCAATTATCCATTGTTTATCCATTGTCTTCTGCAGTTTGTTTGCTGGCTTCACCCAAGCCTTGTTGGGGAGACGAGGTAGGGTAAGTCCGAGCAACGATCCATGAAGTCACGTGCAGTAGGTTAAAGCGCATGCGTATTAGCAATTTGGAGTCAAACTCAGAAATGAAGCAAAAGATTTTATCACTGGAGATATTGGGAATGATAAGATAAACAAGTTGTTTTATTTTTACATTTACGAGTAAATGAGCGAGTATGTAAGGAAGACTGCTTCTATGGCATAGTTGTACCTGCTGTAGGGCCTACTAGATTATAGGCCTAGAAGTTAGGCCTAAAGTTTCACGAACCTAAACTGCTTTTGTTTTGTGTTGGGGTGAAAAGCCGTGACCTTCCTATCGTATCATTCCATTCATATGGTAATCTTTATCTAACAATTAGCATTATTTGATAGGAAGTCAGTGTTCATAAAGACTCTTGCTTGGTATTCAAAAGAAAAACGGTTGGATGATTTCCAATTGAATGACTTTTTACGTGTATTTGTTTGTTATCCATAAACCAAGAATTTGAACTGAAATTGTCTCACAAGCTTTCTACAGCACGGCTGTGTGCAAGAATAAATGTACTTTATAAACAAACACCAATGATCCCGTCGCTGCGAAGTTCCACGAGTTTTATAGTTTCATTACATATATCCCTAGGGTTAGGTTGGTATTGTTAGCCTCATTTCTATTGATGTATCGACAAATCAGTTTGGGGGAGGAGGCAAAAGTCGTTTGTGATAAGTACACAAGAGCAACCTTACTGCGCATGATCTTTAACCCACCGAAGCTTATTGGTTCGGAGAAAGCAACCTACTCTTTGTTCTGAACAATGGTCAAACGGACTCGTCTCCCCAACAAAGCCACCAAAAAGTGACCGTTAAAATCCACTTATATCCGAGCAATCGTAGAAGATATGAATGTTTGGTTTTTTTTCCTTAGTGAAGTACAATGATTTACGTCCAAACAGCAACTTTCATTTTGAAAAAAATATGAAAATCCTGTGTGATATCACCTTTAAAAAAAACTGCAAAAATCATCGTTTTGTTTACATTTTGACGACGGAGCCCCTTTAAATTAGAGCTTGATACACGGGCACAACTTGGGGGTCATAAGGAAATAGGACTTCGAAACATGATGACTTGCTGAAAAGAAAACTAGAAATCCTAAATAGTCAAAAGGGATAAGAAAATACTTTTCTAGCGTAAAATTATAGCGAAGATTTGATTTTCCATTGAAATCCTTTTAAACGGTTTTAACCTGTATTATGTATTTGGCAAGCAGAGATGACAAATTTTGCGTCGCACAAATGAAATACCTTCCCAACCCTTTCATATCTCACGTTCATTGCCACCTAAGGTAGAGTTTGATAGCTGGAAACAAGTTCGATTCACAATTATGTATTCGTTCTTTACATTATGATGTCAATTTTATGAATGTTTGTTGCGATGATAGATTAGTTAGTGATTTTATTGTTGACCACATCATAAATCTTGTGTCTTTGTGCTAAATTCTAATGCTAAATCATTTGTTTTGTAGCTTCTCATGGGATTTGGAATGCCAGGTTCAGAGAAGAAGAGTAGTGCATCAATAGCATGCTTCTTGGCTGCTCATGGTGCAGACTTAAAGCTGAAAAATAAGAAGGACCAGACGCCTTTGGATCTATGTCCAGACCCTAATCTCTGTAAAGCACTGGGGAAATGTCACGTGGCAAGACCAAGGTATGTACCGGGATCCCCCATGCATTTGTGCAGAGGGAGTTTGAGGTTGAGAGTAGAGAGATGGTAAATCCGAATTTAGGTTATCATACAATGAACTGCAAGCAATCTTTGCAACCAAACAAATTAGAATATATAAACATGTCTGATTTGCAAATTTTCTAAACAATTGGAAGAAATCTCCTTCTTCTGATTTGGTTTTAATCTTTTACATTGTATGTATGCTGTGAAAATACTGAAGATACTGCCAGCCTTTTTTGATGATGCTTGACAGCTTTAGACCCAAATGATACTTAAAAAGCTTCGTTTCTTGTGAGAAAAACCAGAGTGGAATTCTGATTTCGTCAAAACTTTGGATGAGGTAGTAGGTAGAAAATGGCCTGTTTCATTTTGCTGGTGAAACTTGCTTGCTTTTTGCCATACATACAAGGCTTAGATATTTTACATAACCCCTCTTCCATGACGGTGCAGGGAGTTTTTATTTACATGTGAAAAGTATTAGATTTAATGCTCTTCAAAACATGGTACATTTTTTGGCTACTCGGCAGGTTTTTTTCACTTCTTCATTTTCAGTGAACTGGAAGGAATTCTAGCTATTTAAAGCTAATTTAAGCCCACCGTGCATGCTGCATCCAGACATGGGACCCCTAATTTAGCGTCCCTTCCGAAGGACAGTGAGGTGAGTTGCGATATCAGGCCTCCTAGAGGTCACCCATCCGGAGTTTGACCTCACTTAATCGAGCTTAACTTCAGTCGCCTGACGGAAACTGAATAAGCCGCTCGGCCACTCACCCCACATTCTTAAACTACATAAATCAAGCATAGGTTCCAAATCTTTAAAAAGGCTGGTGTAAAATTGAGTGACCTATTTCTTTGAACCGAATGACTTCAAAGAAATTTTAGCTAATTCTATATAATTCTACCGTTGGAATTTTCTGAAATCTTCAATATTTTTAGAATGTTTTTCTTCTTTTTCAAGAATTCAAGAAAAATTTTCAAAAAGACTTAAAACCATCGTAATTTCTAAACTGTTTGGTGTAACATGAAATAATTTCGAAGAAAACCATAGTTTATGAATGCCTACAATATGGCATCAAGCAAAAGTCTGTCACTCATCTGGTTTGTGATTTAGAAATTCGATTACGTCACTTCCTCAAATGAGTTGAAATGTAAGATACGCTGTAATTTCCAAAAATATTCAAAATTTCTGAAAAGTCCAACGGTAGAATTATAGATAAGTATCTAAAGTTTCTTTCAAGCCATTCAATCAGAATAAATAGGTCATTGAATTTTACACCCATCTTTTTACGCTGAGATAAAGATTTGGAACCTATGCTCATAAATCATCTTTTTAGACTGGATGGAGAAAAACCAACCAACAAAAACTCAAATGCACTGTCGCCTGACTCCCCAAGTGAATGTATTGTTTGCACTGATATGCCTCGTGATATTCTATTCGTGCCCTGTAATCACATTGCTGCATGTTCGGTGTGTTCACCGCGAGTTAAGAAGTGTTTAATTTGCAAAGAACATGTTCAGTCGAGAATTAAGGTAAGCTTAGCTTGTAATATTTGTTAGTCACATTATGACATCAAAGTATTATTTTCTGTATGCAATTTGCCACCTTTATAAATAGGGCTGCAATGCATGCTGGTTGAATTATACAATAAATTGAATTGAATTATGCAATGTTGAATTGAATTGATGGTTGAATTGAATTATGCAATGCATGCTGGTTGAATTAAATTTGAATGCTCCCTTTTTTGTAGACTGATTACATGTTCGTAGTTATCGCTATTGATAGACTGATGGATGCTCAAACTACGATTCATAGTCTTTCACATTGAAAGTTAGGACGAAATTGTTTCCCTTGATTTCATGTTCGGATATGGAAACCATAGCAACGTTGTACGAAAAGCTGAGTGCTCCTGGCAATGGTGGATGGGGCCTAAGTTGCCGGCTCGAACCTCCGATGCTAAAATGCTTCAAAATTCAAGTTTTCATTGATATTAGCCATGAACAAAAGCCAGAAGTATCCAGATGAAAATTTCCTCAATTCAAGAATCAATAAACCTTTCACTTTCAACTAGGAGTTTCTCATTTTGAAGCCACTTAGCTTCGATCAGCTTTCACCACAGCAATGAGAATTTCCAACTGCCGAAGGTTGCCTTTACTACGCCATAACCTCGTTTCAGAGCGTTAAATCTGTGCCCTTTCTGTCTCGATTTTTTATGTGAAAGTCCATCAGTCCCAGTTTGAGCAAAAGATGTTGTTGTCGTAGTCGTTGTTGTTGTTGCAATAATTGGGACTATGTCATGAGCCTATTTTTTGTGTAGATTGAAGAATGTGTTGTTTGCTCTGACAAGAAAGCAAGTGTTCTCTTCAAACCATGTGGCCATATTTGTGCTTGTAATGGTAAGTTGAATGTGTTACTGAGCATCATAGATTCATTTTATTTTGAACACTCTAGGAAGAATACCGTAACTTAACTCTTTAACCGCCGAACAATCACCTTAAGCAGGTGCTCTTTCCAAATATAATACTTGTATCCCCAACCATAACTCCATTCCATGGAGTCCATTCGAATGTCTGTTGCTGGAATTGATGCACCAAAAATCAATGGGCTTTCCTTTTCATAACCAAGTAAAAAACTTAACAAGAACAAGCTACTTCAGACACTACATATGAATTATGAATTGATTTACAACAAGGGCGATAACCACAGGAAAGGACAATGACTACCCTATATCCATTACATAAAGACATGCAGCTGAAGAATAACAACTAAATAAACAACGACAAAAATGTCTACATTAACGATTAGATACTGATTAAGTCAATTGTGTTATCAAGAATCTGCTGACTCATGGTTCTCGATGGCGCATCTGATTGGCTAACGTTCGTGTGAAATGAAACTGATCACATGAGACGCATTGTGCAACAGCAGGTCCTTTCAGTTTGTTAGGAGTGATATTTGCTCTTTATCACATGGGTCACATGATACACGGCAAAGCGGGTCTATTTATCATGACTCAATGCCTTTAACAACAAAGATTACTCCTGGGTGATGCCACATGTCTTATTGTCCACACAAGAGCCTGAAGCTGAAGGCAAAAAGTTGACTGAAGACCAAGGCAAAGCTTGGGCTATTCCAATGCCTTTTCCCAGCAATGTATATTATATAAATGTAAAGTATTTACCTATTTCCACAGGGTGTTCTCAGTTGATGAAGAAATGTGTCCAATGTAGACTGCCAATAGAGCAGGTTGTCACATACACTCAGCTTTGTGGCTTCAAAGGTATGTAGCCAATGATACGACATAAAAACACGCTGTATTTCTGAGAATAATCAAGAGATAAAATTGCCCACATGCAACTGTAAACATTTCTCAAAAATATAGTACTTTCATTTACGTTTCGCTTTCACTTCATCAGAACTAACCTTACAATAATTAGGGGCCTACCTATAAACGTAAATTACAATGGGGTAACATGGTAACAACAACCTAACAAAGGAACCAGGTGTAGGTCCCTTTGTTAGGTTGTTGTTACCATGATACCCCAAAATTACATTTGACTTTGTGAATAAGCCTTCTCTCTCTAATAAGTCCCCCTCCCTCTCCCCTCTCTCTGGAGTGGCCGAAATTAGATAAGCCCCCCCCCCCCCTTGATGGCTTAACAGAGTTTTTACGATGTTTGTTTTCATCTCCGAAATGTATCTTTTCAGAATCGAACACAGTGGATAAAGTAAACAACTTAGGAAAAGATAGCAATGTAACTCATGATGAAGTCAATCAGTTGAAGATGCAATTGAAAGATATCAAAGAACAGGTAAATCTTCCCAGCCCTATAATTTACAGAGCTTATGTCGTCATAACATATACAGGATGTCTACAAAAACACGCAGCCCTGCCACAGGGTGTCCCAGGAAAAGTGTTCGACATATTAAAAGATAGCGATAAAATATACAGGCTCTTGGTTATATTAATTTTTGATGCTAGAACCTTGCGAATCCGCTAAGAATTGACGGAGCTACAAGCTTTTGAAGTTCAAGTTTATGCGACAGCTGAAACCAGACGCCTTGTTTTTCAAAAAGACGTCCCAAAATCGAGGTAAAAGAAGACTGTCCAATGTTTTACCTCACAGAGCAAATTTGAAGCCGCGATGAGAGAATCTACAAGTCGAAGTGGCCCTGGCAGGAATACCCTACCAAAGAATACACTTTTTGAGTCAGATTTATGATGCTTGGTGAAACCTAAACGTGAATAAATACTTCTTGAACACTACTGGATTCATTGCTCAATT
The DNA here is from genome assembly GCA_039566865.1 of Aurelia coerulea. Taxonomy (NCBI): domain Eukaryota; kingdom Metazoa; phylum Cnidaria; class Scyphozoa; order Semaeostomeae; family Ulmaridae; genus Aurelia; species Aurelia coerulea. The sequence continues at coordinate 13,076,532 of CM076963.1, forward strand.
AATTTCGTCGGAATAAAATCGAAGAGAGAGGTAATGTAAGCATGTTTTGGTATTTAGGCCTATGCGAATGGGATTGTGCCTCACAGAATCTGTTACCCGCGTTTTTCGTCCAACTGCCCCTTTAATCGACCCAAAACTACGGATGACAAAAAATTGCAAGGTGTTTTTACAGCAGTCAAATTTTTTCACTTTTCGTGCGACAGAATTTTCGAATAACCTGTATCTTGATTTTGAATTTTAGATTCTATTTTAAAGATTTCTGTTCTTCATTCATAGACTCTCTGCCCGGTGTGTATGGATCGTCGTAGAAATTTGATCTTTATTTGTGGACATGGTGCTTGCCAATTCTGTGGAGATAGAGTTACAGAATGCCCAATGTGTAGGAAACCAATTGAGAAACGAATTTTGCTATTCTAAAGAAGATGAAGGTGATATTTATGCTTTGAATTAAATTATTTGCCATTTCAATTAGATTTATTTTGTTCCTAATTAGGCAATGTATGCCATTTAGTAGACTAAGCACAGAAGATGTTGTTGTTAAATTTTAATGAATATGAGTTGTTGAAAGATTAGTATGAAGATACCCTGGTAGGCGAAACTAGTCACCAGTGAACGAAAGAAGAAAGAGCACAAAATACCAATTTGACACCTGTTTTCTTTGAGTAGTTTGCAGTTAGGCCCTCTTCAACGGTGCACTAGATATACCGGGTATCTCAAGAAAAAAGTACCCCTTGTGATTGGATAAGGTAACATTTATCTTCAACTTGAATGCACATACTTTGCATTTTAGAACTGTCCACCAAAGATCGGAGATACGAGCTCGCAAAGTCAAAATTTGGAGTGCACCTGAAACCAGAGGTTTTAAGAAAGGGCCTAGCCTTATCATGAGACATCGCGGGCACTTTGCAAAGGAATTTTCAACTTCGGTTTTTAGGTTTTCCTTTCAAAATGAATCGTACTTTGAGATGCTTCAATTGTTCTAGATATTACTTTTCTTTTGGGGAATCGATCCTTGCATTACTTTCCATTGCAAAAGCTATTCTTATCAAAGAAGAGGAATACGAGCACATACACGCTTATTTTGGAGATGTGGCACGAGTTTATCATTCATACCAAGTTTTTATTCTATTTGCTTGATTAGGGTCGCGGTCATGCGTCCATAATTCTTTCCAAAACAAAAAACTAAAAAATTAAAGTTTGCAGGTGTTTAGAAAATGCCCTTGATATTAAATCATGGCCAGGCCCTTTGTCGAAACCTCTGGTTTCAGGTGCACTCATACCGCCGGTGTTTTATGGACGATTTTTAAATGCAAGGTACGTGCATTTAAGTTGAAGGTTAAGGAATTTAGCTGTGGACTCGCTAAGTCCTAATATCTATCGTTTTGCTCCTTTCTCTAGTCAAAAGGGGGTACTGTTTTGAGACACCCGGTATATCGAGTATATAGATCTACCGCGTAACCCAAAAGAGTGAATCAAGAAAATTTGTGATATATAATAGATTAATTTACTGAAATCAATTGTTTAAACGTTGTTTGCTAGCCAATGGGCTGGATACTATTTTTTTCCTATTTTTATCGACATTGCAAATTGGCCAAAATAAAGATTCAGTGAAGGCAGGCATATCCAAAACTCGTCGAAAGTTATCAAAAACAGGGCATCGATTTGACCTTCATTTTGAATAGACCAACTTAATGCTTTTACACCGCTAATATATACTTACTACATGAGTCATAGTTCATCTTTATTGATGCCGCTGCAATACTCATGTCCCGTGCTGGACCGACCTGGAGTACGTCAACAGTTACAACGTCAACTCAGTTCAATGTAGTACAGAGGATGATTTTGAGGGACTTGAATAATATGTCTATGACCGATGTTTATTTTTCACCGAGCCTCTGTTTAGCGCAACCTTACACCGGCGTTACTTGTCAGCAGGGAGTACCCGAGTGCCGAAGGCTACCTAGATACGTCACTACTGCTCAAATTATGCCACTTAATCCACGAAGGAACTTTTTTGCATAATGGCAAGACTTGGACTATAGCAGTTGAAAGAGAAACATGTAAAGAAATTCCTCCACAACTTTAGTTGCACTACAAATAGACACAGGATACTAGGACTGTTGCATAGAAATATTGAAAATATAGTCCACTAGGCCTCTGCGTTCCGCAACAGAGAGAGACAGAAACAAGTGTTGATGTATAGGATGTGTTACAATGAAAATTTTGACTATAACAGTTGAAAGAGAGAAAAATCCCTGCAGAAATTTAATTGCAAGGCGATGAGAAACAGAGTAGAATGATTGATGTATAGAAATATTGCAAATAGAATCGTCATGGCCTCTTCGTTGCAGAACAGAGAGGTGCAAAAACAAAAGTTCATATATAGATATATTACAGGAAAACTCGGACTACAACAGTTGAAAGGGAGAAAAAAAAGAGGAATTCCCTCAAGCCATTTTGTTGCACAACGGAGAGACAGCATACAAAGACTGATGCATAGAAATAATACAAATATAAGCCCCTTCGTTGCACAGCAGTGAGGTGCATAACAAAAGTTGATATATGGATATATTATAAAGAAAACTTAGGCTTTGCAGTTGAAAGAGGGAAAAATCCTTCCTGAACTTTCGTTGCACAACGGAGAGCCACGGAATATGAGGACCGTTGCATTGAGGATTATAAGCCCCTTCGTTGAACAACAGGGCGGTACAGAAGCGAGGACTGATGTGTATACATTTTACAAAGAAATTCTTCTGGTTAAAGAATAAAAGAGGGATATCAATTTCAATAAATTGAAATAAACAGTAATCGAAGTGAATTATTACAATATATCTGTTGCCCACTTAAGATGCTTAAAAATCATTATACACAACGACATTGTGATGAGTCTGTGGTCAGATACATGGATAACATGCTTAATATTGAATATGGTATTAGACGTGGTAACAATGCAAGTCCAATTATGTATAAGACTAATATCTTTTTCAGCTTGTGGTGTGCTGTAAAGGGAGCATTGAGTTAGGAATAAAGTGTTCAGATGAGCTTTTGGCTTATGAACAATTTTTGCCAAAACCATAGCAATAGCACCTTATATTATGTAAATATGATGTGGCCGATCTTATAACTCTTGAAACGGAAAGGATCACTGCGTAGGAGTTTAGGCCCGAAAAGCAGTTTGAATTTTATTTGAATAACGGCGGCGTTGAAGCCAAGCTGCGAGGATGCAAGAACGAAGGAAAAGCAACCTTATCAAGGTCTTTTTGCGATTCCTCAGAAGAGAAGAATGACCCAAACTTGTCGATACTTCGAAATGGCCTAAACTTGCAGCAGTTTTCGTACAATTCAATTATTTTTTTCAATTTTATGAATATTCTCAGTTGAAATTACGAGATAAACAACATATATGATGCTAATGATGCTAACATATATGATGCTAACATATTTACGTATTTACGTATTATGTATTACATATTACGTATGTATTATGTATTATGTATTATATATTATATATTACATATTTTACGTATTGCATCTAAATCAATAATGCTGAAGTTGACATATGGAAAGAACTCCGGTAGAGCTTTCGAGCCATATGCCCTCATTTGTAAGGTTCATAGAATGAGAACTTCGATATTCATGTAAATATGAGAAGTTCTAAATACACAATTGAAGATACTTTGTTGGTTACAAATAACGATTTAACTACACAGAAAATAGAGCCAAGCAGGGGGGAGGGAGAGAAAGAAGAAATAACAAAGAAAAACACTGGAAGAAAGTTTGTGTACTAATGGGCTTTTAGTTTTTGATAATTCTGTTGTAATAGTTGCTTGTACCGCTTACCAAAGATCTTTTTCGCAGGAGAAATCCTAACATTCTTTGGAATGTCGTTCCAAATTTTTACACCAAAAGTTTTTATAAGTCTACGTTTGTAATTTGTTCTGGCTACTGGGAGGGTAAAGTTTCCAGAAGCTCGAAGCTGATTGCTTTGCTTTGCCTTGTCTGAAAGTGATGTATTTCTCTAGTTAAATGGAAAAAATCACTGAAAAATTTTTCACAGTTTCATATGGAGATGTCGTACATGAATTTGGCACATTCTAGCTTATAAGTGTCTTGCACATTTGACGAGTTTTATATCTTGAATAGTGATTTTCTATCTTCATTTCGTTGTTTGAAGAACAGTATTCTAGCTGCCTTTTTTTGGTTTTTGCTTGAGGATCTCGTATGTTTTGATAATCACCTCCCCAGTTAATGACACCATAGTTAATGTGTAGAGAAATAAAGGCATTATAGATGTTTAGCAGGATGTTATTTGGAACTAAGTGCCTAATTTTAGCTAAGATACCAATGCTTTTTGCACCAACGTCCTACGTTAAAATCATTTCTGTTGAGTCAGTCTAGTCGTTGTTTTGAGAGTTTGTTACGTAACTTTGGCACACTGAATGATGAATGATGTCTTTCAAGCATTTGGATTTAATACTGTAATTGGATGGGTCGTGTAGCTTGTTAGGTTACGGTTTACTGTCACCGATATTACAAGAAAGCCTACGGGCATATTTAACTCTCTTTTACCGCTGACGGGGTGGAAAATTGTTGTGGTTATTACATGCGCAAGTACATGGTGTGAAAGTTGGCCTTAGAGACTGTTGATGGCAAAGTCTACGACGCCATCCAACAGGCTTTCTTTAGAGGGAGTACAAAGACCAGCATGCTTTGCGCGAAGTCAGCAGCTTGCTCTGCACAGCTTCCAGAATAACTGACTCCCGGGGGGGTCACTACCATATGTACCAGTACGGGATGTGCCATTTTTTGGGGTACCTTTTTTCAGGCTGAAAATAAATTTTAGGGTGTCATTTTTGGTAACATCACAAATGAACATAAATTTTAGGGTGTCATTTTGAAAGAAAAACGCTTCAGGGTATTGAATTTGATCTAATTTTAGATACTTGGTTAGAATTTGGAATTTTGGGCACAATTTTAGGGTATCTATTTTGAATGGTCCGTAAATTTTAGGGTATGGTTTTTGAAAAATTCATAAATTTTAGGGTATGATTTTACTATTTAAAATGGCACACCCCCGTCATCCGCCTATTGAAGTGACCCCCCCGGGAACTGACTGTACGAAATTCACAAAAACAAAAACAAACGATGGCAAAGGCTGCTGGTCTTTGTGCCCCCCTTTAAGAAGAAGAAGAAGGAGAAATAAAGTCTCGACATCTACGTTAAACCCTAACCTATGTTCGTCTGTTGAAGTTACAGCTTCTTTGCAGCAATCGCACAAATATATGCAAGCAAAAATTGTACCATTTTCGTATGAACGTGAGCCTGAGCCTATAGGGAACAATTTTACGCCGTGTTCAAATCGTGCCGGTATCCTGTGAACACAGTCTTAAAAGTTAAATCTTGTGGCATTATTTTTGGAAACTATGAACTATTTTAGTGCTTAAAGGATGCTAGAGAATTTTGTTTGGCCACACCACACCTCTGTGTACATACGATATGGCTTTCCCGTCACTGAGCAGGATGTGATTTCGTTGACACTTTTCCAATTCAAAGAAGAACGAACCCTTTGAAGTATACTTTCAGATAGACTTATTACAATGGACGAAATAGGCTTGGGGCAAGTCTAACCATTTGTTGGCCTTTATGAAGGGTCTATTATCTTCAGAACTTTTCATGATGGAATGATCCTATTATGAAGGGCTTATTTTCATACAGACGTTTCAAGAACTCTATGATTTCAAACCAATGCCACACAAAATGTGTTATACAGCGTAAGGCAATCCGTGTTTTGCTTTTGGCCGCCTTGTGTGAATATATAAAAAAAACCGCAGAATCGGGCCTACCAACAGACTTTGTGAGGCCTTGGGCCGAAAGCCATACTTGTACCACTGGAAAACACAAATGGATTGTGCAATTAATGGATCTACCTTATTTCATTTCATGATGCTTCCAAAATTTTGATTCACCGCACCCTTTAGACTCGTATCGGAAACGCCGTGTTTAGCTTTTTCTCGATTATAGCTTAATTTGGGGTCCCTTTGAAGCCGTGTCTTTTCGAAAGTTTGCTTTGGTTCCCTCGCCCTTCTTTTTTTATGAGGCTAAGGAATCGTAGAGCGTAGCTTTGTAATATGATGGAAATGGCAATCAAGTTATCTATTTTGTGATATAAGCAACCTTGCTTCCATTTTCTGTGAGGTTGATAACTTTCTTTACCCGTGAAGTTGACAACTTTATAACCTTCTATCCATCATTTCCCGAGCCTTTTTCATAACAGAAAAAAAGATACTCTATATAGAAGGCATGTTGATGTAGCGCATTTGCAATCGAAACTTCATCACAGTCAACGTGAAGGGGTTGCGGCCTTGGGAAATCCACTGACATTGCAACCAGAGGAGTCAAGCGGACAGGGTTCGAGCAACACCTCTTGAGTATCATGAAAAAGGGCTGTGAATTCGATTAGCGCTTGACGTCTTCAATCGCACTTCTTGCATGGGCGTTAAGAACCATATCACCTTGGCTTCTTTGCAGGTATAGCAATTTCATTCGGTCTAAAAATCAAATTTGCCAGAGACGTAGGAACCGGGCCCCAAGATTTTGCAATAAACAAAGAAGTGCCCTTTTTATTTTCAGGAATTGCCCCTTTAGCTTAATACGAAAGTGCCCTTGAAGTGTCGTGCCCCCACTCCCAAGTTTGAGATGCTTCCTACGTGCCTGAGTTTGGCCTTTATAGCTGAACTGATAGTAAAGTTTTTGATTTAGTTGACTTTTTTATCAGTTTAACTACTGCAGTGTTGAAATGTTGATCCATATTTATAAATTTGGCTTTTTGACACTCAAAAATTGTAGCATGCCAGCAAAGGTTCCTGGTTACAATAGCTCTTTAAGAAACGCGGTAGTCGTCCTTCAGCAGTTTTATCCCCCTGTTTCCCTGTTGTTTTTGGTTTTCCTTGTATCCTTGTGTCCTGCACATTTGAGCGACAAGAGCACAGGAACCCAGGAACACATAGATTTGCCCCAAGTCTATTTCGTCAACTGTAATAAGTCTATCTGAAAGCATTCCTCCCTTCGATTTTTTTGACGAAATAGACTTAGGGCAAGTCTAAGGAACACATGGAGGATTAAAATTGCCACATGAACAACTACCCCAACAACAGCAACCTTCACGGGCACAGGGACACAGGGAAGAATGTAACTGCCATGGGAAAACTGCCGCCTTCTTCAAAGCCCATGGTTGTTGGCGCTAGAAAAACCACAACTTAAGTGTACAAACCGTATGGCCTCGAGTATTAATATAACTATAATTTCCTCAAGACTGTGAGCGCTATTAAAGCGGAATTTATTGGAAAATCAAATTTAATAACACTAACATATGATATTGATATAGGCTGTGGTATTTATATTAGGAATGAAAGGAGCCCGCAACCGTTAAATGGTTTCAACCAATTATAACAAGTTACTGAGCAAGAAATTTTCAAAATAGACACAGTCGCCTCTATGAGAGAATTATTATGGTCGTACCACTAATTAATTGGCGGATATTATGCGGAGCCTTTGTTATGAATTATGAGCCAAGTCACCGTTGTGGGCCAAATAGGTCTATGTTTATAACATGTCCGAAGAGGTGCCCCGTAGATTCGTTACAGAGCCCTAAGATCTGTCTCAAATTATGTCAGGTCAGGAGAGATTTGCGATAGCGCAAAATTGATTATGTAAATCACTTTAACTTCAACTGTGTTCATTCGCGCACCGTTGCAAGTACTGCATATAGTTGAAAGTTGAGACCGGCTTTCATTAGCGCTATTTTACGAAGACAGCAACAACAACAACAATATCGTCATTTCAAGGAAATGGGGATAGACAAAATCGGTTAAGGTTCGTTTACACCCTCTTCAAGTCAAGCGATCAATCTCTTGACAAAACATGTTTTGATTTATTTAACATATGGTTGTATTTTTTCACAAATCACCTAAAACTAAATACTTACTGATTTGTAGACCCTAGAAAAAGCAATGCTTATCTGGTTTAGGGCGCTTACAAGAACGAGAACATATAGCAAAACATTCAACCATCCTTAGTGGCGTTTTTGAAAGCATTAGGACGGGTGGAGTAAGTCTATCGTTCTTTCGCAGCTTGGCTGAGGTCTTCAAGAAGGATTCGACTTGGTTGTGTGAAGGAGGAATCGCTGTGGATGAGAAAGCTCGGCTTCCTACCGCAAAGAACAATTGAATTAAACCGGAAACAATTGACTTTTATTTGGCAAGGGATACTTCCGGTTGGTCTCATCGAAGTGAATAGGGCTTTATCAATGTTGGTTTTGATTACATTTTGGCCACGATCGCTTCGTTTCGTTTGGCGAAGCGAGGCCTGAGAAGCGCCACGAAGTCAGCTCGAGTATCTGCTGTCAGTCAAATGCTACTGGATTTTCTACAATCACATTGGTTTGTGTTGGGAGTCGAATAGTAAGCCAATAATTGTGGCGGATTACACTTACATGCCGGAATTTCATCGTGGCTTTGATTTTAAGTGCACGAAATAGCCACAGCAAGAAGGCATAATGAAGCTGCTTGTGTTTTTGTTTCTCGCGCTGGATTTTATCACATCTGGGTTATCCTGCCCCCAAAATTGTCGATGTTATTTGAACATAATTAGATGTCTCCCAAAAGAAGGACAAGAGGGGCTAACTCGTGTCCCAAGGGATGGCATGTCCCGCAGCACGACAGCTTTGTAAGTACCATAACATTTCTTATTCGCAAATTAAAGTAAATATTTTTTGTTTATCATGCGCCAACAGAAAAATGGGGAGTTACGAAAACATGACTGCGTATCATATATTTTCAAAGTAAACTGTATGATTATATAGCTATTTGCTCTCAAATTTTTTTCTGATCTCATAGATTTTCTGGCGGAGGAAAATATTCATACTCAGAGATATCCAAAAAGATTGAATAGAACATTTAACTGTGTTCGAATGTGTATACCATTTTAGTCGCGGAAATCGTCTGTATTAGTTTGATGTAGGGAGATGAGTTGGTTTGAGACTACGCAGAGCTCTCATGCAAGGGTGTTAAATTACGTCGATTTTTTACGGCCATTCACACACCCATTGAACCATTGATAAAACACATTTATGTTAAAGAAATTCGAAGTTGTCTCTACATTAGACGCATTTTAAAGCCACAAAAATTGGTCTTGGTTAGTGATTACAACAAAGACAGCTAAATTCTTGATGAGCAGGGACAAATATTATCTCACGGTTTTTGAGATTCAGTTTAAGTCAAGAGCCAACAACTAAACATTACAAATAGGAGAACATAACAACACCAAGTTGCTAATGACCCCCCTTTCATTTTAGCCTTGGCATAAATCCTTCATCGAATCAATGTACTTGCTTGGTTACTGTATACTAAATTGGCCTAAATACTATTTTTCCTTCGAAAATCAAGCTCAGTTAAGTCAGTTCAGTTTGGCTACAACTTCGCTATATGTAAAGTGTTTTTCGATTCTTTTACAAAGGTTTAGCTGTGGTATACACAAGACTGAACATTCCATTAATACCGGCGACATAACCAACATCAAGTTGCTATGATCACTATGGATCCCATGCATGCCCTATTCTCGGGCTCCTTAACCAAAACTAAATCCCATCGGTGAATCAGTGTTAACTGAGGCCTAAGTGTTAACTGAGTTAACAGTGTTAACTGGGGCCTAAGTTCTATTTTCATCGTAAGAGCTGACTCACTCAGTTTTTTTTAAAAACTTGTCTCTGCTATTGGGGAATTTCAATAGAGGTGTTCTCAAGCGCCATGACTATGCTTCGCGGAGCTTTGAAACTTGTTTATGCACTAGATAATGTTTTCAAGCTCGATGACGATACTTAAAACAATATTACAAATCCTTTCACATTCGATTTCCGACCCTGCCGATTTATTTATTCGCAGTTCTATGTTGGATCTATTGTCATTGTTTCCGACTATTGTTTTGGTTGCTTCAGGAATTCAGACTCATCGTCTCAAGATAATTTTGCCAACGGCTTTTTCATCCTTTTAGTTCATGACCTTGCTATCCCGCAGCAGGGTCGGTTCTTTATCTACCAGATCCCACTAACTGGTTGACTGAACTGAATCATAGGGGCAAAGCACTTTAAATAATGACAACATACACGTATGTTTTTATAAGAAACTAAGAATTTGGGCTAGTACTGAAAGTTTCTTAAAATTATCAGATTTTGGGTACTCAAGAGTTTCTTACGAGTTTCTTAGAGGTTCCATAACAATCTTCATGTTCACTACCTGTGCCCTCCTGAACATTCCAAAACAATGTTTTTCAAGCCCTTCCAATGTTTAGACGTTACTCAAGTACCTTGCGAGTAATATGATACAGGAAACAAGTGAAAGTAAAGTAAAAATATGTCAAGGATTTCCTTTATTAAGGTTACTGTAACCGTTCAGACGGTGATTAAGAAACTTTGCTTACCATGGCCGTTACTCAAAATATACCAAATAAACCTATAGATCATTCGATGCAGAATTAAACGCAGAATATCATGAAAATATGCGCAGTCGACTTAAAGAAAGCACAAATGATTTATTCCAGATTTTCGGCAAAATCGACCACCCTAGCGAAAAAATCTTTGTGTACCCCAGCGACCATCGTTGGACTGCGACTATCTATTTACCAAAGACTTAAGGTCTTGAACTCCAAAACCGTGTCACGGATTTTTGATAAAATGTACTGTCTAAAAATAATGCCATTTTAAATTTGTGTAAATTTCTGAAATGCCGTTTTCAACTTTGAAACCTCTGTAAAAATCGGACCCGTGGATTTGTAGAAAATCGCTGACACGGTTTCGTAGTTACATGCTTTGTGACCATGTGGGCCAAGTTTCAAGCCATTTGATTGGTCCGTTGGGTACACAAAGATTTTTTAGTACCTACCAGTACTCCAGAATCCTGTTTCGAGAAATCAGGCTTTTATCAAATTCAGGAAAAAAGTGCGGGAAAAACGATTATGCTTGTAAGTGCAAACATGAAACCACAGGTCAAGCAATAAGGCTTAAGCGCGGTGTAGGTAAAGTTTTTGTCAATAAAACCATAAAACAGCAACGAGGGATTTACGAATGTGGCTGTCACGAAATTCCGCTTGATGTGAAAATGGAGCAAGGGATGTTGCAGGTCATGCTGAAGGAAATGGAAAGCAAACTTTTTATTTACAGCAAACGATCGAGTTATTGGGAATGACTTCTTTGTGCTTTTTGATGGACAGTCATTATTAGTGCAGTAAATTTCCCAGCTGGCACCGAGGCCCTGACGCTTCTTTTTTTCATCGATAATTTTTAAATCGCTGTGGCATTCCTTGCAAACCGAGGTCGCATTCAGTTGGGTTTCTAGTAAGGATAAACTTATCAAGAAAAGGTTCGCTGATGATTCAGATGCGCTTTCTTCGTTTGTGTCCTCTTCGTCCAACTCATCTAACTCAGATTCTGATCCCTCCTCAGCATATAAACTTTCCTGGTCAAACCACGACCCCTTATCTGATGACGCAAGATTCGTTTTCTCTTCTCTTTCAAAGGATTTTTCAATTCTTTTTCTAAACTTTGGTCGTTTTTTCTGCACCCAGTCAGCTTTTCGAAAACGCCCCATTGCGAATGAATCAGTTGCGAAAGCAAAGGAGTTTTTGTTAAACAAAGAGCAAATATTATATCCGTGCGGATTAAAATTATTGCCTTCTAAACCACAGGAGTATGCAAATCATTCGCAAGGTCAAGTGAGTTTACCTTAATCACCTAATGCTGTTCGCGCAATTTTTGAGAAACAAGAGTGCTTCTTTTAAAATGCTCAAGTTTGCAAGTATTTGGGTTCGTTTTGTGAAGTGAGGTGGCTAAAACCGTACTCGAGTACTTGGAGCATCAGAATATGACGAAAACGAAAAATCGAAAAATTCTCGTTTGAACCGTTACAGTAACCTTAAAGTAAATAGTTTCTTATAACAAAAAATACGTGTACACGTATTTTCGTAGTATACAAAGATTTTGAGCCAGTGCAGAAAGTTACTGTTACTTAAAATCATCAGACTTAGAATGCTGTACTCAGGGTTTCTTTTGGGTTTCTTACGACTGTCTTACGAGGTCCATAAAAATTTTCATGTTTGTGCCGTCGTGGCCCTCGTGAGCATTTAAAACGAAATTTTTAAAGTCTCTCGAGATCTATACCTTACTCAAGTATCTTCTGAGTAAAATGATGCAGAAAAAAAACGAAAATAGAGTAATAACATGCCATGATTTCTTCCATTAAAATACAGAATTCCTTAAATGATTTCTGCGCTGTACTGGGAGTTTCAGTATTGTAGAAGTTTTTGTAACAAGGCTTCTGATTGGCTGATCTGCTTCCAATGTTACGGAACGTAACAGCGTTATGATTGGCTAGAGAATGGACTACCAATGATGAAATTGCTTTTCGTCCAATCAGCGACGGGCAGTAGGGGAATCGCCATTATTTTTCAACCGTCAAATATCGAGACAAAATGGCCGCCGCACCGATCACGCACGACAGCAAGGAAACGATATGGAAAACGAAGCGAGTCAATGATGAAAATAATTTGATACCGACTGGTTATGACAGACATGGTTCCTGCTTCCTTTGAAATTGTTTCCAGATTATAAATGATCGCCAAATTCTCGTCACAATAGTTTGGCTTAGATAAGCTCTTTGCCTTAAATTAAATTTAGGCCAAAACATCTGGCTGTGCTCATTTTGACGAGACAAGCAGCAAAACAACTTCAGCAATAGCAAAGGTGAGCCAAATTTGATTGTGATTTAATTCATAAAACAAATTGAGTTTAGTTTGAATTAGTGAGATTATGGTCTTTAAATCTATTGTTAATATTTTGAGCCTGAGTGCTAAAATAATAATGAAATATTCCATTGTTTGTTGTCTTTTAATTCTTGCAGCTTTAACTGGACTCCTTTTTTAGAAAAGAAATTTAGAAGCCAAACTAAGGGTTAGAGTTATCTGGTTTGCTTTTATTGTGTTATTAGGGTGATGGGTGTCATTTATATTTTTGGAAACAAATTTTGTGCAGTATCCATCATTCCCTCTGCTAACTAATTTGTAAAATTTGTAAAAGAAACTCATTTGTAAAACCAGGCTGTTTGGTTTCTTATAAACATCATATAAATGTTATATCAAACCAAATGCTGGACAATGACCATGGTGCCATCTGGCAGGCTGCAGTTTCTTATAAGTCAGTTTCTTAGTGGGGGGAGGGGGAGGGGGGTAATAGCCATAATACTTTAAATGCCCTAGGGTTAACAAGATTAATTTTGTTTTGTAACTTCTACATTAATTTATTTATTTTATTCATACACTTTATACTATAAACTTCCACATTGTAGACCAGAGAGATATGTGGTTCTAATCCTTCTTGATGATAATTAACCCTTTACTTCCTTTATTTCAGGACCAAACAACAATTTCTTGCAGAACATTGAGGATACTGCAATGATATCCTGTATTTAACCATGAAAGGAGAGAAATGCAACATTGTAGCCTAAGAGGACCTGACTTCACTTGCTCAGAGATGAATTATACAGAATAATATTTTTAGCTTCAACCATGTTTGCAAAATCTGTTTGCAAAGACACCTTCCTTGTTCAAAGATTTTTTATCACCATTGAATGTCAAAAGATATATTTGTTTAACTGAGCATATTGTGTATTTTGTTGTTTCTTTCTTAAAGTCAAACAAGAAACTTAAAGGGAATCAACATATCTATATCCACAAGCCGCTTTGAATAGGATATAAACACCACCATTGTTTCTTTTGCCACACAATTATATAGCTTGAATATAGATTATATTTTTAATTGGGCCTAGGCCAACTATGTTGATTCCCTTCAAGGCAGTTGGTACACTAACACTATTTTCTTGCTTTAGATTACTGTAGGGCTCTTTATGTATTTTCTCTTGCTTTTGATCAGGGCTCTTTAGGAATTCAACAAGCCAAAAGTTCTTATCTGCAATTAGAGACTTCTTACGAATTTGTGGAAAATCTTTGATGTTAAAGTACATAAAAACTTCACTGTATAAAAAGAAAAGACTAGTTTTCCCGTGATGCAGCACTCATTTCTGACGATGCACATGAAAATTACAGTGTGATTTTGGAAATCATAAAAATCATGTGTTGAAAAGCTGATGGCACAACTCTGTGCAAAACATGTGGTGATACTACGATTCTGACTCTTTCTCATAACGGAGATTTTTAGAAATTTCTTAATCGTTTCCTCCAAAAATCTCTGCAACTTTGAATCTCTGTGCCTCTGATTACATTTTCAAGCATTTTACAGCCAACCTCTTACTCAAATTGGGATTTAGTCTCAAGCGATAGTGATATAAAAACAGTCGGGTATACCTCCAAGTAATCATTTCTTTCTCTGGTCCACCTCATCTTTTAAGGCCTAGCACCGCCCCTGGGACTCTAATCTTTAAAAGGCAACCAAAACTATTCTATCTATTTTGAAATGGTTTTGGATGAAATTTGTGTTGAATTTGTGCTTTTGACTTGCAAAATTGTATGTTCATTCTGAAAATACGAGATAAGAGCACGAGCACAGGGGGTCCTATGACAAATTTTAGTGTGCTACGAGCCTTTCAAAATGGTACAATTAGTTGCACCACTTTGTGTGTGAAAATAAGACCCTTGGCTATACTAATTTTTTGACAAAAACTATCGAAACTTGAGGTTTTTTAGACAATCTTTTAGCTATCCTGAAAAGGAATCTGGATTGAACAATATTCCAATGTACTGTAAACAATTTTAAGAAACTTCAGTACAGGCCCAAGTTATTAGTTTCTTACAAACAAATATGTGTAGAAGCAAAATGGCTCTCTGGAGGCAATGGCTCTTATGTTGTTTTACCGAAAATGCACAAACTGGAAAAAAGTCGTTTGCCTCAGGGAGCCCGAATTTTAACAGACTCGAAAACACAACCCGCTTCGAAATATCCATCTTGCTATTCAAAAAGAAACTAAAACTATGGATCCCTTTGTAGATGTCCAAGAAAAACGTATTTAACTCTCGTAAATTCTTATCCTTTAATTGTACATTGTTAAACTATTTTCATTTTATTCTACTTTTTACCTTAATTTTGACTACTGTACAACGATTGTCAATAGGTATGATTACAACCGTTACTAGATAGTTTTACGCCTGAACAAGTTAACCTGTCAAAATATTAGTTATTATTATTAGTTGAAACTAGCTGTTTAAGTGAGTGCAGCTCAGAAGAGTAGTATAAGATAATTCTAGTTTTTCCGCCAACGTTGAGAGGGAAGGGGGGGGGGGGGTGCTCACTACCATTCAACTCGCAAGGGAGGATTCGAGTTGAAGAGCAACTCCCGAGCAACTCCAAAAATAGGCAACTGTTTGCATATTTCAAGACATCTTAGCATGACCCAAATTGATGATACCACTCTCAGTTAAAATGAAATATTTCACTCTGGCGCTCAGACTGTAGACGTGCGGCAACATTTGTTCCTGCCCTGTATGTATCCGGGATGTAGATGCGTGGCTGCATCTAATGTTCACGGGGGGGGGGGGGGGGGGGTTCTTGGCCAAATTTTGGGTAGGGGTGTGCCGCGAGCATATTCAAAATGGTACCGTAGGCTAGACTAATCTTTACGAAAATGGTACCCTTGGCTAGACCAATTTGACCATTCTTTGACCAATTTTTACGAAAATGGTACCCTTAGCTAGACCAATTTTGCGCAATTTTGACCATTTCCTGGACCAATATTGTCAAATTTGTACCAAATATGATATCATGACCGTTCGCTAGACCAATATTGTCAAAAATGATACCCTTGGCTAGACCGTTGTAGGCCAAAATTGCAAAAAAGTATACCCTTAGCTAGACTAGTGTAGAAGTCCGAAAAAGTATACCCTTGCTCGCGGCACATCCCCATGTATCTTTACTATGGAAGAACCCCCCCCCCCCCCCTTGCTAATGTTATGCTCTGATAATCATTCTTGAGGTTGACGTGCGGCAATAGTTATAGTTGATAAACATAAATTTCTCTATTGAATAAACTAAAATGCCAGGATTTAATTAGACTAAACGTATCGGGCATAACCCTTCCTCAGTAGTAATGAGAAATAGAACGCACAGGGCAGTTAAGCGGAAGAGATCGAAAAATCGAAAGATGGAGAACTATAGAACGTCTAATGGAATTGGACGCTGCAGGGAAGAGGGTAGCCATGAGGAAGCTACGAAGGAGGAAAAGATGACGTTAAAGTGAAAATGCCTATGAAAAAGAAAACTGTTTGTTGAGTCCATTGGGGAAAAGAGTACCAAGCTTAAAAATTAAACGTTTTTCTAATGGTTTTCTTTGTTTGCTGTTGATAGGTGCCATGGTTAAACCAAGAATCGACATGTCCGCTTTAGAATGGCCTGCAAGGTTAAAATGTCTGGACACATTGCTGTCTGCATTATCAGCGCGTTCTTCGTGCTCGTGTATTTTATGTTCGACATTTCTTAAATGCTCCCCAAAACGGTTGTTTATTTGGCGGCAAGTTTCTCCGATATACAGCATTCGGCATCTCGTACATTTAATGCAGTATATGAGGCAGGTGGATGTGCACGTAAAACTGCTAAACTGCTAAACTTAACTTAACTGCTAAACTGCTAACTGCTGTGCTTAACTGCTAAACTTATAAGAAACTGCTTATATAAGAAACTCAATTCTCAGATCGCCAAAGAATTAAGAAACTCCAGTACTGGGAAAATATAAGCTAAGAAATTATTTATTTTGATAAAGGAAATCCTCGACATGTTTTTACTTTACTTTCACTTGTTTCCTGTATCATATTACTCGTAAGGTACTTGAGTAATGTCTAAACATTGGAAAGGCTTAAAAAACCTTGTTTTGAAATGTTCACGAGGGCACAGGTTGTGAACATGAAGATTGTTATGGAACATCTAAGAAACTCGTAAGAAGCTCTGAGTACTCAAAATCTGATAATTTTAAGAAACTTCCAGTACTGGCCCAAATTCTTAGTTCTTATTAAAAAAATACGTGTATTCACTATTGTTAATGCAGCAGCTCTGGTTTTGACATGGGGGCAATTTTAAAGTTTGCTAAATTCCCAAAAATACTCGAAAATCTATCAAAATTTAATCTAATTATTGCAAATTTGAATAAGAATAATCGTTGGATAATGAGTATCAAACAGTTTGCATTAGAATTTTTCAAATCTGTTGCATTTTTTTTTGGGCACCCGGTACGTATTATGACCCCGGGATTATGACTAAAGTACCCGCGGTACGATGAAACTCGAAAACACAGCAAAATTTATTGTTGACTTTGTTGGCCAGTGTGTTGTGCCCTCCGTTACATCCGTTACGCTCGTTACACTTTTTACAGGGGTGTGGGTGTCTGTAGACTGGCTATATATGTGCTCCGTTACACTCGTTACGCTCGTTACACTTTTTACAGGGGTGTGGGTGTCTGTAGACTGGCTATATGTGCTCCGTTACACTCGTTACGCTCGTTACACTTTTTACAGGGGTGTGGGTGTCTGTACACTGGCTATGTGCACTCCGTTACATCCGTTACACTCGTTACGCTCGTTACACTTTTTACAGGGGTGTGGGTGTCTGTAGACTGGCTATATGTGCTCCGTTACACTCGTTACGCTCGTTACACTTTTTACAGGGGTGTGGGTGTCTGTAGACTGGCTATATGTGCTCCGTTACATCCGTTACACTCGTTACGCTCGTTACACTTTTTACAGGGGTGTGGGTGTCTGTAGACTGGCTATATGTGCTCCGTTACACTCGTTACGCTCGTTACACTTTTTACAGGGGTGTGGGTGTCTGTAGACTGGCTATATGTGCTCCGTTACATCCGTTACACTCGTTACGCTCGTTACACTTTTTACAGGGGTGTGGGTATCTGTACACTGGCTATGTGCACTCCGTTACATCCGTTACACTCGTTACGCTCGTTACACTTTTTACAGGGGTGTGGGTGTCTGTAGACTGGCTATATGTGCTCCGTTACATCCGTTACACTTGTTACGCTGTTACAGGGGGTGTGGGTGTCTGAGGTTGGTGTAGGGATGGCTTGGTACAGTTGTTACACTCGTTACACTTGTTACGCTGTTACAGGGGGTGTGGGTGTCTAAGGTTGGTGTAGGGATGGCTTGGTACAGTTGATACACTCGTTACACTTGTTACGCTGTTACAGGGGGTGTGGGTGTCTAAGGTTGGTGTAGGGATGGCTTGGTACAGTTGTTACACTCGTTACACTTGTTACGCTGTTACAGGGGGTGTGGGTGTTTGAGGTTGGTGTAGGAATGGCTTGGTACAGTTGTTACACTCGTTACACTTGTTACGCTGTTACAGGGGGTGTGGGTGTCTGAGATTGGTGTAGGGATGGCTTGGTACAGTTGTTACACTCGTTACACTTGTTACGCTGTTAGAGGGGGTGTGGGTGTCTGAGGTTGGTGTAGGAATGGCTTGCTACAGTTGTTACACTCGTTACACTTGTTACGCTGTTACAGGGAGTGTGGGTGTCTGAGGTTGGTATAGGGATGGCTTGGTACAGTTGTTACACTCGTTACACTTGTTACGCTGTTACAGGGGGTGTGGGTGTCTGAGGTTGGTGTAGGGATGGCTTGGTACAGTTGTTACACTCGTTACACTTGTTACGCTGTTACAGGGGGTGTGGGTGTCTGAGGTTGGTGTAGGGATGGCTTGGTACAGTTGTTACACTCGTTACACTTGTTACGCTGTTACAGGGGGTGTGGGTGTCTGAGGTTGGTGTAGGGATGGCTTTGGTACAGTTGTTACACTCGTTACACTTGTTACGCTGTTACAGGGGGTGTGGGTGTCCGAGGTAGTGCAACATTACTGCCAGAAATACACCAAAGAAACGTTGCTACTGCTAACAAAAGTGCATTACTACAGCAGACACGTGCATTTTAGTTGATAAGTTGTTCTATTGTCATGCAAATTAGAATTTTTGAATGAGCCAATCACAACCCTCGTTACAAAACTTCTACATGACCCTTTCCTGGGGGTGGGGATGCGTTTGCAAATAACCCTATTAGGCTGCCATATTTTAAAGCGCTCCTCCATGTTTATTTACAGTTTCCTGGGCCTGATATGTCACTCTTAGATAGCCGAAGGCCAAAAGTGTCAATTCCTTCCGAAAAATGGCCTCTAATATGTACAATCAGAATCTTGGAGCCAAACAACATATTTCTGTATCCGGAGGGTTGAGAGTACCTTATTGGTGCCAAAAATAAGCTCAGAGTTTCTCACAGCTCAGGAAAGATGCAATACAGCTGACAAGCCTAGCACATTTCGTTGCTGTGATAAGGTTTCTGAAGCAAATCGTAGTTTTCCAAATCTCAAGATAAATTTTCGCCAAGCCAGCCACAAGTACGATTGAGCTTTAGGCCATTCAGAACATGTTTTTGAAAACATACGTTGAAAATTTAAACCTCGTTGAAACAGAAAACGATATTTCGAAGGATGATAAAAACCCTGAAAACGGGCAAAATGGGCCTAAATTTGTTATTGTCGTTGTTTTCATGCAATGGTTCGAGCAATGGTCGGTCCAATTCGCCCAAGTGATTTTAAAGTTTCAGCTATTCAAGACTTGGTTCCTATGCTGAAAAGATATTTATAGAGAATAATCCTATTTATGCCAGTTTGTTCAATCAGGTGGCTAACCGAGCTGGGAATATCTCCTTTCATGAGCGTAAAGTCGCCCAATGTTTACGTCTCGCAAATTTTCATGACTTTATTATGAATGGTTACTGTGCTGTAATCTTGGGAATAAATCTTTATATCGTCATCGATGTTATCTCTGCATTTTCTTTACCAACCAGAACCACAGACCCAAAACATTGCATAGCTATGTTTCATTTCATGGATCTCTTGAAACGAAACTTCGTCAAGGCTGTGCCTTATATTTCTTATATACGGAAAGTTTGCTTGATAGGGGCTTGATACGATACATTTTTTTTTGTTATAAGAAACTGCCCATAAGAAATTCAACTCTCAGATCGCCAAAAAATTAAGAAACCCCAGTACTGGGAGAAGATAAGTTAAGAAACTATTTACTTTGATTAAAAGGAAATCCTTGACAATTTCACTTTACTTCCACCTCTGTTTCCCGTATCATATTACTCGTAAGGCACTTCAGTTATGTCTAAACATTGGAAAGGCTAAAAAATACTGTTTTGAAATGTTCACGAGGGACACAGGTAGTGAACATGAAGATTGTTATGGAACCTCTAAGAAACTCGTAAGAAACTCTGAGTACTCAAAATCTGATAATTTTAAGAAACTTTCAGTACTGGCCCAAATTCTTAGTTTCTTATAAAAATACGTGTATACGAAAAGTTTGCTTGATAGGGGCTTGCGGGGGGGGGGCTTGCTATGATACAGTTCTCCAAGTACCGGTACGTTCTGACTTATTATGCCAGTTATAGGTTGACTACATGGGTCTCGGTTTTCTGCATTGAATTGAATAGTTGTAGCTTCGAACTGAAATAAGAGAAAGAACAAAAATGCCAGATGAAGAGTATTGAACGAATTTAAGGAGTCATGCCATAAGCCAATGCCAATTGCGCAGCTGGTTAGCTAAAAGTTAACAGTGAAGAATGGTATTTAAGGCCCCCCCCCCCCGGGTCCAGAAAGGGTTTAATTCATCCATACACGTATCTCTTTTTGAAAGACACCAAGGGTTTGAGCCAATACTAGAAGTCTTTTGACATTATCTGGCTTTGAGTTCAAGGCTCCATAACGATTACCTTGTTTTATTACTTCCTATGCCGTCCTCGACACTTAAAAACAAGTTTTTGAACCTTTCCAATATGTAGACATCACTCAGGAAAAAAGCGAAATAGGATAAGAATATGCTGAGGGTTCATTTATCAAAATGAGTAGTTTTTCACGTGATATTCTATAAACTGTTTGTCATGAAAGATACGTGGACAGTGTCCTAGAACCTATTGCTCATGGTAAAATCTCAGGAACCCTAAATAAACATAACACCAACTCCTTAGGCGACGGTCCTGTCCTTAGGTGAATAAACCTGACACCGACTCTACCACCAGTAATCCAAGACGATTCTCTATCAAAGAATAAAGATCGTATTGTCAATATGTGTTAGCTATCGGGTTATATTCGTTCCCAGAACCTTTGATAGGGATTGACTGGTTGGAGAGTGTCACCAATGTTATTTCAGTCAAGAGTTTTAAACTTTTATTGGTTGTTTGAATCCTAATAAAAAAGAGTTATGTAACATTGGTTTTATGTCAAGAAAGGGTAAACCAGTAGACTAACTACATCACTCCCAGTTTCCGCTTTGTTCATGTTATCAGTCTAGTCAACCAATAGTATTTCTCGGTGTTTTGTAGGCACACACCGAATCTTAAAGGCCAGTTGGCAACCATGATCCTTTGTGCGCTGAAGGAAAAGGAAGAATAAGAAGGATCTTGCTAGGCTTAACAAGTTAGGCCCAATAGGCAATTCCAGGGTCAAAAGCGAATGCGCTGCTCGCACTGCATCTTGGGATCACACGGGGGTTTCGAATTTGGAATCCGAATTCGAAGCCGCCGAAGCCAGTGTTTTGAGCGATCCCATGATGCATAGCGTCGAGGGCCTATCAATGAGATGTTCTGCAGAGCACAGTACAGTTGTTTATTGCGACCAAAACATTCGGAAATGTGACATCCATGCTCAAAGCTGGTATTCATTTACTTAGCTTGGAAATGTTTTAACTTTTGACATGTTCCAGGCCTTTAACCTCATTTTTATTTCCGTAGTTCTTGGCGTACCCTGGGTACCAGACTCTCTCCATGTTATGTTAGAGAGAGTCTGGTACCCAGGGTTTTCTTGGCGATACGTTTTTCAGACTTGCAAAAGTCAATGTGTTGAAGCCATAACAATTACAACTTATGACAAACCGTGGTTCTAGAAAGTTATTGTATCTTTTTGTGCTACCAGGCCCTCAATTTGGTTGAGGTATCTCTGTTATAAGAAACTGCTTATGAGAAACTAAACTCTCTGATCGCCAAAAAGTTAAGAAACTCCAGTACTGGGAAAATATACCTTATGAAACTATATTTTGTTTCACTTGTTTCCTGTATCATATTATTCAGAAGGTACTTGAGTAGTGTCAAAGAATACGCCGTGTTGAGAAATAGGTCTGGTGTAGTAATGCGTGATGGGATAATTACCGTATCTTGACGAGCAAATTTCAAAGTTGTGTAAGGTATCCTATTTCAAGCCATCGATTTACAGCGCCTTTGGCAAAGATAATATTTGGTTTGCCTGAAGTCATACACACATCCAAATTGATTGGATTTAGGAGAATTGAACTTTTCTTTACGAATTTTTGACTTTCAGCTGACAATATATGCGTCTAAGTTGAAATCATTGTCGAAATTGTGGTCGCAGATGAATGTAATAACGCACATTTTGGCTCTGTTATGTTGATTGTGCCCATGATCTGCCAGAGTGCGATGTTAGCGTGTTTTCATTTGTAGATTGTCCCATGGCTTGTAATAAACAGGGCAAAGCATAGAGGTTGGGGTGTCTTTGTAAGCTGCAGGTGACAAAGCCTAACCAGCGAAAATTGGGGTTAAGGGTGTTATCCTTGAATACAAGAAAATGTTTTCAAATCAAGGCCGCGAAATTTGCCTTGGTTAAGGATATCAGCTAGGGACTTCAGTATCTTTTGCTTTAATTTTAGCGCTAACTTCTGACGGTCCAGACTCCTCAGTTATCATATTTTAGACTCAATGCATCCAGAGACTTCCTTGCTTTCGAATTTCGCCAACATACCTTATGACCTGCATTTGTGATAATACAGAATTTGACGCAAATCCATGTCGACCTTCGACCTTCAACCCTGAAAGCATTCGAAAAGGAGGTGCAAAAATGAACATCGAATATTCATTTCGTTCTCCTTTTGTTTATTCGTGAAAATCGTAATTTGATTTAGTTAGATACAGGTTTTTTTATAAGAAACTTGGATCAGCACTTAGTACTAAAAGTTTCTTGATTTTGCATGAAAATTTCGGTGTTTTAGTAGTAAAAATTTCTTAATTAGTTTCTTATTTTTTTGGGCCTAAAATTGCGGTATTGTTCGAAGTTCAGCCATCTTCTCGACAAAGGGCTTCCATTTGCATTGACATTGTCATCAAGAAGAAGCCATGCACATCAAGGCAAACATTTGCCAATTTTGCAGTTAAAAGTCAAGAAAAGACGAAGGTACCTTTGTTAGAGAGACAAAGAATGAGAGAGGCATACAGAAATAGAGTTTCAGAGTTTCTTAACTGTTCTTGAGCGTAGTACTAGAGTTTCTTAAATTTTGGTCATCGTAGTACTAGTTTCTTATAAAACAGTTTCTTATAAAAAACGTGTATAACAAATATAGCATTTGTTGTAAATTATTATTTATTGTAAGTTTTTAGCATGGCCATCAGTTATTAACTTAGAGGCTACCTATGGGTAAAAAGGGTAAAAAAATTAAATCAAATCAATTAGAACAAAGTCTCCTGCCGCTTTTATCTGCTGAAAAGTGGATTTGAATTTAAAAAGCAACACCAATACTTGCCATTGTAACAGTTCCCTAAAGGTTCTTTCAATCATTTTAGTTTTTTGGTGCAATATACGTCGGTCCACACCCCTCTGACACAGTCACAAAAAACTACTGCAAATTTCTAAATACACGTATTATATGAAACTGCTTATAAGAAACTCAATTCTCAGATCGCCAAAAAATTAAGAAACTCCAGTACTGGGAAAATATAAGCTAAGAAACTATTTATTTTGATAAAGGAAATCCTCGACATGTTTTTACTTTACTTTCACTTGTTTCCTGTATCATATTACTCGTAAGGTACTTGAGTAATGTCTAAACATTGGAAGGGCTTAAAAAACCTTGTTTTGAAATGTTCACGAGGGCACAGGTAGTGAACATGAAGATTGTTATGGAACCTCTAAGAAACTCGTAAGAATCTCTGAGTACTCAAAATATGATAATTTTAAGAAACTTCCAGTACTGGCCCAAATTCTTAGTTTCTTATAAAAAAATACTTGTACTGTACTGTGCCGACATACCTATGCAGAGTTCCCTCTTTCATTTTGCAGTGCCAAGCACCGACATACTGGGATTAGAACAGTGTCCTGAAAGCATTTTCCGCATAATGAATTATTAGGCCGGGTTGAATTTACTTTAATAAAGTTCCATAAATTTACCCATCAATGGCGCACGTCTAGCAAACATCTTTCTTTGAACTTTATTCTTTGATACGTAGCATTATCCAGATTTTGTTCTTCTGTGTAACGGTTGATCCAAGTCGCTTGATCTTGGCAGATTTACTTTGAATCAAAGAGATTTGTATGTTTTATTTTAAGATTACTGCAAAAGAGACCGATGTTTGACAAAACTGTAACATTCACCTTGATTAAATTTCGCCACATTGTGTGTTCTGAGCGACCTTTTAGCCTGTTTTCCATTTAAGTTGAACACGCATCTTTATGTGGGCTTCCTTTAAAAAAGAATGGATATCGCCTAAGGTTTAATATTCTGCCGTGTAAGCCAGGAAATTTGGAAAATGCTGGTACAGGGTTTGTATGGGAACGAGCATTCCACGTTCGATTCTGGTCCATGGTCCCGGGGGGGGGGGGGTACTCATATATTTTTCAGTACGGGGACGTGCCGCCGAACAGGGTATCATTTTCAGGATTCCTACTCCGGGACAGGGTATCACTTTTGTATGGTCGGCTCCATGACAGGGTCCATATTTTGTATAATTGACTACGTATCGTCGTTGTAAGCCATTTGCACTCCGCGAATATGATTTAAATCGTTTGGATAGCAACATTTCCGCATTTTCTGATAGATTTCTATCAAATTTCTATCAAATTCCCAGGGCAGGCTACAATTTTGTATGAAGAAACCCAAGAATAGGGTATTGTTTTTAAAGTTTTACTCCGGGACAGGGTATCATTTTCGGGAATTTTACTCCGGGACAGGGTACCTTTTCAGATTTTCCAGCGGCACGTCCCCGTATTTTCGTAAATCAAGTACCCCCCCCCCCCCGGGTCCATGGTTTACTTGCTATTGAAATTTAAATGCGATATAATTGTTAGTTTTAGCATGAGCGATAAAACACCAAGTGTGTGAAAGTTTTATTGGTAGCGAGCCACCTCAACCAATTGTTTTCTGTGTGTTTTTACCTAATTTTGACTGGTAGTGAGCCACCTTATCGCTGTTTCGTCATTTTGAAATTTTCGGTAGTGAGCCATCTTAAGTGCAGATCCACCTTTATCGTAAACCTTTCCTCTGTAGGTTTTACGATTAAGGTGGATCTGCACTTAAGGTGGTGGTTCACTACCGAAAATTTCAAAATGATGAACTTTCAAAATGGACTAGAATCGAACATGGAATCATTATTGTTCCCATACAAGCCCCAAACCTGCATTTTCCTTATTTCTGGGCCTAAAGGATGAGTGATTTCACCAAACAAAATGTTCACATTATGGTTCACATCCATAGATTAACATTTCAGTTTTGAATGTCGGCTGCTTACTTTTTATTTCACAGCCCGCCAAACGTGTTAACTTGTTTTTCCGGGTACATACAGGGCAAACCTGAACTATTCGATAAGATAGCGATTTTCGTCACCTTGCCTCTTATAGCTTCTAGATTTTCCTTGACTCGTTTAGGATTTTCACAGTTATAACACTCGTGACTGAAGAGTTTAATAACATGTTTCCTTGAATAACACATCATTTTGAACATCACACAATAATCTTTTTTGGTAGCGCTCCAGATTTGGGTTCATACCTACTTTATCTGCGACTTTGAAAGCTGTTACTGTAAATTTTGTCAAACCACATAATGAAATATGTTCCAGTGTTCTCGACCAAAATTTTAATGATTCATACTCTTTTGTTATATGGAATCTATTCAAGTAGGGCATTTTGCCAATTGATATCGTCAAATTCTTGGAGTTGAGGGCACACATTGACTTGCCCCAAGTCTATCTCTTCCGTCCGTCTACCGTTCCCTTTACGGTAGTTCCTGGATCCGCCATTCTAACATTCCGTCCAGAGAGCTCGAACTCTCTTGACGGAATGTTGGAATGGTAGATCCATGAAATGGTGGATCCAGGAACTACCCTAAAAAGGGAACGGTAGACGGGCGGAAGAGGTAGACTTGGGGCAAGTCCAACGCACACACGGATGAGTCGCATGATATGATCAAATTTCAATACATTTTCCCATGGCACAATGCGAGTGGTGCCTTTATTACGAATAAAACGTTCATTCACAATTGCTGCCTTAATTATTTTTTAATCGAGGCTACTACCTTCAATGCAAACGTAGCCAAATGCCTTTCTGGAGGAGCGAAGCAGGGACGTAGGAAGCACCTCAAACTTGGAGGGGCACGACACTTCAAGGGCACCTTTTTCATCACCTGGAAAGGGCACTTCCTGAAAATAAAAAGGGCACTTCTTTGTTTATTGCAAAATCTTGGGGGGCACGTGCCCCCAGTGCCCCCCCCCCCCCGGTTCCTACGTCTCTGAGCGAATGAGCTGCGCTTGCCCTCTCCTCCGAAGTGGTAGCTCACTATGGGCGTAGTTAAGGTAGTAGCCTCTGATAAAAATATTCATGGTGGCAGTATTGAATAGACATTTCACTAAAAACAAATGTTTTTCCTGGTTTTTCGCTTTCTCCATGCTATGCTAGAGCAGGGTGATACTAATCTGGTACAGGCCTAACTTAATCTATTTTCTCTCATTTGTAGAGATCTACGTGACAATAAGATTCGAAAAATCAAGAAAGATGACTTCAAGGATTTGCCGAAGCTCAAGAAATTGTAAGTTTGCTATTTTTGGAAAGTTGTTGAAAGGATGAGATTTAAGTTGTGGTTTTTTTGATATCCTAATTTTTTTGAGAATGACAGCACTTCTCATATTTGATGCTGTGATGTCATCAAATTCTTAAATCGTATTGAAGGGAGCAGCAAATTTCTACTTGCCATCATATTGCAGACCCAACATAGGGGTCAAATCTTTAAAAAGGTCGGTGTAAAATTCCATTGCAGTTTTCTTTGAAATAAATGGCTTGGAAGGAACTTAGAGTTTTTTGCTGTAAATCTACCGTGGCAATTTCTTGAAATCTTCCTTAGTTTCAAGATGGCAGCATTTATTAAATTTGAGGCTATGACGTCATCAAATTTCTAAATCCTAAACTAGAAAAGCTACAGATTTCTGCTTGCCACCATGTTGTAGGCCTTCATAACCTATGGTTTTCTTTTAGGTTATATATTGTTTCCTCTCTTAGTTTAGGATTTACGATGATTTAAATATTTTCAAAAATAGTTAAATTGCTGCCATTTTGAAAAAAATCGAGAGATCAAAAAATTTCCACGGCAGATTTACAGCAAAGTAACATAAGTTCCTTTCAAGCCATCCAATTCAAAGAAAAATGCCATATAATTTTACATTGACCTTTTTAAAGATTTAAAAGATTTGAGCCCTATGCTTGCAGACCCTCATTAACTATGGTTTTCTCGAAAATTGAATAATTTGTCCCTTTAAAAACTTAGGATTTATGGTGATTCTCTCTTTTTCGAAACTCTCCATGACAAAGACGCGATCATGTTGAAAATGATCAAGATATAAACAAAAAGCAACTTGTAAGGTCCTTTCAAGCCATTCAGTTAAAAGGAATAAGTCACAAGATTTTACACCACCTCTCTAAAGATTTGGACACCATCTTAGGTGATGTGGAGAGTTCTTTCAGATTATCAGGAAAATGAGACGAAACATCGGGGCTCTTGTAACAAGTGAAGATGAAGGTGAACTTGCGTTTTTCAGCGCCAAGCGCTGGGATTGCAGAAATAGAGCAGACCTAATCGAGTCCGCGACCCCCTTGTCATGACGCTCAAGTGGTGAGGTCCTATCGGGTATCGAACCCACTCCGCCTGACTGTTCTGGCTGCAAAGTCAGAGGATTACACCACTGCGCCACAACACCTTCAGATATAGTAATTATAGTATAGTAATATAGTATACAAGTCTAGTCGCAGAATACGATAAAGACTTGGCAACCAGATTAATATAACTCAGTAGAATTTAAACTGAAACATTTTGAATTTGTCATTCTTTTCTGTGGATCCTTCTCCATACTTGCATGTGTCCACCCTGTATCTGGAATTCCAAAAGCTGAAAATTTTTCAAATATCCTAGGACCTTGAAAGTTCCGAGATAACCACTGATTAGAATGTTTTATTTAATTACTATATCTTTAAAGGGAATAAACTGAGTATTGAGTTGAAAGATTAGATTTCATAGGTCCGTAAATAGCCTATTTTATTTGATAATCCAACGCATGGCGAACGAAAGCAAAGCAAAAGGTAACAATAAGATGTTCAGGTCTCGGTTCAAGTTTCTCTTTGTCCTATTTATAGACGCACGCTATGCCATATCGCCCAGGTCATGCACTTTAATTTATCTTTACCACAACTTTGATTTGATTATGAATATTTGATTTTTATGCCAAACCAAGCTCTCCTCACGAGTCGTTTTGAGGCTTTTTTTGGAGTCTTTCCAATCTTTGACATGCTTCCATTAATCCATGGTAGATAACTGTTTATCTGCAAATGTGGGATTTACAAATATGTAGCGCAAATAGCGCAAATAGCTCTGTAGACTATGATACATTGAGAACGAAGAATATCAAACTAATTTGATTTCGGAAAAATAACACCTTATCTGAAAATTTTGGCAGACCCTGTCTGAGTTCTCCAGGTGAGAGGTCTGATGTTCGCCAGGATCCTGGTGATGGAAAAATAGTAACATTCCCGCCAGGCTGCTCCAGTATTTTTTCTATATTTCTCCGAAGGCAGCTTTCTTATAGGACACCGAGAAGCTAAGCCTCGAAGCAGTGTCTTGGTCCTTCCTCTCAATGTGACCACACCTCGTGATTCCTTTTGGCTGGAATTACAAAGAGTTGGCGACTCTCCTCAGACTGATTACACGAGTCTCAGTTTTCCGCACTGAATTGGATGATGTTTATGGCTTCACACAGACTCATGACAACATAAAAACATCAGATTAAAAACGTCGAACTAATACAAGGAATCACGGCGTCAGTTTAAACTCTCCCCATTCTATGTAGCAGGCTCCAGTGGCGGACTGGCTCTGATTTTTGCACCGGCCATGAACGAGTTAAGGGGGCCCTAAGTGGGTGTGGCCTCGATGATGAATGTGGGGTCAGGGGCAAAATTCGTCGCATTTCCTCGATTCCTTATCAACAGCCAAGGTAAACTCACTTTCTTTGAAAATGAGGCATATATCTCACGATATATCTTCTTATGGCATGATTAAAATCTTTACATTGTCTCTACACGTTTTTTTTTATATAAGAAACTTGGATCAGCACTTAGTACTAAAAGTTTCTTAATTTCGCATGAAAATTTCGGTGTTTTAGTAGTAAAAGTTTCTTAATTAGTTTCTTATTTTTTGGGCTTACGGTATTGTTTATAAAAGTAATTTTTTCTACCAATTTTTTTTGTATTGTGGGACATACCATGACGATCTATAATGTTTTCGTTTCTCAAACTGTTGAGGAACGATCCTTTCTCTGACCCTTTTCCCCCCCCCCCGGAGCAGTGTGGTCAGGGCAAATTAACTGATGGAGTATCAAAATGAGGGGTCTGGGGGCGAAGTCCCCAGGAAAATTTCTGAGGACAAACCCTCTACTTTGGCTTAGAACGCTTCTCCCAATCCCAGGTTTGCCGATGCTAAAATTGAATTATCATTTGTAACAGTAGTTTTATGAATAAGCACCAACAGGGAAACTTTTTGCACCCTTTTTGAGTAAACATCTGCTCTTTGGCTTAGAATGCCTATCGCCATACCATCTTACCAGAGCAGAATTTGAAACTTTGAAATTCTCAAAATTATTTTTGCAGTTTTCTATCAATGAACACTCTCATGAAAATTATCGGGCAAAAGCTTTCAGTTTTTCACAATCCAATTTTTGCGTGAGCCTAAAGTGGAGCAGTTGACAAAGTGCGTCCTGGATATTTTTGAAACTTGCAGCCTCTACTTTGGCTTAGAGTGACTCTCCCAGTCATTTCTTCACCCTACACTACCTATAACAACTATTTTCTGTGAAGGAATCTCGAGAACCATCTTTTGGTAGAAGTGGAGGGGGCCTTTACTTTTTCTGCAACGGTGCTCCCTTCTTCACCATCCGTATCCTCGCTCTCGACTGTATTCATTTCTTTGAGCAAGTTCAATAACACTGAAGGATTCAAATGTAAAGTGAGATGTCCATTATTCAAACATTCAACTCTACCAAAAATTTCCTTAATTTGCAGAAGAAGGGGCCCTTTTCCAGGAAAATGGGGCCCTTTTTGCAAGATTTTGAGGGGGGCCCACCGGCCACGGGCCGGTGGGCCGGTGGGCCAGTCCGCCACTGTCGACATGGTGGGTACTCCTGTATGAAGCAATTCATTTCTCAAATTTCTCCCCGGGAATTTGCACAAATTACAGTCTATGTTTCACTTGTGACTTGTGAAGCGTTTTGTACCGGGGAGATTCACTTCTTGCCTGAGGATGGATCTTGCTTCATCTTTAACACCTGTTAAATCACCAGGGAATTTTGCACCGGGGGGCATGTAGGGAGGAGTATTTTGACAACCGAGCTTTCTCGTATCTGAGGGAAATAAATAACTGGAGTTCTTGTAATGTCGGGATTACGGCCTATTGTCTTTTTTCCTGCTGAAAGAGAATCTTTTTTATTGTTAACAGGTATCTAAATAATAACAAAATACGATACATCGAACCAGGAGCATTCTCACCATTGAAGAATTTAAAGCATCTGTAAGTATATTTATCAAACGAGGACAGATTTTGTAACACGATAGCATTAGTTGCTTTTGTTGACACCTGAATTCAAAGCGATTAGCGACTGCCGACAAATGAAATTCTCTCAACCAGTAATTCAAAACAAACAATGCCGCAAACGTTTCTCTGAAACCCAGGTAGCTAGCGTACTCATTGTGCGCTATTTTAAGAGTAAACATGAGTATCTATCGAAAGAAGAAGGATATATCTACATATCTACCTAAGGCATTTTATTTATTTGGTTCAGAAGCTGAGCAGCAAGTGTCTTGATTACACCAAAAAAATAAGAGAATCGAATCGCCTCTCAATCGGCTTCTATATCAAACAAACTACCGGGTGTCCCAAAACCCAAGTATACAGATTTGCTTGACTCCAGTGATGTGAATTTAGCTTTAATCAATAGCTAATCACTCTCAAAATGTTCCTCAATAGTTACCTTGAACACAGATACCTCGTGTGTTGGTATTGGTGCTTTGAGAGCAGAAATATCAATCTTGAAAGCTCAAACCTCAAATGTGCGTCCACTTCCAAACCAGAGTTCTGGCCTTTTGGCCTAAGCAAATTCCTGCAGCACATTGAAATTAAAAACTGAAATTAACGAAAAATCGAGAAACTTCCCAATGGTTGACTGTGGGGTGACTTCTGGAAAACAGAATAACACTAGATCTAATGTTCTTCAAATTCTATCAAGGTTATCATTGATTTATACACTGTGCCTTAAAAAATTGCTTAGGCCAAACGGCTAAAGCTCTGGTTTGCAGGAGGAGGCAAATTTGAGCTTTCAAGATCTACATGTTTGGTCTCAAAGTACCAATATCATTAAACAAGGTATGTATGTTCAAGTTAACTATCGAGGAACATATTTAGAGTGATTAGACAATGATTAAAGCTAAATTCACATCGCTGTAGTCAACCAAATCCGTATACATTTTTTTGGGACACCCGGTATATATCAATGTTATTAAAAAAACCAACAAACAAGGTCAGAAGGCAAATAAAACTTTCCTGTGTGTGTATAAACTGAATCATTCCTAACTAGCATTGAGTAAAGTTATTATTGTTGAACTCTCTGAAAAATATTCTGAGATCCGAAGGAAGGAAGGAACTTCTTGCCACAGTAGCCACAACTACAATCTTGGTCAAAATGTATTGGACAGTCAACTACAAATAGGATGTTTTCACTAAACCCTTTTATTTCCCCCTCCCCCCTTGTTCAATGTTGGAAAAAAGTTGTCATCACATTCACTCAACATTGAAAAGAGGGGTGAAGGGGGGATTTCGCCAATCGCTCATCTTGTTTTCAAAATATTTGCTAATACATACAGAACAGTAAGCTCTTTTACGGCTCTTTTCTGCATGATTTTTAGCAGTGTCCCATATCTTTTTGGCCAAGATTGTAGCAGTGTTTCTACTGCAAATGAGGGTCATGCTTGTGATTTCTTTCACAAAATTTACCAGATTTGGACGCTCGGTTTAAACCTCTTTTCTGGCAAGTAAAAAGGTCTATCTTTGGGTCTAAAATGATGAGTGATTTGAAAAAAAAACAAAAGTTTCACACCGAAGCTAGTCTTTGACTGATAGAATAACATTTAAAGGTGGTGTGAAGCGAAAATTTTTATTGATGCAAATGAATAGTGCAGTTGAATGATAAAGAATGTCGTTTAAATTTTGTTGATACCTTGTTTCATTTTAGAGTTATCCACTGTTTTGTACGATTTGCTGATGACGTCATTTTGTTTGCAAAATGTAAAGAAAGTATGCAAGGTTGGCCATGTTTCCAAAGAGAAATCTAATTAAAAAACTTTTTACAATCAACATGCCTTTCTAAACATCATATTAAGTCATGAGGCAATTTATATAACATCTATTCAGCTCAGCTGAAATATTTCTTACCACTGTAACCTTTCAAAAATCAGATACAGTTATATTTCCGTATGTTATCCTAGTAATTTGCAAACAAAATGACGTCATCAGCTGCAACTTAATATCAGTGGATAACTTGAAAACGAAATGAGGTATCAAAAAAATGTAAACGACATTCTTTATCATTCAACTGCACTATTCATTTGCATCAATAAAAATTTTCGCTTCACACCACCTTTAAGTTTTGAATATTGACCGTAAGTTTTTTGTTCCACAATCTGCCAAACGTTTTAACTTTTTTGGCGGTATTGGCTATTCAGTTCAGTTCATTGATTTAAATTCCACTACTTACAAATACTCAAAACATTAAACAACTTACAACAATTTGAATAACTACAAGCTACAAATTAAGAATACAAGCATAGAGACTAAACATAAATTAATCAAAAAATATACTACATGACTAGAGAATTTGTATAAAGAGGAATTCTTAAGGAGAAGCTCTCTCAGTAGCTGAGCTAATCGAGGAGAGCACCCCCTAATGATATATAAGTATGTAATAGGTATGAAGGTCCACTGGTGAGACCTTTTTATCCGACTATCATTTGCCTTGGAAAACTGGAGGATTTACAGTTTTAGAATGATTCGAAAACAGTGAAATAATTTGAGCATTGCTGATTATTCGTATTATTTTTCATTTTTCAGATATCTGTACGACAATGATCTACGAAATATAACAGTGGATTTATTTGCTGGACTTTTCAACTTAGAATATCTGTAAGTTAGTCTTTCATTCTAGATCCTTTTACTTAGACTTATGACTTTTCATCCCATGTTTCCCTGCGTTCTTTGATTTCTGATATCCCTTGGTCAAAAGGAACTCATGACATTACTCTTAAAAAGTGGGCCTCCTTTTTCGAAATGGCTTAAACTAGCGGGAGCTCTCGTACACTCAAAACAATCGCTTCGAAGTCTGGTTTAAAGAGCTTAAACATTGAAAGGCAAACTTTCAGTACAAAGAATGAGGTTTTCCTGACCTACTAATCGCAAAATATATACATTTCAAGCAGTAATCTTCCTCTGTAGAAACAAAATAGATCCATCGCAGCTACGAGAATTCTAGGCCGTATTAACCGTTTTTGGATGCAACAACAACAGTCTAAATCGCGCCTCCTCATTGATTGAAAACTAAATTCTAGCAATTTTGATTGATGAATACGGAGCCACTCTACGCGGGCCTAAAGGGGACCCACTTTTTAAGAATAGTATTATGAGTCCCTATTGATCAAGTGATATCGCAAATAAAAGAACGCAGGAAAACAAGGGATGAAAAATCATAAGTCTACCTTTTACTCCCAATGTCATTGTGGAATTGTATATGAGCTTTAAGTGAAATAAGTGCAAAATGATTAAACTTTTTAAAAGATAGCTTTGTCGACATTTTCTCCGGCTCAGTAGACTTTTCGTCGCTTTTGTGTCGAAATATAATTAGATGAAATGAAAACTCCTTCCTCCTTGAGTGCCAAAAGTGATTAGTTGAAGCCACACCCTATCTCAGAGCGTTTTACTACCTTAAATTGTGCCATGTCAACCCTTCTCAGACTTGGGGGTTGTTCAGCCCCCAGCTAGATCCTTTTTATGGCTTAATCAGTTCTTACTCGATCAGCGCGATCCTTCGTGACAAACTATTTGTAAAAACATTTGATCAATCGGTAATTCGTTAATCACGACTCACGAGAATCAATTTCGTTCTTATCTTTACTATGTAGAATCTTGTTTCTGAGTTGATACGTCATTTTCAATTTTTTACAGTTACATTTATCGAAATCGAATAGAGCACGTTGTAAAGTATGCATTCTTAGACCTTGGCAAGCTCAAACGCCTGTAAGTATCGATTTTAGAGAACAAAATAAAATGGTCTTTTTTGCTGAGACCATTCCCATTATCACAAATTGAAATTGTTTAAAATCGTGCAGACTAACCCAAGTTTACTAATACTTTATTTGCATTGCACAATTTAGAAACTAGCCTAGTTGACTTATTCTCCAAGTCCTTTGTTTTCTTGTGTTTTGTGTTCGTTGATGTCAGTCAGGTGGCAGGTGGGGACTCTTAAAATCACTATGAACTAACAATAGCAAAATCAGTGATTGTAAATTGTCAAATCAGAATGTAGAATTCTCCAAACGCATTTTTTTATATTTTGCAAACATTTCATAAACATTTCATAACAACTAGAACTCCCACCTCGTTGTTGAAAATAAGCGCGAAAGTATCAAGTTTCAAAATCTCCTTCCTAGCTACAATGCCACGCAGAGAAAGAAAGCTAGGAAGAAGATTTTGATACTTTCGCGTTTATTTTCAACAACGAGGTGGACCTAGCCAAGGTGAATGTCGCAGTATTGGACCTGAAAGAAGCTTATTTGTTGTCTCAGAAGGTAACGAGAAAGATAAACACAAGAAAGATACAAGGTGATTTATATTCTTTATTTGATACCAATTTAGTTCATTCATGGGAACCTGAATTTATCGTACAACCCATGATTTCACAGCAATTTTTCCTCTTTCTCGTCAGTTTTCTTTGGAGCAACAGAATTAAGGAAATAAAAGAAGAAGTATTGGAACCACTGACAAATCTCAAAGAATTGTAAGTTACTTAAAAATTGTGATGTGTTTTGAAGTTCGGAAATTTTTTGAGAAATGTATATAGATTGTGTCCTAAATTGTAATAATTATAATAAGAATTATAATAATGACGAAAGCATTTATACAGGGCGTTTCAGAAAAAATGCAACCTAACAATGCTTGAAAATTCTAAAGAAATGTTAAGATTTGAGCATGGGTAGTTAGACACTGCTGGTGTGCTTCTATGGAGGAGCGCTGGATAATATGTATCTGCGGTGGAAATTTTTTGTAGTACTGGGGAGGAGATATCATCTCCTCCGCAGTACTATAAAAAATTTCCCCTGCAGATACATAATATCCAGCGCTCCTCCATAGAAGCACACCAGCAGTGTCTAACTACTACCCATGATTTGAGTAAATTTAGTGCATACTGGTTGAAAGCACAATCTATCTTCTTTCCAATAATACGCAGCTTGGATACATTAAAAAGGGGCAGTCAGACGTGACGTTGAGAGGGACATTTACATTGTATTTGTACGAAAAGTGCTTAGGCTTAGCATCGACTCGTCAATGGGGATTTTGAATGGGATAACTATGAGCAAAATCGACATGCGAAACAGATTTTGGAAAAAGATTTCAGGCCTAGAAACACTAGAAGTGATGCCTTAATGTACGAAAAAACATCTATTACCATGAGCTACTGGTTTTCAAACGCGGTAAATTAAAAGTCAATATTTACTTGTAAATATGATAAAATATGTGGGCTCAGTCGTCAAACAGTAAACAAATCCGTAAGCTCGCACGTGTCGGGGATCATCCATTGTTCATCCATTGTTCTCTGCAGTTTTTTTGGTGGCTTCACCCAAGCCACAAAAAAGTGACCATTAAAAATCCACTTATATCCGAGCAATCGTAGAAGATATGAATGTTTGGTTTGTTCCTCGTTGAAGTACAAGGATTAATGCCCAAACAGCAACTTTCATTTTGAAAAAAATACGAAAAATCCTGTGTGATATCACCTTTCAAAAAACTGCAAAAATCATCGTTTTGTTTACATTTTGACGACGGAGCCCCTTTAATGACGTGATGGATTCAAAATTTTAAAAATTCTTTGCATCCTTTTCGTTGTACGATTTTCAACAAACTGTATGTATTTTTCTACCATAGACGTTTGGATAACAACAGGCTGACATGTAACTGCGACTTATTGCTGACATTAGAAGCATACAAGCAAAAACATTTCAATCGTCCCGCTGTTGCAACATGTTTCAACCCGCGCAATCTCAGGGGAAGAATGATTTCAACGATAAAGCTCAAAGACTTCAACTGCTGTGAGTATCTAAGCTTCTTTCTCCAATGGAGGGGGAACTCCTCAGATGGAGGGGGGTTAATCACGGGGGATTCTTGGCCAAATTTTGGGTAGGGGTCTGCCGCGAGCATATTCAAAATGGTACTGTTGGCTAGACTAATTTTTACGAAAATGGTACCCTTAGCTAGACCAATTTTGACCATTTCCTAGACCAATATTGTCAAATTTGTACCAAATATGAAATCATGACCGTTCGCTAGACCAATATTGTCAAAAATGATACCCTTGGCTAGACCATTGTAGGTCAAAATTGCAAAAAAGTATACCCTTGGCTAGACTAGAAGTCCGAAAAAGTATACCCTTGCTCGTGGCACATTCCCAGGTACCTTTACTATGGAAGAACCCCCCCCCCCCCCGTGGGGTTAATGTAGTATAAATCGAAAAAGAGAATGTCATGAAACCAACACCAATCGAAGTAATTAAAAGGTTTGCAGGTAGAAACACTGCAACATAGTGACTGTGAAATTCAGTGAAAGTCAGAAAGAAAATGAAATTGAACAACAACAAATGTTTCTGCTTTTAAGAACACTTTGCCAATAGCTCATCCTACATTGCAGGAATTCTTCAGAGGATTGAAATATATACAGCGATTTGAAAAAGAGAGACCATACGCGATTGGTTAGATATGATTGCTACGCAGAGGTTATAAGGGTTAAGGTATATGAGGGTTATGTTTTTGTGGTACTGCAATGATAGTAATTAATGACTTTAATTAATTTGATTTGAGATAATGATAATAATGAATATGATAGTCATACCGGGTGCGCCAAAATAAACTATGCACGTTTGGCAGGCCACAATAATTCGTTCACTGGACCAATTTTGAAGATTTATGACTTAATCGTAAGCAGAAAGCCTGAATTAGATACTGGGGTTTTTGCAAGTTTATTCATGTTCAGTTTTTAGAGCTAAAAGCGCGTTTCCTAAAATTTTAGTTTTCGAAAACACTGAAAACGATAAAAAAACATCGATCAAGTTTTCTAAAGAATCGACATGAATGGACAAAGAAAGAACTTCTTCATGGTTCAAAACTCTTCTTCAATGGACATCCAATTCTTCAATGGACAAAGAAAGAACTTCTTCTTCTTGCGATTTAGAAATCGACCAATTGTAATCTGCTATACGAGAGTTGGTACTAAACCCCCAAATCCCCCTAAAAATGTTTTTCCCTTTGTTCATTCATGTTAAATCTTTTAAAATTTGATCGACGTTTTTTAATCGTTTTCAGTGTTTTCGAAAGCGAACATTTTAAGAAACTCGCTTCCAGCTCTAAAAACTGAAAACAAAAAGTTTTCAAAAAGTCTAATCTAATTCAGGCTTTCTGCTAAAGATCAAGTCATAAATCTTCAAAATCGGTCCAGTGTACGATTTATTGTGGCCTGCCAAACATGCATAGTTTATTTTGGCGCACCCGGTAGTAGTAATTGTGATAATGAGTAAGGACAGGTATGATAAGAAAGTATGCTAGTAGAATCGGTAAGTATGGAGGTATGCTCGTTAACGGTCGGTGGTTCTCCACTTATGAATTTTAGTAAACTAGCATGTTGATGATATGGGGACGTCCGAATTCTATAGGGTACGTTTTGCCAATGATCTATCAACATCTTCAGGGATCTTCAGTCACTTTTTGCAACGGTTTGTATGGATTCTTTTTAGATGACTCATCATTTATCTAGGCCATTCTTGCCCGAATAATTTCAAATTCATGCTTCAATCCTAGCACTACCCAGCCAAAATCACGTGGTCAATGACGTCTTAGCTGCATCAGGTGAACAAGTGGCAATCCCGTGCACAGTGAAAGGGATAGCGAGGCAAATTGCTCAGTGGCGAAAAGATGGGAGCGGGTTACCCCGAAATGGAAGATTTAGCGTCAATAGTGACGGAACTTTGAACATCCTATCAGTGAGTCAAGGTGATATTGGAACGTATGAATGCAGGGTTGAGAATTCTCTTGGAAGAAGAACAATGAAAGTGAAGCTGAATTTGGTTGAACATGAAGGTATGCTAATTTGATATGTCTATAGTATTTTATTATTATTATTATCATCAAATATCTATTTAAAGTAGGCTAAAAAAATGAATAGCTAAATTACAGCTAATTAAGGCCTACTATTTACAGTATACATAATTTACAATAAAACTATTAATATATATTACAGGACAAAACTAACACGTAAAGCGAAATGTCTTTCCTTTGGCCTAAAAATTCTGTTTCAGGACTACCGAATAACATAACAGACCTCTGCATGTTTCGGCCTAAAACGGCTTAAAAGCTCTTGAATACTGACTACTCAAAGTAAAGAAATACCCACAGAAGTCAACGTCAGGTATGGAAGCAGAGGGGAGAGTATTTATGGAAACAAGTTCGCACTGACCTTTTAATGCTATCCCTGCCCATTTTAAGCTGGGGATATTTTCAAATTATATTTTACTTTTCTATATTGTGAATCACATTTGTAATTAGATTTCTTTCTTCCTAAATTTATGTTACATTTAATTCTAATTTTGTAATGGCGAAATTTACACGCATACATACCTACATTATGCACTTTTTTGTTGAAAGCAAACTCTTTACAAATCGAAGAGCCACCTTTGTGGAAGAGAGCTTTTATGAAATCAAAATGTACAGCTTTTTGCTAACAAACTGTTGAAAGGAAAACTGGATGGACAAACAGCAGTTTAGCTGTAAAATTGGTATTTAGCACGATGAAAGGGATCAATTAAAAATCGTAAAGAGCAAAGTTTGAAAACGTAGACGAACTTGAGTGTTTGACCTAAGAAAGGGGGGTGTTTATCGTCCGTCTCAAATTGGATGTTACGTGAAAATGCCCACGAATAACAAAAATTGAAGTGTTTTTCTTGTGTAAATTTGCGTTATCGCAAATTTTGCGTTACACGTAATTTGAGACACGTGATTTTTCTGGAATATTTCAAAAGTGAAAACTTTTTGTGGGACAGCCGGTACGTAATCCAGTTTCTCGCCGTTGGCATCATAATGAGCTTTTGGTTATTTCCAACAGATGCAAGTTCTTGTCACTCATACCCTCTAGTTGACATGTTTGAGTCATTTGATCGGAGCTTTATAGTGTGGTTTGTTAGTACAGAAGAACCCAATCAAGGGTAATTCATCATCCTAAAAGACTGCTACTGTTATAGATCACAATAACCTTATTTAATTACGTGAAAGAAGCCACCCAGAACGCGATTGATAAAAAGATCATAAGAGTCAATTACTGAAGACACCATCATTATATATGATATACTTGGTTTTGTATTTCATGAGTTTATAACTTTCACATCATTTTATCCAAGTTTTTAGTGGCCCTAAGAGTTAAGAGAAGATTATATCAACTGATCAGTGGAACAAGCTTCAAAAACAGTTATTCTTAAACTTGTGTCTAACACAGACTTCAAAACTTTAAAACTGCTGGTGTAAATGGTCTGCGTGCAGACTTTGTGAGAAAAATCGAAAAGGAGGGGAAAAGTAGAGTCTGCGCAACTGATCCACTTTCTTTGTTCACTGACATCAGCATTTTGTTTCAGGCACAGGTTTAATTTCCATGGCATCTTACCATGGAGTGTGAAGGTGAAGGTGAAGTTGCGGTTTTTAGTGCCAAGCGCTGGGATTGCAGAAGTAGAATAGGCCTAATCGAGTCCGCGACCCCTTGACATGACGCTGACGTGATGGGGCTCTACCTGGGATCGAACCCAATCCACCTGACTGTTATGGCTGCAATGTTAAACCACTGCGCCACAACACCTTCAGATATCGCAATTTTTTATATCTAATAGAACTTCGAAATTGTTTCAGGACACTCCATATCATTGGCCTGCTTACTCACAACTTATTTATTTTTCTTTTCTAGTTCGTCCAAGGTTTACGAAA
This sequence comes from Aurelia coerulea, assembly GCA_039566865.1. Lineage (NCBI taxonomy): Eukaryota > Metazoa > Cnidaria > Scyphozoa > Semaeostomeae > Ulmaridae > Aurelia > Aurelia coerulea. Next base: position 13,117,219 of record CM076963.1, read on the forward strand.
ACGTCAGAGAACGCCGAGGCCATATCAGGAAACGTAGTGCGGCTTATGTGCAGGGCTAGTGGATTCCCCAGACCGAAAATTGTTTGGAAGAAAGATGGCTACCTATTAGCGGCAACTCGAAGACATAAAATATTAGCACATGGAGACTTAGAAATAAATCCAGTGCGACAAGAAGATCATGGTTACTATACTTGCGAAGGCAGGAATCCTATTGGTAGCATATCGCATACAGCTACAGTTGTTGTCAAAGGTTAGTTAATGCTTACCCTAGAAATTTGAACCTACGATCCTTCAATAAACTATGCTTTACCCAACATATGAAGTCCCAAAATATGTGTACTCCCTTGTCTCTTCCACAGAAAAACTATTTTTTTCTTGCTCCTGTAACCTCCCCCCCCCCCCCCTCAGTCAGCTTTATGATTCTAAGCAATGTTTTTTAATGCAAATTTACATGCAGTCACGCCATGATCCCCATGGTTCATTTAGTATAAGTCAATCATAAAATTAAAGGTTGGGCAGGTTGCTAGATAGCTATAGCAAATTCTCTGTCTATTTCGTTATTTTCTAATATTTAGTCAAACGTCGAACAATTTTTTAGGACACCTAGTAGACAAGCCTATTTTCTACTGTACATTCCCTCTGACGTATCAAAAGTTTGATCTTGATATCATTTTGACTTGGCAATTTGAATGCGAAGAAAGCCTTCAGTACTCAATCCTTTCCACTGATTCACTTCCCAGTAGGGGGGAGGGGGTGGGGGTTGGTTGTGTGGACCGTTTCAGTGCATAACCACGATCATTCAAGGGATTGCATAAATGGTCTTGCAACTTGGAAGAATAATTTATCGTCTACTGATAATTTATCACTCTCCTTCGAAGAGGCTCTATTCCTGTGCTGTTTCTTCAGTAATACAGCCTCTGCGAAGGAGAGTGGTAATTCATGCTCTTTACGTCGGTAAGCACCGAAACGTTCTTTGAAGCACATTGTGCAGACAGAAGCTAAATGATATTTAGACCACATTTAATCCGTTAAAAATTGTTACTAGTCAAAAGCATTTACATCCCTCTAGAGCAAGGTTTCCTAGTCTGCGTGCAGACTCTACTGATTTCTTTTCAGAGAGACAGAGAGGTTTCTCCTCGAGAAACCTCTCTGAAAAGCAATCTGCACTCAGGCTAGGTTTTCCATGATAAGAGGAAAAATTTTTTTGCAGATTAGCAGGTTTTGATTAACAGTGTAATCGGGATGCTGAACCATTACACTTTTGCTACAGATCCAAAATTGAACCTGTTTGATTTTGATTTGATTTCATTCACATATTTAAGGGGGTAACCCTTCAGTAAGTGCAGATTTTCAAAGGGCCCTCCATCTACGATACAATACCGGGTGCGCCAAAATAAACTATGCACGTTTGGCAGGCCACAATAAATCATACACTGAACCGATTTTGAAGATTTATGACTTAATCGTTAGCAGAAAGCCTGAATTAGGTTCTAGGACATTTTGCAAATTTTTCCGTCATCAGTTTTTAGAGCCAGAAACCAGTTTCTTAAAATGTTCGTTTTTGAAAACATTGAAAACGATCAAAAAACGTCGATCAAATTTTGAAAGATTCAACATGAATGAACAAAGAGAAAACGTTTTCAGGGGGATTTGGGGGTTTAGTATGAATTCTCTTACAGCAGATTACAATTGGTCGATTTTTAAATCCAAAATCACCACGAACAAGTTCTCTCTTTGCCCATTCATGTCGATTCTTTAGAAAACTTGATCGATGTTTTTTATCATTTTCAGTGTTTTTCGAAAACTAACATTTTAGGAAACTCGCTTCTAGCTCTATAAACGGAAAATGAAAAAATTTGCAAAAATCCCAGTATCTAATTCAGGCTTTCTGCTAATGATTAAGTCATAAATTTCCAAAATCGGACCTGTGTACGATATATTGTGGCCTGTCAAACGTGCATAGTTTATTTTGGCGCACCCGGTACAATAATAGTAACATAACACAAAGAAAAGAAAAAACCTAATAACAATACGTGGTAAGTCTAATTAATCTATTGGAATACAGTGTTGAAATTAATTTACAAGGTGTCTAAAATATATTATCTACACACCAGTCTAAGGCTAAATAGGCCAGTCTAGGTACAGTGTAACAAGGACAGATTTTGTAAGACAATAGCATGAGTTGGTTTTGATTGACACCGCAATTCAAAGCGATTATCGATCGCAGACAAAGGAAGTTCTCTCAACCAGTAAATCAAAACAAACAAAGCCGCAAAAGTTTCTCTAAAACCCAGGTAGCTAGCGCGCTCGTTGTGCATTCCAAAAATTGTTTTTAAGAGCAAACATGAGCATAGATCGAAAGAAGAAGGATATATCTACGTATCTGCCTCGGGCATTTCATATGTTTGGTTCAAAAGCCGATTGGGAGGCGATTCAATTCTCTTCTTTTTTTGGGTGTAATTGAAACACTTACTGCTCAGCTTCTGAACCAAAGAAACGAAATGCCCGAGGTAGATGTGTAGATATATCCTTCTTCTTTCGATTTATGCCCATTTTTGCTCTTAAAAACAATTTTTGGAATGCAAAATGAGCGCGCTAGCTACCTGGGTTTCAGAGCAACTTTTGCGGCTTGGTTTGTTTTGAATTTATGGTTGAGAGAATTTCCTTTGTCTGCAGTCGCTAATCGCTTTGAATTCAGGTGTCAACAAAAGCAACTCGGGCTATTGTCTTACAAAATCTGTCCTTGTTGTACAGTGTAAGATTTCAAGCACATCTTTTTTCAATAGCACCTCCATCATTCATCAAAAGCCCAAGAGATTTGACCGTCCTTGATGGCGAAACAGTGACAATGGATTGTCGTGTCAAGGGATTTCCTGCTCCAGCAATTGCATGGTACAAGGATCGGGACCGACTTCCGTCCGACGGACGACATATCGTGTTGCCGTCTGGCACACTAAGAATCTTGTATGTAAACAAAGGAAATGAAGGGACATACCAGTGTCAGGCAATTAATGTTATTGGTGTCAACAGCACATTTGCAAGACTCAGAGTTTCAAATAGAGGTATGGTATTGTTATTCCTCTTCTATGATATCAATTAAATTGGTATCATACCGGTTGTCCCAAAAAAAATGTATACGGATTTGGTTCACTACAGTGCTGTGAATTTAGCTTCAATCAATGTCTAATCACAAACGAGGTATCTATGTTCAAGTTAGCTATCGAGGAACATTTTGAGAGTGATTAGCCATTTATTAGAGCTAAATTCACATCGCTGGAGTCAACAAAGTCTGTATACATTCTTGGGACACGTGGCACTTTATTTTTCTATAAGAAACATTTTTTAAGAAATTGTGCAATTGTAAGCTCAATTTTCCGAAATTTAGGAAACTACCCTACCTCTGAATTAAATAAGCTGAGAAACTTTCGTAATTTGCATTTTTAATTTTCCCAGGTCACTCAAAAATAGTTTGGCACTGTACAATAATAACAACTGCTTTGACATTGATTTGAGTGCGAATTATGTTGTTGCTTGTTTTGAGATCTTACACATTAATTTGAGAGCCCTTCTAGCTAAACTAAATTAAGGCATCACAACTCTGCATTTCAGCTATTACAAATGCGAGAAACGCATTAGAAACTTTTGGTAGCAAAATTGTCTTAACATTTAAAAAACTGCCTACCAGCCCCTTGAAAATCCCTTTGCGTTTCCTGAGAAAATTGAAGCTGCAAATTACTGAAATTTCGTAGCTTTTTGACAAGCGTTCTCATTTTGAAAAAGGAATTGACTTCCACGTAGGAGTTGTACCATCATAGAATATCGCAGAGGGAATGAATGAGATTTTATCTGATTTGGGTTCAGTTCAGTTCATATATTTTAAATTCACAACATACAATTTATAAATTACTCTACTAACAGATAACTAAACTACAAGAAAATAAGATATTACAGAAATTAATACATTGATACCGAAATTTAATACAATATACAAATACAGAGACATGAGATAAATTGTATGGAGTGAATTACTTAAAGGAGGAGCTCTCTTAATAGGTAAACTAATCGAGGAGAGACCCCCCCCCCCCTATCCTACAATAATTTCAAATGAATTTGGTTGGATTTAAATGATTCAAGAAATATACGCATTTGGTTTTCACGCAAAAATGGTTCAGAATTATTGATTGGCCTTGTTCAGTAAGTAAATTTTGGGAATCCTTTGAAGGAAATATTTTAAACTTGAATACATAAAAAAGACCACGAACTCATTGCCTTTCTGCACAAATTGCTTTTATATTCTGCACTGGCAGATATGTATAGCTAACAGTGGTAAGATGCGTTACACGGCGAGCTTTTACGTGAAACTTGCCCGCAATGGCGTTGCGAGATAAGTTTCACTGGGGGTGTTACACGGAAATTTCGTTGAAAATCCTAAAAATTTGTATGGTGCAAGCCTTTGCCTGAGTAGGAAGAAGTTCTACTTTTCGTGAAACTGCGTCGCAGCGCTCGCAACAGAAAATCTGGCAACTCGTCGTGAAATTTCGGGGTGTTACGCCGTGCAATGTTTTGTGAAACTTACCTCGCAAAACGCCATTGCAAGCAAGTTTCACGTAAAAGCTGGTCGTGTAGCAGGGCCTTAATAGACAGAAATAAACAACAACAAAACTAATAAGAAACTGGTTTATAAGAAACTAGTAGCTACTACGATGACCAAAAATGTAGGAACCTCTAGTACTACGCTCAAGAATAGTTAAGAAACTCTTAACATTCAAATTCTGTATGTCCCTTTTATTCTAAGTCTCTCTAACAATTTTTAACTTTTAACTACAAAAATTGGTAAGTTTTTGCCTGAATGTGTATGACTTATTCGTGATGACAATGCCAATGTAAAATGGAAGCCCTTTGTCGAGATGAAGCCTCAAATTTTAACAATATCGCAATTTTAGGCCCAAAAAATAAGAAACAAATTAAGAAACTTTTACTACTAAAACACCGAAATTTCCATGCGAAATTAAGAAACTTTTAGTACTAAGTGCTGATCCAAGTTTCTTATAAAAAAACGTGTATCAACATTCCCGATCGAACTTGTTAAGGGCTATGATTGCCCATACATTCAACAAATTCAAAAGTTGCATCAGCAAATACGTCAAGGTTCATAGTATCAATGATTTGATTGAACACTGTGGTCTGTTATCTAAGGCTTTCAGAAAATAAAATTGTAAGTTAATCTTTTAACATTTCAAATTTATCTCTTGGCCTGAGATAGTTTGGTTTTCCCATGACTGTATCAAAGCTTAATATGTTACTAATCCAAGTTCAAAACAAGAAGATTAACTCGGTTTGGCAATGAGTCAGAATAATTGACGTAAATGTTTCAAAGTATTCAAACTATTGGGTGAGTAAATAAAACCATCCTCTTTGAATGGCCACTGCCCTCTGGATTTGTTGGGGAGATGAGATACGGTTTGTTCGAGGAAACTCATGTGTCCCCCCTGCAGCAGGTTAATGCTCATGCGTCCGTCAGAGTTCCATCTCAAAACGCTACTGCGCATGAGCATTAACCTACTGCACGGGGGACACTTATATTTCCTCGGACAAACCGTATCTCGTCTCCCCAACAAGGATTTCAAGGCAATGATATGGGCAAGTTTGCTATTCAGTGGTGGACATGCTCAAATAAAATTTGAAATTTGTTTGACTGAAATCAGCCACTCCGTTATGAAAGTATGAGAGATCTTCTCAATAATGCCCCTTCAAGAAACCCTCAACACAGGCCTAAATCACAACAAAATTGCCAGCCTTAAAGCAATGACTTTACATGCTTTGGCACGTATTATACCTTTGGGATGACGAAATTGTAATTCCTACCAGCATAACTAAATTATTGCAAGAGATTTCATCCTCCCAAGAGGATAACCTGTGCCTAAACGTACTAAAATCATTGCTGTAAGCGCAGCAGAGATGTAGGGCCCCTTGAAAATCAGCCCTTGCTAAAGGGCTAGCCTCCCTAAATATATCAAATCAAATCAAATATATGAAATCAGAGATATTTGGAAAATTTGATCAAGATTTTATGCCGTTTTCGAAGATTTCTTCCAAGGGGCTCCGTTAAGAAAATCCCTTGCAGTTTCAGAGCGGAGTGGCCGATTTCAATCGAGTAAATTTTAAGATCTATTTGAACATGATCGCCATTAAATAATATATTTGTCAATATGATTGCCTCGATGTCTGGGGAGCAGAAGTGTTTCAAATGTGGATTGTTTTTATTGACTTACCCTGCTCACCGGTATGTTACTAGACAGTGTCGCAGAGAAAGACTCATAGAATTAATATTTGAAGAGCAAGGACAGATTTTGTAAGACAATAGCATCAGTTGCTTTTGTTGACACCTGAATTCGAAGCGATTAGTGATTGCCAACAAAGGAAATTCCCTCAACCAGTAATTCAAAACAAACAAACAAAGCCGCAAAAGTTTCTCTGAAACCCAGGTAGCTAGTGCGCTCGTTGTGCATTCCAGAAATTATTTTTAAGAGAAAAATGAGGATCCATCGAAATAGGAAGGATATATCTAAACATCTACCTCGGGCATTTTATTCCTTTTGTTCAGAAGCTGTGCAGTAAGTGTACACCCAAAAAACTTAAGAGAATTGAATTGCCTCCCAATCGGCTTTTGAACCAAACAAATTAAATGCCCGAGGCAAATATGTAGATATATCCTTCTTCTTTAGATCAATGCTCCTGTTTGCTCTTAAAAACAATTTCTGGAATGCACAACAAGCGAGCCAGCTTTTTTGGGTATCAGGGAAACTTTTGCGGCTTGGCTTATTTTGAATTAATGGTTGAGAGAATTTCCTTTGTCTGAGATTACCAATCGCTTTGAATTGCGATGTCAATCAAAAGCATCCCATGCTATTGTCTTACTAAATCTGTCATTGTTTAATTGAAATAAATTTAATTTTTCGTTTATTTAAATTCACAGTTCCTCTAAAGATCGACGCAAAACCGGACGATACTACCGGAAGATCTGGCAAGACTATCTTCTTTCTATGAGTAGCCACAGGGGCACTAAAACCAGCTATCTGATAGCAACATAGATTTATATTTTGTTTATTTAAATTCACAGTTCCTCCAAAGATCAACGCAAAACCAGACGACACTACTGTACGTTCTGGCAACACTATCTTCTTTCAATGTGAAGCCACAGGGGCACCAAAACCAGTGATCAGTTGGATAAAGAATGGCGTGCAGGTCTCAAGTGGCACCAGATTCTTGGTGAACTCAAGCACAGGGGTACTAGAGATCAGGGACATTGGAAAGGAAGACGAAGGAAGATGGGAGTGTGCTGCAAGAAATAGCATTGGCTTTGCATCAGAGGTATTCGAGCTAAGAGTGATAGGTATGTTGTGTCCATTTTTCATTTCCTTGGTTAGATGTTGAGTCTGTTATGTTAGTACCTGCCTCTCGTCTTTCTTCATATCCATTTATTTGTGCCGAAAAATCCTCCACACCCATTTAAAGGGGCTCCGTCGTCAAACAGTAAACAAATCCGTAAACTCGCACGTGTCGCCGATTATCCATTGTTCATTCATTGTTCATCCATTGTTCATCCATTGTTCATCCATTGTTCTCTGCAGTTTGTTTGGTGGCTTCACCCAAGCCACCAAAAAGTGACCGTTAAAAATCTACTTATATCCGAGCAATGGTAGAAGATATGAATGTTTGGTTTTTTCCTAAGTGAAGTACAACGATTAATGCCCAAACAGCAACTTTCATTTTGAAAAAAATACGAAAATCCTGTGTGATATCACCTTTCAAAAAACTGCAAAAATCATCGTTTTGTTTACATTTTGACGACGGAGCCCCTTTAAATAAGTCCCTCTTAATAGCAATTCAATGAAAATATGTTTTAGTGAAGTCAATGATCAGAATTCGTGACAGATGTCTTGTGTCTTGGTAACTAGCTTTGAAAGCATTTTCTTGGTCAATCGTCAATAAAATAACTTTGAGAGGGTTGTCTCAGCTAGTTTTGATCAGCAGGTTTTATTGACCTAAACAATGCTTCCAAACCTACCGGGTGTCCCAAAAAAATTTCTCCTGTTTGAAAAATCACCAACATTTGATTACACGCCCGATCCTCAATTTTCTTTTTTTGTCAAGTAGATCAAGAACCAAATTATTTTCCCAGACTAGCTAATTATGTAATTGGCTTAAAAATGAAAAAAATTAAGCTCTTTTTAGGGTTTCCTGGTTTTGAGTCATACTGCAAAGAAGCACTGATGATTGCCAGATCAATTTCTTTGTGGATGTAAAGCATCTTGTTTGGTCATAAATGACTATTAGACACACCACCATTGGAAACTTCAATGATGATAAAAATTCTGAAAATATTTACTCTTATGCAAATTTGAGTATGTTGCTTAAAAACTATAGCTCAGATTAAGGTTTTTCAACGTGTAATTTTTCCACCTGGTCGTATCAAAAGCAAACATTTTATCATCTATAAGCATTGTTGGATCTGTGACAAAAGGAGTCAAAAAGAAAGTTTTATCAAAGGTTTGATAATTGATTTTTGGTGATTTTTCAAACAGGAGTACTTTTTTTGGGACACTCGGTATTTGGTGCATGTGGTATCATCAAAATTAAACGAAACATATAGTGCAATGTACGATTGCAATACCATAAAATACGACATTTTGAGAACTCGTTTTGACTTGATATTGAGTACATGCTCGAAACGTCGTTTCTTATGCATCTACGCTGTCTATGGTACTGCAATTCTCACATTATTGCATTGTCCCTTTTAGTTGTTAAAAACATTCATGATAAGACATCAAATGTTTGGCTAAAAATTTGACATTAATCGTTTTTTCCGTGTATCATTTTCTAAAAAAAACAATTTCCGGTGATACGAATAGCCTGCATTTATCTCTCTTGAAGTGAATTTCTCTTTCCTTTAAGTCCAGTTCTGCATCACATTTTTGTCTCCATTGCTATGTTCTCGCTGGTTTCTTCCTGCTCTCTTCATATGTGATTTGTGCTCCTGCCCAGCTCTACTCTTCTCTTCTTCGGTGTGCTCTTCTGCTCTACACAGCTTTACAAATCTCTTCTTAGTATTTGTTTTCCCTTATTTCCTCTGCTCTGATCTAGGCATTGGCTCTCGTGTACTTCTTGCCGCCCAGTTTACCCCCTAGAATTTCATTTTCATTTGCGACACTCGACTATAGAATATTTTTTTCTTTAGGCCTTCGAGATGGTAACTATCAAGGTGACGAGTTCGTCAAAAACTCAGTGGAGCGAGCTCGTATCGAAATCGATAATGCTATTGAGCAAACAAAACTTAAACTCACTAACTTTGTGCCAAGGACTGCTGGTGACCTCGTTGCCTTGTTCAGATTCCCCTCACCCGAGGCTGTACGTCTTGGCAGAGCTGCTGAAATATTCGAAACAGCTTTGAATTTCATCCAAGAGCAGATTGACTCGAAACGAATTTCCATCGAACAGGAAGGTGATTTGCACTCGAATTTGAATAATCTTGTTTCACCAGAACAGATTACGATGCTCGCAAATTTATCGGGATGTACTGCACATCAACATCCAGCTAACTGCTCCAATCTCTGTTTTCATATGAAGTTTCGAAGTTACGACAGTTCATGTAATAATCTAAAGCACTCAATGTGGGGTGCCGCACTTACGCCGTTTGCAAGACTTCTTAGCCCTATCTATGAAAATGGATTCAATACTCCCGTCGGTTGGAACAATACTGAAGGAAAACCGAGTGCGAGGCTGATCTCCATGACAGTAATGTCATCAGTGAAGGTTTCCAACGATACTGAATTAACCCACATGGGAATGCAATGGGGACAATTTATCGACCATGATCTAACGTTCCAAGTCACAAGTCCAAACACCGCGCGGTTTATTGAGGGCGGGCGATGTGATGTTCACTGCAAGAATGAGCATCCTTGTTTCCCCATTCAAATCCCGCCAAATGATCCACGTAGCAAGCGTTACAAGTGTATGGACTTCACACGGTCAAGTGCCGTATGCGGCAGTGGTTCAACTTCTGTATTCTTTGATGTGATCACTCCACGTCAACAGATAAACCAGATTACCTCATATATCGACGCATCGAACGTATACGGCTCTACGGAACACGAAGCAACGGAACTGCGTGATTTAAGCAACAACCGTGGCTTCTTGAAGATTGGTTCTCTAGCCGCGAGTGGAAAGCCTTATTTGCCGTATAACACAGATCTGCCAGTAGATTGTCAAGTAAATAGATCAGAAACCACAATTCCGTGTTTCTTAGCAGGGGATCACCGCGCGAACGAACAGCTTGCTTTGTTGTCTATGCACACACTTTGGATGCGTGAACACAACCGCATCGCTCATGAGTTGAAAATCTTGAATAAACATTGGGACGGAGATGAGATTTATCACACCGCACGGAAGATTGTCGGAGCTGAAATGCAGCATATTACGTATAAAGGATGGTTGCCTAAAATACTTGGAAAAGAAGGAATGAAGCGTATGGGTGATTATGAGCGATATGACCCAACAGTTGACGCGTCGGTATTCAACTCATTCGCAACAGCCGCGTTCAGATTTGGACATTCCTTAATCCAACCGTTCCTAACAAGGCTTAACGCATCGTTCATGGAAACTCCTGAAGGAAACTTGCCGCTACACAAAGCATTTTTCTCACCGCACCGCTTGCTGCACGAAGGTGGTGTTGATCCGCTGATACGTGGGCTGTTTGCTACTTCTGCCAAGAGTCGATATGATACGTCACAAGTCATGAACACAGAACTGACTAATAGGTTATTCCAAATGGCGCATGATATCGCATTGGATTTAGCCGCGTTGAATATCCAGCGCGGGCGGGATCACGCCTTACCAGGATACAATAATTGGCGACAGTATTGCAACCTGCCTATTGCTGCAACATTCGATGACTTGAGTAATGAAATCAAGAATGATGAAATTAGAGAAAAGTTAAAGGAATTGTATCTGCATCCTGACAATATTGATCTGTTTGTTGGTGGAATGGTAGAGGATCCGATTGAAGGGACAAGACTTGGTCCGGTCTTTATGTGTTTGATTTCACAGCAATTCAAGAGAACAAGAGATGGGGATCGATTTTGGTACCGAAATCCAGGAATTTTCAAACCGGAGCAGTTAACACAGCTGAAACAGGTTTGAATTAATTTTGATCGTCAAACTGCCTTTTTGCAAAAATCGTTGCCAAAAAGATTATAGAGCGAACCAGTCCCAGGAAAATTCATTTAGAGCATATTTTGCAAATATTTTTAAACCAAATGTCCTTGGCAAAAAGCCATTCACTAGAAGAAGATTTTATATAAGATGTTTTCGACTTAAAGTGAATCAACGGAGCTAAGTAGATGCAATCTTTAAACAGGACAAAGAAAACTCCTACGCACGTTATTGTTCTTCTTGCTAAAAAAGATCTACGAACGTCTCAAAACCATCAAATACAATAGGCTAAATAATAGAATACCCAGGCTCCTTCCGCTTGGGGCTTTTATCTCCGTTGATTCTCTTTAAAGTTACGGAAATTATCTTGGTTTCACGATTTAATGAATATTTCGTTGCATCAAAGCAAAATTTTTAGCATCTATGAATATTTTTGGATCTTTGAAAAAACAAGTCAAAAAGAAAATTTTATCAAATGTTTGATTATCAGTTTTTGGTGATTTTTTAAAAAGGAGTACCTTTTTGGGACACCCAGTAGATTGGAACATAGGGCTCAAATCTTTAAAAATGTCGGTGTAAAATTCTATTGCCGTTTTCTTTGAAATAAATGGCTTGGAAGGAACTTAGGGTTTTTGATATAAATCTGCCGTGGCAATTTAATGATATCTTGATTAGTTACAATATGGCGGCATTCATTAAATTTGAGGCTATGACGTCATAAAATTTCTAAATCCTAAACTAGAAAAGCTACAGATTTCTGCTTGTCACCATTTTGTAGACCTTCATAAACTATCGTTTTTTTAAGGTTATATAATGTTTCCTATATTAGTTTAGGATTTACGATGATTTAAATTTTTTCAAAATTTTTCATGAATTTTTTCAAAAAGAATTAAATTGCCGCCATTTTGAAATCAATCAATATATCACAAAATGTTCACGGCAGATTTACAGCCAAGTACCATCAGTTCCTTTCAAGCCATCCAATTCAAAGAAATTTTACAATAGCATTTTACACCGACCTTTTTAAAGATTTGAAAGATTTGAGCCCTAGGCAGTAGATTGGTCAATTGATCAGCGATCTGTGTTTTCTTCAGGTATCATTGGCAAGAATCATTTGTGACAACAGTGACAATATAAAACATGTTCAAAGAGACGTCTTCAAAAAGGTTCAAAGTCACGCTGAATACGTGCCATGCTCAAGCATACCCATTTTGGACCTTAGTTTCTGGAAAGAATGCTGTGATGGGAAAGGTAAGTTCTTTTATGATTGCGATTGAGGTACAGTAAATACTCGCATATAAGAACCAACCACTTATAAGAACCTAAGGCCTAAAATGTTCTAATTTCATCCCATTACAAAAGAACCTATTCATCCTGAAATTCAAGGAAGGTTCTTAGCTTAAAAGAAATTAAATGTAAACTACTGGTGGGTAATATATGATAAAATATTTTAAGAAATTTAGCCATATACAAAGCATTTGTAAAAAATTCCTTTTGTGTATATTGTTCTTTAGAAAATTTTGTCATGATAATGAGTAGGTGAAAACCTTGTTTTCTTATATTTGGCCTAAATTCCCAAAGATATTTAATTAATTCTTTGATAAGAACCTATTTAAGAACCTTGCATCCTGTTTTCAAGAAATAGTATCATGTGCATAAGAACCTAAACAGGGTGATTTCAAAATGTAAGGTTCTTATATGCAGGTTTTTACTGTAGTATAAGAATCAAATGTTTCCGACAATTATTGCTCGTGGCAGCATAGGTTCCAAATCTTTAAAAAGGCTGGTGTAAAATTGAGTGACCTATTTCTTTGAACTGAATGACCTCAAAGAAACTTTAGCTATTTCTCTATAATTCTACCGTTGGACTTTTCTGAAATCTTTAATATTTTCAGAATTAGAGTGTTTTTCTTCTTTTTCAAGAATTTAAGAAAAAATTTCAAAAAAAACTTAACACCATCGTAATTTCTAAACGGTGTGACGCAACATGAAGTAATTTCTAGTCCCTGAGGAAGAAAAACAAATTCTACCTGAGGAAGAAAAACAAATTCTACCGGGGGAAGAAAAACAAATTCTACCGTAGGAAGAAAAACAAATTCTACCTCAGGAAGAGAAACAAATTCTACCTTGAGCAAATTCTGACGAGCAACTTATTGAAAGCTTAATGCACAAACCATAAATGCATGACATTTCTTAAGTATGAAACGTGCAAAATAAATTGTAAATTTATCGTTTTTAGTCACCAAAATGTAGGTAAAACGACCGAATTTTCGGCGGAAAAGTCCAAGAATGTTTTGACCGAAACCATTTGTCTGAAATTTATTCGTCGGAAACTTTTTGCGCCTAATGTGTCTATATTTCCAATAGAAAACACACTTTTCTTTCGATTGAAAAAGGAATTTTTGGAGAAAAACGAATGAAGGACCTAGTTTTTTGCCGAAAAACCTACTTTTTCATAGCATAGGGCTCAAATCTTTCAAATCTTTACAAAGGTGGGTGTAAAATTATAATCCATTTTTCTTTGAATTGAATGGCTTGAAAGGAACTTATAGTACTTTGCTGTAAATCTGCCGTGGAAATTTTTTGATATCTTGATTTTTCTTAAAATGGCGGCAATTTAAGGTTTTTGGAAAAATTTGATGGAAAATTTTGAAAACATTTAAATCATCATAAATTCTAAAACAAAGGAGGAAAACTCATATAACTTCCAAGAAAACCATGGTTTATGAAGGCCCAACCTCGTTCCCAGGGTTTTCTGACGTCATACGCTGGTCACGAAGCCGAAAGAACACCCTGGTACACTTGACATCAATCTTGCCAATATATGGCAAGATGCGCCCCATTATGGATTTGCAGTTTGCTAGGCAACGATAATCGACGAAAAATGGTCGTTGCTCTAGCGCTAATTCTGAAGTATATAAATTGAGAAATTAAAAACAAACACTTTGAGGACCCTATTTTAGCCCTTTTTAAGGTATTTAATCATTAATCCGGGGTTAGCAAGTGCATTTAGTAGGAAAACGAGCACGATCCATTTGGGTGGAAAAAGGGCCTAAGTTGAAATTTTCGAGAATTTCCCCCACAGCTTTGAAAATAGAATGGCTCGTTATTCGGCGAATTTTAGAGATAAATTGGAGATTAAAAGTGTTTTAGTGAAAGAATACAGTTTTCCGTTGATTTTTGACATGCCGCGGCCGTTTACTCCTCGCAAAACGGAGTTACGGTGTAAAATGGGGTAGGCCGAAATTATTCCCCATTTTTGGGGGGCGCGCGCTCCGCTTCTGGGGGCAATATTGAACCCCAAATTACGCTATTAGACTCGCAGACGAATGTACTCTTGAAAACTTTTTTCTGTTTTGAAATCGGGCTTGTAACCATGGAGCATCGACTCCAAACGTAACCTCAGATCGGAAAATCGCAACATTTATTTTTCAACCCCCTGTTATGACGTCATAATGACCCCAAAATTTCCTAAAACCCCAAAATTCGAATGCGCCGTGGTCCATTACCCCTCTTAAACTCCTCACTTGCCCCATACACCCCATTGATTTTGTGAAATTACCGATTCAATAAAGGCCATTTTTGAATGGGAGCAAGTTATAATCTGATTTTACTATTGTTTTCGAATAGCCAATCAAATTGCCGAACAGCCTCTTGTATCCCAGAGTAGAGGTAGAGCAACGAACTCACTCTGGGACGAGATTGATGCAGGCCTACAATATTGTGAAAAGCAGAAATCAGTATCATTTCTGGTTTAGGATTTAGAAGTTTGATGACGTCATAACCTCAAATTTAATAAATGCCGCCATTTTGAAACTAATCAAGATATCAATAAATTGCCACGGCAGATTTACAGCAAAAAACGCTAAGTTCCTTCCAAGCCATTTAATTCGAATAAAACCGTAATAGAATTTACACCGACCTTTTTAAAGATTTGAGCCCTATGTTCTTTTTCATCAAAAAACTATGTTTTTGTGATCGAAAAAGTGAGTGTACACATTTCGATTGCCATAAAGTAGCTATGTAAGGAAAATTGATTAATTCAATTTCTTTCGATTTTTCCGACAAGAATGGAAAACTGACGAATTTTCCGACAACATTTTCACAGGGGGGCCATGGCCCCCACTGCCCCTCCCGGCCACGACGCCACTGTTTCTAAGAGAACTATAGTTTACAGATGTCTACTACGTGGTATCAAGCAAAAGTCTGTCACTCTTCTTGCTTATGATTTAGAAATTCGATGACGTCGCATCCTAAAATGAGCTGAAATGTTAAATGCCCTGTAATTTTGAAAAGTATTCGAATTTTCTGGAAAGTCCAACGGTAGAATTATAGATAAAGATCTAAATTTTCTTTCAATATCTTAAGAAAGGGGTCATTGAATTTTACACCCACCTGTTTACGCCGAGTTAAAGATTTGGAACCTATGCTGCTCGTGGCCCATGACCGAAAACCTCAGTGGGGATAATGGGTCTTCGCGTAGGCTACGGGTCTGGCAGATGAGGTGTTTTTCCTCATATAAACAGGCCCTAACAATCAGTGTACGGAGAGAAACGAGCAAGAGGGGCTGTTCGAACCCATTTCATCGGTTGAGAAGATGTTTTTACAATTTAGTTTTATCTTTAGACCTAATTGCGCAAAATCATATCCAGTTCTTTTAGAACGGTTCCCCAGGGGGTGAAGCTACTCAAAACTGGGGGACAGAAAGTTGTGTTGTGGATTCCTGTTTGGGTCATGAATTCCCATCAAATCAATCTCCAGTTTTGGTTTATACTCAGATGGGGATATATCGTCAAGAACTTTGCTGTTTAGCTTGGCTCATGCACATTGTTTTTTGTACAGAATACATTTTTTAAAGCTTCTACACAGTTTGAATCGAGAAGAAAGGATGTTTGCATTTGAAATATCTTTGCAGGTATGGAATTACAAGTAGAATTCCCCAATTTTGGGTATGTCATCATAAAAGTACCACATTCTTGGGTGGTCTTTTCAAATTATTATCCCCAGTCTTGGGTACTTGTATCAGCATAGGTTCCAAATCTTTAAAAAGACTGGTGTAAATTTGAGTGACTTATTTCTCTTAACTGAATGACTGCAAAGAAACTTTAGCTATTTCTCTATAATTCTACCGTTAGACTTTTCTGAAATCTTCAATATTTTCCGAATTAGAATGTTTTTCTTTTTTTTTAAGAATTCAATAAATATTTTCAAAAAAACTTAAAGCCATCGTTATTTCTAAACTGTTTGACGCAACATGAAGTAATTTAGAAGAAAACCATGGTTTATGAATGCCTACAATGTGGTATCAAGCAAAAGCCTGTCACTCATCTGGTTTATGATTTAGAAATTTGATGACGTCACATCCTGAACTGGGTTGAAGTGTAAGATACGCTGTAATTTCGAAAAATATTCAAAATTTCTGAAAAGTCCAACGGTAGAATTATAGATAAGTATCTAAAGCTTCTTTCAAGCCATTCAATGAGAAGAAATAGGTCATTGAATTTTACACCCACCTTTTACGCCGAGTTAAAGATTTGGAACCTATGCTACTTGTATCTAGGTCTCCTACTCAAATACCAGTCTCCAGTCTTGTGTAGCTTCACCCCCAGCTTCACCCCCTTGTGTAGCTTCACCACCAGTTTCCGGGGGGGGGGGGGTATTTAGTATATTTGTCCGACGTGGATATGCTGTTTTTAAGGGTATTGTTTTCACCAATTGTTTCTAGCACAGGGTACCAAGGTAAGGCAATTTTTCTAGACCAGGTTGTCAAAACATGCCGAAGGGGATATTTTGTTAGATTGGGTCGTTTTTCAGTCAAGTTTTCATGCTTTAGAGTATACTTTTCACCAATTTTTTCTAGCACAGGTTTTGATTTGGAGCCAAAATTTCTGGAGCAGGGTAAAAAGAAATGTTTTTCGTGGGCACACCCCCGTACAAATTTAGGTTAAGTACCCCCCCGGCCAGCAGTTATAGCGAGCTTTGACTTTCCCAATTCTCCTACTCTTATGCAGTGTTAACAAATGGATATATTAAATCCTAGATTCGTGTGCAAGCAAAGACAACTCTTTCACTCTTTCAAATTTCTTGTCATCTGGTGGAAACGAGCGTACCAGACGTTCAGTTGAGAAAGATGGACCAAATGAATCGCTTAGCAAGTTAGAAATAGAAAAAGACGTTGGAGAGGATGAAGAGAATTTCACTGTATCTAGTGTGGAGAAAGAAACAGAAAGTCAAAAAACAGTTGAAGAGAGAGTTGATCGGTTGGAGAATGTGCTAGCTGATATCACAGAAAGTCTTGGTCACTTACAAAATGAAGTAAGTCTCGTACAGTAAATCCCTGTGGGTAAGAACCTACCGGGTGAGTCCGAAAAAAGAATCCCCGCTTGGAAGGCCACTGCTCCATGAATATCAAAGCAATAATATTGAAAACTGTCTTGTTTTATTGCCAATATGTTCAATTAGTTTCAGTAATTTACCCGGCCATAATCGGCCATTCCTTCCCGTCGATATGGGTGATTTTCTGCAGAAAGCCTCTTCCAAAAACCTGCAAAAACCAGAAGAAAACAATAAGCAAATTTTCCTTCCTAAAATTGATGACACTCGCATAAATTCATTTATTTTGTCCTCTTGGAAGAATGGAATCCCCCTGAATAGGTCATTGATACCAGGGGGAGGACTTGTTCATCCTCCCAAGAGGAGTGCACCTGCTAAAGCGTCCACAAGTCATTGCTGTAAGGCCATTGTAAGGCAGAAATAGGGAAATTTGTTCATGATTTTGGGCACACTTTGAAGGTTTTTTGAAGAGGCTTTCTCGAGAAAATCCCTCATAATTTCAGAATGGAGTGGCCGATTTCAGTCACGTAAATTTTATAGTAGATTTGAACATTTCTACCATTAAGCTATATATTTGCCGATATCATTATCTTGATATCCAGGGAGCCGTGACCTTTCAAACGGGAATTCTTTTTTCTGACTCACGCGGTAGAAAATTAGAAACTTACAGGCTGCCTTTCCTAAATCATCAACCTTATAATTAAAAGCAGTGTGTTCATGTAAGCAAGGTCCCTAGGACGATATAGATTTCTTACCAAATTGTCTTTGGTTGTTTTTTGTTGATTATTCTCTCGGCTTTGCTTCTCAAACGACATAAATCCCTTGTTTTCTCCAGACTTTCTCAAGACAACTCGACATTGCCGGCCATTTTGCTTCTTTCGACAACTAAACGAAAGTGAGGTTGGGCCAGGTCCCATGGAAAAGACGCAAAAATACCTTTCTCCGCATTTGTTACATGTTAATCCTCAGGAAGACTACCTCTATAAAGACAATTTGTTCCCTAATTTTCGTATTCTGGATCACTGTGTTAAGTATATTCAGAACGAGAACCTAATTCAGCCTGGCTCTCAATAAAAGTAGGCTCTTATATATGGAGATTTACTGTATTACAATAGCAGGGGTCAAATCTTTAAAAAGATTGCTCGAACTTTTAAAGGGGCTCCGTCGCCAAAATGTAAACAAACGATGATTTTTGCAGTTTTTTGAAAGGTGATATCACACAGGATTTTCATATTTTTTTCAAAATGAAAGTTGCTGTTTGGACATAAATCATTGTACTTCACTAAGGAACAAACCAAACATTCATATCTTCTACGATTGCTCGGATATAAGTGGAATTTTAACGGTCACTGTTTGGTGGCTTGGGTGAAGCCACCAAACAAACTGCAGAGAACAATGGATGAACAATGGATAATTGGTGACACGTGCGAGTTTACGGATTTGTTTATTTTTTGGCGACGGAGCCCCTTTAATTCCAGAGATTAGGGAACGCGCGCTCATGGTTGCATATTCCGCTTGATTTAATCATAGTTACTGATTTAATGGGCTGGAAAGAGACTTCAGGTAATAATTCTCTTTGTACGCTTTTCGATTTCATTTTGATTATTTCTGAAATACCGTTTTTATCTTACTATTAAAAGAATTTATGAGAAATTTTGAAGAAATGAAATCAGCATAAATCATAAACGAATAGAGAAAAAACAGTACGAACTTCAAGAAGACCATAGTTAATTAAGGTCTATAACAGCAGGAAATCTCTAGCTTTCTTGGTTAATGATTTAGGAAGTCGATGACGTTACAACCTAAATTGGTTGAAACACATCAAACCGCTCTTTGTTTTTAAAGATAACCAATACAGCGGAAATACCGCAAATATAGTTTGCTCAAGCCACTTCTTATGCTATTCTTTTCCCTTTACAGTAAGTATGTTTTGAAGAAGATTCCCTAAGGAGCTGAGTTAGGAGGTATTCAATAGAGTTAACAAGATTTTGTAACTGCACAGTTCCTTGCTCGTTCATCTTGAGAGCAGACTGTCCCTGGAAGTAGGCTTCGGTGGTGTAATTACATAGAACCGTTTATTGGATGTAATAATCCACCGTTCGTCGATGCTTCGTTGGTATTGACCGCCGAACTGAAACATTTATATGATCTCTCATTTCTCCTATCCACAGCTAAGTGATATCAAAAAATTTATGAAGAAAAAGAAAGCGAAAGAACCAAAAGAAGCTAGAAAGGCAACTGTCTTCGAGGATCAAAACTGCAAAGATGTGAATGGTGTCCGACGGAAAAACCATGAAGTTTGGAAAATAGATAATGGACAACATTGCATTTGCCAGGTATGAAGCTAAATTTTTCTCTTTGCTTGCCATGAAACAATTGCCTCCAGTTTTCAGTTCCAGAATAGCAACAACGAGAGAGGCATTTTTGGAAAGAAAGCAAAACGAGCTATAAATGTGTATAATGTTTTGATGACTTGTGTCAGCTTCGTTGTTGAAAATAAGAGACTTTGAGAAATAATTACCTCTTGGCACCTTCTAGGCAATTATTTCTCAAGGTTTCTTAATTTTAACCATGAATTTAACCCAACAGCTATGCGTAGCAAATCTATCATTCGTAGGAGCTCCCTCGAAAGATCGCCTCAAGTGTAAATTCGGCTTTGGTCTTTTCTTAGTAGTGTAAAATGGATTTCCTTTGTCAATCATTAGTAAATTTGTGATGTTGTGTGTAGAGGCAACTCGATAAAGTTATGTTTTTTACCTCCACCTCAACAATAATTAAATTTGAGTTTTGTTTTTTGTCTTTTAAATTCTAGTGATAAAAAAGAAAAGTTTACCAGATTTGTGTCCGCCATTTACCAGAACAAGCCACTCTCCCCAGCCTCTTTTTGATTGTCAAAATGGTCTATTAACTTTGGAGCTAAATGTATCATTTCTCTTTACAGCTCGGAGAAATACGATGTAAAGATTAAAGCAAAAACATTTCAGGTAATTTCCTTACCAAACGTGGTCATAGTTACTATTCGCGAAAACAAGTACCAGGCCGTCAAACTAAAGCTGTCAAAACAGCCACTGAAGAATCATTAGTTACTTTCCAAATACCTAAAAGTCTATATTCATCTATTAAGTATATTTTCGTATTTAGTATTAGCTAGGGTGTAGTTTTGTTTCATAAGTTAGTTTGAAACGTAATATTCCTTTTGTGCAATTGTGTTATTGGTCTTAAAGAGCCATCGCCACTCAAGGTCCTTTGTGGGTACGCCCAGGGCCAGGGGGGGCACTTAGTATACTTTTCTGACGAGATGTGCACTCCTTCCCAGGTATTGTTTTTGATTCCTTTTTCTAACGCCGGGTATCAAAAGAAGATCGGGTGAACCAGAAAAAAGTTCCCACTTTTGAAAATTCGTAGCACCAAGAGCATTAGATGGATTGGAATGAATCAATATTTGCTTCACAGCCAAAAGATCGAAATATTTTTGTGATTTTTCTCGCCTTCTTACGAGCACTTGAAAGATTGGTAAATTCAAGTTTACAAAAACTTGGTGGTTGCAAAATGACTGAAAAAGGCCTAAAATACTTGATCAAGTTATAAAGGACTCCTCGCTCATATCAACAGAGAAAATGCAATTTGCTGTGGGTGAGAGATATCATCTGCACATTTCTTGCCATGGGATTGAAAATCTTTAGTTTCTGTTTGAGAATCTATGTCTTATAAATCTTAAGAGAGGTGAAACGCCCGTGTGTATTGTTCTGTGTGAGGAGAGTCCTAACGATTTGATCCAGTGTTTTAGGCCATTTTCAATCATTTTGCAACCATGAAAGTTCGTAAAGTTGAATTTACCTATTTTTGCAGTGCTCTTATGAAGACGAAAAAAATCACAAAAATACTTTGACCTTTTGGCTTTTAACTAGAATTTGAATTATACAAATCCATGAAGTACTTGTGGTGCTACGAATTTTCGAAAGTGGGAACTTTTTTCTGGCTCACCCGGTATAGTAATTTTTCTAACGCCGCTTGTCGAAAGTGTTATTTCATTTTTTTTCTATGAATTTCTTACGTTTTGGAGTATGCTTTTGGCTGATTTTTTTCTAAAGCCGGCTATCATTTGGAGGGAAAGTTTCTAAAGCCGGGTGAAAAATAATTTCTTAGAGTGCACACCCCCGTACAAACGAAAGTCAAGTCCCCCCCCCCCCAGGGTAGGCACGCTGAAATTTCAGGCCTTCAATGAAATTAGGCCTGAGCGGAAACCATTCATCCACACTGCAGTATTTGAACTATAATAAGAAAATCTTTCTTCAGTTGAACTGCTCTATCAGTTGAAGTACTAGACTTATGACTTGTCGTCCCTTGTTTCCCTGGGTTCTTTGATTTGCTGATATCACTTGCTCAAAGTGGGCCCCCTGCTTCAAAATGGCCTAAACTAGCGGGAGTTCTCGCACACTCAGCAATATTGCTTCAAAGTCTGGTTTAAAGAACTTCAACATTGAAAAGCAAACTTTTGGTACAAAGATTAATTTTTCCTGACCTACTAATCGAAATAATACCTTTCAAGAGACACAGTCGCAAATTTTTAGTGTCCTAAAATCTGAATCGAGATTCCTCGTGCATAAAGTAGAGACCTTGTACATTCTGAAAATATATTTAATACACAAAACCGAAAATTTAATTGACCGAGATTTATGAAATGAAACTTGCAAGGCGAGAACTTATCTATTGTATTTCCATTGTTTATGTGCACGTGCCGCAGAAAAGTGTGGGTACAAATACGTTGTTTTTCCTTTCGTTTTACTGTTTTATGATACTTCTAGAAGTCGTACGAAACTACTAAATACATTTTCAGAATGTACAAGTTCTCTTCTTTATGCATGAAGAATCTCGTTGAGATTTTCCTACATCAAAATTTTGCGAATGTTTCTCTTTAAGTTTTTCATGGACTTTAAGTTGTTCATTGTGCTGTAATCATTTCACCAAATACGGGAAGTAATCTGTTCTTAGCAGTATGGATCTGTATCTCTGGTTCAGCCTCGTTCAGTGGCGTGGCCAGGGTAGGGTATGATGGGGGTAATGGCCCTCACTTTCAAACATTTGGCTAAAATTGTAATTGAAAAATGCAATGAAAATTTCTGGGTATACCTTTATATCCCCCTGGCTCAAAATTTTCGACTTTCACTCCTCACTATCTTTTCTCTGGCCCCGTCAATGGCCTCATTTCTAGGTGCCATGACATAGAGACGGTGAAGACGAGGTTTTCATGAAATTGACTATTTTGATCAATAGAAAAGAGACTGGGGAGAGCATTTTGATCTTGTAAATGAAAGATGCAGATTGGGACTTTGTAAATTGCTGCCAGACGTCTTTTACGAGTATAAATCATGGGTTTGAGATTATCTCCTGCTCTTTGTTACGTTAGTCCAGGAGCTGAAAGCCAAATTGTCGTGTTGCAAGATGTTAGGGAAATTTCCGTCCATGTCGAAAACATGTCTAGCTGGTTGTAGAAAATTATCTCATTGGTTGGAAATCTAAAAGAAACACAAGAATCAATTGCAATGCATCGTTGCACGAGGGCCTGGAATTTGTTTTTAATGCTTACTTTTCATAACCTTTGACTTAGTTTGTATCCTTATTTTTCAATCCTACATAAACTTTTTTACCATTAAAAGATGTGTTGCTTAACATTCTACACAACTTTTTAACGCACATGTAAAGATATGATGTTTTACGGTTTGCAAAATTGTTTTCCTTGATTAACGAATCTCTTTCGTGAAAGTTTCTGAATCAAGGTAAACAGTGCAATGGATAAGCCCATCATGTAAAGATATTAAAGATGCCAGATACGACAAAATCTACCAAATTAAAAGGCACGTCAGCCTCCATATTGCTTTGTTCATTGAAAAAAATAGGATCTAAAATCATAAGACAATCGGGTAGTTTTTTCTCTTAGATCTGTTTTCTATCAAAGTATGAATCTTGTAACAGAAAGGGACGTTCTAAAATTGGTTCTCCTTAAAATTTGCGCAGATATAAACTAACTGTTTTTCCTTAAAAAAAAAGGTGGTTAATAAGGCCTTTTCGAAAAAATTTGTATTCTGAAATCGGTATTTCCAAAAGGGCCTATTTTTGGAAAAAGGCAAAGGGTATAGCCTTACTTCTTGGCTGGAAATCGGTATTTTCAAAAAGCGCCTATTTTTCGAAAAATACACAGGGTATAGCCTTACTTTTTGGCGGAAAATTAGTATTTTCAAAAAGGGCCTATTTCCAGAAAAAGCACGGGGTATAGCCTTACTTTTTGGCGGGAAAATCAGTATTTTCAAAAAGGGCCTATTTTTCGAAAAAAAGCAAAGGGTATAGCCTTACTTCTTGGCTGGAAATCGGTATTTTCAAAAAGCGCCTATTTTTCGAAAAATACACAGGGTATAGCCTTACTTTTTGGCGGAAAATTAGTATTTTCAAAAAGGGCCTATTTCCAGAAAAAGCACGGGGTATAGCCTTACTTTTTGGCGGGAAAATCGGTATTTTCAAAAAGGGCCTATTTTTCGAAAAAAAGCAAAGGGTATAGCCTTACTTCTTGGCTGGAAATCAGTATTTTCAAAAAGCGCCTATTTTTCGAAAAATACACAGGGTATAGCCTTACTTTTTGGCGGAAAATTGGTATTTTCAAAAAGGGCCTATTTCCAGAAAAAGCACAGGGTATAGCCTTACTTTTTGGCGGGAAAATCGGTATTTTCAAAAAGGGCCTATTTTTCGAAAAAAGCAAAGGGTATAGCCTTACTTTTTGCCCGAAAATCGGTATTGTCAAAAAGCGCCTATTTTTCGAAAATACACAGGGTATAGCCTTACTTTTTGGCGGAAAATTAGTATTTTCAAAAAGGGCCTATTTCCAGAAAAAGCACGGGGTATAGCCTTACTTTTTGCACGAAAATCGGTATTTTCAAAAAGGGCCTATTTTTCGAAAAAAGCAAAGGCTATAGCCTTACTTTTTGCACGAAAATCGATATTTTCAAAAAGGGCCTATTTTTCGAAAAAAGCAAAGGGTATAGCCTTACTTTTTGCCCGAAAATCGGTATTTTAAAAAAGGGCCTATTTTTCGAAAAAAGCAAAGGGCATAGCCTTACTTTTTGCCGAAAATCGGTATTTTCAAGGAGGGCCTATTTTTCGAAAAAAGCAAAGGGTATAGCCTTACTTTTTGCCGAAAATCGGTATTTTCAAGGAGGGCCTATTTTTCGAAAAAAGCAAAGGGCTTAGCCTTACTTTTTGCACGAAAATCGGTATTTTCAAAAAGGGCGTATTTTTCGAAAAAAGCAAAGGTATAGCCTTACTTTTTGCCCGAAAATCGGTATTTTAAAAAAGGGCCTATTTTTCGAAAAAAGCAAAGGGTATAGCCTTACTTTTTGCCCGAAAATCGGTATTTTAAAAAAGGGCCTATTTTTCGAAAAAAGCAAAGGGTATAGCCTTACTTTTTGCCGAAAATCGGTATTTTCAAGGAGGGCCTATTTTTCGAAAAAAGAAAAGGGCTTAGCCTTACTTTTTGCACGAAAATCGGTATTTTCAAAAAGGGCCTATTTTTCGAATAAAGCAAAGGGTATAGCCTTACTTTTTGCCCGAAAATCGGTATTTTCAAAAAGGGCCTTTTTTCGAAAAAAGCAAAGGGTTTAGACTTACTTTTTGCCCGAAAATCTGTATTTTCAAAAAGGGCGTATTTTTCGAAAAAAGCAAAGGGTATAGCCTTACTTTTTGCCCGAAAATCGGTATTTTCAAAAAGGGCCTACATTTCGAAAAAAGCAAAGGGTATAACCTTACTTTTTGCCCGAAAATCGGTATTTTAAAATAGGGCCTATTTTTCGAAAAATGCAAAGGGTATAGCCTTACTTTTTGCCCGAAAATCAGTATTTTCAAAAAGGGCCTATTTTTCGAAAAAAGCAAAGGGTATAGCCTTACTTTTTGCCCGAAAATCGGTATTTTCAAAAAGGGCCTATTTTTCGAAAAATGCAAAGGGTATAGCCTTACTTTTTGCCCGAAAATCGGTATTTTCAAAAAGGGCCTATTTTTCGAAAAAAGCAAAGGGTATAGCCTTACTTTTTGCCCGAAAATCGGTATTTTCAAAAAGGGCCTATTTCTCAAAAAAAGCAAAGGGTATAGCCTTACTTTTTGCCGAAAATCGGTATTTTCAAAAAGGGCGTATTTTTCGAAAAAAGCAAAGGGTATAGCCTTACTTTTTGCCCAAAAATCGGTATTTCAAGAGGGCCTATTTTTCGAAAAAAGCAAAGGGTATAGCCTTACTTTTTGCCCGAAAATCGGTATTTTCAAAAAGGGCCTATTTTTCGAAAAAAAGCAAAGGGTATAGCCTTACTTCTTGGCTGGAAATCGGTATTTTCAAAAAGCGCCTATTTTTCGAAAAATACACAGGGTATAGCCTTACTTTTTGGCGGAAAATTAGTATTTTCAAAAAGGGCCTATTTCCAGAAAAAGCACGGGGTATAGCCTTACTTTTTGGCGGGAAAATCGGTATTTTCAAAAAGGGCCTATTTTTCGAAAAAAAGCAAAGGGTATAGCCTTACTTCTTGGCTGGAAATCAGTATTTTCAAAAAACGCCTATTTTTCGAAAAATACACAGGGTATAGCCTTACTTTTTGGCGGAAAATTGGTATTTTCAAAAAGGGCCTATTTCCTGAAAAAGCACAGGGTATAGCCTTACTTTTTGGCGGGAAAATCGGTATTTTCAAAAAGGGCCTATTTTTCGAAAAAAGCAAAGGGTATAGCCTTACTTTTTGCCCGAAAATCAGTATTTTCAAAAAGGGCGTATTTTTCGAAAAAAGCAAAGGGTATAGCCTTACTTTTTGCCGAAAATCGGTATTTTCAAAAATTGGGCTATTTTTCGAAAAAAGCAAAGGGTATAGCCTTACTTTTTGCCCGAAAATCGGTATTTTCAAAAAGGGCGTATTTTTCGAAAAAAGCAAAGGCTATAGCCTTACTTTTTGACGGAAAATCGGTATTTTCAAAAAGGGCGTATTTTTCGAAAAAAGCAAAGGGTATAGCCTTACTTTTTGCCTGAAAATCGGTATTTTAAAAAAGGGCCTATTTTTCGAAAAAAGCAAAGGGTATAGCCTTACTTTTTGCCGAAAATCGGTATTTTCAAGGAACGCCTATTTTTCGAAAAAAGCAAAGGGTATAGCCTTACTTTTTGCCGAAAATCGGTATTTTCAAAAAGGGCGTATTTTTCGAAAAAAGCAAAGGGTATAGCCTTACTTTTTGCCCGAAAATCGGTATTTTCAAAAAGGGCCTATTTCTCAAAAAAAGCAAAGGGTATAGCCTTACTTTTTGCCCGAAAATCGGTATTTTAAAAAAGGGCCTATTTTTCGAAAAAAGCAAAGGGTATAGCCTTACTTTTTGCCGAAAATCGGTATTTTCAAGGAGGGCCTATTTTTCGAAAAAAGCAAAGGGCTTAGCCTTACTTTTTGCACGAAAATCGGTATTTTCAAAAAGGGCCTATTTTTCGAATAAAGCAAAGGGTATAGCCTTACTTTTTGCCCGAAAATCGGTATTTTCAAAAAGGGCCTTTTTTCGAAAAAAGCAAAGGGTTTAGACTTACTTTTTGCCCGAAAATCTGTATTTTCAAAAAGGGCGTATTTTTCGAAAAAAGCAAAGGGTATAGCCTTACTTTTTGCCGAAAATCGGTATTTTCAAGGAGGGCCTATTTTTCGAAAAAAGCAAAGGGCTTAGCCTTACTTTTCGCACGAAAATCTGTATTTTCAAAAAGGGCGTATTTTTCGAAAAAAGCAAAGGGTATAGCCTTACTTTTTGCCCGAAAATCAGTATTTTCAAAAAGGGCGTATTTTTCGAAAAAAGCAAAGGGTATAGCCTTACTTTTTGCCGACAATCGGTATTTTAAAAAAGGGCGTATTTTTCGAAAAAAGCAAAGGGTATAGCCTTACTTTTTGCCCGAAAATCGGTATTTTCAAAAAGGGCCTATTTTTCGAAAAAAGCAAAGGGTATAGCCTTACTTTTTGCCCGAAAATCGGTATTTTCAAATAGGGCCTATTTTTCGAAAAAAGCAAAGGGTATAGCCTTACTTTTTGCCCGAAAATCGATCTTTTCAACAAGCGCCTATTTTTCGAAAAAAGCCAAGGGTATAGCCTTACTTTTTACCCGAAAATCGGTATTTTCAAAAAGGGCCTACATTTCGAAAAAAGCAAAGGGTATAACCTTACTTTTTGCCCGAAAATCGGTATTTTCAAATAGGGCCTATTTTTCGAAAAATGCAAAGGGTATAGCCTTACTTTTTGCCCGAAAATCGGTATTTTCAAAAAGGGCCTATTTTTCGAAAAAAGCAAAGGGTATAGCCTTACTTTTTGCCCGAAAATCGGTATTTTCAAATAGGGCCTATTTTTCGAAAAATGCAAAGGGTATAGCCTTACTTTTTGCCCGAAAATCGGTATTTTCAAAAAGGGCCTATTTTTCGAAAAAAGCAAAGGGTATAGCCTTACTTTTTGCCCGAAAATCGGTATTTTCAAAAAGGGCCTATTTCTCAAAAAAAGCAAAGGGTATAGCCTTACTTTTTGCCCGAAAATCGGTATTTTAAAAAAGGGCCTATTTTTCGAAAAAAGCAAAGGGTATAGCCTTACTTTTTGCCGAAAATCGGTATTTTCAAGGAGGGCCTATTTTTCGAAAAAAGCAAAGGGCTTAGCCTTACTTTTTGCACGAAAATCGGTATTTTCAAAAAGGGCGTATTTTTCGAAAAAAGCAAAGGGTATAGCCTTACTTTTTGCCCGAAAATCAGTATTTTCAAAAAGGGCCTATTTCTCAAAAAAAGCAAAGGGTATAGCCTTACTTTTTGCCCGAAAATCGGTATTTTCAAAAAGGGCCTATTTCTCAAAAAAAGCAAAGGGTATAGCCTTACTTTTTGCCCGAAAATCGGTATTTTAAAAAAGGGCCTATTTTTCGAAAAAAGCAAAGGGTATAGCCTTACTTTTTGCCGAAAATCGGTATTTTCAAGGAGGGCCTATTTTTCGAAAAAAGCAAAGGGCTTAGCCTTACTTTTTGCACGAAAATCGGTATTTTCAAAAAGGGCGTATTTTTCGAAAAAAAGCAAAGGGTATAGCCTTACTTCTTGGCTGGAAATCGGTATTTTCAAAAAGCGCCTATTTTTCGAAAAATACACAGGGTATAGCCTTACTTTTTGGCGGAAAATTAGTATTTTCAAAAAGGGCCTATTTCCAGAAAAAGCACGGGGTATAGCCTTACTTTTTGGCGGGAAAATCGGTATTTTCAAAAAGGGCCTATTTTTCGAAAAAAAGCAAAGGGTATAGCCTTACTTCTTGGCTGGAAATCAGTATTTTCAAAAAACGCCTATTTTTCGAAAAATACACAGGGTATAGCCTTACTTTTTGGCGGAAAATTGGTATTTTCAAAAAGGGCCTATTTCCAGAAAAAGCACAGGGTATAGCCTTACTTTTTGGCGGGAAAATCGGTAGTTTCAAAAAGGGCCTACATTTCGAAAAAAGCAAAGGGTATAGCCTTACTTTTTGCCCGAAAATCAGTATTTTCAAAAAGGGCCTATTTTTCGAAAAAAGCAAAGGGTATAGCCTTACTTTTTGCCCGAAAATCGGTATTTTCAAATAGGGCCTATTTTTCGAAAAATGCAAAGGGTATAGCCTTACTTTTTGCCCGAAAATCGGTATTTTCAAAAAGGGCCTATTTTTCGAAAAAAGCAAAGGGTATAGCCTTACTTTTTGCCCGAAAATCGGTATTTTAAAAAAGGGCCTATTTTTCGAAAAAAGCAAAGGGTATAGCCTTAATTTTTGCCGAAAATCGGTATTTTCAAGGAGGGCCTATTTTTCGAAAAAAGCAAAGGGCTTAGCCTTACTTTTTGCACGAAAATCGGTATTTTCAAAAAGGGCCTATTTTTCGAATAAAGCAAAGGGTATAGCCTTACTTTTTGCCCGAAAATCGGTATTTTCAAAAAGGGCCTTTTTTCGAAAAAAGCAAAGGGTTTAGACTTACTTTTTGCCCGAAAATCTGTATTTTCAAAAAGGGCGTATTTTTCGAAAAAAGCAAAGGGTATAGCCTTACTTTTTGCCCGAAAATCAGTATTTTCAAAAAGGGCGTATTTTTCGAAAAAAGCAAAGGGTATAGCCTTACTTTTTGCCGAAAATCGGTATTTTCAAAAAGGGCGTATTTTTCGAAAAAAGCAAAGGGTATAGCCTTACTTTTTGCCCGAAAATCGGTATTTTCAAAAAGGGCCTATTTTTCGAAAAAAGCAAAGGGTATAGCCTTACTTTTTGCCCGAAAATCGGTATTTTCAAAAAGGGCCTATTTCTCAAAAAAAGCAAAGGGTATAGCCTTACTTTTTGCCCGAAAATCAGTATTTTAAAAAAGGGCCTATTTTTCGAAAAAAGCAAAGGGTATAGCCTTACTTTTTGCCGAAAATCGGTATTTTCAAAAAGGGCCTTTTTTCGAAAAAAGCAAAGGGTTTAGACTTTTTTTTTGCCCGAAAATCTGTATTTTCAAAAAGGGCGTATTTTTCGAAAAAAGCAAAGGGTATAGCCTTACTTTTTGCCCGAAAATCGGTATTTTCAAAAAGGGCCTACATTTCGAAAAAAGCAAAGGGTATAACCTTACTTTTTGCCCGAAAATCGGTATTTTAAAATAGGGCCTATTTTTCGAAAAATGCAAAGGGTATAGCCTTACTTTTTGCCCGAAAATCAGTATTTTCAAAAAGGGCCTATTTTTCGAAAAAAGCAAAGGGTATAGCCTTACTTTTTGCCCGAAAATCGGTATTTTCAAATAGGGCCTATTTTTCGAAAAATGCAAAGGGTATAGCCTTACTTTTTGCCCGAAAATCGGTATTTTCAAAAAGGGCCTATTTTTCGAAAAAAGCAAAGGGTATAGCCTTACTTTTTGCCCGAAAATCGGTATTTTCAAAAAGGGCCTATTTCTCAAAAAAAGCAAAGGGTATAGCCTTACTTTTTGCCCGAAAATCGGTATTTTAAAAAAGGGCCTATTTTTCGAAAAAAGCAAAGGGTATAGCCTTACTTTTTGCCGAAAATCGGTATTTTCAAGGAGGGCCTATTTTTCGAAAAAAGCAAAGGGCTTAGCCTTACTTTTTGCACGAAAATCGGTATTTTCAAAAAGGGCCTATTTTTCGAATAAAGCAAAGGGTATAGCCTTACTTTTTGCCCGAAAATCGGTATTTTCAAAAAGGGCCTTTTTTCGAAAAAAGCAAAGGGTTTAGACTTACTTTTTGCACGAAAATCTGTATTTTCAAATAGGGCCTATTTTTCGAAAAAAGCAAAGGGTATAGCCTTACTTTTTGCCCGAAAATCGGTATTTTCAAAAAGGGCCTATTTTTCGAAAAAAGCAAAGGGTATAGCCTTACTTTTTGCCCGAAAATCGGTATTTTCAAAAAGGGCCTATTTCTCAAAAAAAGCAAAGGGTATAGCCTTACTTTTTGCCCGAAAAACGGTATTTTAAAAAAGGGCCTATTTTTCGAAAAAAGCAAAGGGTATAGCCTTACTTTTTGCCGAAAATCGGTATTTTCAAGGAGGGCCTATTTTTCGAAAAAAGCAAAGGGCTTAGCCTTACTTTTTGCACGAAAATCGGTATTTTCAAAAAGGGCCTATTTTTCGAATAAAGCAAAGGGTATAGCCTTACTTTTTGCCCGAAAATCGGTATTTTCAAAAAGGGCCTTTTTTCGAAAAAAGCAAAGGGTTTAGACTTACTTTTTGCACGAAAATCTGTATTTTCAAAAGGGGCGTATTTTTCGAAAAAAGCAAAGGGTATAGCCTTACTTTTTGCCCGAAAATCAGTATTTTCAAAAAGGGCCTATTTTTCGAAAAAAGCAAAGGGTATAGCCTTACTTTTTGCCGAAAATCGGTATTTTCAAAAAGGGCGTATTTTTCGAAAAAAGCAAAGGGTATAGCCTTACTTTTTGCCCGAAAATCAGTATTTTCAAAAAAGGGCGTATTTTTCGAAAAAAGCAAAGGGTATAGCCTTACTTTTTGCCGAAAATCGGTATTTTAAAAAAGGGCGTATTTTTCGAAAAAAGCAAAGGGTATAGCCTTACTTTTTGCCCGAAAATCGGTATTTTCAAAAAGGGCCTATTTTTCGAAAAAAGCAAAGGGTATAGCCTTACTTTTTGCCCGAAAATCGGTATTTTCAAATAGGGCCTATTTTTCGAAAAATGCAAAGGGTATAGCCTTACTTTTTGCCCGAAAATCGGTATTTTCAAAAAGGGCCTATTTTTCGAAAAAAGCAAAGGGTATAGCCTTACTTTTTGCCCGAAAATCGGTATTTTCAAAAAGGGCCTATTTCTCAAAAAAAGCAAAGGGTATAGCCTTACTTTTTGCCCGAAAATCAGTATTTTAAAAAAGGGCCTATTTTTCGAAAAAAGCAAAGGGTATAGCCTTACTTTTTGCACGAAAATCGGTATTTTCAAAAAGGGCCTTTTTTCGAAAAAAGCAAAGGGTTTAGACTTACTTTTTGCCCGAAAATCTGTATTTTCAAAAAGGGCGTATTTTTCGAAAAAAGCAAAGGGTATAGCCTTACTTTTTGCCCGAAAATCGGTATTTTCAAAAAGGGCCTACATTTCGAAAAAAGCAAAGGGTATAGCCTTACTTTTTGCCCGAAAATCAGTATTTTCAAAAAGGGCCTATTTTTCGAAAAAAGCAAAGGGTATAGCCTTACTTTTTGCCCGAAAATCGGTATTTTCAAATAGGGCCTATTTTTCGAAAAATGCAAAGGGTATAGCCTTACTTTTTGCCCGAAAATCGGTATTTTAAAAAAGGGCCTATTTTTCGAAAAAAGCAAAGGGTATAGCCTTACTTTTTGCCCGAAAATCGGTATTTTAAAAAAGGGCCTATTTTTCGAAAAAAGCAAAGGGTATAGCCTTAATTTTTGCCGAAAATCGGTATTTTCAAGGAGGGCCTATTTTTCGAAAAAAGCAAAGGGCTTAGCCTTACTTTTTGCACGAAAATCGGTATTTTCAAAAAGGGCCTATTTTTCGAATAAAGCAAAGGGTATAGCCTTACTTTTTGCCCGAAAATCGGTATTTTCAAAAAGGGCCTTATTTCGAAAAAAGCAAAGGGTTTAGACTTACTTTTTGCACGAAAATCTGTATTTTCAAAAAGGGCGTATTTTTCGAAAAAAGCAAAGGTTATAGCCTTACTTTTTGCCCGAAAATCAGTATTTTCAAAAAGGGCGTATTTTTCGAAAAAAGCAAAGGGTATAGCCTTACTTTTTGCCGAAAATCGGTATTTTCAAAAAGGGCGTATTTTTCGAAAAAAGCAAAGGGTATAGCCTTACTTTTTGCCCGAAAATCGGTATTTTCAAAAAGGGCCTATTTTTCGAAAAAAGCAAAGGGTATAGCCTTACTTTTTGCCCGAAAATCGGTATTTTCAAAAAGGGCCTATTTCTCAAAAAAAGCAAAGGGTATAGCCTTACTTTTTGCCCGAAAATCGGTATTTTAAAAAAGGGCCTATTTTTCGAAAAAGCAAAGGGTATAGCCTTACTTTTTGCCGAAAATCGGTATTTTCAAAAAGGGCCTTTTTTCGAAAAAAGCAAAGGGTTTAGACTTACTTTTTGCCCGAAAATCTGTATTTTCAAAAAGGGCGTATTTTTCGAAAAAAGCAAAGGGTATAGCCTTACTTTTTGCCCGAAAATCGGTATTTTCAAAAAGGGCCTACATTTCGAAAAAAGCAAAGGGTATAACCTTACTTTTTGCCCGAAAATCGGTATTTTAAAATAGGGCCTATTTTTCGAAAAATGCAAAGGGTATAGCCTTACTTTTTGCCCGAAAATCAGTATTTTCAAAAAGGGCCTATTTTTCGAAAAAAGCAAAGGGTATAGCCTTACTTTTTGCCCGAAAATCGGTATTTTCAAATAGGGCCTATTTTTCGAAAAATGCAAAGGGTATAGCCTTACTTTTTGCCCGAAAATCGGTATTTTCAAAAAGGGCCTATTTTTCGAAAAAAGCAAAGGGTATAGCCTTACTTTTTGCCCGAAAATCGGTATTTTCAAAAAGGGCCTATTTCTCAAAAAAAGCAAAGGGTATAGCCTTACTTTTTGCCCGAAAATCGGTATTTTAAAAAGGGCCTATTTTTCGAAAAAAGCAAAGGGTATAGCCTTACTTTTTTCCGAAAATCGGTATTTTCAAGGAGGGCCTATTTTTCGAAAAAAGCAAAGGGCTTAGCCTTACTTTTTGCACGAAAATCGGTATTTTCAAAAAGGGCCTATTTTTCGAATAAAGCAAAGGGTATAGCCTTACTTTTTGCCCGAAAATCGGTATTTTCAAAAAGGGCCTTTTTTCGAAAAAAGCAAAGGGTTTAGACTTACTTTTTGCCCGAAAATCTGTATTTTCAAAAAGGGCGTATTTTTCGAAAAAAGCAAAGGGTATAGCCTTACTTTTTGCCCGAAAATCAGTATTTTCAAAAAGGGCGTATTTTTCGAAAAAAGCAAAGGGTATAGCCTTACTTTTTGCCGAAAATCGGTATTTTCAAAAAGGGCGTATTTTTCGAAAAAAGCAAAGGGTATAGCCTTACTTTTTGCCCGAAAATCGGTATTTTCAAAAAGGGCGTATTTTTCGAAAAAAGCAAAGGGTATAGCCTTACTTTTTGACGGAAAATCGGTATTTTCAAAAAGGGCGTATTTTTCGAAAAAAGCAAAGGGTATAGCCTTACTTTTTGCCCAAAAATCGGTATTTCAAGAGGGCCTATTTTTCGAAAAAAGCAAAGGGTATAGCCTTACTTTTTGCCCGAAAATCGGTATTTTCAAATAGGGCCTATTTTTCGAAAAATGCAAAGGGTATAGCCTTACTTTTTGCCCGAAAATCGGTATTTTCAAAAAGGGCCTATTTTTCGAAAAAAGCAAAGGGTATAGCCTTACTTTTTGCCCGAAAATCGGTATTTTCAAAAAGGGCCTATTTCTCAAAAAAAGCAAAGGGTATAGCCTTACTTTTTGCCCGAAAATCGGTATTTTAAAAAAGGGCCTATTTTTCGAAAAAAGCAAAGGGTATAGCCTTACTTTTTGCCGAAAATCGGTATTTTCAAGGAGGGCCTATTTTTCGAAAAAAGCAAAGGGCTTAGCCTTACTTTTTGCACGAAAATCGGTATTTTCAAAAAGGGCCTATTTTTCGAATAAAGCAAAGGGTATAGCCTTACTTTTTGCCCGAAAATCGGTATTTTCAAAAAGGGCCTTTTTTCGAAAAAAGCAAAGGGTTTAGACTTACTTTTTGCACGAAAATCTGTATTTTAAAAAAGGGCGTATTTTTCGAAAAAAGCAAAGGGTATAGCCTTACTTTTTGCCCGAAAATCAGTATTTTCAAAAAGGGCGTATTTTTCGAAAAAAGCAAAGGGTATAGCCTTACTTTTTGCCGAAAATCGGTATTTTCAAAAAGGGCCTATTTTTCGAAAAAAGCAAAGGGTATAGCCTTACTTTTTGCCCGAAAATCGGTATTTTCAAAAAGGGCGTATTTTTCGAAAAAAGCAAAGGGTATAGCCTTACTTTTTGACCGAAAATCGGTATTTTCAAAAAGGGCGTATTTTTCGAAAAAAGCAAAGGGTATAGCCTTACTTTTTGCCCGAAAATCGGTATTTTCAAAAAGGGCCTATTTTTCGAAAAAAGCAAAGGGTATAGCCTTACTTTTTGCCCGAAAATCGGTATTTTCAAAAAGGGCGTATTTTTCGAAAAAAGCAAAGGGTATAGCCTTACTTTTTGACGGAAAATCGGTATTTTTAAAAAGGGCCTATTTTTCGAAAAAAGCAAAGGGTATAGCCTTACTTTTTGCCCGAAAATCGGTATTTTCAAAAAGGGCCTATTTTTCGAAAAAAGCAAAGGGTATAGCCTTACTTTTTGCCGAAAATCGGTATTTTCAAAAAGGGCCTTTTTTCGAAAAAAGCAAAGGGTTTAGACTTTTTTTTTGCCCGAAAATCTGTATTTTCAAAAAGGGCGTATTTTTCGAAAAAAGCAAAGGGTATAGCCTTACTTTTTGCCCGAAAATCGGTATTTTCAAAAAGGGCCTACATTTCGAAAAAAGCAAAGGGTATAACCTTACTTTTTGCCCGAAAATCGGTATTTTAAAATAGGGCCTATTTTTCGAAAAATGCAAAGGGTATAGCCTTACTTTTTGCCCGAAAATCAGTATTTTCAAAAAGGGCCTATTTTTCGAAAAAAGCAAAGGGTATAGCCTTACTTTTTGCCCGAAAATCGGTATTTTCAAATAGGGCCTATTTTTCGAAAAAGCAAAGGGTATAGCCTTACTTTTTGCCCGAAAATCGGTATTTTCAAAAAGGGCCTATTTTTCGAAAAAAGCAAAGGGTATAGCCTTACTTTTTGCCCGAAAATCGGTATTTTCAAATAGGGCCTATTTTTCGAAAAATGCAAAGGGTATAGCCTTACTTTTTGCCCGAAAATCGGTATTTTCAAAAAGGGCCTATTTTTCGAAAAAAGCAAAGGGTATAGCCTTACTTTTTGCCCGAAAATCGGTATTTTCAAAAAGGGCCTATTTCTCAAAAAAAGCAAAGGGTATAGCCTTACTTTTTGCCCGAAAATCGGTATTTTAAAAAAGGGCCTATTTTTCGAAAAAAGCAAAGGGTATAGCCTTACTTTTTGCCGAAAATCGGTATTTTCAAGGAGGGCCTATTTTTCGAAAAAAGCAAAGGGCTTAGCCTTACTTTTTGCACGAAAATCGGTATTTTCAAAAAGGGCCTATTTTTCGAATAAAGCAAAGGGTATAGCCTTACTTTTTGCCCGAAAATCGGTATTTTCAAAAAGGGCCTTTTTTCGAAAAAAGCAAAGGGTTTAGACTTACTTTTTGCCCGAAAATCGGTATTTTAAAAAAGGGCGTATTTTTCGAAAAAAGCAAAGGGTATAGCCTTACTTTTTGCCCGAAAATCAGTATTTTCAAAAAGGGCGTATTTTTCGAAAAAAGCAAAGGGTATAGCCTTACTTTTTGCCGAAAATCGGTATTTTCAAAAAGGGCGTATTTTTCGAAAAAAGCAAAGGGTATAGCCTTACTTTTTGCCCGAAAATCGGTATTTTCAAAAAGGGCCTATTTTTCGAAAAAAGCAAAGGGTATAGCCTTACTTTTTGACGGAAAATCGGTATTTTCAAAAAGGGCGTATTTTTCGAAAAAAGCAAAGGGTATAGCCTTACTTTTTGCCCGAAAATCGGTATTTTCAAAAAGGGCCTATTTTTCGAAAAAAGCAAAGGGTATAGCCTTACTTTTTGCCCGAAAATCGGTATTTTCAAAAAGGGCCTATTTTTCGAAAAAAGCAAAGGGTATAGCCTTACTTTTTGACGGAAAATCGGTATTTTTAAAAAGGGCCTATTTTTCGAAAAAAGCAAAGGGTATAGCCTTACTTTTTGCCCGAAAATCGGTATTTTCAAAAAGGGCCTATTTTTCGAAAAAAGCAAAGGGTATAGCCTTACTTTTTGCCGAAAATCGGTATTTTCAAAAAGGGCCTTTTTTCGAAAAAAGCAAAGGGTTTAGCCTTACTTTTTGCCCGAAAATCGGTATTTTCAAAAAGGGCGTATTTTTCGAAAAAAGCAAAGGGTATAGCCTTACTTTTTGCCCGAAAATCGGTATTTTCAAAAAGGGCCTATTTTTCGAAAAAAGCAAAGGGTATAAGCCTTACTTTTTGCCCGAAAATCGGTATTTTCAAAAAGGGCCTATTTTTCGAAAAAAGCAAAGGGTATAGCCTTACTTTTTGCCCGAAAATCAGTATTTTAAAAAAGGGCCTATTTTTCGAAAAAAGCAAAGGGTATAGCCTTACTTTTTGCCCGAAAATCGGTATTTTCAAAAAGGGCCTATTTTTCGAAAAAAGCAAAGGGTATAGCCTTACTTTTTGCCCGAAAATCGGTATTTTCAAAAAGGGCCTATTTTTCGAAAAAAGCAAAGGGTATAGCCTTACTTTTTGCCCGAAAATCGGTATTTTCAAAAAGGGCCTATTTTCAAAAAAAGCAAAGGGTATAGCCTTACTTTTTGCCCGAAAATCGGTATTTTCAAAAAGGGCCTATTTTTCGAAAAAAGCAAAGGGTATAGCCTTACTTTTTGCCGAAAATCGGTATTTTCAAAAATGGGCTATTTTTCGAAAAAAGCAAAGGGTATAGCCTTACTTTTTGCACGAAAATCGGTATTTTCAAAAAGGGCCTATTTTTCGAAAAAAGCAAAGGGTATAGCCTTACTTTTTGCCCGAAAATCGGTATTTTCAAAAAGGGCCTTTTTTCGAAAAAAGCAAAGGGTTTAGCCTTACTTTTTGCACGAAAATCGGTATTTTCAAAAAGGGCCTATTTTTCGAAAAAAGCAAAGGGTATAGCCTTACTTTTTGCCCGAAAATCGGTATTTTCAAAAAGGGCCTATTTTTCGAAAAAAGCAAAGGGTATAGCCTTACTTTTTGCCCGAAAATCGGTATTTTCAAAAAGGGCCTATTTTTCAAAAAAAGCAAAGGGTATAGCCTTACTTTTTGCCCGAAAATCGGTATTTTAAAAAAGGGCCTATTTTTCGAAAAAAGCAAAGGGTATAGCCTTACTTTTTGCCGAAAATCGGTATTTTCAAAAAGGGCCTATTTTTCGAAAAAAGCAAAGGGTATAGCCTTACTTTTTGCCCGAAAATCGGTATTTTCAAAAAGGGCCTATTTTTCGAAAAAAGCAAAGGGTATAGCCTTACTTTTTGCCCGAAAATCGGTATTTTCAAAAAGGGCCTTTTTTCGAAAAAAGCAAAGGGTTTAGACTTACTTTTTGCACGAAAATCTGTATTTTCAAAAAGGGCGTATTTTTCGAAAAAAGCAAAGGGTATAGCCTTACTTTTTGCCCGAAAATCGGTATTTTCAAAAAGGGCCTATTTTTCGAAAAAAGCAAAGGGTATAGCCTTACTTTTTGCCGAAAATCGGTATTTTCAAAAATGGGCTATTTTTCGAAAAAAGCAAAGGGTATAGCCTTACTTTTTGCCGAAAATCGGTATTTTCAAAAAAGGGCCTATTTTTCGAAAAAAGCAAAGGGTATAGCCTTACTTTTTGCCGAAAATCGGTATTTTCAAAAAGGGCCTATTTTTCGAAAAAAGCAAAGGGTATAGCCTTACTTTTTGCCCGAAAATCGGTATTTTCAAAAAGGGCCTATTTTTCGAAAAAAGCAAAGGGTATAGCCTTACTTTTTGCCCGAAAATCGGTATTTTTAAAAAGGGCCTATTTTTCGAAAAAGCAAAGGGTATAGCCTTACTTTTTGCCCGAAAATCGGTATTTTCAAAAAGGGCCTATTTTTCGAAAAAAGCAAAGGGTATAGCCTTACTTTTTGCCCGAAAATCGGTATTTTCAAAAAGGGCCTATTTCTCAAAAAAAGCAAAGGGTATAGCCTTACTTTTTGCCCGAAAATCGGTATTTTCAAAAAGGGCCTATTTTTCGAAAAAAGCAAAGGGTATAGCCTTACTTTTTGCCGAAAATCGGTATTTTCAAAAATTGGGCTATTTTTCGAAAA
This sequence comes from Aurelia coerulea, assembly GCA_039566865.1. Classification (NCBI taxonomy): domain Eukaryota; kingdom Metazoa; phylum Cnidaria; class Scyphozoa; order Semaeostomeae; family Ulmaridae; genus Aurelia; species Aurelia coerulea. Next base: position 13,156,219 of record CM076963.1, read on the forward strand.
AAGCAAAGGGTATAGCCTTACTTTTTGCCCGAAAATCGGTATTTTCAAAAAGGGCGTATTTTTCGAAAAAAGCAAAGGGTATAGCCTTACTTTTTGCCCGAAAATCGGTATTTTCAAAAAGGGCCTATTTTTCGAAAAAAGCAAAGGGTATAGCCTTACTTTTTGCCCGAAAATCAGTATTTTCAAAAAGGGCCTATTTTTCGAAAAAAGCAAAGGGTATAGCCTTACTTTTTGCCCGAAAATCGGTATTTTCAAAAAGGGCCTATTTTTCGAAAAATGCAAAGGGTATAGCCTTACTTTTTGCCCGAAAATCGGTATTTTCAAAAAGGGCCTATTTTTCGAAAAAAGCAAAGGGTATAGCCTTACTTTTTGCCCGAAAATCGGTATTTTCAAAAAGGGCCTATTTTTCGAAAAAAGCAAAGGGTATAGCCTTACTTTTTTGCCGAAAATCGGTATTTTCAAAAAGGGCCTATTTTTCGAAAAAAGCAAAGGGTATAGCCTTACTTTTTGCACGAAAATCGGTATTTTCAAAAAGGGCCTATTTTTCGAATAAAGCAAAGGGTATAGCCTTACTTTTTGCCCGAAAATCGGTATTTTCAAAAAGGGCCTTATTTCGAAAAAAGCAAAGGGTTTAGACTTACTTTTTGCACGAAAATCTGTATTTTCAAAAAGGGCGTATTTTTCGAAAAAAGCAAAGGGTATAGCCTTACTTTTTGCCCGAAAATCAGTATTTTCAAAAAGGGCGTATTTTTCGAAAAAAGCAAAGGGTATAGCCTTACTTTTTGCCGAAAATCGGTATTTTCAAAAAGGGCCTATTTTTCGAAAAAAGCAAAGGGTATAGCCTTACTTTTTGCCCGAAAATCGGTATTTTCAAAAAGGGCCTATTTTTCGAAAAAAGCAAAGGGTATAGCCTTACTTTTTGCCCGAAAATCGGTATTTTCAAAAAGGGCCTATTTTCGAAAAAAGCAAAGGGTATAGCCTTACATTTTGACCGAAAATCGGTATTTTCAAAAAGGGCCTATTTTTCGAAAAAAGCAAAGGGTATAGCCTTACTTTTTGCCGAAAATCGGTATTTTCAAAAAGGGCCTTTTTTCGAAAAAAGCAAAGGGTTTAGCCTTACTTTTTGCCCGAAAATCGGTATTTTCAAAAAGGGCGTATTTTTCGAAAAAAGCAAAGGGTATAGCCTTACTTTTTGCCCGAAAATCGGTATTTTCAAAAAGGGCCTATTTTTCGAAAAAAGCAAAGGGTATAGCCTTACTTTTTGCCCGAAAATCGGTATTTTAAAAAGGGCCTATTTTTCGAAAAATGCAAAGGGTATAGCCTTACTTTTTGCCCGAAAATCAGTATTTTCAAAAAGGGCCTATTTTTCGAAAAAAGCAAAGGGTATAGCCTTACTTTTTGCCCGAAAATCGGTATTTTCAAAAAGGGCCTATTTTTCGAAAAATGCAAAGGGTATAGCCTTACTTTTTGCCCGAAAATCGGTATTTTCAAAAAGCGCCTATTTTTCGAAAAAAGCAAAGGGTATAGCCTTACTTTTTGCCCGAAAATCGGTATTTTCAAAAAGGGCCTATTTTTCAAAAAAAGCAAAGGGTATAGCCTTACTTTTTGCCCGAAAATCGGTATTTTCAAAAAGGGCCTATTTTTCGAAAAAAGCAAAGGGTATAGCCTTACTTTTTGCCGAAAATCGGTATTTTCAAAAAGGGCCTATTTTTCGAAAAAAGCAAAGGGCTATAGCCTTACTTTTTGCACGAAAATCGGTATTTTCAAAAAGGGCCTATTTTTCGAATAAAGCAAAGGGTATAGCCTTACTTTTTGCCCGAAAATCGGTATTTTCAAAAAGGGCCTATTTTTCGAAAAAAGCAAAGGGTTTAGCCTTACTTTTTGCACGAAAATCTGTATTTTCAAAAAGGGCCTATTTTTCGAAAAAAGCAAAGGGTATAGCCTTACTTTTTGCCCGAAAATCAGTATTTTCAAAAAGGGCCTATTTTTCGAAAAAAGCAAAGGGTATAGCCTTACTTTTTGCCGAAAATCGGTATTTTCAAAAAGGGCGTATTTTTCGAAAAAAGCAAAGGGTATAGCCTTACTTTTTGCCCGAAAATCGGTATTTTCAAAAAGGGCGTATTTTTCGAAAAAAGCAAAGGGTATAGCCTTACTTTTTGACGGAAAATCGGTATTTTCAAAAAGGGCGTATTTTTCGAAAAAAGCAAAGGGTATAGCCTTACTTTTTGCCCGAAAATCGGTATTTTCAAATAGGGCCTATTTTTCGAAAAATGCAAAGGGTATAGCCTTACTTTTTGCCCGAAAATCGGTATTTTCAAAAAGGGCCTATTTTTCGAAAAAAGCAAAGGGTATAGCCTTACTTTTTGCCCGAAAATCGGTATTTTCAAAAAGGGCCTATTTCTCAAAAAAAGCAAAGGGTATAGCCTTACTTTTTGCCCGAAAATCGGTATTTTAAAAAAGGGCCTATTTTTCGAAAAAAGCAAAGGGTATAGCCTTACTTTTTGCCGAAAATCGGTATTTTCAAGGAGGGCCTATTTTTCGAAAAAAGCAAAGGGCTTAGCCTTACTTTTTGCACGAAAATCGGTATTTTCAAAAAGGGCCTATTTTTCGAATAAAGCAAAGGGTATAGCCTTACTTTTTGCCCGAAAATCGGTATTTTCAAAAAGGGCCTTTTTTCGAAAAAAGCAAAGGGTTTAGACTTACTTTTTGCCCGAAAATCTGTATTTTAAAAAAGGGCGTATTTTTCGAAAAAAGCAAAGGGTATAGCCTTACTTTTTGCCCGAAAATCAGTATTTTCAAAAAGGGCGTATTTTTCGAAAAAAGCAAAGGGTATAGCCTTACTTTTTGCCGAAAATCGGTATTTTCAAAAAGGGCGTATTTTTCGAAAAAAGCAAAGGGTATAGCCTTACTTTTTGCCCGAAAATCGGTATTTTCAAAAAGGGCGTATTTTTCGAAAAAAGCAAAGGGTATAGCCTTACTTTTTGACGGAAAATCGGTATTTTCAAAAAGGGCGTATTTTTCGAAAAAAGCAAAGGGTATAGCCTTACTTTTTGCCCGAAAATCGGTATTTTCAAAAAGGGCGTATTTTTCGAAAAAAGCAAAGGGTATAGCCTTACTTTTTGCCCGAAAATCGGTATTTTCAAAAAGGGCGTATTTTTCGAAAAAAGCAAAGGGTATAGCCTTACTTTTTGACGGAAAATCGGTATTTTTAAAAAGGGCCTATTTTTCGAAAAAAGCAAAGGGTATAGCCTTACTTTTTGCCCGAAAATCGGTATTTTCAAAAAGGGCCTATTTTTCGAATAAAGCAAAGGGTATAGCCTTACTTTTTGCCCGAAAATCGGTATTTTCAAAAAGGGCCTATTTCTCGAAAAAAGCAAAGGGTATAGCCTTACTTTTTGCCCGAAAATCGGTATTTTCAAAAAGGGCCTATTTTTCGAAAAAAGCAAAGGGTATAGCCTTACTTTTTGCCCGAAAATCGATCTTTTTAAAAAGCGCCTATTTTTCGAAAAAAGCAAAGGGTATAGCCTTACTTTTTGCCCGAAAATCGGTATTTTCAAAAAGGGCCTATTTTTCGAAAAAAGCAAAGGGTATAGCCTTACTTTTTGCCCGAAAATCGGTATTTTAAAAAAGGGCCTATTTTTCGAAAAAAGCAAAGGGTATAGGCTTACTTTTTGCCGAAAATCGGTAATTTCAAAAATGGGCTATTTTTCGAAAAAAGCAAAGGGTATAGCCTTACTTTTTGCCCGAAAATCGGTATTTTCAAAAAGGGCGTATTTTTCGAAAAAAGCAAAGGGTATAGCCTTACTTTTTGCCCAAAAATCGGTATTTCAAGAGGGCCTATTTTTCGAAAAAAGCAAAGGGTATAGCCTTACTTTTTGCCCGAAAATCGGTATTTTCAAAAAGGGCATATTTTTCGAAAAAAGCAAAGGCCTTACTTTTTGCCCCAAAATCAGAATTTTCAAAGAGGGCCTATTTTTCGAAAAAAGCAAAGGGTATAGCCTTACTTTTTGCCCAAAAATCGGTATTTCAAGAGGGCCTATTTTTCGAAAAAAGCAAAGGGTATAGCCTTACTTTTTGCCCGAAAATTGGTATTTTCAAAAAGGGCGTATTTTTCGAAAAAAGCAAAGGGTATAGCCTTACTTTTTGCCCGAAAATCGGTATTTTCAAAAAGGGCGTATTTTTCGAAAAAAACAAAGGGTATAGCCTTACTTTTTGCCCAAAAATCGGTATTTCAAGAGGGCCTATTTTTCGAAAAAAGCAAAGGGTATAGCCTTACTTTTTGCCCGAAAATCGGTATTTTCAAAAAGGGCCTTTTTTTCGAAAAAAGCAAAGGGTTTAGCCTTACTTCTTGGCTGGAAATCGGTATTTTCAAAAAGCGCCTATTTTTCGAAAGATACACAGGGTATAGCCTTACTTTTTGGCGGAAAATTAGTATTTTCAAAAAGGGCCTATTTCCAGAAAAAGCACGGGGTATAGCCTTACTTTTTGGCGGGAAAATCGGTATTTTCAAAAAGGGCCTATTTTTCGAAAAAAAGCAAAGGGTATAGCCTTACTTCTTGGCTGGAAATCAGTATTTTCAAAAAACGCCTATTTTTCGAAAAATACACAGGGTATAGCCTTACTTTTTGGCGGAAAATTGGTATTTTCAAAAAGGGCCTATTTCCAGAAAAAGCACAGGGTATAGCCTTAGTTTTTGGCGGGAAAATCGGTATTTTCAAAAAGGGCCTATTTTTCGAAAAAAGCAAAGGGTATAGCCTTACTTTTTGCCCGAAAATCGGTATTGTCAAAAAGCGCCTATTTTTCGAAAATACACAGGGTATAGCCTTACTTTTTGGCGGAAAATTAGTATTTTCAAAAAGGGCCTATTTCCAGAAAAAGCACGGGGTATAGCCTTACTTTTTGCACGAAAATCGGTATTTTCAAAAAGGGCATATTTTTCGAAAAAAGCAAAGGCTATAGCCTTACTTTTTGCACGAAAATCGATATTTTCAAAAAGGGCCTATTTTTCGAAAAAAGCAAAGGGTATAGCCTTACTTTTTGCCCGAAAATCGGTATTTTAAAAAAGGGCCTATTTTTCGAAAAAAGCAAAGGGTATAGCCTTACTTTTTGCCGAAAATCGGTATTTTCAAGGAGGGCCTATTTTTCGAAAAAAGCAAAGGGTATAGCCTTACTTTTTGCCGAAAATCGGTATTTTCAAAAAGGGCCTATTTTTCGAAAAAAGCAAAGGGTATAGCCTTACTTTTTGCCCGAAAATCAGTATTTTCAAAAAGGGCCTATTTCTCAAAAAAAGCAAAGGGTATAGCCTTACTTTTTGCCCGAAAATCGGTATTTTAAAAAAGGGCCTATTTTTCGAAAAAAGCAAAGGGCATAGCCTTACTTTTTGCCGAAAATCGGTATTTTCAAGGAGGGCCTATTTTTCGAAAAAAGCAAAGGGCTTAGCCTTACTTTTTGCCCGAAAATCGGTATTTTCAAAAAGGGCCTATTTTTCGAAAAAAGCAAAGGGTATAGCCTTACTTTTTGCCCGAAAATCTGTATTTTCAAAAAGGGCGTATTTTTCGAAAAAAGCAAAGGGTATAGCCTTACTTTTTGCCCGAAAATCGGTATTTTCAAAAAGGGCCTACATTTCGAAAAAAGCAAAGGGTATAACCTTACTTTTTGCCCGAAAATCGGTATTTTCAAATAGGGCCTATTTTCCGAAAAATGCAAAGGGTATAGCCTTACTTTTTGCCCGAAAATCGGTATTTTCAAAAAGGGCGTATTTTTCGAAAAAAGCAAAGGGTATAGCCTTACTTTTTGACGGAAAATCGGTATTTTTAAAAAGGGCCTATTTTTCGAAAAAAGCAAAGGGTATAGCCTTACTTTTTGCCCGAAAATCGGTATTTTCAAAAAGGGCCTTTTTTTCGAAAAAAGCAAAGGGTTTAGACTTACTTTTTGCCCGAAAATCTGTATTTTCAAAAAGGGCGTATTTTTCGAAAAAAGCAAAGGGTATAGCCTTACTTTTTGCCCGAAAATCGGTATTTTCAAAAAGGGCCTACATTTCGAAAAAAGCAAAGGGTATAACCTTACTTTTTGCCCGAAAATCGATCTTTTTAAAAAGCGCCTATTTTTCGAAAAAAGCAAAGGGTATAGTCTAGTTTTTGCCCGAAAATCGGTATTTTAAAAAAGGGCATATTTTTCGAAAAAAGCAAAGGGTATAGGCTTACTTTTTGCCGAAAATCGGTAATTTCAAAAATGGGCTATTTTTGCAAAAAAGCAAAGGGTATAGTACACCCCTTTACGTTAGTAAAGGGATGTTAACGCCAAGGCGGACATTATGATTTTCTAGCCCCCCCTCGTGCCCATGCCTCCATCCTGTCACAAAGCGTGCTCTCCCTCTCAAGAAGTCTTCCGTTCAGAAGCTAAATTCAAGTTACAAGGTTTCTTCCAAGTTGAGCAATTCTCCAGCCGTGTCATCTTATTTCCACTTGATAAAGTTGTCGACCAGAACAAAGTCCATGGCAAGAACTGTGAACTTGAAGAGAGGATTTACTGGCATGTGATAAACTAATATTCAAAGTCGAAGCGATTGGATATGGCCTAAGAACGGAGAAGGGAAGTAATCGTGTCTTCATAATTGCGTCGTAGCAGACTATTTAGTGAATGTATCTACAAGGTACAAGAAGAAAATAAGACTGAATCAAATCTAAAGTTTGCTTGGAGTATTCTGCTACCATGTATTTGTGGCAGTAAAGGTCAGTTGCAAGAGCAAAGTTTCACCAAGTTGTAGCTCACAATTTGAAGCTCAATCACAAGCCAACAGGTGCTGTAGCTTCACTCCCAGGCAACAAGCAGACAAGGAGTGGTATTCCAGACCACAGATACTTTCAACTGTAGCTGCCCACCATCTTATACACAGGGGAATTGGATGGCATTGCAGTTTATTGTCTTGCTGTGCTGGTAGTCTGCATTTCATTATCGAATTGGGGAAAACAAGACAAGATACAAAATGTTGCGAATCACTAACATTCAATGGAGCTGAAAGCAAGTTAGATCATCCAAACATTAGATCCATTTATCAAGCAGAAAGAAGGAAATACAGACAGCAGCTGATCAGGTGCTAATTACTGGTAGTTTGGATCATTGTCAGTACAGCATGCCGATGGTAAAGAACATATGTAACTTGTTATGAGTGGGGCAGTTCTCACTGTTGGTTTTATTTATCCAAGGGGAACCCCCCATGGTCCATGGTTTCGAACTGTTTCATTGAAAAGAGTTGTTTGTAATATCCAAGGGAAAACCTATCCTTGGATCATGGTTGAGATGAGAATGGGCATGAAAATATATGTGAGATATCCGAAAAATGAAATTGAAATGAGTTTGTTGGGGAGATGAACCTCGGCCTGCATTGTTCAAAACAATTGCAGATCGCGTAAGTCCTAACCAATAAAAACTTCCGTCATTGGAACATGCGCAGAACGTAGTATTTCGTAGATTGATTACTTGATTCTGAGTTTCGTCCTTGCGCAGTAAATGACAAAGGTCGCAATAGCCTGTTTGAAGGAGCGATGCCGTTGACTCATAGTAATCAGTCTATATTTTCCCAGCAAAAGCAGCGTGTGTTCTTAGGCCAATGTTCAGTCGTGTTGATGGTTTCGTCTATCTGGTTTGATCAACAAACCATATATATATAGTGGTAGGCCTAGGAGGTTGGTTTTGTGGTGGTTATTGGCTAAATGTACTCATCATGTCGGGGTTTTGGGTGCAGGACTACTACAAATTCTGCTGTAAAAGCACAAGGAAAGGAAGACATTGTGAGTACACGAATTTTTTATAAGAAACGCCCACTTCCAGTACTGGGAAAATATAGCTTAAGAAAATATTTGTTTTGACAAAGGGAATCCTTCACATATTTTTACATCATTTTCACTCGTTTCCTGTCCATATTACTCCGAAGGTACTTGAGTAAAGTCTAAACACCGGAAAGGCTTGGAAAACTTCAATTTGTCAAACGTTCAGGCCTGAGGCTCAGGGGGAGTACCTTCATCATCATCATAAGGCTAAAATGCACTACCTATCTTACAAGGTATGGTAGCTTAAAGAACATAACAAAAAACAGGTGAACTGAACTAACTACCGAAGGGAAGAAACAAACAAGCAAATAATAAAAATGTACCCAGGGAGTAATCAAAATTTGATAATTTTAAGAAGCTTTCAGTACTGGGTGTAATTCTTAGTTTCTTATAAAAATACGTGTACTCAGAATGCAAACATATTTTTTCCCAATAACCATATGAGAGGTTTAATGACAGCCAGAATGGAGAAACGCACAAAATAGAAGCATGCCAATGAGCTTTGAAGGCTTTGGAACAGTTGAGGCTGGCTCTCTATATGTTAGCACTGGTTAGCACGTCACTCTTGATACCCGCACTGTCTGGCCACAATCAATAACACCACTTGCAAGTTGTGAATCTGTACCAACAGGCAGTGTGGCATCATCATCATCATTTATTTAGCTATTTCATAAAATAGGCTAAACAAAAACAAATAGCTAAAATTACAGCTAATTAAGGCCTGCACTTCTTTAGATAATTTACAAATCTAATCTAAAAATATTATTATTACTATACTACAGAAGATATTCCATCAAAGACATCAGTAACAGTCAATTCTGATGGTAGTCCTGCTCTGCAATGTATTTTTCTTCACTATTTAGCCCCAGAAAAAGTATTGTTGTGAAGAAAAGCAAGGTGTCAACTCCCATGCCTTCTAAGCCATGAAACGTTGTCTTCTCTTCACAAGGCATTTCACCTTTACATCATAAAACTGCCATCTCTTCCCATGCTGATCACAACAAAGCAGTATTAAATAACAGAGCAAGTATAAGTGTTAAAGTCAAGGCTCCCACTGAGCGTATAATTCCTCACTGCCAAACTATAACAAGGCTAAAATCATTACTTAGGAAAAAGCTCATTAGTGGAGGGAGTAATGCTATTGATTGAAACAGTACTTATAATAATCATCATCATGCACTACCTAATATACAGGCATGGCAGACTAAATTTAAGTACTATGCTTCAGATGACCTACTTCAGATTAGTAGACATTGATGATCCCTCAAATTTCTCACTTTGTCCTCAGCATTGGAAATAAGTGGTACCATTATGATTACAATCTATAAAAATCATTTGAGTCAAAACATTCAGTAAGAAAATAGATGTTAAGGTCTGATGAATTCAGCATCACAGCACAAAGCTTATCACAAAATGTACTATGCTCTGATTTATTAGCAAGACTTCTAAACTAATTCCTCCCTTCAAAATTTGAGTAGAACTTGCTCATTTTTCCTCTGAAGTAGTGAAACATCATCTTGGTAATGATCTTAGACTTCTATTGCAGAATTGTTTTATTGACAAGAATTTAAATGGAAAATGTCCTTCTTAGACATTACAAATCATTAATTCATACTGTTTGGAAACAGCAAACATCATTGAACATCATTCTGAATTTGATAAAATTTCAGTCCAAGAAACACTTTCCAAGAGTTGACTGCAGCAATGGCAGATGAAAGTGATTTAAGAAAATTGATCAGAAATTTTTGAGAAACCTAATATCAGCAAATTTTGCATGGTACTTTGCCTCTAAATTTCTTTGTGGCCTGGGGTTTGTAGAGCATCAAGCAGCAAATGCTAATAGCAGGCTTCCAGAATGTGACAACATCATTGCAATAAAAATTGTTCTAAGTGTTGTTGACAAACTCAAAGACTACCAAAATGGGCTTTTTTCAGCAATAAAATCAGTTGAATTGACATTAATACAATGTTGCAACTGGCACACATATGAATATCAACATATAGACATTGTCATTCTTTCTATCATATTTGCTGAACTCCAGAGAAAGCAAGGTTGCTTAATAACAGCATTTTCTTTGTAATGTAGGGAAGCTGTGTTGCATATTTTCAATTTATTTTCACTTTTTACATGATGTATAGTATCATTTACAAGGCATCCAAGGATATGTTCAGACCATCGCACAGCTTCATAAAACTTTGCTATGAAATGCTGTTCACAAGGATACATGATCAGGGACCTAGGAAGCGTCACAAACTGGTGGGGCCACGACATTTCAAGGGCACTTTTTCATTAAACTAAAGGGGCACTTTCTGAAAATAAAAAGGGCATTTCTTTGTTTATTGCAAAATCAGGGGGTATTTGCCCTCATTGCCCCCCCCCCGATTCCTCTGTCTCTGTATATGATACGTAAACAGAAGGATGTTAACAAAGTCCTATAAGAGACCCATGAGAAAGTTTTGGTACATAAATAATCAGGGGCTGGGTATCATATTTTTAATTTCAAATTTGTAAGATCCTATTACATGTGCTATATGTGCACAACATTTGTTGTAAACTATTCTAGTAATTGGCAATGTTACCCTCTCAATTCCTGTTTTCGTTAATAATAAGTACTTCATCTGTTCGCACAGCTCCACAGCTTAAAGTCAGCAGCAAAATACTCATTGTGAGCAAGCTCGGCCGAAGTAGGCCTAAGGCCTAGCCAAGGTTATACTGTACTTCCAGGCTTGATGGCCTAACTAACTAATTCCTTCCCCTGCTTTACAGTATCTTTTCGTTGTATTCGCATATAAAAACACAGCTTGCTAATAAATCAAGGTATAAACACATAGTTAGCTTTCATACCATCTCTCTACCATTTGTGTGCTGTAACCACACCGCAGCTCTCTTGCTCTTGCCGCCATTACTCCAACTTCTGAATAACTTTCACTTTTGAAATTCCCGCGCTTCATAAAACCCTACTGCGCATGTTCCAATGACTCAAAAACGACGTCACGCCAAATTCACCGGACTTACTGAGGTTCATCTCCCCAACAAGAGTTGTATTGTGATATCCAAGGGTTCACCACGGTTGAGATGAAAATGGCCATGAAATTATATGCGAAATAACCGAAAAATAAAATCAAAAATAGTTATGCTGTGATATGAAAATATATGCAAAATAACCGAAAAATGAAATTGAAAAGAGTTGTGTTGTTAGATATCCAAGGGGAAACCTATCCTTGGACCACGGTTGAGATGAAAATGGTCAGGAAAATATGTGCGATATAACCGTAAAATGAAATTGAAAAGAGTTGTGTTGTGATATGAAAATATATGCGAAATAACCGAAAAATGAAATTGAAATGAGTTGTGTTGTTAGTTATCCAAGGGGAAACCTATCCTTGGACCACGGTTGAGATGAAAATGGTCATGGAAATATATGCGATATAACCAAAAAATGCAATTGAAAAGAGTTGTGTTGTGATATGAAAATATATGCGAAATAACCAAAAAATGAAATTGAAAAGAGTTGTGTTGTTAGATATCCAAGGGGAAACCTATCCTTGGACCACGGTTGAGATGAAAATGGTCAGGAAAATATGTGCGATATAACCGTAAAATGAAATTGAAAAGAGTTGTGTTGTGATATGAAAATATATGCGAAATAACCGAAAAATGAAATTGAAATGAGTTGTGTTGTTAGTTATCCAAGGGGAAACCTATCCTTGGACCACGGCTGAGATGAAAATGGTCATGGAAATATATGCGATATAACCAAAAAATGCAATTGAAAAGAGTTGTGTTGTGATATGAAAATATATGCGAAATAACCAAAAAATGAAATTGAAAAGAGTTGTGTTGTTAGATATCCAAGGGGAAACCTATCCTTGGACCACGGTTGAGATGAAAATGGTCATGGAAATATATGCGATATAACCGTAAAATGAAATTGAAAAGAGTTGTGTTGTGATATGAAAATATATGCGAAATAACCAAAAAATGAAATTGAAATGAGTTGTATTGTTAGATATCCAAGGGGAAACCTATCCTTGGACCACGGTTGAGATGAAAACGGTCATAAAAATATATGCGATATAACGGAAAAATGAAGTTGAAAAGAGTTGTGTTGTGATATGAAAATATATGCGAAATAACCGAAAAATGAAATTGAAATGAGTTGTATTGTTAGATATCCAAGGGGAAACCTATCCTTGGACCACGGTTGAGATGAAAATGGTCATGGAAATATATGCGAAATAACCGAAAAATGAAATTAAAAAGAGTTCTGTTGTGATATGAAAATATATGCGAAGTAACCGAAAAATGAAATTGAAATGAGTTGTGTTGTTAGATATCCAAGGGGAAACCTATCCTTGGATCACAGTTAAGATGGAAATGAACTTAAAAATAGACGTGAAATAAATGAAATGTAAAGAGGTCTTTTAGATATCCAAGGGGAAATATATCCTTGGATTACGTTGTAAAGTTGTGTTCTTAGGTATCCATAAGGAAACCCATCTTTGGTTCACGGTTTCCTGGGGTAAGCCCATCCTCAGTTCACAGTTTAGAATTGGTTTGTTAGATGAAACCTAATAATTCCCTTGGATCATGGTATGGGTATTGAGTGGTGTTCCTAGGTATCCAAGGGGAAACCCATCTTTGGTTCACAGTTTCCTAGGGTAAGCCCATCTTCAGTTCACAGTTTAGAGTTGGTTTGTTAAATATCGAAGGGCAAACCTAAGCATTGTGTGGTATAATATCCAAGTGGAAACCCATCTTTGGTTCACGGTTCCAGGTTGGATTATTGTTGGGGTTGTTTTTTCATGCAAACCGTTTCTGAATTAGCCAAATTACTTTCCTCTAAAGTACCAGTATTCACGGAACCGCCAATGCTCTAACCTTGCTGCTTGTGTCAGGTGTCCAGGTCCCATGAACAACTTTCTCCTCTCTGCTAACATGAGGGCGGCAACAGTAAGACAAAGACCACCATAGCGGCACCCTGAACAGAAACGGTAGTGTCACAAGAGTCTACAACCTATAATGGTGCCAACAAACAACCATACAAGTAGAAATTCTGATGCGGCAAATCATTCCTCGTAATGCATTGGATCATTGGTCAAATTACACTTGTCACCAATACTTAGAATTCCCTTATCAGCACAGCAGTGTTTAGGGACCCCAACCAGTGGGCCAGTTCCTTGCGGAAATGGTGGGGCGTTGGTCCGATCAAGGGCTCAGTGTGGTAGCTTGGGCGTACTTTGGCAGTTAGGCCGCTCTATGTAGCGCGGCGGTTCTGTTTATTGTTGTTCCTTATATATTATATGTTTACAGAATGCAAGAATGTATCAGAAGTTGAAAGAGTTAAAGGAAATGAATGTGTGAGAAGTGTTATTTCTTACAGTATTTTACATTTGGCAAACTGTTGTTTCGTTCATGTTTCAGAAAGTTGATAGAGTTAATGGAAATGAATGTGTGAGAAATGATATTTCCTACAGTATTTCACATTTTGGCAAACTGTTGTTTCGTTCATGTTTCAGAAAGTTGAAAGAGCTTATGGAAATGTATGTGTGAGAAGTGATATTGATTGTAGTATTTTACATTTGGAAATCTGTTGTTCTCCAAAGATACGACCCCAATAAGCTGCCACACTTTCCGTTGTGTTTTCTTCAATGTCCTTCTGCCGGGGCGAGTTGCTTTGTTTGGAAAGATCCAATATGGCCGTCTCTGTTCCAGTGATTCCCGCCGCGGGGCGTTAATACACCCCTTTACGTTAGTAAAGGGATGTTAACGCCAAGGCGGACATTATGATTTTCTAGCCCCCCCTCGTGCCCATGCCTCCATCCTGTCACAAAGCGTGCTCTCCCTCTCAAGAAGTCTTCCGTTCAGAAGCTAAATTCAAGTTACAAGGTTTCTTCCAAGTTGAGCAATTCTCCCCTCTCCCTCCCACCCAGCGGTTTGTGGTTTTTGCCCAAAAGTCACCCAGGGTCGTATCTAAGTGTTCTGGTTTGTGCCTGGTTGCAGTTAGGCCGCTCTATGTAGCGCGGCGGTTCTGTTTATTGTTGTTCCTTATATATTATATGTTTACAGAATGCAAGAATGTATCAGAAGTTGAAAGAGTTAAAGGAAATGAATGTGTGAGAAGTGTTATTTCTTACAGTATTTTACATTTGGCAAACTGTTGTTTCGTTCATGTTTCAGAAAGTTGATAGAGTTAATGGAAATGAATGTGTGAGAAATGATATTTCCTACAGTATTTCACATTTTGGCAAACTGTTGTTTCGTTCATGTTTCAGAAAGTTGAAAGAGCTTATGGAAATGTATGTGTGAGAAGTGATATTGATTGTAGTATTTTACATTTGGAAATCTGTTGTTCTCCAAAGATACGACCCCAATAAGCTGCCACACTTTCCGTTGTGTTTTCTTCAATGTCCTTCTGCCGGGGCGAGTTGCTTTGTTTGGAAAGATCCAATATGGCCGTCTCTGTTCCAGTGATTCCCGCCGCGGGGCGTTAACCTTACTTTTTGCCCAAAAATCGGTATTTTCAAAAAGGGCCTATTTTTGGAAAAAAGCAAAGGGTATAGCCTTACTTTTTGCCCAAAAATCGGTATTTCAAGAGGGCCTATTTTTCGAAAAATGCAAAGGGAATAGCCTTACTTTTTGCCCCAAAATCGGTATTTTCGAAAAGGGCGTATTTTTCGAAAAAAGCAAAGGGTATAGCCTTACTTTTTGCCCAAAAATCGGTATTTTCAAAAATGGGCTATTTTTCGAAAAAAGCAAAGGGTATAGCCTTACTTTTTGCCCGAAAATCGGTATTTTCAAAAAGGGCGTATTTTTCGAAAAAAGCAAAGGGTATAGCCTTACTTTTTGCCCGAAAATCGGTATTTTAAAAAAGGGCATATTTTTCGAAAAAAGCAAAGGGTATAGGCTTACTTTTTGCCGAAAATCGGTAATTTCAAAAATGGGCTATTTTTCGAAAAAAGCAAAGGGTATAGCCTTACTTTTTGCCCGAAAATCGGTATTTTCAAAAAGGGCGTATTTTTCGAAAAAAGCAAAGGGTATAGCCTTACTTTTTGCCCGAAAATCGGTATTTTCAAAAAGGGCGTATTTTTCGAAAAAAGCAAAGGGTATAGCCTTACTTTTTGCCCGAAAATCGGTATTTTCAAAAAGGGCGTATTTTTCGAAAAAAGCAAAGGGTATAGCCTTACTTTTTGCCCGAAAATCGGTATTTTCAAAAAGGGCGTATTTTTCGAAAAAACAAAGGGTATAGCCTTACTTTTTGCCCGAAAATCGGTATTTTCAAAAAGGGCCTATTTCTCAAAAAAAGCAAAGGGTATAGCCTTACTTTTTGACGGAAAATCGGTATTTTCAAAAAGGGCCTATTTTTCGAAAAAAGCAAAGGGTATAGCCTCACTTTTTGCCTGAAAATCGGTATTTTAAAAAAGGGCATATTTTTCGAAAAAAGCAAAGGGTATAGGCTTACTTTTTGCCGAAAATCGGTAATTTCAAAAATGGGCTATTTTTCAAAAAAAGCAAAGGGTATAGCCTTACTTTTTGCCCAAAAATCGGTATTTCAAGAGGGCCTATTTTTCGAAAAATGCAAAGGGAATAGCCTTACTTTTTGCCCCAAAATCGGTATTTTCGAAAAGGGCGTATTTTTCGAAAAAACAATAGGGTATAGCCTTACTTTTTGCCCAAAAATCGGTATTTTCAAAAATGGGCTATTTTTCGAAAAAAGCAAAGGGTATAGCCTTACTTTTTGCCCGAAAATCAGTATTTTCAAAAAGGGCCTATTTCTCGAAAAAAGCAAAGGGTATAGCCTTACTTTTTGCCCGAAAATCGGTATTTTCAAAAAGGGCGTATTTTTCGAAAAAAGCAAAGGGTATAGCCTTACTTTTTGCCCGAAAATCGATCTTTTCAAAAAGGGCCTATTTTTGGAAAAAAGCAAAGGGTATAGCCTTACTTTTTGCCCGAAAATCGGTATTTTCAAAAAGGGCGTATTTTTCTAAAAAAGCAAAGGGTATAGCCTTACTTTTTGCCCGAAAATCGGTATTTTCAAAAAGGGCGTATTTTTCGAAAAAAGCAAAGGGTATAGCCTTACTTTTTGCCCGAAAATCGGTATTTTCAAAAAGGGCGTATTTTTCGAAAAAAGCAAAGGGTATAGCCTTACTTTTTGCCCGAAAATCGGTATTTTCAAAAAGGGCGTATTTTTCGAAAAAACAAAGGGTATAGCCTTACTTTTTGCCCGAAAATCGGTATTTTCAAAAAGGGCGTATTTTTCGAAAAAACAAAGGGTATAGCCTTACTTTTTGCCCGAAAATCGGTATTTTCAAAAAGGGCCTATTTCTCAAAAAAAGCAAAGGGTATAGCCTTACTTTTTGACGGAAAATCGGTATTTTCAAAAAGGGCCTATTTTTCGAAAAAAGCAAAGGGTATAGCCTTACTTTTTGCCCGAAAATCGGTATTTTAAAAAAGGGCATATTTTTCGAAAAAAGCAAAGGGTATAGCCTTACTTTTTGCCGAAAATCGGTATTTTCAAAAATGGGCTATTTTTCGAAAAAAGCAAAGGGTATAGCCTTACTTTTTGCCCGAAAATCGGTATTTTCAAAAAGGGCGTATTTTTCGAAAAAAGCAAAGGGTATAGCCTTACTTTTTGCCCGAAAATCGGTATTTTCAAAAAGGGCCTATTTTTCGAAAAAAGCAAAGGGTTTAGCCTTACTTTTTGACGGAAAATCGGTATTTTTAAAAAGGGCCTATTTTTCGAAAAAAGCAAAGGGTATAGCCTTACTTTTTGCCCGAAAATCGGTATTTTCAAAAAGGGCCTATTTTTCGAATAAAGCAAAGGGTATAGCCTTACTTTTTGCCCGAAAATCGGTATTTTCAAAAAGGGCGTATTTTTCGAAAAAAGCAAAGGGTATAGCCTTACTTTTTGCCCAAAAATCGGTATTTCAAGAGGGCCTATTTTTCGAAAAAAGCAAAGGGTATAGCCTTACTTTTTGCCCGAAAATCGGTATTTTAAAAAAGGGCCTATTTTTCGAAAAAAGCAAAGGGTATAGCCTTACTTTTTGCCGAAAATCGGTATTTTCAAAAATGGGCTATTTTTCGAAAAAAGCAAAGGGCTTAGCCTTACTTTTTGCACGAAAATCGGTATTTTCAAAAAGGGCCTATTTTTCGAAAAAGGCAAAGGGTATAGCCTTACTTTTTCCCAAAAATCAGTATTTTCAAAAAGGGCCTTTTTTTCGAAAAAAGCAAAGGGTTTAGACTTACTTTTTGCCCGAAAATCTGTATTTTCAAAAAGGGCGTATTTTTCGAAAAAAGCAAAGGGTATAGCCTTACTTTTTGTCCGAAAATCGGTATTTTCAAATAGGGCCTATTTTTCGAAAAATGCAAAGGGAATAGCCTTACTTTTTGTCCCAAAATCGGTATTTTCAAAAAGGGGCTATTTTTCGAAAAAAGGCAAAGGGTATAGCCTTACTTTTTGCCCGAAAATCAGTATTTTCAAAAAGGGCCTATTTCTCGAAAAAAGCAAAGGGTATAGCCTTACTTTTTGCCCGAAAATCGGTATTTTAAAAAAGGGCCTATTTTTCGAAAAAAGCAAAGGGTATAGCCTTACTTTTTGCCGAAAATCGGTATTTTCAAAAAGGGCCTATTTTTCGAAAAAAGCAAAGGGCTTAGCCTTACTTTTTGCACGAAAATCGGTATTTTCGAAAAGAGCCTATTTTTCGAAAAAAGCAAAGGGTATAGCCTTACTTTTTGCCCGAAAATCAGTATTTTCAAAAAGGGCCTATTTCTCGAAAAAAGCAAAGGGTATAGCCTTACTTTTTGCCCGAAAATAGGTATTTTTGAAAAGGGCCTATTTTTCGAAAAAAGCAAAGGGTATAGCCTTACCTTTTGCCCGAAAATCGGTATTTTCAAAAAGGGCCTATTTTTTGAAAAAGCAAAGGGTATAGCGTTACTTTTTTCCCAAAAATCAGTATTTTCAAAAAGGGCCTATTTTTCGAAAAAAGCAAAGGTTATACCCATTTAGGTGCTCCCTTGTACCTAAAGATTACTCGAAGTTCCCTTCGAGTGATCCATTTGAGAGAAAAAGATAATGATATTACTCGATATCAATACTAATGTTTTGCGAAGATTTGATAACCTGACTACATAAGGACCCTCTTGCTACGCTCATCTTATTGAGTTGAATTGTCGTTGTTGTTGTCACTCCACCGAGGCAGCTTTGTTCTCTGTCGACCGAAACGCCATCATCATGTCAAAGAGCACAGGGAAACGAGAGACTCCAGGTAATACGTCGAAAGACTTGACGCCCCTGATACTATAAAGATGCCCTTATACTATGGGAAGGCAAAGTGAGCTTTTATGATTAATATTTCTACCATCAATGAGCCAATATCAATAAAAAAAGATATCAATGTTCAAGGTTATTATCGAGTAAAACTTTGAGAGTGATTTTCTATTGATAAATGCTAAATTCATTCAGCTGGACAGAACCTAATCTTTATCAAGGTCGATACCAGCCATGACTGCACAGGGGACCACTGATTACAAATTCGTAGTTATTGCTATTGATAGACTGATGGATGCTAGCAAAAACCTGTTGTTGTTGTTGTTGTTGTTGTTGTCGTTGCTGCAATAACTCGGACTATCTCGTGAGTCTAGCATAGGGGGCAAAGGACTAAAATTTAGCAACACTGTACGAAAAGCTGAGTGCTCCAGGCAATGGCGGATGGGCCTAACTTGTTGGCTCAATCATCAGATAATAAAACGCCTCAAAATTCAAGTTTTGAGTGACGTTAGCAATGAACAAATGCCACAAGTATCCAGATAAATGTTTCCTAAATCCAAGAATCAGCAAACCTTTCAGTTGCAATCGGAATTTCCTCATTTTGAAGTCCACTTAGCTTCTGTTAGCTCACCACAGCTGAATAGAAATTTCCAACTTCCGAAGGCTGCCGCGAATACAAATTAACCTCGTTTCGACGTGAATAGCAAAATCGGTACCCAGGGGGGGACGGAATAGTATCCCACAATGCTTTGCGTACCATTCATATTATTGGAATTGCGCATTGAAATTCGATCAGTCGGAAGTTTTGTACGAGCGCGAAAGGACAAAGCTGTGATGCTGGCCTAAAATAATGGAAGCTTTACGAGATGTCAATTCGCCGATTTTGAAACAAAATAAATTCACACAAAAGCTTTATAGCATTGACCAACTACCAGGAGAAGATATAGCAGTGAAACCAGACGAGAATATTGTTCAGCGTTGTTGTGGGGCACGTATAGTTTCTTTGGACAAATTGGACGAAAACCGCATCTTGATTTCAGGTGAAATAGAGCATTAGATGTTGGGACTTAGCGGGACTTAGATGTTTTTCTGGCAGCCAAAGCCTTTCGAAGTATAAATCAAAGCAAAAACATTGCTAAGTCCCTTCCCCGTCTGTCAGAAAACGAACAACAAATTTGATAAATATTGGTCGAACTGCGGTACTTAGGCCCACAGTAACTTCCCACAAAAACGGCCGATTAAAGCTCATCGATAACTGACAATAACTGCAATTCATAATAAAATTATGTGTAAATGCCCATTAGTCATAATTCGAAACAATTCACCTACCTAGATTGACTGTTCTGTCTCTACAATGCCAATTTTCAATCCCAGTGCAGAAGTGAACGAAAAATTTTCTGCCATTTGCGAAGTTTCGAAGAACGGCGCTCAAAAACTTCGCGGGGGGCTTTGCCAACCCCCCCTGATCGGTACCCCAATTGTCTATTTTCGTCCCACTTTTTGATGTGAAAGTCCATAAGTCCCAGTTTGAGCAGAAAATATGTTGTTGTTGTTGACATTGTTGTTGTTGATGTTGCGACAACTGGGACTATTTCACGAGTCTACCTGTGAATCACAAAAATCCGGCAAGGAAGCAAAAATTTCCTACAAAGAATCTCATGAGGTCTCCAGTGGTTTTTGTGCCAAAATATTTCTGCCACTACGAAGGGTGTCTCTTGTATCTTTCTCTACAAAGATTTGATTCATGAAACTTGGATTGAGATTTCTCAAAGATACATTCTTCTGAGAAACACCGACGACGGGGTATGGTATTGAAAATGCATTTTTCCTTGGATCTAAGATATGGCATGCAATGCCATCTTCCTTGAAAGAGTCCCACACTTTGAACAGTTTCAAAAGAAACATTAAAAGCCACGAGTTTGCTTGCAACTGCAGATTATGCAAACGATATATTGATAATCTAGGGTTCCTGCAGTTGTAGCATATCCTTGTAACGTAGTTTTAACAATATCAACATGTATTTAAGTTTAGGTTGGCATTAATTAGCTTTAGCTAGACCAGAAGCCAACCTAAAATCAAGAAATTATTATTACCATGCTGCTAGTGATGATTCAAACGGCTGCTGAGACTCTGTTGGGACTAAACAAGGCAGTACTTAGTCCCAGGGGGATACTTAACCTCCAAATGTACAGGGATGTGGACTCAAAGAAAACATTTTTTCATCCAGCTTTAGAATTCTTCGCTCGAAATGATAGCTGGATAGCTCGAAAAAATCAGCGTAAAACATACCGTAATTATTTAAAAATTTGTAGAGAAACAATACTTTTGATAACCGGCTTTAGCAAAATTGCCTCTGTTGATACTTGGCGTTAGAAAAAAGAGGCGAAAACAATACCCAGGAAGGAGTGCACATCCCGTCAAAAGTATACTAAGTACACCCCCGGGTACTTAGAATAATGACGCCCCCTCCGAGAGATAATCCTTGCAAAGGCGAGTACAAATAAGCACACTACCAGGAACTTCAGGCATTTGTGTCAGACGCAGAGAGTAGTGCAAAGCGACCAAAATGGATAGAAGTCTGCTCAAACTTTTGTTCATCAGTTTTGGCCTTGCTTGTATAGCTGGTAAGTAAATTTTATTATCATTTCCCACAAATACACTCATTTCTCTGAAAGACATTTTTACGGGCGGGGAACCAATTGAAAGGGCATCGTAGCATGTTGTAGAGTCAACAGAAGCAGCTATATAAGGGGCTTTGGCGAATTTTATATAAGGGGCTTTGGCGAATTCTACCAAAATGGATAGAAGTCTGCTCAAACTTTTGTTCATCAGTTTTGGCCTTGCTTGTATAGCTGGTAAGTAAATTTTATTATCATTTCCCACAAATACACTCATTTCTCTGAAAGACATTTTTACGGGCGGGGAACCAATTGAAAGGGCATCGTAGCATGTTGTAGAGTCAACAGAAGCAGCTATATAAGGGGGCTTTGGCGAATTTTAGACTTTTGTGTTTTGAGATATGTCAAGGGTTGCGGATTTGGCCAACTTTTATGCTCGGGTTTCGGGTATTTCTTTCAAAAATTCAAATGTCTTCTGGTTTTCGGAATCATACAGTCCACGCAGTTAACTGAGATCGAAAAACCATCTCTCGAATGCTTACAACGCTTACAACCGATGCACAGAGTGTCAGTTAAAGGCAATCTGTCCCCTTCGATGAATGAAAATAAAATCGATAAAGATCTCTATTGCATATTCCAGAAGTTGATGGTAATTCGCTTTATCCAAAGAAATCAGGGTAATAGAGACTCAGTCATGCATGAATTTAGCTGTAGCGTAAATCTATATATATAAGGCATGAAGCCGTTTATCCAATTAGCTTTCTTCTTTTGTCAACCATTGTCAATTTAACACTACTCCATTGTAAGATAACAATAAATCATTGAATTTGGACAATCAATCTTTTCGATGTATAACCGGGAAATCAATCCTTTCATGTCCCAGGGGGGTACTCTGGGACAGAGGTGCTTGATGCAAAAATTAAAATCCTGCCCATTTTGAAGTCTTCTTCCGCCCATACAATTTCGATTGGAGCACTTCTTCCTATGCATTCCTAATGAGATGATTCTTACGTCCCTGAATGCAGTCGACATTCTTTCATACTAACAAAATATACAGCAACCCTCCCCCCTCTAAACATTCAGATTCTAGCAACAATATTTGCGGGCCTATGGAAACTCGGCAACCTTCACAGGAGGCAAAAAAGTTTAGCAGGAATGGGAGGCAGATCTTAACGGGGACGACAAGTCTTTAGTAGATGACCCCCAAATAAACATTATCCCATTGGATGTATGACAGGGTTAGCGAAGCAAAGAGATGTCAAATAAGAAACTTGCCTACTTCTCTCTTCTCTTCTTCTTCTTCTTCTTCTCTTCTCTTCTTCTTTCTTCTCTCTCTCTTAAAGTCAACTTTCCTTTTCGAAATTTGGCTTGGTATCCTCGAAGGTTCTTCAGCTTGGTACTCCATGCAAAATTCCGCATGTAATGGGATTCATTTGCCCTAACCATTAATTGATATGGTCACATGGCAGGAACATCTCAATCGCAAATGAATACATTCAATAAATTTTCCGCCACGTGACCAGATATGGACAATAATTTTTCCTACCTGACCAAGGCTACAAATATTTTTTTAATCGACGGCTTTCAAACAGCGATTCTCTGCAGCTAAAATAAATTTTCCGCCACTTGACCAGATATAGACAATAATTTTTCCTACCTGACCAAGGCTACAAATATTTGCTTTAATCGACGGCTTTCAAACAGCGATTCTCTGCAGCTAATTCCATTCATAATCCCAGTGTGGGAAAATTCCAATAATTAATTACCCATCAGTAGCATCTTATGTTTGTTTGAATTAGTTTCATTCGCGGTTTGATTCATGGCCTCCCGATAAAGATCTCCTTTAGAAAATTGCACTTATAGCCATATTCCTTTTTATGAAAGTTTTTGTAGAATGTTAGGAAAATCGGCGTATTTTTCTTCAGAAAATATTCCAACCCAAAAACAGTGAAATGCTAGCTGGTGGACTCGGGGCCCTAAAATAAAAGTCAAAATTCACCTGGCCCAAGTTTCATACCCAAGTTTCGTGGAATTCTACTGTTCCCAACAAAGAGAAGAGATATCAGTACAAGTGAATCGTAATAAAGTGCCAAAATCCCAAACCTTTCTCTTAGAAACAGTGTTTGTACAGTACAGATTTCTTTAGGGCTCAGTGATACTCCTTTAAAGGGGGTTACCTTCAAAACTTTCCATGATTAGGGTTTTTTTCATCAACTAGGAAGTCAGAGAAAAGGGTATCCTATGGAATGGTATGGCCGGCCAGAAACTCCAGGGCCTCTTTTAACATTAAAACTGGGGGGGGGGGATTGCCCCCCGATCCCTAGACTTTGCCCCCCCAGTGTCGAAATTTTTGACCCCAGAAAATTATCCCTTACTTAAAGTAAGTGATTTTCAGAAGGTAAGCTATTGCCAACACCACTGCGTGGCAACCTGCAAAAGCCATGTGTAAGTGAATGGAATACGATAACAGGACTGTTTACCACCAGAGACAGGATGTTTCAGCCAAAGTCAAGGATGTTTCTTCAAAAATGTTACTCACGCATATGATAAATGTCACAAAACTCTCAAAGTTTCCTTTTCACTAATGGCAAGCATGATATTGGGAGAGCCATTCTAAGCCAAAGTAAAGGGTATGGCCCTGAAAATTTTTCTGGGGGCTTTGCCCCCAGACCCCCTCATTTCACCTAGCTTAAAATTTCTGGCCACGCCGCTGCTCACAAGAATTCGCAATGAGTTTTGTAAATCAAATATGTCAAATATCAAACGAGTCTTACACAACAATCTTGACAAAGTATTCTTGTCCTATTGTAGTTTGATTTTAGCTAGCCCGTTTGATATATATTTGGATTCGTAAATTTCCTATTTTTTAGCCTGCTTTTCTAGCCAATCAGACTAATTTTATCCCCTTTTTAGGATTTGCCTCCCCACTTAAAACCCCTTAAAAAAGGCTCTGAGAAACTCCATGCACTTGCCCGTATATCCTGCTACATGGACACTGACAAATTGCAGCAGCTAATGAGACCATTTGTGTTATCGCACTTTAGCTACTGTCCACTTGTTTGGATGTTTTATGACAGAACTTTAAACCATAGAATACACCATGTTCACGAGAGGGCACTGCGCATTGCGTACAAGGATCACGGAAGTGATTTTGGTTCTCTCCTTGAACAGAGCAATTCGGTGCCCATCCATGTAAGAACCCTACAGTTGCCTATGACGGAAATTTTTAAAACAAAGTCTGATCTAAATCCACCTTTCATGAAAGATATTTTTATGGAGAGAGGTATTAGCTGCAACCTAAGGCATGGCAATGACGCTCAAATTCCAAAGGTGCGAACCACGTCCTTTGGAGTTGAGACCATAGCCTACCTTGGAAATAAACTTTGGCAGTTTTTACCGCACGAAATAAAACGATCAAGCACCCTTCCTATTTTCAAAAAACGAATTAGATGTTGGCATGGCGAAAAATGTAGCTGTAGGCTCTGCAAAACAAACATTCCAAGAGTTGGGTTTCTAACATGATAAACATTTCTTGGGCCTTCTTGCAAGGATGGGGGCGGTGCGCTGCTTCCCGGTGGGATAGGGGATGTGCTGTGCGGGATGTGAGGTCCCCTTCACGATGCAGGCACTGGGCTGCGGTTGAACTGGGGAATTGCTCACTAGCGGCGACCGCAGCTTAGGATATGCGTGTGGGGGTTCCCTCGCGCGGTGTGTCCGCCGTCTCTTTGGGAGGTGGGCGTCGCTCCGTACCTCGTAGGGAAGGCATGCTTTTATCTTGTATATAATCCACTAAATGTTTTTATTGATTAGCTTTAGGAATTAATTTGTAAATTTTGTAAATTTTTGTAAAGTAGGCCTAAATTAGCTGTAATTTAGCTATTCTTTTTATTTTACTTAGACTACATTAAATAAATTATTGATGATGATGATGATGATGACGAGCGTGATGTACCTTTTACTGTTGAATTGCACCCACCGGGAGTGTGCAGTACAGTTGGGGATGTTCAGTACAGTGGGAGGTATGTTTGAGTACAGTTGGGCAATTCAGTATAGTTGGGAGGCATCCGGAGCTCAGTGGGGGATACCATGATGTGTGGTGTGTGGTGAGGCAACATCAGTATAGTAGGGGGATATTCAAAACAGAGAGGGGGGTAGCCAGGGTAGTTACCAGGGGGCCTGGGGGGCCTCTGTAGGCCAGCAAGAAATAAGGTGTGTATTTTTGTTGTTGTAGTTTTCTTTCAGGAACATTTTCAGGCCGGTGTGCCCACTGAGATTCAAAAAAATCTAAAAGCAGTGTCTTACCAGTGCATAGGAGGGCGTGGCCCAAGGATTAAACGGCGTGGTGCCTAGCCTCTCTCTTGGCGGCCCTGGGGGTAAACACTCATGTTGTCAAATGCTCCCTTGCGCAACTATGAACAGCAGCTTTGTAGAATATAGAATGAACCTATGACGAAACTTTGGTCACATAAAGTGATAACAGAAAACAACGTCAAGAAGCAACAAATTCTTTCCCAACCAATCACTCGGTACGACGGCGGGCCAGGTCGGCGCCGCAGGCGCCGATTGGCAAGCCTAGTAAGGTAAATAAAGCAGTAACCAAGGTCAGAACAATAAGGGACAGATTGCTTTTAAAACATTGTTTTTCTCCCCCCCCCTCTCTCTTGGTCCCAACTCCCTTGGCACACATCTGATACTTCTCAGCATGCATCAGGGACTGACCTACTCCCCAAGGGGGACGGCATGATTGCATATTTTACCAGATTTTACCGGCCTACTCCCTCAAGGATGGCAGAACAAACCGCAGTTACTGACAAGATCTAGAGTGCAAAATAAAGCCGGCCTCGTTGGTGATTCTACCTCCCAGGGCACATTTCCCTGCAAAAAGCGGTCACCAGTATTTCCATGGCGAATAAGAATAAGAAACACCAAATTGTATAATCGCTTGTTTAGTTAAGTGATACGACCCCACAGATTCCCAACACATCGTGCCCACATAAGTTAATCGCAGATTACTGACAAAAATTGAGAATTTTGGTTCAGTAGTTTCGGGTTTTGGATTTGATTTTGTTTGGATTTGGATTTTGCTAATGTTGGTCCGGGTTTGCGGTTTCTACTAGTACTGGAATGTTGGAATGGCAGATCCAGCAACTACCAAAAAGGGAACATTAAGGCGGACTGATGAACCTAACCCCCCAAGCCTGCGTTAACAAATAAATGTAGCTTGCTTCCTCGTTGCAAGTCAAAATGATTAGAAACTTCGATTTCAGGGCCTCGCCCTTTTTTTGCGCATAGCAACGGTTTTTGTTTTGAATAACAAACTTGTTTCTTAGGCTTGATAAAGGGCTATGCTCGAAACGTCGTGCTTATTTCAATTCGCATCAAAATGCTTATATTTTACTTTATTTACTTGTTTATCATTGTTTCTTAGTAACACCGAAAGACAATTGTGGAAAGCTCGAGAATGGTTGGTTACTGGGGGACTTTCAATTTCCAAAAAACCAACCAAATCCCTCTTATTGATGCATCCAGGCATTTTTGAGAAATCAGTTGCTTTTATTTTTAAGGAATCTTAAAGTTGATTGGAAGAAATTTCTAAATTTGGTTGTTGAAATAACTAAATTTGGCACTCGAAGCTCAGAGAGTCTACTCCAATTTTTCTGTTTTTACCTATATTTGTCAGGCAAAAATCCGGGACTCTTTGCAGACTGAACTAACTGAATCAGAGCTTCAAATCCCTACTCTGATACCTCTGAAATTCCTTTTAAGGCATATAAGTAAAAACCAAAAAGAAGACTTTCAGACATGCAAAGCTTTCTGAAAACGAGGACATTTATCAACGAATTGAACTGAATTAAAATGGAGAACCTCTTCTCCGTCCTCTCTTATTTAGCTTGATGACAACCGAAATCCGGAAATGAAAAAGCCTTGAGTTGAGTCTTTGCTCTTTAAATCTCGACATCTCTGATTTTTCGGTCTTACCGTGCGCAGACTACACATCAAAACCGTGTACTTGTTTATTTCGAGAAACCTTAGCGTTGAAAATTCTCTCAATTTTCGACGAAACTTTCATGTTTAGAATACAAGAGGGGAGAGGGCAAGGGCATCGCCAGGGAGCGGACATGCCCACCAAGTTATCTCAAGACGGTATCTATCCATAAGCAAAAACGAGGTAAACAAAGGCTGGGTATACCTTTAACATTGTGTTCCACACGAAGTCAATCCCAATTTTTTCCGGGGCTGGCGACGCCCCTGGCAGAGGGACTCAGAGAGTGTATCTTCAAAGGGAAGGTTCATCTATGCTGATAGGGCTCAAATTTTTCAAATCTTTAAAAAGGTGGATGCAAAATTCTATGGCATTTTTCATTGAATTGAATCGCTTGAAAGGAATTTAAGGTTTCTTCAAAATGGCGGCTATTTAAATATTTTTGAAAAATTCACGGAAAAATGTTGAAAAAATCTAAATCATTGTAAATCCTAAACCAATTGAGAAAAAATCATATAAGATTCACGAAAACAATGGTTTGTGAAGGTCTACAATATGCTGGCAAGCAGAAATCTGTAGCTTTTCTGGTTTGGGATTTAGAAATTTCACGACGTCATTGCCTCAAATTTAATGAATGCCGCCATTTTAAAACTAATCAAGATATCAATAAATTGCCATGGCAGATTTACAGCAAAGTACCATAAATTATTTTTAAGCCGTTTAATTCAAAGAAAAACTGTAACATAATTTTACATCGACTTTTTTAAATATTTGAGCCCCATGTTCATATTGTCTGAATGTTTCGAATCTCAGGTGTCGAGGAAACAGGCCCTGAAGAACAAAACATTGAAATTACCCCCAGACGTTTCACAGAGGACGAAGGTCTTCAAGACAACTATGAAAGAGAGGCTGATCAAGTAGCTGGTCCTGATAAAGAACCAGTTGAAAAACCAGATAAGGATGAAAACGAGGCTGATCAAGTAGCTGCTCCTGAGGAGAAATCAGCTGAAACACCGGATAGGGATGAAAAGGAGGCTAATGATTTTGAAGGAGACATAAAAGATGATATGTATGATGATGATGGTGATTTTGATGAGGACGAGCTCGAAAATGGTATGTTGTTTCACAAATGTTGATTATTTCTACCGGGTGAGTCAGAAAAAAGAATCCCCGTTTGGAAGGCCACTGCTCCATGAATATCAAAGCAATAATATTGAGAACTGTCTTGTTTTATTGCCAATATGTTCAATTAGGTTCAGTAATTAATTCCTTCCCGTCGATATGGGTGATTTTCTGGAAAAAACCCCTTCCAAAAACCTGCAAAAACGAATGAGAACAATGAGCAAATGTCACTTTTTTCCTCTTGGGAGAATGGAATCCCTTTGCATAGGTCATCGATACCAGATGGGGAGGACTTGTTCATCCTCCCAAGAGGATAGCACGCGCTAAAGCGTCCACAAGTCTTTGCTGTAAGGCATAAGCGTACGAGGCGGGGGCCGGGGGGCGGCAGCCCCCAACTTTAGAAAAATTATCGAAAATGAGCCCCAATCGGGCAAAAAAATGCCCTCAGTCGGGCAAAAATTATACTAAACAATGGACTTTGTGTTTGGCAGTCCCCCTAGATTTTTTCTTTCCGTACGCTTATGCTGTAAGGCCATTGTAAGGCAGAAATGTAAGGGAAATTTGTTCATGATTTTTGGCACATTTTGAAGGTTTTTGAAAGTGGCTTTCTCGAGAAAATTCCTCATGATTTCAGAAAGGAGTGGCCGATTTCAGTCAGGTAAATTGTATAGTAGATTTGAACATTTCTACCATTAAACGATATATTTGTCGATATCATTGTTTTGATATCCAGGGAGCCGTGACCTTTCAAACGGGGATTCTTTTTTCTGACTCACCCGGTATATAGGGTCAGTATAGGGTAATCGCAACTCTTGAATGATTGTAGAAACGAATCGAAGTGATTGATTGATTTGAATCATTCTTGTCTTGATTCATCAATGAAAGTTCAAGGCCCCATTTACACGATATGCGTTCTCGTGTAAACAGAAGGCCAATCCGACATGAAAACAATCCCATATAGAATGAAAACGGTATCGTGTAAACGGGGCCTAAAGTCTGTTTGAATTAGATGTAATGTGCGATTTGCGACGAATGCAAAATTACTCTTGCACAGCTCTTCAATTTCTCTTTTCGTGGGCATTTTTACATGACCTTCAATTTGAGACAGATTTTACCTTTAACTCTGGAATAATGTTTAGGTATCGATGGTAACACTTTGCGTCGGAAAAGCAATCCGAATAGAAGTTCGGTTTTGAACAACGTATATTCAGGACTGAGAAAAGACAGTCTGTGTATGTTCGGATCTAAAAAAGCAAACAATAGTTGTCAAATCCAGCAAAAATTGCACAAATGGAAAATGGTTAGATTTCACTACGGGTTTCATGTAATGGCTGCCATGCCGTAGTGTTCTGTTGCTCACGAATTTAGCCGATAAATGATGAAAAATCGGGCGGTTGGATGAGCGTATGCAAGCGTACTTTGACCAGCCACGAAGAGCCATTGTTACACCCTTTGCAGGCACGATACAATTTCAAACAACCTGAAAATCAATCTGTCCAAAGGGGAAAACATGGATCCACACTTGTTGTGGAGATGAGATATGGTTTGTTCTAGGAAACGTATGTGTCCCCCCGTGCAGGTAGGTTAATGCTCATGCGCAGTAGCGTTTTGGGTTGGAACTCTGACGGGAGCATGAGCATTAACCTACTGCACGGGGAGACACATAAGCTTCCTTGGACAAACCGTATCTCATCCCCCCAACAAACACAGCAGTGGTTAAAAAAGGGGATCTACAAGATTTTTGTAAACATTCGGAAATTACAGGACAACCCGTGCACGCGATAAAGCAACTTCTACGTAAGTTTCATTGCAGGGTTTTCTTGTCTATGTCTATGAAATATGATGGAACTTTTGATATCCAATAAAACTTTGAAATACTCGGCGTTAGAAAATGGAACAAATCCTCCACCAAAGATTCGATCACCAAGATTGTCGCAGATACTTTGGATTACTATTCTCTGTGCAAAATCACCATTACCAATGTTATGTCTAGCTTAAGCACTTTCGATGATTTGACACGCAGAGCCACGCAGAGAGGACAGGTTGTACACCAGTAGTTAAACTAAAAGACAAGTCAACCGAAGTCAAGCTCTTCTATCAGTTTGACCACTGCAGTTGTGAAACCGTATTTTCCATGAGGCCAAATTTGATTTTCAGACAGTGTGAAAAAGCAGTTTAATCGCAAAGGACAATGGCTCTTTGATTGAATTCATTTCAGCACAAGAAAAGCAGGAACCCATTCACCGAAGTTCAACCAGGCAAGACAGGACGATGCGAACATACCAGCCACCGCCTCCTGGTTACTACAGAAGACGATGGTCTTGGGGCAAATGAGACATTAGGAAATGAGACATTAGGTTGGCACAAATGAAGAAAGCAAACGGTTAAAGACCCATTGTCAACCATGATCCTTTGTGTGCCGGAATAAGAGCAAGACAAAAAGAACTTGGGCCAAAAACGACTTTCGGCCAGTACGAAAGTCGACTTATTAACCTGGATTCCCTTGTTTCCCTGTGCTCTTTGGCTGGATCATGTCGTCCTGTTGCGCAAGTTCTACTGCAGGGATGCAAGGGTCTTAGGTAATCAGTCTGGCACAAAAGTCGACTTTGGCGCCAAGAAGGACCGTGGTTAGCAATAAGCCTTCAACGATTGCTGTTTTGTTTCAAGTGAGGGTATCTTAACTTAGCTTAGCTTATACATGTTCTTGATGACTGTGTTGACTTCACATCAAATGACCCTTCAGAGTGCTTGTGCGGCGGGAATTTGGGCCCCGGTGCTGCTGCATACTTGGGGATTGCTTTCTGTTAGGGGTGGCGGTTGTGTTCGGGACTCTTCTGGGTCGTTTGCCAGTGTTGAGCGACGTTGATGGGATCTGGGTGATGCCGTTGGCCTTGTCAGTGGTGGTTCGCAGGTGGGTGGCGGTGGTGGGTCGTTGTTTCGCATGCTCCAAGTCTATTCAGTGGACTATCAGCATTAAAAGAATATAATTACTCCTGCAGGGACGTAAGCTACTACCTACCTGCCTGCCTCGTTCGAAATCAACCGGCCTCGATGATCTCCCGCCGGGGTTATTAAAGGACTCTGCAGCAATCATATCGTTGCCCCTGACCCATATCATAAATCTCTCGTTTTCCACTGGCGTTTTCCCAAGTCAATGGAAAAATGCAAGAATTGTTCCAGTGTACAAATCAGGATCAAAGTCAAGCTTTGATAACTACAGGCCAATATCGATACTGCCAGTTCTGTCTAAAATTATCGAAAAATTGGTTCATCAGCAGCTCATGAGATTCCTTGATGAAAATAAGTTGTTGTCTGAGTTCCAGTTTGGTTTCAGACCGAAAATGTCTACGGAGCTGGCAGCAACACTCTTTCTCGATAATATCCGCAAAAATGTTGATCAAGGATACATGATTGGTGCTACTTTCATTGACCTCAGCAAGGCATTCGATACAATAAGCCATTCAAAGCTATTAGCTAAGCTCCATAGCTATGGTTTAAATGGAACTGAGCTTGAGTGGTTTACAAATTACCTATTCAATCGAAATGCACAAGTATCGTTCAATGGTTCTATCTCCAATCCACAAAAGATGATAAGTGGGGTGCCACAGGGATCAATCCTAGGCCCTCTTCTATTTATTCTCTTTTTCAATGATATTGCATATTCCACTAAAGGTGCCAGCATAATAAAATACGCAGATGATACCGTTATTTACGTAGCTGGTAAAGAGATCAAAGAAATAAATGCAAAATTATCAAATGCCATGGCAGAACTTTCAGTCTGGTTCAGTGAAAACGAATTAATCCTCAACCTGAAGAAAGGAAAAACTGAAGCCCTATTATTTGGAACAGCTCAGAGAATCCGGAAATGCACGGGGCCTTTATGCATATTACACGAGGATGGTCAAATCAACATCACTTCGACATACAAGTATCTAGGTGTGCACCTAGACTCTTCATTGAATCTTAACAGTGATTTTGATGCCAAATACAAGAAAGCCACAGGTCGTTTACGACTCTTAGCAAAGATCAGAAGCCATTTGGACATAGAATCAGCGAAAGCCATCTACCGTGCAATGGTATTACCAGTGCTCAGTTATTGCGGCATATTGAATCTGAAATTGAATAGGACACAAGAAAACAAGCTCAACTCGTTTCACAAGCGTGCAATGCAAATAGTCGCAAAAAATCAAAGATGTGAAGTTATATCACCAATAAATGCAGTTAAAAAGAGAGCCTGCGTACTAGTATACAATGTCCTGCAGAACAATGTCTGTCATGCTTTAAACCAATACTTTATGTATCAAGAACATTGCAAGAACACAAGGAACAATCATTGTAGTGTATGTCTTCCACGGATAAGAACAGAATACGCGAGGAAAGGTTTCTACTACATGGGTGCAAAGACTTTTAATGAGCTACCACTGAGTGCAAGGACGTCTGACAATGCATCTGATTTTATGAAAATTATGAACACAATTTATACATAAGATTTTAATTTGTTATACTACAAAATTGATTTTTTGAGACCTGCAGTTGTAACATATTCATATATTTTCTTTTTTAAGCACCTTTCTTTTTACAGGACAAACATTGATAACAGCAATTTCGTAATTGTTGAAGTTTTTATCCTGTTAAATAATTCGTTATTATTATTATTATTATTTTTGCCGAACTTGCATCGAAGTGTGAGGAGAGTAGCCAACTCTCTGAATTCCAGGCTATAAGGAATAAGACGCTGCTTCGATAAGCTTGGCTTATTGGCGTCCTAAGACTACCTTTGGATGCTAGGTAGAGCTAAAGAAAATAAAATATTTTACTTGTGGCTAGTCTACTGCCCTCATAGTATCTTTACTTTGTGGTCATGATTCCTTGCTCCAACCCCAAGAAGGAGGCAATACTTCCTGAAAAAAGAACAGCTTTCCGTTTGTTGCAAAATATGGGGGGGGGGCTGTGCCCTAATTGTCCCCCGGCTTCTTTGTCTATGGATGGGAGTCATATTTTGGCGGGCAACAAATAAACTTCCGATATGTTCAGCTTGAAGTGTCCATTATCCAAAAAAGGTTCCCGCCATTTTTTCTATCCCTGTTGCAGCGCAACTAAACAGAGACGTCGGAACCGGGCAGTGGGGGCACATGCCCCCAATACTTTGCAATAAACAAGAAGTGCTCTTCCTATTTCAGGAAGTGCCCCTGTAGCTTAATGAGAAAAGTGCCGTTGAAGTGTCGTGCCCCCCAAGTTTGAAATGGTTCGTACGTCCGTGCAACTAAAACATTTCTAAACGATGTCTTTATGATAGAAAATTAATGCGCCTAATTTCTTGAAAGTAGCACATTTTCCATTGCAGCAGCAGAGCAGAAAATATCCTCAGATCCATTCATACGACTCCGTCAGCCACCACCACCACCACCCCCGTATGTTCACAGGAGAAGACGCTGGGCTTGGCACTAATGAACAACGATAGAGGAGACAGTACAGATTTGATCGCCGGCATTTAGCTTGTGGCAAGGATAATTGGCTTTGGCTGTCTATTGTGCTTAATAATAGCTTTGATACTGGCTGAATTTGTATTAAAATACAGAGTCTTAAAACGATCAAAATACAGAGTCTTAAAATACAGAGTCTTAACGTGATCAAAAATTAGTGAAGTTCAGTTTCGTTTCTTTCAGTGAATCACTTCTCTTACGTTACGGGTCAGCAAATGTAAGGTGTGTGGGTTGACCGGCCGAGCAGCTTATAAACTTCCTGTTAGTTAACTGAAGTTAACTTTGGTCGAGTAAGGTAACCTTTGGTTAGGCGATCTTCCAGATACCAGCATCAGCATCAGCTGTCATATATCCTTCCAGCCTACTTGAAATACAGTAATGATGATGATGATGATGATGATGATGATGATGATGATGATGATGATGATGATGATGATGATGATGATGATGATGATGATGATGATGATGATGATGATGATGATGATGATCAAACAAGTTTGTCGTAGCTTGGACTTCTGCAGAGTTCCTTTCAACCTTCAACGAACTGGTATGGAGTGGCTTGGCGCTCCCAGGACGATTTTACTGGGTTTTCTCATTTGATTGCAGTGTTTAAGAAACGCAGCAATCGTTCCAACAGCAATTTTATTCCCCATGTATCAATATGCCCGGGTACAGGGACAAGGCAGGAACGAAACCGCCGAGGAACAACAACTACAGCATTTCTTTAAAGCCCATGGTTTTACAAGGCTTTAGTGACAAACGAAGCAAGTTCGTTTACAGCACAACAACGGGAAACCACTAAGTTAATTTCTTACACCCCCCAACAGATGAACTTACCGTAAAAGCTCTATTAAGCCCTTCCATTCTTCCATAGTAAAGGTAACTGGGGATGTGCTGCGACGAAGGGTATACTTTTTCAGACTTCTAGTCTAGCCAAGGGTATCCTTTTTTGCAATTTTGGCTTAGCAAAGGTCTAGCCAAGGGTATCATTTTTGACAATATTGGTCTAGCGAACGGTCACAATATCAATATTGGTCCAAAGAATGGTAAAAATTGGCGTAGCCAAGGGTGCCATTTTCGTAAAAATTGGTCTAGCAAACGGTACCATTTTGAATATACGCGCGGCAGACCCTTACCCACAATTTAGTCAAGAGCCCCCTATGGTAACTTGGAGCCCTTGGATACTTTTATGTTAGCTGTTCCATCCTATTACGCAATGTTTCCAATTTCAGAGCCAGCAAAACTGAAGGCGGTGTCACCCAAGTACAGAATCATCAGAAACACAGGAATAAGCAGGCGCAGAAAGTATCTTAGACTCCAGCATCAACGACCATCATCCGCTGTACGACGTCGAAGGACATGGAGCTGGAAAAAATAGAACTGAACCAGAACATTCATAGGCACACGACAGACTAATGAAAGGCTACGCACGTTAAAAAACTTTAACATATTACTGTTAAGACGCCTCAGTTACACAAACCTGAATTAGTGCAGATGATATCTATGCCTAGTATTTATAGAAATAAGTGGCAGATTACTTTCTACATATTGGGAATATTGAAATGAATTGTTTATCTCATTTGAAAGTGTTGTGGGGGAATGGTGTAACCTTCTGAATTTGCACCCAGAGTAGTTGGAGCCCCATCACAGCCCACATCAGCATCATGACAAAGGGGCACTGGCTCGATTAGTGATTCAGCCTTTCCTGTGATCCCAGGACTCGGCGCTAAAAACATACAACTTCACCCTCATTTCTCCTTGCGAAATAAAACATTATCGTTCTCCGCAGCAACAGGGGGACCGGGTTCCGATGGGCCTGAGGTGACTGAAGTTAAGCTCGGTCGTGGAGGTCAAATTCCGGATGGGTGACCTTCTCGGTGGCTGACGAAGCAACCCACTTCGCCGTCCTTCAGAAGGGCCGTTAAACTTGGTGTCCCCTGCCTGGATGCAGCCTGCATAGTAGGTATAAATTACCTTTAGATAGCTAGAAATCTGTCCAGCCTACTATAAATAAAATAATGAATAAATGAAAAAACCTCGTTCTACTCCATCTTCACTTTCAGAGCCAGCAAAACGGAAAGCAAAACCACACTTCTACAGACGGAGGCGTCAAATAATCAGCATACGTAAAAGCAGGCGCAGGAATAGGCCAAAGAGAGTATACCAACCTCGTCCAGCAGCCCCTCCAATGGTCGTAGTTGAAGGAAGGAGAAGATGGGGAGGCTGGAAGAAATAAGGGGCAAGAAACGACAGTACTCAGAGCAAAATGGCCACAGAAAGGACAAAAAGGAATAAAGAAAATTGATGAAATGCACTAAAA
The DNA here is from genome assembly GCA_039566865.1 of Aurelia coerulea. Lineage (NCBI taxonomy): Eukaryota > Metazoa > Cnidaria > Scyphozoa > Semaeostomeae > Ulmaridae > Aurelia > Aurelia coerulea. The sequence goes on from CM076963.1 coordinate 13,191,842, forward strand.
GACAAAATGAGAAAAGAGCACTGATTTCAAAATCACGTTGCATATCAGCTTCTCGTCAACATAGGTTCCAAATCTTCAACTCGGCGTAAAAAGGTGGGTGTAAAATTCAATGATCTATTTCTTCTGATTGAATGGTTTGAAAGAAACTTCAGATACTTATCTATAATTCTACCGTTGGACTTTCCAGACATTTTGAATATTTTTCAAAATTATAGCGTATTTTACATTTCAGCTCATTTTAGGGTGTGACATCATCAAATTTCTAAATCGTAAACCAGATGAGTGAAGGATTTTTGCTTGATACCATATTGTATACATCAATAAACTATAGTTCTCTTCGAAATTACTTCATGTTGCGTCAAAAGGTTTAGAAATTAAGATGGTTTTAAGTTTTTTTGAAAATTTTTCTTGAATTCTTGAAAAGGAAGAAAAACACTCTAATTCTGAAAATATTAAAGATTTGAGAAAAGTCCAACGGTAGAATTATAGAGAAATAGCTTTGAAGTCATTCAGTTAAAAGAAATAGGTCACTCAATTTTACACCGGCCTTTTTAAAGATTTGGAACCTATGCTCTCCTTGTCTATTGTGAAGGAAAAACAAACGAGTAAGGTATAATGACTTGCACTATGAACAGAGTTTCGTTTTGTCCATCAATGTGATGGAAGGATGCTACTTTTACGTTAAGAATTGTACTCTCGAGATAAATGTTGAGTGTGCTGAAATGCCTTTGCCTCTTTCGCAACAAAGTAAAAGTAAATATATTATGATTGATTTCCAAACACTTCTGGTGACTATGGGTTTCGTACGGAAAAGCTTTGGAAAAATTGTTGTCCGTTTCTGTATTAATCAACTTTAAAAGTGTCCTAAAAATTCTTTTGGCTAATCATCTTGCTCACGATTCGATAATTATGATGATGATTATGACCTGTTCAATATCATAATTCAGTACGCATATTACACTGTTGAATAACAATCATAATAATTATATATTCACTTATGTTATTATATTATTCAATAATAATAATATATTTAAACGCAAAACAGTTTTATTTTCTACATTTCATTTTCTATTTTGATCGAAGGATGGTTTAGTATTCATAATAATATATTCATATTATTAGTTTAAAAGTTGTGAAATTTTACTTGCATGCATATTTCTTAGTATTAAATGAACAATCTAATATGATTCTTTGAAGGCTTTTTTTGCAAGGAGGGTATAGTGTATTAGGTGTAAACCATCATGTATAAGCCTCGATATCAGGTAGAGGTATGAGGAATTAGATCAGGATCGGAGTGGAAACATGGCGTCTTATCTCGTGTGCTCTTTAGGTCTAGCGTTAGGTCGCAGCGGATCTTAGGCATCGCGCGCGCATACACAACATAATATGGCGACGAGTAATCTCAAGAACCCAAAGAAGGAATAGAAGGAAGTAATTTCAACAAGAGAATAAGAATTATGCCAGACAACGAGAATCAAATAGGCCAAGCTCAACCGCCTCAACCAGTAGCGATTCATTTGCCTCCAGTTAAGGAATTTGATCCAAAAGGAGACCCATCTACGGTAAGCCAACGATGGCAGAAATGGAAGAAATCGTTTGTATATTTTCTGAATGCAACAGGTATTCAAAATGATAGCCAAAAGAGGGCTGCACTTTTGCATCTTGTAGGAGATGAAGTGCAAGATATATTTGAAACATTAGGTGAGGTAGGCACAACATATGACCAAGCAATAGAGAAGTTAGATAGTCATTTTGATATCAAGAAGAATATTCCATTTGAAAGATGTGTATTTCATGAGGCAGGTCAAGAATCAGGAGAAAACATAGATTCATATGTCACTAGGTTGAAAAAGTTAACTATTCATTGTGAATATGGAGATGCAAGACAAAATGAGATCAGAGATCAAGTAATAGCAAAATGCCAATCAAGTAAGCTTAGAAAAAGATTGCTACAAGAAGCAGATCTCACATTAGATAAAGTTCTAACAATAGGAAAGCTCATGGAACAATCAGACCATCAGACAAAGAAGATAGAACAACAAAACAATGCAGGATCATCAGCTGACACAATGAAAGAATCTTTTTCAGACCTGAATAAAATAAGGCCAAATAAATACCAACACAAAGGTAGACAAGCAATGAACACAGGAGATCAAAGATATTCTCAACAAAGACAACAATGTGGAAGATGTGGAATGAAAAATCACAAAAGCAAAGACTGTAGAGTGACAAAAAGGAAAAAGTGCATGAAATGTGGAATGATGGGACACTTTGCAAAATTCTGTAAGACTAAAACTCCAAAGAAATCAGAAAGTCATCAAGTCAGAGCAAATGAAATCACAACAGAAAGTTCAAGTGATGATGAAGCATTTGTATTCAAAATTGGAAGCAAAGAAAGACCAGTATACCCAGTCAATGTAGATGGCACACCAATCAATATGCTCATTGACAGTGGATCAACACTGAACATCATTGATGAAACATCACTTCAGAAATTGAAAGAAGAACCACAACTTGCAAACAGCAAGGCAAAGATATTCACTTATCTAGGAAAAGAACCACTGAAACTAAAAGGAACATTCATAGCACAAGTTGAAGCATTTGGAAAAGAAACCCAAGCAAAATTCGTTCATTGCTAGGACAAAAGACAGCAGAAAAACTAGATCTTTTAAGAGTAGGCCCAGCTCTAGGTTTAGAAGCAGATCCAGCAAGTTCACTTCATAAAGCAGTAAATGAAATCAGTCAAGATAAATCAACTGAACACAGGATAGATCCAAAGATTCAGAAAGTTCTAGATAACAATAAAGAAGTATTTGAAGGCATGGGTAAATTCAAAGATTACAAGTTAAAGTTACACATTGATGAGAATATCACTCCAGTTCAACAGCCAATCAGAAGATTACCATATCATACAAGAAAGAAAGTTTCTGCAGAATTAGAAAGATTGATGAAAAATGATTGCATAGAGAAAGTTAAAGGTCCAAGCACCTGGATAAATCCAATAGTAGTAGTACCAAAACCAAATGGGACTATAAGATTATGCTTAGACATGAGAAGAGCCAATGAAGCCATAGTAAGAGAAAGACACCAGATTCCAAAAGTTGAAGAAATCCTCCCAGAGCTACATAATGCAAAATATTTCTCAAAGATTGATTTGAAAGAAGGGTATCACCAGCTAGAGTTAGCAGAGGAATCAAGACACATAACAACATTCCTAACACACAAAGGTTGTTTTCAATCAAAACGTCTTGTGTATGGAGTCAGTTCAGCCTTTGAGCAGTTTCAGAAGGTAATTGAGCAAAGCATTGCAGGTTGCCCAGGCACAAGATCAATATCTGATGACATTCTCATATGGTCATCAAGCATAGATGAAATGGCAGAGCGTCTGGACACGCTATTCCATGCATTGCATGCCAGAAATCTAAAGATCAACCCAAAGAAATGTGTATTTGGAACAACAAAGCTCACATTCGCATGATATTGTCTAACAGACAAAGGAATTCATCCAGATCAATCCAAAGTAGATGCAGTCAACAATGCCAAAACCCCAACAAACGCAACAGAAGTAAGAAGTTTCCTAGGTCTAGTCAACTTTTGTTCACACTTCATCAAAGACTACGCCACACTTACAGAGCCACTGAGGAAACTAACCAGGAAAGAAACTACATTTGCATGGAACAAAGAACAGCAAGCAAGTTTCACAAAGCTAAAGGAAAGCCTAACAAATGCAAGCACAATGGCTTATTACCAGCCACACGCAGACACAAAAGTCATCGTAGACGCATCACCAGTAGGACTAGGAGTAATCCTAACTCAAAAGCAAGAAGATGGACAATTCAAGCCAGTAGTTTATGCATCACACGCATTAAGCCCAACAGAACAAAGATATTCTCAGACAGAAAGAGAAGGTTTAGCAGCATTTTGGTCAACACAGAAGTTTCATTACTATTTGTATGACAGAGAATTCACAATAGTAACTGACCACAAACCACTTGAAAAGCTCTTATCAGCAAGAGGAAGCCCTACACCAAGATTGCAAAGATGGTTACTTAAAATGCAACCATACAAGTACACAGTCCAGTATGAGCCAGGACACACAAATGCATCTGACGTCTTATCCCGTTCACCTTTACCAGCCACAGGAGAACAGTTAAGTGATGATATAGAACATTTCATCAACTCAATTGTATATGATGCTATTCCTAAGTCAGTCACAATAGAAGAAATTCAAGAAATATCAAGAAATGATGAAATCTTGAAGAATGTCAAAGAACAGATCAAAACAGAGAAATGGTCAAAAAGTCCAGAGTACAAACCATTTTTTCTGAGCCGGAAAGAACTCTGGATCAAAGATGATATTATTTTAAAAGGAACAAAGCTAACAATCCCCACAGATCTAAGACAAAGAATACTAGCATCAGCACACCAACATCACTTAGGTATTGTGAAAACCAAAGGATTATTGAGAGAAAAAGTATGGTGGCCAGGAATAGATCAAGAAGTGGAAAAGATGATAAAACATTGCCATGCATGTCAAGTAACAGGATCAAGTAAAGTCAATTATGAACCACTTGAAGCAACAAAGATACCTTCAACAAATTGGCACACAGTAGCTTTAGACATCCAAGGACCATATCCAACAAAGGATTATCTGATAGCACTCATAGATTACAGATCAAGATATCCAGTAGTTGTGCAAGTCAAAACTATCAACACAAAAACTGTAATCAAAGCATTAGACAAGACATTTTCTATGTTTGGTTATGTACAGAAATTAGTTGCTGACAATGGAAAACAGCTCATTTCAGATGAATTCAAACAGTACCTCAAACAATATGGAGTAAAGCTAAGGAATGTCACACCGTATTCACCTTGGGTCAATGGTGAAGTTGAACGATTCAACAGATCACTCAAAAAGGCAAATCAATGCGCACATGCAGAAGGAAAAGATTGGAGAGAAGAGCTTAACAAGTTTCTATTGCTCTACAGAACAACGCCGCACGCAACAACAGGACAGTGCCCAGCTACAGTATGTTTTGGACGTGGTATCAAGAATGACATACCAGAATATACAAAGGTTCAATCACAAGACACAGAATTGGATAGGAAAGACAGAGAAGAGAAAGAGAAAATGAAAGAATATGCAGATATCAAAAGGAATGCAAAAGACAGTGAAATCCAGGAACAAGACACAGTGCTAGTAAAGAATCTCTGGAAAAATGACAAATTATCTCCAAATTGGTTAAATGAGAAATTCAAAGTCATCAAAATTTACAGGAAAAGTGCTTTGATAGAAAATGAAAGAGGAAAATATTACAGGAATAAAGCTCATCTTAAGAAATACAATGAGAGTGAGACAAACAGACAAGCAGTGATTCAAAAGGAGAACACACACAGCACAGATGAAGAGGAAGACATCTCAGCAGAGGAACTACCAACTGACAATGCGCAAAATGTTGCAAGGCCAACGCGTTCCGAGCGCAGACCGAATAGAGCGATCACTAATGCCAATGACGCAAATAACATTATTTCTAATGAAAATAATAACCCTAGGTTGCATGAAAATGATAATGCTAACATGCAACAAGACAATGAGAATAGCTTGAATGAAGAAATTGTTGACCACCATTTGAATGAAGAAAACAATGAAGACTTACAAGAAAATGTTGGTAATGGAACACCAATTTTTGTACCAGATACTGTTCCAACAGCTATTCAACCACATGTACCAGTGAAGAAATTGCCGGTAAAAAGGAGACGTAAGAAGAAGAACTGAGTTGAAAGGACAGACAGGAGTTTATATATATATTGATCGAACAATGCATTGGAATCTTACTCGTTATGTTCATTATAATCAAGAAGCTGAAACTTTGGAAGATTATTCGTTTTGTTGATGATTGAACATCTTATACACATTTACCATTTACGCTTTACGCTGATGGACTAAAGTTGATGAACATTGATTATGCTGATTGTTTTGTTTGGTTACATTTACAAAGAACTATATTGGAAACTCAAGAGGACGATTTCAAGAAAAGGGAGAATATAGTGTATTAGGTGTAAACCATCATGTATAAGCCTCGATATCAGGTAGAGGTATGAGGAATTAGATCAGGATCGGAGTGGAAACATGGCGTCTTATCTCGTGTGCTCTTTAGGTCTAGCGTTAGGTCGCAGCGGATCTTAGGCATCGCGCGCGCATACACAACAGAGGGATAGATTGTAGTTTTCTCTAACAGGAGGAAGTGGCCTTGATATGCACCTTTTAGTACCGGGTGTCCCAAAAAAAGTAATCCTGTTTAAAAAATCACCAAAAATTGATTATCACGCCTTAGATAAAATTTTCTTTTTGAGTTGTTTTGTCAAAGATCCAAAAATATTCATACATGATACAATGTTTGAGTTTGATACAGCAAGGTACAGAATCATACATTGAAAACCCTTAGTTTGAGCCATACTTTTTAAGCAAAATACTCAATCTTAGTTAAAATTTTCAGATTTTTTATCATCATTGAAGTCTTCAATGATAATGCATATTTCTTTCTGTAATTTATGACCAAACTAGAAGCTTTACATGCACAAAGAAATTGATATGGCAATCATCAGTGCTTTTTTGCAGTATGATTCAAAACCAGGTAGCCGCAAAAAGAGCTAAATTTGCCAATTTTGAAAGCAATTATAAAATCAGCTAAGTCTGGGAAAATAATTTGGTCCTTGATCTACTTGACAAAAAAACAACATTGAGGATCGATCGTGTAATCACATTTTAGCGATTTTTCAAACGGGAGTACTTTTTTGGGTACTTTTTTTGGGTACTTTTTTTGGGTACTTTTTTTGGGTACTTTTTTTGGGTACTTTTTTTGGGTACTTTTTTTGGGACACCCGGTATAAGAACATTTGGAGTTTAGCCTCGAGTGTTGTTACCATATTGATGATTTCAAGCCCTCAGAATTTCAAACAATACAAAACAGCATACTTTCTGCTCTTAAAGAGCCACTGCTAACCATGATCCTTTGTGGCGCCAAGGTCGACTTTCGTATTATCTGAAAGTCGTTTCTGGCCTAAATTCACTTTGCCTTGCTTTTCAATCGGCACACAGATGATCATGTTTGACAATGGGTTTTTAGCGTAGACAAAAGGATAGAGTCCAAGAGTTGATATTTCCCTTTATCAGATTTCAAAGGGTTCTTTGCAACGGACATACCTCGCATACCTCGCACGTGCCATCTCTAGTTGCACAGCAAAGAATGCTCGCAAAGAATGCTCGCAAAAGCCTCTTGGTTAGCAGAGGGTCTTTAAAGTAAATCAATGGAGTTTAAAGCAGCTTGGCTAGAGAGACTGGGTCAATTTAAATATAACCTGTTTTATTTGATGTTCTCGATCGACGAAAACAACAGGAAGGAAGGTGGCGCCTGCCATTCTTTTGTGCTACCGTAAAAGCTCTATTAAGCCCCTCTCTCTTTCAAGCCCCCCCCCCCCCCCCCACTTATATCAAACTCCAGAGGTTAGCAAAGATTTTCTATTCATTGCGCAAAAAATAATTTTGCATGTTAATTTTGATGTGTTTTGAGATAAAACTTTGTCAAAGTCATGTATTTAACTCGAAACATTGTATGTTTAAACCGCAAAATGTGGTGCAAAAAGGACTGAAAAGTATCCGAAATTAAATTAAATAAGCCCCCCGGGGGCTTAATAGAGCTTTTACGGTATGTTTAAATTATGTCGCTATATCTCCGTTCATTTACTTTAACAGAAACATATAATCTCTGCTCCTAAATCGTTTATTTTGTGCGATGGTTTGTTTTCGTCTGTTCTAACTTGTCCAGGAAGGCAATAATTTTTGCTATGAAACACATCGAACCTTAGATCTTCAATTTTGGGTTTATTTTTCCGGATCTTCTCGCAACTTCTTGCCATGTTTTAAATTTAGGCCGAATCTCAACCGAGAATTACACGTAAAGATGGTATGAGACAGGAGAGTGTATGCCTTTAAAACAGGAAATTTTCCATGAAAATGTGAACTGGAGTATACTCAACAGGGCGTGTCTTTCATGCAAAAACAACGTTGAAAAAATGTCAAAACTCTGCGTGCATTTACTTCCATTTTGAAAACAGAAAACGAAGACTAAAGCCACCATATGATATCTTCTCCCTGAAGATAAGGCTCAATTCCTTACTGGTTGCCAGAGCATGCGGAAATCATCCAATTTCATGCTTGTCAGCCAATGGGATCACCGCTTTCTAGCCCCTGGAGACAAAATCGGTCGTTTGAGGTAAATTTTCTAGTACCCTCACTAAAACTGAAATGGATGCTAAAATACTTCAGTTATTTGCAATTTTTTTTAATAAATCAGTTGTGGGGATATCCGTCCAGAGTTGTTTACATGTTTGGGCACATAGCTTGTTTGGGGCCGGAGCTGTGTTCATTTTCCGGTCGAAGAATATTTACCTTCTTTGAAATATCTATAGAAATCGCTACAAATGAGATATAGAGATGAGAATTTCCGCGATTATGCATACTGACCTGAGCAATAACCGAAACTCTTTCACTGCTATCATATCTCAAAATTGGAGGCAATTTCTAATGATTTCTGGTAGAGACATCATTTGGGCCTAAGCTTTTTCTCACTTAAAACTCATTCCATTGCACCTAAAAAGTTATGGTAAAATTCTTGAGCTAGATAATGCACTTACCCATGACTCAGGCACAAGTTTGACTTCGTTTGCATTGTTTACTTTGGCAAATTTTTGTAAGAAACAACAAGTTGTGGGCGAATTGCAAAAACTTTCTTCGGTCCATATTTTTATCTACACAGTCTTTCCGCTTCAAACAACAAACAGTGAACTTTGACATTGTACCTATCATAAAAGTCTTGCATCACAGAACATTCCTTTTGAACGATTCCATGCGCTTTAGCGAGGCACTCGTGAATTGTATTCACGCATTTCGTTCTTTTCGTTCTTATTTCAATCAATGCAAAACATAAAAAGAACAAAACATTATTTTGGGTTTGCTAAAAAAGATACCCGGTTTTGCTCTTTTGTTTGTTTGCATTGACTGATTGAACCAAATGCGTGAAAACAATTCACGAGTGACTCGCTAAGGCACATGGAATCGTTCTATAGGAATGTTTTGTGATGCAAGACTTTTATGATACAAAGTTCACTGTTTGTTGTTTGAAGCGGAGAGCCTGTGCAGAGAAAAATATGGACCGAGGAAAGTTTTGCAATTCGCCCGCAACTGGTCGTTTCTTATAAAAATTTGCTAATGTAAAAAAGGCAGACGAAGTCAAACTGGTGCCTCAGTCATGGGTAAGTGCATTATTCAGCTCTAGAATTTTACCATAACTTTTTAAGTGCAATGGAATGAATTTTAAGCGAGGACAAGTTTAGGCCCAAATGATATCTCTGCCAGAAATCATTAGAAATTGCCTCCAATTTTGAGATATGATAGCAGTGAAGGAGTTTGGGATATTGCTCAGGTCAGTATGCATAATTGCTGAAAGTCTTATCTGTATATCTCATTTGTAGCGATTTCTATAGATATTTCAACGAAGGTAAATGTTCTTCGACCGGAAAATAAACGCAGCTCCGGCCCGAAACAAGCTTTGTGCCTAAACATTTAAACAACTCTGGACGGACATCCCCACAACTGATTTGTTCAAAAAAATTGCAAATAACGGAAGTATTTTAGCATCCATTTCAGTTTTAGTGAGGGTACTAGAAAATTTACCTCAAACGACCGATTTTGTCTCCAGGGGCTAGAAAGCGGTGATCTCATTGGCTGACAAGCATGAAATTGGGTGATTTCCGCATGCTCTGGCAACCAGGAAGGATTCGAGCCTTATCTTTTCTCCCTGCTGGTACAAGCTTTAAAGGAAAAATCTCGCCTCAGCTGTTAATCAAAACTAATGCTCCACTAAGCCAATTCTTGCCGGACTATTTCAAAAGAAAACAATCGAGCTTGCTAGGGATTTAAGATTGTTTCCCACTTTGTTTATCTAGGGAATAAAATCTGAGCGGAGAGCATGATGCGTTTTTCAAAATGAGGGTATTAAAGAAACCGTTCTCTGCTGAGAACCATGCATTCGTGTTTATCGCTGCACTAGTTCTCCTTAGTTACAGGGTGAAATCAATAATAAAGGGATCAGGCTAACTGCAGTGCAGTGTTAATCCAGTGAAAAGATGCCAAGCGCAGGGCATGATGCGCTTTTCAAAATGAGGGTATTATAGCAACCCTTCTCTGCTGAGAAATATACATTCATCTCATACATTCATCGTTGCACTATTTATCCCTCATTACCGGGTGAAATTCAAGAATAGAGTGACCAGGCAAGCTGCAGTACTGTTTTTCTGACTGGCGGTTTAGGATTGTACCGCCCTGTCGTTATGGCTCCCTACCTGGTAAGGGCATTATGCTTAACCAAAAGAATCAGGGAACGGAAGGACCCAGTTGGGGAAATCACTAAGCAACACAGGCACCTATGGTAGAAATTAGCATGGCTTGTTCCTGTCTAAGAGGGGCTCTCCTCTGAATAAAGCTCTCCTGCATTCCTTTTGAGTTGATAAGGCCCCAGTGTGCCACTCATTTTTTGCATCCGAAGCTATTAACAGCTTTTGATTGCGGAAATCAAGTGGCTAAAATGCTTGCATAGTACATTTTCTAGAAGGGTGTGTGTCAAAGCAAAATGTAACACCGTGCACAGATTCAATTCTATGTTGATGCTTTTGTTTCTGATCGACCAACCAAATGTGAGCAGTTTTCTAGGCTCCTTCTCCTTCCAATACTTATATCTAACGCAAGTCTGCAGCAGGTCCTTTGACAGCATGCGGATTAGCATAGGTTTCAAATCTTTTTCTCGGTGTAAAAAGGTGGGTGTAAAATTCAATGACCTATATCTTCTGATTGAATGGCTTGAAAGAAACGTTAGGTATTTATCTGTAATTCTACCGTTGGACTTTCCAGAAATTTTGAATATTTTTCAAAATTACAGCATATTTTCCATTTCAGCTCATTTTAGGATGTGACGTCGTCAAATTTCTAAATCACAACCAGATGAGTGACAGACTTTTGCTTGATATAATATTGTAGGCATCCATAAACCATAGTTCTCTTCGAAATTACTTCATGTTGCGTCACACGGTTTAGAAATAACGATGGTTTCAAGTCTTTTTGAAAATTTTTCTTGAATTCATAAAAAAGAAGAAAAACACTCTAATTCTGAAAATATTAAAGATTTCAGAAAAGTCCAACGGTAGAATTATAGAGAAATAGCTAAAGTTTCTTTGAAGTCATTCAGTTCAAAGAAATAGGTCACTCAATTTTACACCAGCCTTTTTAAAGATTTGAAACCTATGCTATGCGGATTGGCTGACGAATCACTGTAACACGAAAACTAAATGAACGCAAACGTGATGTTTTTGTCTTCTATGTTTAGGAGATAGAGGAGGGAACGAAGCTATTATTTCAGTACTATTGCACACCAAGCGCCTTTTCCAAACAAAAACCACTACTCTCCAATACAAGGTAGCAACAGCAACCAAACATTTTCCATTACAACAAAACATTGTAACAATATTTCAGAACGGCTCCCCAACATTTTCAAAAAATCATTCCTCTCCCATTCAAGGGAGAGAGAGGGGCTACAACCTCTTGCCTTTTCATGCTAGAAGTGCGGGAGAACAGTACCCATCATAGCAAAACATTGAAACAGTATTTCAGAAAACATTTCCCCGAAACATTCTTCCAAACAAAAAATCGTCCCTCTCCCCATTCAAGGGAGAGCCCCTCTACAAGGGGCTACAAGCCTTTGCCTCTTCGCTTAAGTAACTGTGAGACTGTGTAAGACTGTGAGACTGTGTAACTGAGTAAATGTGTAACGGTACCCATTAAAAAAAACATTGAAAGCACCCAAACATTCTTCCAAACGACAAATAATTGTTCTCCCAATCAAGGAAGGGGTGGTTATTACCCCTAGCCTCTTCATGTTCGTAACAACAAAAAAGCGTTACTCACCACAACACAATTGTCACAAAACGCCTGTCCACTTCCTTGTAATCCCGAAAGGTTCCTGCTACTATCATGTAGACTACACGAAAAATGTATCGCTGGTTTTAGTTTAACTTTTATATGCATTTTATACACATACTATGTACACGAATGGCCTAATATATCCTTAAACATAAATGTAGATAATAACATAATAGGCGTCGAGTTTCACAACAGACTGCACAAATAGTTAATGATTACATCATTTTTCTTGATTTAATGGCTTAAATTCAGGTAATTTGCTATGATTCGACTCGTGTTATTCTATGAACGTGTTGTGGCTCAGTGGTGTTTATCCTCTGACTTTGCAGCCAGAACAGTCAAGCGTAGTGGGTTCGATACCCAGTAGGGCCCCACCACTTGAGCGTTATGACAAGGGGTCACGGACTCTATTAGGTTTGCTCTATTTCTGCGATCCCAGCGCTTGGCGCTGAAAACGCAACTTCACCTTCACCTTTACATCCTTGCTACTTTCAAAATTATAGCGTCTTCAACATCTCAAATACCCCCAACTTACGCTCATCTCATTGAAGTGAATTGATGTTGTTGTTGTTGCTCCAGTTATAGCGTCCATCAGTCTTTCAATAGCAATAACTACGAACGTGTAATCAGTTCACGTCTCAAACAGTTTTGAGGCTGTGTCGTCATCAAATTGCTAAAGCGTAAACCAGGAAACTTGTAGACTAATGGTTTTCTTCAAAATTGTAATGTTTTTCCTCAATCAATTTAGGTTCCATTAAAGGGGCTCAGTCGTCAAACAGTAAACAAATCCGTAAACTCACACGTGTCGGGGATTATCCATTGTTCATCCATTGTTCTCTGCAGTTTGTTTGGTGGCTTCACCCAAGCCACAAAAAAGTGACCGTTAAAAATCCACATATATCCGAGCAATCGTAGAAGATATGAATGTTTGGTTTGTTCCTTAGTGAAGTACAAGGATTAATGCCCAAACAGCAACTTTCATTTTGAAAAAAATACGAAAATCCTGTGTGATATCACCTTTCAAAAAACTGCAAAAATCATCGTTTTGTTTACATTTTGACGACAGAGCCCCTTTAAGCAGTCTTTTCTCCATCAAAACAGTTATTGAGTTCTTTCAATAAAACAAAGTACTTTAATTCTGAAAATAGCTAATCAAGATATTAAACATTGGACAAATAGACAAATGTAGTAAAAACGAATTTAGCTATCGTAACGTAGTGGGGTGAGTGGCCGAGCGGCTTATACAGTTTCCGCCAGGTGATTAAAGCTAAGCTCGGCGGAGTGAGGTCAAACTCCAGATGGGTGACCTCTAGGAGGTATAGCTCGCCATCCTTCGGAAGGGACTTTAAACTAGGGGCCCATGCTTAGATGCGGTATGCAAAGTGGGCTTAAATTAGCTCATTTTGTCTGTGGAATTATATAAAGTACCAAGGTTCTTTTCAAGCCATTAAATCAGTAGATGCATCAACTATTTGTGTAATCTTTTTTAAAGATTTGACGCCTAGACTGTAAACAACTAAAATATGACGATGCAGTGCTGCTAATAACTTATCTGCGCTTTCTCTCATTGACGTGCTTTCTGTGCAAATGTTATTGGAAGGAGTAAGTTGGGTTTTGAGGTGCACCACACCAACGGCTCAAGAATCGAAGAACATCTTGGCAGTCTGGGCTGTGAGAAACCTAAAACAAAGACATGAAAGAGACCCTGTTATGTTGGGTAAAGGCCGATCTCCATCAGGCAATTCTTTCCATATATGCTCATGTTTTCTCTTAGAAACAATTTCTGGAATGCACAATGGGCGAGCTAGCTACCTGGGTTTCAGCGAAACTTTTGCGGCTTTGCTTGCTTTGTATTACTGGTTGAGAAAATTTCCTTTGTCTACGATCACTAATCCCTTTGAATTACGGTGTCAATCAAGAGCAACTCATGCAATTGTATTACAAAATATGTCCTTGTTCCTCGCCTGTCAGCCCCTGGTCTGGCAGGTGAGGTGTTTTCCCTCATATAAACAGGCCTTAAGGATCTCATTAAACTTCCACTACAACGATTCAACGCTTCGCTGAAAGTCTACTTCAACCGAAAGATACCAAGAATTTTTAAACTCATAGCACGCTGTTCTTTCCCTTAGAGAAATTGTCAATCTTGGAAGAGTTTTCCATCGATTTTGAATAGATTGTACATTTGCAGGTATATAGTAGATTAGATTATTTATAATCGATGTAAATAGATTTACAACAACAACAAGAGTTCAATTCTTTCTTTGAGTTATGTTAAGAAATATATTACCTTTTCAAACAGAATAAGAATCATTCTTTAACTAAGCTGCAGGTACGAAGGGTGTATCTAGACTGATGACATGAGTCTAAGTATAATGCTTCATTAAATCGAATTGTTATGGTATTGTGGGGGTGCTGCTAGGAGGCAGTGGAGGGAAAAGAAGGACTCATGTAACAAATCTAGGGTATAGTGTCAATTTGACGTCCTAAAAATTCTATAGGAATATGATCGATATTTACCTTTGTTGCCATGACAAATTTATTCCAGTCCTCTTTGTTAGCAGCTCGTCCTGCTCTCTTGAATTCTAATTTATTTCTTAAGACTGGATACCCTAAAAGGAGAAATAACATTCATGAAGTTCAACTTTTTGAAACTTTGTCAACTTTTCATCAGTATGATGCAAGGCGGGCTCGTGAAGGTGATATTTTCATGACGCGTAAGAATACTTTGCAATATGGCTAGCTTACGATCTATTAGATATGCAGACGCTAAATCTTGGAACGACATTCCATCTAATATCAACAGTCTACTTCAGTTTCAGTAATGATTTTCCGTCGTGATCTGAATAACATCTGTTCTCAACTAAGTACCAGTCCCGAATACCTTGATAAGATAACTTTTCCTTACATTGATCAATCTAAACACTCAAAGATTTCATAGTTTGAATGATAAGTTTTAGCTTAGGGGGTGCTCTCTCCTCGATTAGTCTACCTATTGAGAGAGCTCCTCTTTAAGAAATTCCTCTCCATACGAAATTCTATGTACTCTTATTGTAAAATTTGTCATTTATTTTTGTCATCTGTTGTAATTTGTTATTCTAGTTAAGTGCGTGTATTTCATACAGACTTGTTGTATGTAGTGGAATTTAAAATTGAATTGAACTTCAGCTTCAGCGTCTACAGAACAGGGCCTTCTCAATTATTCAAAATGCTAGAATAAAGGACCCCTGGATCAATAACGGGCTGAACGTTGATCAAATCATCTATTTTGACAGATCTATCATGACACACAAAATAGTCCACAAGCAGTGCCCTGAGAGCCTCTGGAACAAGTATAGTCAGAGGAATGAAATTTCTAGGTATAACACAAGAAACAATAGAAATCTCGACATCCCAAAGTTTAAACTTGAGTGTACAAAAAAAAGTTTCCACCTTTCCGGGCTTAAAGCTTGGAATGAAATACCAATCGAAATAAGGGAAATCCCCTCGCTCTATCAGTTTAAAAGAAAATTGAAAACGCATTTAAAGAGCTCAGTAAACCCTAACTAAAACACGACTCCCAGGAAGATCAGATCTCAGCCTGGATCCAATCCTAGCTAATACCAAATTTTAAATTTTGTTTTTCATTTTTCATTTAAAACAAACTTGTAACTTTTGTAGTTTAATTTTGTACTGATGGGATATCGTGTAAAAATATGAATTAATAAAAAAAAAAATAAAAAAAACTAAACTAAACTGAACTGAACTGAACTGAACTGAACTGAACTGAAGTTATTAGGATCAGGTGCATGGTTAAAGAGTTACAGGTTTTCAAACGGCTAAACACTTTTCTGACGATATGGAATAAAACCATCACATAATTTGCGCATATCAACCGGTTTTATGTTGTACAGGAAAATATAATGTCTGAGGTCTTAAAAGTACAAATGTCTATGCATTGAGACCGAGGGCTTTATATTATCCCGTACAACTACACAACCGATTAGTATGAGTTTTATTACCTGATAGCTTCTCATTTTAACTTATAACGTTTATTCAAACGCATTTTGTTACTGTTATGTCGCTTAAAATCTCACAGGCCTAAAGCAGTAGCCGTGGCGAAAAAACGCGTCCTTTTATCGTATTATACAAGGCTACGGGAAAACCGCGGGAATTGTGCGATTAACCAATGGGATTGGCGGGATTCTTGTATTGCCTCATTTTTCAAACGTCAACCAGAAAATAAGCAGCGGCAATAATGATCTTTACTAACCAGATATAACGCAAGGCAATGATTTGATCTCAGTATTCACAGCGACCAGACATGCTTCGAAAGTATCTCTCTCATCTTGCGGCAAAACTTGTTCAACTTTTTGATCCATTGAAACTGCTAGTACCCATTCTTTCATCTCTTCGCGCTTCTCTTCCTGAAATTCAAAGAGATGTTTATCATTAAAATGATGTTTCAGAAAAACGGTGTTTCGTACAGGGTCTTTCAGAAAAAATGCAACCCTCCTTTATTCAAGATTCTTCAGGAAACAATGATATTTGAATGAATTTGACACATACCATCTGAAAGTACAACCTATCTGCTTTTCAGTGATATCCAGGTTGGGCGTATTAATTGAATTATTCACCACTAAATTTACGTTTTCGTAATTAAGGCCTATCTCCGATACCGGAAAGTGATTTACATAGACGAAAACCCATCTTTGTTAAGGCATATTCTACCATCCTTGATAAATGCATCCAATGGTAATAAATTTGCCTTTTCCTTACTAGACCATCACTTGAAGTGCTTCTAGGCCTGAATTGCTTCGATAAAATATATTTGGAAATTTTTTACAGTAAAAAAGGGGCAGATTTTGGTCCTACAGCATGCTGCATTTGAAATCGGTCATATGTACTAAAATATCAATTAAATGATAAATAATTCCATCAATGTATTCAAACTGCATGTCATTAGAAAGAAGAAAGATTGTACTTTCAGATGGTAAACATTACATCTATTAGACTGTTATCATCAATGTTTTCCTTCTATCAAAAGGGCTTTATGGAAGACTGTAGCTACACCTACTGCTAGGCTTATCGAAAACAACGCGAAGGAAGTCACACTCCGTGTTTTCTTTCAGCAATCAGATCAATCAGAATTTTGCCACATCGATGAAAAAAGCAACTATTTGTGTTTTTGCAACAATGAAGGTAAAAATGAAGTTGCGGTTTTTAATGCCAAGCGCTGGGATCTAAGGTAGCTAAGCGCTAATCGAGTAAGCGATCCCTTGTCATGACGCTCAAGTGGTGGGGCTTTTTCGGGTATTGAACCCTGTCCACCTGACCGTTCTGGCTGCAAAGTCAGAGGATTAAACCACTGCGCCACAGCAATGAATATCTCTTAAACTACACCACCCTCAGTACCATTTGAATTTGCTTCTTTCAATTGTTGAAAAGTTTTCCAGCTTCAAAAAAAGATGATGCCATTTAAGACTGATTTCCAGTCAGTGAAATTGTCCGCCTGGAGGGGAATCGTATTGTTTACGGAAGAAAATATCGCTTTGAAATTGAATAGAAAGTTATAGCTGAGCGACCTTTCCTTAACATGGGCTCGAACAATTAAAAATGTCGGTGTGAAATTCTATTACGGTTTTCTTTGAATTAAATGGCGTAGAAAGAACTTAGGTCTTTTTCTGTAAATCTGCCATGGAAATTTATTGATATCTTGATTATTTTCAAAATGGCGCCATTTATCAAGTTTGAGGATATGACGTCATCAAATTTTTAAATCCTAAACTAGAAAAGCTACAGATTTCTGCTTCACACCATATTGTAGACCTTCATAAACTATGGCTTCCTTAAAGGTTATATCATTTTTCCTCTCTTGGTTTAGGATTTAGGATGATTTCCACTTTTTCAAAATTTCATTGTAATTTCAAAAAATATTCAAGATCTCTGAAAAGTCCAATGGTAAGATCATAGAGGCTGAAGTTGTGGTTAAGCTACTCAATAAGAAGAAATTGCTCATAGGAGTTTGCACCAACTAATTTAAAGATATGGAGCCTATGGCATTCTGAAACATTCCTGCTTCTAGGGGCATCCTGGGGGGTAACTATCATGCATACCGGTATGGGATGTGCCATTTTTAGGGCGCCTTTTTGTAGGCAGAAAATAAATCTCAGGGTGTCATTTTTGGTAAGATCACAAATAGACATGAATTTTGGGGGCGTTCTTTCAGAAGAAAAACTCTTTAGCGTTCAATTTTGATCTAGTTTCATACACTTGGTAAGAGGTTTGAATTTTTTCATCATTCTACGGTATATACTTTTGATACGCCGTAAATTTTAGGGTATGGTTTTCGGAAAATTCATAAATTTTAGGGTGTGATTTCATTTATCAAAATGGCACACACCCATCATCTGCGTATTGAAGTTACCCCTCGGGAGAGGCATCCATTAAATTGAGAAATAAAGGACAGCTTTACCGGTAAGAACTGTTGGTCTGGAACTGGAACTTCCAGAGGAATATCAGTATCCATTAAGTCACTGTTGTCGATCAAATCAAGAGTACCTTCCTCGATGCCCTGTGGGAAAAAACAAACATTAAAATCCCTGCATAAATCCTTTCAAGGACATATTTCTATTCTGTCTTCGTGTTCTTGGTAGCGTGAAATTGATCGGAGTCGTCTTATGAAAAATAAGCATAAATACGAACAAAGGATCCAACACAGCATCAGCAAAAATGCCGGCCGTTTGAAAGGCTACTGCTCCCTAAGTATACAGGCAATATCATCTTGCAATACCTGATTGAATAGCCAACATGTTCAATTATTTTTAGAATTTTTCCTGGCTAAAATCGGTCACTCCACCTAGATTTTATGAGGAATTTTCTCGAGAAAGTCTTCGAGAAACCTTCAAAATGTGCCAAAATCATGAGCAAATTTCCTTGATATCTTTACCTTGTAATAGCACTGACTTTGCACGTGCTATCCCCTTAGGAAGATGAAGAAGTCTTCCTCCTCTTGGTATGAATAACTCATACAGGGGATTCCATTCTCCCAAGACGACAAAATGTATGAATACATGTAGTGTCATTATTCTTAGGAGGGAGAACCAATGAAATTTTGCTCGTCGCTCTCAATCGTTTCCGTGGGTTATTGAAAGGGGATTTCTGCAGAAAATCTCCCATATCCACGGGAAGGAATGACCAATTAAGGCCGAGTAGATGTAATCTAATTGAACGCATCGGGAATGAAACAAGACGGTTTTCAATGTTATTGCTTTGATAACCAGGGAGCAGTATTTTTCCAAACACCGGGGGTATTTTTACACACCCGGTATATGCTTGGTAAACGAACTAAAATGGTCCAAGCCTTCATAAACCCTTTTTAATCCTCGAAATATGTGTACCGAAAGATTACTGTAGCCTAAGTTGGAGCAAATCACACATAACACCAAAGCATAAGTAGGCTCAAATCAAACTCTGAAGGCTTTACTCAACATCTCCAAATCTAAAATCTAATCAAAGGTTTGAAGTTATAGTTTAGTCTAAAAATCTTATCTAATAGTTTTGAAAGGTACGGTTCCTTCGACTACAAATCAGAAAAATTATACTGCTATCTTCATCGAAATGGAACTAAAATCATAAATTATCATGGGAACACTTTCGCTGCTCTATGACAACATTTCTGCCATGCAGTACACTAGTTTAACTAAAAGTCATCATTTGGAGGTTTGTCAGATTTAAAACTAACAAAATATACTTCACACATTATAGGCGAGGTACAGCCCCCCCCCCAATGTTAGGACAAAAGAAATAATATTTAATTTCAAATAATGATGATAAACAATGTATTTAAACTGAAACAATAGGATCGCCCCCCCCCAATATTTTAGAAAGTGTCCACCAATGAGAAAACATATACACATAACTGAACTGAATACATGCTTTAAGCAATTAAACGAGATTCCTTACCTCGCTTAGATCCAAGTATCTGTTTAGGAAAACGAATGCCATGTTATCCCATCCAATGGCCTACAATATTGCAGATGAAACTCAATTAAAACGCAACATAGTGATAAGCCTACAGGTTAACATGCTTGCATTAAAGGCAGAAGGATGCGCGATCAAGTCCCAGGGTGCCACTTAGGGAAGCACCACTATCCATACTGAATGCACGCTTCTTTCTTCCGAGAATTTCTTAGGATGAAATGCTGTTAGGGGCAGCCTGCTTTGCCGTAGGAATGGGTCTCTTGCGGGCACTTCGAGCAGACGATACAATAAAACAACATGAACAAATAAGGACAAGAGGTGACCTTAAACGAAAATTGTTTATTCGTTTTTGATTTACCAATGATTTTAGTATCAGCTAATGCTGCCAGTTTATTTTCAAATTACTATGACGATTCACGGTGTAACTCTATTGCAAATTATCTTTGAATAGTAACTGTCGCAAGAAAATGGCAGCTGAGCTATATAAATAGAGATTAAATTCTTTAACACACTAATATGATGTTTAGAAAGGCATGGTACTTGAAACAAGTTTTTTTTATCATATTTCCCTGAGAAAATATAATGAGCCATGTATAATTTCTTGACTTTTACAAAATATGATGCCATCAGCCAACATTACAAAATAGTGAATAATTCGAAAATGAAATAAGCTATCTAAAAGACTTTAACGGCCTTTTCAGTATTCAACAGTGCGTTCGCAGCTGACCAATATCATCAAATTCAATGAGAAATTGCTCTCTGATTGGTGCGTGGCGTACAATTTCAAGAGCCTGCCTGTTGCCTTTCGAGCGCTTAGGCTAACACATCTGAAACTTGTCGCTCAGAATCCAGCTGCATCTTTATAATCGTTGATGGCATAAAGAATCTGACTGCACTGGCGAATTCTACGGGGTTAAAAAATGTAGAAAATATCTTTATTTTCAATGTATCTGCAGTTACTAGGCTGCATTTGGCAGAGAAAGTCATGGATATTTGGAAGTTTAGCTTGTACAGCTCCTTTAAGGGTTCTTAACAAGCAAATCAATAACACTATAGTGCTACGAAGACAAAACTCCTTACCTTACAATCAATGCCAGCCTCAAAGAATGCTTTATCACAAGGTATGATATCTGAATATCGCAACAATGCCACTGATATCTTTGTAGCAATGCTCTCCTGTTTGGAAACAATCATAAACAAAATGTAAACAAATGGGTTGATGATTACGGTTCATTTCACTACAAATTCTGCAAATGTGTTTCTAAATAATCTTTAAAAGAAACAAAAAAAGGCCTGCGTTGCGATCTTGCACAAATAAAACAGTGTTGGCATAATTTCTGTTTCTTCTCAAGAGACTGCCGGTCTATTGGACAATGTTTCGGTTTAGAAACTCAAAGAATTTATTGCAAATCTGACAAAAATTGCAGTTACTGTATTACCATTTTTCCTACGTATTCCCGTTATACCAGCACCTCTAAGGGGACCATTATGGACATAAGGTCGGCTTGACCTTGTAGTGCTATCCGTGCCACTGTAATTAGGGGTGTTTCAATCTCGTCCCCAGAGTGAGTTCGTTGCTCTACCTCTACTCTGGGATACAGGAGGCTGTTCGACAATTTGATTGGCTATTCGGAAACAATAGCAAAATCAGATTATAACTGGCTCCCATTCAAAAATGGCCTTTATTGAATCGGTAATTTCACAAAATCAATGGAGTGTATGGGGCAAGTGAGGAGTTTAAAAGGAGTAATGGACCACGGCGCATCCGAATTTCGGAGTTTCAGGAAATTTTGGGGTCATTATGACGTCATAACAGGGGGTTGAAAAATAAATGTTACGATTTTCCGACCCGAGGTTACGTTTGGAGTCGATGCTCCATGGTTACGAGCCTGATTTCAAAACGGAAAAATGTTTTCAAGAGACCATTTATTTGCGAGTCTAATAACGCAATTTGGGGCTCAATATTGCCCCCAGAAGCGGAGCGCGCGCCCCCCAAAAATGGGGAATAATTTCGGCCAACCCCATTTTACGCCGTAACTCCGTTTTGCGAGGAGTAAACGGCCGCGGCATGTCAAAATTCGACGGAAAACTGTATTCTTTCACTAAAACACTTTTAATCTCCAATTTATCTCTAAAATTCGACGAATAACGAGCCATTCTATTTTCAAAGCTGTGGGGGAAATTCTCGAAAATTTCAACTTAGGCCCTTTTTCCACCCAAATGGATCGTGCTCGTTTTCCTACTAAATGCACTTGCTAACCCCGGATTAATGATTAAATACCTTAAAAAGGGCTAAAATAGGGTCCTCAAGGTGTTTGTTTTTAATTTCTCAATTTATATACTTCAGAATTAGCGCTAGAGCAACGACCATTTTTCGTCGATTATCGTTGCCTAGCAAACTGCAAATCCATAATGGGGCACATCTTGCCATATATTGGCAAGATTGATGCCAAGTGTACCAGGGTGTTCATTCGGCTTCGCGATCAGCTTATGACGTCAGAACACCCTGGGAACGAGGTTGTAAGTATCTTCACGTGAGGTAAGAAATAATTTCTGTGAGGTCAGAAATAGTGGAACACTCCGAGAATTGTCGGAATTTTCACGAAAGCTATCACATTGGAGGCTGCTGTTTCATTTTCAATCCACGAAGCAATTTCTATCGCTGCAAATTAGTAAGACAAAATGGCCGACCGCTGGTTTCAGTGATCGGGCAAATTTGGTCTCCTGAAGGTCATAGCTCCATCATTTTCGAACGGATTTTTACGGGGATGGTGGCAAACTTTAATTGAACATCTGAAGAGTACCATCATGCACAAGTTTGGCGAGAATCTTTTGCCGTTTTATCGCAATATTCAGAGAAAATGGGCACAATTTTCTTGGGACACCCTGTATTATAAAACTTATACATGTTTCTAAATATTGTGGCAAATGATACATAAAAATTCCTGTTGATAAAGTCGTTGATAGCTATAACTGTAATGCCAAGTTCATAGATTCTATATGTAACCTTTCCTGTGAAAGAGTCACTTTGACACAGCAAATTTCGAGGATTTTTGCAGACATGCAGCCTTACAACAGTGTCTAAATTTGCGGAAGAAACGATTGCTCTTACTGATATTTACTTACCAAAGTTTTGTGCGGTTTTGCAGCAGCCCTTACTGCATAATAATGAGCAATCGTCAACATTCTAAGGAAGTCATTCATCGTTTCTGGGTCGGCTTGCTTCTTCTCGAATCCTTCACACTATGACAAGAGAAAAACGTTATGACCTACACCTAAGTTATAGAATAAAGAGCACTCCATTTTGAGTATTTCCATGAAATCTTCTAGCCTCCAAACATTTTGCAGCGTAAATTTCGAGCCAAAACATCCTTGACACAAATATACAAAAAAGATAATGTAAATCAATAAAATAATCACATTTTGGTGATTTTACAAAAAAATTTACACCATTTAGTTGGTCAGTCGGTAAATATATCTTTCAATGATACTGGACAAAATATTTACTGTGACAAAAGAAAGACCATTGAAATGTGAGATTTATGATTTATAATTTATTCCCAAAATGGTTGTCTATTACAAGCAGAATACAATACAAAATAATTATGTTAACTTTTAAATGTTTAAAAGATTTATGATTTATAATTTATTCCCAAAATGGATTTTCTTCCTTACACCAAGGTTGGGGTGGGCCAAAGATTTCTACTGGTTCAAGAATACTAAAATGGAAGATTTCAAGAATCCCACATCAAGATACAGTTTATCACAAAGAGAGCGATGAAATGAGCTTACGATATCCAAAAGCACGTTTCTTAGATCTGCCCACAACCTGAAGGATTCTGCACCAGCTTTGCCAGGCATTGAAAAGATGTCATCTGCTAGCCGTTTATAGATATTGAAGTTCTGCAAAATAAATGAAATAGACCATTTCTTCAAAAGATGTTTGACACTTAGGCCCAGTTTAAACATCGTTTTTTGCCGTGTCGAATTTAATAAATGTTGCTAAAAACTTGTAAGTGCCAATTAAATTCAACATAAAAACGATGTTTAAATCACCTGCCGTTTGGAATAGATAGAACGGCAGGAGTTCACCAGTTCTGTCGTATCAAACGGCAAAAACGACTTGATTTAAACATCGTATTTCTGCCGCATTTGATCAATCAATTCTAGGCCATGGTCCACGATTTCTACGTGTGATCAGCCACTGTGCTTATGCATTTTGAGAAATGGCCATTTTGACCATTTTAATTTCAAACCGACACGGCAAAAAACGATGTTTCAATGAGATTTTTAGACATGGCAGATTCTACCACTTTTTACAGTTCGATTCGACACGGCAAAGCAAACGATGTTCAAACTAGGCCTTGGTTCAACTGTCAATCAACCAGGTGTACAAGTTAAGCACGTTGAGTAAACCATAATTTAATAAGTTTAATAAACACCACTTCTAAAACCAAAACGAAAATGTAAAGCTGGTCCAGCTAAACAAGAAAGTGATTCTGCCATTGGCACTCACTTACTGAGCAGTAATGAGT
The DNA here is from genome assembly GCA_039566865.1 of Aurelia coerulea. NCBI lineage: Eukaryota > Metazoa > Cnidaria > Scyphozoa > Semaeostomeae > Ulmaridae > Aurelia > Aurelia coerulea. The sequence continues at coordinate 13,216,367 of CM076963.1, forward strand.
GTGGTAGCAACTATAGCGAGGATTGTTTCCAAATTTTGGGTAGGGCTAGGTAAGGCTAGGCATTCATAATGAATCCTTAAATTTGATCAAATATTTCGACCTGTTTTGGAGGAAGAAAGAAGACACATCTTTACAAAATTGCCTTAACTTAAAAATGATACAACCGATTTTGAAAAGCAGACCATAGGGAATGAAAGTCTATTCTAATTTTTCCTGAAACACATACCTGTGGATTAGCAGGCGCACCATATTGTGCAAACTGATCCAATGCTTTTATGAGGTCGCCATCTTTGATGAGATTCGCAGCATACAACGCCACATATTTGTTCAGAACTTCAGCACCCTAAAATATGAGCGAAGAAATTAAGTTCAAAGATAATACAATTTCTCGTCAAGGCTGAATGCCCTCCACTTTTGAGAAGGACATTTTGGACCTTTGGGGAAAGGGAGGGGAAGGAGATGGTTGAAGGTTAAATGTAATATTCCGTCAAAGAAAACACCTGGGGATCTCTTCACACGTGCCAGAGAAATTTCCAAAGAGTTAGCATGGAATGAAAGACATTGTCTTGAATATAGTTCAAGCTCAAAGCTCCTATAATGATATGATTCAAATACTTTACACTTATGAAAGCAGTTTGACAGGGCTCTGGATTTCTTTCGGATCACGATCATTGAAAATTGGATAGACCTTTTAGCTATTCTACAAAAGAGTCTGGATCGAGCGTTGTTTTTATACATTTTTAAATGCAAGGTTCGATCGAGTGGCGTTACAGCTTCTATCACTATCGTGCAAATTCGAAAATTCTGTAAAATGTAGCAAAGCATCGTTCGATTCCGATTCTTTTAAGAATGGCTAAAAGGTCTATTGACTGAGATTTATGAAAAGGAATTTACAACGCGAGGATTTGTCTGTTCTCTTTCCAGTGTCTATGAGCACGTGTCACAGAAAAATGTGGGTACAAATAAGTTGTTTTTCCTTTCCTTTTAAGGTTTTATGATACTTCTAGAAGTCGTACGAAAATACTTTTAGGCATTCACCAGTAGAAGGCCCAGATTGCAAAAGCCCCAGTTCAAATTTCACCTGGCGGACAATGTTTTCGCGCCACTAACTTTCAAGTTGATGAATAGTGGAATGAATGATTTTGACAATCTCCATAATTATAAGTTTCAGTTCAACATATTTTGGAATGAAAACATCAGTGATTGAAAGTCTCTAAAAAGAATTCATCAGGCGTTATCTTTATCTTTAGAGAAGTCTCTTATCTTTCTAAGGTGATGATCTCTTAAGAATTACCCGTTTTTCAGCTTCTTGCAAGCATCGATCCCATTGTCCTTGCTTTACTAAGATGTCCAAAGCACCAATGAGATCCACATCTAGAAGCTGTAGATCAATAGGAACAATGATATCAAATTTGGATGAAAATACGAATGGGTTCCAGTGCGAAACAAGTATTTAGCGTCTATTTCTGGGAATTTAAAAGAATACACAATCACATGGGTATGTAATAAAGCTACTCTAGAAGCTGTAGATCAATAGGAACAATGATAACAAATTTGGATGAAAATATGAATGGGTTCCGGGGCGAAACTAGTATTTAGCATCTATTTCTGGGAATTCAAAGGAATACACAATCACATTGGTATGTAATAAAGCTACTCTAGAAGCTGTAGATCAATAGGAACAATGATAACAAATTTGGATGAAAATATGAATGGGTTCCGGGGCGAAACTAGTATTTAGCATCTATTTCTGGGAATTCAAAGGAATACACAATCACATTGGTATGTAATAAAGCTTACAGGTCAATGGAATAAAGTCAACAGCCCTCAGATTGCAGAGAATATAAATGCACTTTTGAACTAAGTACGGTCAGAATCTGATATGTTTCTTGGATAAGTACGAGAGGAAATCCTAGAAAAACATTTCATTATACGAGTCGATTTCAGAATGTAAAATAAAAAGCAAAATGTAAATTGAGATGACTTACATCATCTGGGTTTTCTTTTGCTTTGAGGAATTGAATATATTTCTCTTCAACATATTTTTCATATCTGAAACAAAAAAGATACAATGTTACGTAGGTTTGGAATTCTAGTGAAATTTGAGCTTATAGTTGGTGTTAGATAATTGGTTATATCTGAACATAGCAATGCAATGAAACCGGTCTAAAGCTTACTTATCTGGTGTTATCAATTTCTATCAAGACAAGAAATGATACAGTAAATCTCCGCATATAAGAACATACAAAACTAAGAACATAGAGACTAATTTTTCCTAAATTATGCACCTTGTAATCAAGAACTTGTTTCAGTTTGATAAAAAACGTGTTCTTATTGCAGGGGTAGCAGAGATGATTTTGTATTGTCATTATTAAGTTGAATTTAATCCAAATTAGCTGTTAAAGTTTGAATCTCCTCCCTGCCGTTCGTAAGCTTAGAATAAGCTATTACGTACATAATAACTTTGCCAAAACAAATAACAGGGCTGGACATTTTTGGTGAAGATTCTATAATAGCCTACATAAGGCACCCTTTGAATAAGAACACTTAAACCTTGATATTAGTCTTGGTAACTTCAAAATAAGAACCTTTTTCAGCTTGGCTCTCAAAAAGTATGTTCTTTTATGCAGGGATTTACTGTATTAGCTTTTGAGACGTTGAGAAGTCTACAGGCCAAATCAATAGCTGCACACTGTGACACTGTGCAAGCTCATATTCCTGGCATTGAGAATGAGAGCTTTGATTCCAAGAACATTTGCGAATTACTTCTATTTGGTAGCCCCAACGCAAATGTGATTGTGAATAGAATAATTCTGGAAGCGACCATTAACTATATCAAATCAACACAGCGGTTAGACTAGAAATAAATTCATCAAATCACAGTGCAGCCTACCAGGTGAGTCAGAGAGATACTTCTCTGCCGCACCTGGCACACCTTACTTTTTGTAGTGTATATTTTTATTTGTTAAAATAGATACTTTATCCTTGTACTAAATTGTTGTAAGTGTCGTTCGAAGTGGGAAATGGATGACCACGTGTCCTTTCTCGCTACGACAGACATATGTTCTTCTTTTCTTTATTCTAATTTAATTGCTGTTGTTACTTTGTTTTTAATATTTTATGATATACAGTGTACGGTTAGAAGAGGGCCTAACTACTCAAAGAAGCATGCATATGTTTGGTTTTTTGTGCATTTTCTTTTCCAGTGCTGACGTTTCGCCTACTAGGGCATCTTCAGCGCAACTGAATAAATTCGTCAACCTACATTTATAGTCAAAGAATTTAACATAAAAAATTAATATTTTATGATGATATGAAAAAGAGCTCACATTGTGGAAGAAACTTGTAACAAATCTTTAGCATAAGCATAAGCACACCATAAAGGTGTTGTGGCGCAGTGGTGTAATCCTCTGACTTTGCAGCCAGAACAGTCAGGCAGAGTGGGTCCGATACCCGGTAGGACCCCACCACTTGAGCGTCATGACAAGGGGTTGCGGACTCAATTAGGTCTGCTCTATTTCTGCGATTCCAGCGCTTGGCGCTGAAAAACGCAACTTCACCTTCACCTTCACTCTCTGTAGGATGGCATTATAGATACGACCTGCAAAAGCCTTATGATATAAGATTCTTGGTAATAACGATTTGAAGTTATATATGAGGTATTTTTCCAAATGCTTACTTTGGAGCAGAATCGGCAGCGAGTCGTCTAGCTGCTGGCCATAATTGTCCTTCGATGTAAGTGTCAATAGCCTCTTTAAACATCTTAACAGATTGATATAGTTCTGCTGCCTAAAAAAGCAAACCAAGTGATGATGTTGAAAAAATAATTTTCAAAGTTAACTGGCCACAGGACCCCCAAAATGGCTAAATAATAGATATCGTTTTTAGCCGTCTGCTGGTGCTGCCTATGGCGATAATCGTTCAATGTAGCAGTAAAGAAGCCGGCTCTAATGAAATGTGACGTAATATAGTTGCCTCGACTTCAGATCGAGTCTGGAGGTTAATGTTTTTTTATACATTTCTACCTTGCATCTGAACGTAGTTTTAGGACTCTGAGAAGCTGAGCTTATCGAAGCAGCGTCCTGGTCCTTCCTCTCGATGTGACCACACCTCGTGATTCCTTTAGCCTGGAATTACAGTGAGTTGGCGACTGTCCTCACACTTTGCAGCAGATTCGACAGGGCGAGGACTCGAACCACCAACCTTCAGATTGGTAGTCAAGCGTGCTACCACTGAGCCACCCTCGCTAAATGTGATGAGAATTCTGCTTTGTTTCACAACACCAGAGTTAGATTCACAACGAAACAACACTGATGCTTTAAAAAAGATAAATGATAATGTTTAACTCTGTTTTGAAAAATCTACTGATCATTATTGATTAGGGCCGGTTTCTTTATTGCTGCACTGAGCGATCATCGCCATGGGCAGCACCAGCAGACGGCCAAAAACGATATCTATTACGTAGCCATTTGGGCTTCCTGTGACGAAGTGAGCAGGGGCCTGCATAGGATGGAAGCAGCAATCCAAGAGACTTTCTCAGTGGTTCTTAACTCCATAAGAAGCGATCTGGGGTCATTTCATATATGTTGATGGAAAGATTTTGTTCTTGAAGGAATGAAGTGAATACACAGGCGAACAATTAACTCCAGAAGAAGAAAAGACAATCCCCAACATACAGCTGTACTAATGCTTCTTTTTCTCTGTTGTTTTTGAAGTTATTTTGGAAAATATATTTCAGATAGCGCTCACTGCAAATAACATACCTTACAAGGCTACTAAAATGGCTACTAATTTCCCTACTGAAGAAAATAATGTGAAGAAAATGACCTTGCTCCTGATTACCTGTCAGAAATGTTCATTAAAAATTCGACATGCAGTGGGAAAAATTTGAGAAACACCGCAACTGATCTTCAAGTCCCACTAATGCGATAATGAGAACAAGTAATGGTCAGCGAGCTTTCTCATATCGTGGTGCTGGAGTTTGGAACCTCTTGGATTGTGAAGTCAAGCAGGCATCCTCATTCAAAGCATTTAAAGAGGCTTTGAACAAATAGTTTATTTATCTATTTATTCATTATTGTAATTAAATTAGGGTTTTACTTTGTATTTATTTTTAACTTAATTGGTAACGTTTTATGCACGGCCCCCTGAAAAGCAGTCTATCGATTGACGGGGTTACCGTGCTTAAAGAAATTAAAATGAATGAATGAAAAATGAAAAGTTGACATTTGCAGTTATCAAGATTTCGGGTAGTTCGATTACCTGTTCGAAAGCCTCGATGTCAATTAGCTTCTGACAAGCTTTGTTAGTGACATCAATTGCACGATCTTTCACAAACTTGACTGACAGTTCAACGGCCTAAAATGAAAAAGAATTATTATGATACTGAAATCTATCTGTTTACTTATCGCTCGTCAATCATCTATGCCTATAGAACAATTACAGTGCATGTATCACACAACATAAATATGCAGCAAAAGAGATTGCATAAAAGGTCATGGCAGGCCGTTTACCTTGGAGATTTTCTAGGCCTAGTGGCAAATAAAGACCTAGTGGCAAATAAATTTTGTGATAGCGCAAAATTATCTCTATCTGCGGCAGGCATCTTGTCTTTTGTTATTCGCGGACAATTTTTCGCCTGATGTCTAATTTGAGACAAAAGGTAGTTTTTTCCCATGTCTTGTTGTTTTTCCTGTGATTATTCATATGTATGTTGTCTTAGCCTTTTGTGATGTAAGTAGCGTAACTAGTCAATTTATATTGTAAATTATTATAGGAATGTAAAAAAAAGTAAATAAAATAAAGCTTGATATAAATCTTCAGCTATTCATTGAAAGCTTAATGCACAAACCATAAATGCCTGAGTCCAAGACCTAGTTTTTTGTCGAAAAACCTACTTTTTCATCATCTTCAATTGCCTCCGACAAACGAATTTTCCGACAAAGTCATTGTGTAAAAATAAGTAAATAAAATAAAAGCTTTCACCTGAGTCCAAGCATCTTCTAACAAGTCATGATTCTGTGTCATTGATTTATTCAGCTTCAGGTAAATATCGATTGCTCGGCCATATTCACCACGTGACTCCCAGTCTTTTGCTTGTGCCATCAATGAATCTAGCCCCCTGGGAAATGAAAAGAATGTAAAAGAACACAAACGATACAAACCGTTTAACATGTACAAAGCTGATTCTCAAAATAGATATCTCCTAGCGTACGATTCAATCTATCGTTCTACTAAGATTTTACGTCAAATCTGCAATGGGAGGGCCAAAAAGCACCACTCAGTGAGACCAAAGCTCACAGGAAATTTTCAAATAACATCCGCTCTAAAAATCGTCGTTTCCAAAAGTTAAGGCCTAAGTCAGCAGCTGGCTGGGTCACCTGAATAAACCACCTTTTTCATGCAAAGCAACATGCCGTCATTTCTGTGCTTGGAGTTATGTTAGTTGTAATAATTTAGCTATTCGGCCCTTAATGTTATACCGCATTCACATTGGCACAGTTAAACTAGCTAAAACAGGTTAAATCTTAACCAATCAAATGCATTTGATTTGTGTGATTGACCAATTACACGGCCCAATTCGATAACCTGGGTTAAAGATAAAACTGGTTTAGCTGCCAGTGTGAATCGGGTATTACTTAGCCTTGCAAACTATTATTACCCTTCCTAGACTGAATATAAGTTCTTAATAGACTAATGGACGCTATAACTACCAGTTTGAGCAAAACAATATGTGTTGTTGTTTTCGTTGTCGCTGTTGTTGCTGTTGTTGTTGTTGCGATAACTGGGACTATGTCATGAGTCTATACCTTTACCATGATATAATTTCTACGAATGCAAAGTATTTCAAAGCCTGCACATCAACGACCAATGTAGCAAATTCAGACTATTGGTAAAACCAAGGCCAGTAAAAATTTCTCGAAAAACCTCTGTACAGCAAAGAAATAAACAGTTTCCAAACTCACTTGTCATCTCTACTGGATTCACTTTCATATTCATCTTGCAACTGATCCAATTTATGTGGAGCGTACTCCTTAGCAATTCTCAAAGCATCAGCCCACATTCCTTCTTCCTGAAATGAAACAGATGTAACAGTTTTAACAGACCTTTTAGCTATCCTGCAAAAGAGTCTCGATCGAGGGGTATTTTGTTAATTTTCATACGAAAGATTCAATTGAGTGGCGTTAGAGCTACTATCATTTTTGTGCATATTCGCAAATTCTTCAAAATGTATCAAATATCGTTCGATTCAGATTCTTTTTTTAGAATAGCTGAAAGGTTTATTCCACTTTGGATGTCTGAAGGTCACTTACCTGACTTAAAGGGGCTCCGTCGTCAAACTGTAAACAAGTCTCATAACACTGCACAAGTCCATTGTTCTCCATTGTTTTCTGCAGTTTGTTTGATGGCTTCACCCAAGCCACTAAAAGTGCTCGTCAAAAATCCACTTACATCCAAGCAATCGTAAAAGATATGAATACTTGGTTTTTTCCACTGCGAAGTACGAGCATTTATCTTCAAAATGACGCTTTCTTTTTCGAAAAAACAGGTAAACGTCCGTGTGATATTGCCCATTAAAAATTGAAAACTCACAGTTTCGACCGAAATTTGGAGACGGAGCCCTTTAAGTCAGCTGAAGAAAGGCAACTAAAGAGGTAGCAATTAAGATATTTGTAAAAAATGCTAACATAAGCTTACCTTGAATAAACGGATTGCAAGTTCAGGTCGATGTGCCCTCAGGAAATATGATTCTGCCTTTGGATATTCTTTCTTGCTGAAGGCTTGGCGAGCCTGTAAATAACGAATGGAACGTACTTTTACTAACTGATGGAAAACATCCTTGGCAAACACTAGCATCGGTTCACAAATCCTTAAAAAGGTTGGTGTAAAATTCTATGACCTATTTCTTTGAGACGAATGGCTTCAAAGAAACTTCAGCTAATTCGCTATAATTCTACCGTTGGACTTTTCTGAAATCTTCATTTTTTCAGAATGGAGTGTTTTTCTTCTGTTTTAGGAATTAACGAATAATTTTGAAAGCAACTTGAAACCATTGTATTGTAATGTCTAAACTTTTTGACGAAACATGAAATCATTTTAAAGAAAACCAAGTTTATGAATGCCTTCAAAATACTATCAAGCAAACGTTAGCCACTCTTCTGGTTTATGATTTAGCAATTTGATGACGTCGTGTCTTCAAATGAGTTGAAATGCAAAATACACTTGAAAAATATTCCAGATTTCTGAAAATTCTAAGACTAGAATTATATGAGTAGCTAGCTACAGTTAAAAAAATAGGTCATATAAATTTACAACCACACCTTTCACCGATTTAATTATTTGGGACACATGCTGTAATATTAACTGTGAGAACACAGTTATGAGGTGCGCCCTAAAAAAATCGCATTTATCCCTTGATCTTGACCTAAAGGAAGATATCTAAGACCAATATAACTAGTTCTACACAGTCATGATTACAGCTATTTCAAAAGATTATTCAGTAACAATATTCATTGTTTCAGACAACCTAAAAGACAAAAGTCCATTCCTATGAGGTTCAGATCTGCTGCCATATGAACGCTATAGAGCAATCCCCCAAGCTTTCTGTTTTGGCCTTATAATTATGACTATAACAACATGACACACAATTGCCCTTCAGCAAACGGATATAATCACCTGGCCAACAAGGACATCTGCAACACTCTCAGGGTCATGATCCTCCGCAATGCGCTGTGCACTGTCCCAGTCCTGAGTATGCACGTACCTGTAATGACATATACAAGAGGGAATTGAATATGGGACAGCGAAGTAGTAACATTACAGTCCATATAATGCACAGGATTGCAAATTGTAAAGTTTAGAACATGGGTTCCCATCTACCGGGTGTCCCAAAAAATTATACAAATTTGGATGACTCCAGCAATGTGAATTTAGTTTTAATCAATGGCTGATTAGTCTCAAAATGCTCATCGATAGTTAACTTGAACGTAGATTCCTCGCTTGTTGGTATTGGTGCTTTGAGAGCAGAAATATCAATCTTGAAAGTTCAAATTTGCGTCCACCTGCAAACCAGAGCTTTAGCCTTTTGGCCTGAGCAAGTTCCTGAAGCACATCAAATTAAGAACTGAAATTAATGAAAAATTAAGAAACTGCCCAATGGATGACTGGGGGGGGGGGTGGTGACGTCTGGAAGACAGAATACCACAAGATATAATGTTGTTCATATTTTATGAAGGCTATCATTGATTGAAGAATATCATTGCCTTAAGAATTTGCTTAGGCGAAAAGGCTAAAGATCTGGTTTGCAGGAAGAGGCAAATTTGAGCTTTCAAGATTACCATGTTTGCTCTCAAAGTACCCATATCAACAAACGAGGTACCCACCTTCAAACTAACTATCGAGGAACAGTTTTAGAGTGATTAGACATTGATTGAAGCTAAATTCACATCGCTGGAGTCAAACCAAATCCGTATACATTTTTTGGGACACCCGCTATGCACCTCATACAACAAATTATTTCACGGTTTACTTTTCTATAAAATGGAATAAACTGGCCATTTCTGCGAATGATACCAGAAGAGCCTAAATTATACACTCGCGAAATGAAAGAAGTTCATGGTTTGCCAATAAGTATTGCAAGCAGTACCTGAATAGAATCTTTGAAGGCCGTTATTTGGATCGAAAGAATTTCTTATCAATTCATGCTAATAGCTTGAAAACAGAGCATATATTTAGAAAGCGTGTTAACTTAAATAAACTAACTATTCGAAAATGCTACAAATTATTCCGATAAAAAATATTTACATAAGGACAGCTTCTCTTGGTTTATTGGCTTTGATAAACTCGTCCTCAGCCTTTTTGAACTCCCCTTCGTCTTCTAGATACATGGCATGTTTTATATACACATCTGGCAGCTTGCTTTTCATCCCAGTTCGAGCCAAGTCAAATGCAAATGCAAACGCCCTGTGAAAATATTGAAAAACTCTTAAAATGGAGGAAGAAGCAAAGGGCAAGAATGACGGCCAACAAAGTCAGGGTCTTTATACTTGACATTTCTGTTTCATTTTTAAAGATGACAACTCAGTTAATTCAAGCAAGGATCCAGTAGGACACACTCCAAGTAAATCATTAGTATTATTAGTCAAAGAAACGTTTGGATCCATTCCAAGAGCCAGCATCAGCGAGGAAGAAGCATTTACAACGGATGCTCGGTAATACGAGCAGGCCTCATTAATTTGCACGAGCGCCGCTCGCAGGCACAAAAGATCATGACACATTATTTGCTGGAACCGTAATTGTACTGAGAGTGGTTTGATTGCTGGCACATTTTTCTCAACCATATGCTCGCATGCACATACTATTTTCAACGAAGCCTGGATACGAAGAGTCTAAATGGAGCATCAATTCTCTTGATGACAGGTTTGAAATTTGAAACCTAATCGTTTGTTTACTTTCAAAAAATTTCCATGGCAGATTTACAGCAAGGTACCCTAAGTTCCTTTCAAGCCATTCAATTCAAAGAAAAATGTCATAATTTTACACCCACATTTTTAAAGATTTGAAAAATTTGAACCCTCTGCTGACACGCACCACTTATGTTCCTATTGTTTTTATCCATTGTGGATGTAAGCTGATTGCCCCAGTCTCCCTAGCTAAGCTATTTTTAACTCTGTTTATTCACTTTGACAACGGCAAGGATATAGAATACGAAGTGAAACAACGATTTAAGAAACTTGAGCATTTTTGCTTTCCAATGCAGTACTTTTCCTGCGATTCAAATCATGTGCCTTTGATTTGATAAGAAGCGTCTTGCCACAATATTGCAAACACATTAAAAATCTACCAAAATTGATGATAGAAATCTATAAGTCAACAAGCCATCTACATCCATCATACATCTGGCACCTTCATGAAAGGAAAGAGATTCAGTATGATCTCAGAACTAAGTATCTTTGTAAATTACTGATTACAAGGACGACGAACATTGGCATGGAGGCGCTCTCATTCAGAGGAAGCTTATCGTGGAATAATCTGAACGATGAGATAAAAGAGCTACCAACAGTTGCAAGCTTTAAAAAAAGATCAAAGCCTGGACGGGTGAACAGTGTAATTGTAAAATTTGCAAGTAGCCTGTCCATTATGTTATGTAGCTTGTAAATATTATTTCTTGGACATCTTTGTAACATATATTGTAGATAGTTGCTTTTAATTAGTTTCCTACAACTATTGTCACACCAACTGTAAATAATGATTATGACATGATATGATTTGATTGTAAACATTTCGGTACTTACTGGTTTTCAGCGGCATAATCGATCGCTGTTTCCAGCAGATTGAATTTGTTCAGCAGCTTAACTGCAGAGTCTCCACCCAAACTTTTCGCCCAAAGATACGCCACTTGCTTCGCTGGAGTTGCACCACCATAATGCTTAGCGACCTACAAAATAGGAGATCCGCTGTCAGCTAGGATTAATGTAGTCTATTCTAAATTGCATCCGACACAATCCACTTAAAATCATTTCATATATCTGCTTCCTAATTTAGAAGTAAAAAGGTCAACAAACTGGGCGGGATGTCGATCAAGGTCAAATCTAACAGATATTACAAGTTAATGTTCTCAGCATAGTTATCATGTTTATAATTATCACGCTGAGTGCTTTACCCTGGTTACTAAATGTGCTCTTGAAAAAGATGAAAAAGTGGAGGGGGGGGGGGGATGAATCGACAAATCGTTTTTCGCTCCAGTATTTGATACGTCAGGATTTACTCAAACCAATGAAAAACAGCCATAAATTCGAATTGTCTTTCAACTAAACGCGAAGCACATTATGTTTCAAACAGATTTCATTCCAGAAGATATGCAGAATCCTGAATACACATCCTACAGTTTTCCTAACAGTCACTCACTAGATTTCAAACACATGAATATAAACGGAGCGGATCCTACGATAGGTTGATAAATCAAATGTACTTTATAGCAGTGTAAGACCTGATTAATACATGATACAGGAGTAAAGAGAAAACGCCGACAAAAAATCTGACTTACTCGATAAGAATCTTCCCATAAATCATTATTTCGATACATATTTACAGCTGCTTTCCAGTCTTGTGCTTCAGTAAAATGATGTTCTGCTTGGCTGTATTGCCCATCGGCTTCTAATTCCTGAATGGATTAAAGTGCAGCTTTTCGATCACATTTGAAATTCGAATTAACTTTCAAACAATGCAACTAACAAAACTAAATTTAGAACCTCTTGATAATATTTAAATACATGCATGAAAGTATAAGGGTACCGTCAACATTCTACTATCTGATGAACTAATGTTCCCAAAAAATTATAACCCTGCTGCAATCCTTTTTAAGGGCCTGTTTATATGAGGCGAGCCAGCCCGCCTGACCGGGCTGGCTCGCCTAGGCGGAATGATTTTAGTTTGTGTTTATATGAGTGAAAACTATCCCGGCCAGACGGGCTGGCCTCGTAATGCTGCATGTTATGACGTATCAAGGGACTTTGAAAGACAATGGCCAGACATAGACTTTCAAATCAAACAATGCAGTCTCGCCTACGCAAATCAATTACACAAATCAATCAATCAATTATACCGGGCCAGCCCGCCTGACGCTGTTTATATGAGCTCGCTTCACCGGGATCTCGCCTACCCAACTCACAGATCTCGGCTGACCGGGCTGGCCCGCTGCTCATATAAACACAAGTTTATTTAACAAAGGATGTCTTTGTTCACTCAGATCTCACCTAGGCGAGCCAGCCCGGTTAGGCGGGCTGGCCCGCCTCATATAAACAGGCCCTAAGGCTTCTGCAATCGCACCTGGAGCAAGATTCATTACCAGCTACATCATTTCATGGGCAAGGGACTATGCACCAACTCGACTTTAGAGATTCGGACGTCTTGTCTAACTGAAGACCCAACATAAATTTGCGAAGTTGGTCGTAACTGTGAGCATAAAGAACTTTGAAAATGAAACAATATAAATTTCTGCATTAATTTCAAAAGAGACCCCACGAAAAGAATAGTTATAAGATTATGTCATCCATCACGATATTCAATGTATAAATGCGCAAAAATTGAGTAGAGTTTTCAGTTGTCTGATGATCGCTGTATGACATGATCTTATAACTATGGTCTCCCCGACCATCACTATTACTCGTGCATATCTTGATATCCATTGAAATTCCCCGAATGTCTGACCTAGCATCTATTTTGGGACAGACTTTGAGTTAATTTTAAGTGGCCGCAGGGTTGTTGTGAAATTCCATGATCCCTGTGGCATCCTTGTGTAGTTGTGTGTGATTGGGTGTAGATTGTACTTGTAGTTTAGATACATTGTAAATATCATGAGCATAAAAAGAAAACAAAAATTCCTGTATCAACAAAGAATATAATCAGTCTCACTGTCTCAATCCTGTTATAAATTTCTGCATAAAACATCTTTAGGTACCAGAGGATCTAACGTCCAGGATTGAGATTCAAATTGATTCACAACAAAACAGTTTTCTAAATCCGTAGACTCACGTTCAAGCCAATACATTGCAAATAGGACGATGCTACCATTGAGCCATTCGCAGCGGGGATGGCTCAGTAGTACCACGCTTGACTACCAATCTGAAGGTTGGTGGTTCGAGTCCCCGCCCTGCGGAACCTGCTACAAAGTGTGAGGGGAGTCGCCAACTCTCTGTAATTCCAGGCTGAAGGAATCACGAGGGGTGGTCACATCGAGAGGAAGGACCAGAACGCTGCTTGGATAAGCTCAGCTTCTCAGCGTCCTAAAACTACCTTCGGATGCAGGGTAGAAATGTATACAAAAAAGAATAGAACAATGTTACAACATTAAAGAAGATGTAACTGTCTTTGCATGTTCCTTACCTTTGCAAGATGTAAATGTGTATCTTGCAGCAGATCTGAGTGAAACTGAGTCACAAGTTTGATCATCTGGTCATACTAGAATAAAAAGGACATAAAACGCATTTTCCCCAATTCACAAATCGGAAATATCTAATCCAGTCGCAAAAACCATCCTTCGAAGAAAACTTTAGTGCTCCTTGCCCTAACAGCTTCAGCTCTATTTAACTTGATGAGTTTCAATTCTAAACTCGGGAAGAAGCAAGTTTTGCAAAATGACTGACCCATCAAAAATTTGTTGAAAGCGGCTGTACAAGATTTTTGTAAATAATCGGAATGTACGGGACAACCCGCGGACGTGACTAAAGCCTTGGGTTTTTAATGGCGGCCAGCTTTATCGCAGCTTCTACGTACGTTTCATTGCAGTGTTTTCTTGTCTATGTCTATGAAATATGATGGAACTTTTGATATCCACTGATATCCATTAAAATTTTCAAATATTCGGCGTTAGAAAAATAGAACAAATCCTCCATCAAAGCTTCGATCACCAAGATTGTCGCAGATACTTTGGATTACTATTCTCTGCGCAAAACTGCCATTAGCTATGTTGTGTTTAGCCTAGACACATTTGATGATTTCACACGAAGATCCATGCATAGAGGACGGGTTGTACAGCCCATTCAAAAACAAATGAAAGCTCAAAACCGTAATCGCAAGTGGCCAAACATGAACTGGTTTATGTCAATTTACCTATAATGCCCTTTTAGTTTATCGTTGTTACATGAGTATTTATTCAGTAACACAACAAAAATGAATGTAATAAAATAGCTTTCTTTTGTAAAAGGGAGATCAATGCGACTCACCATTTTCAGCTTTTTGTACATGTTGATAGCAAGGTCAGGCTCTTCCACGGTAATATACAATCTGAAAAGAAATACAACGTCCTATATACATACAAAACAAGGAGAGTAATTGCAGAGCAAAAAAGCTTCAAATTTATTCAGGTCTGGTCTGACGATTTTTGACAGCTAACTGGCGAATATAGCCTCTTGCAATGGAAAATTGAGAAAATGTTTCTGAGAAGGGCAATATACTCAGTTATGGAGACCGATTTGTGTGTCTTCCCTGCCAAATTAAGGGAATGTAATCAAGTAATACTCAGAAAGTTATAGATAACGACGACGTTTCGAGCTTTGCTCTTCATCAGGATTTGCTTTGCTCTTCATCGGCACCTGATGAAGAGCAAAGCTCGAAACGTCGTCATCTATGACTTTCTGAGTACATTGTCGTTTTTTAAAGAATTAATTGATTACACATGCCTACGACGTACCACACGCAAAACAAACATTGTTACAAATTAAGGGAGCCTTGTCTAACTTGTTATATAAAATCGTACATGTTACAAATGAAGCTTGGGTAGAATAGTCAATAAAAATGCAATTAGTCTTTTCATCGTACTTCATTAGAAATAAAATTGATATCTCAGAAGATAAATACCTTTCGGCCTCCTTGTATCGCCCTTGAGATTCAAGTTCTTGTGCTTGATTTATGTAGAGCGACGACACCTCATTTTGTGGCATGCATCGAACTGCAAGCTACGAAAACATTTGCATAAGCAGTCTATGAGAACGTACCAATACAGGGTGCTTCAGAAAAAACACAACCCAACTATAATTGAAAATCTTTAAAAAATGATAAGGTTCTAGAAGACGTAATGTATACCATCTGAAAATAAAATTTTTCTTCTTTCTGATGATATGAAGTTTGTTTACGTTGATGGAATTATTTATCATTTAATTGCTATCTTAGTAAGCATGCCCAATTTCAATTGTAAGATGTTATAAGAATAAAATAAACATCCTTTTTAAGGCAAAAAATTGCGAAACAGATTTTGTCGAAACATTTCAGGCCTAGAAGTACTTGAGGTGATGCCATACGGCTCGAAAAGGAAAAATTTGTTTACACAAGATGCATCTTGTTAAAAATGACAAAATAAGCTCTCACTTTATGGGTTTTCGTCTTTGTAAATGTCCTATCACTTCCCTGCATCTAAAATATGCCATACTCACTGAAACGTCAATCAATGAGTAATTCAATACGCCTAGTGGGATGCATGTCAATGCATTTCAGCTTTGATGCACTTACCTTGTGTGCTGCTTCGTACATATTGGCTCTTGTGTACATGTCAACTGCTTCTCTTGGTTCTCCAGCACGTACGAAGAAGCGCTCAGCAACCTAACGAAATTTAGAAAAAAATGGAAATTGATAGAGAATGAAAAATATCAAGAAATGAATTTGAAATGTTATTAATCATAAATCAATCAAAGATCAGTCGATTAATCAATCAATTAGTCAATCAATCAATTGGTCGATCGTTCGCTTGGTTTATTAATCGATGATTAATGATTTTATTAACAGTCTCGCGTTTAAAGGGTCTTTCTCTTACAAGTGATAGGGCCTTGACTGTAAAATAAATTAATCAGTGATATTTTAACATATAAATCCCTTCAGCATTCAAAGACAATTCAAAGGGCAAAGGACTCGGTTAAACCTTACCGAGTATTCCATAATTTGCGCGTAGTGACGTGCAAGGACTTTGTAATACCTGAAAGAAATGTAATTCATTACAATAAATAATGCACAGGATATAGGTTACCTTTTGATGCTGAATCATTGTGAACAACTTAAGGTTACTGTAACCCTTCAGGACGATAACATTTCTTATCGGATCAATGTTTGGATTTTTAGATAGCTGGATAGGACACACATCTAACAACAATTCCTGACAATTTCAAGGAATTTTACTTTATTTTTCAGCGAATTTTAAGCAATTTAAAGCAGGGTATTACTTGGTGGTTTTGCTATTTTCAATGACACATACTTTATGAAACAGGCAATAGCTTTTCTAAAAACAAACCTGAATCGAACGAAATTTTATACATTTTGCAGAATTTTCGAACGTGCGAAATAGTGATAGAAGCTCTAACGCCACTCAATCGAATCTCTCCTATAACAATGTATAAAAATATCTCTCGATGCAGACTCTTTTGTAGAAAAGCTAAAAGGTCTATTCTATTTTTCTGCAAGACATAGCAACTACAATATGCGCATACTAACCGGTTTTGTTTTGTACAGGAAAACATAAAGCCCGAGGTCTGTGCAATAAGGCAGAGGGCTTTATATTTTCCCGTACAACTAAAAAACCGGTTAGTATGAATTTTAATACCTGATAGCTTCTAATTTTGACTTATATAATTTAGTCCAACGCATTTGGTTACTGTTATGTCACCTCAGTTTATTGTAAATCTCATAAGCATAAATCAGTTGCTGCGGTGACAAAAACGCGTCCTTTCATGATACTATACAAGGCTACGAGAAAACCGCGGGAAATGTGATTAACCAATGGAATTGGCGGGATTCTTGTATTGCCTCGTTTTTGAAACGTGAGTCAGGAAAGTATAAACTTACTTTTTAGCCACATTGTCTTCCTGAAGCTCAACAATTTGAACAGCTTTGTTCCATTGCCTTGCATTTATAGCTGCCTCGATTGCTTTGATCGATGACCTGAAGAGAGACGCGGGGAGACATTACATGAGTCACGTTCATTTTGGAAGCAAATCAAGACATCTTTTGATAAACTAATCTTCAAAGGTGGGCCTATGACTGTTGTCCTCATTTTTAGTAGCGATTTAAAGGATAATTCCCTATGAAGCAGCTCAATTTGAATAAAATCTCACTTGATTTTTGAAGCAAAGCAAGACATCATTTGATAAACTAAACTTCGAAGGTGGGTCTATGACTGTCGTCCTCATTTCTAGTAACGATTTAAAGGATAATTCTTTATACCGTGACAACAAGAAGCAGTTTAATTTGAATAGAATCTCAGGCCTCTGTTAGAATGTGCTTCTGCTAATTCTCATTAAACCATAATCCAAACTTCAAAAGTCTGCTAAAGAGCCTTTTTGAAAAGATCACAAGTGGTAACAGCATAGGAGCAGACACAAAAACAGGATTAAATTTCAGAATTAGATTTGATTGTACATAGAGCGGCAATCTGATGTATAATATTCTTAAAATGTCATATTATTTACCCAGCTTCGATGAAATGGTTTATAGCTGCATCTAGTTGCTTTTGTGAAACCAAGTAATCGCCCCATTCCTCCTCGAGGCGTATGACTTCATTTGGAAACATGACTCGTGCCAGCTCAACGGCACGCCTGTATGTCTTTCCTTGCCTGAATGCAGATAATGCACGGTTGCCATCTCCAACTTTTTCGAACAGATCACCGGCCTACAAAAGAAAGAAAACCGTCAACAAATTCTTGTGCCGATGTGGTTCCAAGTACATAGGTCAAATAAACAGGATGGACCGTGCAGTATCCGACAAAAAGATTATTTACGCTGACATTACATTTCTTTTGCAAACTTTACCGCTTTTTGCAGATGTTCTGTTTCACTGAATTGTCAAAGAATTCCGAGACATGACTTCAAATGTCAAAAAAAAATTTTTAAGGTTGAACATTTCTAATCTACAAGGAAAGAGAGCAGATTTCAGAAGACAATGGTTCCACCATAGTATTCCACGGCTGGAAGACATAGAACTTTGATGACGCTCTGCCTGTAAATATCTGGCTGAATCAGATAAATAATTATTCTGTTCTAAAAAATTCTCAAAAGAATAAAAAATGCTATCGGCTTGAGTACCCGAAGACCATTTCAAGCTTTTTAGCCTAAAGGTTAGTGCAATAACCTGAAAAATGCATATCACAAAACTGTAGAAAAGGAAGCCAAATTGAAAAAATTATCATACTCTTTCATAAAAGCCTCCTTTCATTAGTGACATTGCTATTCGCTCCAATAATTCAGTATTCATAGCCAGTTCCTGAAATTGCAAGAAAGAATAATTGAGATGAATTAAAAGCAATTCAGCAAACAAAGAACGGTATTCTGGACAACACGTATAAAACCTCTTGATAACATTATCATCAAAAACATTCCCTATTCTAAACTCGTTCCAAAGTTTCATATTTCATTTAATTTTCAGTATTTAGTATTTCATTATTTATACAGGGCAGAAGCATCAATATCTATATAAACACTGCTTTACAGCTTGCTCTGTTGATTAAAGAAAAAGAATATAAACTCTATTTACAATGCTATTTATTTCATGGCTAAAGTAATAACAAAAGAGAAAACTGTAGAATCAAAGTATAATTGTGGATCACGTGACAGCTTTCTTAAAGCAGAGAAGCTACTCTACTCGTTGTTTTGGCTTTAGATCATAATGTGTTCCATAGTTTTGCATCCCTGAACGGACAGCTCTTTTGTCCTAAGGATGCTTTCAACAACGGAAGGTTCCAATCAAGTTTGGAATTGCGCAAATCTCTGACGCATTTATCAGAGGCTCTTGAGAAGAGACCTTGCACCTAACCAGGCACTTTGTTGTGCAGTAACTTGTGGACAATTTTCGTTCTTTCAACGTCTATCATATCACAGTTAGAACAAATCAAATGCAATAGAGAAACACTGTTGGGACTTACATCTTTACTCAGTGCCAATCTTGCTGCTCTTGCGGGCAGTCCTGCCTTCATGTAAAGGTTGATAGCTTCCATGTAATCACCTTGTGATTCCTTGACCTAAGAAGAATAACAGCTCATGAAAATCGTTTTCTTTATATTCTGAAACAGGAATAGCTCTTGAAATAATAGCAAAAGTGTCTTTTGGTTGAATTGCCCGAATAAATGTTTTCAATTGCAAATAAATGATGCCCCCTGTCTACTGGTCAAGATAGAAAAGTACAGAAGGTATCATTGAAATAAAATGCATGAAGCCAAATATCTACCAGAGCCCCTTTTCTATTTATGGCTAAGAACTTGATGAGAAATCTAACGGATGGGCCGATAAAAATTAACCGCCAAGGTGAAAAGAATTCCTAAACAACTTTCTGACTTTCATAAAAATAACCACCACATTCCAAAGAAATTTCCTTATCTTGGGGGTTACTTCTTGTTGGCCAGCCAATTTTAACTGAATTAGTATAAAAAAAATTTAAAAACGAATTGCCCATTGCATGGGGAACAATACGTATGCCCAGAGTCCACCTGATCTCCAAAACAAATGAAGCAGATGGAAATTTCATGACGAGTAACATGCCCTGTTCATAAATCTCAATGTAGATCCCTCACAGCAAGAGCATTACATCAAGGTTTATGCATTGGAAGATAGTATTTACATGAATAAATATTCCTACTTACATCACCGGCCTTTTCTTCTTGACCGGATGTCATCAGCCACTGTAAGTACGTCGATCTCAAACTTTCCAGCTCTGGATGGCCCTAAGAGAGATGAGATGGCGGGTAAGTCAAAAGGTTAAAACAGAATGGCTCAACCCATCCCAACTTACTTTTGACATTTTACCGTGTAAGCTGCAACGAAATGATTAACTTGACTTCAATCACACCAAGACGCTGACACGTGTTATTGTCATTGCTGTAAGGCGGAAACGTTGCAGAAACATGATAAAACATGATTAAAGTAAGCAGCCGAAATTATTCTTATCATAATGAGGCAGGCGGCAATACTAAATTTCGCTCTTACAAAAAGTCATGTAAGGCATTCTACGTATCTACTGTCAATATGTAAATGAACAATATAAGAATGTTCAACATTTCAGTTTCGAGGAGTTCTTACACAGTAGGCAAACCAAGCTGGGGGAGGGGTGGATTCCACACCAAACAAACTTTTGTTTGTCGATGCTAAAATATGCAAAGCAGGATCCAACGATTGCACTACTTTGACTCTATATCTATACTGTATCGAATTCTGTAAATTTAAAGATTCTAATTTATAACCATGACAACCAATGTCTTACAGTGTAGTCAACAAAATTTGTATACTTTTCTTGAAATTTTTTGCAGATATTAATCTGAAACATCTTCCAGATAACGCTTACACATGTAATGATATTGAACTCAAACTGAATTTGAGAAAAAATTCAATTTAGTGTCTCATTTTATTGTCATAATCATGATGGCAATAATCATGATAATCATAACTTCTTCTTATTGTCATAGCAACAAGAACAATATATTCAATTTCATTTAAATACGTGATTTGGATTGTTTGCATCAAAGTCAGCAGAGAAAAAGAGGGCTTTTCAAACTCCAAGGTGAGATAGGGTTAAGGAGTGTTGTTAAAGAACATGTTGGTGCGCATTAATCAAAGATAGCACTTACTCGGGCTACCATAATTTCTATTGAAGGCTTTTCCATCACAAATTATACACAGTAAAAACATAAGATTCAAATCACATCTTGTGACAAATTTAATTTCATATTTTCTGTTGTTATTAGAAGTTTCGTTCCATGAACAACCACTGACAAAGCTTTCAGCACGCACAGTAAGGGCTACAGTCTTTAAGTCGATCGTCAATTATGCACAAATGAGTCGACTAATGTGGGGATGGTTCAGTGGCAGCACGCTTGACTACCAATTTGAAAGTTGGTGGTTCGAGTCCCGCTCTGCCAAGCCTGCAACAAAGTGTGAGGAGAGTCGCCAACTCTCTGTAATTCCAGGCTAAAGGAATCATGAGGTGTGGTCACATCGAGAGTAAGGACCAGGACGCTGCTTCGATAAGATTAGCTTCTCAGCGTCCTAAACTACCTTCGGATGCTGGGTAGAAATATAGAAGAAGAAAAAATAAGTCTATGAATATATACGTACTTTTCTAGCAGCAATTTCAAGAGAATCATCCCATTTGTGCAATTCTTGATACATCTCCATAGCTTGATCAATCATTCCTTGCTCTAGATAAATACCCTCTGCTTGCTTATATTGCTTCTCAAGCACTGCTAATTTTGCACGGACAGTAGGATGATTAGATGCGTCTATTCCGGTTGCTTCTGTGGTCTCGTCAATAAAATCATTCACTTGATGAAGGTAACGAGCTTTCGAAACATCACCCAAAGCAGCATAGCATCTGAAAACAACAAACAGGAATGGCACATAAAGATTTTGGATTTATCTTAAAATAAGTTGGTATGCAATATTAACAATTAACATGATTATCGTATCGTCGAAATTCTTGCTCTTCGCTTCCACATGTTGGATTTGTTCTTCATTGCGCAGTAAAACCCGCGTATAAGAACCTAATGGATTAAGAGCCTACAGGCTGAAATTGTCAAGTTTTCAAAGAACAGATCCATTGTATTCATTGTTTAAGAAACAAGGCTGAAAATATGCGGCCTGTTTTATCGTTAATTTGTTCTTCGCACGAACCAAACTGATGAGTGTGCGACGAAACATTGCGAGTAACTTCCTTAAAATTGCATTCCCCGTGATTTGTAATTCCATCTGTAATATTTTTAACTTTTTACTGCGATGATTTTTATAGATCTCAAGAAAGCATTCGACACGGTTGACCATCAAATACTCTTAGATAAAATGCAATTTTATGGAATTACTGGACTTGCGCACAAATGGTTCACTTCTTATCTTGATAATCGGAAGCAGTACTGCAGAGTCAATGGCACAACTTCTAGCATTGAAAATATTGATATTGGAGTGCCACAGGGATCGTGCCTAGGGCCTCTTCTTTTTCTACTATACATAAATGACTTGCCATTTGCTCTAAAGAAAGCAAAGGCAACCATGTATGCCGACGACACAGCAATTTCGTATTCTTCTGATAAAAGTGAGGAACTGGACCTAGTAATCAACGAGGAGCTGTCGTACATTGAAAGGTGGCTACAAGGCAATAAGCTTTCCCTTAATGTTGTTAAAACCCAGGCTATGATAATTGGTTCAAAGCCAAAAATTAAAAAACTAAAAAACAATCTTAGCACACTTCCTTCTTTCAAAGTAGGGGGCGAGGAAATCAACCTGGTAAACGAAACAAAATACCTCGGAGTCATGATTGATAATTGCCTTACCTGGGAAAGTCATATAAGCGCGGTTCAAAAGAAGATCTCCAGAGCTATTGGCCTATTGAAGTATGCAAAAAATTTTGTTCAAACTGACACTTTGATAAATTTATATAGAAGCATCACGGAGCCACATTTCAGCTACTGTTGTTCTGTCTGGGGCTCTTGTGGTGCTTCAAAGCTAGACGTGCTTCAAAAATTACAGAATAAAGCAGCCAGAATAGTAACAAATAGCCCTTTCGATGCATCTGCAGCTCCTTTGCTCCAGAGACTTGGTTGGCCATCTGTACAAAAGCTGATAAATAAAGAAACAGGTTCTATGGTTTACAAATCTCTTAACTCTCTTGCACCTCAATATCTTAGCGATCTCTTCGTGAGATTGTCCGAGGTACATCCAAGAGAGTTAAGAAACTCTAAAACAAACCTTGCAATACCCATGTTGAGAACTGGCAATGGCCAAAAATCCTTTGCTTATCGTGGGGCCAGTCTCTGGAACAGTCTTGATTTGGATACAAAGATGGCTCCCTCAATCAATGCCTTCAAGTCCAAAATCAATGAAAAATAAACCTTTTATATATGGAGGTGTATCGCTGTAAATTTATATATCTTTAATTTTGACGTATTCCGCTCTTTTTATTGTAAATTTTGTAGTATATAATTCTTTAATTTTGTAAGTAATTTTTTTGCAGGGCCAATTGTAAAACAGTATTTATACTGAATTTGTACCCTGGGTAAACAATTTTAAAATGAAAATGAAATGAAAAATAACTGAATGGGGAAAACATCGTCCCTCGAAGCTATGAGAGATCTGCCAGTGTTATTTCATTTGCACAAAGAGATATTATGACTGAAAAATTGACGTTCTTTCATTTATAGAGCAAAGAAACATATTTCTTTGTGCTAATTGTTTGTTTACTTCAATTTTGGTCATTGCAGCCTAAATCTGAATGTATCTTGGTATCAGCACTATTTTTCAGATCCAACAAAGATTACTTCAAATTTTGCCTCAGGAAAATGCTCCAACAGTTAGCTTAGATTTAGGATAAATGATACAATATGCCTGACAGTTAATCATTAAAACAGGAGGACAGAAATTACCAATTAAGTAAGGAGCAAGACTTGCCCCAAGTCTATCTCTTCAGTCCGTGTTACCGTTCCCTTTTCGGAAGTTCGAAGGGAATGGTAAGACAAGACGGAATGAAGAGATCGACTTAGTGCAAGTCTAGTAAGAAGCTACCAGAGAGATCTCAAATCTGCTAAACTAACCTTTCTGCCACAGGCAAGTTTCTGTCGTCCAAAGCAAGCTTGCTGAGTGTCTTCCACATTGCTTCACTTTCTGGAGACATATCCAAAGTCTCGAGAAATGCTATTGCTCTTTAAAAATATAATAAAATTAATCAAGCGAAATTGGAACGAAGTACAGAGAGAACTCGTAATAAATGCAATTACTATCTCGAATAAATATCTAAGTTCCTTTCCTATTTGGCAATTTCTTCGTGACCATTCTCATACATATGCATAGACATAAAAGTTTCATGTTGTAAACCCTATTGCGCTTGTTCATTAATAAACTTGAAAAAATTGATATTGCTCAAGAGGATGGGTTTGAATGGGATCATTTGTGGGTAAAAACACATGTGATAATAAAAACCTGCTGCCTGCTGGTTTACCCCGTTTTTGATCAAATCTAAAGGAAGTTACATATAAATTAGAAACATGACAATTTATGATTTATGATTTACACCTTCAGTTTGATATTTTTGCCAGAAGATCATGGGTATTATGTTCAAACTCATTGGCTGAGTCAGCGTATGAGACAAGCGCGGGACGAGCGTGTCTAATCACAAATGATACTTGAAAATCTTAGATAATCCTAGAAGAAATACTTTAGATCTGTTTATAACAACCTTCAGTGAAGATCAAGGAATTACCCTGTTAAAATGTAACAAGCATGGATATTCATACCACCAATTGAAACGTGACAAGGTATTTTGGGATACCCTTGTAACTGATATTTAAAAGACTATCCATAAGCAACAACAATGAATCTGTTAAAACTGACCTTACAAAGTCACCATCATCAACAGCTGTCCCGAATTCTATCAAGCCTTCATCCAATGTGTACGAAACAGTATTGACTCCTTCATTTACAATCACTTCAGTTTTTCCTTCCACTCTCTCCAAGTCGACGACATCACCCTGAAGGATAATCAAGTTATGAGAGAACAAGCGAAATAAAGCGATTTTATCCTTGCAATTGAGTTGTAAATGGCAATATCTACGCAAGGCAAGCAATATTTCAAGTGAACTCTTCCATTGGACTGATTACCCAAATCCCTCGTATCGCTGCGGTAAAATTTGATCAAGAGGGACTCATGATGAAATAGCGAGAAAGCTCACCCTCCTTAGCCCCATCCTCAGCTTTCTTCACGCAGAAACAAAAACACAGCAAAAATCCCATTTGGTAGGCATTTAATGAAGAAAAATTAGCATGCGTCAGTAGTATAAAGTTTAAACTGTTGATTGAAGCTTGACCCAAAATTGAATCCGTCGACCCTTGCAACCTGATTGCTTTCTTTTTCTTTTTTATCTAATAAATATTACAATACAGGCTACATTCCACTATACTTTCTAATTACTATACAACACTACAAGTACGATACCACGAGGAGTAAAGGAAAATGACAGCCCCATGGCCATTCCACGACAATTTTTGGTGTGTGAAGGCCTAAGAGGGTCAAGATTTTCCAGAGTAATGTCATGAGTCTCTGTTGACCGAAGCAACATCATAAAGTCAAATATGACAGAGAAAACAGGAACTCAGGTAATCAATCTATTCTTTCATATCACCTGTCATGGGAGACCTGTATCAGTACAAGGTTGCTGACCATCGTTACTCCAAATTTCTTATCTGGTCTTACAGAAATGCTGCGTCTTTTGCGTAAAATTCCTTGCATTTTCTCTTAGAAAACTATTCATTGCAAACAAACTTTCGACAGAGGATTCCTTTCAAATTTTGAGTCTCTAAGTTGATAAATCGTTCTGCTTGGAGCTCTACAATCTGACGAATAATGATATTGCCAAAGACTTTCCAATTTTGTCCATCTTTTCTGACTCACAGCAGTTCAACTGTGGAAAATGTAAAATTGGAGAGCTTTGGCAATATCGTTATTTGTCAGATAGTAGAGATCCCAAACTGGGTCATTTGCCAACTTACAGAGACACAAACCATACAACTCACTTTAGTGACTACACAAATACAGTTAATGCAAACATAGCAGAATCCTACATAGATTTTTGGCCGAACATATCCAAACACATCCAAACATATCCTTTCAGCAGAAACACCCCCACGCAAACATAGCGGTATCTCTTGGAAAAAGACGTCCACTTACCTTCAATGGAAACATTGTAACTCTTTCTGGTGAATCAATGTTATACCAAATACACAGATTTCCTCTGTCTTGTGCAACAACGACATCGCTCATGGGCACCCACTAACAAGCAAAATAAATATTTAAGCAAGGGTAAATATTTCAAACCAATCTGTGATGGTCTTCATTTAAGATACGATTACGCTAAAGATGTCGGGGAGGAATGTTTTACCAAGAATAACTATAGAACTGTCAAAGATCCGTAATTGGAACGCAATGCATCTTGGTAAAGAGTTTCTTGCAGCCATCTTTAGGGTTATCGTCTATTCTTAGTTATGCAAAATAATACAGCATATAACATAAACAATAGAAAAAAGCTGCTGCTTGGGGGGCTTTTGTTCTCGAACAATGGAGAACAATACATCTAATTTATGCTTATGACGGAGAAGCATTGTTATGAAAATCATCGGAGGGCTCAGGCCCTGCTGCCTGCCTTTTCCTAAGGGCCTGAAGAGTATAATGTACCGGGTGAGAAAAAAAGGCGCGGCTATTGAGAGGCTACTGTTCCCTGAATATATAAGCAACGATATTTTGCAAGATTTGATTGAATAGCTAACATGTGAAATTATTTTTGGAATTTTTCCTGGCTGAAATCGGTCACTCCCTTCAGATTTTAGAAAGGATCTTTTAAAAAAAGTCCCATCGATTATCCATCAAGAAATCTTAAAAAACGTGCTAAAATCGTGAGCAAGTTTCCCTAACATGTTTAGGGTAAGACGGGGTAAAGTGAACTACGGGGTAAAGTGAACTACTGAGAACATTAGCGATTCTCTCCAAAAGTAATCAAGCAATGATAAAGCATGATTTATGCCCAATGCTTTGATACATGTGCTCACTGAAAATCAAAATATTTTTGCGAAAGAGTTCTTTCTGTTGCTGTAAAAAATCAACTTATCCGAGGCAGTAAAAACAACCTTGGGAAACTGCGGTTCTTAGGTTTGGCCTCCTGTCTTTGGTCTTAGTTTTCGGCTCCAAGCTGAGATCATTTCTGTAATATTTTCAATTGATTTCAAGCACACACTATGTGTTTCCTTTTTCCAAAAAAAAGATGACCAAGAAAGACTTTCTAGTCCGCTAGCATGGCATTTTAGAAGACCTACGATTCAGTCGAGATTTTGCTTCGAACGGGGTAAAGTGAACTACCTGTATTACGTGCATGAAAAGGGAGTTTTGATGCATTGTGAGCTTGCGTTATGTGAAAGTGCGTAGCTTTTCTCGGATTTCTCAACTTAAATCACTTTCTGTGCATTTCAATGTAAGGTGGATCCATAGGCGTAGGAGATAGGGGGCAAAGGGGGGCTGCAGCCCCCCCAACGTCAGAAAAATTTGCAAAAATCAGCCATAATCGGGCGGAAATATGATACAGGAAACGAGTGAAGGTAAAGTAAAAATATGTCAAGGATGCCCTTTATCAAAGTAAATAATTTCTTAACTTATATTCTCCCAGTACTCGAGTTTCTAAATTTTTTGGCGATCGGAGAGTTGAGTTTCTTATAGGCAGTTTCTTATAAAAAAAATACGTGTAGTGTGAACGTAGTTTCTCCTTGAGCGTCGAAAGCTCGCTGCGTCCTGTCTATACTACCAATTACCTAAAAATACGTAAATATCCCCAACAAGGCAGTTTAAAGTCGATAAAACATCCGTGTTGTGACCTTTAGTTTACTAGTTCACTTTACCCCTTTTTACGGGGTAAAGTGAACTACCCGGCCGCCTGCCAAAAACACGCTGATGCATGGAAACTTCAACCGTTTAAAATTAAAAACATGCATCAATATTTCAGCAAAGGCCATAATGTCACTTTGGTCCAAACATATTTGATGTTTTTATCATAATAAAAGTTTGGTTCTACGAAAACCTCCAAAATAGTTCACTTTACCCCGTCTTACCCTACCTTACAGCACTGACTTGGGCACGCAGTAACACGTGCTATCCTCTTGGGGAATGAAAAAGTCTTCCCCTATTATGAATAACATATTCAGGGGGATTCCATTCTCCCAAGAGGAAAAAATACACGAATGCATATAAGTGTCATAATTGCAAGGAAGGAAAACAAAGGGAAATCTTGCTCGTCGTTTTTAATCGTTTTTGCGGGTTTTTGAAAGGGGCTTTCTGCAGTAAATCTCCCACATCGACGGGAAAGAATAACCGATTAAAGCCAGGTAAATTACTAAACCTAATTGGACATGTCAGGAATAAAACAAGATAGTTTTAACATTATTGCTTTGATAATCAGGGAGCAGCATTTTTTTCAAATGCCGGGCCTTTTTATTGACTTGCCCGATACAAACCATTTAGCTGAAAGAAAAAATTGCCTGCCCGTCTTCATTGCGTAAAAGTACCTTTCTCGGGATACCTTACGGATTTTTGAGATAAGAGTATGCGCATACTAACTAGCCTGCGTGCATCCCCTACTGTTTCCGCTGAGAAGGAAATTTACGTTGAATTGAATTCATTTTCTGACGCAATTCAATTCAACGGAAATTTCCTTCTCAGCGGAAACAGTAGGGGATGCACGCAGGCTAATACTAACCGGCTTTGTGTTGTACAGGAAAAGATAAAGCCCGAGGTCTTATAAGTCCAGACCGAGCCTGCGAGGTCTTTGCAGTAAGAACGAGGGCTTTATATTTTGCTGTACAACTACAAAACCGGTTAGTATGAGTTTTATTATCTGAAAGCTTCAAATTTTGACTTATATAACTTAGTCAAACGTATTTTGTTACTGCTATGTCGTTTAAGTTCATTGTAAATCTCACAGGCCTAACTCAGTTGCTGTGGTGACAAAAACGCGTCCTTGTATTGTATTATACAAGGCTACGAGAAGACCGCGGGAAATATGCGATTAACCGATGAAATTGGCAGGATTTTTGTTCTGCCTCGTTTTTGAAACGTCAGTCAGGTAATAATCTAGTGTATAAATTATACGCATTACTACGATCATTCATCTACATCATCTTACCTGGACATAAGTGCAGTAGTTCAAAATTGTAGTTTTGACTTGACTAGCAATATCCAACAAATGAAGCTGCAAGGAAAATGAAATGATGATACAATGATAAATAGCATGATAATAGAATGGCCATAGTGGGAGGGGGGAGGGGAGAGGGGAGTTTACCTTCTCTGAAAGAGGGTACATGCACTTCGATGGGAGGCAACAAGGATACTTTTGTTAACAGCTAATTCTTTACATTTGGAACGCAGCAGCTCAAGCTTAGTTCAAGGAATCCATATACGTTTATACGGTGAATCTTCCAGTTTATTAAAATTTGTGTTATATAACCTTCAAGTTGATAAATCTGTAATTTAATCCGAAAACTTTATCCGCTGCCGGGTGAGTCATGAAAATGTAAGCACTGTTTTAAAAACATTGTACAGGAAAGCTGTACCAGGTTAGCAAAAAAAGTTTACCCGTTTGGAGGGCTGTGGAACAATATGCATGCGGCTGATATTCAAAACTGAAATGTTAATCTATCATACAAAGGCGAAATTAGGTGGGAAAATTTTGTTTGGCAAAATTACTTATCTCTAAGACCCAAAAATTAGAAAAATATCTTTAAGGGACATGTATGGGAACGAGAATTCCACATTCCATTTTGGTCCATGATTTATTTGCTATTTAAATCAAAATTCTATTTCTGAAATTGACAATTGTAGTGAACTTAAATTTCCATGCCAAATAAATCATGGATCAGAATGGAGCGTGGAATTCTCGATTCCCATACAAACCCCTTACAGGCATTTTTCCAAGTTTTGGGTCTTGAAGATGAGTGATTTTAAGAAACAAAATTTTTCATCTAAGTTGGCCTGTGACTGGTAGATGAACACTTTAGTTTTGAATATCGACCACTTCCTTTTATTTCACAGCCAGCCAAACTGGTAAACTTTTCTTGACTCACCCGGTACAACCAATTTATAAAAGTTTGACACCATTAATATCCAGAATAACAAATGCCAAAATATAGAATCCGGATGATAGATGCTAACGAACCTTCAACTTCTTGTCTCTGAAAAGCAGCTTCTTGCCTGTTTCACTGAGCTAAGAAAGAAGTAAGAAGACAGCTTTCAGATGAGTTAGACGTTTCCATACTCCCCTAAAACCATAAAATAACCTAACAGTACAGCCTTCGTTGGAATTTGCAAATACTGAATATCCGTTTGAATAGCTCAAATTTGAATACAATATACAAGGGTACATTCTAGAATGGTTCCTGGCACTTCCTTCAGAGTTTTTCTGAAACAAAACCAAAACGGCAACGATTGCACTTTGTTCTTGATTTTTGCAGCAGTTTTTCTAGCCTTCATTTGGGATATCTTGTCCATCATTTCACGGGCAAATTTCAGCTTTTGCCCTGCCTCAAGTAAAATCATTTCCACAAGGAATGTTCCTTTCAATGATGAGTCAATTCTTAAGTCACAGGAAGACCCAGGAAGCATTGCTTCTGTTGTAAGAGCCTGGGCTCTCTGAACTCCTATCTACAAATGATATTCTGCTTGTTAAGGGACGCAGAAGATCTCGTAAATTCGCTGATCGTAGCAACAGTTCAATCGAACGCGTGTTTGGCGGGAAGTTTAAATTGGAGAAGAATCAGCAAATCCGATTAAGTTATTAAAATCTTGCATCCTGATTGGTCGGCGCCTAAAAATTGGCCCCGCAGGAAATTGTTTGGCATTTTCAGAAGAGTTTGGCAACACGGCCATCGCTGAACCGACAACAGCAACATCTATTTAATTCAATTCAATAAGATGAGTGCAAGTTGAGGATCATTGTGGATTGAGGCAACATACTGATACTTACCTCAAGCCAGTCAATTTTGCCATCGTGAGAAACAGTTACGAGGTTGAATCCAGAAACGAGATCAACTGAAAAGCGATAAAAAATGTCTTCAGAAGACAAATAAAGCCAATAATAGTCCATGCAAATAGAGCATATTCTTCTTAATAATCAATTCCTTTTTTTTGTGTCTGAAAAACCATTTAACTTCACTCATAAATTTGTGCGGAGTTTCTTTATGAAACTGTATGAAGCTGATGATATCAAATATTTATATACTTACCGACACAAACAGTTTTCAGATCAATAAGGTATGCCATCTTTTTATTGTCATTTTGGACTTTCAATTTTCTCTCATTCAGGCGACAACTAAAATGAAATGATGCTAGTTGACTATTGCATTAAAATTCAGCGAAAGTATGGGTATATTGACTCAACACTTTGAGGTGCTACCATCAGTGGCAATATACTCAAAGCCCAGTCGAGTTAGATCCAAGTAGCAGTAAGCATTTCTACAAAAAGAGTAAACTTGCCCCTAGTCTATTTCTGCAATCCGTTTGACCGCTCATTTTACAGTAGTTCCTGGCTCCGCCATACCAATCCATACTGGAACAAAGAACAAAGGGGTTGACGGAATGTTGGAATGACGGATCCAGGAACTACCGAGAAGGGAACGGTCAGACGGACTGAGGAAATAAACTTAGGGCAAGTGTAACATAAGAGATACTTGACTTGAATATTAGGATGATGGGGCTGTGCTACTAAAATTATCGCGAAATATCTATCCTTAGGGTCCTTAGGTGCCCGTTCAGCTTCCATATACCCATTTTAAGGATTTAAACATGAAAGCAGGCTCTGTTTAAAGGGTCTGTTTCATCCAGCATTCCTTGCACATGCCGTCTCTTGGTTGGTCTTTGTTGTCGCCATTTTCCCATTTAGCTTACAGAAATCATACAACCTAATTTTGTAAACTGGACACCTCTTCGCTACGTTTAAAGAGCAAGCAACTTCTAATAGAATGCCTATATTTCTCGAGGTTTAAAATCTGGCTTTAGGGGTGGCAAGTTCCCGTTGATCTATTGGAATTAACCCCCTCCCCATGGTCTGGGAGGCTAGACTTTGGTGATTAGCTACTTGAGGCTCCATAAGCACACAACAGAGGTTGGCAAAACAAATTAGCACGTGAAAGCACCCACAATGTATCAAAATATTTGTAAACTAACGTTCTTGCAAGTTACTTCTGACTTTCGATTGATATAGTTACATACATGTTTTGTTTCAGGCAAGATGGAAAGCAATATGTAAGGTACAGACGAAGATGCATTACAATAAAATAAGAATTGAATGAGAGGATGGGTACCTGATGAGATGTGGGTTCATGAATTCCGTTCTGACGGTAGCAAGGACTTCATTATTTCCGTATTCAATCAGAGTTAGTTCACCAGCATTAAACACCATGCACAACTTGAAGAAATGAAGCAAGAAAAGTTCAGAACAAAATAATCCACTCATCAAATATGTACTAAAACAATCCAAAATCGTACGTAATCTAATGCAGATAGAAAGTCTGTTCTACAGTAAGAACCCGCAAAATAGAAACCACTTTATAAGAAACCTCAAGCTGATTTTTTCGAGAAGTGGTGCCCTCATATAAGAAACTTCTCAGCCTGATTTTAGAAAAGTTTCTTATGGAAGGACCCCAAATAAATTCATATTTGAAAATCTTTGTGAAACTCAGGTGCCCAACATTTTTAGACATTTTCATGCAAAGGCATCTCTATCTATAATGATAAATTTGGCTTGGCACGTTGAGTAAATTTAGAGAAAATGCTAGGTAACGAGAACATACTGTCATCTAATGTTTGCTCTGAGTTTTCATGAAGATTAAGCTGAAACCATTACAGGTTTCTTAACCATGTGATAAGAAACCTTTCAGCCTGTTTCAAGGTTAATGACCTTTTAATAAGAAACTAAACAGGCTGTTTTGAAAAAACTGGTTTCTATTTTGCGGGTTCTTACTGTATTCAAACGATTTTAAAGAAAATTGTAGCCTAAGAACTCTTATTCAAGGCTTTTGACAATCAGTTCTGATCATTATACAGTAATGCTCAAAAAGGAAGATTATGAAAAACAGAACAGTAAATTTTAATGCCTTATCAAAGTTAAAAACTTACATTTTCGTTTTCGAAAAAGAATTTCTCGTTGCCACCTGTGACTTGCCATGGGACCTGAAAAATTAAAATATTAAAATAGTTACGCAATAGGTTTAGAATGGTCGTACATAAAACATTGCACACAGAGAATAAAAGTTGTAATTAAAGTTGACATTTACTTCGTATAACCTACAGGGTGAGTCAAAAAAAGAATCCCGGTTTGGAAGGCCACTGCTCTCTGAATATCAAAGCAATAATATTGAAAGCCGTCTTGTTTTGTTGCCAATATGTTAAATTAGATTCAATAAATTACCCGGCTTTAATCGGCCATTTTTCCCCCTAGATATGGGAGATTTCTGCAGAAAGCCCGTTCCAAAAACCTGCAAAAACGAGTGAAAACAATGAGCAAATTTTCCTTGGTTTGTCTTCCCAAATATGATTACACTCACATGAATTCACGTATTTTGTCCTCTTGGAGGAATGGAATCCCCTTGAAAAGGTTATTGATACGAGGGGGAAGACTTGGAAACTATTTCAATATTTGAGATCCTCAAGATTTGTTCCACAAAAATTGCTCTATAATTTTCTTTGAGGCTTACAAGCAAGCCTGTTTCTGGTGCATTAGAATTTATCACGTTGAAGGAGTACCGTGTGGAAAATTCGGAAGAGGAAGGCGGCAGGGAATATACAAACATAGAGACTTTCTTGTAAATTCATATTTTTTATCATATTACGAGTGAAATCAGATACTATTAGAGACGCCATTCACTGAAGGAAGAACCAGTTAAGAAGAAAAGAAGCACAGAAAAGAAACTGATTGTTCGAAGAAATTCGAAAAAACTGACAGAAAAGAAAAGTTGAAGAACAGAAAAGAAGAGCAATAATTACGTAACTAACATACCTCGCTCAGTTTATTCGTTTGAAGATCTCCAACAAGAACTGTATCTGATGTATGAGCAACGAGGAACCTGTCTTTTCCCATGATGCTTACTTTGTCAATCTAGAGAAATAAAATGTTTAGTCCTTTCTCGTTATGTCTATATGAACAATCTCTGCAAAGACATTTGAGAAAATGTTATTGATGTAACCCCTCCCCTTCCAAGATCGATTTAATACACATTGTCCTGAACTGACTGGCACCAAAAAGCAGCAATGCATTTTTCCTGCATTCATGCTCGCCAGAAACGCCAAGGAACATCGCTCAATCGAGTAATTTAGAGAGACAATGAAAAGGGAGTTAGCATTGGCAATGTACACAGGAAAATTATGTCTTTTTTGCAAAATATCTTGATAGGAACAGCATGGGGCTCAAATCTTTAAATTCTTTAAAAAGATGGGTGTAAAATTCTATTCCATTTCTCTTTGAATTGAATGGCTTGAAAGGAACTTATAGGACTTTGCTGTGAATCTGCCGTGGAGATATTTTGATAACTTGATTTTTTTTCAAAATGGCGGCAATTTAATGATTTTTGAAAAAATTGATGGAAAATTTTGAAAACATTTAAATCATCATAAATCCTAAACCAAAGGACGATATAAATTTCAAGAAAACCATAGTTTTTGAAGGCCTACAATATGGTGAAGAGCAGAAATCAGCATCTTTTCAGGTTTAGGATTTAGAACGTCATAGCCTCAAATCTAATAAATCAGCCATTTTGAAACGAATCAAGATATCAATCAATTTCCACGGCAGATTTACAGCAAAAAACGCCAAGTTACTTCCAAGCCATTAAATTCAAAGGAAACTGTAATAGAATTTTACACCGACCTTTTTAAAGATGTTGGTAGGAACTGCAACTTTCAAATCTACCAAAATTTCGTGGAAATTCAACTGTTCTGAGCTTTATAGCTAGCAATCAATAACAATAACATATACCTCGTATCCATAATGAGACTTCAAAACTACTCTTGCACCAGAGGAAAGATTTTTGACGATGACCTGACTTAGACCGACATACGTCATTTCGAACTTGTTTTTATAAACTGTCCTTTTCAACGCACAGTCAAACAGCTCTACTCCTCCACACAAGGTCCCCTGTAAGATAACATAGATTTTGTAATGTCCTGTACCATGGACACCCTATGATAATGCATTTGTTTAGTAGCATTTATGTAAATAAGCATTTTGTACGATTTAGAATCAATTCAGTACTACACAAGCATGTAGGAAGCATGTAGCATACCCTCTCGCCTCCCTACTTCAGGAATATTACAGATTTGTATCCTGTAAATACAACCAATCGACATCGAATAGAGACGGTTACGCTAAAGATGGCGGTGAGGAACTTTTACAAAGATGCATTGCGTTCGAATAACGAATATTTAACGATTCTATAGGAATTCTATTAAAGAATGTAATGCATCTTGGTAAAAAATTTGAAGCCATTCAATCAAAAGTAAACTGTAATAGCCGTGTACACTGTTCATTTTGAAGATCTGACACCTATGCTCGTGAAATCAACTAAAATAACTCGTTTGAAGTATTCACACTTGTGCAATCGAGACACAGTCACAATTAAGGGATCATAATGGATTTTTAACGAAGAATAGCGCTATACACGGGTTTTTTTTTTGAGAAACTAAGGATTTGGGCCAGTACTGAAAGTTTCTTGAAATTATAAGATTTTGAGTACTCAGAGTTTCTTACGATTTTCGCACAGGTTCATGGTCTAAGAATCTTCATGTTCATTACCTGTGCCCTCGTGAACATTTCAAAACAAGGTTTTTTAAGCTTTTCCAATGTTTAGACAGACATAACGCAAGTACCTCCTGAGTAGTATGATACAGGAAACAAGTGAAAAAAGTAAAACTATGCGAAGGATTTCCTTTATCAAGATAAATAGTTTCTTAAATTATATTTTCCCAGTACTGGAGTTTCTTAATGTTTTGGTGATCAGAGAGTTGAGTTTCTTGTAAGCAGTTTCTTATAAAAAATAAGTGTATTACATACCGCACAAAGCCTTGATCCATCTCGTTTCCAAGCAAGAGCTGAAATTGTATACAGATTTGCGATTTCTTTTGATTTGCCTTCTTCCCATGCACCTCTTCTCGGTGTCCAGTTGAAAATTCGCAATCTGAGAAAATGTGATCAAATTTACAAAACGCAATGGCAGAAAAACGGCTTCGTTTCATTTTCATTTCATTTTGACATTCAAAAGTTTCAGCTAATATACCGGGTGTCCAAAAATGGATAACGGGCGATTCAAAAAAATTCAAGAGCTACATCGCACATAGTTTCCAGCAAGCAAATGCTATGAACAAAACAAGGTAGCAGCATGTAGCTGATAGGCTCAGAAAACTGTAGTAGTCAGCCATGTACAGCCATGTCAGCTATGTTTCGAGATGTTGCTTGGTAAGTTTGAATTATGCCTACCTTCCGAAAAAACAGTTTCAAATATTTGAAAATTCATCCATTTCTCGGACTATTCCCTCCTGTTCCAATCCATGTTCTGGACGATGTTAAAAAGCTGAATTTCAAATTTGCTTTGGAGCATGAAATTTGAATGAGGAACAGAGAGGTCACTCATTTTGCAAATAAAAAATTTCCTCAGACGACTTCAAATCCATCGCTACATTGAGTTTTCACAAAATGTTGACTGGACAATTATGGCGATTATTTCACTCAAAATGAGGAGTCCGGGATTTAAAATTTCCTTGGAATCTAGTTTTTCGGATGGTAATCAATCATTGCTTAAAATGACCAAGCAGCATCACAAAAGATAGCTAAGCCTTTCAACTAAACTATGATACAAAGCATTTGTCTATAAATTTTGATTTCAGAGAGCTAGTTGTGATCTAGCTCATGACGTTTTCTTGGGTTACCCGATACAGATCTGGTCGACCCGAGCGATGAAAATTAGCGTGAATCATCCCGAAATAGCTTTTAAAACATACCTCGATAGTTAACTTGAACATAGATACATTGCTGGTAGATATCGGTGCATCAAGGGTTAAGATAATAATCTTCAAAGGAAAAATTTTCCACCACTGCTAAACCAGAGTCTTAGCGTTTTGGCCTAAGAAAATTCTTGAAGCGCAGTAAATGAGTCAACGAAAGACTTATATATTTTGAAACAAGATGAGAAAAATTAAAAATTGTTGATATTGAGCTCCCTTGATAGTAAGTATCATGTAAATTATATTTTTTAAACGCATCTATCTGTTGTGCAGTTTTTAATTTTTCTCGTCCTGTTTCAAATTCTACTTATAGAAAGAAATTACCTACGTCAAAAACTTCCATTTACATTGTCAGGCTCATTTTCGGACAATATTATTAAGTAAAACGTTCCTTTCTGCGCTGTGCTACTGCCTTAGCGAAACTGAGGGCTTGAATTGAGCCCTAATGCAACAAAGACGCATGCAGAATAATCTTTTTCGGGAACAAAGATAACTAGACTCCTAGCTGCACAGGTTTTATAACTGACACCCGATTTAATGATTTGATGAGAGGAAATTAAAAGGGCAAAATCTTAGCTCTGTTTACTGTGAAAGGAAAAGAATATCAAATTTGAAAACTTACCGATCAAAACTACCAACTACAAATGATTGTCCACTGGGACTGCAAACTGCAACTGTGAATTCTTTTTCATCTTCTTTTGCATAATCGAAATTTTGCAACACTCGGCCTTTTAAAAATGAGATAAAAAACAGAGGAATTTGATAATAACATTCGAGAAGAAAGTCATAAGAAAGAAGACATTACGAAGAAAGATAAGAACTAACCAAGAAAGAAAACGAGAAATGCAGAATTCGAGTGCGATAAAAAGCAAAGAAAGAGCAAGGAATAGATATTCTTTGAAATTGATACTAAAATGCCAGAAGCAAGAAAAGTAAAAATTATAAGCGATTGGCGCGCTGAGGCCTTTCAAGCCTATGCTATCATCGCAGTGTGACTGACTAAGCCAACGCGAATCCTTGTACCGGGTGAGCCAGAAAAAAGTTCCCACTTTCGAAAATTCGTAGCACCACAAGTACGTCATGGATTTGAATGATTCAAATTATAGTTTGTGATTTTTCTCGTCTTCTTACGAGCACTGCAAGTACAGGTAAAGTCAACTATAAATTCAACAAAGATTTCATTGTTGCAAAATGACTGAAAAAGGGCATAAAACACTTGATCAACAAATAGTTAGGACCCTCCTCACACAGAACAATACTCACGGGAGTTTCACCTCTCTCAAGAGTTATAAGCCATAGATTCTCAAATAGATACTAAAGATTTTCAATTGCATGGCAATAACTGTGCAGACGATATCTCTCAAACATGAGAAATTGCATCTTCTCTATCGTTCTGAGCGAGGAGTCCTTTGTGATTTAATCAAGTGCTTTAGGCCCTTTTAGTTATTTTGCAACCACCATGTGTTTGTAAACTTGTATTTACCAATTTTTCCAGCGCTCGTAAGAAGGCGAGAAAAATCACAAAAATACTTCGATCTTTTGGCTGTCAAGCAAATATTGATTCATTCCAATCCACCCTCTCCAATCCAATCCAATCCAATCCAATCCAATCCAATCCAATCCAATCCAATCCAATCCAATCTATCCAGTACTCTTGATGCTATGAATTTTCAAAAGTGGGAACTTTTTTCTGGTTCACCCTGCATATACGTACATATTACTAGGTAAACTTGATGCGTGATTGAGATAAATAATTGAGATAAATGAGGTCAATTCAAAAGGGAATGTCCTGATTTGAATAGCTTGTTTTCATATGTGGCAAAAAATGTGGGCTTATTAAGCCGTACACTTCAAAAAGGGTTCTTTCAGGTTTCTATTTAGGTTTCCACATTCAAAAACGTGACGTGAGAAGATACATGATAAAATGCAGAGAGAGACATGAGGTGAAAAGTGATCTTGCAAGAATGTTTTGCTCTAAGAGTCTCGAAATCTAAATTTGTCGTTATACCAAACTTCCATCAGAAACAATCATGTATTCTTACATTTAAAAAGTATAAGGACGAGAAAATTAATTCGACCCTACCTTCATTGCCGTAGGCCACTATCCTCTTGTCACATCCGGCAGCAACAATTGTCGATCCCCAGCATAATGCATATGGGGCAGATGAATGCCGAACAAGCTGTCCCTATCATGTAAAAACAAGGTCATAGTTAAATTTCCGAAAAAGCTCTATCAAGTTCCCAAAGGGCATATGTAACTTTCGACACTTTTTAGTCCTTTTTGCACCTTATTTTGTGGTTTAAACGTACAATTTTACGAGTTAAATACATGAATTCGACAAAGTTTTATCTCAAAACACATCAAAATTAACATGCAAACTTATTTAGCTCAATAAATGGAGAATCTTTGGTAACCTCTGGAATTTGATATAAGTGAGGGGGGGGGGGCTTAATAGAGAGGGGGGTTTAATAGAGCTTTGGTGGTATGTAAGAGGGGAGTTCCATCACATAATATTTCAAAAACTGCATGTGTTCGAAAGTACGTACAGTTAAATAGACAAAGAATGAAGGGTTTCATAGATAAGCGCAGTCCGATGTAATAAGGAATAAGTATGCAGAAAGACACTGCTGAAGGAGTCTCTTAGTCAATAGCCTAATAAAAAACTTGGCCTGCTCTAAGTATTAAGATTTATTTTTATGTGTATTGAAGGTACACTTACCTGTGATAGTCCTGTTCCTTCATCATCAAAGAAATATCTCACAATAGCACCATCAATGTGGCCAGATAATATTCCTTTGCCAGAAGGGCTGCAAAAATTGTAGAGAGACCATGATAAAGAAGATCTGAAATTTTTTCCTTGAAACAGAAAACCGGGTGTCCGAAAATGATGTAGTATTGTTTGATTGCTTACATGTCCATAACCAATGAACCGATTTTCAAAAACTTTACTTTATCTAATTGCCGAAAGGCTAAATTGTATTTGAGGATGTTGCTTGTGGTTTAGGCCGATGTTTTCATGTCGAAGAGAAGATCGATAAACCTGCTCAATTTCAAACCTTAGATGGCATGAAAAAGAACCAGTCAATATTTTAGATGTGACGCAAAAGGCTGAACTTATATGTCGCTCAGAGAATTTATGTCGTTCAGAGAATACGAATACGAGTTTAGCCTTTTGTAGCACATCTAAATGTCGACTGGAAAAATAGGCCGTTTCTTTCTCATGCCATCTAAGGCTTGAATTTGAGCAGGCTTATCAATCTTCCTTTCGACATGAAAACGCCGTGGTAAAACCGCAACCAACATCTTTAAATACAATTTAGTCTTTAGGCAAGCAAATAAAGCAAAGTTTTTGAAAATCGGTTCATTGGTTATGCACATGTAAGCAATCAAACAATAATACATCATTTTGGGACACCCGGTACTTTACAGTTGACTATTCGACCAAAAGAGGGACTCCACGAAGGATGCATAACTGATGCTTCATTTGATAAAAATTACTATGAAACGCTATTCTTGATAACTAGAATTTAACGCTCTACTTACAAAAGCGAAAACTAACACACGTATATCAAGAGCCTGCAGCGTTTATTTATGTAGGGGTGAAATGGTACTGCTGATGTCTGGAAAAAAATTGCTGTGGAAAATTTAAAAAATATTGGCAATACCAATGAAAATAGTTCCAGAAGCTGTACCTAAGGAAAATAAGTGAAGCACAATTTTTATCAACATTACCAAATCTTAGCCTCGTAAATTATACCCAAAGCTTACCCATTCTACCCAAAGGTCCCTCTTCTCCTTGTGCAGCGAAAGAAAATTGAAATTTAGGCAAAAATAAGGGGACACCCGGGATTGAACCAGGGACCACTCGAACTGCAGTCGAACGCTCTACCACTGAGCTATGTCCCCTTGAAGACTATCGAGAAAACACAAACATGAAAAAACAAAGACTCACGTACTAGTACGTGAGTCAACTAATGGAATTCGGTTTCCATGGAGACTGTTGTTGTTGACACAGCGCAGATACATGAATACATCAGAGCAGGTTTGGGGAAGCGGCCTTCAGAAAGAAATCAAGTCATGTTCGTAAAAACGGATTAGTAAGAGCTGCAAATGAAAACAATAATTTTATGATCTTTGGAATACTAAAGCTTCTTAACTCTGCGACAAAAATATGTAAGTATAGTACACGGTACGGTGTAAACCAAAATGCGTATAAACTGTTTTATTGGAGAATCTTTTTTCTAGATTCGACATGGACAATAATGCACCGTTGATGTGGCCTATATTATGATCAAAATTGTATTCGTACTCACTACGTGTTCTTTCTCTTCCAGGGGATTGCGAGTAAAGCTTGATGATGTGCGAAGTTTGAAATGAGACGTATCGCTGCGTAGGAGCTCCAACAGTTTGAACTGTATTTGAATTGAATAATGGTGGCATTTGATTCCTTGTTGTGATGAGAGATGAGCCAAGGAATAGCAACATTATCAAGCTTTACTCGCAATTTCATGGAAGAGAAACAGCACACTGCAAGTACGAATAAAATTTTGATCATAATATAGGCCACATCAACGGTGCATTATTGCCCATGTCGAAACTAGAAAAAAGACTCTCCAATAAAACAATTTATACGCATTTTGTGTAACACCGTGCGCTATTCTTAAATATTTTTGCCGCAGAGTTAAGAAGCTTTATTATTCTAAAGATCATAAAATTATTCTTTTTATTTGCGGCTCTTACTGATCCCTTTCTACGAGCATGACTGGTTTCTTTTTGAAGACCACTTCCTCAAACCTGTTCTGACGTATTGTTGTATCCGCGCTGTGTCAACAACAACCGTCTCCATGGAAACCAAATCCCACCCGTTTTTTCATGTTTAAAGACCTGTGTCTTGCTGAAAAGACTTCAAGGGGATATAGCTCAGTGGTAGAGCATTCGACTGCAGATCGAGAGGTCCCTGGTTCAATCCCGGGTGTCCCCTGATTTTTGCGCAAATTTTAATTTTCTTTTGCTACACGAGGCTAGCACAATCCAGCTGCAAAGTTTATTGAGTAGAACATCTATATCTTATCAGATTACCCAGCTTACCAATTGCTTTGATTTTTTATTTCATTCTGTTTAATTTTCAATTGCATTCAATTCTTCCATTCAAAGACACATCGATTCAACATGATTTTGCTGAGCCAGCATAGCTCGCCTGGATGTAATTTTGAATTAAACATCGGTTTAATGCCTATTTAACCGCAGTTAATGGAACTGAGAAAGCGCATTTGCTCCTTATTTTCCGGTCATGAGCCACTTAGTGCGCACAGTGTGCTGTTGCTATATAGAATGATTACCAATAATGTATTTATATGTTCTTCATCAGTTTTACCATCTACAAATTTGCAACGGCTGCTGGCTGAGCTTAACTTTTCCCCACCCTCCGTTCCCCCAGATTGGTGGTTTCCGCTTCATGGCCAATAATGCACCGTTGATGTGGCCTATATTATGATTAAAATTGTATTCGTACTCGCAGTGTGTTGTTTCTCTTCCACGGGATTGCGAGTAAAGCTTGCCATTCCTTCGTTTTTCCCTCGTTACAACAAGGAATCGAAGGCCGCCATTATGCAATTCAAATACGGTTGAAACTGTTGGAGCTCCTACGCAGCAGCAATACGTCTCATTTCAAACTTTCTACCTACTCAAGCTTTACTCGCAATCCCCTGGAAGAGAAACAACACACAGTGAGTACGAATAAAATTTTGATCATAATATAGGCCACATCAACGGTGCATAATTGCCGATGTTGAAACTAGAAAAAAGATTCTCCAATAAAACAATGTATACGCATTTCGCGTAACACTGAGCACTATTCTTACATATTTTTATTATTCCAAAGATCATAAAATTATTGTTTTCGTTTGCAGCTGTTACTGATCCCTTTATAGGTTTATACGAACATGACTTGGTATCTTATAAAGGCCACTTCCCCAGACCTGCTCTGACGTATTGCTGTATCTGCGCTGTGTCAACAACAACAGTCTCCATGGAAACCAAATCCCATTAGTTTTTCATGTGTAAACACCTCTGTTTTGCTCAATAATCTTTAAGGGATATAGCTCAGTTGGTAGAGCCTACGACTGCGGATCGTAAGGTCCCTGGTTCAATCCCAGGTGTCCCGCGATTTTTTTTAGTAAATTTCAACTTTCTTTCGCTGCACGAGGGGAAGAGGAGCCCTTTCCAGCTGCAAAGTTTATTGCCCATGGTTTAACTCGAATTTAGTAGTTTCATGAAAAATTTTGTCAGG
The DNA here is from genome assembly GCA_039566865.1 of Aurelia coerulea. Taxonomy (NCBI): domain Eukaryota; kingdom Metazoa; phylum Cnidaria; class Scyphozoa; order Semaeostomeae; family Ulmaridae; genus Aurelia; species Aurelia coerulea. The sequence goes on from CM076963.1 coordinate 13,259,690, forward strand.
TTTGCTACGAGTACGATTGTGGTTTTGTAATCGGGTTTCTACAGCAAGATCACAATGTGATGACCGTTTGGGCTGAAATTTAACTTTTTACTCTTATTTTTAACCTTTTAAATGTGTGGCTTTACAGAGAAAAGGTAACAATTATCCGAGCAAAACAAAAACGGGAGGTTCAGACAAGATTTACCGTACTTACTTTGCACATAAGGCAGTTACAAAGACATCAGTACCATATATTGTCTGTGATTTATTTGTCTTTAGATTGGCCAAGCGAACCTGAACAAAAATTAAGAAATGATTAATTGAGAAAATTTAAAACCAAAACTTGTCCATATCTAAAAATAAAAGTATCAATGGGATGAATTCTACTGTATCAACAAACGCATGGAATAACAACAGGTTGCATATACTGGTAAGTTCGAAACGCCCAAAAAGGCTAAACTAGTCGATAAGACTTCCTGCATACTCTGCCTTGTCCCAGTCACAACTACACATGTTATTCAGAGAATGAAAACCAAAGAACCACCAACGAAATGGTTATTCAAGAGAATTATATCTTGAATAACATTTCCTTCTCCTAAAATAGTAACTGCTTCCTTCATTGGTGCTTAGCAGAATAATCGGCTAGTTTGCACTTTAGCGGACACATTTTTAACATTTCTTCGTGTGTGAATTTTGTACTGTTTTTTGGATGGAAAATTCATCAGTACTAAGATTAAAGTATGCCCATTGAAACAGCGGGGGCTTGGGGGCGGCAGCCCCCAAAAATTTTCGGGGAAACGAATTCATTGATTGCTGGTTCCTGCTGCAGTTTTAGGCCATAGTTAAGTCATGTTGATGTTCTCCAGTAATTGCGAATGAGTGGAATTACGTTCGAATCTTGCATTATCCAATCAGATGATAGGATTTACATCACTATTGTTTAGAAAGCCAATGTGCAGTTAGTTCTAACAATACAATTCAATTCAACCTCTGTTTTCCTTGGAAACTGTGTCCGCCAAAGTGCATTTGTCCCGAATAATCTGCAAAACTTGATAGCGGATTTCAGCCATTTATACAAGGTTTTTGAAGAAATCTTCTCCAAAATCATATCATTGCATTTTTTTAATACAAGCCTGATTTTGACTGCATGAATTCTTGAATCTAAATAAGTTGCTGGAGTTAACATGGTATCTGAACACTGAAGTCTGTCTCATTGTCTCATGATAGAAGTCAGATGAAAATGTCAACAAATATTAAAATTTCTGGATGAGTTTTGCATGAGAAATTTGCATCATGACAAATCTAACCTGAAATCAAATGTGAGATGGACTTAAGGACTGACAAGTTTGTTTAGTGTTTGTTGTCGAGTAGGCTATCAAACTTAGAATTTTATTGTGGAAAAACTAATGAAGCTTTTGACTTTAAATTCAGTATGTGTTTCCGTAAACATAAAGTGTGAGTGGTAGCAAAGTTTGATTAAAATCTTTAAATTAGCGGAATGGATAATGAAGTTCTTCTGAAACAAGTACGATATTTTGAAATGAGCCTTCTCCAAAACCGTGAAGACAAACAGCTTTGTTTAATATATCTTTCGATTGCCAAGAGTATGAGCAATACCAGGTGTGCCGAAATAAACTATGGACATCTGGCAGGACACGATAAATCGTACGCTGGAATGAATATGTAAAATACAATCAAAATTAATTATCAAAGAAAGCTTGAAAAAATGGTCCTATTTCTTACCTTTCCATCAGCAAGGCCAAATATAACAAATTGCTGCTCTGGAGGCCATATCAAGCATGTGACAGCACTCTGCAAAACAAAATAATTAGCTCAAGATAAAAATCAGTAACTACTCGAACAGGCAAATAAATGAAACGTTTGCTACTTTTTATCTATGCTTTACTAGAATCGTTGTAAATATAGGGAAATATGAAGAGTAATAGGAACAAAGGGGCAGAGTAGCAGAAAGCTTTTCTTTTAGACGTATAACATGCTTACAGTGATACTGCAAGCATGATTAACCCTAGATCTTGGCAGACAGAGCACACAACTTATTAAGACGTGTACCATGGGATGAATAGATGCAACTGAATATCTATCTTTCCCGGACCTCTAATACCTCTTCCCTAGAAAAACTTGCATGCAGCCTAAACTTGTATATAATGCTCTATCTTTTCCCCATCTCAGGTTGCACGATATTGGCATAGATTCATGCCTGGATACAATATATAATCTTTCCTGCATCTCCTTGAGAAAATCAGAGCAGCATCAACACCTTTCAAAGAGTGAAACCAAACAAACAAAGTTCGGTTTCATTTTCATAGTAGTCAGAGATCAAATGCGCCTTTCCAAGGCAACTAATGGATGTTAGTGTGTTGGGACTCAAAGATATATAACTGGGTGGGAAGTCAATGTTTTTCTTTGCTTTATCCAATTGAAATTTGGACTTGCTGCAAGTCTCTCTCGCGGAAAAAACGAGAGGAGGACAATTGAAATTGAGACTTGAGATCTATTGGCACTTGGAGTTGTTGCACAAAAAGTTGGTGTGATGTGAAAAGGTAATGATTTGCCAAATACAGTAAAGGAAACTTTACCTGCTGAATAAACTTGTTACAGATGACTTTCTTTTCACCCCTATACAAAAAGGAATAAAATGGAGTTTATCAATACTGGAATATGAAAAAATTTGGAAAGGAATTCCTCCTTGCTTCTCGCATGAGAAGAAAACCTCAGTGATCTAAGGCCCATTTTCACTTCCATTAGATTTCTGATTTCACAATTGTTTCATGATGCTTGACGACCCTTCTATTTCAATCCACAACTCCAGGACATTTGGACAGATGCTTATTGTTAGATTGTCCAATGAAATCACATGGATAGATGGTCTGACTGCACAAAGGTTGCCTTTTGTGTTATTGTATGAATTATTATTATTTTACATGTTTGACCATGACCTTTCTGTTTGAAATCCCGATTCAGATGAAAAGCAAACTTCCTGAATGTTTCAAATTCGAATAGTAATGTTTGGATGCAAAATTTAAAATACAAAGGGAGTGGAAATGGGCTTTTAGAGAAGAAGGGCTACCATGGGCAGAAGTAAAGTGAAAGCTTCTGGCTTGAAGCACTTTCTAGCAAAACTAATAAACATGTTTCCAAGCAGAATCCACAAAAGGGCACTTAGATGTGATGCGGTGGCGACATTTTGACTGTATTTCTATGGAAAGTTCTTTGGCTAAGCATCAACTGGTTAATGGAGATTTTTGATATTTGGACATTTGGTCAGATGCTTTTTGATAGATTGTCCAATGAAATCACATGATTTGAGTGTCTGACTGCAGGAAGGTTGCCTTTTGTGTTGTTGTATGCATTATTCTCAGTTTAAATTTTTGATCATGACCTTTCTGTTTGAAATCCCGATTCAGATGAAAAGCAAACTTCCTGAATGTTTCAAATTCGAATAGTAATGTTTGGATGCAAAATTTAAAATACAAAGGGAGTGGAAATGGGCTTTTAGAGAAGAAGGGCTACCATGGGCAGAAGTAAAGTGAAAGCTTCTGGCTTGAAGCACTTTCTAGCAAAACTAATAAACATGTTTCCAAGCAGAATCCATAAAAGGGCACTTGGATGTGATGCGGTGGCGAATTTTGACTGTATTTCTATGGAAAGTTCTTTGGCTAAGCATCAACTGGTTAATGGAGATTTTGAATTGCATATTTTCATCTATTTCCATCGATGTTACTGTTGACAATCTCATGAACTGAATTGAAATATATTGTTCGTCTGTTTCGATTCCATGCATTTGCAAAAAAGTTATTTTTGTTCATCATAAATTCCTGAAAGTCGTAAACAGCGATCTTGCTGGAGCAACTTTTAAGATGCAAGGAGATCATCTACAAGTTGAAGTGGGTAAGAAACCTCCCAAAGAATATGGTTTTTGAGTCAGATTTATGATGCTTGGAATAGAACCTTCTTGAACACTACTTCATACAGTAGATTCATTGCTCAATAAATTTCACTGGAATTACAGCTAACAAAGAGGTAATGTAAACATGTTTTGGTATTTAGGCATATACCAAGAATGGGATTGTGCCATGCAGAATCTGTTAACCACCTTTTGTGTCTAACTGCCCCTTTACGTGACACTATATTAATCAGTTGCTTCTACCTGGATGTGTCTCCAAAAAAAGTTTAGTTTCATCAAAATACGTTTTACAGAATATCTTATCAAACAAAATACTCCAGTGAATACAGTAAAAAAATATGATGGGACATACCACTCTTCCCCAATTTTATACACAAATAAAATATTGTCAGTTTGTCCAACTGCAATTTTGTTCCCTTCCGGAGAAAATGCTAAACCTTTCACAACATATCCTTTCTTGCCAGTCTAGAAAAGATAATCAAAAATAACAAAAACTCTGCTGTAACTATCTTATAAAATGATATACAGTACATCACAAGCTATGGCATATTAAGACATTCTCCTTATCCAAGAATTCAGTTTTCTTTTACTCCTTTTACAAATTAACTAAAGATCTAGTATAAAAATACCCCTAGTTTAAAATGGCAGGGATAGCATTAAAAGGTCAGTGCAGCCTTGTTTCCATAATGGTCCCTCCAGGGGTATTATAGAAAAGAAAAGTTTTCATGAAAAAAAAGAGACGTTCATAAGAAAGTGTAACAGCCTGTTGGGCTTGTTATTTATGCAGTTTTTAGAAATTTAATAATATATATAGGGACTGTTTTCTTGATTTTGGAGGTCTTTAAAGAAATTGTCCTTTATCTTATGTTTGAAACTGTTAACGTTTTTAGCAGACTTTAGGTCAGAGTGTAGATTGTTCCAGATCTTAGGTCCTAGGTAAGATAGACCACTTTGCCCTATGTTGCTCTTTCGGAATGGTTGATTTAATTTGTTTTTAGACCTTCGAGTAATCCGACTCTGGCCAGCTGGTAAGAACATCTCCGACATATAGGATGGGGCTGAATTATCGAAAAATTTGTAAACGTTTGTAGCAGTACATTGTTTAAACCTCTCTTTAGTAGGGAGCCAATTTATATTTTTAAATTCTTTGATTCCTATGTGTGCTCTGTTGTTCATACTTAAGCAAAACCTGATACATTTATTTTGAGCTGTTTGAATTTTTTTGGTTAGCCTTTTATTAATCAATGGAAACCAAGCACTGCATGCATAGTCAAAGTGGGGCTGGATTAGAGCATTTGCTAGTAACCTACGAAGAGAGAAGTCAAGAAAATTTTGCTTTCTATAGAGGAACCTTAGCCTGCCATTTATTTTGCCCAGGGTCCTGGTAGCCATTGATTCACCAGACAGGTCTCCATCAAGAATACAGCCCAGATAGATGTTGGGGCATGGGGACGAGGTTGCTGTAAATCCTGTTTCAATTCACATTGTTATATAGCAGTCTATCACACCTCTCAAGAATTCTAATCAGAAAGAGAAAAAGTCTCTTCAGTCTCTGCAGCATAGATGTACCAACAGCCTTGTGCAGTTAATTCACTGTTTTCTTGCCTCAAGATTCTCAAGAATTCTTGTTCAAAATATTTACAGCCCTTCCCTTTCAAGAAGTATTATCAACGTGCAAACAAATTCTTGAACACTCTTGGTGTTCTTATCATGCAATGTTCTACAGAAATTTCCTCTCAGATATTACAGTACATCTAATTTTGACTTTGGTGTACTGTAGGTAGCTGTCTAATTCTTTGAACAACATTGAACTAATATATAAAACATGACATCCATAGGCACCAAGGCCTCTAATTGGATGCTCCTAATAATCATAAACAGACATGCACAGATAATTTAACCACTCTGCCAGCAGCCAACATACAGGCATCTTTTTTAAATTATAACTTGAATTATTCAACATGATATAAAAAAACAGTAGCTTGGATATACTGTAATTAGTGTAATGTATGTTTGATTTCTGTGCCTAATACTCATATATGCTCTTAGGTACCGTAATTTAGTTGCAATCTTCACAGATACAAGTTGACAATACCTTTGGGTCACCAGGCTTTGTAGAAAACTTGTCCCTTCTCTCACCAGTGTCATCAAAGAGTATAACAACTCTGTCTGTGGTGACGACAGCAAACTTGTTATTTGTCGCTGCCCATGCCATGGCCGTAACTTTTGCTGCACCATCCTAAGAAGAAAATGTTCATTGCCCATTTTGAAAGACTGACTAAACTATTATTGGAAACTGTGCTAACTACTACAAAAGCAGAAAGACCCCTATACTGTGCATTTGGGGTCATTCTGCTTATTCTGCTTATGCAATGGCGAGCACAGAGAGCCCTTTGGGTACATTACATTGCAAAATAACTGATTATTTTCATATTACCCTAAAAACGAGTGGAATAAAGCTGTGATATAGATATGCAGGAAAGCAAGAATCTTTGGCAAGAGTGATTTCATTCAAGAACAATGGCAAAACAATAGGCCTAGGATGAAACATTTTGTGCACCAAAGTGAACTTTCCACCCTTGTCTGTACTTACGGTATGTACTACCTACAGGGTTACTTTACCGAACTGGGAAATTTGCTGTGCTTAAAAAGGAACAACTTATTATCTATGACTATGTGTGCATCAATCATACATACTTACTGTCTTAATTAATAGCATCTTTTGTACAGTAAATACGTGATAAACATGTTGATTGAATTTAATATAAATTACTACTTGAATTGAATAGAAAGTATGCATGCAAACTTGTTTGGCTTTACTGTTCTATATTTAAAGGATGGAAACTTATTTGAAATTTACCTGAGGAGAAAGCAGCGTTTTCAGATATTTCAGTTGCATTTTTAAAACTCAGATAACGTCTTCTTCGCTAGCTGATTGCTGTTTCTTACATGCAGGCGCCAACCCAAACAACTTTCGTCGAACTTTTAGGCCAATGTTTACGACTTTTCTTCCTTGTCACTACAGCTTTGAAGGAACTCTGAATCCAGACAAATTAATGAATTCTTGAAATAAACATCTTAGCTCCTAATACCGCAAAACATTATCTGCTTCTTGCTTTTCTTTGTAAGTAAAATTGCAATCTTCGTACAGCTTGCTTTTCGAGAAAGCAACACAGCACCGAGAGGGCCTAAATTCTTCTTTGGCCTCGTTTTGGAAATGGTAGTCAAGGAGAATAAAAAACAATGACGGAACGGAAGAACGGAAGCGTTTTCTGTGTACGGGGGATACTAACGGTATCCTGAAGAAGTCATGCATGGGAGGACGAACTATTGGCATTAAATAAATTCAGCCATTTGCTGTTTTTTTCGTATTGCGGTGTTTCTGCCTTCAAACTTATTCATTCATTCGTCACCGCAAGCATCTGGGCTTCGGATCCGACAATCAACGCTGGTATCGTGGCCTTTCCTTTTTCAAATTATGTTTTTCAAACTGACCTGTTTAAAGTAAAGTAAAGTTAAAGGAAAGCACTAAACTAAACTAAGAACAAAGGATATTAACATACCTAATTGACAATATGATGCAAAACAAAGTCTATGAAAAAGACGTAAAAATGAAATGAAAGTTACACCCTCTTCTATCGTCGTTCTTTACAAATTCTCAGGAAGGGTGCCAATTTTGTCTCCCTAGATTGTTCAATTGTTTCGCACCGCCGCGATAGGAAAAGGCCTTTTTAGCCATTGATCGGTTTAATTAAAGGTATCCTAAGATCAGTTTCTGATGAGCGCAAACACCGTTTTATTTCTCCTTGCCTTTGTTAACCAATTGACTTAACTGAATGAAATCCACGAGATTCACAAAATAAAACAATAAAATATCAATCCAAAAATCAAGGAGTACGCACAGATAAAACACAACGGTTCAAATTGCCTTTCATGTTAACTTCAGTTGACATTTTAACTAAAAAATCGCTATATGAGTTACATTTAACATCTGTTTTCAAGAACAACTCCTTTTGGGAGTTTCGACCAAGCTGGGCAAAAATTAAACCATATTTTACACAGATAAAGTGGAGACCCAACGTAAAGTATGATCCCGCATAAAAGAAGTTGTCAGCTATTGAATAGAGCATGAAATAATTTTTCCCTGCAAACATTTATAAATAACGTTTGACTTGCAAGTTTGGTACATATATCAAGCAACGAAGACAGATTTCGTAAGACAGTAGCATGAGTTGTTTTCGTTGACACCTGCATTCAAAGCGATTAGTGATTGCCAACAACGGAAATTCTGGCTTTTGAATCAAATAAATTAAATGCCCGTGGTAGATGTGCAGATATATCCTCCTTCTTTCGATCTATGCTCATGTTTGCTCTTAAAAACAATTTCTGGAATGCACAACGAGCGAGCTAGCTACCTGGGTATCGGGGAAACTTTTGCGCTTTGCTTGTGTTTAATTATTGGTTGAAAGAATTTCCTTTGTCTGAGATCGCTAATCGCTTTGAATTACAGTGTCAATCAAAACCAAGTCGTACTATTGTCTTACCAAATCTGTTCTTGGTATTTCAAGCTCTGCATGTACTGATTTTACTTTGGTATTTAGCTGCAATAGTCTGGACATTGTTAAACAAAAGCAAACTATGGCCATCTTATGCAGCATAGGTTCCAAATCTTTAACTAATTCTCTATAATTCTACCGTTGGAATTTTCTGAAATCTGCAATATTTTCCGGATTAGAGTGTTTTTCTTCTTTTTCGAGAATTAAAGAAAAATTTTCAAAGAAACTTAAAGCCATCCTTATTTCTAAACTGTTTGACGCAACATGAAATAATTTCGAAGAAAACCATAGTTCATGAATGCCTACAATATGGTATCAAGCAAAAGTCTGTCACTCATCTGGTTTATGATTTAGAAAATTGATGACGTCACATCCTCAAATGAATTGAAATGAAAGATACGCTGGAATTTCCAAAAATATTCAAAATTTCTGAAAAGTCCAACGGTAGAATGATAGATAAGTATCTAAAGTTTCTTTCAAGCCATTCAATCATAAGAAATTGGTCATTGAATTTTACACCCACCTTTTTACGCCGAGATAAAGATTTGGAACCTATGCTATCTTATGCATGCTTTGACTGTTACTGTTGAGCCATACTTTTCAAAAAGAGATTCTCATTTCAAAAGAAGAATTTTGTCTGTCAGACCTGGGAATGTAAAACTGGGAATTGTACAGTTACATCGTGTTTCAACTCACAGAAATCAACATATTAAGGAACAGGCGCTTTTACTTAAAGGGGCTGTATAAGATTTTTATAAACAATCGGAAAGTACGGGACAGACAACCCGCGCACGTGACTCCAGCATCGGATTTTAATGGCGGCCAGTTTTATCGCAGCTTCTACGTAGGTTTCATTGCAGTGTTTTCCTGTCCCTGTCTATGAAATGTGATGGAAGCGTTGATATCCATTAACACTTTAAAATATTCGGCGTTAGAAAAATAGAACAAATCCTCCACCAAAGCTTCGATCACCAAGATTACCGCAGATACTTTGGATTATTATTCTCTGTGCAAAATCGCCATTAGCTATGTTGTGTTTAGCCTAAACACGTTCGATGATTTGACACGCAGAGCCACGCAGAGCCACGCAGAGAGAACGGGTTGTACAGCCCCTGTGAAGAGAGACCAATTTCAAAATAGGCTCAAAATTATATTTACTAATTTACCTTCCTATTTATGATGGCATAGGCCCAGAATGTTTCTCACACTACAGCTACAGCTATTTATAAATTAGGCAATATGTTCGTGCAAATTTGAAACCAATACTAAAAATGACAAAAGTTTTCAACTTGAAGGATTGTGCAGATAAAATCATTAAAAACGATCGGTTTAAACACCGTAAATATAAAACATCAAGCCGAATTTCCAGTTTTTTTTTTAGAGTACAAAAAATATGTCAATATGTCTTTCTAAACATTTCATCGTCTCTCATCGGCTAGTTTCTTGATAAAGCAGTCGAGCTCCTGAAATTAAAAGATATATACCTCTGTTAGAAGAAAGCATTGAAGAACGAAACCAGAAAAATTACTTTATACCAGAGCGTAGGGCTCAAGTCTTTCAAATCTGAAAGAAGGTGAGTGTAAAATTAAATTCCATATTGTTCTATAAATTGAATTGGTTGAGAGGAAATCGGGGCACTTTGCTGTAAATCTGCCGTGGAAATTCTTTGATATCTTAATGATGTTCAAGATGGAGGTATTTTAATCATTTTTTAAAGAATTTATAGAAAGTTTTGAAAAAACCAAAATCATTGTAAATCCTAAATCAATAGAGGAAAAATGATGCAATCTTCAAGAAAACTAAAGTTTATGAAGGTCTACAATATGGTGGCAAGCAGAAATCTGTCGCTCTTTTGGTTTAGAAATTTGATTATGTCACAGCCGTAAACATATTATAAATGCCACCATATTGAAAATAATCAAGATATCAAAGAATTTCCACGGTAAATATGCAGCAAAGTACCCAAAGTTCCTTTCAAGCAATTTAATTCAAAGAAAAGTGTCACAGAATTTTATATCCGCCTTTTTAAAGATTTGAATTCTACACCTACCCTTTTAAAGATTTAAGCCCTGTGCTATATACTAGTGTAAAAAAACTGAATTATTTGCAGGTCTGTAGCTACTCGACAAATTAATAAACACTGACTATCTCTGTGTGGGTAACATGTAAACTTGGATAATAAAATTGAGTTGGCTAAAATCGATCAATTCTTTCTTGGGTCAGAAGTGATTTTACAAAATGTTTTATCTCTGAAACCTTCAAAAAGGGTCTAGACTTCTGGATCAAATTTCCCAATATTTGAGCTCCAAAGCAATGAAATTGAAGCCCATTTCTGCCATCTTATTGCTAAGGCAATAAGTTGCAACTGTGGGTTTTAATGATTTTGTCTTCTTCCTCGCAATGGAGGAAATAGTACCATATTATCACCGAGCCTTCCGTCTCCTTACCACATTATTTAAGTTATGGGGAGTGCGAAGGAGACCTCGCAGTTGTGGTAAGGAGAGTGTTCTTATCGTGCACTGCCACTGAGGGAGGAGGGAGGGTCGATTCCGAGTACACCGATAATCATTGTGTCTTGAAAGAAGGCTACATCCGACTCGTGCAAAGGTCTAGATATGCCTCTTGTGCTGTAAGGGACTCGCAATGGTCCAGAGAAAGGCTGCATGCCTCAAACTAGACTCTTGGGAATAAAATAATGCGGACGTCAAGCGCCCGGTCCGGTGAGCATAGGTTTCAAATTTGGAATCACGGATGAACATTCTGCAGAGTTCTGTTCAGTTTTGTGGTTGTTGTGAAAAGGAGTCGAATAGCCCTCTGTGCTCACCACTACAAAAGCAGAACGACCCCCATACTGTGCATTTGAGGTCGCTCTGCTTTTACAATGATGAGCACAGACAGCCTTTGGGTAAATTTAAAAAAAAACTAATCATCTTCACATTACTGTAAAAACGAGCGAATAAAACTAACAGTATTTCAGCTTACCTTTATCAAAATTGCTTTATCCAAATTTTTCCTGTTTTTATAAATCATGTTATTTACGGTAAAATACGTCTTTTCTAAAGATATAACTGAGCATGACTCCGTTGCAGTCACCAGTCGTGATAGCAAATCTTCAAATGCTTCTCTCTGCGATGTTTCATCTGTGGAAAGAAAGAATAAAACAAATGCCAATGTTTGCAAATCTACATAGTACTACATAGTACAGGAGTTTAAAAAATCACCAAAAATCGATAGGTATTTATTCAATTTGTATAAAAATTGTGATTATGTATCTATTTTTAGCTCTTAAAATATTGTAAATCTTTTAATTATTCTCGTGGCAAATTAATACATACATACATACATACATACATACATAGCCATAAGATCAGCAACACATGGCAAAAACAATTTGGTATTTTATCTAGTTGCCAAAAAACTGATAAAAAAATTTGTCTTAAGGAAGCAATGTAAACTTATTTGAATCAAAACAGCGGGGTCAAGAAAATGCAATCAACTCACTCTTTAAATGCCTTGGAAGTCTTAAATCAACATCGAGCCCTCAAGCACAACAAGAAATAAGTGCAAGGTGGGATATCATTGCATCATTACAACAATTGTGACGTTTACCTGTATCAAAATTACAAGTCTCCATTATTTGACACACATCATTTTCATTATCCTCACAAGGCGCTTCCAACTCTTTGCAAGAATCGACACTTTTAGGCTCGTCTTTATCTATCGTTTTCAGCTCTGTGACTTCCTTCAGTAGCGTTTCCTCCTTCTCCATTTTGCACACATAATCATGTCCACCCATTAATTCAGCATCATCTGTCTCTTCACGTTCTTGAGTCGATGCTTGACAAGGACTTATGGGTGCTTTATAGCTCTCTAGTGTCAGTATGCATGGCTTTATTGCTACCAAGGGTGACAGGCGTTTCTAGAAGAGAACGAAATGTCACGATACGTACGTTGCTTCGTTATAATTATATACTATGGAGTGGAATTCAATGATTAGAATCTCTATTCCAGCGAAAAAGTTGAGTCGGAAAGAAAATATTAAATGAAGGAATACAAATTGCTGAACAGACAATTGTGGAAATGGTGGCGTTGGTGGGGGAGGGAGGATTCTATAGAAATTCGATGATTCCACCTTCGTCAAAGGCTCCTCAAAGTCATCTCTTCCATGATGGTCTATCCTCCATTCTGTGTACTTTTTGTGATTTTTGAAATTAGCCTCCCACAATTCTGTGGTAGAGCTTCTGTAGTGGAATTCACTGCACTCGTTTGGAATTTCACGTTTCCCGAAAACCTAATAATTTTGCTAAAATAATTACAACCGTTGGTTATTTCTAAACTTTTTGAAGAAACATGTAATGCTTTTCAAGAAAACCATAGTTTATGAATATCTACAGTATGCGGCTCATTACCAAAAGCAATAAAATTTCTCATAGACACAAAATGGGTTCAGCTGGCTCACTACTATTGATAAAAAATTAAACTCTAATCCCACAGAAATTAAATGACAAAAACGTATCTCATGGTCAGGATTTGGAAAACAAGGGGATTACGCTCTCTGAAAAGCAAAGTTCTACTAAAAATAATTCAACTTACAATATCCTCAATTTTCTGGTGGCTTTCCGTCTTACTTTGCTTTTCATCACATATTACTTCATTGCTTGTAACTTTAATATATATTTCGTCGTCCTTCTCATCATCTGCACCTTCATTACTAGCAGTGATGTCTCTTTCAGTCTTGTCCATCACAATAAAACTCTTCTCTTTAGGAGGTTTTTCTTCATCGATGATCGAACCTGCAAAATAATCAATTTATTATTTGATTCAAAGGGGCTCAGTCATCAAAATGTAAACAAATCCGTAAACTCCCACGTGTCGCGGATTATCCGTTGTTCATCCATTGTTCTCTGCAGTTTGTTTGTTTGTTTGTTTGTTTGTTTTTAAATCACAAATAAAAACAACTAAATCCAACGAAATATAAATATTATGTGGCTGCCATAGCTGGAAAGGACATGATGTCATCGAGTTCCAACTACGGCAGCCCCTTACATCAGTGGAAAAATATGCATCAAATTTAAGAAAAGAACAAGAACAACACGGGCGTCTCAGAAAGAAGAACTCCTTCCACTTGTTTGTTTGTTTGGTGGCTTCACCCAAGCCACCAAAAAGTGACCGTTAAAAATCCACTTATATCCGGGCAATTGTAGAAGATATGAATGTTTGGTTTGTTCCTTAGTGAAGTACAAGGATTAATGCCCAAACAGCAACTTTCATTTTGAAAAAAATACGAAAATCCTGTGTGATATCACCTTTCAAAAAACTGCAAAAATCATCGTTTTGTTTACATTTTGACGACAGAGCCCCTTTAATATATTCATATATCCATAAAACATTGAAAATAACGAAAAGAATTGAAAAGATACTTTGAAGTACCTCACGGTAATCAACTACATTTCAACTTACTCAGATTCTGTTTGAGCCAAAGTAGCGACAGACCTAATCGGCAAAAGTTTCATTTACCAATTTCAAGGCATGTCACCATACTCTTGGGAAGTGTCAGTATTATTCTACTTTTTGCATTCACGATACAAGATTTTAAGGCACAAAAAGTATTGAAGAAATCAAAAGATGTTTTATCACGGGATTGATCACTTGACTTGAATTGGGCGTAAACAAACCTCACGCAATTAGGTCTATTACTTCTAATGACCGAACATATCTACTGCATTTTATACAGCCTTGATCAAGACAATATTTTGAGGCCAGTTAGGAAAATAAATATGGATGCACTATTCTCGATAAAAATATTCTTAAGGGTAGATATTTATGCGAGACATAACTTCCCTCAGCTTACGAGGGCTTGAGACGTCTTTTCGGACCAAAGAGAGTTTTGGGGTCACTTGAGATACTATTTTTAGTCAAATTAACGTCAAGTAATAAAAAAAATTCCTCTTGTTGCGAGTAGTGCAACTGTACAACGAGCTATGCTCGAATTCGTATCAAAGTACTTATAGTTTAATTTATTCACCTGTTTATACATTACGGCAAGCCGTAGCTAAAATATTTGAACGTTCTTAGCGATCTTTTAAAATTCAATACTTCATGCAGTATTTTTAACACATAGGGCAATGTTTTGAAACCAACTTACTTTCCCCTTGCGATTCATCCAGAGCACTGTCATCAAGAGCACTTTCTTCTTCTGTTCCCGTGGTGTCCTCAATTTTCTGTACACCGTCCATTTCAACCTCGTTTTCTTCCGTGTCTTCGGACCGCTTGATTTCGGTGACGTCATTTTCATTCTTTTCCTCGATTTTGGTCGCAGTGTTACCTGAAAGGAATTAGGGAATTCTGGCAATATCGAAAAAATAAGCACATCAAAGTGGCTCAAGCAACTTGCGATCAAATTCTAGCCTGCCGGAAATTAGTTGTTCCTGTTGACGCAGATCAGTTACCAAAATATGGTTGCGCATTTTTCCCGGTCTATTGTCTGCGCATGGCTATTTTCAGCAAAGGTTTATATGCTTAGATTCCTATCACATCCCAAAATCAACGATGAATTTCGAAGATTGATCTTTGCAGTCATTCAAAGGACAATGGCATCAATATCTATTCCTCTCTTTTCTTCACGTTCAAATGGGCTTTACATTCTCCTGCATTGCCCCTAGTTTGACTCGTTGCGGAAAGATCTCTTTGATCAGCTCTCTGAAATTCCTGGTTTAAAAGTCAGTCTAGATGATAAACCCTGTGTGATTTCCTTCTGTTCGGGGACTCACAGTATAATGTCATCATCAATCGAATAATCCTTAAAGCAACAATTTATTTCATAAAAAATACGAAAAGGTTTTCAGATTAACTTTAAGCACAAAACAGCAGCAACATTTTCGTTTTATTTCTAGTATTTGTAGCAGGTGTCTTGTAAAAAACTACTCCAATTTGCATCACGAACAGCAGATCTGGTATACTACAATATTCATGACGTTTTGGGTGTTTCATCTGCTTGTGTATATTCGTTAGAGTCAATCGTCTGCTGTAAGGTGGAGGCAGGTCATCTTTTGGAGACGCCTGAGTTGCTCTTTTCTTAAATTTTAATGTATATTCTTTCATTGATGTAAATGGCTGCCGTAGTTGGAACTCAATGACATCATGTCCTTTCCAGCTTTGGCAGCCATATAATATTTATATTTCGTTGTAGTTTAGTTGTTTTTATTTGTGATAAAAATGGGCTTCAAAAAACTTTAGGGCCTTTGCAGCAACAATACTGATCGTGAATTCTTTTATATCTCGAATATTTTCGAAATTACGAAGTCTTGTATGTTTTAACTCGTTCGAGATTGTGACGTCACCAAATATCTGAATTGTTAACATAAAAGCGATAGACTTTTCATTACCATCATATTGTAGGCCCTCATTAACGATGTAGTTTTCTTGAAAATTCTAACAGTTTCCTTTCATAAAATGGAAGATACCATGATTTAAAAAAATGTTCAAAAATTCACTTGAAATTCTTTTCGTTGAAATAAAAATGATTTATTTCTTCAACAACAGGAGATATCAACGCAGTTCATCGCAAAATTATATGAAGTAACGTAAAGTTCCTTTCAATTTCAATCGAATCAGAGCAAAGGAAGGAACATTTGCATCAGCATTTTTAATGATTTGTAGCCCATGTTATCACAAAATGCAGCGAATATTTCCGAAGGATAACAGGAGATGCCTTAAGCAAAAGAACCCAGTAAACCTGTTTCACATATTATGCAAATTATCAAACCTTTATTACTCTCCGACTTCTTTGGTCTGCCTCTTCTCCTTCTTCCATCTGGAGAGCGAATGATAGACTCTAGTGGCGTTGAAAACGATGGTATATCAACAGACTCTTCGCCTCGTAGCCTCCGGCTCTGCCGAGTAGACTTCAAAGAGTAGGGAGTGTCAATATACTTGTGCTTCATCGAGCTTGTTAAAGGCTTTGGCTCCACTGCAGGTGTGGACTGCGCTGTGTCTGTTGGTGCTGGCTGCGTTACAGAGCTAGTTGTTGCTGTGGAGGTTGGTCGAATTGGGTGCTGATTCTTTTGAAGAACTCGGATGTACGATGGTGCAAATATGTCATCAGTCTCATCTTGAAAGAAAATAACGAGCTTTGAGCTGGTTTTACATATAAAACACTTGAGAACAAAAGTTATCAACGGAGAACTTGGAAAGCTACCAAAAATGATTTAATATATAATATGATGTGTATAGGGATTCTAAAGCTGAAAAATGTTG
This sequence comes from Aurelia coerulea, assembly GCA_039566865.1. Classification (NCBI taxonomy): domain Eukaryota; kingdom Metazoa; phylum Cnidaria; class Scyphozoa; order Semaeostomeae; family Ulmaridae; genus Aurelia; species Aurelia coerulea. Next base: position 13,276,406 of record CM076963.1, read on the forward strand.
TTGCAAAGGTGAGTAAATGGATTCAAGTCTCATTATAAACTACCGTAATAGACAATTGCGCTAAAAATGGTGGTGAAAAACTTGTTACCAAGATGCATTGCGCTCTAATAGACCTTTTAGCTACTCTATAAAAAGAATCAGAATCAAGCGAAATTTTGCTACACTCAATCGAGCACTTCGTATCAAAATATATAAAAATATCGCTCGAACTCTATTTTAGAATAGCTAAAAGATCTATTATTACGCAACCGTTAACGATTGTATAGGGATTCGATGATAGAACGCAATGCATCTAGGTAAGATGTTCATCGCCACCATATTTAGCTTAATCACGAATTTTCAAAAAAATTGAGAATATATTCTGAGATAAAAATCAGAAAAAAAGTGAACAAAAACCATTTTCTGAAAATATGTTCTCTACTTACTTCTTTTACACCTAGATTCGTCGATTTCTTCACACATTTTCTCGAATTCAGGATCCAGGTCAGCATATATCATTGCGTGTGCAGTGTCCCTCAATTCACAAGCACGATTCCGCAGTAGCCTATCGTACGTGTCTCTATCAGGGTTGTACTCTAAACAGTTATTTGTAATTTTATCGACATCCTTCAAGAGTTGAGCACATGTTGTATATTTGTGAGAGTTTATTTTCGTCATTAGGGTTGACAAATCCATAGGATCTTTGATAACTCCGTAATAATCTGGAACCTGAAAAGAGAAACAAATAAATCTGCACCAAAACTGACTTACATAGTAACTGGCAGGGGATCCAATTCCTTTAGTCGTTTTAATGACTCGAACATTTTCAATCTTGAACAACTTTGGGTAGCAACAGTTTCCCCAAACAGTAAGAATATCGTCTTCTTCAAGATGTACTGAGCGTTATTTCTTGAAGAAAAACCGAAATTCAAGAAAATCGGAGGAAATAACTCCAAACTAATTTTCAAAGCAATGTGACAAATAAGCCTTTTGATATTTTCTACTCAAACAGACCTAGGGGTTTCAAAAGTAGTGACCCAACTACGGTAAAAGCTCTATGAAGTCCCTCTCTCCAATAAGCCCCTCCCCTCTGAGCCAAATTATAAAAAAAGCCCCCCCTCTCTATTAAGCCCCCCACTTATATCAAATTCCAGAGATAACCAAAAATTTTCCATTTGTTGAGCTAAATAAGGTTGCATGTTAATTTTGATATGGTTTGAGATAAAACTGTGATAAAATGTGTGTATTTGACTCGTGAAATTGTCTGTTGAGTCCGCAAAATATGGTATAAAAGTACAAAAAAGCTATCACATATGTCTTTGTCATTTGATTTTGTGAATGAGCCCCCCTCCCTAATAAGCCCCTCTCGTTTAAGCCCTCCCTCTGGAGTGTCCTAAATTAAATAAGCCACCCGGGGTCTTAATAGAGCTCTTACGGTAACTGTTAAACGCTATACCATTCTGAGACATCTTCAATATGAAAATGATCGTTTTCTTTGCAAAATTATTATTATTTTTTGTTGTCTTTTGTTTTTTGTTTTTGTTTGTTTGTTTTTTTCTGTTCTTTTTTGCTTTCTTCGTAGTTAAGTCTAATTTATACAAATGTACTTTTTCAATTTTTTTTAAGGCCTCGGGGTTGACATTTTATTTGCTCCTCTTGGTATCGTACTCGTAGTGTTGTAAAGTAGGTTAAGTAATGTAGTTAGTAATTTGTTATGCAAATTTTTAGATGGGATATATAAAAAAAATTATTTAAGTCAAATATCATACCTCTTCCAGATCGACAGGCTTCATAAATTCTTTGAATTTTCTATCAGCCATTAATTTCCATACTACTTGCCTCAGGAACAGTCGAAGCTCTCTCAGAATATTCTCTTCGAGTTGTCTTAGGTTCTTTAGCTCCTCATCTGACAGCTGCCGCTTTGGAGGCGGCGCAGCTACCGCCAATATCTCTAACGGCTGGTGTACTTCTGGAGGTAAACAAATAGACAGTATACAAAGATATTGTGATTGACGTGTAACTCACACTTAAATTAAACCCTTCCAACGTTGCAAAGAGCAACCCCGACCTGTTAGCATGGGCGGAATGTTTGAGCGGCGGTGACTCGTGGCGGGGAGCAGTGACGTCAGCAATTGTTATTGTTGTTGCCCTCTTGGTGGGGGTCCTGTTCTTCAGCATCATCGCCTACGGTTGCCTGACATCCAATGTGAAACTGAATGACTCCAGTGTTTATCAGTAAAGACTGTTTATGCGTAATTATAGTAGTAATTGTATTTAATTGTATATTTAGGTTTAATTTAGTTGCTCGTCTTTATGTCAAAGCTATGGGGTAGTCATGGTCTTTTGCTCCCCATGGTATCTCGTCCTTGTAGTGTAGTAAAGTAGTTCGTAAGTGTTGTTATAAGTAATCCCGTTTTTGTAAATGTTTATACTGAATATAAAAAATAGACAGATGTAGCCTTTAACACATTTATCGAGATAAAAAATTAGAAAGAAGGTGGAGGCAAAGAAACAAGACTTTAAATCAGCACACTAAGATTTTTCGAGCTTTTTGAACATTTTCAAACTTTTCAAAAAATGTCAGTCACACTCTGAAGAGAACAAAATTCGAAAGGCTGCTTAGTGTGCTGATTTAAAGTCTTGTTTCTTTGCCTCCATCTTCTTACTAGTTTTAGTATTTCACCTACAAAATATCGAGATAAAAGGAACAGTTTGTAAAAATAAGATTGGAGTGACAATGAAATTAGGAAAAACTTAAACGAAACATAATATCCAAAACAAAAAGTGTATCCTTTATTTTTATGTAGGATACATGCAGTGCTAAAAAGTCTGCAACTTGTTCCTTCGTGTGAATGCAAGACAAGTGAAACACTTTCAGATTTTTAAATTCAGAAGTCTTCTGGCTATACAAATGCAGGGATATTTCAGCTCTAATGACGTATCCTAGTCAGAACAAAATAGTACAAAAATACGAATCATAAGCTGTGATGTCTGCATTCAAAGAAAAGGAAAATCAAAGCCCAGACATTTGTTTCGTAAATCTGCCTGATTGTAACAAGACAATCAAGATTAATGCAATAATAGCCTTAAATAACGAAACGCGTATTTGGCGATTTCACGTATATCTTTACAGCAGTTACTGGTGAGTTATTAACTCATTTCCTTCCTTTCAGGTTTCTAGATTAATTCGGTTTTCTCTTACACGATTTAACAGTTTTTTTCTCTTCTTACAGGTTTGTTTTAGTTGTTGTTTCTTTTACAGGAGTTAACAGTCTTCTTTCTACTGATTTCGGTGTTTTTGTTGCGTTTATGGGTTTAATATGCTCAGTCCGTTATTTAAGGCTATTTCTAAATTTTGTACCACGAACCATTTGTTTACATATTAATGCAATAATAATTTGTAACTTTACATACTCTTTGGTTTTTGCTTTGGTGGTGGTTCCAGTGCATTCCTGAGAAGCAAACCATGGAAAAAGACTCTTCTTTGTTCTTCAGTTGGTTCAGTGACTTCAAAGACCTTAGAGAGATAAAATTAAATAATTTGCTAGCTGTACAATCAATAATTTGAAAAAGTAAAGGCCACGATACCAGCGTCGATTGTCGGATCCGAAGATGCTTGCGGTGACGAAAAAATGAAAAAATTTAAAGGCAGAAACACCGCAATACGATAAAAAACAACAGCAAATATGATTAATTTATTTCTTGCCAATATTTCGTCCTGCCATGCAGGACTTCTTCAGGGCTGTAATGTGACAGTTATAATAAAAATTTTAATATGTACAGCGATTTGAAAAGGAGAAATAACACGTGATTGGTTAGATATGATGGCTACGCAGAGGTTATATGGGTTAGGTTTATAACGGTTATGTAATGTATGTTATGTAATGTACAATCAATCTAATGAAAACAATAAGGGTGAGGTCTTAGGTTCTAAGGGGACCATTATGGAAATAAGGCCAGCTTGACCTTTTAATGCTGTCCCTGCCACTGTGATTAGAGTGTTTTTCTTCACGTTTTCAACCCTTATATACTGTATGGTATCTATTTCTGTATTATAAACTTGTAAATACATTTTAATTGTGGGAAATGATACATACATACATACATATATACATACATAATATAACGTGAACGATGAGAAGAAGAGGGACAACATCCACAGATAGAACATACATACATACAATACATAGGCAAAAATGTCGCTACAATGTTGAGGAAATAAGATCAAAACAAGCATGACTGACTGGGTCCACCACAAAGCCCAGTGCAAAAAAATTTACCAAACACTAAACATGAGGACAATCTGGAAGTTTAAAATCATGAATCTTTTTTACAACAAAACCGCTTGCTGAATTTCATCAATTTAATCTCCATCATGTTATATCTCAGTTATTTCATGTTTAGAACAGAGTCCACGAAAAACTTCTCGCAGCTTTCAGTAATTTTCCCAGTCTTTGGGGCTACCCATAGGCCTATATTCATACAATTTTGGGACGTGAAAATTTCGGATGAATTTTGAAAATTGCGGAACGATGCAATAGCCCCCCAGTATGACGCAATAGCCCCCAAGTATGTAAAAGTTCAAGTGACCCCCCTGGGCATTTTGATTAAAGGATTTCATTGCTCTCCATACAGAGTTAGTCGTTCCTGGACACCAAATACAACAGAATAATTCCTACCTCGTCATACATCGGAGAAAACAAGTCTTTGACTCTTTCTGGTAATTCTTCGAGTACACAATTGCTTGTCGAGATTAACATTACTGACAATGAAGGTGGGAGGTCGTCTAGCAGTGTAAGAAATGTCGCTCTGCATGTTTCGCTGATAGAACTCCACCAAATATCGATATGAGGTACATAAATAATGCATGGAGGAGTTCGACGAGCCTCTGTGAAGATCTATGGCAAGAAATTCAAATACAGTATGAGAGTAAGTTTTTCATCTGACGCACAGCGCTGATCAAGCCTAAAATTCTTTCGATAAACATCTGAGAATTTTTGTATGTTCAATTGGCTCCAATTAAAGGGACTGTACAAGATTTTTGTAAACAATCGGAAAGTACGAGACAGCCCGCACACGTGAATAAAGACTTGGTTTTTAATGGCGACCAGTTCATCGCAGCTCCTAAGTAAGTTTCATTGCAACGTTTTCTTGTCTATGCTTACGAAATGTGAGGGAACTTTTGACATCCATCAAAACTTTCGAATATTCGGCGTTGGAAAAATAGAACAAATCCTCTATCAAACCTTCGATCACCAACATTGTCGCAGATACTTTGGATTACTATTCTGTGCAAAATCGCCATTAGCTACGTTGTGTTTAGCTTAAACGCATTCGATGATTTGACACGCAGAGCCACGCAGAGAGAAAGGGTTGGACAGCCCCTTTAAAAGAATGCTTGACAAACAGAACATGTTTATAAATGTCTTCCTAGAAAACAAGAAAATAATCCCTGCTGATGATAAGAAAACAGAGCAGTCCAGAAAATCCATGAAATAGGGCCAAACACATACAAAATTTGCACTTAGACGTACACATCTTTGCTCGTTTCAACATGGCTTCGGATTGGAAATAAGTACAGAGACTGCAGCTAATTTAGGAACAGTTAATAAGAGGCTTTTACTTCAATTTTCGAAAATTTTGAACAATCTCTTGTCCCAAAAAGAGGATATTAGCAAACATAGGTCAGTTTTAAAGTGGCAATGTAATTGGGCTCAATCAATCTAAACTTTACCGGGAAAATAAAATTCCAGAAACCAGCAACGCATACAAGCAATACTAGCATGGTTCGCAAAACCGTTTCAAGATCCATACATACCTGCGAACAAGCCTCTTCTGGGACTCTCGCTGACACACCAAATAATGACGGCAGGTCCAGAACATAAACTTTCAAATGCTCCATGCTGTACAAAATAGCTGGTGCCAAGTGTGTCGATTGCCCCATGCCTTCTTGGCCCGTCATCAGATAACGTGCTCGATGAGCTAGTGGCCTCATTTGTGATGTGTGCATTTGTAAAAAGTTTGCGTATTCTGTTGAAGGAAAATTAGTGAACATCAGTAATAACTGTGACTGTAACAATTCATAAAGGTCTGTCATTTTCAAGACTGGGCACCAAATCGAAAGTTTAACTTACCGTAAAAGCTCTATTAAGCCCCTGGGGCACAGTGATCCAGCAAGTGTAATAAATGCCGAAAAATGAAAGTTCTCAAAATCAATCACGCTGTAGCTCATTTGAAAGAGCAATGATTGGCAGTCAAAATAAAAATGGAATTATTAAAATCGGACCTATGAGAGCCAAGAAACAGATTTTACAGTTTCAAGAAATCACAAGTTTACAAATTTAATATCGAGAATACAATTAACACTTGATTTAGGCAAACTTCAAAATTCAATTTCTCTGCTCAGACAGCTCCGATTCTTGAAATTATTTTCTTATTTTAATTGTATACATATCAGCATTATGTGTCTTTCATTTCATCGAAAACGATTGGAAAATTTTCGCGAATTTTGCGAATTACTACAAGTACCATATTTGAGGATAAAAACCGATATTTAGGTAGAAACAGTTGAAAATCTAAAAGACGGGGTCAAACGGTGTCTTAGCAAAAAATATTACAATTAACTAGAACATGTTTCGAGTGCGTGTGCCAAAGGTTATCTTTGGGAACCTTCTGCAAAAAATTCTATGGCCGTTTTAGAATGTGTGGTCATTTCTTGAAAATGACATGTGGTCGTTACTGAAACCAGTGTTGTTTTATATTAACTGAATTGATTTTTAGATAATGCCCTAAACTCATTTCAAATTAAAGACAAGTCATTCAGCTGAATTCTTGAAACTAGGATGAATTGAAGAAACTAAAAATCAAAATACAGTAACGTATAGTGGACTGAAGAACCAGGAACTCTACTCTTTGTGACGTCTGAACCCAACACTGTATCAATCATGTCAAATTCAATTCCGAAGCACCACGTTCTTTCTTATCACTGTTAGACCAGACCTAATGCTTCCTCTTGAACTTTGATGTCATAGTTGTTGTTGACTGATTTGGCCGTACTTTCTTCAGAACGAGAACAAATGGTTATTGATCTGATTGATTTGAAAGTTATGAAGACAGGGCAAATTTTGCGATTCTATGGTGCCACGTCGACGTTTGTCTCGCAGTTTCCGAGACTACAGACACCAGGGACACCAGTAAGACTGTCAACGTTGATAGACTGAAGCCTTTCACCTTATGATATGATGCTGCACTTAGCAATACATTCCACTCAGAAGAGAATAGATGTCCTTACTATACACCAGATGCTTGCCCATAACTGAAAGCTGCTTGAATTCTCAAAAAAGGCTATCCGATAGGTGTATGGTTGGAAAGCAGTCCTAACGCCTGGAACGAACATACATGTAAACATGTTCACAGCTTTCAAATTGACCCAGGATTCAGATCAAGACAAACGGTTGTGCATGTCGTTTTATCAGAATGCTCATAACATCTGCCCAGAATGTAGCAAAAGCGAGCCATATTCTACGAGCTACGGCAAAAGTCAATGAGATGAATTATGATACTAAAACTCAAAAAGAAGCATTGGAGAAGTCTTTGCATTTATAACTGTGATAAGAAAGAATGTTATGCCTCTGAACTGAATTTGATATGATTTGATGCAGTATTGAAGCCAGACGTCACAAAGAGTAGAGTTCCTGGTTCTTCAATCCACTATACGTTAATGTATTTTGATTTTTAGTTTCTGCAATTCATCCTAGTTTCTAGAATTCAGCTGAATGACTTGTATTTAATTTGAAATGAGTTTAGGGCGTTATCTAAAATATCAATTCAGTTAATGTAAAACAACACTGGTTTCAGTAACGACCACATGTCATTTCAGGAAATGTCCACAAATTCTAAAACGGCCATAGAATTTTTTGCAGAAGGTTCCCAAAGATAACCTTTGGCACACGCACTCGAAACATGTTTTAGTTACTTTTAGTATTTTTTGCTAAGACACCGTTTGACCCCGTTATTTAGATTTTCAACTGTTTCTACCTAAATAGTAATATGGTACTTGTAGTAATTCGCAAAATTCGCGAAAATGTTCCACTCGTTTTCGATGAAATGAAAGACACATAATGCTGAGGTGTATACAATCAAAATAAAAAAATAATTTCAAGAATCGAAGCTGTTTGAGCAGAGAAATTGAATTTTGAAGTTAGCCTAAATCAAGAGTTAATTGTCTTCTCCATATGAAATTTGTAAACTTGTGATTTCTTGAAACTTTAAAAATCTGTTTCTTGGCTCTCATAGGTCCGATTTTAATAATTCCTTTTTTATTTTGACTGACAATCATTTCTCTTTCAAATGAGCTACAGCGTGATTGATTTTGAGAACTTTCATTTTTCGGCATTTATTACATTATTTTGCCATTCTGGATCACTGTGCGGGGGCTTATTTAATTTTGGACACTTTTTAGTCCGTTTTGCAGGGTTACAGTTCAGTTTAAGAAACTGTTTTACAATGTACCCTGCAACTAAAAATAAAACTAACCTAATTACAATTAAAACTAACCCAATTACAATATTCAACTAAACCTATAAATGTACAATATATACATTCCTCAAAAACTTAAATGGAAAATAAAAATAAAAATAAACATGTAAAACCAGCTTTCCTTGAATCTAATCAATTATGAGCTTTTGAGCTTGATTTTAAATGACTGGATGGAAGGGGCTAATTTAATATCAGAATGGAGTTTTTTCCATATATAAGCTCTGCGGAAAGCAAATGACTTTTGGCCATAAGCTGTTCTAATCCGAGGTATGGCTAGATCCAACTTAGTGTTGCGTAACACCCGATTGTGAACATCAGATAATCGGGAGAAAATCTGACAAAGGCTGTTGGGTGCAAGTCCATTTAGGGATTTATACCGTGGTAGATGTTTCTCTATAGACTAGCCTGTAAACTAAAATAAAGCTCCATTTAGAATTATTAACACGATACTAATAACTGGTTAATATGCTGCATATGAAGTGGGGGACAGAGTCAGACCCATAACAGATGATCGATCGATTTAGCATTTTGAAGAGAAATGCTGTGGGCTAAAATCTTTCATGTTATATTTCAAAGGATAATCTAAAACCTTACCAGGAGGAGGACTTGTCGTTCGTTGCGTCGTTCTTGTTGATCGTCCATAAGACAGAGGTTCGTATATACTTCTCTGGTTTTCATCATCATCATCATCTGATGAATCAAACTGCAGGTCTGCTGGGACTGAATTGTTTTTTGAAGAAGAATTACCGGTGGCTGATGAAACATCTGAAATGGAAAAAAAGAATCGTCCATGATTAATTCGGATGCCATTCGTTCAAATGGGGTAAAAAAGTGCGACAGAGCAGCTGGTGTATCGCCTTTTCTATGTGGTAGAAATCGCTTGGCATGGAAAAAAGTAATACCTAGATTTGCTTAAACAATGGAAAAGAGCGCTTAAAACATTACCCAAGCGTAAAACTCAACAAGTTCCTCCCGCAGCCTCAGGAATACTGAAGCTGATTTAAGGTTGCCAAAGAAAAAGTCAAGCAATTGGGAAAAATGCTTTTCTTTCCGGGGAGCTAAACTATGGAATAGTCTCCCAGATGAGTTTAGGACGGCATCCCACCTGAATGGTTTTAAAAAGTCAACAAAGGGGTTAAGTTTTCTTTCCATCGTAAATATTGTAAAATTGTAAAAAGGCTTTTAAAATTATGGTTCGTTTAGTGATAGGGTATTTTTAACTGTATATTGTATAGTGATAGGGTATTTTTAACTGTTTATTGTAATTAAGCTTTTATCGGAGGGCCCCTTGAAAAACAGCTTCCGCTGAAGGGCAACCCTCCTCAAAAGAATTAACTATGAAAATATAAAATATATGAAATATGAAGTAAAAATTAACTGCAACAAGACAATATTGTAGAAGCAATAGTGTAGAAGTGCATTCACAGGTTAGGATACAATGGAGATTTCCAAGTTTTTCAATAACTAAAGGCAGCACACAGTAAACAATGGACAATAGAAGGCGAGCAAACAATACAGGCACAACCACTGCCACTGTCAAATATCTGACTGGCTGGTCTGAACTCAACACAACGGATGTCGTTGTGAATCTGTGTACTTGGCACAAAGAAGGGCTGATCGTTATTACTTTCTTCGGCAACAAAGAATGAGTCCTCTCTTTGGACTCATAGAGCGCGGCAATACGGTGAAGTTGGATTGATCTGGCTTTGCTGCGTGCGCCGTATCGAAAGATTGCCTCAAGTGTAAATTCGGCCTTTGTCTCTTATTAGTAGTGTAAAGTTAATTTCATAAATAATTTCGTAATTAATTTCGTAAATAATTGGTAAATTTGTGATATTGTGAGTGGAGGCAACTCTATAACGTTATGTTTCTTTGCCTCCACCTCAACAATAATTAAATTAGAGTTTTGATTCTTGTATTTTAAAATTTTAGTGATATAGAAAGAAAAAATTATTCCTCGTCAACCAGTCACATGCGTGACAGACTGCCTTTAAGAAGTGAGTTCTCAACCAATAACCGTTATCTTATTGACAATTAAGCTTATAAAGTCTTACCTATTACTATGGAGATTATAGAAGTTATAAAATCCCTACCTTTTACCGTCTTCGCAGGTGGAAAGAAGCCTCTGATTTTCTCTAAAACCAATTCCAAAGTAGACTCTAACAGTGGTTTAATATTGTCATTCAATGCCCTGCCTGGTGAGACAACCGATCTTTGCGATGCAGGAACGACTTTTCTCAATGCATATTGGAAATCTTTCGCTGTAATTTTGATATCATCTGTGTCAAGGACAAGTTTCTTGTTTGTGCCGTAAATCTGTGGATATCTCCTGCGCAGTGCAACGAGAGCTGCTTCTGTACACAAGGCCTTTATGTCTGCTCCGCAGTAGCCTACGCATTGATCCGCAAGCTCTTTGACGAAATTTTTCGATAACCTTGGATGCCATTCTTTTGTATGTATCTCGAGAATAGTTCGACGTGCCTAGAGAAGAGAACGCAGCAGCAACAATATTTAACTGATTTGTTAATTGTTCAAGAAAGTTTTAGTCCCGGGGGGGGGGAGTACTCCCTAACTTTCAATACGTGGGGGGGGGGGGGTCCATGCAATTATTTCTTACCTGATCCCTAAATATTAAGCCTAATGTTTTGCGGACCCCAAATATTGAGTCTAATGTTTTGGAGACCCCAAATATAGATCAAAAGTAATGAAGAACGTTCGAAAGTGGTGTAATTTATTTAAAATACAGCTCTTGGTCATTGGATGGGTCACTAATGAATCGCACCATTTTTCTTCAGATTTGTGGACCCCAAATATTGAATTTTTGTCCATGTTGTATTCACAGACCCGAAATATTGATTCATCGTAAAATTTCGGACCCCAAATACTGGCACGGACCTCTCGCCCCCCCCCCCCGTATTGAAAGTCAATGAGTGCCACCCCTCTGTGGTTTTAATTATGAAAGAAATTCTATAAAAGACAAAAAATGAAGTGCAAGTTCCACTGTAAAGCTTATAATCGACAAATATTCCATGTTTCGTTGAATAAAATGCAATACTTCATCCAACAACTTCCACATTTCCATAATACAGTAAAGCGAATCTCTACAATAACGCAAAACAAGCAAATTCAAGTTCTTAAAATGTCACTCGAAGATGACTTACCGAAGACCTCGAATAAGCCCCCTACCTTCGAATAAGCCCCCACCCAAAAATATTTTTGCAACATAAGCCCCCACCCTCTGGGGAGCTAATCAATTGTTATTTTAGTGAATACTGCTGATTCTCTTTCTTGACTGACTTTCTTCGTGCTTTTTCAACGTTCTGGGCCGGGTTGTTCAAACCACGATTAGCGCTAATCTTGGATTAAATGCACGATTCTGTAGTCATTTGCATAGTCCTAATTCGGTGTTAGCCTAGTACCAGTTTTGAACGACCGGGCCCTGGTGCTTAGATCTTGCCTCGAAAACAATATATCCCAATATATCTGCTGTTTTAAGCATATTGACCAGCCTCAAGTAAAAGAAGAAAATTAGTGCTGGTAATATTTTTGGCTGCTGCTAAATGCGCCCCACTCAATTAAGCTCCCATCCCAAAATGTTGTTAGCAAAATAAGCCACCGGAGACTTATTCGAGGACTTCTTAGGATGATCTCAATATCAACAACGCCATAAGATAAGCTGGTCAGAAAATGATTGGGTAGGAAACGATTAGGTGACGGTGGCTCCTCCTTGTATCAAAACTACTCTAAAGCACATCAAAGTACCGCTGCTGCAGTATGCTTCAGAAGACAGTGTTTACAACAAAACAACAACGGTATTTCAGGAGCAAAGCAGAAGGCATTGAAATTCTCGCGTATTTAGGCTTAAATGAAACGATTACAAAATAGCTCCTGAATCAAATAAACAAAATCCGCCTGACAAAACTTTACAATTGCCCTTCTTTTTTCGTTACAAGCACGTAACTTCTCTTAAAAACCACCTTCCGCGTGCACAAGGCGAGAGTTTGCCCTACTAGTTTTAGGATAACTTGTGCGGCTTTGTTTTGTTTTGAATTATTGGTTGAGAGAATTTCCTTTGTCTGCAGTCGCGAATCGCTTTGAATTGAGGTGTCAATCAAACGCAACTGTTGCTATTGTATTACAAAATCTGCCCTTGTTCATCAAAATAATACCAGCGAAGAAGATAGGAGCGTTATCAAAAGCAACAAGACATCATAAAAACCGTGGTCTTGTTCATCAAAATAATACCAGGGAAGAAGATAGAAGCGTTATCAAAAGCAACAAGACATCATAAAAACCGTGGTCTTGTTCATCAAAATAATACCAGCGAAGAAGATAGGAGCGTTATCAAAAGCAACAAGACATCATAAAAACCGTGATACATACCACTCTATTCGGCAGTGTAAACAAGAACTCTCTATCGAATCTACCAGGTCTTCGCAGTGCAGGATCAATTGAATCGATTCTGTTTGTAGCACCAATAACGATGACCTCACCACGGGAATCCAAACCATCCATTAGAGCCAAGAGAGTTGATACGATTGAGCTGTGGATTTGGTCTTGTCGAGTAGAACGGACGGGAGCCAGGCCATCGATTTCGTCAAAGAATATTATAGATGGTCTCATTGAGTATGCCTGTTGGAAAGACGATCAAATTTGAGTTCAGAAGAATAACTTGAAAGGCACTATTCAGTCGTAGAGGGTCTCAATGTTATATCGATTTTACGAATATGAATTAAAGACAAACATAAATCCTTACCTGGTCAAATAGCAACCTAAGTTGTCTCTCTGATTCACCGACCCATTTGCTAAGACAATCAGCTCCTTTGCGCATGAAAAATGCAACTTTGTGACCCTCACTGCTACATTCATTGGCTAATGCTCTCGCAACTAAGGTTTTACCAGTACCTAGAAACAACCACGGAGCAAATGAAAATAGAAATCAAAGAAATGAGAAATGGTTAAGAATAAAGAAAAGCAGCTATACGGCATCATTAATATTGCTAAGTCTGAAACTGCTCTGGAGACCTTTCAGGTATATATCCTACAAAAGAATCTGAGTCGAACGATATTTTCATACATTTTGCAGAATTTTCAAATATGCACACAGGAGATAGAAGCTCTAACGCAATTCAATCGAGCCTTTTGTATAAAAACGTCCAAAAATATCACTCGATCTAGACTCTTCTGAGAATAGCTACAGGTCTACTGACATTTTGCTTTTTAATAAAATGCCTCCACTAAGCTTTTGGACCGATGCATCAAGGATGTTTTGGTTGCCTATTCTGAAACATTAAGGACATTTCACTAGTGATAGTCAATTGCGTTAAAGGTGGCGTCTGGGAATATTTTACCATAATCCTTTGCGTTCCATGATAAATAAACCAACCAAATCATTTGATATTCTTTCAGGCGGAAAGTAGCATGGTAAAAATTCCCTGACGTTCGTTTGCGCATGAAATGAGATGTCACCATGAAATGAGATATCGCCATCTTTTGCGCAATAATCTGTTGTGAAATGAAGCAAACTGAAATTATCATAACACTAAGCAGTCGGGGAAAACCTTTAAACTTGAAAATAACTTAGCACAGTTCACCTCCCTTGCAGAAAAGTACCGGGTGACCCAGAAAAAAGTGACCCAATGCAATCTGTTATAAAAAAACAATTAAGTGGCAGATTGAAATATTTCAAACGTTGTTCTGTCGCTAAAAGACAAGCCTACATTATGATTATTTTTCGCAATTTTTTTGGGCACGGAAAAGTTCCCGAATTAAGGATTTTGAAGAAAAGGGCATTCTTGAACTTCTCAAAAAGTCGTCAAAAACAAGGGATCGATTTGAAGCCATTTCAGATCTTCAAAACAATGAGGAGCGTGTTTCATTCTGCCTGAGAATATTTTCAAGTACCTAGGGACTATAAAATTGCTCTGAAGACTTCCGACTGGGTTACCTATTCCCAGGTTGAAATGAAACACGCTCCTCGTTATTTTGAAGATTTGAAATGGCTGTAAATCGATCCCCTGTTTTTGACGACTTTTTGAGGATTTCAGGCATGCCCTTTTCCTCGAAATCCTTAATTTTGGAAATTTACCATGCCGAAAAAAATTGCGAAAAATACTCATAGCATAGGCTAGTCTTTCAGCGACAGAACAACGTTTGAAGCATTTCAATCGGCCACTTACTTAATTTTCTGTAACAGTTTGCATTGGGTCACTTTTTTCTGGGTCAGTAGAGATGCCCCAATCAGTAAAATACAACACACCTGTGTGTATGGATTGCTCAGTGGTAGCACTCTTGAGTACCAATCTGAAAGTTGGTGGTTCGAGTCCCCACCCTGCCGAGCATGCTACAAAGTGTGAGGGGAGTCACCAACTCTCTGTAATCCCTTGTCAAAGGAATCACAGGGTGTGGTGACATCGAAAAGAAGGACCAGGACGCTGCTTCGATAAGCTCAGCTTCTCAGCGTCCTAAAACTACCTACGGATGCTAGGTAGAAGTAAAGAAGAAGAAAATAACAACAACAACAACAACAACACACCTGGCGGTCCATAAAACAATACTCCTCTGGGTGGAGCAATCTTAAATTTCTCAAAAACTTCTGGATAGAGCAATGGAAATACAATCATTTCTTTCAATGAACTGAGATGCTGATCCAAGCCTCCAACACTTTCAAATGTAACCTGAAAAAGGAAAAATATCAAAAGCTTATTGAAAACCAGCTTGCCTGATTTTTGCGATTGAAGGGGCTTTAAAAGCTAAACTTCCAAAAATCCTAAACTTTCTCTCCCTAATGCAGGCAAGTAGCAGCAGATACATTGCAAATGAAGATGTTTTCTACATGTTTTAAACCCCATAGAATTCGCCAGTGCAATAAATCCTATCTGATCTTATGTTTGAACGTGTTGATATCATTTGTTGAAATTATCAATTATCAATTTATAATGATGAAATAACTTTACTCACCCCTTTATCGATATTCATAGGATCAACGTCAGCTAAACTTGAGCCAGTTCCTTGTCTGTCTCTAGCTCTTTCTCTGTCTTTTAAGACGCCGAGGATATCACCAGATTGGAAATTCATTGGCAAACATCGAGCTCTCGCTTTGGCCATGCTTTTCGCCTTTCTTCTCTCGAATCGATGCTCATTGTCAGAATCACCTGAAGAATGAAAAACGAATCCTTGGATAACGTGGAAAAGCGGTCTCTTCTTCAATTCTGAAAAATGACTTATTTATGAGATATGTCATAAAATTTGTTTTTGGAAGTTGAAACATTGAAGAATGGACGATACTGCATGACTGTGAAGATCACAAGATTCGCAAACATAAAATTCATACCATGTAACTCATCATATACTCTCTCTGTTTGAAAAAATGATAGGAGTAACGACATTTGCTCATACTTCATCAAATGCAATTGTTTCTATTGTTAAGAGATTGAAGTCTCTAATCATTCTCCTCATTATTATTCTCTTTCTCATTCCTTGAATTTCTTTCCCCCGGAACAACCTCCCAAATTCAGCCCCCTTCTTATAATCAACACGCCTCTAAAAACCAAATCAATGGGCTGGACATTCTCTCTCTCTGCTAACTCTACTCTACTTCCGATGTCAAGGGCACCTGTGCAATAGAATAGATGGTAGTGTATCTCCTTTTAAAGGTTCCTCGACATTAGTGGCAAAGCCAGCCGCAAAAAAGTGGCAGGGACAAAGTAAGATGGGGGTCTGGGGGCATAGCTCCCAAGGAAATTTTCAGGAACACGGCCTTTTATACTCAGGAAACGACCTTTTTACCCTCAGGAAACACCCTTATTGTCTATCAAACTCTAAAGATACCTACCCCTCCTTAGACATCTTCTCAATGGATTTAGATGATTTGGAAGAGTGACTTCAGAGAAAACAGGGGACTTGTCCCCCCATCCCCCCCCCCCCGTGGCTCCGCTACTGCCAAGAAATTTTTTTGCATTGTAAACATTTGTCAGAAAAACATATAATCAAAAGAAACTTCCAAGGTTTAAATATCAAAACTATCAGACGATATTATTTAGCTACGTTCACAGCTATGACTTTTCAAACGACAGGACTTTAAAGGAAAATATATTGAGGTGCGGATGACAACATCCATAAATACAATACCTGAAGATGAAGTAGATGAGCCATAATGCTTCCTCTTGTGTGCACCACCATGCTGTGGCATTCTATGGTGTCTTCTTTTATGCATTGGACTGTGAGGTACAGCATCATAAAATGCCTCCCTTCTTCGTGATTTACCTGTTTGATAAAACAGTAATAAAAGTACAACTTTTTTGAAAACTCATCAAAATGTTGTTATATTAATGATCAAGAAAATGTCTTCTTGTGCAATAGACGATTACACTAAAATGGCAGTGAGGAACTTTTTACCAAGATGCATTGCATTCTAATTAAGAATCATTGACGATTCCATAGGAATTTGAATAAAGAACGCTATGTATCACTATCTTCGTCAAAAGTTCCTTGCTGCCATCTTTAGCGTAATTGTCTGTTATGTCAAGGACCAATATGGTATCAGCAATATTGTAAAATATCACAATGACTTTGAATATGTGTGAATTTGTGCCTTCACAAAATAAATTTGATGAACAGAAGTTGCAAGAATGCAATCTGTGATATTTGCCAATCTGCTATTTATCAAAGTTTTGTACCCACATAAACGGAGGAGCGAAGATTCAGTCAAAAAACCATTGCTGTAAAATGGCGGGGAAAAGAACATCTCAAGCTGTGGTGCTGATTTTATTGGCTTGGAAAACGTGATAAGACAGCAATCAACCTTTTAGCGGTACTCGTTGTGTCTCCTGGTGCAATGTGAACCGGCTCAAGTATTTATCAGCAAGGATAGGTAGTGACTTTGGTAATTCGTTACTGTAAACTCCTTATATTGAACATAAAAAACACTGGTAGTTTTATCCCTGATACAATCCTACAGTAAGTCTCGCTTGACAAACCCTATAGCCCAGAGATTCGATAATACCTTACACATAACTAACCTGCTATAGGAGGAGCACAGTATCTCCTCGTTGTAGTCCTCTTCTCTCTAAACGAGTATGGTCTTCCTTGACTTCCTTGGTCTTCCTCTTCATCTTCACTTCCTTCGCCTTCTTCATCATCTTCGCTGTCTTCCTCCTCAACTTCTTCATCTTCCTCACCTTCATTGTCCTCCTCATTTCCAGTTCCATTTCTCTGCTTGGTAGAGCAATAAATTAGAATTAAGTATGAGAGCAAAGACCAGGCCTTGCAAGGAGACGTGCTCAAGTTCAAAAGCTCAATCAAGCCCCGCCACGTGCACCTGGGAAATTATAGGAGATTGATAAAGTGAATGCCTGGCAGGATGGCCGTTTACTACAACAAGTGTGACCAGAGCATTTTCAATGAAGTGAGAAGTTTCTTTCGAGCAAAGATACATCGCAAACAAATCTGCTGGCTGTTTTTTTTATTTTAATTAAAAATGTTCACTTGGTTTACTGCAAAATGTGACAGATGTGGATTGGGAGAAGTTTGAAATTTATCTTGCCTTGGCGAGTGGGGAGTTCTGACATAGCAAGTAGCTTGCTGTGTTGGAATGTTTCAACTGTTTTTTTTTTTTTTTTTTTTTTTTTTATATCAAAGTTAAAACTCAACAATATACAAATACAATATTCTGTGCCGTCCATAGCAGAAATAGACATGACGTCATCTGGTTCTGGCTATGAACGGCACTTGACAATTCCTTTAACAGCAATCTTATTAAGCACTTTGTGTACCATGGCACCATTCCAGGCAGACGCTAGCATACGCCAGCTGTTTCAACTGTTGGGGCAGGTGGAGAGTTTGCTGGATTTTCTTTTATTTATTTGAGCAAAATGCGTTAGCGATGCTCAGTATTGGCGTTAAAGTTAAAGTTCCATGAAAATTACTTTTCTTCTATCAATGCAGTGGCCAACATTTTAGGGAGGTGATGGGATGCAGAAGAATTGGCTTCTTTCTGCTTTAAAAAATTGGGGTAAAAAATGTGGAAGAGAGATTAATAATCCCAAATATTCAGCATAATGTTTACCCCTAAAGTGTTTTACAGCATAATAATGTTGCTTGGTGGCTAGATATTGCTTCAAATGCTTTCATCCTGAATCAGGTCTGTCCTCTTTATCCAAATGGGCCACATATTATTGTTGGAGTAGTACACAAAGAACAATATCAAAGCATTTACCAACATTTTTGACCATCTAATATCATTTTTGAAAAACCACACATCTGCCTAACCTGGATCAGAGTATTTTTTAGTATTTTTTAGAAAAATCTTGAAATAAAGAAAATATAAAAAAAGAGAAAAGAAATCCTTCCTCCTTTTTCCCTAATTTTTTTCTTTTTTCTCTCTTTATTTCTTTAATTTTCTTTCAAATACTAAAAAATACTCTCATCCAGGGTAACATCTGCCATATTTTTATGAGGAATGTTACCCCTAGAGGACAGACCAGAAGCATGCACAAAAAGTTGTAACTTTGAGCCTCATTAGCTACCTATGATATTTTATTCCTTATGCCTTAAATTTGTGATTTATCAATTCAAAAGCTTCTGTCGTCAAACACTTTCTTAAGTGAGAATGCACAATGATGTCATTTTATGCAGTTTCTGCTCTGTACTCTTAGAGCTAGTAATGGCTTCCTTCCAAAACATTTGCTTTCATAAGAATATCACCTACCCCTCCTTGGTGATCTTCTGCATCTCTGCTAACACGGTTTCTAACTAGCAAAGTTTCATTTAAAGTCCCGTACACCTCTCTTCTCTGTCTTGAACTTCTTCTTGGTTCTGAGAAACTCTGGGCTAAGGCCTGGTCACTCATTTCTGGTCTTTTCTTCTTCTCTCTTTTCATGACAGCAACTGCAAAAGATATAAAATATTAGCAGACTATAATACCATAAACAGAAAGGGCAAATTTTCAAAGTTTTGAAAAAGCTCCATTAAACGATACACTTATATAACTGATATCAGAAGTTGCATCGTGGGTTTTAAAAAGGAAACAAAGGCAACTTTACAAGAGAAGAGTTCAAGAAATAGAAGTCTTGGTCAAAATGGTAGCCAAAAGTGACAGCTCTGTCAACAAGGCATACTTAACCTAAAGTTATCCCCAACTTAGTGTCCTACGGTGCAAAATTTCTACTCAAAAGTGGTGCCTGACCCTGCTTGACAAGGGGGCTAGCCTGTACAAAAATACAAGGCTAAACTTGGCCTTGTACAGGCCAAGGTTTAGCCTTGTAGCAGGGATTATGACCTTGTTATGACCTTGTCCTAACCTTTGAAGAAAATTACAATCAGTAAGATTCCAAGCCACAACCAATCTAAGAAAAGGTTAATTAGCATTTTTCAAGCATTTACAAGGCTACGGTAAGGCTACAGCAAGGCTACAGCAAGGTTACAAAGCCATAACTACAAGGCTTGTACATGGCTATTACCTGGCCTTGTATTTTCATACAGCTAGTTAATTCGTACAGGCTTGATTTCCCCAACAAGGGGGCTAGTTAATGCAAAGATATTATCAAAAAACTCACCAGACTGCTGTTCACTGAAACTAGCAGATGCTCTGGGAACAAAAGATGCAAAAAATGAGTGTTAGAAGCAGTAAAGAAGCTTAATAGGCAAAATCTATTTTTTATCATAACCATGACAATTAATATGAGTGAATGTGAACTTTCGAATGCTCAATTATGTACAAGAAACCTACATATAATTGCATCTGCAGCTACAAAAAATTTTGTCACAAAAAGTCTTACAAAGAGCATTCATATAACTTGATTTGAGGGACCATTATGGAAACAAGGTCGCATTGACCTTTTAATGCTATCCCTGCCATCTTTAACCATGGGGTGTTTTTAAATTAGATTATTAAATTAGATATGTAGTTTTTGCCTGTAATTATTTTAAATTTATAGATATTGTAATTAGATTTCTTTTCTTTTATAACTAGGTATATTTTTTTTTTGATGGCAAAATTTTACATACATACAAACAAACATTTAACATTTGTGTCTATTCTAAATCAATGCGTCTCATCTGCTTCATGCATTTCAAACTGGATCAACTGCACATTCAAACAAAATTTACTGGAGGATGCAATTTCCATGTAAAATTTGCTTGAATATGTGGCTGGCTATATTGCTAGTCTTCAAAAACCTAGGGTGAGATTTTACTGGAAACATGTCATGAAAAGTTGAGTCAAGTCAATGTTCTGAGAAATTGTTGCATACATTTTGCGATGAAAGTTTTGGGCTACACATGCAACGTTTTGTTTATTTGATTGCAATGCCACCCTGCTAGATGGATGATAAACAGTGCAAGAAAAGGCAAATTAAGCTGCAGTTTCATGAACTTCACAACTGTTACACATCAGTAGCAAAATACCTTGTGCTTGTTCTTGTTGAATGCCTTGTAAAATGATCATGATGACTTTCATAGTCTCTTGAATCAAACAAATATGACATTCCATCATCAAGCTTTCTCCTTTTGCGTGGCCGACCAGGGCCATGTGGACTTGTGCCTCCGCCATTGACAAGTGGCTGGCAAAAGAAAGAGAATTCATTCCAAGAAACTATTTTTCACATTCAACAATTGGAAAATTTTCAAGGAGAATATATATTAAAGAAGGTATTTTTCATACTCTATTTATCATTCTATCTGTGACTCTATTCATACTCTATCTTAAATTTTCACTGCTTTGTCATTCTATTCAAAATTTGAGACAGCAGTCAATCACCAATATCAGTTGAGATGTGCGCGCCATATACCGGGTGAGCCAGAAAAAGTTCCCACTTTCGACAGGCCAGGATAAATCACACACTAGGACAATCTTAATTGTTTTTGATTTAATCTTTTGTTAATATCCTATATTATTCTGGGTTTTTTTTTTAGATTTTTTGGACACCAATTTATTGATATATTAACAATTTCTTGAAATTTTTTGGCCTACAGACGGCCCAAAAAGATAAAAAAACAGTGATCAAATTTCCTGCAGATTGAGCTTGGCAGAACAAAGGGAGTGCACATTGAAAATATGACTTTAATTTAGCTTTCCTGTCATATTTTATGCTAGATTTTAATATTTAGCCTTCTTTTTAGGTTTTATTGCTCTAGGCTATATATTTCTTAGGGGGCATCTAAAAATTCACCTGTGATCAGTTAGCAGCATTTGGCCCCTAACTTCTAGATCCCCTCCCTCCCCTTCCTCGGCAGACTTATGCATTCTGACATGCAAGTTTCAAATTATCTCCCTTTATTATATTATAATGGGACTAAATTGACCACTCATTGGATTGCAGGACATTTAAAGCAACACCAGCAAACTTTTGCAAATATCATTGAATTGAGCCTAAACATGCATTTTCTTTATTATGATCACTTAACAGATTTTGATGGAATCCCCAGACTGATAAGTTTGCAAAGTGGGCACGAAAGATGCACGCCTGGCTATTGTTTTAACAAGAAGGGTTCCATTGTTCTTCCTTTCTCATATATGAAATTGTGCGCAGAAGATCTTCCGCGCATGGTACGAAGGTGAAGTTGCCGTTTTTAGCGCCAAGCGCTGGGATCACAGAACGCTAATCGAGTCCGCGACCCCTTGTCATGACGCTCAAGTGGTGGGGTCCTATCGGGTATCGAACCCACTCCGCCTGATTGTTCTGGCTGCAAAGTCAGAGGATTGCACCACTGCGCCACAACACCTTCAATCTGGCATAAATGGCAGATTGGATGGAATCCCCTGGCCCCCCTAGCGGCAAGTTGATTTTTGGACGACCCCTAAATCAGTTATCATTGCTTAGTAAATGCAAATTTAATTCAACATATACAGTTTTTGTGAACACTGGCAAAAATACTTAAGCCTGATTTGATACTTATTATCGTACTATTGTGGCCACTTGGTCTTTTTTAGACTCTTCTAGAGTCTTCCTTCAAAATTGCTAAATTTGGACTGATGCCTGAACTCACTTTCTAAATCATTATGCTCCCCTACAATTGCTGAGCTTCAGCACGGTATTACAAGGCCATTCTTTGGGCCTAAAGTCAAAGCGAGTTTTGACTTCGCAAGAAACCGTATACCATTCAGATGATTCATATTCAGAATGAGAAAGATTCAACTCAGATTCATTTTCATCCTAATATTCAATTTTTTGTCGACTTCGGGGCTAATAAATCCGTATTTTTTGTTTGAATTTATTCAAAACCTCAATAATGTATTAGATTTACCCTTAATCTCGTGATCTGGTAAAAAACTTTCATCATTTCCTCGACGGATTTCTCCACCCACCGGCAAACGTATGAAGAGGTTTTATTTGGCATCTCAGATTCAAAATCATCCGATCGTTTGATTTTCCAGGTTTGTTGGCAGTCCTTTTTTATTTTTTACACGTACACAAAAATAAAAACTGGAACAATTGTGTTGCTTTGCCTCAATCTAAAATGAAAATTTTCCAAAGGTCGATTCTAATGTCAGGGGACGAAACAAGAGCGCATTTATTTTGAATATGTCAGATAAACTTCACTACAAACTGGGCACCTTGTGCTCATTAGGCGCGTACCATACAGACTAAGATTCGACTTCGGGGCTAATAAATCCGTATTT
Organism: Aurelia coerulea; assembly: GCA_039566865.1. Classification (NCBI taxonomy): domain Eukaryota; kingdom Metazoa; phylum Cnidaria; class Scyphozoa; order Semaeostomeae; family Ulmaridae; genus Aurelia; species Aurelia coerulea. The sequence goes on from CM076963.1 coordinate 13,299,543, forward strand.
TGCGTTTGAATTTACTTGATACCTCAATAATGTATTAGATTTACCCTTAATCTCGTGATCTGGTAAGAAACTTTCATCATTTCCTCGACGGATTTCTCCAACCACCTGCAAACGTAGGTAGAGGTTTGACATCTCAGATTCAAAATCATCCGATCTTTTGATTTTCCACGTTGGAAGTCCTTTTTTATTTTTTACACGCATATAAACTCATAGACAAAAATGAAAGCTGGAAAATTGTGTTGCCTTACCTTAATCTAAAAAGAAAATTTTCTAAATGTCGATTCTAATGTCAGGGGACGAAACAAGAGCGCATTTATTTTGAATATGTCAAATAAACTTCATTACAAACTGGGCACCTTGTGCTCATTAGTCACGTACCATACAGACTAAGATTCGACTTTGGGGCTAATAAATCCGTATTTTGCCTTTAAATTTACTTGATACCTCAATAATGTATTAGATTTACCCTTAGTCTCGTGATCTGGTAAGAAACTTTCATCATTTCCTCAACGGATTTCTCCAACCACCTGCAAACGTATGTAGAGGTTTTTCATCTCAGATTCAAAATGAACCGATCATATGTCAAATCAAGTTCACAAGGAACTGGGCACCTTGTGTTCATTAGTCACGTACCATACAGACTAAGATTCGACTTCGGGGCTAATAAATCCGTATTTTGCGTTTGAATTTACTTGAAACCTCTGATAGATTTACACTTAATCTCGTGATCTGGTAAGAAACTTTCGTCATTTCCTCAACGGATTGCTCCAACCACCTCAAACGTAGGTAGAGGTTTGGCATCTCAGATACAAAATCATCGGATCGTTTGATTTCCAGGTTGGAAGTTTATTGTTTGCGTGCACAAAAGGAAAGGCTATACAAAAAACTGAACACTGAATAGAATTTCGTTGTTTTGTTTCGTCCATTGCTTGTACTTTACAAGGCCATTCTTTGGGCCTAAAGTCAAAGCGAGTTTTGACTTCGCAAGAAGGTCGACCAACACATGGACAGAACTGCACCGAATACTAACCCCTCTATCTGCGCTTTCACCACTTCTTCGTGTCTGCCGTCCTCTCTGACCTTCGCTCTTGTTAGAGGTGTATGATTCTTTGAATGAATGTCGCGTATGAACCATTTTGGAGCAGTTTTATGTCGAGTCTTCTTTGTGCACAGTCACTTTTGAACCGCCATGTTTTCTTTTCAATAGAATATGTGCGCGCATATTTTCCCGCCATCCCAGCAGACTCCAGACTCCAAGCCTCTTTCCCACGAAGGGGGGAGAGGGTCAGCGAATGGGGGGAGAAGAGAATTTAGAGGGGTTATCTTTCCATTAAATTGTATGTTTGTAGAATTTCAAGATTAAATGAACTGAACTGAACTGAATAGGCCCATAGATTCATTAAAGGTTTTTTGGGCAAAAACTCATATCAGCAATTTCTCAATTTTTTCACGAAAATTTGACGTCTTGGTGCTGTAGGTTTTTTATATTCTTCAATGTCAAAAGAAGATCCCTTTTAGGCATTGTCCGAATTTATTCATTGTTTTCAGCTAAATTCTACAAAAAAGTAGATTTAGCTTCATTTCTTAGTCCTTTAGTGTTCGGATATAGTAATTTTGAAAAGCGGCTATTTAGCTATCAAATTTGGTTGTTCAGCGACAATATTGTCCACAAAATATTCTTGTGAGCACAAAAATAATCCCGATGATCGTTAGCGAATCTTTAGAACTTCTTTGCAACACAACAGTTAGTGTATTATTTAGGAGTATGAAATAGTAAAGGGATATCACAAATATAACTGAACTCAGTCATCGATCTAATTATCAAATGTCAGTTCAGCGAAACTGACAGCATTTTACAATTAATTACTTAAATTTGAAAATCTCTGGGGGTAACCCCTTGCCCCCCACTAGGTACGGCCTTATTCTCGGCATAAAGTCGGCCAATAATTTCATGATCTAAGTGCCAGCGTTCAGGGCCTCCGACGACGGGGGAGCCGGTCCCCCACTTTTTTGCAAATCATGCCGTTCTGAAAGGTAGCTCATCATGTTGTGTTGTGGTAATTTTTTTGCATCAAGTTTGCCCCCCCCCCCCCTCCTCCCCACCTTTCTGATCTCGTTGGGGGCCTTGGTGTTAAGCCTTGGTGTTAAGTGGTGTGTTATTAGCTGTGTTTCTGCAACGCTATTTGAGAGATTTCAAGCAAAGAAAGGTAGCCGATCATTCTGACTGCCCCCCTTACGCTCTATGTGTTAGGATTCAGGACATTTTCCACCTATATCGCTTTGCATGCGAGGCAGATAAGAAAACTTCTGGAAATTATTTCTCTTGTCCTTCCCCTTGCTCTCTTTCACGTACCCTTTTACCCTGGGTACCAGAGCCAACAAAAACAAAAAATGACCTTCACGGCACCACACGTTGTAATATGAAGCAACATGCTTCACTCAAACGGTCAAGCCAACGTCGTCTGGTAAAAATGGTATCTGTGGCTACTGGCATTGATACACGATTATCTTGATGTCTGTTTATGTTATCGAAATTCGGAAGCTGTCCAAAGCAAATCACAGTAAAATTGTGCCTGTTCTTGGCGGATCTTGGCCCTGGCCGTTTTCTTCAGTTTCCTCGTCGAGTCAATACTCTCGTGAAAATGTTACACCTTTAGCACATTTTCTTAGGCGGCCTTTCCACTGGCCAAAATTAGCATAAAAACGTTTCCGTATCCGTATTCTGTACGCACTTTTGCGTAGGGCTCCTTAAACAAAGGACCTGTGGGGAGCAATGCACAAGATAAAAGTTTTCGAAACAACAACTTCATTGAATTGATTTTAATTTTGAATGAGGTCCGTATTCTGTAGAGAATTGAAGATACGGAAACTCATTACATAAATCTCAGCATAGCTCATTGAATTGGATGACTAAAGATTAAAGATCGACTTTCTGGGTGTCTAAAAGTGTTTTTTGGCCTAGCATGTCAACATTATCGCGGATGTGGAAAGAAGCCTACCTCAATTCCACTGTTGCCTCCTCCATCATTATCTTCATCGCTTTTTTGGACGGTCATGATGCGTGATCCGTAGATATGTGGATTATTTCCTGTCGTTCTTGTTGTTGTACGGTTTAGTTTGCCATATCGAACGGTTCAAATACGAAGTTTAAATTACGAAAGAAAATGACGAGGCCATTTTGCCCTCCAGAGGACTGTACTTCAAATTAACATTATAAAACAGACGCTATAAGTAAAGAAAGGGCCTATAGAATTGTGGTTAATACGTGTGAAATGCTCCTCTCTTGTTTTCAGCAATGACGGAAACATAAAACAATAAACGATAATAAGCGCAAACAAAACATTGTTCTTCGTCGCCATTGGTGTTTACCTCCTTTCAATTTTCTAAGCGCGCAAAGCACTTATGTCAGCAGTGGCTCTTTAAAGATCAGATTGAAAATGTTGAACGAATACAAAGAATCACATTGTAAGTCTAGATACGCAGTGGCGCCGCCAGGATCTTTTATTGGGGGGGCGAAACGCAACGGGGTCTGGGGCGGAGCCCCAGAAAAATTTTCTTGGACCACGCCCTCTACTTTGGCTGTAAATGCAGCCAACGCCCCTTTTATAGGTTGACATAAAGATAAATGAATCTGTTGAAATATCACAAGTAGGGTACCGCAATTAGAAAATGACGTCCTACCGGCGACCGAACGACGAATTTCTGATTTCCAAAAGTTTCCGCAGCCAATCTAATGCGTCACTCTGTAATGGAATTATCGAAGGGCTGTCAAGTTCTCTCAGATTCAGAAATCTGAAGTATATGGTTGGTGAAAAAGAGGGCATGGGGACCAGCAGAAGCTTCAAAGTTCAGTATTCAGGGGCGGATCTAGAACCGATTTTTTAATGAGTTCCCATGATGAGATCGAAGGTGAGCGAAGCTAGGGGGGTGCGGGGGTACTCCCACGAGGACATTTTTGCAGCCATGACCTTTAGAATGCCTTTAAAGCTATCAAATTTTTCTTAACTATTATTAATAACTGATAAATTTTGAAATGAAAAGCATCCCACCAAACCAGTTTCGGACCTTCATATGATCATAAGGCCTAAGTTTACCTCAAATGTTTCTCCTTCAGCCAGCCACATTTTGCCTTATTGACACATATAAGGGGCCTAGTTTGTAGCCCCTTATATAAGCGCAATTGAACAGATTTCGGATCTCATTTTCATGATTATCGTAATTCTATTCTCAGGGACAAATTTATCTATGAAATCTTGACTAAGTTCTCGAACTCATGGAACTCACGTCAAATCCGCCACTGGATGAGGGGGTCTGGGGGCAAAGCCCCCAGGAAAATTTTCGGGGACACGCCCTTTACTTTGGCTTAGGACACTTCTACCGATCACATGTTAGCTGGTGGTGAAATAGAATTGTTGATGATTTCGTAACAGTTGTTTAAATTAGCATCCCCAGGAAACTATTTTTGTAAAAATATGATATTCTTTGGTTTAGAATGCATTCCATCTTTACCAGTGCCCAATTGAAAACTTTCATAATTAGGTAACAGTATTTTTATAAATTACCACCACAGGAACATTTTTGCGCAAACACACCATAATTTGTCCCAGAACGGTTCTAACAATCCAATTTGCCTGGCCTCAAAATTGAAATCTTGACAATTCTGTAATAGTTTGTCTCGGAAATTTTTCAAAAATCCAACCTATACATTGGCTTAGAATGACTCTCCCAGTCACTTTCCATCATTTCTCCGAAAAAATCTTACCCTACTACCCATCCTATACAGAACTACTTTCTCCTCATTTGGTTCGTGCAAAAGATCTTGACTTAGATCTTTCACAAGCTATGTTGTTGAGATGTGCAAGCTCGGAGGGCACATAGAACGGGGGTATATGGCCTTCGCGACCAGAAAAAAATTCCGAGTCAGTGCCCTACAGATCGTTGGAAAATGCAATAAGACAGCAAGATTGTACAAACCGATACTCACAATATAACCCCCCCCCCCAATAATTTTAAACCGGAATTAGACGAATTAGAAAAGTGGTCCTGGAGAATATTGGGGAGTTATATACATTTTTTTCCATTCAATGAAAGCAATTAAAAGAATGGAACAACAAGATTTATAAATTACGTGCCATCCTTAGCAGGAAAGAACATATTTTCAGCGCGTTCCCACTATGAATGACACTAATTTTAGATATATGAAATTAATTCGTCTAATACACACACATACACATCAATGCTATGTACAAGTTGTGCAAATCTGTTATATCTACAAGGTTACTTGGTTACAATCTAACTAATATAAACATTGCCTGATTTGGGGTTGAAGGAGTATTGTCGATGTTTTCGGTGTTTGTTGCACGTTTTGAGCGTAAAGAGAATCTTTAGGAGTGAATTGCGTCATTGGGAGTTTGCATTGGGAGTAATGTTTACTTACTTTTCAAATGTATCGTGGGAAAGTTCAAAGTGAAGCCGACCTACTTACATAACTAAACTAGCCTACTACAACGGGAGTAGTGCAGTATAAGTGAAATTAAGTTGAAGGTTCAGCGTTCACAAAAAAGCGTTTGGACCTTCACAACATGACTTCCTTCAAAATAGTGTACTTTCTGTATCCATACTTTTTGCAGGTCCACCAATGTTTCTTAACGCAAACCTTTTTCATGCGAAATACGAAGCAGGGAGTTTTCAGCACTTTGAAGTACGAATAGTAAGTCAACCTTGAAGCCATAGAGTTCACACGGCTAAGACACTTCCTCAGAGCGTACTCGCATTTGCAATGCAACAGAGTTGTAATTCTGTGATTCCATCTCCCATATTTAATTCTGAACGGCAAGATATCAGGCTTGCATGTGTCATGTGCACGGCAGCAAATGTCCGTCCTGCGAGCGTTGCCAAGATCGTTGTAGTGTTTTGCTTTGTTGCCAGGACCACACCAATTTGTGCCTAGTGAAAACAAAAGAATGCAGTTTAAATATCTTGCGTTCCTCATAATTCTTTGTAGTATCACAGTGATTTTCACATTGGTTGAAAATCGTGCTTAAAAGCATGCAAAAATTAGGATGCCTTTTTCTGACAAAAATTATGCGACAGGGTATTATATATATTATGCGACAGGGTACATAAAGGATGGAAAATGTTTAGAGTTGAAACTTATAAGGCTGAAACTTCCTGACTTTTACTAAAATTTAATTGGCAATCAGAAAATGAAATTTCAATACCTACCGGGTGAGTCAAAAAAAAGTTTACACGTTTGGTGGGCTGTGGAATAGCAAGTAGGTGGCTGATATTCAAAACTAAAATTTTAATCTATCAGTCAAAGGTTAACTTAGATGAGAAAATTTTGTTTGGTAAAGTCATTCATATTTAAGGCCCAAGAATTAGAAAAATGCCTGTAAGGGGTTTGTATGGGAATCGAGAATTCCACCTTCCATTCTGGTCCGTGATTTACTTGCTATTGAAATCAAAATTCTATTTCTGAAACTGACTCTTGAATTGAATTTAAAATTTCAATGCAAAATAAACCATGGGCCAGAATGGAATGTGGAATTCTCGATTCCCATACAAACCCTTTAAAGGCATTTTTCTAATTTGTGGGTCTTAAAGATGAGTGATTTTACCAAACAAAATTTTCTTATCTAAGTTAACCTTTGTCTGATAGATTAACATCTTAGTTATTCCACAGCCCGCCAAACGTGTAAACTTTTTTTTGACTCACCCGGTATTGTTTGACCACCTGACCATCACATGCCTATATTTGGAGAGTGGTCACAACTAAAATCTTTAAAATGGCTCTAATTTCTTTCGTTGTCAATGAATCTCAACAAAATACACACCATTATATTTGTCTCAATGAGTACTTTCATTTGATACATAACTTATTTATATTTGTTGACATTAGCAATTTATTAAATCGATGATGTCAGCAGTCTTCATATTTCTAATTAATTGGTCATTTTTGCATGCAAAACGCATGAAATGACTTCAAATGCTGATGAAGGTACTTGATGTCACCAACTATATGCGAAGTTAATGGTTGTCAATCATCATTATTGAGGAAACAACTTTGAATTGAATCAAATTGTCATTAATTGATTAGTAAACTATAATCAGAAACCAAAAATATCCGTATGAAACCATATAATATATTTGGATGATTGAATAAAGGGGTCAAAGAAGAAAACTTTATAACAGGTCGATAAAAGAAATTGCATGACAAGGAATAGTTGATTTAGTGAACGAAGAAAGTGCAAAGAAAGGTCTTAAAATGAATGTAAAAAAGACAAAAACCATGGTAATATTTAGAAGTTAAAACAAACCTCAAATACCAACCTTGAGCAAGTGAAACAGTTTAAATACTTAGGACAGCTAATTAATGAAGATGGAAAAACTGATATTGAAATAAGAAGAATTGAGATAGCGCGCAAGAATTTTATGAATATGAAGGATACGTTAATATCAAGGAAATTGAATTTAGAAACGAAGAAAAGGCTTGTTCGTGCCACATCTTATCTACCCTTCTGTATGAGAGTGAAACATGGACAATCTCAGAAGAAGCGTGGGCAAAAATAGAAGCATTTGAAATGCGGATTTATCGGAAAATGTTAAAGCTAAAACAACTAGATCCCTCAAATTTGAAATAAGCAAAGGAAAATAAGATACTTTGGGCACATAATCGGAGCAAATAAGATACAAAAACACTATTGACAGGAAAAGTAGAGGGCAAAAGGGGAAGAGGTCGTCGAAGGGTCAATAGGTAACAGGGTATGAAACACGTAGACTGGGAACGATATTGCATCATGAAGTGCTTACCTGGAACGTATAGAAAAGCTCGGTACACCACAAACACACTCAATAAAAGCATAACAACAGAATGTCCTCCCATTCTGGAGTACTATGGAAAAGAAAAAATATAACATCTGTTAAGTATGGTGGCTCATATGTGACATCGAAGATCTAACATCGAAGATCCAACATCGAAGATCGAAGATCTAACATCGAAGATCTAACATCGAAGATCGAAGATCTAGCATCGAAGATCTAACATCTAACATCTAACATCGAAGATCGAAGATCTAACATCGAAGATCACATCGAACATCGAACATCGAAGATCTAACATCGAAGATCTAACATCGAAGATCGAAGATCTAACATCGAAGATCGAAGATCTAACATCGAAGATCTAACATCGAAGATCGAAGATCTAACATCGAAGATCGAAGATCTAACATCGAAGATCGAAGATCTAACATCGAAGATCTAACATCGAAGATCTAACATCGAAGATCTAACATCGAAGATCTAACATCGAAGATCTAACATCTAACATCGAACATCTAACATCGAACATCTAACATCGAACATCTAACATCGAACATCTAACATCGAGCAAAGAACATTTAAGATTACGCAACCTGTAAGATCCTGCCAACTTCCGGTTTGACCTTGGATTGCCGTTTAAATTGGATCGCCATGGCTTACCAAGCAGTTGCAGCCAACAGAGCGCCATGTGTTATGCTAATTCACTTGCTGACTTTTAGTATAGGGAAAAACCTAAAACGTGGACATCGCAGTCATTTTCTAATCCTTCGAAATAAGTTGTTGATAACCATGTTTTTTAGTTTTCCAGCGCTTTGCGGTATTTTGCTATATTTTGGTTGGGTACACTCATTTTTTTATAAGAAACTAAGGTCTGGGGCTAGTAGGCAGTTTCCTAAATTTTTGGGCCATTTTGCTACCAAAAGTTTCTTACATTTTTCTTATATTTTTAATGCCAGAAGTGTAGATTTAATCTTGTTTTGTCTGAAGGGTTCCCAAATTACTCAGTAAAATCTCAAAACAAGTCAATAACATAATTCGCACTCAAAATAATGTCCAAACAGTTGCTATAGTAACTGTACAGAGTCAAAAATATTTGATTGCGACAGGAAAATTAAAACTGTAAATTACAAAAGTTTCTTAGCTTTTAAAATCCAGGCAGGGTTGTTTCTTAACTTTCGAAAAATTGAGCCTACCGTTTCTTATAAGCGGTTTCTTATAAAAAAACATGAGTGTATTGCGGTATTTGGTGTCTTTTTCGTGCAGTATTGCGGTATCATGACCCCGGGGGGCACTTGGCCAAGTTTTGGTCGGGGACATGCCATCGAAGCTTCAAAAACTTTCCCGTTCCTTTTCATTGATCTATCAAAAGCGTTCGACACAGTTGGTCATTCAATTGTTTTCAACAAGCTACCGTCATTTCGTCAATGATAAAATCATGTAGAAATTGTCCGCAAAATTGAAAAAAAAATAGCAGCGGAAATTTGCCATCAAAAACTACCAGTTTTTGGGACAAAGGTGGTGCAAAACTTGGTAGTTAGCTACCGGTTTTCGGACAAAGGTAGGACCATGGTTCGCAGTGTGACATGCTCGCCCTTGCTCGGTCTCAGTAGTACAAGAGCAAAATTGAAAGCATTGAGCGCATAGCAGGAGTTGTTATAAAGACAAATAGCCAGTAGCGTAGCCAGGGGGGGCAAGGGGGGGGGGGGCGGCCGCCCCCCCAATCATCGCCAAAGGTGGTTTTCGAGATTCTTCCAAATCCGTTGAGAAACTGAAGGGGGGGGGGGGGTAAGTTGTATTTACCTCCAACAGTTGTCGCAGCGCTGTTTGTGAATGTCAAAAGGGGAAAAGGAAGTCAATCCTTTAACTAATAAATGGCATCTTCGCATCATTTAGTCAACAGGGATGGCAAAAATTTTTGCTCGCTTCGCTCGCAATTCCAAACATCTGTCATAGTATGTCTCGTATAACATCTTACTACCGCTTGGCTTGTTATCACGTCCAGGCATTGCAGCTTTATTAGAATCAATGAACCCGACTTAGGTGCCCCTTTAACTGTATATGTGTATTGCACCTATTTGGGAAAGAATATAAATCAAATTAAGTGCTTCTCAGAAATTTCTGCTCGCTTCGCTCGCACTTCTATGTCTATGCTGCCACTTGTCTACTTCGGGTCTACTTCATCGCGATTTCTACACTCCCAGATGCATCTAGCATTTACTTATGCCTTCCTCAATTTTTATCGACAGTGCCCCTCTTTTCGAAAATGCCCTGAAAGTCAATGTGTGCTTCTCAAAAATTTCATCTAAAACCGAAGAGAAAATAGCTGGGTATAGGTTGGTAAAGAATTTTCCGATAAATGTCAAATCTTGGCACTGGCAAGTATGATATTGGGAGACGCATTCTAAGCCAAAGTAAAGGATCTTTTTTCAAAAATTTTTCTCGTGTTCTGATTCATACAATAACTGCCACAAAACGATCAAGGTTTCCTTGTCGCTAAAGGCAAGCAGGCTATTGGAAGATGCATTCTAAGCCAAAGTAAAGGGCGTGGCCCCAAAAATTTTCCTGGGGGCTTCGCCCCCAGGCCCCCTCGTTGTAGTGCCCCCCACTTTATTTATCCTGGCCACACCGCTGCATTCTCTTTATGTTTCTTATGCTCATTAAACGTCACCATTCGATTGCACGAGCATTTGCTGTTTTTCTAGCGTTTTGATAAGAGTTTCAAGACGACAGACGAATAAAAATTGAAGTTGGCAAACGATGGTATAAAACCTTCTTCATGGGCCCAAACCCTTAGCATTCTTCGTGAGCCCTCGATGGGTCAATCAACCCTTCTGCTCACAAGTGTTCCAATCAATCTACCACGCATGATATGGGTATTCTGATGTTAGCAATAACATTAGAGTTTCTAAACTACAAAATTTTGATTAGAATTTAAATAAGACTAAAAGAAGAAGGGAAGCTGTCATTGATTGCTTTTTAAAGTGGCATTGAAACTTTTAATGAACCTATTTCATCTGCTCGTATTGTTCAGGCATATTCTTGTTTTTGTCCTGGGAGTAGGCAACTCCAAGTAGCTAAATTTTCATCTGCAACTTTAATGAACTTGGTCTTTTTATTCTTCGATTCTGGGTGGCTTTGTCTAAAAGAGGGTGTTTCCGGCATTCTAAAGGGCGTGGCCCCCAAAAATTTTTCCGGGGGCAAGCCCCCGGACCCCCATTTTTGCTCGCTTCGCTCGCATCTTGCCCCCCCAAAAGCAGGACCCTGGCTACGCCACTGCAAATAGCCAATGAGAGTTTATGTTTCTTTCTGACACTGTTAGTAATTGCTGTCCTGTCTGGGGAAATGCTGGGGTGACTGCTATTGAAAAAATGTAGAAATTTCCAAATCGGGCAGCAAAACCAGGGAGCCTATTGATTTTGAAGCTTAGATAATGGTCTTCGGATCCCTCAATGGGACATGCTTTCTTATACGAAAGACATGTTCACGAGAGTCAACAACTCTACCCATTTACCACTAAAACAATAACAATTTGGACATTCTTTTTAAGTTGGAAACCCGAAAAAACTCAATACATGATTATTGGCCATCCACGGAGAACAAATAAGGTTGAAATTTCAGAACCACTGAATCTCAACTCTAACCCTACCGGCGGGGGGTGTTTTCCATTTTGAGTCATTTTGGCAAATTTTGAAGTTTTTTCCAACAGATTTTGTTAAAAATGCATAGAGTTACCTTATGCAATACTTTTAAAGCATTTTGAGCCAATTATTATCAATTTTCGGCGGAAAAACACAGTTTGTAGTTATGATGCCATAAATTTTTGTCATTTTCTTCCAAAATAACAGTCTAAAAACACCTCTATGCATCATATTTGAATTGGAAATTAATAATACGCCAAATAACAATGGAAAAAGTGATTTTCCGTTTATTCCGTTTTTAGAACAAATCAGCCGGAAAACCATTTATTTTGACATTTTCCAGCATTATGACATCTTAATGATGTCACCTAATGAGATGGCCACGCCCAAAACTACCACTCGGCTAAGAATAGTTAGGACTATGCCCTTGCCAAGCTTCAATGGTTTCCCATTAGTTTACGGATATTTATAGAGGGGTGGCTCGAAAACACCCCCCCCCCCCCCCGGCTATGTTAGATAAAAAAGCCCCGTAGGATTAGGGTTAATGATTCAGAAATTAAGCGTGTCGCGAAGACCAAAACACTAGGGGTTATAGTGGATGAAGGGCTAAACTGGGATGAACAATTCAGCAAAGTGAACGGGAAGATTAGTGGCGGTCTCAAGTCACTAAAAAAACTGAAGAATCTTATTTCTACGGTGGCCCACAACTGTCACGCACAATATAAAAAGAGTCGCACAATTATAGAATGAATCGCAGATAAACAAAAGAAAACATGAAATTACAAAGCTAAATGCAAAATTAAAGAACCAAAAGCACAATTTAAAATGTCCGCAACAAATTCAAATATGCCTCGCACAAGTTAGAAAGTCCGCAACAAATGCAAAAGTACATCGCGCAATTTAAAAAGCTCGCAACAAATTCAAATGCGCCTCGCACAATTTTCAATGTCTCGCAAAATTTTAAACGTCCGCAAGAAATGCGCCTTGCACAATTTAAATATCCGCAACAAATTGAAATACGCCTCGCACAATTTAAAAATCCGCAAATAATTCGAATGTGGCTCGCACAATTTAAAAAGTCCGCAACAAATTGAAAAGTGCCTTGCACATGGTGGGCAGGGCCTTTGTGGATCAAATAATGTCTCCTATTGTGGCCTTCAGCAAGGATAAGAATGATGCTGGCCAAGGAATCTCAGAATACCCCTAATTGATAGTATGTGTTGGACCAATAGGGCTATTTGGTAGCCATTTGGTAAGACCCTTTTAACAACCGACTGGACCCCCTGTTAGGCCATAATGGAAGTACCCTCCCCCCCGGGGAAATATTTAAAAATGTAACATGAGCCTCTAAAGCGTCAAAGTAATGAAATTTTGGTGAAAATAGACCACCATAGTTTCATCAATTTATATCTTCGAAGCACTCCAAGCATGTGGATAAAATTATAGAAAGGAGAGAAAATTACATACAACGTCGACATATTGAAAAATATTCAAGGTAGGGTAGGCATTGAGGCAGGCCCGTCGGAAGCGGGGGGGGGTTGGGGGGGGGGGCTTCAGCCACCTCAATAATTTGCAGAAGTTTGTTCATTTTTGTCAGTGAAAAGGGCTATGAATGCAAAGTTGATGGAGATGAAAATTCAAACTTATCTATATTCGAGGAAGTTACCAGAATTTATCAAGCTATCACTTTTGATTTTATGCAATTCAAAAATAGTCTATATCCTCGGGAAATTTAAGTTATATTTTCAAACTTTTCTGGGAAAGACCTTCATCAGCTGTGATCCCTTGCTTCTTTATATGGCAAATTATCCAAAAACAGGGCGTTTTTCAACGATCTAAAGGGTGTGGTCGTGAAAATTTTTCCCAATGCTAAAAATCAGCAAGTAAATCAGCATAACACATGGCGCTCTGTTCTCTGCAACTGCTTGGTAAGCCATGACGATTCAATTTAAACGGCAATCCAAGGTCAAACCGGAAGTTGGCAGGATCTTACAGGTCGTAGTCTTAAATGTTCTTTGCTCGATGTTAGATGTTCGATTTTAGATGTTCGATGTTAGATGTTCGATGTTAGATGTTCGATGTTCGATGTTAGATCTCGATGTTAGATCTTCAATGTTAGCTGTTAGATCTTCGATGTTAGATCTTTGATGTTAGATCTTCGATCTTCGATGTTAGATCTTCGATCTTCGATGTTAGATCTTCGATCTTCGATGTTCGATGTTAGATGTTCGATGTTAGATCTTCGATCTTCGATGTTCGATGTTCGATGTTAGATGTTAGATGTTCGATGTTAGATGTTGGATCTTCGATGTTAGATCTTCGATGTTAGATCTTCGATGTTAGATCTTCGATCTTCGATGTTAGATGTTCGATGTTAGATGTTCGATGTTAGATCTTCGATCTTCGATGTTAGATCTTCGATGTTAGATCTTTGATATTAGATGTTCGATGTTAGATCTTCGATGTTAGATCTTCGATCTTCGATGTTAGATCTTCGATGTTAGATCTTCGATGTTAGATCTTCGATGTTAGATCTTCGATCGTCGATGTTCCATTTTCGAGATGTTAGATATTCGATGTTCGATCTTCGATATTCAAGACCTAACATCGAACATCGAACATCGAACATCGAACATTTTACAGGGGGTCAGTCCATTACTTTCTGGTGCTTTTCTGCAAGCGTTTCTATGCCCTTCCAACTAGTGTAAACCCCCGTCAAACGAAGAAATGATAAAGTTCGATGTTAGATCTTCGATCTTCGATGTTAGATGTTCGATGTCACATATCAGCCGCCATAGTTAAGCCCTGGCAAAACGACTGGACTTTTGCACTGAACATTCACTGGACATTGCTAGCCTTGTTCAGTGTCTGAACATCAAGAAAATTTAGGTTGTGGCAAAACGACTGAACATTGTCCAGTGAACATTTGCTGGGCAACAGAAACGCGCCAAGTTTTTTGGATCGAGAATTCAGTTTGGGAAGTTTTGGGCATACTCAACAGAGCACCAGGGAGCTAGAAATATTCTTTTCACTTTGTTTGTGGCTTTATTCACGTCGTTCATTCTGCCATCAAAATTCTGAATGAGAAAGTCTTTTCAAATGAGGTAAGATGGGTCGTAAACAAAAAATTGCCAGCCATGATTTTGACCCGGCGGGTCAGCTCTAGGGGTCCAAGTGTAACCATGCTCGTCTACGAAATCTCTGAGAAAGGGGGCAAAATCTTGATCAAATCTAGGACAGAGAAACCAGGAAAAAGGGTAGTTTTTCGAGAAAAAAATCCTAGATTTTCATAATAAGGGGTAAAAATCTATTTCCAGCATGTTTCGTCATATGTTAAATGATAAAATCACTAGAAACCAACAACAACTGCAACATCAATTCAAGTCAGGTGATGATATCTTTTTCAAATTACAGGTCTTGCATGCATTGACACCACTGTTGTCTTTGCTAAGAATTCTTTGGAAATTCTTGCAAATTCTGAATGAATCATTGAAGTCTTTCTTATACCCCTCAAGAAGTCTTGTGTGCATTGAGAACATTTGAAAGATCCTTGAGAATTCTTAGCTAATGCAGATGGTGTTGATGCACACAAAAAAACAAGTGCAATCACCTAGCAATGCAGAAACCAATTCTATCTCCTTTTTAACAGCACTAATTGTTAGCCCATTGCAAGTTGAAAATGGAAACATAAACAATTTGACATTAGAACCAGTAAAAGATTAATATTCAATTATTCAAAATAGAAATAATGGAATATTGTCTGTCTTCAAAAGCTTTTTACTACACCTCAGCGAAAAGGAAGGATGTTGCAAATATTATCTCAAACTGGCAACAAATTCATTTGTTCACAGAGCATCAGCAACATGTAGCACACAACCTTGCTGGATATGCTTGATGCTGATCAATCATAGTAATGTCACTGCACATTTGCTTTGACTGTTATTACAATGCAACATTTGACATTGCCATTATTGCCAAGTTTGGAATTCCAGATGTTTTTTCCTCTTCAAAACAAGATAGTTTATCCTTATTTGTGTGTCTGATGTGCTATGTTCACTGCAAATAAGACTCGACTATAGGTAAAATGATTTAAAGCAAGTGATTGTTGGTTGCTTAGTTTTGTCTCGTGTGTTATTCTCTGTTACTGTCAGTCAACAATGTCAACTGGCTGCCCTTTGTTGGGCCTAAAAAGGCAATTCATTGCACAAAACAACATTACCAACCATCGGCTTCAGCTTCCTTCTTTGCCTTTTGCCAGGGTAGCTAATTACCGACTTTTAGCAATGCCTTGGACGACTTCTATTAAAGGAATAGAAATCTTACATCTAAGTTCTTGTCTTCATTCAGGAGTACTCTGGTACTCTGGCTGTGTGTAGTAGGGGCTCTTTGGTTTTTCGCGCCAAAATGTTAGTTGTTGTAGTTGTTGCTTCTATTTGGCCAAAGATGGCGGTGGATATATTGGAGAGAGAATACCTCTCTTTTGAGCTTGGTTGAAGTTGTAGGTAAGAGTTCACTTTTGCTTTGAAATCTGCCGTTTAGTGTAGCAAGCCTTAGGTAGTTCATCGCTGATAAATGTGCCCGTTATTTTGCAAATGCCGGTAGATATTATTATATGGCCAGCATGGCCTAAGTCAAACAAGCTTTGACTTAGGCCATGCATGGCCATATAATATTATGGTTGGTTTGTTTGATTGAATTTTTGCTTTTGTTGAGAATAATCATATATGCTACCTAAATAATCCTATCTCTGCCATTAACTTTACATGTTTACTAACTGAAATTAGATTCACCAACACAACAGTTGTATTTTTTGTTGAATAAACTAAATATTATATTTGCAGATCAGATGGAATTGTGTATGTTCTTGCTTCACCTCCTAGGAATTAGCTGCTGGAGCAGTAAAGATTTCCCAGATAATTTTACATATCGTAAATGTTTGTTGAATCAGTTGTATCATTATTTTTTGGTTAACTGCAAGTGCATAGTCACATTCATACCAATTTTGTTATTTTAGCAGTTTGTCAACAAATGGTGTTTTGCAGTGTAGCCATTTTCTATCATATAAGCAAGCACACTGGCATTTGTTATTCAAGTATCACACATTTACAAGTTGTAGTACAGGCCATGTAGACAATAACATGACAGGAATTTACATTATGATAAGAATTCCAGTATTCTTGAGCCACACAAAGACTTCAAATGTTTCTGAACAAGAATTCTTAGGCAGGAAAACCATGTTAATGTGGGTAAGGCCTGTAATACTGTAGTAGCATTATATAGAGCTTGATATATATGTTCACCACGCTATTTATCACCCCACTTGATAAGTCCTATCTTATAGATTTGTCAGAGAAATCCTGTAAAAAGGGCCTTTATTTTCCAAATTTGTCAGAGAAAAGCCCGTAAAAGGGGTTGTTTTCTCCATCCAAAATCAGAGAAAAGGGTCAACTTGAAAAGTTGCCAGACAAGCATGGTTACACTTGGACCCATAGAGCTGACCCGCCGGGGATTTTGACCATTCAATTCCAAGATAAACACGGAAGAAAAGCCATAGAAAAGCAAGGCAATGGGTAAAGATACTATGAATGAATGAGGATATTTGTAAATAACATGAAGGAGTTGACAGAGGAGGACAGTTTAGCTTGGAATGAAAAGATGTGAATGAAATCGTCCACTATTTCATTGCAATGCGCGTGCGCGAACTGGACAATGTCCAGTGGAGTCATGTATATTCGGGTACCACTTCTGTTCTTCAACCGCGGTTGAATTTCTCTCGTCGCAACAACATCAACAACCAATGGTCCTGCAACATACAACATGGCGGATCCTGACATGGCAGACGATGATGCGATGCCTGAATGTTCGTATTCATCAGCGACATTTAGTTTGACAGACAACATCGCATTTAAGAAGGTTGAGAGACGACGGACAAAGAAAAGAGACCTCATCCATTGCATTGAAGCAAAGAAAAAGGCCCTGAAATGCTCTAACAATGAAACAGAGTACCGGTCTGCAGGCCTAGGTCTACTCGCTGCTGCTGGTTTAAAAGAAAAGAGTTCGCCATTGTTGCCGAATATGCAGATTGACAGCCATCTGGGAGTACCATCAACGGACCAGGAGGAGCTGATGGATATTCAGTCACCATCTGATCCATCATCCTTTACTTCAGAAACAGAAGACTGTGATGCAGCTGATGATACGAGTACAACATTAGTTGGAAGTTCAGAGGTGATGCCTTTGTTTGATTTTGTGGTGTAGGAAAATTTCAAAATGTTGCATTACAATGTGCAAAAATGAAGAATACAAGCACTGTATTAAGGTCCAGTTACACGATACCGGATTCACCACACACCGGATTACTTTTCGCATCGGATAGGGGGGTGCAGTTACACGACACCAAGGCAATCTGGTGTCGCTCCACTCCGTTTTTGCGGAGTAAAACCAAACCCGCTCTGGAAGTGGAGGTGAGATGAAAATGAATCCAACGCACTCCGCTCCGTATTCCATCTCGTGTTACTGCACCAATCCGATGTGACCCCACTACATTTGGGCTTCGCAGTTTTCAAAGACAATAGATTTAGACTGCAGGGTGACTCGGTGGGGTATAACTGCAATCAAAAATGTGTTCATGGCCATCCGATGTTGTGTAACTGCAATGAAAATGGTACGATTTGGATGCAGATGGGTTGAAACCAATCTGATGTGAAAAGCATTCGGGTATCGTGTAGCCCATGCCTAAAGGCCGACCTCCACTGCAGTACTTTTGGTCGGCGACCTGCGCGCTCACCTAGTGCGCATGCTCTCTAGCAACAGAGCATGTGCAGAAGGCAAGCGTGCTGATCGCCGACCAAAATTACTGCAAGTTGAGGACGGCCTTAAGGCTGCTTCCAAGTGCAAACCAATGCGGGGTCTTTTGAATTAAGTTAATCCACAACAACCCAACAACAGGTCCAAATTCAATTGTTTCTCCAAGATGAATCTGTGCCTGGTGGAGCATTGTCCTTCTTCATGTGCATGGGTCAGTCGTATATCAATTTTGTCCCAGCTTTGTGTCATTCCGACACCACAACCCCCTCCACCCTTTTTAGCCATTCAAAAGTGATAAATGGCTAAGGAGGTCTGTCGAGAACGGCACAGGAAACATCAAGTCTAACTTCTTTGGCCAGACTGGAATCAGTGTATGTAACGCCATATTTATATATAGCAATCCAGCCTGCAGAAGATACTCCTCAACAGCATCTCTAGTCTTCCACTTGTTCTCTTGTCTATTTTGAGTAGCTTATTGATATCTCTGGTGAACAAGACACTTGCTTGCAGTTGTCTCCTCTAGATAGAAACATGAACTTGCAGAATGTGCAGATGATATTTCTATTGATAAAAAGCTTGCATGGCCACTCCGTGATAGGTGAGCAAAACTCAGTGGTAAAAGATTGCGTATTCCTGGCATTTTTATAACCCCCAAATGACCATTTTGATTTGTTTAATTTCTTGAAAAGGTATGGTCTGATAAAAGGGTGAAATTTATATCAACTTGCAATTTGTTTCGCAGCTGGTCAACTCATGAATATTCATTAGCTAATTAGTACTACATGGTACTTCCTTGTGCTTTTTTCTATTTTTTAGGGTGCAACCAAGATGGACAAAGAAACATTATACATTCATGAACTAAAACAATACAATGGAATGCATCCTGTTAACACCTACTATAATGCTTTTTGCTTAATGGATTTCAATCCAATAAAAACGACATTAAAGGTAGAAATTTGTGGTATTTAGTAGTATTTCTTGTTTCATCAAATTAAAGCTTGTGTATCAAGTATATGTTCTGAAGTCACTTAAATCAGTTATTAGCTAATATACCAAATAAGAGAAATATTATTTTAGTTTGGTACTTTGTTTGGTGGCAGGGAAAATGCTTCTTTGGATACAGTAAACATTTGCATATATCATGATCTGAAATTCAGAATCCATTCATGTTTATTTGTGTATTTATTTGTGTATTTATTTGTGTATTTATTTGTGTATGTTTGTTTGACAGTCCCTGAAATAAACCAGAGACTTAGACTTATTCTAAAGACTTCATCAGCTAGTTACTAATGCTTTGCAATAGAATTTCAACTTTCAAGCATATTCAATCTCTTTGGGAATGTCTTAATTTTTGGGTTGTAGCAATTGTGGTCTCATTGGAATACTGAAAGTCATATTTCTATAATTATTTAGATTATTAGATAATAAATGTTGTAAATTGGTACATTTTTAAGATTGTCATAGATCAATATTTTATGACTGCAGTTTTTATAATGGCATTGTGAAAACAATTTCATAATAACTGAGGGGCCAAAATGTATCAAGAAGTAACCTATAAAATGAATGTGAAGACCTGTAATCAGACAAAGTAGGGAAATGTGTTCCAATGTAGCGAAATTGCAGTCATTTTATTGGCCATCATTTAAATATTTATCTCTCAAGCTAGTGAAATGCCCAGTCAATGAAAAGATGATGTATAGATTCCATCAACGCATGGCCAGTTTGATGGAATCTAAGATACCATTACCATATACATAATATCTCGTTTCCTGCTTTTCTCACAGGACAAGACATATGTGATAGTCACAAGGAAGGCAGCTGTTTTCAAAGATGATGAATGGAGATGGGTGTATAAGTGCAGTACTTGCAGAAACCAGCTGGATATTTTGAAAACAGCTTGCAGCTTCCATCTCACATATAATGGTTATTATATTTCAAATGATAAATCACCTGAATTGCATATGAAGTAATGTAGTGACATCACACTCCCGTCTTCGTCTAATTCTTAACTTTCTGATGAGATTTTCCGAGTGGTATAGAGGACTGTAACAATTTTTAATCAAGATTTCTAAGGCAGGAAATTCATCTTAGTGTACTGTATGTTGTACAGTATTTATACAATGTATTTATTTATATCAGTCAGTTTCTAATCCTCAATGCTTGATTGAGCACAGTTGGAATATTGGATTGAATTTTACCTTTCCATTTGTGTCTTCCAGAATTTGAGCAACTTCAAGACCTTTGCCTGCACAGCCAAGCTGCCAGCTTTATCCTCAACGAGTTTGATGCAGTGAATGACATTGACCCTTGCCTGGATCCTACTTCCAGTGGTATGTACAACAAAGGGTGTCTTCAGTTCAGAAATCAGAAATCTTAGGCATGAAAACATAGTTAAAGGGAAAAACACGCAAGAAAAACAAGATATTTCATGAAATTTTGACATCTTTCGTAGATCTTCTTTAGTCACAATAAACCGTTCTATTGATGACTAAAACGTAAAGTAGCTATTAGAGAATGTTGCATTCTACAACCTATCAAATTAAAGGTTTGCTAAAATACAGATTTTGATTAATGTGGCGCAACAGATAAAGAAAGTGAACAAAAATTATAATCAAGGTGTAACAAAAAGTTTGTAATATGTCCTTCACCATTCATTCATGCTACTATTAAGGCACCAAGGTTCTCTCATGTCGAGTCTTGTCATATCCACAAATTTTCGTAATAGTTTATAGAACGCAACATTCTCTAATAGCTACTTAACATTTCAGTTAAAAAAAGAATGGTTCATTGCGACTGAAGGAGAACTGAGAAAGATAAACTGCATGACCTAGAAACTTACAATCCTTGTTGTACTGTTATCTCTTTCTTAAAGATGAAATCAAGGATGAGGAGTGCCCAATCTATGTCCTGCCAAACGATAGATTCGCTGTCGTTTGGGATTCACGTAATGACAGTTATGGCACGGTTGGCAAATCAAGAACTTCTATCATCTGTCAGAACTGTACAATCCCACTTAGCTGTCCACATGTTCAGATATTGAGGAATCACAAAAACTGTCAATGTCTGCCTGATTCATTCAGTTCCTTCATCTTCGACTCTTCCTGCATTGAAAGAGAGTCTTCAGAATCAGTGCATCACGCTATTTCATCCAAAAAGATCCCCTTCGTTGAAAAAGCAGCAAATGAAATACAGCTGATAAAGAATCGCTTGCTTGACAATGTTACCATCAATTTATATGCAACTGACGATCTTTGCCAAAATTGTGGCCATGACAATGGCTCAAATGAGAACTTTGTTGAGAATTCTGAGGAAATGCCATTGTTCATGCTTACAGGGATTTTTACTGGACACGGTACGTTTTATTTTCTCGATTCCTTTTCACTATCTACAACTTTTTCTTCAGAATTTTCGCAAAATTAGAAACATTCTGAATAAATAACATGCATGAAAGTATGAAAGTATACAGTCAAATATTTAATGGTGCACTTAAATTTATGTCTAAGAATTTATCACAAAGGCTGTATGTGTCTTTACTGCTTAAAACAGTGCTCAATGCCATGAAGGCAGAGCGAATTATAACAGGATTGAGACAATAAGACTACATTATGTGTTGTTACTCAGAGTTTCACGCTATACGGCGATCGTCTAAAAATTTAAGAATTTAAACTGTGTATCTCTCGCATCCTAGAGTTTTATAGAATGTTATAGTACCCCAAGAAGATCCCATAATCATTATTTTGTGACTTTTTATATAAGAATTCTAACAGACGTTTTAATCAATGGGTATGTAGATTAAGCAATTAGCCTTAATGATCAAAACTTTGAGCGATTTCTTCGTTACAAGCAAGCAAGATTTACGCTTTGAATTTAAAGGTTTGCTTCCTCCAACAACATACAAGATGTAGAGAAAGGGGACATTTTACAAAGACTGCCTAGCAGAAAAACATCTCCCGTCCTTTTTCCAAAGTCCCTCAAAGGAAATAAATTTAATTTCTATCGTTTTTACAGCAACTACATAATAGCGCATTACCATAATTTAATTATAAAGTTTGAGCTTTCGCTTTGGTACTACGTGAAAGTAGATGTTAGGAGACAGCAGCACTTTACAATACATCAGCTTCTAACAATCACCTGAAAGGGGCAAGCTGTTTTTCTCAGCTTGCAAAACATGGAATGAGATATGCCTTTAATCTTGTAGGATATTGCTCGATATCGCCATTGGTATTGTTGTAGTGGACTTCAATTTTGGATTGATGAAATCTTTTCCGTTTAGTTTCCAGGAGAATGTGTCAAAATTGCCATCAGAAATTTGAATATGATGGATTAGAGGATGGCATATTGAACATGAGGTCCTACCTTGTTAGTCATCGACTGCTCAGGAATTTCATGCACCATTTTCTCTTTGGAAGGTACTTTAGATATAACTTTATTCTATATGATTAGATTCTAGTTTAGATTCTAGGTTTATAAAGTACAACAGGCTGCTATCTAATGTTACATCAATTTTTGGCTTTAAGCGTGAACTGCTAGCATAAATCAGACTTCCAAAACTAAAATCAAGCTATCTTTTCGGGCATCTGTTGAATCGAAATAATAACGCAACGCTGGTCATAGCGTTATCATCCACTCGTAAACTCATATGTTCGATTTTGAAGTAATGTGCATGTGACTTTTTTAATGGCTAGCGTAATAAGAAATAGATGAAACTTAATTTGTATGGTTTTGTCCCTGTAGCAAGAAGTTTCATGTCTCATGTGTAATACTCCGTGTCTCGTGTGTAGCACTTATATGAATTTGAAGGTGTAATTATTTTTTCCATGTCTCTTAAAGGATGCCAATGTATACATTTTTCACTGTTTATTGTGCTGACATGCGAGCAATAGAGGTAGATCCTAAGCAGCTGACCTATAACAAGTTCAAAGATTCCTGGTATGCCTTCCTTTCCCTCCTTGACATCGATTTGGATGAAGGATTTTCATGTGAAATTTGCAAAGACCAGCCTCGGATGTTAATTATGGATGCAACATCTCTTTCCTTCCGAAAAGAAATGATTCAAAATTGGAACAATTTTTTGCAAACTCCTACAAGCAGCCAGCGTGAAGCTATCAAAAGAGTCAGGTCTGTTATTATAATATTTTCTTATGTTTATCCATTGTACAGTAAGTATTTAAGGGTAAGTTAAAGCTTGCGTCCAACGTTGTATTGTTGACATTGAAAACATGTCTTGAAACTGTTGATAACGAATCACACTCGACTATTTTGTATCAGATATGATTATGACATCCACGATGAAGCTGGGTGTATATTACAGTTTGCACGTTAAACTTTGGAAGCATTTTTCATATTAGTGTTTATACATACTCTTCATACATTTACATACACACTAGCGTCTTTATATGAAAAAATGACAGTCAGAGGTACTTTATACTCCAAGAGCTGCTAGAGTAGCGTCGCCCCCTTTTATTACCCTACGTTTCAGGCCGCCAGCCAGCCGGCCAGCCAGCCACTGCTGTTTGGAAACTCTATCGAAAAGGGCTTGGGTGTAGCAAATGACAAAAAGCCCTAAAGATACTTTCTCACTAGAAACAAATGTTGTTCTCCTTCTGTGGTATAGAAAACAAAGTCTCGGGAGCATTTTTTGTGAAACATACCTACTGTGGAAATCTAAGAAAGCATACCTTAAAAGCTCTATTAAGCCCGGGGGGGGGGCTTATTTCATTTTGGACACGTTTTAGTTCTTTTACACCACATTTTGCGGTTTAAACATACAATTTTACGAGCTAGATACATAAATTTGACGCATTTTCATCTCAAACCATATCAAACTTAACATGCAAAATATTTAACTGAATAGATGGACTATCTTTGGTAACCTCTGGAATTTGATGTAAGTGGGGGGGGGGGGCTTAATAGAGAGAGGGGCTTAATAGAACTTTTACGGTATTTAAAAGTTTCATATTAAAAACCGTGTTATATCCAATGAATACTTTCCTTGTTTTCTGTAGTCCTTTCAAAGACAGAGTTTTTATTCCAACGAAGCATTACAGGACTCTGTTAGAAAAATATGCACGATATTCTAAAGGTAAAGGCAAAGGCAAAGGCAAAGGCAAAGGCAAAGATAAAGGCAAAGGTATAGGGCTTGATTCCGATTCATTTCAAGACCTAAAGTCGTACCTTCAAGAGAATGAAAAGGAACTGTTCGACTTGTTCTGCAAGGTAAATGACAGTATAATAGTGGTAGAGGACCACATTTACTCCGTTCAAAGTAAATCGAGTGACCCTCGCACGGTGTTGTCACCATCTGCTTTTGCTTGTCCGTCTGTTTGGCAGCCATTCTTTCTTGCCCTTTCTCGTGCTACCCCCGCTTGTGGGCTCCTTCACCCATCTGACGAGCTGCTTGCTACCGTTGAAAAGCTTTGTATCTGTATAGACAACGATGAATCACCAGACGAGAATGATCTTGCAGTGTTAAGATTGGATTTTCCGATGTTGTATGAATTGGTCATGGCATTTCCTTTGTGCAAACTTCCAACTGAAACTTCTCCAATACTGCGTAAGTTGATAGTGATTTCGCAATCCCCTTTCATCACAAATCCTGCTTGTCCTTCTCTTGCTGCTTTTCCAGAAAATTCTTACTGCCATTGGCCGGGACTGGAATGTGTAAGAGCAAGAGGCATCTACCAAGTAGACAAACAAGGCAGGGATCAGGACGGCTTCCATTGTAAAAAGATCAGCCGAGGACATCCATCTTTACTTCCTGGTATATTTACCATGTTCTGTGAGCATGGTAAGTAAAACTGAAATTTTAAAATGCAATGTTCTGTATTGTTACTGGTTACCTTTAAGACTGTTTAATGTCACTCCTTATTTTATACATTTTTATGTTTCCTTGATAGCTACAAGCATTTATGAACTAGAACATAACAAGTAAAGAGGTTTCCATACGCCAATGCTTATATATAGGTACTTGTCTGTATCCAAATGTTGTATGATGTAGCAATTTTATTTTGTTTTGTTTAATTCTGGGACTAGTTTTGTTCTTTAACAGGATGCAAGTTCAGGTCTGTTCCATCACCTCTAGGTACTTTTAATTCTAATATGACCCACAGGCTTTATTTCACATCATTGCAGCAATTCAAGTTGGCTCATAGTTCGAACGATCATCAGCCTTGCCACTGTTAAAGATAAGACCTACACGTGCTACCTTCCAGCACCCCAATCTCTATGGAAAGATTATAAATCCTACATAGGAAGCTAGAGATGACCGGAAATGCGATTTTTATAAAGTGGCTAGCGATACCATCCAATCCAAAACCAAAAGAAGTTTTCATTTTCTGCAGAGTCCTCTTTGCATCAATGGGATTGACGGCCTCCAACCTGAATTGCATACTAAGTTGATTTACAAGATTTTCATTAGAAAACAGGGGGGCTAGGGTGCTGTGGAATGTTGTCACTAAGTTTTTCACCTGTACTACAAAAAAAACTTATTCATAGATTTGGATATTTCAGCGTTATCAACAACATCCTGACCATCTATCTTCTTTCCATATTTGTAGTCTTTGATCTTTTTTTCAACAAATAAATAAAATAAACCAGACCATTTGGTGGCAGTATAAGCATCTATAGTAACTGTAGTATTGTTTTTGCCTCCACAGAAATTTGCTATGGATTTGATGTCATGCTATCAAATGAATCTCCAGATGTGCCGTTTACTGTTTTGTTCAGTCGTCTCAATGAAGGTAAAGATAAATAGTATTTAGAAAAGGCGGGGAAGAATTCCAAAATTACCTAATGATTTGATACAACGCATTCATTTGCTGCTTAAAGGCCTTTTGAACGAAATCTTACAAATGAAGGCCGACCTCCACTGGATCAGGCTTGGTCAGTGACCAGAGTG
Source organism: Aurelia coerulea (assembly GCA_039566865.1). Taxonomy (NCBI): domain Eukaryota; kingdom Metazoa; phylum Cnidaria; class Scyphozoa; order Semaeostomeae; family Ulmaridae; genus Aurelia; species Aurelia coerulea. The sequence continues at coordinate 13,325,709 of CM076963.1, forward strand.
CTCTTTTTGTGCAATTGCTTAGTGCATTCGTTCAGTCCACTCTTTTATTGCCCTCGTTTAGTGCGCATGCTCTCCTTTGGTCATTAGACAAGCGTACTGGTCGCCTACAAAACGCTACAACGGTGAAGGTCGGATTTAAGTTAATGAAGTACCAACCCTTTTCTAAATAGAGTTGTGGCTGCACTCTACTCTGCTGTTGTGAATCCATGTTTATCCTCTTTTCTTTGGATTCTGAGATATTGAAAATTCTCGTATCGCAGAATTATTTCTTTGTAATTAAGGATGTTTCGATGTACATTATAGATATGACTTTCGAGATCCTACAGCATACACAAATTCAAATCGGAAATTCTTTCACAAAAATACTATATTTTAGAAGATTATACAACAACACGTGCCCTTGCAAACACACCCTCTAAGGTAATTTTTGTATTTGAGTCTGACCTACCATACAATGTTACCGTAGGGTCGAGCACGTTTACGTCCACACTAATGTTTTAAACCTGTAAGCTGTGTTTCTCTGCTTATTGTTTAGCTCCAGAGTACTGCGTTTATGATAACGCTTGCAACCTACATGATTACTGTCTCAATCGACAGCCATACTTTTTCAAACGCACGAAGTTTCTGGTTGATCGTCTGCACTGGAAGAACCACGTTGGTAAGTGAATCATTCAAGGGTACTTAGAGTAGATTTTAAAAATCTCGTATAACTGTCGTTTTTTATCATTGCAATTTACCAGCTGTCCCCTGCAGTTGTGAGTTTGAAGGTGCTCAAACAATTAACGCTGTAAAAGGCTCAAGAATCAGAAGGCTTCAAAATGAGTTTCCTCGTGAAAGATTCTTCGAAGATACGGTACAACCAAAGTCCTATGAAGCTTTGGATATTTCTTTCCATTTGCAGGTAGCAAAGAATACAAACATCAATCACAGTGTATGGGGCCTAGATACACTGTTTAAGATTGTTTAAAACTGTTTGCAATTGTTTAAAACTGTTTAAATGTTTAAAATTTTTTCATTACACGCTTTACAAATATGATGCTCTTATGTGGTTCCATTAAATTTATCTGCCAAATATTGAAAGAAATCATGAAACTTAAAGCTGACTTAATTGAATAGTTCAGTTTGATGTTGAGTTTTCTTATCAGGTTGCAGCATTGGGTACAATATGGCGAAATACCCTGGACTAAAGACGATCAACAGCCAAATCAACGAGCAAATGAATGCATGTTTGAAAAGAATAAAGCCACAGTTGTCCTACATGACCGGAACGAACTTCCTTAACCATTGCAAGTTTTTCTTATGGTTTAGGAATCGCTTAACGAGAGAGAGGAAGTCGTCGGCAGATTCGAATTAGCTAGAATCAAGAATGCATTATGCTGTATTACCATAGGGTATCTTGCTACCGGCTCTAACGGAATATACAGGGTGTTTCAGAAATAACGCAACCCAAATGGCATTACAATTTTAAGGAAAATGGTGAGATTTGAATAGATTTAATGTACACCATCTGAAAGCAGAATCTATCTTCTTTCCAATGATATCCACATTAATCAAATTATTTATCATTCAATTAATTTTTTAGTGAGAGCTCATCTTATCAGTTTTAACAAATTTATCTCATGGGAGTAAATTTGTATTTTTCTTTCAAAAAAACATCACCTCAATTTTTTCTAGGTCTGGAATTTTTCCACAAAATTTGTTTGTAGCTTGTTACCACAAAAAGATTTTGACTTTGCTCTTGCGGTATGCTGCATTTGAAATTGGCGATACTTACCAAAATATAAATTAATGACAAATAACTCCATTGATACATCCAAACTGCATATCATCGGAAAGAAGATAGGTAGATTGTCCTTTCGGACTGTTTGCATTAAATCTATTCAAATATTTTAATTTCTTTTAAATGTTCAATGTAGTTGGCAACAACAATGTAGTTGGGTTTTTTGAAACACCATGTAGTTCATGTAGAATTAAAGGACGCAATACAATATCACATTTTCTTCACATTCACATCACCACTATTTCACATGTTTGCAACCCTTTTTTATTTGGCAATGATCTGCTTTCTGAATTCAAGGATTGCTTATCAGTTAAATTGATGCAATCTCCGTACATCGAACCACCCGTGAATTCGTTGTGTGATAAAGCGTATTGCATGTAATGGTGTCGTGAATGTGAATGAAATGACTGTTGAAAGCGAACCAACCAATACAAGCGAGCGTTTGATTAACAATCTTGGTGTACGAGTCTTCCTGCAGCAGTGGAGCGATTTCTTCGGTTATTGCAGTTCGTACATTTTTTTGATGACTTGTAATCGCATTGGATCGGTCACTGTAAAGTCGCCAGGAACAATGATCTCCCGGTGATTGTTTGTAATATGGAATTCCTAGCAAGAAAATGGACGTTTTAATGTTTTCCACATACTAGATATTCCATAAAATGAAACAAGTTGGGTCGGGCATATAGGAATTTAGTGCGAATCAATCCTTACTCATTTTAGATTATGTATTTCTTGGCAGTCAATCTGAGCAGGAATACCTTATTTATATTGATATTCTGCGCAAGATGTGTTGATATTTTTGTTGATATTAAGCCAAAAATAATTTGTGCATGCCAAAAGGCTAAATCTCTGGTTTGGACGCGGAACCATGGCCCAGAATTATTCACGTTTGACTGTGCCTACACATAGACTAGCTTGCTTTTAGAATATGATGCATAGTTGAGGTAATCCAAGTATTATTTGAATATAATCAGTTACCAGTAAAAGAAGATAATTTAATAGATACCCTTCGAGCAAGCTTCATGATGTTGTATAGAACCATCAATCCACAGTCTGTTCCATTATGTTGTTGCGGGACCTGTATCAAAAAGGAAAACAATTGTCTAATTCGCCGGCCTTATGTCTTCCTCTCAAAACATTTTCATTATCATTGCACTTGTCAGTTTAACTGTTTTTAATCATTCCAGCAATTCCAGTTAAGTTTTTCCATCAACTATTTCATCAGCAACTGTTGAATTCTTATTTGTGAGTTCAAAGAAAAAGACTGTACTATTATTGCGAGGAAATGTATTCATCTGCACAATATTGTGACTTACCGTTGCCCCTATTGGCCTGAAAACTGGCAGATGTCGTGATTCTTCAATGGTTGCAACTGCCTTGATATACTTCATGAATGTAGCAATTATATATCGGTTTCCATCATCTGCAGATGATTTTAATGAATCAAGAACAGCGATCCTATAATAACAGGTTTTTACTATTAGATGCGTATCATGTATTGTATACCGTTGTTACTTATCACTAATTGCATTGAACAAAATTTTTCATATTTCACAACGAATGCCAACCCTGCAATTTACTGTCTCGGGATTCTAGAAGGCCATCAAATGACTGTGAATGGGGAATGGGTGTAGCGGCAGAACTATCGAATCAATAACAATGATCCCTTGCAGTTATAGTACTTATTTATACTGCTGTGGAGAACTGCTGCGGTTACCGAAATTAAGACGTCCCTGGTTTGGTGGTGACCTGCTTCCCGCATGCACATTGGTGGAGCCCCAACGTACACGAACTGAATCATACAATTTTTTTAAAATCGGCAATTACCAAAAAGCTATGAACTCGATAGTTTTCAAGCACTGTTTTTGCTTTGTATTTCAGACGATAGAAATCTACTTGACAGCTTCCCTGAACAAAGTGATAGTGCTCGACTTCTTGTCTTGCACATTTGGGAATTCCAAGATTGTTTGCATTTTGTACCCATGGGAGTGATCATTTAGTAGATAAACATTTTCATTTCTAAAACTTACCAGCCATCTTTGGTAGAGACAACTACGAGAACCCAGTGCCAACTAGCTCTGAAACGAAGAACGATAATCGTTTACTCGTTTGTACATAATTGGTAAGAGAATGTTCCATTTGGATTAACAAACAGACAGAACGTTATACTTAATCAGGTAAAATGCATTGACAGTTGGTCCAGAGGCTCTTCTGAGTTAACTCCGTATCAATAGTGTTACCATGCAAGGACGCCTTTCTCTAACAATATAGGAGAGCAAATATCTGTGCAGTGGCAACAGACGATGTCGCCACAGAGGGCAGCTGGGAGCTTCCTAATGAAAATAATGGGGAACATGGCCAGAAGGCAAAGAAAACTTGCCAGTGTATTTAAACTGTGAACCAGTCGTTAAGTCTTAAGTCTCTGAAGTGTTTTGAGACCCGAAGGAACTTCTTGCCGCAGCTAGTAGGTATCTATCAAAAATGGGGGTCGTGTTTCCATTGCTTTTAACAAAATTTACCAGATTTGGACGCTCGATCCAAGCCTTTTTTTTAAGAAGTAAAAAGGTCTATTAACCATCATAGAACACAAGAAACCTTGGTAAACAGCTCCCGAATGCTAGCATCCTTAGCGGTATCATCTATTACCGTGAAGCTACAAAGAGAAGGTTTAAACTTTCGCATGCTTTAAGTGCTGCTACCACTTATGATATGGATAGATCCCTATTGACGGAAATATACCGTCCTCTAACATTAGATTGGCGTTATTAAACCCAAATGAATCTATGAGTGACGCTCAGTTTAATTTTTTTATAATGCAACAAATGTAAATATGAAAATGTTGCACACCTTATCTGGCATGGAAATGCCACCAGCTCTTTGTCCAAAATCTTTTCGCGGGGATATATCTTCCTGTGAATGTTTGACATCTCTTCCACACTTTTCCTCCCTTCAATTCTCAACCAAATCATGTGTGGAGCTACCACCATCGTCTCTGCTGAAGGCAGCATTTCATGTTGTATCACTCTGCAATGATAAGGTAGAAACTGACATAGGCTCCCATGACAAATTTTTTTAGATTTAAAGCAAAATATATCCAGACAGTTCAATGTAAAATTCTAACTGGCACAATTTTCACGCAAGAGCCACTTGAAATCCAGTTTCATAATGAGTAGTATGATGTACGGACTACAGTAAAAGCTCTACTAAGCCCTCCCTCTTTAGTCTATTTAATTTTAGTCTATTTTGCACCACATTTTGCGGTTTAAACATACAATTTTACAAGTTAAATTTATGAATGCGACAAGATTTTGTATCAAAACACATCAAAAGTAACATGCAAACTTATTTAGCTCAATAAATAAAGAATCTTTGGTAACTTCTGAAATTTTTTATAAGTGCTGGGGGGGGGGCTTAACAGAGAGGGGGCCTAATAGAGCTTTTATGGTGTGCGAGGATATATTATACATGCGAAAATTAGAATCTATATTCCACTCACCTCACATAGAAATCTATAACTTGGGACGTAATGCCATGTGCGTGAATGGAGAAAACGTCAAACAAACTTAACTCCGCAGCCTGGAACCTTTCCTCTCTTTTTTGTTGGACAGATGCCGATCGTGGTGTCCAAGACAAAATTCTGTTGAGAAAACAATTTGGCTAAGTCGATAAGATATTCTACACACAGAACAATCATATCCTGTTTCCCCTGTTTCATTATCGGCATATTCTGCAGGTGCAATGTTCTCCGGCATATATTCAAACACCATGTTATGGGCTTCATTTCCCTACCAAAAACATTAAACGAGATATTACCTAATCCGATCCAAATCTTTAAAGGAGAACTTGCGATCGCTGAAATCCATGCAAACTTCTTCAGGAAGACAGCAACATTGGAATTTCGATTGACCGCGAAGCTTGCCAACCTTCACGCCAGCACACTGCTCGTGGTAGTAAAGATGGCATCTGCGACACTTCACTTGTGGCTGTTGAGCAGCATCGGGAAGCAAACAACCTAGTTTTTTTGAGCCTCCACAAATCCGCCCAGTACGGGTGTCCATTCGTGGACCATCCTGCCGTTTCTCTCCTCCTTTTCTTGATCTTGTCGCTATGAAAAGAACAAACACTTCTCTATACCAATCAGGGATGGCGCCAGCGGGGGTGCTAGGGGGGGCAGGAGCCCCCCCAAAATTTCACTCAGCCCCCCATCGGCACTTAAATTTTCGACAATTTCTACGTACTGTCGGCATTTTCATAACCTAAACCTCCAGATTTCTTTGCTGCGTTGTCATCTCAGTGAACTTGAATTGAACTCATTCATAAAAAATTTCTGACTGTCGGCACTCTGGCAGTATTTGTCCCCCTAGCATTTCTTCCCTGGCGCCATCTCTGATACCAATGCATACAAATGTACATTTGTTACAACATACGTGTATCCTCCTGAATACAATCAATTGCTATCTCGGAACTTTTTTACCATCACAGAAACACTAATTCCTTAACTGCTCAATTTATCAAATATTCTCTTAACAGTAGTATATACTTAAAGCTTTTCCTGGATCCCTTTAAAAATAAAAACCTCTAATAAAAAATACTGTTGAGATCACATTTACATAAACTAACCATTACACAAAGATTATCTACATTTTGTCACAGCAAGCATATCCGAACTGCCTCTTCTAACATTCTTCATAGCACATTTTTCTAGCGACGATAACTGATCAAAAGTACAAATACAAATTTCAATAAAATCGAATATTCATGAAAAGTAAGAATCAAAAAAATCTATTCCAGAGCCGTTTCACGGTTTTCAATTGTGTCACTTCGATTGTAACGAAAATCATTGATATGCACATCTGTTAGTCCATGTCCTTTGGCGATTGAAAATTTCTAGTAAAAAAATATTAACCGTCTTCCTAAAATATACCATTAAAGCAACAAAGACAATCAAAATATCGAAGCATAACAACCAAGAAAGCGGAGCCTGACTCTTGGAAGGGCATTCAGAATCTGACAAGGTAGTAATAAAGTAACATTTTCATCTTACCCCTTTTTGATAGCAAAGGAACAAAATGGTTGTATGTGTTAGTCACTGAGGATTTCACAGCAAGAAGATCACACACAGAATCACCTTCAGTAATGATGCATCTGCATGGAGGGACCAATCCGGAGTAGTATTCGATTAACTCCTCGTTGTGAATGCGAACTACATCTTGAATAACGCAGCTTATGAATCTGATCTGCAGAATACCTAAAATAAAATATATTGTAGCGTTTAAATAAACGTTGAATGGCGGCTAAAGACCTTATTGCTGAAGGGCATCCCTTCTTAAAAGAATCAAACGTGAAAAAATATAGGACTATAATAAACACCAAATAACAAAGTAAGAGCTAAAAATTATTCAACCGGGAGATAGAACCAATTTGGTACTCATTCAACCTGACATCCTACATAAGACAGAACAGTCTATTTCTCTACTAGTTCTCTTGAAGCAACAAAGTAAGAGCTAGAAATTATTCAACCGGGAGATAGAACCAATTTGGTACTCATTCAACCTGACACCCAACATAAGACAGAACAGTCTATTTCTCTACTAGTTCTCTTGAAGTAACAAATTAAGAGCTAGAAATTATTCAACCGGGAGATAGAACCAATTTGGTACTCATTCAACGTGACACCCTACATAAGACAGAGCAGTCTAATTCTCTACTAGTTCTCTTGAAGCAACAAATTAAGAGCTAGAAATTATTCAACCGGGAGATAGAACCAATTTGGTACTCATTCAACGTGACACCCTACATAAGACAGAACAGTCTATTTCTCTACTAGTTCTCTTGAAGTAACAAATTAAGAGCTAGAAATTATTCAACCGAGAGATAGAACCAATCTGGTACTCATTCAACCTGACACCCTACATAAGACAGAACAGTCTAATTCTCTACTAGTTCTCTTGAAGTAACAAATTAAGAGCTAGAAATTATTCAACCGGGAGATAGAACCAATTTGGTACTCATTCAACGTGACACCCTACATAAGACAGAACAGTCTAATTCTCTACTAGTTCTCTTGAAGCAACAAATTAAGAGCTAGAAATTATTCAACCGGGAGATAGAACCAATTTGGTATTCATTCAACCTGACATCCTACATATGACAGAACAGTCTAATTCTCTACTAGATCTCTTGAAGTAACAAATTAAGAGCTAGAAATTATTCAACCGGGAGATAGAACCAATTTGGTATTCATTCAACCTGACATCCTACATATGACAGAACAGTCTAATTCTCTACTAGATCTCTTGAAGTAACAAATTAAGAGCTAGAAATTATTCAACCGGGAGATAGAACCAATTTAGTACTCATTCAACCTGACATCCTACATAAGACAGAACAGTCTAATTCTCTACTAGTTCTCTTGAAGCAACAAATTAAGAGCTAGAAATTATTCAACCGGGAGATAGAACCAATTTGGTATTCATTCAACCTGACATCCTACATATGACAGAACAGTCTAATTCTCTACTACTTCCCTACTGGTTCTATCTCCCGGTTGAATAATTTCTAGCTCTTAATTTGTTACTTCAAGAGAACTAGTAGAGAATTAGACTGCTCTGTCTTATGTAGGGTGTCAGGTTGAATGAGTACCAAATTGGTTCTATCTCCCGGTTGAATAATTTCTAGCTCTTACTTTGTGTTTCAAGAGAACTAGTAGAGAATTAGACTGTTCTGTCTTATGTAGGGTGTCAGGTTGAATGAGTACCAGATTGGTTCTATCTCCCGGTTGAATAATTTCTAGCTCTTAATTTGTTGTTTCAAGAGAACTAGTAGAGAATTAGACTGTTCTGTCTTATGTAGGATGTCAGGTTGAATGAGTACCAAATTGGTTCTATCTCCCGGTTGAATAATTTCTAGCTCTTAATTTGTTGCTTCAAGAGAACTAGTAGAGAATTAGACTGTTCTGTCTTATGTAGGGTGTCACGTTGAATGAGTACCAAATTGGTTCTATCTCCCGGTTGAATAATTTCTAGCTCTTAATTTGTTACTTCAAGAGAACTAGTAGAGAATTAGACTGTTCTGTCTTATGTAGGGTGTCAGGTTGAATGAGTACCAAATTGGTTCTATCTCTCGGTTGAATAATTTCTAGCTCTTAATTTGTTACTTCAAGAGAACTAGTAGAAAATTAGACTGTTCGGTCTTATGTAGGATGTCAGGTTGAATGAGTACCAAATTGGTTCTATCTCCCGGTTGAATAATTTCTAGCTCTTAATTTGTTGTTTCAAGAGAACTAGTAGAGAATTAGACTGTTCTGTCTTATGTAGGGTGTCAGGTTGAATGAGTACCAAATTGGTTCTATCTCCCGGTTGAATAATTTCTAGCTCTTAATTTGTTGTTTCAAGAGAACTAGTAGAGAATTAGACTGTTCTGTCTTATGTAGGGTGTCAGGTTGAATGAGTACCAAATTGGTTCTATCTCCCGGTTGAATAATTTCTAGCTCTTAATTTGTTACTTCAAGAGAACTAGTAGAAAATTAGACTGCTCTGTCTTATGTAGGATGTCAGGTTGAATGAGTACCAGATTGGTTCTATCTCCCGGTTGAATAATTTCTAGCTCTTAATTTGTTGTTTCAAGAGAACTAGTAGAGAATTAGACTGTTCTGTCTTATGTAGGATGTCAGGTTGAATGAGTACCAAATTGGTTCTATCTCCCGGTTGAATAATTTCTAGCTCTTAATTTGTTACTTCAAGAGAACTAGTAGAAAATTAGACTGCTCTGTCTTATGTAGGATGTCAGGTTGAATGAGTACCAGATTGGTTCTATCTCCCGGTTGAATAATTTCTAGCTCTTAATTTGTTGTTTCAAGAGAACTAGTAGAGAATTAGACTGTTCTGTCTTATGTAGGATGTCAGGTTGAATGAGTACCAAATTGGTTCTATCTCCCGGTTGAATAATTTCTAGCTCTTAATTTGTTGTTTCAAGAGAACTAGTAGAGAATTAGACTGTTCTGTCTTATGTAGGGTGTCACGTTGAATGAGTACCAAATTGGTTCTATCTCCCGGTTCAATAATTTCTAGCTCTTAATTTGTTGCTTCAAGAGAACTAGTAGAGAATTAGACTGTTCTGTCTTATGTAGGGTGTCAGGTTGAATGAGTACCAGATTGGTTCTTTCTCACGGTTGAATAATTTCTAGCTCTTACTTAGTTGTTTCAAGAGAACTAGTAGAAAATTAGACTGTTCGGTCTTATGTAGGGTGTCAGGTTGAATGAGTACCAAATTGGTTCCATCTACTGGTTTGATCATTTTGGTTAGACAGTGGATAATTTTGATGAAATCAAGTAAACTTTTTGAATCCTTACCCGAGTAGCTCTTCATGACAGCTGTTTCCATGATTTCTGCCTGAATCGTTTGAAGGATCATTTCATGGATGTCTTTGGAACCAGAATTTAACATGTCCTCCAATACTTTTGGAGTGGAGACGTTGTTGATGAATTGATATGCATCATCAGGCTTCGTGATGAATGCCTTGTACTGAATGTTGAATAATACAAGCTATTTAGAAAATCTCATTTGAGGAGTATAATTTGTGTTAAAATATATTTCAAAAACTTCGAAATCTTAAAAAGACTTTAGAAAAGGTACCCATTTTACAGCTATATATTTGATACAAATTGTGCTAAAAAACCTCAACAACAGAAAGGCACGTTAAGAAGATTATTGTTCAATGTGGAAGATTGAGCTCCCTTGTTGGCTTTGGCCTTGTTAGAAAATAGGAATGAGAAGGAAAGTTTACAATCTTCATGCCAGTTTTATGTAATATCAGGTATGATGTTTGAAAGAGAATGTGTAAAAACGACCCAAAGCAAGTTCAAGTCTTTGCTGTAAGGCAGAGATATTACGAAAATTTGATTTGATTTTAGGAAGTTATTGAACATTTTTGAAGGTATTATGTTAGGAAAATCCCTCATAACTACAGTATGGAATGGTCCATTTCAACCAGGTAAATTTTGAGAATCTACTTGAACACATTCGCTAGACATTGCTGGTATCATAAGGAACAGGAGCCATTCTAACAGGATTATTAACTCGTTCAAATACAAGATCAAAGACAATTTTTTCCAAAACATACTACAGAGAGAAGAAAATATTTTCTACTAAAACTGCGCGTCCTCCCTCGCATTCATGATTTCGGCCTTACTAAATAGATTATGCTTTATCTAAAATCACACTAACATCTATTTATTTGTTTGGAAATAAGGTCAACTCGACCTTTTAATGCTGTCCCTGCCACTTTAAATAGGGGTGATTTTAACTTGTATTGATCAACATTGTTTCATGTAAATTGTATTGTATCTTTTCTATTATAGCTTAAACTTTGTAAATATTTATTTTTGTAGCAAATTTTTAGCATACCTACATACATACATACATACATACATACATACATACATACATACATACATACATATATAAATTTTTGTGACTCACCCTCTAAAATAACGCATCAAAAGGGCAAATAAGCAGTGTTTCTTCGACAAATTATGTCCAAAGTCAGGAACCACTATCTTACAGCTCCAACAAAAAAGGAAATAACAGGCGACACACTGACATATTCACAAAGACTTACATCTTCGACGAAATGCTGAACATGATCTGTTGCAGCTAGTATGCTCCCCAAACGCAAAACTGGAGCCATCTCCTCTGTTCCAAAAAGTGCGATCCCAACAGAATTGAAAAGGCAGTCACCATCTCCCGTAGAAACTATTGGCTGCATCCCCGCTGGTAGGTTCTTCAGCTTCGAAATCCTAGATAATTGTATCATACCTTAATCTGGCTACCATAAGAATGGGTTTAATACCAAGCCTATGCTCACCCTTTCGGAATACGATCGTTGAAAGATTACAGCGATCAGTTGATAAACAGTGGTTGATTTGGAATGATTTGAGATGTTTCCTATCTTACAGCCCGTAGGAAACATCTCAAACCTGGGGAAGGGTACGACACTTCAAGCGTACGTTTCTCATAAAGGTAAAGGGGCACTTCCTGAAAATAAAAAAGGCACTCCTTTCTTTATTGCAAAATCTTGGGGGGAGGCACGCACTGTTCATTTCATTTCATTTTAACTTTTTTATGCATGGTAATCCACTCAATATTTACATACTGCTTTACAGGGAGCCATGCTAAAGTAATATTAGAAATTAGATAATAGATAAATATATAATACACTCCTATTAACAATAAATCGTTTACAAAAAAAGGAAGAAAAACGAGAAGAGTCATAGTTTGGCTTTATATTTTCTTCGAAAAGTGTGGAGTGATGAGGACGCCTTGACACCACTATCTAGGTCACTCCAGCCCTTTGCCCCTCTGTAAGCAAACGATTTCTGACCAGTTGATGTTCTTAGTAATGGTAATCTAAGGCCTGTTTTAGAGTTCTTCAGCTGACGGTTAGTAGCTTTGGATACACTTTGAAATATGTTACTCAAGTAATCAGGTGCAAGGGCGTTAAGAGATTTATAGACCATCTTGCTAGTCTCAAAATCGATCAGTTCTCTAATAGTAAGCCAACCGAGATTCCTTATTAAAGGCAGAGCTGAAGTGTCACAGGGGCTGTTTGTGACTATCCTGGCGGCTCGATTTTGAAGTTTTTGCAACTTATCGAGGGCTGATGCACCGCAAGATCCCCAAACAGGGCAACAATACCTAAAATAGGGCTCAACGAGACTTCTATACAGCATAATGAGATTTTCCTTAGGTAGGTATCGTTTAGAATACTTCAACATACCGATACCTCTGGAGACTTTCTTGATTGTAGAGGACAAGTGAGCGGACCATTTAAGTTGATCGTCAACCTGCAAACCAAGATACTTGGTATTGTTGACCATGGTGATCACCTCATTACCAATGTTAAGGTCAGCTTTGGAAGAACTGGGCAAGTCTATACTGTGAAGCTTGCACCTGCTACCTATTATCATCCCTTGAGTTTTTACGACATTAAGCGATAGGTTGTTGCCCTCAAGCCAACATCTAAGGGCTTCCAGGTCAGCATTGATTGCAGCATTGATATCGTCAATAGAAGGAGAGGAGTAATAGATAGTGGCGTCGTCAGCATACATTGCCACGTCAGAAGTCTTTAAACAGTAGGGGAGGTCATTTACATAAACTAGAAAGAGTAGGGGTCCTAGGCAGGAGCCCTGGGGAACTCCACAATCTACCCCTTCAGTTGATGATGAACTGTGCCCCCGGTTCCTACGTCTATGGTTGATAACAAAGCGTACGAGAATAACCTGGAAGTAAATCATCACAATTCAGATAACTCAAATTTTGAGTGCGCGTTAGACTTGCCTAGTCTCACTGAAATAATCGCAGTGACGGTTAACTTGTTAGAAAAACAGTAATTTTATACCACCTATGGTACATTTCTTGTGGGGTTCTTGGCAAATCATAGCGTTGCTTTACAACCATGAAACGAGACCACATGATAACATTGCTTTTAAATTGCATTTGTACATTACGCTTTGGTTGCAGCATGATGGATCCACAAGTTGCTATTTCTGAGGAGGATCTTTGCACGAACAAACAACCCTTTCGTTCCACTCAAAAATAAAAAAATCAATAAATGTAGCGCGTTAATAATTTAATTACTGGAATCTCTTCCTCTGCCTACGAATTACCTTTGGCATTTCTTACCTCTTATCGACTCTCCTGACGATTGTGGGAAGAGTTTCTACAGTGTACTGTTGCTTCATGAATCTGATAGTCAGCATGATATCGTCTAGTAACTCGTTACTTCCAAGTATCCCTGTAAAACTCTTCCACGAACTAGCCTTACTTAGCTGTTCGAGAAACAACTTGCATCTTCTCGCCTTCAAATATAAATAATAGGATTTTATCTAACAAGGTGTCTGCACAGATAGAATATGAATTTCATTGTGATACTGTGCAATAAGCTATTGAATATTTTCCACCAATCAGCATGAAAGATTAAAAATGCATTTGAAAATGCTAGAATGATCGTGAAGCACCTCAGATTACTGCTACAAAAATGATAGACAGAAAAAGGTTTAATCAGTGTTCATAAATACGCCTATTGATTTTGCTAAATTCCCGAAATATGGCACTTTGCACAACTCATTACAAATCTATTCATAAACTCACCAAACTATCAATGGCTCTGGATTCTGGTCCCTCATCTGGTTCCTTCAAATAGAAAGTATTTAAGATGGAATACTTTCAGATCCAACAAGAATAAGCATCTTCTGGTAACAGAAATATCATTCTACTTGAACTCTGTTCTAAGATAAACTACAGTAAAAGCTCGAACATAAAAACATACAATTTTGCATGTCAGACTGGGTTCTTAAACGATGGAATGGTTCTGATGAAACAATTGAAACCTAAACACTTTCAGCCTGTATGTTCTTACCCACTAGGTCGTTATACGCGGGATTTTATTGTAATAGACAAAACATAAAGCTTCGCAATATTCTATTTTATAAATGAGTCGTTAAAATATCTCAACCTTGAAGGCAGAAAGGGATAAAAGATATTCTTTGGTGGTGTACACTGGATATTTCTTTTTGTCTCTTATTTATGTCATGAAGGGATTCAGTAGTATCCTCAAAGATACCTCTTTTCTCCTCTTCCTTCTTTCTTTGCCATTGGCATCAAACTCAGCCTCCTTCTGTCCTTCTCTGCTTCTCCTGTAACCCTATAAAGAAATTTAAAACGTTACCATTAAACAACCTATTCTTTTCCATAAAAACAACTTACAGCTATATTTAACGTCATAAAGTCTTAATCTTTGTGAATACCTTCTTCCCACTTTCTCGCCTTGCTGCATCCCCATTTTCATCTTCATCACCCTCTTCACCATTGTCAGCCTTGGGAGAAATTTAAAACGTTAGCATTGAATAACCTATTATTCTTCCTTAAAAACAACTTACAGCTATATTTAACGTCATAAAGTCTTAATCTTTGTGAATACCTTCTTCCCACTTTCTCGCCGTGCTGCATCCCCATTTTCATCTTCATCATCCTCTTCACCATTGTCAGCCTTGGGAGAAATTTAAAACGTTAGCATTGAATAACCTATTATTCTTCCTTAAAAACAACTTACAGCTATATTTAACGTCATAAAGTCTTAATCTTTGTGAATACCTTCTTCCCACTTTCTCGCCGTGCTGCATCCCCATTTTCATCTTCATCATCCTCTTCACCATTGTCAGCCTTGGGAGAAATTTAAAACGTTAGCATTGAATAACCTATTATTCTTACTTAAAAACAACTTACAGCTATATTTAACGTCATAAAGTCTTAATCTTTGTGAATACCTTCTTCCCACTTTCTCGCCGTGCTGCATCCCCATTTTCATCTTCATCATCCTCTTCACCATTGTCAGCCTTGGGAGAAATTTAAAACGTTAGCATTGAATAACGTATTATTCTTCCTTAAAAACAACTTACAGCTATATTTAACGTCATAAAGTCTTAATCTTTGTGAATACCTTCTTCCCACGTTCTCGCCGTGCTGCATCCCCATTTTCATCTTCATCATCCTCTTCACCATTGTCAGCCTTGGGAGAAATTTAAAACGTTAGCATTGAATAACCTATTATTCTTCCTTAAAAACAACTTACAGCTATATTTAACGTCATAAAGTCTTAATCTTTGTGAATACCTTCTTCCCACTTTCTCGCTTTTCTGCACCACCATTTCCATTTTCATCATCCTCTTCAGAATTGTCACCCTTGGGAGAAATATAAAACGTAACCATTACATAATCTATTACTCTTCCTCAAGCGTAACAAAATTTAGTTTTCACGAATAACTTTGTGAAAAAATCTTGTATGTCTAATCAAGATATTTGTATCTTTAATGATACAATTAATACAACCATAGCCAAGTTGCCATTGCTGTAATATAATTTCATTTATACCTGCTTATCTTAAAAAAACTATCCTTGTTTCTGGTCATGTTGGGTTGATAACAATGAAACATATTGAAATAATTTAATAAAATTGCTTATTACTTGTATGCTATCTGATTCGGATACTTCCGATGTGGCATTGTCATTTGCAGCCACACTGAAAAAGAAAAGATGTACATAAATTAGAGAAGCTAAACCGCAACCTTACGTATTTTTTAAATAATCACTACATTAATGTTTTACATCAGCTGCTTCAACCACAAGGCTGTCAAACCACAAGGCTGTGACAGAAAGGTATGCAGTTGCTGCAAAATGATGTCGGGACATTATCTACTCATCCTCAATGCTCATTGCTATTGTTATAAGTGGTCTCCCATTTGGTATAACACGTTCCATGAAAAGGTGATACAGAGATTCAGTAACATGAATGGTTGATTGTATCTGAAACCTGATGAAATGGAATTAAAAATCGTAAAACTGACAAAATTTTCTCAAGCAAATCCCTCATTGCAGTTTTTGTATTTAGACAATTTATGCACCTATGACCAATAACAATACATTGAAATAACTAGAAGTTGACGTACAAATGATACAAAATATCGATTCAATAGAGTAGAATAGTCCATTCCTTTCATATACCTAAACATGAGAGAAAAATACTTACCAGAGTCATATTTTATCAACAGAGCTATCATTCATTGACTGATAGATAATGCAAAGAGACACATTTGTTCAGAGAAGGCATTAATGTTTACCTCAAATGTTCCCCTTTTTGTATGTATCGGCGCAAACTGTCGCCAACCTTCCTCACTTGTGCAGGTGTTATGTATCTACCTATAGAGCAAGACGAAATGCCACGATACTTCCTTTTTTTAAATAAGATGATATGCAGAATGTATCAGACACTTTGTTGACTATTGGAGGGCATTACCATATCACAAGGGCCATACGTGGGAAGATCGTAAGGATCTATTATACTTTGTTTGCTTTCATAGCCTTTCGTGAGATGATTCATTTCATAGGGCAAATTTAAATACAAACAATATATATTTCCTATCCTACCTGCATTGATCTACGGTATATTTTTTCTATCTTTTGGAAGAGAGGATGCAACTGTTGTCATTTCTTAATTGCATAAAAAACCAACTGGACAAAACCAGCACAGAAAACTTATACCATTGGTTTGCAAACCTTCACCCTGAATTGGACGTCCATTTGGGGATGCAAATGGAACTGCTGGGTGCCACCATCTTGGTCTGTTGGCGATGTCAAGCCAGAAACCTTTTATATGCCGGCCACCAGTGGCAAGGTTAGCAATCGTCTGCTTGAGGTGGTCAACAGGTACACTTTGACTTCCAAAATCTGAAAATGAGTCACAAGGTTCTTGTTCATTCATGTTATGAATATAATTGAACATGACAGTATATAGCCTACAGTATGTCAATACCAAACTTATGATGCAATGAAAGTCAGGTTTTGCCAGTTACGTTTGAAATAAAAATACTGAATTGAATATAGAACAGAAAAAGTAAAAACCCTGAGGCTTACAATAAAAAGTTCAATCCATTTTTTCCATTTTTCTCATATTGTGAAAACCAAAATATGTCAAAACTTTCTCAAAACAAGTTCTCAAAACAAGTTCTCAAAACAAGTTCTCAAAACCACACAATCACACATAATCACACACAACCACACAATCACACACAATCATGACAAATAGATTAATAGAGCCTCATTTTCTCACGTATCAAGGTTTGAATAAAAGAATTTTGGTTCAGAGCATCTGAATCTCTTAACGATCTCTCTGAATTCCCTTCTGGTGTTGATGCTGATGCTTCTGCCATGCTCTCCCCTCCTACACTGTGTGCTAACAGAAGGCTTGAATCAACAATAGGCTTGATGGTTTCGGAAGCGTTTTCAAATCCATTCACAAGAGCAGGATGTCCTGAAACAGATCAAATAACAAAAGTTTAATCCTACTGTAGATGCTCAAGGATCGATGAAAGCTGACTTGGAATGTAATGTAGTATGCATGTTGTTCATTGTTTGTTGGTGATTGTGTAATCGTAAATGCAACTGATACGTTTGCTGAATAAAACAACTTATACTGGGATTATAGGTGTCTATAAAAACGATGTTAGTCACACAGATGAAATTTGGCATTTTAAGAGAGCATACTGTAATACAGGGCGTGTCCACTTGAACTTGAGCATGGGTTCGAATTCCAAAGATGTTGTTATTATTTTCACCCATTTTCAAGCATTCTTCACATTCTCATGAGACTTCTTGACACCATGTTGATCTGAACTGTAACAGTTACCATAAAATTGATATGAAATAGAAAAAATACAGTCAGCATCACAAGTGATATGCCACATTCAGCTCTAGCTGTAATGCAACTTGTAATGCTAAGTGACCACTCACCAGCATAATGGATCACCCCTTGGTCAACATACATAAATAAAACTTGGGGCATTGGCCTGTTCTGCATCTTTTCTCTGTCAATCCACTTTGTAAACTAAAGTTTTGATAAAAAAATTGCCAATCAGTTCTTATGTAGGACAAGAGAGGCATAACATGCTTTTTACAATTAATATGTTCATTTCAAAAATAACTTAAAAAAGTGTGGTGTGATACCCAGACCTTGTAATAAAGTTTATTGTAATTTGTTTAGTTTTGATTATTAAGATTGCAAATTTTCAATACATAAGGATGGACTCTTCTGAACAGAGTAAACATTCTATAAATGAAATGGAATGCTTATGTCTTTCACTGTCACTATCTGTTCTACGTTCCCATGTAATCAGCCCCTAAAAAGCATGATTTACCATGACCATGGCAGGCACTATTTGAACATTTTGGTTAAAGGTTGCATGCAAGAATAAGCTTCTGGTCCATCAAAATAGAAATAATTTACAAACAGTTACCTTTTATCAGCATATTCCTCCTGGAGCCCCTTCAAGAATCTGAGCAATTCCAGAACACAGAAAATACTACCTATCATCTGATCTATCAATCTTGCATGTGTTACAAAATAGTTCTTCTCTTTGGCAATATAACTGATGCAAAGTCTTTTGCATTAGATATGTTTATGGTCTAGTTTTGCACGAGAAAAATATTTAAGGCCAGTATATCATGATGTCAAATACCTCTTATAAAAGATTGTTCCTGCTGTGAACTGCTCAGACTCTTAAAGTTAAGGATTCAAAATGAACAATGATCTTTTGAATCATAGTCCATCACCATGCTTAAATACCTGTTGATAAACCAGGAGGCAGGCATCTGAGCATGGTAATAAATCCAAAGGCATCTAAATATGCTTGTTGACCTTTCTCTTGTCTAGTTTATAAAGAAACTTTAATTGCTTGATGTGTTTTCAAATTTTACATAAACACTAACAAGATTTGAAATTTGCAGAGTATGATCTTCTGTGGACAATTTGAAGTTCATGCCACACTTTTTGCAAATTCCAAGAGCCCAAAAATAAGCTTTATCTAATGGTTACTGTTGTTTTTGCTAATGCACGACAGTCTTTTTAGATATTCAGAAAGAATCTGAATCAAACAAAATTTTGATGCATTTTGTAGAATTTTCAAAAGGTGCATAAAGGGAAAAGATGCCCTAACACCATTCAACCAAACCTCATGTATAAAAATGAATAAAAATATCGCTTGATCCAGACTCTTGATGTAGAATAGCTAAAAGTTCTATTGGTGAAATCAAAGTGCTCAAATCAAAGTACCCACTGAATTTTTGTACACCACGAGGAGCGGTTAACAGAATTGCAGCTACTGTATTTGAGCCTGAATTGTTCTGAATTGTTTTGTCCAGAATGAAACACTTCCAAACAAGTGTTTGGAAGCTGAAACTGATTCAATTGCAGATGGATAGCAAGTATGTTATGCTATGGTTATGCCAAAGGTTGTTGTTCATTGCAATACTCAAGTTTCGGAGTATACAATGTCACCATTCCTTCCCGAGTCAGCTATCGCTTAAGCAAAATACCCCCCCCCCCCTCCAGGATCTCTGGTGAAGATAGAAAGAAGAATTTTCCAGTATGACTGAGCACTTGCCACTAACATTGGAACTTAACACATAAGCGTACAAGTCAAGGGGCTTGGCAAAAATGTTGGTACTCTTTATTAGGCAGTCCGGTTGGAACTGATTAAACTTGGTCTGCTAACAGATACCTGGTTGATTTGGGCTTTCCCTAATTTTCACAGAGTTCAATTTTCTAATTTCTCGAAATGCGTCAACAAAGTTTGCAGGGAGGGGGGAGAGGTAAATTTTTATTGACTTGGAACTTTCACTTGGAATTTCATGATAACTGGTTTTCCTCTTGAAGTGCGAATTTTGTCATTGAAAATTTTGAGAAAAACCTTAAATTTCAAATCATATCTTTTCCTTCCTTGTAAATTGATACAGATAGTATGATGTACTTTTCTGCTTTTGTGGTGCAAAAATGCCCTCTGTCACAAAAAATGCTGCTTTTGTGATGATTGCTTTTCCAAAAATATCAAGAAAAATCAAAATAATAAAAAGGGTGTCACCCACAATTCCGAGAGTCTGAAGGGTGTGGTGAAAAAATTTTCTGAGGGCACTGCCCCTAGACCTCCTGTCTGTCCACCCCACCCACCCCACAATTTTGAGGGGTGGATGACACCCTAGCGACGGCGATGCTCCTGCTTGGTTACAAAACGCCCTAAAGCATCGTCTATTTGATAATGTGACTGCAGAGAACTTGCTATCGTATAAAAATTCCACATAAATTCTAATAAAGAGAGGTAACTTACTTAATACAAAAAATTCTAAATAAAGAGAGGGAACTTTGTCTGATAACGAAAAACGGAGGGGGCCAATTTGTATCAAGCTGTAAGAAGAGTAGGCAAGCCAGCCTATCTCATCTGGGCCTATGTATAGGCCTATATATGAAATAAAAGTATCAGCAGAACTGCAGAACACAAACCCGTGAAGCTGTTGACTTGCATGCTCTTTTAAAAGCCTTCTTTGATTTCTTGTATTCGCTTCTCTTTTCATTTCTTTTCGTTGTTGGGGCCATCACGCTCTTGCTATTATTTGATCTTGATATGATCGATGGTTGAACTACTATGGTTGAATATAAGTAGTAGGTTGTACAGGTTGTTGTTGATGTTGTTGCGACTCAAAGAATTCAACCGCGGTTGAAGAACAGAATCCGTTCCAAAAAATACCTGGTGGAGTGGCAAAACGACTGAACATTTTTCCACAACATCTTAAAATAAAAGAAATTTAATCTTGTCCACTGAACATTTTTGACTGCCTTCAAGATCGACTGAACAGCGCTCAACATCGCTGAACACGACTGAACAAGACTGGAGAAGGTGGCAAAACGACGCAACATTTTACGCTGAACATTTGTCCAGTGCATGTCCAGTGCAAATGTCCAGTCGTTACGATAATGCTATCTTTGTACGAAAAACCGATAGTTC
This sequence comes from Aurelia coerulea, assembly GCA_039566865.1. Taxonomy (NCBI): domain Eukaryota; kingdom Metazoa; phylum Cnidaria; class Scyphozoa; order Semaeostomeae; family Ulmaridae; genus Aurelia; species Aurelia coerulea. Next base: position 13,346,877 of record CM076963.1, read on the forward strand.
AAGAAAAGAATTTGCACTACCTTTGTCCCAAGAACTGGTTGATTTGATGATAAAGTTCCGCTGCTTTTGTTTCCTCAATATGCATTGCTTCAAGATCTTATTTTGTTCGTCAAAATGAAATCAACCAGTTCTTGGAACAAAGGTGGTGCAAATTGATTTCTTGAACTACCGGATTTCATCACTCACAGGTCACTAGTTCAAGAGCAATTAACCCTATTTTGGTTGGGGGGGGGGCAAATTTGCCTCTCCTCCGAGTAGACTTTTTGTCGTAACTCTGCCGGGAGATCAATTATGGCCTGGAAACTTTCTGACTTTTCTCTGCTACTAATTAGAAGATAGAAGCTAATTAAGAAATTTTTACTACTAAAAAACTGAAATTTTCATGTGAAATTAAGAACTTTTGATACTAAGTGCTGATCAACGTTTCTTATAAAAATCTGCACTGCCAACACAAAATAAACTGCGCGAGACTTTCATAGATAACGTGAAACACTGAGTTCTTACCTATTCTTTCGATATGATCTGACTCGCTTGCTCTGCTTCTCTAGCGAACTTCCTCATCTCTCCTCTCCGGACAAGCATCCTTTTCAAAGTTGATTCTATGTGAAAAACAAAGAAAACAACATATTTTGAATGGCTAGCAGCACACCGCTCACCAAGACATTTTAGCTGTTGCTTTTGCTTTATGAGGAAGAACGTCAGATAGTTATCTCCATAGAATGTTGCTTTCGAAAACAACATGTGCATAGCATACCGTTCAAATCATACCTGGTTGCTATGAAGCACGCGGAAATCATCCAATTTCACTGTATTCAGCCAATCAAATCGCCTCTTTCTAACCTTTTTAACCAATCAAATCGCCTCTATCAAATCGGTCATCGGAAGGGAATTCTTGAGTACCCTCGCGAAAACTGAAATGGCTACTAAGTTACAATAATTGCATGGATTTTTCTAAAGATCAGTACAAGGGATGCTCCTCTAATCTCAAGATATGTCAAGATGCAAACAAATCAATGAATTAGGCCCAACTTCAAAAATCAATTTCTTGGCTTTCCGTGGTCCAATTTAAAAAATTGTGCTTGGTGATATGCACATGAAATAAATTTGAATTTTGAAACTTAATGTTTTGGTATTTCTTCCACTCCCTGGATCACTGTGCGTATTCTGTAGAGAATTGAAGATACCGAGTAGACTCATTACTTCAGTCTCAGCATTGCTCATTGAATTAGATGGTTGAAAATAAAAATCAGATTGCAAATGTTGAACGAATATAAGGAATCACGTCGAACGTCTAGATACGAAGAAGGAAAGACGAGAAATACAACTAAAAAACTGTTGCTGCTACCATCAATGAAAATGAAAATACAGAATAGTGATAATCGTTATAATAGTAGTGCAGTATAAGTGAAATTATTAAGTTGAAGGTTCAGCGTTCACAAAAAAAGTCTTTGGACCTTCACAACTTGACTGTCTTCAAAACAGTGTACTTTCTGTATCCATACTTTTTGCAGGAAAACCAATATCTCTTAACGCAAACCCTTTTCGTGTGAAACACAAAGCATGGAGTTCTCATCACTTTGAAGTACGAATAGTAAGTCAACCTTGAAGCCACAGAGTGCACACGGCTAAGACACTTCTTCAGAGCGTACTCGCATTTGCAATGCAACAGAGTTGTAATTCTGTGATTCCATCTCCCATATTTGACTCTGAACGGCAAGATATGAGGCGTGCATTTGTCATGTGTCCGGCAGCAAATGTCCGTCCTGCGAGCGCTGCCAAGATCGTTGTAGTGTTTTGCTTTGTTGCCAGAACCACACCATTTTGTGCCTAGTGAAAATAAAAGAACATAGCTTAAATATCTTGCGTTCCAGATAATCATTTGAAAACTATATGCAAACCAAGATTTAACGCATTTACCAGGATTTAAACCAAGATTGTTTAGAAGATTTTGGGCCCAAAAACCACCCATATGGGCGGCATATACCCCCGTACCCTGAACATGTTGACCTATATCCCAGGGGGGCACTGAGATCATGCACATACGGGGAGGGAAGTCCGATATTTTTGGGTCAGAATATTGCCGAAAGTGATATTTTTGGGTCCAATCCAAATAAACTGAAACTATGTTTTTGATATTTTTGGGCATCAAATATTGACAAAATGATATTTCTGGGCTTCTTTATTGTTTCAGGATCTTTTATGTTCCTTTACAGATATCAAGGTATAAAGATTAAGAATGATGAGGTTTTCAATGCGTCATTTCGTGGAATTAAAACAGACATTTAACCATCTTTAAATATATTTGGATCATTGACCAAAGAGATCAAAGAAGACAACTTTATAATAGGTTTGATAATCGAATTTTTGCAATTTTTCAAACGGGAGTACTTTTGGGGACACCGGTACAATGTGGCTAAAAACTATACCCCTTAAAGACGGGGGTTTGTTTCAGGGGTGTGCTTCAAAAACATCGAACACATAGTGATGGAAATAACTGGACTTTTAGGAATTCTTGTAGCCTGCGTGCAGACTTTACTTTCCACTGCGAAGGAGAGCCTACGAGGAGAGCCTTGGCCCTCCTTCGCAGTAGAAAGTAAAGTCTGCACGCAGGCTAGAATTCTTGGGGTTTAGAAATACGATACGTAGACTGGGAACGAGATTGCATCATGGAGTGCTTACCTGGAATGAGCCCAGTAGAAGTGCTTACCTGGGATGTATATAAAAGCTTGGGACACCGCAAACACACTCACGAAGAGCATAACAACAGCTTGTCCTTCCATTCTGGAGCACTATGAAAAAGAGAAAAAATGTAACAACTGTTACACTGCGAACGATACGATGGTGCTATCCGGGTGCTATCTTTGTCCGAAAATCGGTAGTTCAAGAAACCACCTTTGTCTCAAGAACTGGTCGTTCTTTTTATAACAAATTTCCGCCGTTGTTTCGTTCAATTTAGCGGAAAGTTTTAACATGATTTATCAATGACGATGTTCGTCCCAAAAACCAATAGTTTCAACCAAATAGCTACATTTTTCAAAATAAGGCATGCCAGTTGCAAAGGCAACTTTAATTCAATCATGAAAAATACTGCGATGTTGTTTATCGTATGAACCAGCTTCTCGTTGACCACTTTTTCATAGATAACGTGAAGGATTGAACTCTTACCTATTCTTTCAATATGATCTGATTCGCTTTCTTCTCTAGCAAACTTTCTTGCGTCTCCTCTCCTCTCTGCATTAGACAGTGAGTAATCCCAAAACCAGGCATTCGTGGCCTTTAAATACCAAGCAACTGTCCCCACTGACCAATCTCCTTTCATCCAGACAAGCATCCTTTTCAAAATTAATTCTGTGTGGAAAACAAGAGAAGACAACAGATTTTGAATGGCTTACAGCACATCGCTCACAAAGGGATTTTAGCTTTTGTTTTTACTTTATGTAGAAGAATGTCACCTATCGTTGATCTCTATAGAATTTAGCTTTCGAAAACAACATGTGCATTTGCGCATGCCTTTTTATTTTCCGTACTTGCGCATGCCTTCTTATTTTCCGGTTCGCTCCTATTTGTCATTTCTTCCTGTCCTTGATGCACTTTCAGCAAAAATATGCGAGGGGCATTTCAATCCCAAAAATCTGGTACCCTTCCTCGAATAAGTAAATTGCCCCTCGGAAATTACATCAAAAGTCATCTGCCAGAGAATGGAAAATAGATAGCGAATTCAGAAACTTTTTAGGACTACCTATCTATAGGTATAGATAGTGGAAATTTCATGCGAAATTTAGAAAATTTAAGTGCCGGGCAGATGCAAGTTTGTTGCAGAAAAAGAGGTGTACACGTTTTTTCTTTGATACGAAACTTGGATAGGCCCATTGTACTAAAAGTTTCTTAATTTCACGTGAAAACTTCCGCATTTTAGTGCTAACTACCCGCTTTTTAGTACTGAAAGTTCCTTAATTTGTTTCTTATTTTTTTGATGCATGTTGTTTCTATCCCTGCCACGTATTCGTTTCTTGACAGACAGCACAATTTTTAGCAAGAAGAAGAGTTCTATTTGATTCAATTTCAAAATATGAATTTATCATGAATATTACAATAAGAAATAAAGCCTCAACGACAATTTTCCCATGATTTCATTGTATTTGGCTTTGAAAGTTTCTTAGCAATTCTCAAGCATAGTACAAGAGTTTCTTAAATTTCTCGTCTCGCCATAGTCTCGCCATCCTTGTACTCTTGTTTCTTATAAACCAATTTCTTGTATAAAACATAAGATCCTTTTGGATGATTACAAAGTCTGTCCTGAGCTAAGCAAGCATAATAATATTTGAATATTGATTTCTTCATAACCCCAAATGATCGTTGATGCTGTTTTTAGCTACAATCAGAGAGACGAGTGTTGCTGCTAAAGTCGCCTTCAATAGAACGTCAAGCCCTGGCATAAGGACAAGAATCGCCTGAAAAGCAACATTTTGATCTATGTCAAACGAGGATGATACGCAAAAAATCAAAAGCTATTACCCCTAGTTTGCTTAGTTCGTGCATGAAACTATTGGTGCATCTGTCTCAAATTAGATGTCATGTGAGATTTACAATAACGCAAAATTACTTATGCAGAACCCTCCAGAACCAACCTCGTCCCCAGGACTTTTTGTCATATTGGGACGGAGGTCTCTGTCCCAATATGACAAAAGCCCCTGGGGACGAGGTTGCTGCAGAACGTTTCAATTGTTGTTATTCGCGAGAATCTAATTTTAGACAAGCAGTCACCAAGATAACCTTTGTGCAGAGTCATAAATTCATGAAGACGTTTTGGTTCAATGTGGTCACGTGCCTTCCCCCAGTCAATGGCACCATTGTTTGCTGGGATTCTGTACCTTTCCTCTCAACTTCACCTGCGATGTTAGTATCTGTAGCTGTGTAGGAGCGTGGTCCTTCTAACTGCAGTGATACTGCGAAAGCTAGCCTCTGTGCAGGCCGCCGGTTACATCATCCTCTAAAGTTGACTTATTTGCATAATGAGTACTACCACTATCAATAAGTGGCTAATGATGCGTTCGTTCTAGAAAACGATTGTTTTAACATAATTAAGCTACTAATGAGGGAAAGAACGTGCCAATTCTTGTTAAATTTGTTATTGTGTCAGGGTAAACGTCTTGGTGATTTATCCATCTTATGGTTTCAAATCTGTCTAACATGAAATAAGCCGACGTCAAATTTTGCTATAGGATCGCGGGAAACTTCTGTCTTGTGTGCGCTTTCTGTGTGCTTTCTTTATTTCAGTGCCAATTAGCAGAGATAAAACGTTAATCAATTGCTATAACGAGCGTGACGGAAGTGGGTTACTTTCTTTCTTTCTGACTGACTGCCTTACATCGAAGCCCCTTCTTAGATTACAAAGTTGGACTTTGTAATCAAAAACGTGTACTCATGTTTGCGAGGCAAAGAAAACAGTACAGGACATTCAACAGGGCAGAAGGGGTGGGAGGGGGGATAAAAGGGCTATGGTCATGGGTGATGGAAGTTCTTATAAACGAGGTCTGAACCCTGTAACGTTTTCAGAAAATGCCAGCATTTGCTTGCAGAGAGACTCTCTGGTGCCGATACGTGCAGCCAGCAGCATTTTGCTTATCAGGCACAAGTAACCACACCCATATTCCACACATCATAGTGAGATTGAATGGACAATAAAAACTGAAAATATTCTGATAAAGGTCGCACGTCAAACCAAAGTAATCTTAGGCATACAATAGCGTAAATAATGGCCCTTTTTCCCTGAAGAGAAGAGCATGAACGTTGAATTGAAAAGGGAGGTCCTTTGATGATTGAAATGGCAGGTGACCAAATAGATTGAACTATCTCCTTTTGGCACCACAAAATATTGTGGAAACATTAATATCGGATCAGCTTCCAGAGAGGAAGGACAGAAAAACTGTACATTCGACAAGGTAAGAACATACATGTATTTTTTATAAGAAGCTGAACATTTGAGCGAAATTTCTTAAATTTATGAGATTTCGAGGAGTCAAGAGTTCTTTTACGAGTTTCTGTGTGTTTACAAGTCTACATGGTAAACAAGGTTTTTGAAGTCTTTTCATTCAGTGTTTTACTCAAGTAGTACCTTCAGAGTAATATGATACAGGAAACAAGTGAAAATAAAGTAAAAATGTTCCAAGGATTACCTTTACGAAAACAAATAGCTCCTTTCAAGAAACTCTCAAGAAACTTGGATGTTAGGCCCAATTATCCACTGCCCTAGACATCCCCCCAAGGAGGGGATTGGACTAAAGCGAAGCAAAATTAGGGCTTGTTTTTAACACCCTATGTTTGTTTTCAAGTGCGCACCTTAATTTTTTCCTTTTTCTTCTAATTATCCCAACTTGTGGAGGAAGGGTGGGTGAAATTAAACGAAGAACTTTTCTTCGAACGTCAAACTGCTAGGCTGTCTGCTTGAGACTGCGAATAACACAATAATTAGGCCCTTTACTATTTACCTCAGGCCTCCCAATTCCCGTAGCAACGAGGGGCACGAACAACTCATAAAGCGCCAAGAGCAAAGAACAATTAAAGTCGATCAAAATGATTTAAAACCTAGAATCCCTGGGGGATTTGACATGCAAATATTCTCAACTAAGAAACAACAACGAAGCCATTCCAATCGCATGGGTCCATGACTACCCTTATTGGAATGCCCTTTTTCTCTTCTCCCGTATCAAAATTGATTGTAATTGCATTATATAAATCAACCCTAACAGCTCCGGAATTCTTGCTTATTCTGTACCTGCTGTTGAAAAACTGAAAACCCACTGAAAGTAAGTATTGATAGGTGAAAGCTCAGCCCTCAGGTCAGAGTTAAAGCTTCAAAAGTGAAAGTTCTTTGCATACAAGGGTGTGATTTGACCATATTTGAGGAAGAACAGTCATAGCTTTTTGATGTACATGTAACGATTGTTCAGGACTATCAAACTTCAATTATGGCAAGTTATGAGTCACTTTTAGTTAGTTATGAGTTCTTCTTGGGAGGTGAATACGTTCTTTTCTTTGGCGATCGATTGTTCACGGCGAGGCCCGGCCCGCCGAGTGTGCAACGTTTAATTGAATGGGATATTTCTAGATCTTTTGTTCTTCACAAATGCAAGAAAAACCCTTTGAAGACTCCGTTTCAACCAGCATGCAATGCAAAAACCATCTCTTTGTTAAAGATGGCACGTGCAAGGTTTGCTGGCTGAAACAGACCATTTAAACATTTAAAGGTGACCGCCTGTACAGAAATACAAGGCTAAACTTGGCCTTGTACAGGCCAAGTTTTAGCCTTGTAGAGGGGATTATGACCTTGTTATGACCTTGTACTAACCTTGGAAGAAAATTACAAGGCTATCAGTAAGATTCCAAGCTGCAACCAGTCTAACACAAGGTTTCCACAAGGCTTCTACAAGGCTAATTAGCATTTTTCAAGCCATTTACAAGGTTACAGCAAGGCTATCCCAGGCTATAACAAGGTTACAAGGCCATAACTACAAGGCTTGTACATGGCCATTACATGGCCTTGTATTTTCGTACAGGCTGAAGTGAAACCTTTTATTGATGCAAATGAACAGCACTGTCGAATGATAAAGAATCCTGTTTAGATTTCTTTGATATCTCATTTCATTTTCAAGTTATCCACTGATTCTAAGTGCAAGCTGACGGCGTCATTTTGTTTGCAAGTTACTACGATGATATATGCAAATATAGCTGTTTCTGATCTTTGAAAGGTTACAGTTGAATAATTGCAATAGAAATTGTCTATGGATTGATATGATGTTTAGAAAAGTCTTTTTTCCATTTGGAAACATAGTCAACCTTGTATACTTTCTTTCCTTTTTGCAAACAAAATGACGTCATCAGCCAATCATATAAAGTAGTGGATAACTCGAAAATGAAACAAGGCATCGAAAACTTTTTAACAGCATTCTTTATCATTCAACAGTCATATTCATTTGCATCAACAAAAAATTTCGCTGCAGATCACCTTTAAAGTGAATAACCTGAGTTAAAAGATGAGATCTCATAGATTTATAAATAGCGTATTGTATTTGATAATCTAGCTCCTGGCGAGTGAAAGCAATGCTAAAGAAAACAACAGAGGGATTTGGAGTTTTTTGTCCTATTTATAGACAAGCGCTATATATCTCAGGTCATTCACTTCAAAGGTGGCCTGAAGTGATCATTTTTATTAATGCAAGTGATTAGCACTGCTCAATGATAAACACTCGTGTTTAAAGTTTTAATACCTTGTTTCATTTTCGAGCCATCCACCATTCTGTAGGATTGGCAGATGACGTCATTTTGTTTGCTCTTTGTTTGCACAAAGTGGAGAAAATGTGGAAGATTGACTATGCTTCAAAAGACAAATCTAATCAAAAACTATTTTCAGTTAGCATGCATCTCTAAACATCGTTTTCATTCACAACACAATTCATATTGCATTTATACAGCTAAGCTGCAAAGTTCCTTGCAACTGTAACCTTTCTTAACTAAGACACAGGTATATTTTCATGCAGACACACAGTATCCAAGTAACTTGCAAACAAAATTACGTCACTTAAAATCAGTGGATAACTTAAAGGACAAGTCCGGGGTTGGTATGATTGATGATAAAATACAAGACAATACTGCTATGAATGATGTATGATACTTTTTCCACTATTTTTTGCCTTCTCCTTGTGAAATTATGTATTCAAATAACCAATTTGAGCGAAGTGACAAGGCGAAAAATAGTGGAAAAAGTATCATACATCATTCATAGCAGTATTATCTTGTATTTTATCATCAATCATACCAATGCCGGACTTGTCCTTCAAGAATGAAGTAAAAATATTGAACAGGATCTTCTATCATTTATCAGTGCTATTCATGTGCGTAAATAAAAATTTTAGCTTCAGCTCGCCCTCCTTTGACTATTGTTTTATTCCACAGAAAATGAAGCTGCTTGTATTGGCATTAGCATGCTGTTGCTTATTTCTGGCAGCAGCCGCGAATCATGAAAATGAAGAACTGCGGAAGAGAGGAATTGGGACGTGGATCCACAAGCAGTTCTTGTACAAAGGTAAAGTCTAGAGCATGGTTTTTTCACAAGAAACTTTGATCAGCCCTTCGTACTAAAAGTTTCTTTATACCGGGTGACCCAGAAAAAAGTGACCCAACGCAATCTGTTACAGAAAATTAAGTAAGTGGCCGATTGAAATGCTTCAAACGTTGTTCTGTCGCTAAGAGACTAGCCTATGCTATGAATATTTTTTGCAATTTTTTTCGGCACAATAAATTTCCAAAATTAAGGATTTCGAAGAAAATGGCATGCCTGAAATCCTCAAAAAGTCGTCAAAAACAGAGGATCGATTTACAGCCATTTCAAATCTTATAAACAACGAGGAGCGTGTTTCATTTCAACCTGGGAATAAGCAACCCAGTCGGAAGTCTTCAGAGCAAGTTTATTGTCCCTAGGTACTTAAAGATATTCTCAGGCTAAATGAAACACGCTCTTCGTTGTTTTGAAGATCTCAAATGGCTTTAAATCGATCCCCTATTTTTGAAAACTTTTTGAGGATTTCAAGCCTGCCTTATTCCTCAAAATCCTTAATTCGGGAACTTTACTGTGCCTGAAAAACTGCAAAAATACTCATAATGTAGGCTGGTCTTTTAGCGACGTAACAAACTTTGAAATATTTCAATCGGCTACTTACTTTATTTTTTATAACGGATTGCGTTGGGTCACTTTTTTCTGGGTCACCCGGTACAACATGTAAATTTTCGTATTTTTATGATAGTGCAGTCGCTTAACGTCACAATCTACATGAATTGTGCATTTTATGATACAAGCAGGAAATTAGATATCTGAGAAATTTGAACAGGATTCCCCAGGAGTCCAGGATTCCCGCACAGGAAAGAAAAATCAAACCTGTCCGCTAGTGAGGGAGATTTTCACGAGAATCTTGCAAATCGTGATACCAGCATGAAATGAAACTTGGTAGAGATGGGCAGCTTGATAGACTGCAAAATATTTAAAGTAGTCACACGCTGAAAAATGCCCTCTTGTGCAATTTTAAACGGGGGTACTAGGTTCCTGGCCCCTATCATTATAACTTTGTTGCAAATTGCAATACCAGAATGAAACTTGGTGAAAATGGGTAATTTGATACGCTGAAAGAGATAGACACAAGCTAAAATATGCCCCCTTGTGTTATCTTGAGACTTTCTTGCGTGGTCTCAGACCTCTTTGTGAAATTTAGAAATTGATGTTTTGAGATTAAATGGTTACACTGCTGCTGCTTTTTAGCGGTGTGACCCGATCTATCCACTATTATCTGAACAAATGAATGATAAGTTGATCAAGAAAACATCAGCGAGGGGAAAGAGTCATTTCTGAACCATTTCAAAATGCTTTCTACAAAGATCTGTACATGTTTTTGAGGATCCAGGAGCCATCATTTGAACAACTGCCCCCTTTATTTAGAACGCTAGCTGTCACTTGAGGAATTTCTAAAGTCTCGCACCAGATACTCTTTGCATTTCAAAAATTCTACCTTATTTCCCTTTCTCAGCTTCCCAAATTCTAATTTTCAAGGGGGATGTACATGGGATATACATGAGTTTTGTGGGGGGAAGCTCCTAAAGATCTTCATCTCTCGGTTGGTAGGCTTGGGTACAGGGATGCAAACAGCCTGCAATCTTGTTTTAAAGGCACCATTTTAGCCCCGGAGTTTTTACAATAGAAAATTTTGAAATACTGTAGAAAAATTTTGCTACCACACGCTACCAAATGGCGCAATTTTCGGTCCACGAACTGCCATTTGGGGGTTTCTATAAAAAGATACTACCATTTGAGAGTAATTTTCAAATTTTTGCTTTGGCCCTCTTTAACCCTGACTGGACCCCCCTGTCAGGCCTCAATTGGAGTACCCCCCCCCGGGATTTTAGCCTTTTTTTGGAAGTCAATACTGCTTTGCACGAACTAAGGGTGGCCTATTTTAAGGAATTGAATTGTGAAATGAAAGTTCACATGTAACAAACCTTGTTTTTACACAATGCTTGTAATCCTTGTAATCCTTGTACTGCTTCACTACTGTGGGGACTGGTTATCATAAACAATGGTGGATTGGCTTCCCCTAATCTTACCGAGAAGGGCACCGATAGGCGATCAAGCTGCTTCATTTTCTGCTCAGTGAGACAGACCCCGACTTTAGATGAGACTGGCCCTTCGGAACGACATTCATATTGGGAGGAGGCTGAAACTAGGTGAAAGAGCATGGGCAATAATGCACCGTTGATGTGGCCTATGTCATGATCAAAGCCAAGCAAAGAATCGAATGCTGTCATTATTCAAATATGGTTGAAACGGTTGGAGCTTCTACGCAGCAATACATCTATTGGTGGTCTCATTTCAAACTTCCCTCGATTGCTTGCTGTGACGAGAGTAGAACGAAGGAATAGCAACATTATCAAGCTTTACTCGCAATCCCGTGGAAGAGAAACAACACAGTGAGTAAAAACAAAATTTTGATCATAATATAGGCCACATCAACGGTGCATCATTGCCCATGGCGAGAGTAGCGAGGAAACAGCGATATTTTGAAAAGAGATCTTCTGAATTCCATCTACAAAAGAATTTTTGAAATTTTTATTCCACCTACGTTCTTGAAGTTTCGTGAACGAGCATGCCATTTGAATTTTCCTCTTAGACATATGGACAATACGGTATAAAAATGAAGAAAAACGGGCAAAGAGGAAAATTCTACTGGCATGCTTGTTTATGAAACTTGAAGAACCTGAAGAACGTAGGTGGGATACAATTTCAAAAATTCTGTTGTAGATGGAATTCCAGGGGCTTTTTGAAAAGATTGCTGTTTCCTCGCCACTCTCGCATCTAGGTTCAGCTTCCTCCCAATATGAATGTCGTTTCGACGGGCCAGAGGCCCTTTAGGCCGTCGGAAAACGTCCAATTTTGGAGAATTTGCTATTACAAAAAGCGAAGGATCACAGCTGTTTCAGGCCTTGCCCGAAAAATATTGAAAACATAACTTCAATTTGACCAGGACATAGAATGTGCTTGAACTGCATGATATCAAAAGTGGTAGCTTGATAAATTCTGGATGAGCATCACTTTCACAGTCTTTTTCACGGACGCAATGAAGAACTTTCAGCAAATTATTGGCTCACCCCCCAGCCCCCGCTTCCGACGGGGCTGATGAGAAACAATCAGTTTCAAAACAATCTTGTGTTGCTTCTTGAAAGTACCCTCTTCCCTCTTTAGCGAAAACACAACTTGGTAATTGGTATCAGCGGCGCCACTAGGTCAAATTGATTAGGTATAGCAAAAGGAGGTCTGGGGGTGAAGCTCCCAGGAAATTTTTGAGGACATATCCTCTTCCTTGGCTCAGAACAACTTTCCAGATCCAATGTTTGCCAATGCTAAGAGAGAATTTTGACAAGTTTGTAAAAGTGTTTTTTTCCGATTGGCATCTCTGGGAACATTTTCGAGCAGACGTCATTCAATTGGGATAGAATGCCTCTCTTGCTCCCAAGTTTGCCTGTGACAAATTGGCAACCTTAGCATTTTTATAACAGTTTTCTATTAATCATGACCATCAGAGGAATCGTATTATTATATGGTCAAAATTGTTTCTGTTATGGCTTTCTTGTGTCCACTATACTGCTGGTAAATGCCTATGGAACATTTTTTGATGTTTCCGTTGTTGCATTTACTATCTTGTACATTTCTCTAACATAAAATATCGTTTTTTTTATGGTTTAATTACCTTGCATAAAATACTTTAACAATCTCGCAGTTTTGGCTGAGTATCCATTTCTGATGTTGCTCGATTACTAATTTTGCCTCCTTCTCTCCTTCACACAATCCCTTGATTTGGCTTTCCAATTGCTTGCTGTAACAGCCTAGAAAGTTGAATACAACATTGACTTGATCTATTTCGTATCCACGATTTAACCGTTCCAGTGACTTTCTCATCTCGGAATACTTGTCCTGCTTTTCTTTTTCTCTTTTTGCAATACATCCATGTGCACAGATAGTTCCCTCTATCAAACTGATCTTTCTTGCTTCTTTGTCCATTATCAGCCTGTCAGGCTTAATAGCATTGTTACTTGGTCTTTTGTCTAAATGCATCGGTATGTCCCACATAATCTTTGCACGGTCATTTTCGATCCATGCAAGAGGTAATGCTTGCTTGTACCATCGAACTCCAAAATTGCTTCCTAGACTCACGAAATAGTCCCAGTTATCGCGACAACAACAGCAACAGCAATGACAACATCAACAACAACAATATATATTTTTGCTCAAACTGGGACTTATGGACTTTCACATCAAAGAGTGGGACGAAAATAAACAATGGGCGCACAGATTTTTCTATTCCCTTTGAAACGAGGTTTATGGCCTCTTTTCGGTAGTTGGAGAATTTCAGGAGCTGTGGCGTGTTGGCGTGCACTATTGCTGGATGAAGATTGCCTTCAAAATGAGTAAATTCTTGTTGAAACTGAAAGGTTTGTTAATTCTTAGATTAAAGAAACATTCATGCGAATACTTGTGGCTTTTTTCATTGCTAAAGTCACTCAAAACTTGAATTTTGAGGCGTTTTATTATCTGACGATTGAGCTGACAATTTAGGCCCACCGCCATTACTATGGTTTCCATATCGGACGTGACGTCAAGGGAAACAATTTCGTCCTAATTTTCAATGTGAAAGTCCATGAGTCGTAGTTATAGCGTCCATCAGCCTATCAATAGCAATAACTACGAACTTGCAATCAGTCTAATTGCTTCCATCAAACTCGAACTTTGCTCGTATTAGACGATACGTTGGTCTTAACAATTGATCGTGTCTTGCCTTGTTGAGTATTTATGCTATTGCTGCGCAGGAGCTCAGCAAATGAACAACTGTTTCTTCTGCTTGTTTACATAAGCTGCATGTCGTATTTGCTGTATCCGTGTTTAATCTACACCTTGAATATGCTTTGGTACGCATAAACTGCTGCCTTGTTGATTCATATCTATTAATTTATTTATTGGTTGATTGATTGACTGATTGATTGATTGATTCATGTTAATTGTTAATTTATTGATTCATTAATTCATGATTCATTCATTCATTGAATTAAAATTATTATATTATCATTCGAAAGTGTTGTTTATTTGCATCAGTACAAGGTTTCGCTTCAAGTGACCTTTAACTCTGCTACAAGAATCAAAGCCAAACTTCTGATCAAAATTGAATATAAATCAAATTTTGATGATTTTTAAAGGTGTAAGAATATATATACTCACCCGCTGCACATATTTCTTTTATATGAATTTGTTTATATATTTTCAGGAACAAAGTGGTGTGGTCCTGGACACATTGCTAAAACCTACAATGATCTAGGGAAGAACAGGGAGACCGATAAATGCTGCAGAGAGCATGACAGACATTGCAAAATAAGAATAAAGGGTTTAAGCAAGAAGTATGGTTTGTGGAACTTGAGTTGGAAGACTGCTTCACATTGTGACTGTGAATCAAAATTCAAGAAGTGCCTGGATAAGGTATTATCGAATGAAAATAATTTCTAACTTTGACTACCTGTTGAACAGTAGGGCCATTTGCTCAATCAAATGCACGTATTCTTTTATAAGAAATTTAGAATTTGAACCAATAACCAATACTAATAATTGTTTATAGTTATCAGAATTGGACTACTCAAGGAGAGTCTCTTACGGTAGCTGTTTAAGAATAACTCAAGTTCCTTCCATGTAATGTGATACAGGAAACAAAAACTATCAGACTCCTTACATAAGACCCTCTAGCTTTCGATACTGCTTGACATGCGGAAAACCTGCATCTTTTGTTTCACAAATTTTACCTTTTTTCTACAGCCAACCTCGTTCCCAGGGTGTTCTGACGTCATAAGCTGGTCACGAAGCCGAATGAACACCCTGGTACACTTGGCATCAATCTTGCCAATATATGGCAAGATGCGCCCCATTATGGATTTGCAGTTTGCTAGGCAACGATAATTGACAAAAAATGGTCGTTGCTCTAGCGCTAATTCTGAACTATATAAATTGAGAAATCAAAAACAAACACTTTGAGGACTCTATTCTAGCCCTTTTTAAGGTATTTAATCATTAATCCGGGGTTAGCAAGTGCATTTAGTAGGAAAACGAGCACAATCCATTTGGGTGGAAAAAGGGCCTAAGTTGAAATTTTCGAGAATTTCCCCCACAGCTTTGAAAATAGAATGGCTCGTTATTCGGCGAATTTTAGAGATAAATTAGAGATTAAAAGTGTTTTAGTGAAAGAATACAGTTTTCCGTCGAATTTTGACATGCCGCGGCCGTTTACTCCTCGCAAAACGGAGTTACGGCGTAAAATGGGGTTGGCCGAAATTATTTCCCATTTTTGGAGGGCGCGTGCTCCGCTTCTGGGGGCAATATTGAACCCCAAATTGCGTTACTAGACTCACAGACGAATGGTCTCTTGAAAACTTTTTTCTTTTTTGAAATCAGGCTTGTAACCATGGAGCATCGACTCCAAACGTAACCTCAGGTCGGAAAATCGCTACATTTATTTTTCAACCCCCTGTTATGACGTCATAATGACCCCAAAATTTTCTGAAACTCCAAAATTCGGATGCGCCGTGGTCTATTACCCCTCTTAAACTCCTCACTTGCCCTATACACCCTATTGATTTAGTGAAATTACCGATTCAATAAAGGCAATTTTTGAATGGGAGCCAGTTATAATCTGATTTTGCTATCGTTTCCGAATAGCCAATCAAATTGCCGAACGGCCTCTTGTATCCCAGAGTAGAGGTAGAGCAACGAACTCACTCTGGGGACGAGATTGTTCTACAGCCTCTTTGAGTTTACTTCTAACGTCTACCTGCAGGTACAAATTTTTGTGGGCCTGGATCAACTGCAAAATCATGATCGTGGAGTGCAGCGGGAGGCCGATATGTGCTGCAGGGAACACGATAAACATTGCAATTTGAGACTCAAGCAATGGAAAAAAAATATGGCCTCAAAAAGTACAGCTGGAAATGATACTGCTTGCTTGCTCGCTTGCTCGTTTGCTTGCTTGTTTGCTTGCTTGACTGATTGATCGATCGATCGATTGATTCATTGATTCATTGATCGATTGATTGGTTCATTGATTTATGAAGACTCACAGCTCCAAAGCCTAATTCAATCTCGATTAATTTTCTGAAAGCCAATGTCAGTATCATATTTTCCGTTCCGCTGCAGGTCAACAACAAGGCATCTAAAGGCCTCACCAAGATTTACTTCTACAACATGGAGCCCCGTTGCATTCGCCTGAAGACAGTGACCAAAAAGAAATGTGTCAAGCGCAGTTGGGGTTTCTGCAAAAAGTATGAGTCCTACAAGACCAAGCAAGCGTATTATATAGGTCTTCATGAAGCAGTTGGAATCGAAGACTAAAGACAGGCTTTATTGACTCATTTATGCATAGAAGAACATAACAGAACTTGGGTTTAAATGCTTTCTAGGATACACATAATTAGCCTGTCCTTTCTCTATATTAATTTTCGGCAGCAGTTAGCCTGTATTTTTCTTTATAAATTTCTCCAGTGTCATAGAATCATATTTCTTATCCTCCCCTTCTTGTATCAAAAAGATACTGTTGGCTTCATAAACTTGCATTTGATGAATTCAGAAAGTTGATTTTTAATTATACGAAGGATCAAAAACAGAAGTCAGGAAACGTCTGCTGGAGATATGTACGAAAACACCTGAAGTCGCTAAAGAGCAAAAAGAGCTAGGGTTTGCTATAGCAATGTTTCGATGCAAAAATGAATGCTGAGTTCAAAAACGTCACTTAGACTGCTGTAACTATTCCAGGAATAGAGATATTAGGCTTTAATCCAACAGATTTCAATAGATGTGAGAATTTGGCAGAGAATCACTACCACAGAAAAACGTCTATTCAATTAAGGCTGAGACATTTATAGAGAATCATTAATTGATTTGCTATAGCAATGTTTCGATGCAGAATTGAACGCTGAGTTCAAAAAAATCACTTTGACTGCTGTAACTGTGGCAGGAGTAGAGATATTAAGCTTTAATCCAACAGATTTCAATAGATGTGAGAATTTGGCAGAGAATCACTACCACAGAAAAACATCTATTCCATTAAGGCTGAGACATTTATAGAGGATCATTAATTGATTTGTTATCTAAAAAAATCTTGAGTTATGTGGTCATTAGTTACTCCTAAATGTGTTTCCTGACATAAAGGCAAAATGTAAGTCCATCTGATGCTAAAATTCAAGTTATAAGGTTAAGTACGGAGATAAAATCCTCTGGTTTCAAAGCAACCACCGATTTTGACTTTCTTTCTCAATAAATCAGCAACCACTTGTCAGATTTACTCAAACTTAGTCCCAAACTTTAAGATGAAATCTCATCTATTCAAAAATTTGTATAATGGGAAAATTGGATTTATGGCTTCTTCACAGTAGCTATTCAAACAGCATACATGTTTTTTGGGACACCCTGTTGTTAAACGTAATTTTCTTCAGTGTCATAGAACTTCATTTTTAACGTTTTCTTCTTACATTAAAAAGATACGGCTAGCAAATTTGAATTTGACATTCTCACTCAAAATTTCTCACTAAACTAAACAAATGATTATTTGTTTTCTCATTAGTTTTCGGCATCTTCACAGGACTGCATTTCTTAACTTTTCCTTCTTCCATTAAAGATCTGTAAACAAAACTTAATTTGATGTACATTTGGGGCTTTTCGACTAAAAAGGTCGATATGGCAACATATCTAGCTGTGCAAGCATCCCTTTTTGAAAGCTCTTTTAAATCTATCTCCTATATAACCAGTAGGCACCAAACGCTCAAGATCCGTCTTGTAGTAATAAATAATAATAACAATATATCAATGTTTATATAGGTTTGCTTGGTCAGCTAAGCACAACTGCTATGAATAACTAAATCAATTACCTGAGCGTAACTAAGCGGATAGATTTTTGTTTGCTTGACAATCAATTTAGCGAGTGATGCTCTTTTGCATAAATAGAAGTTGACTCTTGTGGAAAATTGGCTTTTCACTTTTTCGAAGAAAGCTACAGAGGATATTTAGCCGAGATTTTGATCTTAATACGAGCAACAATTGGCTGTAAGTTGAGGTTGTTGAGGTAAGATTGATTTTAAGCATGCAGCAATCAAATCTTTAACAGTTCTGATTTAAATGGCTGCAATATCCTGCTTTTGATTAAATGCTTTGAAAGAAATGTTGCCAACTTTGCTATGATTCTATCGCTGGACTTTTCCAAAATCTTCAATATTTCTTTTAGAATAAGAGTGACTTTCTTCTTTGTTAAGAATCAAGAAAAGTTTTCGAAGAAACTTAAACGATCGTAATTTTCTTAACTTTTTGAGGCATCACAGAATAATTTTCAAGAAAGACTTATCTTATGAATGCCTACATTTTATGGTAACAAGCAAGCGTCTTTCTCTCTTCTCGGTCTCTTCTGGTCTACAATTTATGAACTTGATGACATCACACCCTCAAATGAGCTGAAATATAAAGTACGCTGTGATTTCGAGGAATATGCAAGATTTCTGAAAAGTCAAAGAGATCTTCTCGCTAGAGTTTCTGCTTTATTATGACCACTTGATGAACATACCAATCTTTTAAACGAGTCTCCAATGCATTTTTTATTGTATGGTGATATTGATTTTTCCGATGGTATCAATAACGATATACTCCTGTTAACTATCTGATATATCCATAAAACCGGTCAGTTTGATTAGAAATCTAAAAATCGGTTGGAAGTCATACAACCACCTCGTCCCTTTTAGGTAAATGCTCTTTCTATCTTGTTGTAAATATGTGGAGTTTTATTTCTTTTTTCTAATTTTTTATTCAATGGCCACCTGGGTAGACATAGTCGTTGCTCCCCTGGGCCTTGTCCTCCCAGTAGAGTAGAGTAGCTTCTAAGTAGAGTAATTCAGTAAATATGTTTTGTAAATTTTTAGCAGATTGTATAAAAAAAAGTCAACGGTGGAATGATAGTACAGGAGCTAAAGTTTCTTCCAAGCCATTCATTTCAAAGACATATATCACAGAATTTTAACTTAAAAATCGAAGGTTCCCTTCATTCAAAAGATCATTCTCACCAGGAGATCTCTCCATGAATGTGTGGTGTGTGAAATCCGAATTTTATAAAGCCAGAGCAAGGATGAGTTCGATAACTTTACAAAAACTTTGAGACAAGTTTGTCTAAAATGTACACTGAAAATCCAAATAGCACAATTGCAGTAGTTTGTATAGGTTTTTTAATGTTTGAAATCTTGTTATCATTATGACAAATCACAGGATATGAAACTTGGTTTGATGGCCAAAAGACAGTAAATTGAATATGCTTGATAACATTTTAAATGTTGCTTTGTTGGTGACAAATTAGATGATATGAAACTTAATGGGATTAGTGTCACACGAAAATATTTGGGGCATGGTCCGATTCCCCAAAACGTGATTCTGAAGCCATGCAGGACTAAATTAATGAAAAACTGAAAATAACTGACTACCGTTGGCTGGTTTTATCGGAAGGGAGAAACGAAAAGTAAACATCACGTCAAACCAGATCACAACGATTTTCTTGGAAAAGCGCAGCATGCACAGCAAGTATGACATCGATCCATAACATGACCAACGCCCAGAAAAGCATGCTTTTGACCCTTTAAATAATAGCCTATGCGCGCAGACTCAAGGAAATAGCTGTGTCATGAAAATGAAAGGGAGCATCTTCAAGAAAATTTCACAGCATGTTTCGTGCGTTCAAAGCTCATGATATTTTTCGGTTACGCCTAAGGTGCATGGCTGTCCGCAGTATTGTTCAAAATTATCGAAGCGTCAGAAACAGCTATCGCTTTCTTTATAGATAGATTGAAGTTAAATTTAAATTTCTTTCATCTTTTCGTGACTTGTTTGTTATTGTCAGTACAGTTCGTGAGCGCCACGTTCATTTTTATCAACTCGAAGACTTGCTATATAGATAATTCCTGTCACTCTAGAAGATGTTGCTGCTCAAAGTATCCTTGGCATGCTTGTTGGTGCTACTCATCGGAATGGAGTCTCATGCAAGACATCAACTGAAAAAGAGGGACATTGATTTGTCATCAGTTCATCAGGCTTTTCTGTTCCCAGGTAAGACCACGGGTAGCAATGTACCGTTGATGTGGCCTGTATTTAAAGGGGGGCAACTCCTATAGTGGGTTTGGTATATATGTGTCTTTGAGGATTCCAAGTTAGGACCCATAACCAGAGCAGCGTTTTGAAAATATGACCTCATAACCACGGCGACACTTTGAAATGTGACCCTATAATCACAGCAATATTTTCCACTAGAATCGTTAAAAGACTATGCTACGTATCATTTGTATAGAGTCAATTGAAAATTTGTAGAGCTAAATTCTTTTTTATGAAAGTTCCTTTTCATGATAGCCAATAATAGCAATAAACATCTAACATTTACCCACAACTACGGAAAATCTCCATAAATCAGACCCATAACCTTGGCGCAATTCACAAAACATGACCCATAACGGGGGCAAGATATCGCAAATGTACCCAAAGCCTGGGCAGGTACATTTATACCAGACCCCTATTGGGTTTACCTCCCCCCCCCCATCCTCGTCTATATTATGATCAAAATTGTATTCTTACCCACTGCGTTATGTCTTCCATGGGATTGCGATGGATTGCGAGAAACGCTTGAGAATGTTGCTTTTCATCTATTTTTCTCTCGTCACACACAACTTAATACCACTGTATCACCATTAAAGTGGACATTTAAGGGGGAGTGTTAGATTCAAGCTATATTTTGAAGGGAAGAAAGTTTGAAACGAGAAGCATTGCTGCGTAGAAGCTCAAGCGCAAAATTTAGTTAGAGCTTATTTGACTGACAGTATGAAAGTTCAAGCTGCCTGCAAAGGACCCTGGGTTATAATTACTCTTTAATGGAGCTGTGTGACACATCTCAAACCTATTGATCGGAATCCAACGGTATCTCCATAATCATCGATGTCATGAAAAGCTAATTACACTGGCTGATTTTGCTGAGTTCAAACCCAAAGAGGGGAGATCAGCCTTTACGGAAACCTGCTCCTTTTTGTTTCACAGATTTTGCGTTTTTTTTCTACAGCCTCTTTGAGTTTACTTCTAATCTCTACCTGCAGGTACGAATTTTTGTGGCCCTGGATCAACTGCGAAATCCTACGATGACCTTGGAGTTCATCGGGAGGCCGATATGTGCTGTAGAGAACACGATAAACATTGCAGTTTGAGACTCAAAGCAATGGAAAAGAAATATGGATTAAGAAACTACAGCTGGAAAACATCGTCACATTGTGATTGTGAAGTCAGATTCAAAAAATGTTTGGATAAGGTATTGTGATAAGGACAGATTTTGGAGAAAATATTATCAGTTTCTCTTGTTTGACACCGGAATTTAAAACGATTCATGATTGTAGACAAGGAAAATTCTCTCAACCCATGATTCAAAGCGAAAAAACAGCATAATTTGTCCTGTGCCCTGAGACTAATAAGGCAAACTGTCACCTTGTGCACGCGAAAGGTGGTTTTCAAGAAAATTCATGGGATTAGCAACGAAAGAATAAAGGTAAATCTAAAAATCTGTCTTGCTGGTTCTGTTTATTTTATTCAGAAGGTGAGCGGAAGGCATTGCAATTCTCACATATTTTGGGGCTTTAATGAAACAATAACAACGCAGCTCCAAAATCAAATATACAAAATCGACCTGGCAGATCTTTAGATTTGTCACTCTTCTTTCGTTATAAGCCCACAACTTCTCTCAAAAATCACATTTCGTTTGCACAAGGCGACATTTTGCTCTACTATTCCAAGGTGACAGGACAAATTTTGTGGTTTTGTATGCTTTGAATTGCAATTACTGGTTGAGAGAATTTTCTGTACCTGCAGCCGCTAATCGCTTGCATCCCGATGTCAATAAAAAGAGCTTGATGTTATGTTTCACAAAATCTGTACTTTTTGCATCTTTTGTGCATGTCTTTGATTGCCGTTCTTAAAGGCACACACTGTCAATTCACATACAAATCCGAATTTCAGCTCAATTCAGTCTTGCTATTGTGTCAAAGAATAATTATTTTTCATTCAGTCTAAACTGATAGCATTTGCTTCAAATGAAAGCTCGGCCAGGGACGCCAGATGGACCGTATTTTTAGGGGAGCAAACTGCAAATTTGAGGTCAAAACAATAGGAAGACAGCATATTTCAGCGATTTTTGAGAGGATGGGAGTTCTCTCTGGCGTTCTTGGCTAAGGTAACAGAGATCGATTTTCTTACAACATAAATAGCGTTTTCCAATTGACCCGGTACAATGGCTTTGAGGCTGTCCAAAGGCGCCCTTTCAAGAGATTCCCCATCAGTAAAACGGTCTTGAAAGATGCCTAAAATATCCGTCAAAATAGTTATACAATAAACCATAATTAGTAATAGATTGGTCCTGAAATTTGTCCGTAAAATAAGATTTACAGTTTGTTTTAAAATGGGAGTATAAAGACGCATTTTTTATATCTTTAGGAAGGTAATTCCAAACTTTGGTTCTATAAAATTTAAATGTTTGTAATAATAAAATTTTAAATTTGAATGTATCGCTGCACGTCTTGATCTGTAAAGGCATCCACTGGTCGTGGAGCGTGTAAGGTGTTTATGTACGTTTAGCAGGCAACCCTACAGTTTTCAGTTCAGTTCAGCTTCATTTGATTACACGTATGGAAAGTCGAAGAGCATTCCATAATTTAGAGCCAAAATATTGAACCTACGGCAGATGTTTATATTTATCCTTGTGTTGATATATGGATAAATCTTCTCTTATGAAGCCCTTGCAGGATGCAAATCTTGTGAGTTGGCCACCCACGTCTTAGATTATCTTCAGCGGTTTAGCTCATTTTCAACTTGGATCGTTGGACGTAGACGTCTCTTTGCTTACTATCGCCAATTGCTAATCGCTGATGGCTAATCGCTAATCGCTAATCGCTAATCGTTAATCGTTAATCGTTAATCAATTTGTGCTGGCATGCCTTTCGAATGAAACGGATGCAGCATTGATGATTTCCCCTTTCAATATTCCCCTCACAATACTAAGCACGCCCCCTCCCCCAATAATACTGATGATATAATATTGATGATTATTTCAAAGAAACAATACAACCTCATGATTGCTAGTACGAAATCTTTATGATAGTATGAAACTCCCTGCGGGGCTGCAAAGGATCTTGGGGAGCACATTATCTTTAATGAAATGCATCATTCTACAATTCCAGGTTAACAATGCAGCATCAAAAGGCCTCTTTGAAATCTACTTCAAGAAGATCAACCCACCTTGCCTTCGATTGAAAACAATCACAGAGGACAAGTGCGTTGAACGAAACTGGTACCTCAAATGCGTCAAGTATGAACAGATTCAGACACAGAAGGCCTATTTTGTCAACTTGCATCAAGCAGTCGGAATCTAGGACACATGCTTTTGAAGACTATTATTCTGTTTAATCACATCTATTCTAGTACTGTCATAACCAGATATATTGAAATAAATGATAGACTGATTACTTTAAGTCTCTTGTATCCCTGCGGTAAACCTTGCTCAACAGAGATTCATTTTAAAAAAGTGAAAAAGATTGCCCTATTTTAGGCTCATTCTCAGTTTCACCTCACAGAAATGAAATGCAGCAAAATCCCATTCAGCACACAGTCAATGACAAAAATGTATTACACGTAAGTAGTGTAGAATTAACAATACTTTACAATTAGATGGCAAAATGGCGCACAACTTCGAAAAATGGGCCTAAATCGGTCTACATACTTTGCTAATCCATAACTTTTGATCCAATCATACGAATTCAATCAAATGTATATCAAATTGAAGTGAATGGTAAGACAAACAATTGGAGCCAATTCTAGGGTAAATGAGATTAATGGACTAGGAGTTATGACGTCATAAAGGGGCCAAAATGGGTTGATTGAAGTTATAATCAGCGATGTACCCAGGAGTGGGGTTTCAGATGACAGCAAATTGATTTATGCAGGATTTAGAATAAAGAAGTTGCTAGAATTTCCGATGTATCTAGTCTCCTTTTCCTGAGCTCAGAATCAAGGAAACATTTAAAATTCGAACTCTCCCCTGTGAGAGTTTTCGATTGATGTCTGGTTGGTAGACAATAGACCTTTTAGCTATTCTGAAAAGAATCACAATCGAACGATATATTGCTTTATTTTGTAGAATTTTTGAATGTTCACAATAGTGATAGAAGCTCTAACGCCACTCGATCGAACCTTGCGTATAAAATGTCTCAAAATAACGCTCGATCTAAGGATCATTTGCAGAATAGCTGAAACGTCATATTAGAGTTCCTTGCCGTCAATACCGTTTCCTTCTTGAGACAGGTGCACCAAAAAAGCTTACTCTTTCAAACAAACAAAAACTTAGAGATAGCCTTCCGAATTGTTTAGCAGAAATAATGCAACACGGGATTACTTAAATACTGCATGTTTTTGTGTATTATAGAAGCTAACAGGTCCAATACCTCGTTATTCCATACATCTTTCGTGCAGGTGCACCAAAAAGGCTTACTCTTTCATGCAAATAAAAACTTACAGATAGCCTTCGGAATTGTTTAGCAGGAATAATGCAACACGGGATTACTTAAATACTGCATGTTTTTTGTGTATTACAAGGAGCTAGCAGGTCCAATGATTCGCTATTCCATACTTCTTTCGTGCAGGTGCACCAAAAAGGCTTACTCTTTCATGCAAATAAAAACTTACAGATAGCCTTCGGAATTGTTTAGCAGGAATAATGCAACACGGGATTACTTAAATACTGCATGTTTTTTGTGTATTACAAGGAGCTAGCAGGTCCAATGATTCGCTATTCCATACTTCTTTCGTGCAGGTGCACCAAAAAAGCTTACTCTTTCATGCAAATAAAAACTTACAGATAGCCTTCGGAATTGTTTAGCAGAAATAATGCAACAATGGATTACTTAAATACTGGATGTTTTTGTTTATTATAGAAGCTAACAGGTCTAATGATTCGCTATTCCATGCTTCTTTCGTGCAGGTGCACCAAAAAGGCTTACTCTTTCATACAACTAAAACCTTACAGATAGCCTTTGGAATTGTTTAGCAGAAATAATGCAACAATGGATTACTTAAATACTGGATGTTTTTGTGTATTATAGAAGCTAGGAGGTCCAATACCTCGTTATTCCATGCTTCTTTCGTGCAGGTGCACCAAAAAGGCTTACTCTTTCATGCAATCAAAAACTTACAGATAGTCTTTGAAATTGTTTAGCAGAAATAATGCAACAATGGATTACTTAAATACTGGATGTTTTTGTGTATTATAGAAGCTAACAGGTCTAATGATTCGTTATTCCATACTTCTTTCGTGCAGGTGCACCAAAAAGGCTTACTCTTTCATACAAATAAAAACTTACAGATAGCCTTCGGAATTGTTTAGCAGGAATAATGCAACAAGGGATTACTTAAATACTGCATGTTTTTGTGTATCATAGAAGCTAACAGGTCTAATGATTCGCTATTCCATACTTCTTTCGTGCAGGTGCACCAAAAAGGCTTACTCTTTCATACAAATAAAAACTTACAGATAGCCTTCGGAATGGTTTAGCAGGAATAATGCAACAAGGGATTACTTAAATATTGTCATGTTTTTGTGTATTACAGGAGCTAGCAGGTCTGATGCTGTTTCTTTCTTTAGATTGACACACAAAGAAAGTTGTGCTTAAGATGATGGAAATTTTAATTATTCAGCTACCTGTTTCTTCTCTATGTAGAGAGGGATTAACGTTGTTTTCGGTGTCCAACTAAAGGTATGTGAAATTTAAGTGTGTTGCGGTTGGAAGTGCGTAGCATTTTTTGCACTCTTTGCGTTGGATAAGAAGAGAAAGCTCTTGTCTTGCTCACCTCCAACTGAGAGGATGGATTTTCTGACTGTTCGACTAAATACACGTTGATATAGTATTCTTTCGTTCGACTGTGAGAAGCAACATTTTAAGTCTGCCACAGCTTTAAGATAAAGACAGGCATTTTATCACCACTACGCCTGCGGGAATCTTTGCTTCTGAACGAAAACACAGAAGATGCCAAATAAGGATAGAATGGCGAGAAAAGTTTGAAAATTTTGGAATCATTCATACAAGCTAAAGGAGGATATTCCGTTGCTGAACATGACTAGAATCTGGAAGATTCAAGGGAGAAGAATAAAAGCATTTTCATTGGAATAGACAAACAATTTTCTGCACTACAGAGAAGAATGATGTGCTGATAGAATTTTCAATGGACTTGCTCTTTCGCTGTTGACCTACAAAGAAATTAAACGTTCTGATACTGTTTTCTGAAGAGTGGCGGCGATTTCCATTTCCAATTAGGCGTAAATGTGCTCAGAGCAATTTCTACACAGTTAACACAGGACATCGGTGAAAATTTCACAAAGAGAATTTGGAAGGCTCAAAAGATAGGAAGAAATTTTCGTTGAAAGAGACAAATAATTTTCTAAACTATATTGATTAATACAGAGAAGTATGAAGTGCCGAGAGAGCTTTCAATGGACAACCTTCTTTGTTGTTGAGCAAAAAGGATGTGAATCGTTCTTATACTGAGTCCAGAAGAGAGGACAGTTTTCAAAGTTCAACTAAATTTGCTTGGAAAGCCTCAGCAAGACGAATCTTTCGATCATTTCAAGAATCGAAAACCTGGAAACAACTAACTGAAAGAAGAAACAGACAACATTGTGAAATTTTTAGAGTATGATTCTGCAGTGCTAGTATCCTCTCAAATACTGTTAGATGTTGAGAGTATAGATTACACACGCGATAGTTCAGCTACTCGTCGAATTTCACATTCAAAGAACCTATATACCATTCTGCAGTGCTCGTATCCTCTAAAATACTGTTAGATATTGAGAGTATAGATTACACACGCGATAGTTCAGCTACTCGTCGAATTTCACATTCAAAGAACCTATATACCATTCTGCAGTGCTCGTATCCCTCCTCAGCTCCTGCGAAATATTTGGAGTATACATTACACGACCATCGATCAACTACCTGTTGAATTTCACACAGCTGAGCCTCTGCACTATTCTGCAGTCGTGTTCTCCTCTTTGATAGCTTCTCTGGTTACTAGATCTCTACACCATGTTGTCTCTGCAAAGACTACTAATTTTTCTCGTCGTCACAAGGTGCTACTCTGTGCAAATAGATGTCAACAAAAAAGGACTGAAAACTGAATTGCATAAGTTGGTTCTCTTCCATGGTGAGTATTTCAGTTGATTAAGGTGTGTCTCAAATGAGATCCTATGGTGAACAACAAGGACAGATTTTGTAACACAATAGAATGAGTTGCTTTTGTTGACACCTGAATTCAAAGCGATCAGCGATTAAAGACAAAGGAAATTCCTTCAACCAGTAATTCTACCTCGAAATTTTCTCTTAAACCCAGATAGCTAGCGCACACGTTGTGCATTCCAGAAATTGTTTTTTAGGAGGAAACATGCGCATGTATCATAGGAAGCAAGATATATTTACACATCTGCCTCGGGCATTTTATTTCTTTGGTTCAGAAGCTGAGCAGTAAGTGTTTTATTATCACCAAAAAGTAAGAGAGTTGAATCGCCTTCCAATCTGCTTTTGAAAAGAAGAAATAAAATGCCTGAGGCAGATGTGTAGATATATCCTTCTTCTTTCGATATATGCTCATGCTGCTCTTGAAAACAATTTTTGGAATGCACAACGAGCGCGCTAGCTACCTGGATTTCAGAGAAACCTTTGCGGCTTTGTTTGTTTTGAATTACTGGTTGATGGAATTCTTGTTGCCTGCGCTCGCTAATTGCTTTAAATTCAAATGTCAACAAAAGTAACTCATCCTATTGTGTTAAAAAATCTGTCCTTGCTGTTCGACTTTATTGCAGCTGCGTTGAGCTACGTTCCGGCGGCTTCTTTCTTTGCTTCAAATTGTTTAAGTTTGCAAGAATAATGATAACACAAATTGAATTAGCTTTAGTCTGTACAAATCAATCATTGAATTTGCCAGTCAATTTTTCCATACTCATAAACTGGCAAACTATTCTCTTTTGTAAGACATAGCTTTGTGTCTTTTCATCTCCGTCTGTTTTTGAAAGCTGGCAGTCTCGAACCTCGTTCCCAAGGGTATCTGAAACCTTCATTGTCACTGGGTACGAGGTTGGGCAGTCTCTTCTTCATTTTGCCTCTTAAATATCCTTTATAGATACAGGAGCCTTTTTCATTTTCAAATGAATTCTTACATCCTGTAGACCGAGTACAACCTTGACTTCTTGAATTTACCTAAGTGCAAATAAATCCTTGTGCTCTCACTACAGTAAATCCCCGCATAAAAGAACCTACTTTTTGAAATCCAGGCTGAAATAGGTTCTTATTTTAAAGGTACCAAGAGCAATTTCAAAGTATGAAGGTTCCTATTTGAAGACTGTCTTGCGTAGGCCGCTTAACAAAAGTAAAGTTCTTCACCAGTGCTTTAGGATCTTCACCAAAGATTTCCTGCCCTGTTATTTGTTGTGGTAAAGTTATTATGTACCAAATACTCAATTCTAAGCTTACGAACAGCAGGGGAGGAGATTCAAACTTTAACAGCCAACTGGGACAAAAATTAACTTAATAATGACAATCCAAAATCAACTTTGCTGCCACTGCAAAAATAACATATTTTTCCTCAAACTGAAACAGGTTCTTAATTATAGGGCGCATAGTTTAGGAAAAACAGCCTCTATGTTCTTATTTTTGTAGGTTCTTATATGCGGGGATTTACTGTATTGTTTAAGCTTATATTGAAACTTGAAATTTGTCCAGGCTAGGCTCTTCTATAAATACCATTTGTCCTTGTATAATATTATCATGTAAGGATCCAATCATGTCCCTACAACAAGCAGTGTCATTAGAAGAGTCAAGGTGAGTCATTGCGGCACCTTGGCTATCTGAGGCATCAGTCACATTGGTTGTACAGTGCGGTTTCCGATCCCACTCCTGTCACCAAATTGTCTTTGGTGTTTCAAACTCAGGAAGTGCTCGAATGGATAGAAAACAAAGTCGGCCATGGTATATCAATTCATAATCAAACTGTAACATGTCAACAACCAGTACGGGATGATGGCTCAGTGGTAGCACGCTTGACAACCAATTTGAATGTTGGTGGTTCGATTCCTCGCCCTGCCGAACGTGCTAGGCTAAAGGATCACGAGGTGTGGTCACATAGGAAGGAAGGACCAGGATGCTGCTTCGGTAAGCTTAGCTTTTTAGCGTCCTAAAACTACATTTGGTAACAAAAGACTAGAAGCCCTGCTTCAAACGTATAGAGAGCAAATACGAGATGCCATTACCACTGCTGCTAAGCGAGGCAGCTAATAAAAAATAGTTTGAAAAAGTAAAGGCCACGATACCAACGTCGATTGCCGGATCCGAAGATGCTTGCGATGACGAAAAAATCAATAAATTTAAAGGCAGAAACACCGCAACACGACAAAAAACAACAGCAAATATGATTAATTTATTTTTGCCAATATTTCGTCCTGCCATGCAGGTCGTGTTGCGGTGTTTCTGCCTTTAAATTTAATAAAAAATAGGCTATCAAAAATCATAACATTGCACTTTAATGGCTATAATTTCAAAATTTGTCACAAACAGGTACAAAATGGTGTGGTCCAGGACAAGTTGCAAATTCCTATGACGATCTTGGTGAATATGAAGAGACAGATAAATGTTGCAGGCAACATGACACAGAATGCAGTGTTCGCATCAAGAGTTTTGGGGAAAAATACGATTTGATAAATTTCAGTTGGAAGATTTCCTCACACTGTGAATGTGAGAGACGATTCAAAGAGTGCTTGGAGAGGGTAAGAATTTGCAAAATTGGAACATTGCACGTTGAAATTAGTTAACAGACAGTTTTCAGAAATTTAGCATCTGTGCTTCTGCTACAATCATGGCCAAAACAAGCTGGGATATAGGCAAATTTCAGTGCTTTGTGGTGATTGTTTTACTTTCTATTTTCAATATGGAATTTTACAAAACAAACTACTTAAGGTAACTCTACTTTCCACTCTAGTGCACAGCGAGATACCACGGAGAGCAGGGGACCATTACAACTCTGCAGTCATTTACATAAAGACGTGTAACTAAACTGAAATTAGATATACGGCTACGAAAAAACACACATAAACGATTTTTGCTGAGAAATACTAAAGTTATTTCACTTTGTATGTCGGGCTGACTTTTGACCAACAGGTCTTCTCCACAAAATGGGTGATCTGAGGATTCAATTTTGGATTTAGATTGATTGACTTCGTGATTTTTATGAAATTTTGTGACTTGTCCCAAGTATTTTTGCCAAGATTGTAGTTTTCTACTAAAATGCAATTTTGACTTCCAAAAAGTAGTGTTGCCTGTTTATAACGAGATTTTAAGCCCTGTTTCAAGCATATTTGTTTGATTATGACAGCGTTGGAGAAAAAAGGAACTGCTATTTTTGAAGCAAGTGAAGCAACCACTTATTTTGACTTCCTTTTGCCAAAAACGAATAAGCACTGCTTGAAGCAAGGCTCGGGGCGGGGGGAGTTGGAGGCACATGAATTGTAGATGGACGAGGTCTGCAGCCGGTTATCAGAAAGCTACCCTCTTCTAAGTACCGAAACTTGCCTTGGTACCCACTTTTATGATGAATTTATTTCACGAAAACTGCCCATCTGCTCAAATCTTTTTGCGGATTTCAGAAAAGTGGATTTATCTCCAAAACTACCCCCTCGAAAAAGATTTCGATTTAGTTTTCGTTCCATCTTTCCTAGACTTATGACGATGAGTCTCTTGTTTTCCTGTACAACTTTGACTTCAAGATGGCTGATTCAGTCAACAAAGACTAGGCATAGATATTACTCTTAAAAAGTCGAACCCTATTTAGGCCTAATATTCTGGGATTCCTAGCTTTTCGACATCAGAATGCGAGATTTAGCGTTGGTCAATCAGTTTCGAACCCATTCGATAGAACGCATTTGACCAGGGGCGTCCTGTCTATTAGGGGGGGGGGGGGCCAAGGCCCCGAAATTTGCGAAAAAATTTAATTCTTTATCTTCGCCCTTTTCTCCGTTTGCGAGGCGCTCGCAGTGGCTAACGGAAAATTTTGGTTTATTGGTGTTATCTATGCTAACAGCACTAAGGACTCTGAAAGAAATTGATGATTTGTGAATGCGAAGCGAGCAAAAATGTGGTCCGGGGGCAAGCCCCCGGGAAAATATTTTGTGACCACTCTATTTAAAAGAAAGTGCCCCTTTTGTGAAGACGTCGCCGCTGAAAGGAGCAGCAGAACTTGACTGACGGAAGGCTTTCTTGGGAAATTTTCAAAGTAGAACTTAAAATCAATTAGAAATGGATTGGTTTTGCTGTAGATGTATGAAAAAATATTGGCCCTGAAGCGAAAATATCCTGTGTGAAAAGAAAAGGGTTTCTATTTTTGCTGGTAACAGTCAGTAACTCTCAATCAATAGATTGCAAATGATACTTTTAAGAGCGCACTAAGGATGTCCATTGAGACTTGGGTATGGTATTCCCAACAGAAGACGTCCATTTGTTTGCTAATGGAAACGTTTCTGGCAGTTATTTCAAGACTGAGCTTTTGCAAGCGTGCTGCATAGCATGGTATTCTGTTGACCAAGGTTTCTCCCTTTCGCTGTCGAAAAGTAAACAGAAACATAAAATTCGATTGCAGGAAATCTAGCCTAGCTTTTTCAATCAGACTTGGCACAGTTGTAGATCAACTACCTAGCTAAGGATGGAGCGAAAAAAATCGAACATTTTTCGAGTAGTTTTGGAGATAAATCCACTTTTATAAAACCAACAAAAAGACATCTGCCGAAAAGGGACCCTTGCTTATACAAGGTCTCAAACTGTTATTGGAAGCCACTATAGAAAGCAAAACAATTGAAGTTTCAGGTAAACATAACAGCCAGCCACACAAAAGGGGAACAATTCTTTGGGACAGCCTGTATTCAAAATGGTTGCTGTCAACCTTTGTTAACAGAATTTTCCTTCTCTTTGCAGGTTGGCTCAATACCTTCCAATGCACTATACAAAATTTATTTCGAGCTTATCAATCCTCGATGTATCCGTTTGAAGAAAGTCAAATTTCGAAAATGCGCAGAACGCAATTGGTATCATAAATGCATAAAGTATAAATTTGTAGAGAAGAAGGAAGGCTACTTCGTTGACCTTCATGAAGCTTTGGACATTGAATAAACATATGTATGTGATTTGTCCCAGACAGTATTGTCACGCAAACAATGCGACGTAGAATATGAAATAGCCTAAAAAAACATTTAATGTTTATCATATCGTACTACATTAGGGATGTAAATGATTCGAGTACCGGTCGCTGTTTAAAAGTATTTAGATTGGCATCTCCGAGTTACTCAACGCAACTTGCATGCTAATCTGATATGACCATTGTGATTTGAAAATATCTTAGCATTGAATCCAGTCAGGCCCGTCGGAAGTAGAGGGGGGGCTATTTAATTTTCTGCAGTTCGTTCACTTTTGTAAGTAAAAAGGGCTGTGAAAGCTCATCTCGTGGAAATGAAGATTCAAACTTATTAATATTCGAGGAAGTTATTAGAATGTATCAACCTATCATCCTTGATATTATGGAATTCAAATATAATCTATATCCTCGTGACATTGGATTCCCATCTTTCAGAATTTTCCCGGAAAGACTCCCATCTGACCTCATCCTTTACTTTTCTAAATTGCCAATTCTCCAAAAAATGGGGGTTTTCCAACGATCAAAAGGGCGTGACCCTGAAAGACTTTCCCTTGGGCAAACCCCGGACCCCCATTTTATATCACTCCTCTCGCATGAAGTTTCAGCCCCCCCCCCCCAATATGAATTTCGTTCCGACGGGCCTGAATCCAGTTATTCAACATGATCCTGAAGTCATGCAGGAATAAGCAGATTGAAAATTTTAAAGAAACGGCATCCGTTGACTTATATGTATTGCTGACGGTTATTTGAACAGATTCATGAGGTATAACAGGTAGAAATATTTTATGTCCTATGAATGAGAAATTTATGAAGTCCGAATGATCACTATCATTATGAATTCTCTTCCTATCAATGCATTTAGTAAGGAGACTATTTGATAAACTGTTCATTTGACACTGTTCACATGAAATCGTCAGATAGACTCTAATGCGTGCAGAAAATGTTTAAGCCAATGAAGGAATCAGATATGGGATCCCTGAGTTACCTAACGCATCTACAAACAGATTTCAAGTGACCAGTGTTATAAGAAAATATTTTAGCACTTAGAAATTCGTTTGAAGTGATGTAGATCAAACTTACCAACAGCTTGTCCGATGGAACCAACAACTTATAAATTGCCGGAAGATATCATTTGATGAGATAAAATACACTTATAGATTATGGAACTGATCGGGGCCCAAACCTGCTACCATCTACTAAAAGTGCATAAAATCGTTTGCGAAATTTTTTGGGTGAAACTTAAGTTTCTTTCAGTTTAATCTGGACACTTCATCCTTAGAATGATGACTGATATTGTGTTGTGAAGTTGAGCTACATTTATGAGTTGCCTGCTTTATTCACATGGGAAACAAATTGTTGGTAATTTCCCCATAGTTTTGAACTCATGAAAGCAGACAAACGATATGAAAAAATAGGTCCTATGATGTAAATAGGCCCCCTGCCCCCTGGCCATCAAGCCACTGGTAAAACATTCAGGACAAGCAAAGATCAACAGTCAAAAGTCAAAACATAAGTGAACTTTGTCCTTTGTTCTCTCTGCCATACTTTTTTACTTCACGGCCTCGTTTCGATTTTGGCGCGAAAATTTTACCCACTGATCTAACCCTCCTCCCCAGGCTTCCTTGTCAATCACTCTCTTCGAAAAAGATGGCAAGAATGCAGTGATTTGACTTGATATTCCTGACAAAAGTTTTTGCAAACCCTGGCATTGTTCAGCAAGAAGTTTGACGACGTTGAAAAAGTTGGAGATATCTGAGCTGCAGCGAAATGCGGTGAGTTTTTCCTATGTTTTGGCAAGGCGATTTCACAGTGCGGTAAAAATTTCAATAATTTAGGCCCATGCCACCATGGAGCAATGGCCATATTGACATTCGTCCGAATAGGAAGACCATTATTGCTCAATGTGAGAAGTTTTTTTACGATTTAATCAAGTGTTTTGGGCCCTTTTTCAGGCATTTTGCAACCATAGGATTTCGTGAAGTTGAATTTCCCAATATTTTCAAAAAAGCACAACAACAAAATCACAGAAATACAAGTCTTTCTGCATCAAAACCAAAACGTGAGTAATTCACTCACATTAATCGAAAATTGTGACTACCAGCTTTAGAAAAATTGCCTTTTAAAACACCTGGCGTTAGAAAAAAAGAAGTGAAAACGATACCCGGAAAGGAGTGCACATCCCGGTAGCAAAATGTACTAAGTACACCCCCCAGGGCTTTTTATGACATATGGCTCATATCTTTAAAAAGATTGATGTAAAATTCTATTACAGTTTTCTTTCAAATAGATGGCTTGGAAGGAACTTAGGATTTTTGCTGTAAATCTGCCGTAGAAATTTACTGATATCTTGATTAGTTTCAAAATGGTGGCATTTATTAAATTAGAGGCTATTTATGACATCATAAAGTTTTTAAATCCTAAACCAGAAAAGCTACAGATTTCTGCTTGCCATCATAGTGTAGGCCCTCATAAACCATGGTTTTCTTGAAGGTTTTTCCATTTTTCCTTTAGGATTTATGATAATTTTTTCAAAATTTTCATGAATTGTTTCAAAAATAATTAAATTGCCGCCATGTCGAAGGTGTTGTGGCGCAGTGGTGTAATCCTCTGACTTTGCAGCCAAAGTGGGTTCGATACCTGGTAGGACCCCATCACTTGAGCGTCATGACAAGGGGTCGCGGACTCGATTAGGTCTGCTCTATTTCTGCGATCCCAGCGCTTGGCGCTGAAAAACGCAACTTCACCTTCACCTTCACCATTTTGAAAAAAGTCAAGATTATCAAAAACGTCCATGGCAGATTTACAGCAAAGTACCACAAGTTCCTTTCAAGCCATTCAATTTAAAGAAAAATGAAACAGAATTTTACATGTCTGCCTTTTTAAAGATTTGAAAGATTTGATCCCTATGCTCGATTTTTCATACATCTGAAGGCTTGAAAGAAGTTAGAAGGAAATACAAAAATGAGTCTGTAAGATATACCATAGTCAGGGATCACTGCTCTAAAATACTTTCCCATACTATTATTGTATTTGTACATGTTGAAAGGCTCAAAGAAATCTCTGGGTAATGATTATTCTACAATCCAATATTAATTGTGCACTACTACCATAATTATCTACTGACACATCCTGATCTACCAATATTTATATAGTACCAAGCATACTTTATCATAGAGCAAACTATGCTTTCTAATTCACACTTCATTTTTAACTTAGAAAGCTCCAGCAAAAAAACTATTTCTATCCTTAGGGCCTGTTTATATGGAGAAAAACACATCACCTGCCAGAGCCGGGGCTGACAGGCAAGATTTCTCCTTCCTATAGAATCCCATTGTTTTTGCACTTCATGTTTGTATAACAAATGCGACACCACCGGATAGATCTCGCCTCACCAAGAGGTGGAATATTACCTGGGGAGGTGAA
This sequence comes from Aurelia coerulea, assembly GCA_039566865.1. NCBI lineage: Eukaryota > Metazoa > Cnidaria > Scyphozoa > Semaeostomeae > Ulmaridae > Aurelia > Aurelia coerulea. The sequence goes on from CM076963.1 coordinate 13,382,698, forward strand.
AATTTGCCATATAAATGAAAGACTACCGGTATGGTGAGGTGTATTGGCTTTCTTTGTTGATTTTTATTGGTTAATTTGTTCTGATTTCACAGATGAGAGACTTTACTCCACCTTGCCTCTCAGCCCCAGGGCTGACAGGCGAGGTAAACGTCTCATATAAACAGTGGCTGAAATTTACCCTGCCTGTCAGCCCCGGGTCTGGCAGGTGAGGTGTTTTCCTCATGTAAACATGCCCTTAAAGACTAAACTTGACATCTTTTAAAGCTTAATGCATATTTATATACAAATAGGTTTGAATTTAAAACTATGATTTGAATGAAGAAATATTAAGAATATGAAGGGATTTCTGTTGATCAAATTAATTTATCAGCTTGAAATTGTTATTTTCATAAAATGCATCTGCTATTTATACTACAGTTACTACCGATTTTTGAATTGAACACAGCCAAATTGATTCTTAAAGTTCAATTGAAATGAAGGAATTTGGAAAGTTTAATGTTTCAGGAAATATACAGTAGCCCTAACTTTTCTCTGCAAGATGTCCTACTGTTCATAGAACATTTGCAGTACAGACCTGCGCATGGTTTTCCTGCCCAAGAACTCCCAAGGATTACTTTAGTTTCTTAAGAATTCTTGTTTAAAAAGTTAACAGTCTGTCATATGGCTCAAGAATCCTTATCATCATATGAAGAATTCTTGAAAATTCTTACGAATTCTTGAGAATTCTTGAGATTTCATGTCATGCTAATGTGCACTTTAACTCAACCAATGATGATTACTGTATGCACCTCTGGGCAAAGTATTAAAATAGATATTTTGAAGCTAATTTAATTGAAAATTTGTGTCATATCATTTCCCTGTAACATTCAAAACCTCAAAAAGTTTTTTTTGCAATTTTTATCAGGATGAAAGTTTGAAACATGCTCAAAAGGTGAGACTATCAGTTTATATCAATTTCCAGATGAAGTCCAAAATTGTTGAAAAGAAATTATGAATTGCAATGCCATTGTGAACTTGGGAGAAATCAAGCAAGGATCAAGTGTTGCAGATTTCTTAATCGATTATCAAAGAACATTCTTTTCCCCAAATTTTACAAGCAGTAACCTGGCTACGGTGCAGGCCTTGCACACCTTAACACAACAAGAATTATCAAGGTCTTCAACAAAATCTTCACATTTTGATAAGAAGCCTGGAATCATATGAAAGACTGTACATTTTTTGAACATGAATTCTTAGAACCTAAAATTATTCTCAAGGATTCTTAGCCTGGAAGGCCATGTTGCGCAAGGCCTGTACATATTGTCTTGAAAGCAACCTTTTTTCTCAGTGGCCTTTTGCAGATAAAAGTGCTTCAAATCAACATAATTTATCCGTACTGTTATGTTTATAAATCTACGACTATATTTATAAAATGTCCATCAATTATAGTCCATCAATCATGTCACTAATAGCCAATAACTATGTCCTATCTTCTAATTCAAACTAATGCTTGATGGGGGGGGGGGGGTAGTGGTAATGCACTAAGATTCTTCAAGCAAGGGGAGGAGTTTTTGCAGCACATTTTTTCTCACAGAAAGGCAAAATGCCAAGAACGAGAATTATCAATCCAAGAGTATTAACAATCTAGGGGAGAATGTTTATTTCTGATCGAACTTTTTATTATCAGCAGCTACCCGTTAATTGAAAGTTAATTGAAAGAGACAAGGACCAGGACTTAGCTAAGTTAATTGAAGGACTATACCTCCTTATTCATGGGACCATGTTGTTCCTTGTCTGCGATCCATTATCCCAACTCAACGTTAGTGGTCTCCAGCTTCCAAAATTGTTGTGATAACTTGCTCATTTGTGTCTAAGATGCTTAAAGCCTGTTTCAAATGAGATGTCACGTGATATTTGCGACACCGAAAGTCCTCGATTAAGCACCTGGGGGCTTATGTCGCAAAATATTGTTGGATGGGTCTTATTCGAGGGTGGGGGCTTATTCGAGAGGGTGGGCCTATTTAGCAGCAGCCAAAACTATTACCAGGACTGATTTTTTTATTTTTCTTGTGGCTGGTAGCATGCCTAGAGCAGCAGATATATTGGGATGTATTGTTTTCGAGGCAATATCTAAGCCCGAGTACGTTGAAAAAGGCGAGAACAGTCAGTCAAAAAAGAGAATATATTCTTGTTATTCACAGGCAATTTCCGGTGGCACCTAATTTGAGATTGATGTATTGTAGATATCAGCGTCCTTGCATTCACATAGGCAGACCAAGAAGGCACAGAGGGGCTGCTAGGAGGGCACCAGCTCCCATAATCAGAGCATAATTTCTTTCAGTGTGCTCCATTCGAGCAGTTTTATTTCAATGAAGCCATCATATTTCTAACAACATACAGACTGAGCCCCTCCTAAACATTGGGCATCCCTTACACCCACGTGCGTTCTAGTAAATGCAAGCAAATCAACAGCAATGAGACTCTGGTTAGGAATATCATATATTTACAGTTCATCTTTTGAAACCCGTACTTTAAAGGGGCTCCGTCGTCAAATAGTAAACAAATCCGTAAACTCGCACGTGTCATCAATTATCCATTGTTCATCCATTGTCTTCTGAAGTTTGTTTGGTGGCTTCACCCAAGGCACCAAAAAGTAACCCTTAAAAATCCACCTATATCCTAGCAATCGTAGAAGATATGAATGTTTGGTTTGTTCCTTAGTGAAGTAAAATGATTAATGTCCAAACAGCAACTTTCATTTTGAAAAAAAATATGAAAATCCTGTGTGATATCACCTTTCAAAAACTGCAAAAATCATCGTTTTGTTTACATTTTGACGACGGAGCCCCTTTAATGGGAGTGTATTTGTCCTACCGTAGATAGTCCTATTACCCATTAGTGCAGCTGAAAGTCTACATCCGCATCAAGCAAATTTCGTTAATGTAAGGGGGTAACTTCTTTGGAGTCCATTCAAAAACAATCTCGCTTTGGAATCCGTTTCAAAACAATCTCATTCTGGAATTCATACTAAAACAATCTCGTTTGACCTCGTTATCGTTGACATTGACCTGTATTGCTTTTTCGTCACGGATCATCAAACATCAGTGGCACTGCCTCTCCCTTGTCTCTTTCCAAATCCGTTCTGCATATGATAGCCGCTTTGCACGCTTGAGTAATATGGGATACCGTTATCATCGCGCGGTGCCATAAAGCTACCGCGATACTTCTTCCTGAAGCGGTGTATTAGGAATGCCATTACCAATATAATGACGAGTGAGCCTATCACAAGTCCAGCGGTGATCCATGCAACGCTACTTTTCTCAAGTTTCTTTGCTTCTCGTTTTCCAGGTCTTGGAGTTTGTTGCTGGTAGAGAGCAAAGGATATATTATTTACTAAATTGATAACTTGCGAGCCTATGAACGCTGTCAGAATGTTTATTGGTAAGTCAAAAATATACTGTATCATCCTCTGAGAAGTTACCTCTAACACCAAAGAAGTTTAATCAAGACAAGTCATGTGTATATATCGAAAGGAGAAGGATAAAGCCAAACATCTGTCTCACAGATTTGTTATCTAATTCAGAAATCAAGCATTAAATTCTTGATATGCAAATTCAGCTAACTTTTCTTATACCAACTACAGTTCAAGTAACCATACACATCAAAAATATTCATCTATTGACAGAAGTTACCTGCATCAACCTTTTTATGGTAAGAAGTTCGTACCTTGTATTAAAAGATAGTTCCCTCAAGGGGACAAGCAGGTGATCTGAAAGGGGTGTAAACAACGTTCGCTGAATTTGTCTTCTTATTCCCAATATCAGGCCTGACCATAAGATCCTTAGCAGGGGAGCAGTAAATGGCTCTCCTAGTAATGTTCAGGTGAGCTATTCCTGTGTGAAATGGTTAAAAGCTGAATGTAGAAAAGATTTCAAGGAAAGCAATTTCAGTTGTTTGAACAGTTCAGGACAGCCACTTACGGCTCCCCTCCACCATCCGAGGAGGGCCTGGGGGGGGGGGGGAGCGAGAACTATGGTTCTCCTCAAATGTCGAGGTCTGCATAATATGCCGGAATTGCGGTGCTACCTTTTCTCCTTCTGGATCAGAATCTGTGCAGTAAATGTTTAGGTGTATCCTTCTGCTCTCGATATATACACATAACTTATCTCAAGATTATCTTTTCGCGTGCACAATGCGACAGTTAGCCATAATTCTTTCAGAGCGTTTTTGTAGGTTCGTTTGGTTTGCTGCAATTCTTGATATTGCTTTCTTTGTCTTCTTTCTTTTTGATTGAAAATCGCTTTGAAATGGCCTGTCGATAAAAAGTGATGCTGTTGTTAAAAAACTCTGCCCTTCTTTCTGTGCAGACAAGAAAAGAATAGATGTGTACTCACAATGCTCGATGCTTCCGCCATTTTGTTGCCTGTTTTCGGTTTCTTTTTTCGTGTCGGTGGAATTACTTTGGTGGTTGTCTTCTTTGGAGGAGGCTTTTTCACTGCGAATAGCATTTACAATTATTTCTAAAGATTTATCACTCTTGAGAACATCGTTAAAAAGGTACTTAAATCATCTGCCGACCAAACTAAGTTTTTCGTCAGTAGATGAGAAATTGAATTAATTGATGAATGAAATGGATAAATACAAAGAAATGAATAGATAATAGATAAATAAATAAATAAATAAATGAATAATTGAATAGAAAAATAAACGAATAGATAGATAGGATGAAATGGGTAAATGGAATAGATGAAATTGAATTTTCTAGCGACCAAATAAACTATGAAAATCTTTGCAGAATCATCAAAATGTAAATTATGTTGCCAATCTTATAATCTTTGAGTGTTTTAATCAAGAAAAAATAAATTTTGTACATGTTCTAATCTTATTCTTCCTGGAGATATACGACGAATTTGCGGAATGAAATAGTAAATTTTGAGTAATGATATTTTCCATAATTATTGTTTGTTAGCAAAAGGTTTATTTATTGTAATTGAATATAATCGTAAATTGTAGTCGTAAACGAGGTACCCTAAAATGGCACAACCCCGTACTATGGAGTACTTAAGTAGCCCCCGGCAATAATGAGAACAAATTATGCATATTTATGTTGATATTACCGATTGGCCGATATGTGATGTTGCATTTTGTATCAATTTTCCCATCAATTTCGATCAATGGATGATATGCGAGTTTCCTGCCTTTGGATTGGTGAACTACTTTCAATACTTCCTTCACTACGTTTCCCTGCAAAACAATAACAAACTGTTAATTACATATCCAAGGTTGATTGCATATCCAACTGTTGATTACATTACATAGTATATAAAGCCCTTGCATAGCTTGAATGGGCTTGCACCTCCCTACATGCAGTCTATGTTTCACAAATTGTCCGATTCTTGCAATCGGACCTTACGTAATACCAGTACTGACCTCAGGATTCCACTGTGTAAGACCTCAAATGGGCAGCGGAGCTTTTCGTATCGAGGGGTTACTGTTTGGAACTAGTTGAGTTATGAAATCAAAACGGCTCCTTCGCTAGCTACTTTCAAAACGAGGCTAAAAGCATTTTTGAAAGATCAAAGAGGTTGATAATCCAATTCGACGTTCAGCACATACGTTTGACTTCCGAGTCCCTTTCTTTTTATATATTTTTCTTTCTTTTATATAGATCTTAAAGTTTGTTTGTTAATATACATGTAATTAGGCTAGATATGTTTTTAAGCAGGGCACATTGTAAATCAGTTAATTTATAGTTACTGGATGTATTTAACCCTGTTAAAATGAATCAAAATGAAAAGGCCTTTTACATTGTACAAATATGCGAATATTTTGATCTCAACGAAGGTGAATGGACACGTTGCTGTTTGTGAAAGTGCTAGAATATCAAACCTTTTGATCTAGACTTATTACAATTTGTTCCAGTTTTCGCTAGCAATTACCACCACTTTTTGCCTACTTATCTATTGAACTGAATTGCTTTACCTACTTATTTATTGAATTGAATTGCTCACTCAAATAGGTTCGAATTTGATTGAACGATAAGGGTCAGATCAGAAATATAAAAAACCAGCTATATTTACGACGAATTGCAATTTGTCTACTTTTACTCCCCTCTTCATTAACGACTGTAGGCCAACAAGGACAGATTTTGTAATACAATAGCATGAGATCCTTTTGTTGACATCTGAATTAAAAATGATAAGCCACTGCAGACACAGGAAATTCTCTCAACCAGAAATTCAAAACAAACAAAGCCGCAAAAGTTGCTCTGCAACCCAAGTAGCCAGCGCGCTGGTTGTGCATTCCAGAAATTATTTTAAGAAGCAGGATATATCTACATCTACCCGGGCATTTAATTTGTTTTGTTCAGAACCCGATTGGGAAGCGATTTAATTCTCTTTTTTGGGTGTAATTGAAACACTTGCTGCTCAGCTTCTGAACCAAAGAAATGAAATGCCCGAGGTAAATGTGTAGTTATATCCTCCTTCTGTCGATATATACTCATGTTTGCTCTTAAAAGAAATTTCTGGAACGCACAACGAGCGCGCTAGCCACACTTGGGTTTCAGAGAAACTTTTGAGGCGTTGTTTGTTTTGAATTACTGGTTGAGAGATTCTCCTTTGTTTGTAATTGCTAATCGCTTTGAATTGCGGTGTCAATCAAGACCAACTCGTGCTATTGTTTTACAAAATCTGTCCATGTTCTGTAGGTCGTACTGTCGAAGGCGAGAAGAGCGAGCAAAAAATCAAGGCGATTCTTGGGTACTCCCTTGGAAAAGCTCTACAACCACGCCCGTTAGATTTGCTTAAAATACAACCGATAGTATTTTCATTGTGTATCTTTTCCAAGGCATTTGATGTGTAGAATTGCAGAGCTCCACCATACAATTTTCTCCAAATGAGATCATGTTATTGTTCATTTAGAGTCCAAGAGCAGGGCTACAACAAGGGCAGATTTTGTAATACAATAGCAACAGTTGCGTTTGATCGACACCTCAATTCAAAGCGATTAGCGGATGCAGACAAAGGAAATTCTCTCAACCAGTAATTCAAAAACAAGCAAAGCCGCAAAAGTTTCCCTGAAACTAGTAGGGCAAACTCTCGCTTTGTGCAAGAGCTCCTAAATCAAGTAAACATAATCTAAGCGACAGAGCTTTAGATTTACCCTTCTTCTTTCGCTATAAGCACATAACTTCTCTTAAAAACCATCTTTCGATTGCACAAAGCGAGAGTTTGCCCTACTAGTTTCGGGGAAACTTTTGCGGCTTTGTTTGTTTTGAATTACTGGTTGAGAGAATTTCCTTTGTCTGCATCCACTAATCGCTTTGAATTGAGATGTCAATCAAACGCAACTGTTGCTATTGTATTACAAAATCTGCCCTTGTTCAGGGCTGCATTTATATCGAGGAATCGAATAACAAAAACGGAAAATCGTGAAAACAAAAACTATTACCTCAGGATAATGATATATGATTGCACAATGGACGAACTTGGCTAAAATTTATTTACCCATTTCAAGTCATGTGACCATACTCTTGGTAAATTTTGTTATCATGCTACTTTTTGCATGCGTGACACAAGTTTTCATGCCATGAAAGATGTTTTATCAAGAGACTGTTCACTTGACTTGAAGTGGGTATGAACGAACTTGAACCAAGTTGGTTTATTTCGATTTATTACTGCGTAAATAAATGATCGCTGCACATTTGAATAACCTTGCATTAGATACTTATCCTAAAAATCTGCATTTTTTCTAAGTTAACCAATAAAATCAAGTAGATTTGTGTAACAAACCGTGTTGATGTAGACTTGTTGCAGACATCCAACAAAACCTTGTTTGCTTTTCGATCCAATAACCGTTATGGGGTTAAAATGGCCGCCAATATATGCAATATCATCACCACCACCACAACCAAAATCAACAGAACCATATGGACTTTTCTTGGTCTCTTCGAACCTAGCAATTTAATCCAAATGTAATTCCATGGCCAAAAAAACCAGCGGGTCTCTTAAAATAGTCCCAGTTTGCGAAAACACACTAAAATTTGATTGCAAAGTCAATCTTCACATTTTTTTTAAATTAGATCAAGGACCAAATGTTTTTCCCATGTGTAGCTTATCGCTTTGATTTGTTTAGAAACTACTCTTTTCATTGCTACATGGATTTGGATCATACTGCAAAAGGGCAGAGATGATTACGAGATTATTTACTTCGCGTATGTTAAACATCTGATTTGGTTATTAATGTCATATAGAAATGCACACTATTGTTGGAGACGTGAAGGATATTGGCAAATCTCAGAATTTTGGTTCTTAGGCCAAATTAGAACTTTGCCAATTTAGCTCAGAGAGTATTGCTCAAAATAAGATTTTAGACGTGCCATTTTATACCCTTCTAGTAATGAGAGCTAATATTTAATCATTTTCAAAGATGATTAGACCCTGACGAGACCATTATGAAAACCAAAGAAACAGAAATGTAATGGAAAGGTTTCTTATAAATAGAGTTCAGAGTCATTTTTTCAAACATAGGTATTTAGTTTTCGACACCCGATATTTTTGCCTTTTAATTCGTTGATCTTGAAAGTGTCTTTTCGTAGCATAGCTTCAAAATCTTTAAAAAGTTTGGTGTAAAATTCTATGACCTATTTCACTGAACTGGATGGCTTCAAATATACTTTTGTCATTTCGCTGCAATTCTACCGTCGGATTTTTCTAAAATCATCAATATTTTCAGAGTTAAAGTGCTTTTCTCCTTTTTTAAGAATTCAAGAAAAATTTTTAAAAACATTTAAAACTTTCGTAATATTAAAAATACTATACACAGCTTAAAACAATTTCCAAGAAAAGCATAGCTTATGAATGTCTGCAATATGGTATCAAGCAAAAAGTCAGTCAATCCTCTTGTTTACTATTTAGAAATTTGATGACGTCACATCCTCAAATGAGTAGAAATATATAATATGCCGTAATCTAGAAAAATGTTCAAAATTTCTGAGAAGTCAAACGGTAGAATTATAGACAAGTAGCTAAAGTTTCTTTCAAGCCATTCAGTCAGAAGAAATAGGTCATAGAATTTTACATCCACCCTTTTACGCTGATTTGAATATTTAGAACTTATGCTTCGTTTTGTGCATGAGCAAAATTGAGAGACCATTTGAGAGATTTTGCAAAGTCTAAGGAAATTCTGTGTCAACATGTAACTGACTTTGACGTCAGCAGTTGTTGTCGTTGTTGTTCTCTTGGCTGGGGTCCTGTTGTTGAGCATCATCAACTATGGTTTGCCTGACATCCAATGTGAAACCGACTCCATTATTTATCAGTCAAAATTTTTTATGCGTGGCCTTTTTCAATCGTATTTGATTGTATATCTAGGTTTAATTCAGCTGCCTGTTTTTCTGTTAAAGCATAGTCAGTATGGTTAAAGCCATGGGGTAGTCCTGGTCTTCTGCTCCCCATGGTATCGTCCTTGTAGTGTAGTAAAGAAGTTCGGAAGTGTTGTTTTAAGTAATTTCGTAAATTTTTATATTGAACATAGAAAAAATTAACTTTGTGGAAAAATTAACTGCAAAATATTTTACCTCGTCGATTTTCTGTCATCGACAATCATCTTGATGCTTGAACCTGTTTGGTCTATTTTTACATCGTGCCAAGATCCATCATTTAGTTCTTTTGTGTTCTGCATCACAATTTTACCTGAGCAAGAAAGTTGATATTATATTATATTTTGGGTGAGTCAAAACCAGTATTTTTTCGGCATATAAATTCTCCTAAAATGTACCGGGTGAGTCAGAAAAAAGAATCCCCGTTTGAAAGGTCATGTATCCCTGTATATCAAGACAATGATATCAGCAAATATATAGTTTTATGGTAGAAATGTTCAAATCTACTATAAAATTTACCTGACTGAAATCGGCCACTCCATTCTGAAAGTATGAGGGATTTTCTCGAGAAAGCCTCTTCAAAAGACCTTCAAAACGTACCCAAAATCATGAACAAATTTCCCTTACATTTCTGCCTTACAATGGCCTTACAGCAATGACTTGCGGACGCTTTAACACGTGCCTTGGGAGATGAACAAGTCCTTCCACTGGTATCGATGACCTATTCAGGGAGATTCCATTCTCCCAAGAGGACAAAATACATGAATTTATGTGAGTGTCATCAATTTTAGGAAGGAAAATTTGCTCATTGTTTTCATTCGTTTTTGCAGGTTTTTGGAAGGGGCTTTCTGCAGAAAATCACCCATATCGACGGGAAGGAATGGCCGATTAAGGCCGGGTAAATTACTGAACCTAATTGAACATATTGGCAATGAAACAAGACAGTTTTCAATATTATTGCTTTGATATTCACGGAGCAGTGGCCTTCCAAGCGGGGATTCTTTTTTCTGACTCACCCAGTACAATTTACTAACAAATAATAACTTTAAAGGACGATAGTACAAGGAACATGCAAATACATTGCAACCCTGCGGCTATTACATTCAACAGATACTAAGATAAATATAAAAATAGACTACCAAGGAACTACACGAAAAGAATAACCAATCTGCAATGATCCCCCGCACAACGAACCTTCAAACAAACGATAAAAATGTCCAGATCTCATTAAACAAGGGGCTCGTTGAATCGAGCATTTGTATCCAAGGGATCCGAAAATGGGTCTTATATAACGCTTACACACTGTACAAGTGCGAATAATTTACCTTTTTCACTGTACTACAGTAGAAACCCGCATAAAAGAACCTGTTTTTATAAGAACCTAGAGGCTGAAATTCAATCTTTAAAACCCCCTAAATAAGAACCCCTAAGAGGCTGAAACTGGGAAAGGTTCTTATATAATAGCTTTTAATGTAAATTATTAAAATGACAAGAATGTTTAGAATTCTTCACATCCTGATCAGACTTCTTCATTGGTACAAAAGATTTTTTCTCAAGAATTCTCAAGAAATCTCAAGAATTCTTGGGCTGGAAAACAGTGTTAATGTGTGCAAGGCCTGCTGGTATATAAGAACCTTTTTAATAACCTTACACGCTGGAATTTAGAATAGCAGCCATTTAATTAAGAACCAATTCAGGCTGCCTAGAAAAAACCTAGGTTCTTTTATGCGGGTTTCTACTGTATGCGTTATTTTTTATAGTAAAGGCTTACTTAGATGTCAAACGTTATCTCATTTAAGTAGCTCATTTCGTTCCAGAGTTATCAGTAATTTTTTGATACTGACTTGTTTGGAAAATGCTGGATTGCGGACTAGAAACGTTGATTATCTAATTTTCAGCGTATGAGCAGTGACAACGAGCATAAACAGACTCTAGGGTGGAAAAAATGATAAAGAAATCGCATTTTAAAGCTTATTTTAGCGTCTCAGAAGAATTTGATGAGATTTTCATCATTAGCAAAAAAATAAAGAAGGAATCATACATCTAAGAGAAAGGATGACAGAGAACGCAAAGGCACACACATTAAGGGACACGAAGTATTCAAAGAAGGAATGATACATCTAAGAGAAAGGATGACAGAGAACGCAAAGGCACACACATTAAGGGACACGAAGTATTCAAAGAAGGAATGATACATCTAAGAGAAAGGATGACAGAGAACGCAAAGGCACACACATTAAGGGACACGAAGTATTCAAAGAAGGAATGATACATCTAAGAGAAAGGATGACAGAGAACGCAAAGGCACACATTAAGGGACACGAAGTATTCAAAGAAGGAATGATACATCTAAGAGAAAGGATGACAGAGAACGCAAAGGCACACACATTAAGGGACACGAAGTATTCAAAGAAGGAATGATACATCTAAGAGAAAGGATGACAGAGAACGCAAAGGCACACACATTAAGGGACACGAAGTATTCAAAGAAGGAATGATACATCTAAGAGAAAGGATGACAGAGAACGCAAAGGCACACACATTAAGGGACACGAAGTATTCAAAGAAGGAATGATACATCTAAGAGAAAGGATGACAGAGAACGCAAAGGCACACACATTAAGGGACACGAAGTATTCAAAGAAGGAATGATACATCTAAGAGAAAGGATGACAGAGAACGCAAAGGCACACACATTAAGGGACACGAAGTATTCAAAGAAGGAATGATACATCTAAGAGAAAGGATGACAGAGAACGCAAAGGCACACACATTAAGGGACACGAAGTATTCAAAGAAGGAATGATACATCTAAGAGAAAGGATGACAGAGAACGCAAAGGCACACACATTAAGGGACACGAAGTATTCAAAGAAGGAATGATACATCTAAGAGAAAGGATGACAGAGAACGCAAAGGCACACACATTAAGGGACACGAAGTATTCAAAGAAGGAATGATACATCTAAGAGAAAGGATGACAGAGAACGCAAAGGCACACACATTAAGGGACACGAAGTATTCAAAGAAGGAATGATACATCTAAGAGAAAGGATGACAGAGAACGCAAAGGCACACACATTAAGGGACACGAAGTATTCAAAGAAGGAATGATACATCTAAGAGAAAGGATGACAGAGAACGCAAAGGCACACACATTAAGGGACACGAAGTATTCAAAGAAGGAATGATACATCTAAGAGAAAGGATGACAGAGAACGCAAAGGCACACACATTAAGGGACACGAAGTATTCAAAGAAGGAATGATACATCTAAGAGAAAGGATGACAGAGAACGCAAAGGCACACACATTAAGGGACACGAAGTATTCAAAGAAGGAATGATACATCTAAGAGAAAGGATGACAGAGAACGCAAAGGCACACACATTAAGAGACGCGAAGTATTCAAAGAAGGAATGATACATCTAAGAGAAAGGATGACAGAGAACGCAAAGGCACACACATTAAGGGACACGAAGTATTGAATCTGCCAGCTGGACCAACACATTTTGCCCGAAAAAGGGGACCATAAAATTGAATAGAATAAGATACGTACCCCCACCAAGATTAGCCTCCAAGCGAACTTGTCCAAGAAATATTTCTAATACCATAAAATCATTCTCCTTCCCCATTGTAAATAATATGCCATTCTTTTCCACTGTTTTGAATCTGAGTTGTATTGTATTAGATCTTTTGGTTCGTAATGAACTCACTGACATTGATATGAAATCCATGTTGGAATGGAGAGAGATGACTTTTGAAGCTTCAAAAAAGCAGTGATAGTGTTGAATGTAAGAACTGGATAAGATTTAATTTCATAGCTTGAAAGGAATTTTAGGTAGTTTGCTACCGGGTGCGCCAAAATAAACTATGCACGCTTGGCAGGCCATAACAAATCGTACACTGGACTGATTTTGAAGATTTATGGCTTAATCATTAGCAGAAAGCCTGAATTAGATTCTATTACTTTTTGCAAATTTTTCTGTTTTCAATTTTTAGAGCTAGCAGCGAATTTCTTAAAATGCTCGTTTTCCAAAACATTGAAAATGATCAAAAACGTTGATCAAATTTTAAAAGATTCAGCATGAATGAACAAAGAGAAAACGTTTTCAGGGGGATTTGGGGGTTTAGTACAAACTTTCGTACAACAGATTACAATTGGTCGATTTCTAAATCTCCAATCACCACGAACAAGTTCTCTCTTCATGGCGATTATTTGGAAAAACTGATCTATGTTTTTGATCGTTTTTAGTGTTTTTCAAAACTAAAATTTTAGGGAACTCTCTTCTAGCTCTAAAAGCTGAAAATGAAAAAATTTGCAAAAAATCCCAGTATCTAATTCAGGCTTTCTGCTAACAATTAAGTCATAAATCTTCAAGATCGGTCAAGTGTATGATTCATTGTGGCCTGCCAAACGTGCATAGTTTATTTTGGCGCACCCGGTATAAGTCTACTTTGGGGATGTTTGGTATCTTAATAATTTTCAGAACTAAAACCTTTTTATTTTTATTGAAAGAGATCGTGAAAAGTTTTGAGAAAAATCAAATCATCGTAAATCCTAGATAAATACAAGAAAAATGGTCTAATCTTCAAGAAAACCATAGTTTTGTAAAGGTCTAGGATATATGATGGTAAGCAGAACTCTGTCTCTGTGTCGTTGATTGTTTAGCTGTTCAATGGCGTCACAACACTAGCAATAGGAGTCATGAAGATTTGAATATGCAACTAATATATCAAGGGAACTTAGGTTCCAGATCTTTAAAAAGGCCGGTGTAAAATTGAGTGACCTATTTCTTTGAAGTGAATGACTTCAAAGAAACTTTAGCTATTCCTCTATAATTCTACCGTTGGACTTTTCTGAAATCTTTAATGGTTTCAAAATTAGCGTGTTTTTCTTCCTTTTCAAGAATTCAAGAAAAATTTTCAAAAAAACTTAAAAACATCGTAATTTCTAAACCGTTTGACGCAACATGAAGTAATTTCGAAGAGAACTATAGTTTATGGATGCCTACAATATGGTATCAAGCAAAAGTCTGTCACTCATCTCGTTTATGATTTAGAAAGTTTGATGACGTCACATCCTAAAATGAGCTGAGATGTAAAATGCGCTATAATTTTGAAAAATATTCAAAATTTCTGGAAAGTCCAACGGTAGAATTATAGATAAGTATCTAAAGTTTCTTTCAAGCCATTCAATCAGAAGAAATAGATCATTGAATTTTACACCCACCTTTTTTACGCTGAGTTAAAGATTTGGAGCCTATGCTTATCAAGGGAACTTACTAGAGTGCTTCGTGTCGTTTTCTAATCTTGCAATTACTGTCTGAATTTATTTTCCAAGCCTGTCCAGCCGACTGCCATCTTCAATGAATTTTCACTCCTCCGCGAGCAATCTGGCGAAAACGCTTTGAAATGTTGCTTGTGGAGGAGCGAAGCGTCTTTCAGAAACAGTTGATGTAGAATAGCAGTTAGAAATAACTCTCGAGCTGTGATGCTGATTGTGTTGGCTTGGAAAATGCGATTCAGGCAGTAATTGCGAGATTAGGAAACGACAAAGAAGAACTTAAATAAGTTGTCATTATATCTTAACAGCAGAATGAGTTAACTACGTAGTCAAATCACGACGAGAGTAGCTTAAGGGACATTCGAAGCTTTGGCCATATTCAAATCACTCATTTTGTCTCCTAGTGCTCATGGTATGATCTTCAAGAAAAACATAGTTTGTGAAGGTCTAGGATATGGTGGTAACAGAACTCTGTCCCTGTTTCGTTTATGCTTTAGCTATTTAATGACGTCACAACCTCTAAACTGGATGAAACAAACGAAAATGCGGCAAATGCGGCAACCCTGAAAATAATCAAGATATATCCAATATCCGTATTAGTATTATTATAACAAAGTAACAGAAGTTCCCTTGAAATGATAATCTATGCAATCTTCCTGAAAGATTTGACGTCCATGTTTTCTTGGTATGGCTTCTTTTGTTGTCAACAATAAAGAAATTTTTTTTCTTCTGCTTAACGTAGCCTCAGAAGTAGCCATAACATAGCACTTGCATCAGCCAATCATCTGGTCTTTCAACAATGGACCTCACTAATTGATTAACATAGTTTATCTTAGCTTTCCGATTTCGCAATGCTTTCCTTCAAAGTCAGTTACAAAGCATCACATTAATACTTTGTGAATTTATTTACACAATGTCCATTGTGAAGACACGTTGGCTTGTGCTTAGGGATAATGTTACAGTAAAGGACCTCACTAATTGATTGACGTAGCTTCTTTTTACTTACCTATTTCACAATTCGTTCCTTCGTAGCCAGTTACAAAGCATCACATTAATACTTTGTGAATTTATTTACACAATGTCCATTGTGTAAAGACACGTTGGCTTGTGCTTAGGGATAATGTTACAGTAAAGGACCTCACTAATTGATTGACGTAGCTTCTTTTTACTTACCTATTTCACAATGCGTTCCTTCGTAAAGCCAGTTCCAAAGCAATCACATGAATACTTCGTGAATTTATTTACACGATGTCCACTGTAAAGACACTTTGGCTTGTGTTTAGGGATACTGTTACAGTAAAGGACCTCACTAATTGATTGATATAGCTTCTTTTTACTTACCTCTTTCACAATGCGTTCCTTCGTAGCCAGTTCCAAAGCAATCACATGAATATGTCGTGAATTTGTTTACACAATGTCCTTTGTGCAAGCATCTAGGCTTGTGTTTAAGGATGTTGTTGCAGTAATTGTAGCAACTGTATCCTGATTTTATACCCTTGATGGGTGCTCGAATAGCCAGCTCGTTGTAGCCTTCTCCGTATTTCAAATCCTTTATGCAACCAATAAACCTGAGAGAAGAGGTCAATAAATCAAGTGTATTTTTACGGGGTGAGTGTCAGAGTGGTTTTTAGTGTTCCCGTTGGGTAACTAAAGAAGCGTAGGTTTCAAATCTTTATTCATTCAAGTTTAAAGATGTTCATGTTTGACTGGGAACTGCATTTCGGTCTCTGCGAAATAGATTGTTTTCACAATTTGGCAGGTTTCGAATTAGCAATCAAGCACACTCAGAAATCTCAGTACATAAGGCAATTCAGAAATACACCACAGCTTAGTGAAACGTTTCAATTTTCATTTTCCTCAGTGCTCTTACAGCGACTTGGGGAGCTACCTAAAAATCTAGATTACAATAGGGTAACAAAAGAAACAAATAGGGAGGTCCCTTTGTTAGGTTGTTTCATTTGTCAAGGTCCCCAATTTTTTTTTACTAAAGAAGATGTAAATTGAAATATTCAATCAAACTTTGGTGTATTTGTGAACTATCTTTTAAATTTTTAAATGCTACCGTTAATTGTCTCTTAAAGGGAATGTAAGCATATAAAAATGGCTCAAACCACTTGCGGTCAAACTCTAGTCTATCAGATATCAGGATTTCCTGTTGACGTAGATCAGTTACCCAAATATGGTGCGGCACGTGTATTGGCCTATTGTCTATTTTTATCGAAGGCTTATATATGCTTAGATTCCCTTTAACTATAAGTATATATAAGTTATATCATAAACACGTACCCAGGGTTTGAAACATCTGCCCTCTCAGTATTACCAACGTTACCAACATATAAATCTGACGTCACATCCAGTACTTTCTTCCAGTATAACTTTGTCATTAATTTCTGCATTCCATCGAGTTCAAACATCGTAGCCCTGTGATTTCTCATCACTGTTACATTATGCCATTTCAGATCATTTAACTCCCGACCCAAACTCTTCTCGATGTTGGTTTCTGCTGAGTAGTAAATAGACAGGGCTAGTTTCCCACTGTCTAACGATAATTTCAGATGACTTTCACGTCCATATTGATAAAATAGGAGTCCGTTTTCTTTCGAAGTTTTGAACTGGAAGTTTATAGTTGCTTTTTCTTTTGCGTTCCAACCAGCAAAAACTGCCATTGATTTTGTGCGATTTTCACCGCCAAGAAATGTTAAGCTCTCACTATTTATCAATGTCATACAACAGATTAGATCGAGCGTCCATAATAATAATTGTTTCTCCATCCTTGGATGCTTCGAGTTTTTAAGTCTCAAGAGTTTCTAGTTAACTCAGGTGGTTGTACAGTTATAGCTTGCTTGATATCTAGAAAAGAAAACGTTTCTTGTAAAAAGTCTACTGGTAAACCGACCTTACCATGCGAGCTGTTTATCTATTACACCATACTATCTCCCAGTAGTGGCGCCAAGCGCTGCCTGACAAGCCAGCTTACTTTCAGAGCTGTTGTTAAGATAAAGTCAGGGATCTGGGGAATGTTCTTCTGAAGAAGAAATACAACTTCATTCCTCCGAGGAGAGCTTCTAAACGCCTTAAAATTGGTTCAAAACCCAAACGAGCTTCCTTGAAAAATTATCAATATATTATTGTTTTCATGAACCAATTCCATTGCATTACAAAAATTTTACTCCACTGTACCAGGTGTCCCAAAATGATGTATTATCGTTTAACCGATAAATACATTTTCAAAACTGGTAAAACCACAACCAACATCTTACGATATAATTTAGCCTTTAGGCAGTCAAATAAAACAAAGTGTTTGAACATTTGTTGATTGGTTATGGACATGTATGCAATCAAACCATAATACATCATTTTGGGACGTCCGGTATATAAAAGAAACTGCGCCACGGTCTGCACTAAACTGTAAATATTCTTCAAAAGATATCGTTGCTTGTCAAATAGGAAGTTAAAATTTGAAAATGTCTAACCGCCTTGAAAATTAAATACATATTCTATACTTACGAATTTACAGATTTTACAAAGGTATTTCACTATATCTCATACACTACAAAGTCGAAATCTGAACTTCATAGCCCAAATGCTCTGTTTTAACATCAAATTTCTCTGTTATAACTGCAAAATTTCCAACTATATTGCAAACCTAATTCGACGACTTCTTTCTATCACAATTTTGATCAACACTAAATGTTGCGACTTCACACAATTGACTCTAAAATGCCTTTCCTAAACAACGCAGATTTCCGTTGTAAGGCCGAAAATTCCATTTAGGAAGCGGTTAATCATGCAGAAGACTGAATGCCAAAAACGCTTGCTAAATCTTTTAATCGGATTTTAGGAATATAAATTTTACCACAATCTGCTCCTAAGGGAAAGAATGAAATTTAGAGCTTTTCCTAATGTTAAAATCTGGAGGAAATTGTTTGCACGGTTAATCCCATTGATCTTAAAAGTAATAAACTAAAAAGCACCTGCGAATATATAAAGTCACTCCGAGTATCAGCGTTTATTGTGATGCTTCCATGTCAGAATATAATTGAGTACATAGTTTATTCCACAGTGGCTGAGCTGCTTATGGGGAGCGTGTGACTTTCTCTTTAAATAGATTACATTAATTTGTCGAGCGAATGATTTCCCCATGAATCAGTCTAAAGGCTGACCTCCACTTGTAGTAATTTTGGTCGGCGACCATTACGTGTGTCTAGGGCTATGTGCGTGTCACGGGTGTCTCTTGTTAGAGAGCATGCGCACTTGATAAACGCGCTGGTCGCCGACCAAAATAAAGACGAGACATGTCGATCAAATTTTGTGTAATTCTCAACTCTGAATGATGGAACCTATTTCTGGCTCACCCGACATGCTTGGCTGATTTAGTTTTGGCCCCGCACCGAAGCGGGGCTTAGTAGTACTCCGTGCGTAGATAATATCCGGGGAGAACATCTCAATATTTTCGTCTTTCCTGTTTTATTTTTCGTCTTTCTGGTTAAACCGGTTTTGATCTAATTGGAAAAGAGGCTGTGATCACGAGTTTGACGGAAAAGATAGAAAAAATAGATGTGAGTTTGATTTTATTTCATTTGAAGTCAAATATCATTTGATCATGAGTAGGAGTGGTACTGGTGATGTGACTTTAGAACGCCTCGGT
The DNA here is from genome assembly GCA_039566865.1 of Aurelia coerulea. Classification (NCBI taxonomy): domain Eukaryota; kingdom Metazoa; phylum Cnidaria; class Scyphozoa; order Semaeostomeae; family Ulmaridae; genus Aurelia; species Aurelia coerulea. The sequence continues at coordinate 13,401,993 of CM076963.1, forward strand.
ATTTAGGCTAGTCTATAGGCCAACGAACACAACAAATGCAAAATGCAACAAAGTGATGATAGTCAAACTTTATTAGGCCAAATCCGTGAAGCCTCAACGTAAACTAGCGATAGTTAGATACTTAATTCCCCACCCCCACCTGTACGTGGGTAGGCGGGGCATTTAGTATCTACTATTGCTAGTCTAGTAGTTAGTTGGATGATAGATTTTAGTCATTGTTATGCTGAAATTAGGACGAAGTTTGATCGTCATTTTCCAAACACCCTCGACAAAACACGACCTGCAACTTTAGAATGTTGTATTGTCTAAGATTCCCCTTTTTGTTTTTATCTTCAAGGTCGATCCCACCAAAGACGATTTGGTCATTTTCGTCCAAGGCATTCAAAAATGCAACCTAGAAAGCTGAATGACACGTTCAAGCCAAGAGGTAAGCTGGTATCATTGAAATTGATTCTTTTTCTATTCATTTCAAATATTTACAATAAATCTTACTTTCTACTGTACTTATCTAATTACTATACACCGCCACATTGACGACACCAATGGGAGCGAAAGACGATGACTACCCCATCGCCAAAACATAAAGACACGCAACATTAAACTACATACAAACTAAACTGCATACGATGAAAAAACTAGTTGCACTACTTACGAAATTACTTTTACTAATCAATCTACTTACAAAGTTACTCTACTATACGCAAAGGCTTAAAAAACTGGCTATGGTAGTTGTGGAACTTGTAGTGTAGCTTGAGATTTTCTAATCAAGTCGACCAGTGTGGTGGATAAAATTTAAGGTTGAGAGAAGTATGCTTTGATTGAGGTCATTAGTAAGGTTCTTATCACCATACAATAAAACATGCACCAAGGCCTTGGACTTGCACTAGAACTTGGTTGTAATAGAGCTAGCACTCCAGCGAGAAGATCTCTTCGTGCTACTTCAAAGGAAGGACAGAGCAGCAAGTGTTCCGTATCCTCGATGCCATCGTTCGACGGGCACAATGGGTTTATGGTATCCCTAAAATTATGGGTTTATGGTATCCCTAAAATTGATTTCGTATTTGTATCGTATAAAATTTGTATGTTGTTCTCAGCATAATTTCCAAATCTTTAGAATGACTAGTGTAAAATTCTGACCCATTTAAATTGATTGGCTTGAGAGAAACATAAGCTTCTTTGCTATTTTCCAAACGTTAGACTTTTCTGAAATCTTTAACATTTTCAGAATGAGAACGCATTTCTTCTGTTTTGAGAATTGAAGAACAATTGTGACAGCAACTAAAGGGTTTGTTTCAACCAGCATGCCTAGCATGTGTCATCCCTTGGTTGGTCTTGGTTCTTGCCTTGTTCATGACCCATATAACTGGCTACAGTAAGGGCCAACCATGTCGGGCAAATGCATTTTGAAAGTTTGGAATTAATCGGGTGAGTCAAAAAAGTTCGCTGTAATTTCGAAAAATATTCAAAACTTTTCTGAAAAGTCCAACGGAAGAATTATGGATAAGTATCTAAAGTTTCTTTCAAGCCATTCAATCAGAAGAAATAGGTCATTGATTTTATATCCATCTTTTTACGCAGAGTTAAAGATTTGGAACCTATGCTGTTATTAACAGGGTGAAATTTGCTTCAATTTTCACTCAAAAATATTTCAGCGTTTACATGACTCACTTTAAGAACCCGTGTTGAGATTGATGTAGGCCTCCTACGAATAATTTAATCTGTGTATTAGTTATATCCTTAATGCAGCTTTGCAGCTGAAAAAGATAAACAAACTCAGAAATAGCTTGACCTCTTGGGATACATTATTATTTTGAACAGGTGATGCTCCACTGTAAACTTGTTATTACAAACAATAGATAGAACTAAATCTTATTAACTAAGCACGAATGTTGTGTTTGTGAGGCAGGAAATTACCTTTGATGGGAAGGTTGATTATGGAGGAAATTGATTTCACTATTTTTAGCAGTAGCCGTTTAGGTTAACGCCTTGGTGGGTCTTTTATTTCCAGTTTTAGCAAGCTGACATTCAGTTTGATTGATTAGTTTCCTCTGAGTTTGATTAACTGTTTTGGAAATAAAGCTTTATTTATTGTATGGCGATAAAGATTTCCCAACTCACTGAATAAACATATCCTTGAGCTTACGCTGCATTCTATCTATGTAACTGGTCGATTCAAGTGACGTCATGAAGTCCTTTACCCCATCCCGAAGTCCTTTACATTCATAAGACGCCCAATTTCGTAACTTGTTTCTAGCAATGGTCGTGTAGTTAAAGGGGTTCCGTCGTCAAACAGTAAACAAATCCGTAAACTCGCACGTGTCGGGAATTATCCATTGTTCATCCATTGTTCTCTGCAGTTTGTTTGGTGGCTTCACCCAAGCCACCGTTAAAAAGTGACCGTTAAAAATCCACTTATATCCGAGCAATCGTAGAAGATATGAACGTTTGGATTGTTCCTAAGTGAAGTACAAGGATTAATGCCCAAACAGCAACTTTCATTTTGAAAAAAAAATACGAAAATCCTGTGTGATATCACCTTTCAAAAAACTGCAATAATCATCGTTTTGTTTACATTTTGACGACGGAGCCCCTTTAAAGTAGTATTTTATCTTTATGCCTCGGGGTAGACACAGCATTTTTCTCCCCTGGGTATCGTCCTAGTAGTATTGTAGAGTGATTTTGTAAGTAGTGTAGCTTTCGGAATCTGTACTGCAATATCTTATTGGAATAAAGTATATAGTGTACCGTTGAAGAGGGCCTAACCATTCGAAGAAAATATATACATATATATATATTGTCTGAAACTCTTTTGGAGTACCAGGTGAGTCAAGAAACTTGTAGATGCTTAAAAATCTGTAGCTTTATAGTTATTCACTGGATTCCTATAAATTGATAAATGCTTGTGTAGCTAACATGTTAACTTAGATACAAAAAATTAGTTAGTCAAAATCGGCAATACCGTTCTCATATTACGAGCGATTGCTTAAAAATGTGAGTCTTGAAATCCTTCCAACTAGGCCTAAAATCCTAGCCTGCTTGCAGACTCAACAATCCTAAAGTGAATCAAATCTGCCAACGATTTAGTCCTACATCTATCTTAATCAAACCACGGGTAACGGGAAAAAATTAATTTAAAAGTAACAAGTATCTCTCTTTTTACTTTAGTGTTTGCCAAATTTGCCAATTTTGTCTAGATTACAGTTTGTATCACAAACATTTTCGTGGTTAGCCTAATCTAATCTAGACACAATTGGTAAATTTGGCAAACTCTAAAGTAAAGAGAGAGAGGTACTTGTTACTTGTATACTAATTTTCCACGTTACCTGTGATCAAACTGTGTCCAAAGGAATGACCGATTTCAGACAGAAAATAATTTGAAATGAATGGAACATGTTGGCTATTCAATAAGATGATAACATATATCAAATGCTTTTATATTTAGGGAACAGTCATTCAAATCGCATGCATTTTTTTGACTGGCCTAGTTTTTTTGATAACTTGAAAATATAACTAATGAATGGATTTCTTCACAGACTTCAAGAATTTAAGCTTAAAATTTGGTCAAGGTTTTTCACCGATTTATTGATGCATATTATATTAGAAAGATTACCTGTGAATGTCGTCATACGTCACTGCCTTACAACACCAGCAAATCGAGTTCTTAACAAGGCATATTTCTCTATCTCGTCAGTCATTTGAGTTTTCAGGAGATATCCTGAGCCCTTTCCGGTTGTCAGCAAATGAAACTCAGGGAAATAGATGTGAAAGAGAGCCTGGCAAAATAGTCGAGTCCATCAGCTTATTTCAAGGCAGCTGTGCCTCTTAATTTTCGTGAAACGTGTAAAAGTTCCGACATCGTGTTTTTATGAAAAACAATGTTCTTAAGGCACAGTTTGTCTTTTAAGAAAAGTTATAGAGAGCATTGAGCTCTGTGTTTGTCTTGGTATTGCGAAAGGCATTTAATTTGTTGCTCTGAGTGTGTACTTTGTTGCTACAGAGAATACAGTATTCTGGTTGGTGCGGAGTCTTGAGAAACATTTAGAGTTGTCGGTGTATTGTGTATCGATTAGAGATGCAACAAATGTTTTGCTTAAGAATCGATGAATTACTCTTTCGATTCAGAATCGAGCACTGTGTTTGCCTTGGTATTGCGAAAGGCATTAAATTTGTTACTGTTAGTGCATGGTTCGTTGCTAGACAGAGTACAGTAGTCTGCTTGGTTATCTTGGCTGTAGAGTCTTGGGAAACATTTTCAGAATCTCAGCGTTGTTCCTTCTTGGAAAGAGTTTTTACTCGTCGTCCTATTCCTTAAAGGGGCTCCGTCGTCAAAATGTAAACGAAACGATGACTTTTGCAGTATTTTGAAAGGTGATATCACACAGGATTTTCATATTTCTTTCAAAATGAAAGTTGCTGTTTGGACATAAATCATTGTACTTCACTAAGGAACAAACCAAACATTCATATCTTCTACGATTGCTCGGATATAAGTGGATTTTTAACGGCCACTTTTTGGTGGCTTGGGTGAAGCCACGAAACAAACTGCAGAGAACAATGGATGAACAATGGATAATTGGCGACACATGCAAGTTTACGGATTTGTTTACGGTTTGGCGACGGAGCCCCTGTAATGGTCCATTAAAATTGCCGACAACAAAGAGATGCAAAGAAATGAACTTTCAAGGTATGCTGGTTGGAAAGGCCCCTTTAAAGGGGCAGTACAAGACTTTTGTAAACAAAGATAAAGATCTGTTGGCCAATATCATCAAATTCAACGAGAAACTCATGGCGTGCAATTTCTTTAGCATGCCTGTTGCCTTTCCTGTGTTTAGGCTAAACACATTTGAAAATCGTCGCTCAGAATCCAGTTGTATCTTTATAATCGTTGATGGCATAAAAATCTGATTGCACTGGCGAATTCTACAGGGATCAAACATGTAGAAAACATCTTTATTTGCAATGTATCTGCTGCTACTTGCCTGCATTTGGGAGAGAAAGTTTTGGATTTTTGGAAGTTTAGCTTGTACAGGCCCTTTAATTTACCAATCTAACCTGCCAATAAGTTCTGACATCATAAGCTGTTTGTGATAACAGAATTCTATTTCGATAAACAGTTTTTACTGTTATCTGAAATTAAAGATAAATGGCTTAAAAGTAACACAAAGACATTCAAACTGCAAACTGCGCAGGTCATTAACTTAATTTTGAAAGAAAGGAAAGTCAAGCATTTTCCAAAGTCAACTCACAACAGCATAAATGGGAGTCTCAATGGATCAAAGTCAAACTATGAAAACTGCACGAACTATCAAAACTGCACGCAAATTTCATGCTGGGGGCAGTGAACCTATTTATGCTCTTCGCACTGCTTTGAACGGTTTTTATTTACTGCTCCACTCCTAGTCTATGTTTTACCATCTTAATCAACATTTTGGTTGCACGCTTCCCCTTAAATTATGTATAGCAATTTTGAGATTTTGAAAAGGAGAAACATTGCCACTCCTGTAGTGTGTGATGTGATGCTTCCAATGTAATTAACTCTACCCTTTATACTAGGCGTGGTGTACAACCATATACCACGGACCACACCGACCAAATACCACCGACCTTTACCACCGTCCACTTACCGGAATTTACCACCGACGATGACAGCCATCGACCACCAACAATCGACCATAGTTATTGTCGATGGTAAGTGGTTTGTTGGTCTTTGGTCGGTGGTTTTCATGGTCGGTGGTTGGTGGTTGGTGGTCGGTGGTCGGTGGTCGGTGGTGTTGGTCGGTGGTCGGTGGTCGCTGTGGTCGGTGGTTGGTGTGGTTGATGGTGCATGGTCGGTGCACTGGTCGGTGTGGTCGGTGGTATGTGGTTGTACACCACGCCTTTGTACCAAGAGTAAGACAACTCCAGAATGTCATCCGAGACCTGAGACTACGAGTGATGTGCGTTGCCTTCGGCGCTGCACCAATCTCGTTCTTTTCTTTGGTGCATTTACTTCCAGGTGTGGTACTGTTGACATTCCATTGGGCTATTGTATGGTGTGAGCTACAGTAGAACTCAGGTTATGCCAATTTGTAAACTTTCGTCTTAACTTAAGTTTAATGAAAGAAATTATGAACCTCAAAAATTCCCGAATTTCTGTCAGACTTTGAGAAATTCCTATAGGTTTACAGAAATTCTCAGTGTAGTAGAAAGTATCACTTCGAACCTTTTGATCTCATCCAGAGCAGTGTTACCTGGTGCAGCTGATACTTGTGTTAGGCACTTGGGCTTTCAAGTTCATAAAGTGCAAATACCTTCTTTTCTTATAACAGAACGAAAACACGCTAAGAAATGTGTTTTTACTAGCATCGAATTGCATGTAGTTGAGAAAATTACTGAAATTACCGAAATTACTAAAATTACTAGCATGTAGTTGAGCAACGTCATATTCTTTTCCTTGAAACTGTGAAATTTCTTCCTCTTTATTGAGAAAGGTTGATAAATATTTTGATGATAGGGTTCATGTTGTTGCGGTTGTTGTGCTAAAATGCTAAAATGCTACTAACATCAATTGTTATGTCAAACGTTTCATATTGTCCCTTGATATGGCTATTTTGTAGCAAAACTGCTAACAAAGATATAAATAGGACAAATCAACGTGCCTTAAGGATTTTGTACGGAGATTGCGACTCATCATTTGATCAGCTTTTAGCCAGGGCTGAAAGCATTACAGCCCACTAATAGAATCTACAAGGTCTTATGATTGAAATTTATAAGACCATGAACCATCTAATTCCTTCATATATTCGGGAGTTCTTTGTTAAAAAGGATATACCTTGCGATCTCCGCACCAAAAAGCTATACAGGCTTCTATCAGCACAGTCATATCGATGGACTAAATTGTCTTTCGTTTAGAGGTAGTCTCCTGTGGAACACTCTAGATGATGAACTAAAGAGAACTGATACCTTGAGAAGTTTTAAAAGGGGGATAAAAGAATGGGATGGCAAAAGAAGCAAACAAACAAATAAACAAGGGTTAATTTGTAAATGATTTTGTTATATTGTAAATGGTTGGTTTGAATTAGTTTTTAGTAACTATGTATACCGGGTGCGCCAAAATAAACTATGCACGTTTGGCAGGCCACAATAAATCGTGCACAGGTCCGATTTTGGAAATTTATGACTTAATCGTTAGCAGAAAGCCTGAATTAGATACTGGGATTTTTGCAAATTTTTTCATTTTCAGTTTTTAGAGCAAGAAGCGAGTTTCCTAAAATGTTAGTTTTCGAAAAAGACTGAAAACGATCAAAAAACATCGATCAAGTTTTCCAAAGAATCGACATGAATGGGCAAAGAGAGAACTTGTTCATGGTGATTTGGGATATAAAAATCGACCAATTGTAATCTGCTGTACGAGAATTCGTACTAAACCCCCAAGTCCCCCTGAAAACGTTTTCTCTTTGTTCATTCATGTTGAATCTTTCAAAATTTGATCGACGTTTTTTTGATCGTTTTCAATGTTTTCGAAAACGAACATTTTAAGAAACTCGCTTCTGGCTCTAAAAACTGATACCGGAAAAATTTGCCAAAATCCTAGAATCTAATTCAGGCTTTCTGCTAACGATTAAGTCATAAATCTTCAAAATCGGCTCAGTGTACGATCTATTGTGGCCTGCCAAACGTGCATAGTTTATTTTGGCGCACCCGGTATACGAATTGTAAATAATGTTATGATGATGATGATGATGATGATGTGGAAGTTGTAACATTTGATTGGGAAGGATCTGTAGCCAAAAAGCGCAAAAGTCTGTTATCTTATATCGATGATGTGGTTAAGATTAATTATATTAAAACTAAAGCGGCTGCCGAATGGCGGTGAAAATTTTGAGAAACAACATGAAACGTGTAAATTTGTTTCAAATAATGGTTATTGATAGGAAGATATGAAATTAGCGAAATATATTAAAACTATCTTCGATGTGGTTAAAATTTCGCAAAAAAATGGTTTGCAAGGAATGTTGATAGCCCATCTCGTTTGCCAACAAGTTTTGAATACAGACTAATAAAGCTGAAAATGATTTCGCATAAACTTTAGATGTCCATCAGATGTTGAGAAATTTGGTTGATCATTGTGATGAACTTCTTCTGAAGCAATAATTTGTCACTCAGACCGCAACTTTGACTGAAAAAGCGCAAAGACCTGCTTTCTAAACTTTTGATAGCCCTTTGAACCTTTGAAGTGATTACGAACTGAATAATGATGTCCGTAAGGATACTGGTAATCACAACAAACCTTTGACCAGTTGGATATAACATGGATATGTAATTATACAATCAAGATACAAAATACGAGAGATAAATTGCACTAAGCAGCAACAAAATCTGAACAGACCGTGAGCTAGTTTTTGGGAATAATCTGATGAAGGAAACTACTGAAAATGTCCTTTTAGAGTTTCGAAATTTTATTCTAAGAAGACAAAATTGCTACATCTTACGAAGAACAAGATGTTTTAAGCATTAATCTGAGGCAAAGTTAACTTACAGTCACGGTCGAGATATCGAAGGACTGAATGCACTATTTCATTTGAAAATTGTTCGATCATTTAGACACAAAGTGGCCCCATATTATCAAATAGATCTCTTCTTTACCACTAAAGAGGGAAGTCATAAACTAAGAAGAATATTCAAGAATTCCCTCTCTTGATATGTTTAAGATGAATTTCATTCGAAAAGTTAATGGGTACTGAAGAGACAATATCATGCTCATATCATCAAATCATATCTTTATATCTATGGAGAATATTTGCTAAGGAAGGAGAAAATTCAAGAATCTTCTCTTGACTTTGTTAAATGTACCATTCATTAAATTCTCCGGCACCCTTCTTTCTTCAAGAAATAATTTCTTCATTCCGATACTTCAATTATCAGCAGAAAATCGATCCCTAACTCAGTTTAAACGCCTTTCATTTAACAAAACTGCTTTCTTTCACATACAATGTGGAAAATATCGAAATGATTATTATCTTCTTAGACTTACCATACACTTACTTCTTCGACGCCCTTATTTCTTCAAAAAATTATTTCTTCATTCCGATACGTTCGAATCTCAGTTGAAAATCAATCCCTGACTCAGTTAAAACACCTTTCATTTAACAAAACTGCTTCTATCACATAAAATGTTGAAAATATCGAAACGATTACTATCTTCTTAGACTTACCATACACTTACTTCTTTGAAACCCTTCTTTCTTCAAAAAATCAAATCTTAATTCCGATACATTCAATTCTCAGCAGAAAATCGATCCCTAACTCAGTTAAAACGCCTTTCATTTAACAAAACTGCTTTCTTTCACATACAATGTTGAAAATATCGAAATGATTATTATCTTCTTAGACTTACCATACACTTACTTCTTCGACACCCTTCTTTCTTCAAAAAATCAAATCTTCATTCCGATACGTTCGGATCTCTATAGAAAATCACTCCCTGACTCAGTTCAAACGCCTTTCATTTAACAAAACTGCTTTCTATCGCATAAATGTTGAAAATATCGAAATGATTATTATCTTCGTAGACTTACCATATACTTGCTTCTTTGACACCCTTCTTTCTTCAAGAAATCAAACATTCATTCCGATACATTAAATTCTCAGCGGAAAATCAATCCTTGACTCAGTTCAAACGCCTTCCATTTAACAAAACTGCTTCTATTACATGCTGAATATATATAAAATAATCATGGCCTTGAACGTACCAATCACTCCTCAAACACACTCCCGCAAGAAAATCAAGTTTTCATATCGCTACATCCAACTCTCGGCTGAAAATCAATCCCTGACTCAGTTAAATGCCTTTCGTTTAAACAAAACTTCTTTCTATCGCATGCAGTGTTGAAAATATCGAAAGTACAATACGCAGTCAATTCTTTTATCTATTTGATTGAAGCAGTAAAGTTTTCTTTGTTCTACTTGATTATGTCTTCATAAATATTTTAAGCACAATTCAAACGCACTCACTGTTGTAATGCGTTGCTCAGAATTATTATCCAGACGGTTACTTTATCTTAAATCGACAAATTTCTTAGCTTTTAGCAGTGTGTATTTTTATTGAAGGCAAAATGTTTTATTTTTCTTGCATTTCTGTTTAAAACGCACTCACACTTTTTGGCGTTGCTCAGAATTCTGAACATTTAGAAATTCTTTTACAAGATCAACAATTTAATAGGTTAAATGCGAGTAAACGCAAATAAGCACATTTAATTTCGAGCAAATAAATTTCGCACAGAACATTTTCAGACAAACAAATTTCGTATGTTTTCCACACAATTGTGAAGGTTTTTTAGAAATATTTCAGACGGCTATGCAAACTGGTACGTTTACTGTTTACTTACGTTCCTTTTCTATTAGCAATTTGTAAGAAAATAGAGGCAAAGAAATAAAGAGAATACTTGTTTGTGGAGATTTGGGATTTAGAAATCGCTTAATTGTATCGATTAATTGTATCGATTAATTAATCGATTTCTAAATCCCAAATCACCACGAACAAATTTTCTCTTTGTTCATTCATGCCGATTCTTTAGAAAATTTGATCGACATTTTTTGATCATTTTCACTGTTCTTGAAAACGAGACTTTTAAGAAACTCGCGTCTAGCTCTAAACACTGAAAGCAGAAAAGTTTGCAAAATATCCCAGAATCTAATTCAGGTTTTTTGCTAAAGATTAAGTCATAAATCTTCAAAATCGGTCCAGTGTACGATTTATTGTGGCCTGTCAAACGTGCATAGTTTATTTTGGCGCACCCGGTAGAACTATGTATATTTTGAAGAATATTGCTGCAAAATCAAGCTCAACAGCGGCGTCTAACGACCCACGATCGAACTGATGAAGAAACACTTCGAAAATTGATTATCGCCCCCACTTGATGGTATCTAGACGATATCCAGCTGTTATTTAAATTGGAAATATACTTCATAATAATTCAATTAGATACAGTTCATTAATTTCCGAATTTCCTCAAGTTGCTATAAGTGGTAACAAAAAATCAGGAATAGAATTTTTAAAACACTTAAATCAAATTTCTTTGTTTTGATAATTTTAAACTGATAAGTATCTTTGAATTTCCGAAATTCTTCTCTGAAACAGATGGCTGGAAGGAAGGAGAACGAGAGGAAATGAAATGAAGAAATTGTGAAATATCTTCAAATTGATAAAGGATTTAAGAGAATGGAACAAGTTAAGGGAAAATTATTCAGAAACTAAGGTTTATTCAGAGGAAATAAATAAGATTTAGAAATTAAGAGCTTTTGATTTTAAGGAACAACAAATTGGAAATATATCTGTCGGGTGTCTCAAATGTGTTGCACCGCATTTTTGTGGCTACTGTGGAGGAGCTGCAACTTCAATTGTTTCGTTTCGTTTCGTTCTTCGTTGTTTCGTTGTTTCGAATAAGATAGGCTTCGACTCAGAGTTTGGGACCTTGTGTGGATGAACATGATAAGTTGTTGCTGACTTACACACAGGGGTCCATGGGTGTCAGCAAAGACCATAGTTTTGGTTCATCAAGCCTTTATGCGTTAGAGTCATGCTTTCGTTCGTGAATGAAAAGAGTTATATCGTTATCATGGAATTATTTGCCTTTCAACTGAACTAACTGAAACTTGCCAAATTCTTTTCTTTTGGATTGTCTTATCTACCCAATCTACCTTTAATATCAGTAAGTTATTGATATACTTGTTAAGACTATTCATAAGTCATCCAGACTATCCAGAATATGTTGAGACTATCCAGTTAGATATAAGACAAAAACAGACCCACCTTTATAATGGGACATGTTTCAGGAAACCTCTGTTATGATGATCAATAAGTTCTATATAAACGTGTAGATTTTGTCCAATTTGATAGGAAACGTCATATCAGTGTTTCAGGACGCCTCAATTATTAATATCAAGAAGTTAGATACACACGTGTAAAGATTATCCAGTTTGATAAATAACATCATATCAGACTGAAATTTATAATGGGACATGTTTTGGGACACCTCAGTTGTTGAGATTAGGAAGATATAAGACATCACGTCAGACCGACATGTATGATGGAACACGTTTCGGGGCACCTCACAGTTATTAGTATTCTATAAACGTGTGCAAATTATCCTGTTTAATATAAGACATCACGTCAGACCGACATGTATGATGGAACACGTTTCGGGGCACCTCACAGTTATTAGTATTCTATAAACGTGTGCAAATTATCCTGTTTAATATAAGACATCACGTCAGACCGAAATGTATGATGGAACACGTTTCGGGGCACCTCACAGTTATTAGTATTCTATAAACGTGTGCAAATTATCCTGTTTAATATAAGACATCACGTCAGACCGACATGTATGATGGAACACGTTTCGGGGCACCTCACAGTTATTAGTATTCTATAAACGTTTGCAAATTATCCTGTTTAATATAAGACATCACGTCAGACCGACATGTATGATGGAACACGTTTCGGGGCACCTCACAGTTATTAGTATTCTATAAACGTGTGCAAATTATCCTGTTTAATATAAGACATCATGTCAGACCGACGTGTATGATGGAACATGTTTCGGGGCACCTCACAGTAGCAAGGGCAGATTTTGTAATACGATAGCACGAGTTGCTTTTGTTGACACCTCATTTCAAAGCGATTAGCGATTGCAGACAAAGAAAATTCTCTCAACCAGCAATTCAAAAAAAAAAACAAAGCCGCAAAAGCTCGCTCGTTGTGCATTCCAAAAACTGTTTTTAAGGGCAAACATGAGCATAGATCGAAAGAAGAAGGATATATCTACACATCTGCCGCAGGCATTTTATTTCTTTAGTCCAGAGGCTGAGCAGTAAATGTTTTGATAACACCCAAAAAATAAGAGAATTGAATCGCTTGCTAAACGGCTTTTAAACCAAACAAATAAAATTCCTGCGGCAGATGTGTAGATGCATCCTTCTCTTTCGATATATGCTCATGTTTGCTCTTAAAAACAGTTTCTGGAATGCACAACGAGCGAGCTAGCTACCTGTGTTTCAAAGAAACTTTTGTGGCTTTGTTTGTTTTGAATTACTGGTTGAGAGAATTTCCTTTGTCTGCAATCGCTAATCGCTTTGAATTGAGGTGTGAACAAAAGCAAGGCATGCTATTGTATTACACAATCTGCCCTTGTTCCTCACAGTTTTTATTATCCTGTAAAAGTGTGCAGATTATCCAGTTTGACATATGGCATCATATCAGACCCACTTTTATCATGGGACATGTTCCAGGATTTGTCACCAACATTAACTTGTCTATATATGAACTTGGATTTGTCAATTTATGATACCATTACGACACTGAATCATGTAATCTTGAGGAGGGTTTTCGAAAAGTGAAACTGTATGTCGTTATAATCGTCATAAAACGAGTGAAGAGTACCTAATTTGATATAAGACATCAGATCAGATCTGCCTTCATGATGGGACACGTTTCGGGCACCTCAGTTATTAATATTAGTAAGTGATATATAAACCTGCTGAGACTATCCAATTTGATATATGACGTCATATAAAACCAACTTTTGTGTGTTCGCCCACGCTTGATACTAGAATTAACATTCGACACACCTTTTTATCCAATAATCGTCTTCGGTTAAACAATAGATGAAACTGCCATATGGTATCATGTACTCTCATCCGTCTTTTACGTCAAGTCTTAGCAGATGTGCTTGGTAGGAGATGCATTTTAAATCAACAGCTTTCCGTGTGGCTCCTTACAGAAATGTATCCCATCAAGGCTGGAAATCTAGCTGCTTTATATCTACACTCTATTTATAAATGAAAATTTCTTGCTGACACAAAAACAAATAGCTTTGATAGATTTTTATTACGTGCGGTGATTTCAAAGGAGATAGCGAAATTTTTTAATGAATGTGCTCAAATTTGAGTTATTTAGAGTGTTATCCAGAAAGGGGTGTTTTGTTGTCTAAATCGACTTAGCAAAGTTTAGATGTCAGTTGAAATCAGCCAGTAAAAATCCGATCTATCAAGAACAAAGGGTGACCTTGCTGAATTTTAATGATTATTATCGAATTTAAGGTAGTACTGTACAGTACCGTCCAAAAAGAGTGCTTTCTTTTTAAAACTGACTTAAAACGGACGCAATGACATTTAAAATCGGCTGGTAAAGATCTGATCTATATGGAACAAAAGTTGACCTAGCTAAAGGTGAAAATCAAAATGAAAATCAGACGATGATGAGCTTTTTCGGCTATTTCTAATCATCGGCCTTTGCCCTGCAGCCCCGTTGCCAGCTGTGGCCCAGCAAGGGGAAGTTAAAGGGGCTGGATCACGTAAAGTAAACAAATTCTTTCAAAAAGACAATTTTGCAGTTTTTGACAGGCCATATCACACAGATTTTCCACTATTTTTCTCAAAATGAAAGTGCTATTTTGAAGATAAAGTCTTGAACTTCAGAGAGAAACAAACGAAACAACCATATGTTGTAAGATTGCAAAGATATTGATGGATTTTTAGAGGTAACTTAATTCTGGATTCACCCCATCCACCAAAATCTGTGCAGAACATAAATGGTGCGTGCCGGCACGCGCGGGCAACAATCTAGTTCATAAAGAAAACAGATTTTTTTACGGTTACGTGACCGAGCCCCTTTAAATCTATTTGTGTAGACCTCTTTCTACTGTCACCCCAAATTTTAGTTCTCTTTTCTAAATTTAGTTCGATGTCATAGCTATAAGACATAATTTTTTTGTATGCGGTGTATACCAAAGTATCTAAAAGTATACAATTTAACAAAGACATAGTTACAGAAGACGATACCATTGGGAGCATGATAGGCTTGGCTACCATAAATGATCTTAACAAATAACAATACAGATACTAAAGGCTATACCAAAGTTTATGTTGGTCTCTAATAAGGGAGAAACCGGCTTAATCAGAAGACATGGCGACACTACTGCTTGAAAGAAACCTGAAAATTTGACAGATTTTGGTATAGTCTTTAGTAACATAGATACATTTACTATACATGTATTATTTCATGAGAAGTTAAAGATTAATAGAGAAGGATGAGACAGAAGATTAATTTACCTAGGTATTATTTGAGCCAGTTATAGCGGCTTGGTCAGAAAATTGTTAAGACATTGATAGCCTGCAGCATTCACATCGTTTGTCAGATTTCTATAAACTGATAATGCATGTGTAGCTAAGATATCAACTTAGGTAAGAACATTTAGTTTGCCAAAATCGGTCATATGGTTCTTAAGTTACAAGTGATGTTATCAAAATGCAACATCTCAACTCGCATATCGGGTGAGTGAAAAATGTTAAATGTTTGAAAGCCTGTAGGCCTCAAATTATCTATCAGATTTCTACCAGGTGCGTCAGAAAAGAGAATCCCCGCTTGGAAGGCCACTGCTCCATGAATATCAAAGCAATAATATTGAAAACCGTCTTGTTTCATTGCCAATATGTTCAATTAGGTTCAGTAATTTACCCGGCCTTAATCGGCCATTCCTTCCCGTCGATATGGGTGATTTTCTGCAGAAAGCCCCTCCCAAAAACCTGCAAAAAATCGAATGAAAACAATGAGCAAATTTTCCTTCCTAAAATTGATGACACTCACATAAATTCATGTATTTTTTCATCTTGGGAAAATTGAACTCCCCTTAATAGGTCATCGATATCAGGGGGGGGGACTTGTTCATCCTCCCAAGAGGATAGCACGTGCTAAAGCGTTCACAAGTCATTGCTGTAAGGCCATTGTAAGGCAGAAATGTAAGGAAAATTTGTTCATGATTTTGGGCACTTTTTGAAGGTTTTTTGAAGATTTCTCGAGAAAATCCCTCATAATTTCCGAACAGAGTGGCCGATTTCAGTCAGGTAAATTTTATAGTAGATGTGAACATTTCTACCACTAAACTATGTATTTGCCGATATGATTGTCTTGATATCCAGGGAGCTGTGACCTTTCAAACGGGGATTCTTTTTTCTGACTCACCCGGTATAAACTCATGATAAATGTGTAGTTAACATATCAACTTAGATAGGAAAGTTTCTGTCACATTCAATGCCTACCCTGACCATCCAGCCGTGAAACTCTCGGCCATTTGCTTGAACAAAATTCGCGGTTCCCGTTCAATTGACTGTCAACTTATCCCCGGCCCCGGATAAATTGTTCATGGGCAGAGCAAGTGGCCGATGGCTGCTAAAAGGCAAGCTGTTTCATGTATCGAAGGAACAGAAAAATCATTGATGAACTGTCATTTGTCTGTACTTTATAGAAATATTCTCAAGAACAGCTGCCACTTAATTTCAACCATCAGAGTTATCAATCTTCCTTAGAAAATTTCAGTCAATAGTACTTAATCAATGAATTGTGTGTGTCTATGATAGAATGCCTGCTCAAATCCTAACAGAATTTCTGCATAAATGTGCAATAGGACCTTTTGATAAACACTCAAACATCGAAGCGAAAAAACGCAAAGAAAAACAGGTCATTTTAGCAATGTTGATTCTAGTATTTGAGTGTTTCGCTAGTTTCACTATCGTGTCTTTGAAAGCGATGCAAATGCTGAAGTTTATTGAATTATTCGAAGAATGAATCATTTCAAGCCGTGAAATTAATTTCGTTTCGTTTTCACCTGCTCCTCTCTTGGGAATTGAAAATATGTTAGGACTTTGTGAATGGTAGGACTTCTATCCTGCTTTCTTTGATTAAAGGCAATCTGTCCCCTTTCATGAATGAAAATAAAATCGATAAAGATCTCTATTGTATATTTCAGAATGTGTTAATTTGCTTTATCCAAAGAAATCAGGGTCATAGAGACTCAGTGATGCATGAATTTAGCTGTAGCGTAAATACGGTAAATAAAGCAGTAACCAAGGTCAGAACAATAGGGGACAGATTGCTTTTAAGTCATCCTATCTTAATAAAGGCCGATAAGGACTCAGCAAATTGTTTTCTACACTTTAATTATTCGCACTTGCTATTAATTTTATGATTAAGTGATTGTCATCTAACTGGGCGTTTTCATTTCATTGCATCTTTTCATCCAATACTATGGACAATAGACAATTTGACAATAGACAATTGACAATAGACAATAGACAATTGTGGAAAAGATGGCGTGGAGGGGACAATTGACAAAGATGCATCGCCTTTGATGATCGAATTTCTATAGAATCACTGCTGCTTCCAAAATAGAACGCACTGCATCTTGGTCAAATGGCCCCTGACACCATCTTGTCAGTAATCGTCTATTACGTTGTGACATATGACCTCCGGGGGGCGGGGGGTACTGACTTGCCCCTCGTCCGCCGGCACCCTAGATTAATCAGTTGAACCACATTTCGAATCTGTTCAAGCGTTCTCTCGGTCGTCAAATTTGGGAAAATTTTTCCGAGTACTTTTGGGACACCCATTACACGGTGAAAATAAACTCATGGTACTAAACTACTAAACAAGATGTGTGACAAGACAGCTTTCCCGTCAAATTTATTCAACATTATACCCACATGGAGGATTTGCTGTCTGTATATCCACCCCATGAAATATGCTATTATGTGAGAAAGTTAATCCGCCAGAAAGCTTGATCCATCTTTCATGAAGCATCTACTTTATTTAAAAGGAATCTAAGCATAATTAAGCCTTTGACGAAAATAACCCAGCAAAGACAATTGACCATGCCACGTGCTAAACCATATTTGGGTAACTGATCTACGTCAACAGGAAATACTGTAGTCTGTAGCAAATTAGATGTCGCCTGCAAATGCCCGCGAATAACAACAATAGAAGTGTTTTGCAAAGGAATTTTGCGATACCGCAAATCTCAGGTGACATTTAATTTGAGACGGACTTTAAAGCGGTTCCGTCATCAAAATGTAAACAAACATTTCATTTCATTTTCATTTTAAAATTGTTTACCCAGGGTACAAATTCAGTATAAATACTGTTTTACAATTGGCCCTGCAAAAAATTACTTACAAAATTAAAGAATTATATACTACAAAATTTACAATAAAAAGAGCGGAATACGTCAAAATTAAAGATATATTAATTTACAGCGATACACCTCCATATATAAAAGGTTTATTTTTCATTGATTTTGGACTTGAAGGCATTGATTGAGGGAGCCATCTTTGTATCCAAATCAAGACTGTTCCAGAGACTGGCCCCACGATAAGCAAAGGATTTTTGGCCATTGCCAGTTCTCAACATGGGTATTGCAAGGTTTGTTTTAGAGTTTCTTAACTCTCTTGGATGTACCTCGGACGATCTCACGAAGAGATCGCTAAGATATTGAGGTGCAAGAGAGTTAAGAGATTTGTAAACCATAGAACCTGTTTCTTTATTTATCAGCTTTTGTACAGATGGCCAACCAAGTCTCTGGAGCAAAGGAGCTGCAGATGCATCGAAAGGGCTATTTGTTACTATTCTGGCTGCTTTATTCTGTAATTTTTGAAGCACGTCTAGCTTTGAAGCACCACAAGAGCCCCAGACAGAACAACAGTAGCTGAAATGTGGCTCCGTGATGCTTCTATATAAATTTATCAAAGTGTCAGTTTGAACAAAATTTTTTGCATACTTCAATAGGCCAATAGCTCTGGAGATCTTCTTTTGAACCGCGCTTATATGACTTTCCCAGGTAAGGCAATTATCAATCATGACCCCGAGGTATTTTGTTTCGTTTACCAGGTTGATTACCTCGCCCCCTACTTTGAAAGAAGGAAGTGTGCTAAGATTGTTTTTTAGTTTTTTAATTTTTGGCTTTGAACCAATTATCATAGCCTGGGTTTTAACAACATTAAGGGAAAGCTTATTGCCTTGTAGCCACCTTTCAATGTACGACAGCTCCTCGTTGATTACTAGGTCCAGTTCCTCACTTTTATCAGAAGAATACGAAATTGCTGTG
The DNA here is from genome assembly GCA_039566865.1 of Aurelia coerulea. Lineage (NCBI taxonomy): Eukaryota > Metazoa > Cnidaria > Scyphozoa > Semaeostomeae > Ulmaridae > Aurelia > Aurelia coerulea. Next base: position 13,420,907 of record CM076963.1, read on the forward strand.
TCGTCGGCATACATGGTTGCCTTTGCTTTCTTTAGAGCAAATGGCAAGTCATTTATGTATAGTAGAAAAAGAAGAGGCCCTAGGCACGATCCTTGTGGCACTCCAATATCAATATTTTCAATGCTAGAAGTTGTGCCATTGACTCTGCAGTACTGCTTCCGATTATCAAGATAAGAACTGAACCATTTGTGCGCAAGTCCAGTAATTCCATAAAATTGCATTTTATCTAAGAGTATTTGATGGTCAACCGTGTCAAATGCTTTCTTGAGATCTATAAAAATCATCGCAGTATACTTCCCACTGTCTATGTCAATGTACCAATCACTAGTTCCTTTTAGCAGACATGTCACAACCGAATGCAGAGAACGAAATCCTGACTGGTGAGACGCTAGATACTTGTGCTTATCTAGGTACTGGTATAACTGATCATATATAACCTTTTCGAAGAGTCTTGAAACGACCGGTAGAACAGAAATAGGCCTGTAATTTGAACGGTCATCAGGCTTGCCTCCTTTGAAAATAGGGGCCACACGGGCTATTTTCCAACTTTCTGGAAAAGACCCCGAAAATATGGAAAAGTTAAAAATATCACAGATGGAATTACAAATCACGGGGAATGCAATTTTAAGGAAGTTACTCGCAATGCCATCTGATCCAAACCCAAGTGATTTTTTCATTTTACCCAGAGCTCTATTAATAGTAGTTATATCTACATGATGAAATTTAAATTCAGTCGGTTGCTCAGTGGATTCATTTATTTTGTACTCTCCACACAAAAGGGGGTTGGGTTGCTGTGGTATCTTAACACTAAGATTACTTCCCACACTACAGAAAAACTCGTTCATAGACCTGGCGATACCTGAATTCTCACTAATTACCTCTCCATCAACATTAAGAGATCCAACGTTGGTTGTCTTCGATCGTTTATTTAGTAAGAGATTGAGCGTTTTCCAAGTTTCTTTAAGATTTCCTTTTTCAAGGGCGATCTTTTTGGAGAAGTATTCCCGTTTCAAACTTTTGTTTAGATTATTGACTCGGTTACGAACGTGTCGGTATGAGGCCATTAAAATTGAAGAATTATTCTTGATGGCCAGGCTCTTAAGTTTATCCCTTGTACAAGCAAGGGCTTTAAATTCCTTAGTCAACCATGGGGAGTACTTATCAGAAACTTTAAATTCTGTTAGTGGGGCGTGTTTTTCAATAACTAAAGAGAGTAGATATGACCACTTGTTGACTGCCTCATTAATATCTTTACTTGAACTGACGATATTGTCCCAGTCAATCTGACCTAGATCCGACAAAAAATTGTCACTGTTGAAATTTTTCAACTTTCTAGTGGATATAGTTTTACGTTGTCGTTTTGTGGAGCCCATAAATTTCCTAGTTACATAAACAAGATAGTGATCGCTTAAAGTAATATTAAAGACGCCAGATGCAACCACGTTTTCAGGCTTGTTTGTGGCTATGTGGTCAATAAGCGTTGATGTAGTTAACGTCACTCTTGTAGGCTCACCTATCATTTGCGTTAGGCCAAACAAGTCATAGATCTCAACTAAGTGTGCAGTATTATTGAGTGAGCTACTGTACTCATCAGCTACCTTTAACGAGAAGTCACAGTTGGTATCACCCAGGATAATCATTTCTTTGTTTTCTCTATCGAAAAATTCTAAATTTCCTTCCAGTTTTTTGAAGGACTCAACAGGGGCAGATGGAGGTCGGTACCAGGCGAATATTAGAAAATTCCTGGCTCTTACAGGTTCAATTTCTATGCAAACCAATTCGAGAGACTTTTCAGGTATGTCCGTTCGTCTATTGTGTTTTAAAGAATTGCGCACATACACAGCAACTCCACCCCCATTCCTGTTTCTGTCCTCCCTGTGTAGAGTGTAACCCTCAATCTCGAGCAAGTTATCGGTGATTTCACTATCAAGCTTAGTTTCATTCACTGCCAGGATGTGGATTCCTTTTTCATGAACTAAGCATTTTATTTCATCTAGATGTAATTGTAAACTATTAACATTTAAAGAAGCAATCACCATTCCCTTGCGGTGACCAAGACGTTGCACTCCAACAGGGATTTTACTAGTATCAGTAGGACTTTTATGAGCAATATCATTTGGCGAAGAGCCCCGTGGGTCATCTTCTTGTTTTTGTCAATACTTGAAAGATCTTAGTTTCTCTATAATGTTACATGCTAGCTGCTTATTGCCGTTAAAATTAAGATGAAGTCCATCTTTACCTAAATGTTCTTGAATGATATTTTGTTGCCGAAGAATGTCAACATTCATTTTCTTCAAACTTTGGTTAAATGTATTGATCTTACCATTTAGTTTCGCCAATTCAGCAACGTTCAGCCTACTGTCGGCACGTCGGATTATCTCTGAGATGACAATGTGGCAATCTGGTAGTTTTTCCAGAATCATATCCATTACCAATTTCATGCTCCGTAAGATTTCATTAACTGGCTTTCGTTCTATATCATTTGTGCCGATCACGATGATGATTTTGTCAGGCTTTTTTCTTACGAGCGGTTTTACGTAGTCTTGGAGATCACGGGTATTTGCCCCAGGGAAACTTCGCACTTTCATATGATATTTCCTGCTCAGTGTTTTTTCATTAATATTGGAAACCATACTGTCACCTACAACGAGGACAGTGTTTTTTCTCCAAACACCAGGATCTTGGTTTTCATTTTCGGAGTTATCATTTGCAGGATTGTTTTCCTTATTACCATTTGCATCAGTAGTCAAGGAGGCAGAGCCATTTGGTGCTGAAGAAGCTGACTGAGGAACTTGAGTGATTGCATTTTGAGCAGCGTTGCAATTACCGGTGTTTTTGCTTTGTGGAGCTTCAGCTTTATTTGCCTGTTTACCTTTTCTCTTCTTCTGTTTAGTGTTCTTTGTTTTCAATAGCTGAGTATTCTTGTTGCTAGGGGACTGTTCATTGACACATGGAGGTTGGACAATAACGCTGTTGTTTAGAATCTCATCTGGGACAATCGCTGTTCGCACCTCGGGATTGTTTACGGCATCAGCTCTGAGTTTCAATTTCAGAGAGTAATTTTCCTCCATTAAGATCAGGTTTTTTGATCGTTCTTCTTGGAGCAAACGATTAAGTTCGACCAAGCTATTAACCATGATTCCCAATGAAGTAATCTGGGCAGTCAAAGTATCAGGAGGGTAAGAAGTGGAGAAGGAACTCCCCTCTCGTGAGGCGGGTTCGTTCGCCACTCCATACCCTGTTCCACTGGCGTTTGTAGTAGGTGGCATGTGTTGTAAAATTGCACCCGAATCAACAGATCCCTCATGTATCTCATTAATCTCAAAATCACTTGTAGAACATGATTTGTTGTTGATGAAATGGGAATTTTCTGTATTCACAATGATTTTGTTGTCTTGAACCATTTGGTCGAGAACACCCTTCGCTGTCTTGTAGTTTAGGCCATGCTTGACTTCAGCTTCACGTAGTATGAGATTTGACTGATGATTTTTGCAGTTTTTTGAAAGGTGATATCACACAGGGTTTTCGTATTTTTTTCAAAATGAAAGTTGCTGTTTGGCCATTAATCCTTGTACTTCACTAAGGAACAAACCAAACATTCATATCTTCTACGATTGCTCGGATATAAGTGGATTTTCAACGGTCATTTTTGTGTGGCTTGGGTGAAGCCACCAAACAAACTGCAGAGAACAATGGATGAACAATGGATAATCGGCGACACGTGCGAGTTTACGGATTTGACGACTGAGCCCCTTTAATGTCTAATAATTGTTGGGGAGACGAGATACGCTTTGTCCGAGGAAACGTATGTGTCCCCCCGTGCAGTAGGTTAATGCCCATGCGCCCGTCAGAACTCGACCCCAAAACGCTACTGCGCATGAGCTTTAACCTACTGCACGGGGGACACATACGTTTTCTCGGACGAAGCGTATCTCGTCTCCCCAACAAATAAGCTAGAATCTCATCGCAAATGGCTTGAGCCACTTTTATATGCTTGCATTGCCTTTAATATCCTCTTCATGCTCGAGAAATTCTTTAAAAATTCCGTATGGCCTGCATCATCGTAGGCCCAATTAAGTTGAATTTGGCACAATAGCCTCAAATCGTTATGATCAAAGTTGCGGAATAGTTTTTCAAACAAGATTGCGTTTGCCAATATCTTTAAATAAGCTTATGTAAATGGCTATATAAATCTTGCTTCAGATTGAATAGCTTGAACCCTCTTTTTCATTAATAACTCTTTGAGCATCAAATTCAAAATGCGCGACGACATGGGCAAAATGGGCGAAACCACTCTAGTTATTTGTGTAGTTATGTGTGTATCTATGTTAATGAATTTTTTGTTGTTGTAAATTTTTTGAGAATATAAAGAAAAGGATGAGGCTTTGAAGAATTAAGTTTGAAGAATGAAGAGTGAGGCTTTGAAGGCTTGAAAGAAGCATTATGTACTTTGCTGTATTAAATTATAACATTTCATTTTTTCATATTTTGATCACTGTTAAAGTCACAGGCTTTCGGTGGAAACTTCAATTTGAAATTACGATAGTACTAAAGCCAATTTGTAAAATTATTTATAGAAAGTACACGCCTCTGGTTTTCAATTAATGTCGAATTTCGGCATCATATTGCGATAGCTGAGTGATTTCTCGTCCGAAATACTATAGCAAGCAGGGCCCTGATAAAGTGGGGGTGGACAAGGGATAGAATTTATTGCCATAAGGTATACCAGCATAGGGCTCAGATCTTTCAAATCTTTAAACAGGTGGGTGTAAAAATCTTAGGTCGGTATAACATAAGGCTCAATTCTTTAAATAGGTCGGTATAAGATTCTATTACATTTTTCTTTGTATTGAATGGCTTTAAAGGAACTTATGCTACTTTGCTGTAAATCTGTCGTGGAAATACTTTGATATCTTGATTTTTTTCAAAATGGCAGCAGTTTAATTATTTTCGACAAAATTCATAGAAAATTTCAAAAACATTAAAATCATCGTAAATCCTAAACCATTGGAGCAAAAATGATATAACCTTCAAGAAAACCATAGTTTATGAAGGTCTACAATATGGTGGCAAGCAGAAATCTGTAACTTTTCTGGTTAAGGATTTAGAAATTTGATGACGTCATAGCCTCAAATTTAATAATAGCCGCCATTTCAAAACTAATCCAGATCTCAATAAATTTCCACGGCAGATTTACAACAAAGAACCCTAAGTTACTTCCAAGCCATTTGATTAAAAGAAAACTGTAATAAAATCTTATACCGACCAATTTAAAGAATTGAGCCTTATGTTAAGGTATACCTAAGATTTTTTACATCGTTTATGCTTAAGAATAGATAAGACCAGAGAAAAGTGGGGTGGAAATGTCCACCCCAGTCCACTCCTTGGCGCCGCTTTTGAGAACAACCCAATCCACTCCTTGGCGCCGCTTTTGAGAACAAGGGCTCAAAGTCTAGATTGATGCTTTCCCTGTTTAACGTTTTCAAAAACTTGAAAGTTGATATCATGGATCTTCTACGGCAGTCATACAAACAGAGCACAAGCGTGTTGGGGCGCCGTTTACACACACATATCAAAATCATACCCCCAATGCCGAAGCTGCAAGCCTAAAAATGTCAAATAATTCAGTTGTTTGTACATGTGGCTATGATTCTTAAAATGTACACGTAGAAGTATCTTCTAAAAATATCAAGACTTGAAAATCGATGTCATGGATCTTCTACAGCAGTCGTACAAACAGAGCACAAGCGTTTCGGGGCACCGTGTAGGCACAAAGATCAAAAGCAGCACACCCCCAAGACAGAAAATGCGAGCCTAACAATATCAAAACTTGAAAAATCCATGTCATGGATCTTCTACAGCAGTCGTACAAACAGAGCACAAGCGTTTCGGGGCACCGTGTACGCACATATATCAAAAGCAGCACACTCCCAATACAGAAGTTGCGAGCCTAACAATATCAAAACGTGAAAATCGATATCATGGATCTTCTACAGCAGTCGTACAAACAGAGCACAAGCGTTTCGGGGCACCGTGTAGGCACAAAGATCAAAAGCAGCACACCCCCAAGACAGACAGAAAATGCGAGCCTAACAATATCAAAACTTGAAAAATCCATGTCATGGATCTTCTACAGCAGTCGTACAAACAGAGCACAAGCGTTTCGGGGCGCCGTGTACGCACATATATCAAAAGCAGCACACTCCCAATACAGAAGTTGCGAGCCTAACAATATCAAAACTTGAAAATCGATATCATGGATCTTCTACAGCAGTCGTACAAACAGAGCACAAGCGTTTCGGGGCACCGTGTACGCACATATATCAAAAGCAGCACACTCCCAATACAGAAGTTGCGAGCCTAACAATATCAAAACTTGAAAATCGATATCATGGATCTTCTACAGCAGTCGTACAAACAGAGCACAAGCGTTTCGGGGCACCGTGTAGGCACAAAGATCAAAAGCAGCACACCCCCAATACAGAAAATGCGAGCCTAACAATATCAAAACTTGAAAAATCCATGTCATGGATCTTCTACAGCAGTCGTACAAACAGAGCACAAGCATTTCGGGACGCCGTGTAAGGGCAGAGACCAAAAGCACACCCCCAATGCAGCAGCCGCGAGCCTTTGGCTGTGATCGAGACACTATCGTATATCTTTAGCGGCGCTTTACATAAGAAATTTCAAACCATGTTGAAATTTCAACACTGGTTGAGTTGCCGAGTTGAGTTGAGCCCGATTTGAGTTTCAACTCGGCCTCCTTGATGAAACGCGATGAAGGCTTATAACGTTAACACGAAATGAAACACAGGTTGAAATTTCTCATGTAAAGAGCCTCTAAGATATCGGAAATTGCTTTTGTGTGACGTAAATTTTGATACTCTTTGGATTAATTTTATAAAGCAGAGAAATTCGATTTGTTGTAGGCCAATTAAGAAATATAGATAATCTCAAGGATCATCAGCTTTGTTGTTGCGTTACATTATCTTTCAGAAAGAATACAACTTTGAATGAAATGTTACGTAGAAGGTTGAAACGTAAATGCTGTGTTACTGTAAATTGTGAAGTGTTACTCTTTACTATCTTTGGATTTCTTTGTCAGAAACCGTAAAGTTTTGGTTCAAATGGCAACGTCAAATAGGATGGCTTTGATCGATTTTGGACGTTTTCTCAACATAGTTCCGATCAGAAATGGAGAAGTGCAACAGAAATTTTTCGTAAAGTGCATACGAATAGAAAATGAAATGTTAGTGCTATTTTCCACTTATTTTGCAGCTCTGACTGAGCGAACAAAGTCACTCTAGTGCTCCATGTAACTATTCAAGCCAACCATCACAGGTAAAAACGTAACTTTTATATGAAACATAAGATCCTTTTGGATGATTACAAAGTCTGTCCTGAGCTAAGCAAGCATAAGAATATCTGAATATTTATTTCTTCACAACTCCAAATGATCGTTGATGCTGTTTTTAGCTACAGTCAGAGAGATGAGTGTTGCTGCTAAAGTCGTCTTCAATGGAAAGTCAAGCCCCTTGTATAAGGATAAGAATCGCATGAAAAGCAATATTTTGATCTTTATGTCAAGCGAGGTGATACGCAAAAAATCAAAAGTCATTACCCCTATTTTTTTTAGTTCGTGCATTTAACTATTGGTGGATCTTTCTCAAATTAGATGTCATGTGAGATTTACCATAACGCAAACCTGCTTATGCAGAGCCCTACAGAACGTTTCAATTGTTGCTATTCGCAGGCGTCTAATTTGGGGCACGCGGTCACGAAGATATCCTCTGTGCAATTTGCTGGGATTCTGCACCTTTCCTCTCAACTTCACCTGCGACGTTTGCATCTGTGGCTGTATTAGAGGGGGTCCCTCTACCTTTGGTGACGCTGCGAATGATAGCCTCTGTGCAGGCCGCCGGTTACATCATCCTCTAAAGTTGACTTATTTGCATAATGAATACTATCAATGAGTGGCTAATGATGAGTTCGTTCTAGAAAACGATTGTTTTAACATAATTAAGCTGCTAATGAAGTCAAGAACGTGCAAATTCTGGTTAAATTTGTTATTGCGTCAGGGTAAACATCTTGATGATTTATCCATCTTATGGTGTCAAATCTGTCTAAGATGAAATATGCCGACGTCAAATTTTTCTATCGGATCGCGAGAAACTTCTATCTTGTGTGCGCTTTCTGTGCGCTTTCTTTAGTTCAGTCCCATTTAGCAGAGATAAAACGTTAATCAATTGCTTTAACGAGCGTGACGGAAGTGGGTTACTTACTTTCTTTCTTTCTTTCTTTCTGACTGACATCGAAGCCCCTTCTTAGATTACAAAGGACTTTGTAATCAAAAACGTGCTGCAAATTGCTGAATTTTTTAACTACTAAAATTGATGATTATCTACCCATTCTATGCTTCATTAGCCCTAAATTTTGACATTCACTGTATTGACATCTACAATTTTAAAATCTTCTTTACTTCACAATTTAAATCAACCATCACAGGTCAAAACCTAGCTTTTACACAAGAAATAGGTGTTGCAAATTGTTGAATTTCTTAACTACTAACATTGGTAATTACCTACCCATTCTGTTCTTCGTTCGCCGTAAATTTTGACATTTCAGTGTATTGACATTTGCAATTTTGAAATCTTCTTTACTTTACTATTTAAAGCGACCATCACAGATCAAAACTTAGCTTTTACACAAGAAATAGGTGCTGCACATTGCTGAATTTGTTAACTACTAAAACAGATAATTACCTACATTTCCCCTCCTGTGTTAACCATATAATTTTGACACTGTATTGTACTGAAATGTGCAGTTTTGAAATCTTCCTTACGTAACTGTTTGCACAGGTCAAACTTAACTTTTATATGAAAACGGTGCCTTAAATTGCTGAATTTCTTATAACTACCAACATATAATTACGTAGCCATTCTGTTGTTCGTTAGCCATATAATTTTGACACTTCATTGTATTGACTTCTGCTGTTTTAAACGCTTCTTTGTGTAATTATTTTCACCAACCATCACAGGTAAAAACGTAATTTTCATATGGAAAAGGCGTTGCAAGTTGCTGAATTTCCTAACTATTAAAATTTATAATTACCTATCCAACCGTACATCGTGTGCCCAAGTTCACGAGTTGTCATGCAGCCAGCATGGTGATAACCGGGAGGGCACATTGGGTTTCTTGACTACATGTAATTACCTAGCCATTCTGTTCTTCGTTAGCCATATAATTTGACACTTTATTGTGTTGACTTCTGCTGTTTTAAATGCTTCTTTGTGTAATTATTTTCACCAACCATCACAGGTAAAAACGTAATTTTCATATGGAAAAGGTGTTGCAAGTTGCTGAATTTCTTAACTATTAAAATGTATAATTACCTAGCCATTCTGTTGTTCGTTAGCCATATAATTTTGACACTTCATTGTAGTGACTTCTGCTTTTTTAAATGCTTCTTTGTGTAATTATTTTCATCAACCATCACAGGTAAAAACGTAAATTTCATATGGAAAAGGTGCTGCAAGTTGCTGAATTTCCTAACTATTAAAATTTATAATTACCTATCCATTCTGTTCTTCGTTAGCCATATAATTTGACACTTTATTGTATTGACTTCTGCTGTTTTAAATGCTTCTTTGTGTAATTATTTTCATCAACCATCACAGGTAAAAACGTAATTTTTATTTGGAAAAGGCGTTGCAAGTTGCTGAATTTCCTAACTATTAAAATTTATAATTACCTATCCATTCTGTTCTTCGTTAGCCATATAATTTGACACTTTATTGTATTGACTTCTGCTGTTTTAAATTAATTATTTTCATCAACCATCACAGGTAAAAACGTAAACGTATTTCTTAACTATTAAAATTGATAATTACCTAGCCATTCTGTTCTTCGTTAGCCATATAATTTGACACTTTATTGTATTGACTTCTGCTGTTTTAAATGCTTCTTTGTGTAATTATTTTCATCAACCATCACAGGTAAAAACGTAATTTTCATATGGAAAAGGCGTTGCAAGTTGCTGAATTTCCTAACTATTAAAATTGATAATTACCTAGCCATTCTGTTCTTCGTTAGCCATATAATTTTGGAACTTCATTGTATTGACATCTGCAGTTTTGGAAGCCTTGTAGTCAACAGGATAAAAGAAAACAATCGACATTGATCCCTTGGGAGAATTTGGAGCATAAGTAACCTCAAATGTAACAACAAGAATAATTGTGGACACAAGCTGCTTAACAAGATTCCTAAACATAATTTGAAAGATTTATGTAAAGCAAAAATTGTTGCACCTGTCACTTTCTGACGAATCCAAATTATCGAAATTTCAACAATGGCAATTTCATTGTTTCAATTTCTGTTGAACACAGAAACCTCTATCAAATCTGTGATTGTTGTTTATTTATTTATTTATTTATTTGTTTTATTTTTTAGAGTTATTGAAAGCAAATTCTGCTTTGAAAGTTTGTTGTCAAGCCAGCAATAATTTCACTTTTCACTGTGGAAATTTCAACGTTTTACGCATGTTGACCATAAGATAAATTCCTTTCATGAGCTGTATTTTGCTACGTTTTTGACAAAGCAAGTCTTTGACTGATGGAAATTATCAATTTTTTAAAACTATCGTTTTCTTGGAAATTCTATCAAACTTTCTCCATCGATCCGGAATTCGCAAGTTGTTTATTTTTTTGGAAGCATTCCTTTGAATTAATTTAAAAAAAGCAAGAAGTTATAATTTTGAAAATAATCAAAATTTAAAACAATCAAAAGTAGAATTAGAATAACTTACCTGGGATTTTTTCAGGCCATGCACTCCAATGTAAGTATAATGACCTTTTCACTACCTTTTGCAGATGTGGAGCCTAGACAGCGCTCCCGGGGGTCATGTAACCGCTCCCACGGGTATTATACAGAGTGTTTCAGAAAAAAATGCCACCTAACTTTGTACAAGGTCGTGCAGGAAATAGTGATTTTTAATCAATTTGACGCATACCATCGGAAAGTACACGGAGGGGGGGGGGGGCACTCAGCACATGAACATGCGGGGAGGTAAGTCCGATATTTCTGGGTTAAATATTGCCGAATCTGATATTTTTGGCTCCAAATAAAATTGAAATTATGTTTGTGATATCTTTTGGCATGAAATAGAATTAAACTGATATTTCTGGGTCTATAGGGGTAATTCAACAAGGGCAGATTTTGTAATACAATAGCACGCGTTGCTTTCGTTGACACCTCAATTCAAAGCGATTAGCGATCACAGACAATGGAAATTCTCTTAGCCAGTAATTCAAAACAAACAATGTCGCAAAAGTTTCTCTGAAACCCAGGTAGCTAGCTCGCTCAAATAGATGTGCAGATGTATCCTTCTTCCTTCGATCTATGCTCATGTTTGCCCTTAAAAACAGTTTCTGGAATGCACAACGAGCGAGCTAGCTACCTGGGTTTCAAAGGAACTTTTGCGGCTTTGTTTGTTTTGAATTGCTGGTTGAGAGAATTTCCTTTGTCTGCAATCGCTAATTGCTTTGAATTGAGGTGTCAACAAGAGCAACTCATGCTATTGTATTACAAAATCTGCCCTTGTTGGGCAATTCTGACTTCAATTTGCATTGTTTCCGGATGTTTTATGCTGATGTACAGGTTTCTAAGTATAAAATGCGCTGATATTTTTGGGTTGCAATGAAGCTGAACTGATATTTTTGGGTTTCCTGAAAATTTCTTGGACTGACCCCCCTGTTTGTGTATGTGCTGAGTAGCCGTTCAATCTTTCTTCTTTCCAAGGATATCCAGGTTGGGCACATTGATTTAATTTTTCATCACTTAACTTTCGTTTTTGTAAGTATGGACTATTTTAGATGCTGGAAAGTGACAGGACCTTTTACATAGACGAAAACCCATCTTTGTGACAGCTTAATTTGCCATTCTTAACAAACTTCATCTAATGTGGATACACTTTTCTTTTTCGAACCTAAAGGCACCACATCAAGTACTTTTAGGCCTGCAATTTTTCGACAAAATCTGTTTCGCAAGTGTTTGCCTATATCAGCCAGATAAATTAGAAATATACCGGGTGAGCCAGAAAAAAGTTCCCACTTTTGAAAATTCATAGCATCAAGATTGTTGGATGGATGGGCCAGAATGTAATTTACTTGACAGCCAGAAGATCGAAGTATTTTTGTGATTTTTCTTGCCTTCTTATGAGCACTGGAAAAATCGGGAAGTTCAAGTTAACAAAAACTTTGTGGTTGCAAAATGACTGAAAAACGCCTAAAACACGACTCCTCGCACAGAAAAACAGGAAAAACGTAATTTCGTATGGGTGAGAGCTATCGTCTGCATATTTCTTGCCATGGGTTTAGTATTTGTTTGAGAATCTATGTCTTACAACTCTTGAGAGAAATGAAACGCCCGCGAGTATTGTTCTGTGTGAGGAGAGTCCTAACGATTTGATCAAGTGTTTTAGGCCCTTTTTCAGTAATTTTGCAACCATGAATATTTTGTAAAGTTTAATTTACCTACTGGGTGAGTCAGAAAAAACATGGGGTGTTTGGCGGATTGAGACGTCGCGTTTAGCAACCCGATCATAGCGAACTAAAGTTTTTCTTGCAGCCAGAGGTCTAACTTAGATCATAAGCCTTTCCCCATCGAAATCGGTCACTTGATGTATTAATCAGAGAATATTTTCTTCGTAAGACTTTGTATGGGAGTTTTGCAAACTTATGAAATCTTTGATAGACCCTCTTCAGCATTTTACCCTTGCCAAAGCTGCAGGTACACGTGGTATTATCAGGGGAGAATGAAATAGTTTTGTCATGAAACATCGCGTTGATGTTGTTGAAATAAATCTCTTTACAACACAAAAAAGCATGCGTTTTTACTGTCTCTCAAACATATTCTCTTTGCAGGACAAGTTATGACGTGACAAAGCGTCCCAGGGGAGAAAACACTATTTCCGAACTGTTTCATGCTCCCCAGATAATGCCACGTGTACCTGCAGCTTTGGCAAGACTAAAATGCTGAAGGGGCTTGGTTAAAGGTTTCCTCAAGTTTGCAAGACTCCCATACAAGTTTTAGGAAGAAAAGCTTTTTTAAATAATGAATTACATGACTGATTTCGATGGGAAAAAGTTTATGATCTAAGTCAGATTTATGGCTGCTCTGAATAATTTAGTTCACAACGGTCGGGTGGCTAAACGCGACGTCACAGTCCGCCAAACACCCCACGTTTTTTCTGACTCACCCGGTATATTTGCAGTGCGCGTAAGAAGACGAGAAGAATCACAGAAATACTTCGATCCTTTGGTTTTTAACTAGGATTTGAATCATTCAAATCCATAAAGTACTCTCTCAAACATATTCTCTTGTGGTGCAACGAATTTTTGAAAGTAGGCACTTTTTTCTGGCTCACCTGATATTTGAAGATGTCCATTGTTAAGTGGTATATTTGCCAATGTCATTGCCTTGATTAGACTGATGATATGGTCGTAGTTATCGCTATTGAAATACTGCCGGACGCTCCTAACTACGACTCATAATCAAACGCCATTATTTTGAAATTACATGACTGCCTCGTTTCGATAAGGGCCTAGGCAGAAAAGCACAAACATTTGTAGTTTTCAAATGAAACACATTGATTTGAAAACTTCACAATAAATCAGTTAATGCTTAGCGAAAGCAGCAAAATAGTACCTACGTACAAAATTTGATATTGTCGCCAACTGTTTTCATGGTATTCTTGTTCATAAGACTTTATTCTGTCCGGCCAAGCTCCTTGAAACTCTGCTTTGAGCTTCGAGTTTCCGTTGGTCAACATCAATCAATCGAATTTGCAGAGATTCTAATGGCGTTGTATTTGGTTGTATACTTAGTACATGACTGTGTATAGCAGCCTCGTTCCCAAGGGCGTTCAAAAGTGAAAAAAGTCAGTCCAAAAATATTGCCGTAATATTATGAGTCCCAGTAAGAGCGGTCTCGGTATGGCGTAATAGTCTCGTTTTGGATAGCGATTACTGGGACTCATCGTAATCAGTCTATGCCTTGATATCTAGGGAGCAATAGCCTTCCAAACGGGAGTTATTTTTATTCATTCATCCGGCAGTTGGTCAGTAAGAATTACCAGTTCCACTACCAAAAACTTCTTTTGCTGGGTTTATTAAAAATCAAATTAGTTTTTGGCACTAATTATCGTAAAGATTCTACCGAAAATATTATGAAGACAGATCTTCAAGGAAGTTTTTTTCTGAGCCATATGTTAAGTATAATCCATTCAGTTTTCTTTGCATTGGTCAGAGCATGGGTATTGTGGACACGATTTGTGTCGATTGTGTCAACAATACCTGGCCTAAATGTTACTAAATGAATGAATGTAGTTCGTTACCTTGCTCGTCTTCATTTCAAGAGTATCTCTGCTCTTCTGCTTCGGCAGCCATTCGTGCTTACTTTCAAATTCAACGGCCTAAGCTGTTTGAGCAGTGCCGCACTCTAAACTAGTTCCCAGATCGTCGCAGCCCTCGAACGAGTCATCCTGAAATTCGCGGCACTGTTCAAAAGCTTAGGCCGTTGAATTGAATGTAAGCAAGAATGGCTGCCGAAGCAAAAGAGCAGAGATACTCATGAAATGAAGACGAGCAACGTAACGAACTACACTCATTCATTTAGTAACATTTAGGCCAGGTATTGTGGACACAATCGACACAAATCATGTCCACAATCCCCATTGTCAGAGCTCCATTATTGCCTTCCCTCAATGCGCATCGTGTATCGCCAGCTACGAGTATATTCTTCATGAAAATTATAGGATTAACAATTGATTCTATCTTGTAGATATACGGGCCAATCAGAGACAGCATCATCTGTCCTCTTGGCTTCTGTATCTACAGCAGTGCTGTAACCTGATGGTTAGTTATACTTTTTACATTCATAGCAAGTGGCTTGAGAAAATTAGAAAACAAAGTTGTTGTGCATGTTGTACGTCGATTGTATCAATAAGAGACATGAATTCATTAAAGTGCCACTGACATGAAAAATAAAAAAGAATTTGAAATATGTTTCTTGACCCAATGTTGACAAGTAAACAACACTGGTTCGAATGGTATAATTATTTCCTGTGTATTGTTTCTATAACTATGTTTTTTTAATCTTCAAAGTAGCGATTTGCGTGACTTTTTGTGCGAATAAATAAACGCGGTCAAGAAGGAATTTCAGGAATGTGTGACGTCGTCTGGTTGACAAAGCGCAAATGCGTGGTAGCCTAACTGAGCCTAGCAGTGTATCACGAACTGTCACGAAGCATGGAGCCTCCTAAGAAAAAACCAAGAGGCGGTAAATATTGCTGTGCTGGGGCTCCCAACGGTACTAGCTGCAAGAATGGTACTTACACTACGGGAATATCAATGCATGTTTTCCCAAAGAATGAGCAGCAGAGACGACAGTGGGTTCAGTTTGTGCGTCGACACAGAGCCGGCTTTAGTGCAAGTTCTGCTTCCGCATTGTGCTCAGTGCACTTCAAACCAACAGACTTCGTGAGGAGGTTAGATATCGATGTTGGCAGCTCAAGTTCGCCTATAACAACCCAAAGACGCCTAGAAGTCGGTGCCATACCAACGATAGATGCTGCTGGGTCTGCTCCTGAGCAAGTTCCTTCAGAACGGGATCGACGAAGAGCGAGAAAGGTGCGTACCTAACTTAGGCCAATGTTTTGGTTTTTATCACGCTCAATTCTAATTTAATGTGAAATAATTTGACATTGTTTACTTCTTTCAAGGAATGAGAAGGCATGCCGTAGTTTGAAGGTTATCGTAGGTAATATTAGATGTTGTCATTGTTGACTAAGGTTCGAAAAAGTTCTCCAGTGGATATAGGTATTACTCATAGTAAACAGTTGTTCGTGACGGCCTAATTTTTGTGGAAATATTTTGCATGCTCAGGTCTTTCAGTTGATGCCACAGATACAGATCATGCATTCCTCTGAAATGAACGTAGAGATGGTCTAATCATGATAAATACATTGAATTTATCCTATAGGCCATAAAAGATATTGTTGATGCTCCAAACCCATCTCAAGAAACACAGCAAATAGCACATCAAGATGAGCCAAAATCATGTTCCAGTGCCTTTGAATCTACTGATGCAACTGTGTCTACACAAATGGACGTCACAACTCCTTCTGCAATGGATATCAATACTCCATCACCAACAACAATGCCTGGGAAAGAATGCACCAAGTGTCCCATTTTATCAAAGAAGCTCTTGTCTTCCCAAAAGAAGAACAGCCGATTGAAAAAAGAAACACAGTCACTGAGGAAGGAGATTGACACCCTGACCAACCAGCTACAAGTTGTAAGAAGTTTTTTAGTTTCACTTTCAATGATATAAACTTTGAACAGATCGCTGTATTCTTGAGGGGAAAATCACTGTCCCAAAAAAGAATTCTTAACAAAGAAAATAGTAGTCCGGGTATTGCATCTGGGAAATAAAATTTGCTTTCCTTTGCCTGTCAATGTAGAATTTGTTACTTCAGTTTTATACGGAGAACAGCTGAAATTTAGATATGACAAGACCTTCAGATGCATTTTGTTTGTTATTAAATCCTTATGAAGTTGAAATAAAGATCCGGAAACTAAAGTGATTAGTTTGATCATACACCACACTAAGGCATACATCACTGTATGCATGAGATAGATTACTGTAGTCAAAATTTATTATTGAAGATCATGTGGCTATATGACTAATACTTCAATCACATTAATGGGGAAACGTGACCACATTGTCTTCAATTTCTGTTCAAGCTGTCAAATGCCCAGGATATCCATGGTAGCATCCAAGAAAATGTCACTGATGATGAAAGTGTCCTTGGTGAAGCATATGATGACTCCTTTGACTGTAGCAGTGATGATGAAGTGATGTATGATGCTTGGGAGGAAGGTATTGATTTGGAATCTTCAGACAGTGATGGTGAAGAGGTTTCTTTCATTGATGACAGCTTCAGTACTGTTGAAGAATCCCCAGAGAAAGCTGAACCGAGCACAAGTTCCAAAAAAAGTAACAGGATCAAGTAAGTGCCCAGCATAAAGTGTAAACTGTAGGCAAAGCAGTACAATTTTGTAGATGGCAAGAAGGTACAGCTATCAAATACCCCTACCCTTTGAATTGAGTACTCAGGACAGAAATAGTTATCTATGCCTTCCACGTGGGCATCACTTTCTCGTATAATGATAAATATTAATAGGCTATCTTTGGTAGTTTTCAGGTATTTCACTCAGAAAAATTTGAGACAAAAAACTTTGAACACATATTGAAAAAACTGTAACAGCATCCTCTGGCAGGTGATTGATCAATCTAGGTATCATTTGAAGTATGGGATACTGTATATTTGTATAAAACTGCATAAAACAGACATATTAGCCAAAACAAATTTGCTTGCTTTCAAAGGTAATTTGGAAAAATAAGTTTTGGATGAAATTTTGTTGAAAACTTCAAAAAAGAACAAAATTGAACATTGAACACAATTTCATCCAAAACTTTTGGATTTAAATGTAATTTCCTTGGCTGTGATATGAGCAAAAATGTGTCTTAATCTACTGTAAGATTGATCATTTTAAGCTGCAGCCATTCAATTTCTTACTTTTTGTTCAACAGCATTGACAAGACAGCTGCCCCACAAGATGAGCCAAAATTCATTGTGTTCCAATCAATGCTCCTTTCACTGTTTTCACTGTTTTGTTTTAAATGCAAGAAAGAGAACCCGCCCCTTGAAATCTCACAGACAGGAACTCTGGTCAAAGTGACACAACATTGCAATCAATGCAAAAGCCCATACACTTGGAGCAGTCAGCCACTTGTTCTCGGACAGTACCCTGCTGGCAACATTTTACTAAGCTTTGCTACACTTGCTTCTGGAGCATCCATCAGTAAGGTATTGCTACTGTTCAGGCATATGGGGCTCTGTTGCTACAAAGCAAGAACCTTCTTCAGACATCAGAAGAAGTTTATTTTTCCTTCCATCATCCATCATTGGGAAAGATACAGGGAGACTTTGCTGCATGCCCTCAGACCAACAAAGAACCTCATCTGGAGTGGAGATGGAAGATTCGATTCAATGGGCCACAATGCTAAATATGGCATTTACTCAATGTTCTGTTCTTCCAACTCAAAGATTGTACATTTTGAACTTCTCCAGGTTTGTATGTTAAAAATACAGTTTTGCTTCTTGCATTACACAACGCTTGCAGGACCTGCTTTACCAATGGTAAAGTGATTTATCATTATCAACAAGAACATTTTGCTGTATCTTTTTGCAAATCGGTGAAGGCATAAGCAGTTTGAAAAGAATTGATCCAGGTGAAGAGAAACTGAATCAGAAAGATTAACTCAAAATTTACCATCACACCCCATTCCCCTGGTCGCAGAAAAAACTGTATGTTTTTAATTGTACAGTATGATGCATTGTGCATAATAACCAAGCCTTCTTAATGTGTGAGAGCGCACAAGCGGTGTCGCTGGGACAGAAATCATTACACATCTGTTGCTGGCATCTGTTTGGGATACAACAACCTTCAGCTTGAAAACACTGGAGACAAAAAATGCTTCTCAACTGTAACAACACCTCCCCCCCGTCCCCCGCAATGTTTGGCAAAATGTCTACCACTGGTACTTTTTATGCACAATACTTGGACATCTATAGATTAATGAGGTTTGCAATTTTGCTTATTATTTTAGTCAAATGAAGCTGGATCAAGTAATGCCATGGAGCTTCTTGGGGCACAGCGATGTTTTGAGAGGCTTCACCAGGAGAAAATTGACTTGTCGACATTTGTGTCAGATAGGCATGCAGGGATTGCAAAGTGGGTGAGGATTAATGAATCTAAGACACGTCATTACTTTGACATTTGGCATGTGGCAAAATCGATTTGCAAAAAAGTCATCGCAGCCGGAAGAGAAAAGGGGTTCGAAAAATTGCAGCGTTGGGTAAAAGGAATCAGAAGGCATCTTTATTGGTGTGTTTTGTCAACAAAACAAGGTTTTGGAGCACTCATTGGTGCCAAATGGGAGTCACTTTTGAGGCATATTGCTGGCAAACATGACGGTCATGAAAATCAACTGTTCCCTAAGTGTGCACATCAGGAACTGGAGAAAAGAAAAGTGATAAAAATAGGTGAGTGTGAAAAAAGTTTTTCGCTTCAAATGTGAAATTTTGTTATCTGCAATGAATTTTTTACTAATCCCACTTTTAGCTCCCTCCCCCCCCTAAAGGTTATGCAGGCAGATATAATGTAAGATTTGGGGCTCATCAATGTGCTGGTTTTTATCTGATGTGCCCCGGGAGATCTTGGGTTTCGAAGGGTGGATATTAAATAGAATAAAGTTTTATTTTATTTAAATTTGCATTGAATTTCAGGGTTACCAGCATATGACAAACTTTCAACGATATTGATTAACACAAGGATTGTGAATGACATAAAGAAACTCTCACCGCTGCTGCAGACCAGCTGTTTAGAAGGTTACCATTCTCTATTGAATCACTGGCATCCAAAAATGTTATGTTTTTCGTACATTGGAACCAAATGCAGGTTAGCTTTTGACATACATTTGCATATGATAGTGGCAAGACATGTCAGCAAATCAAACTGTACTGCAAAAATTGACTTTGATATCTTTTGCCCTTTTTCTTACACTGTTATTCTTTCTCAAAACAAAAGGTATTTTACAATGTCTATGTCCATGTACTCTTTGTTACAATTCTTTCTATTTTGAGACTTGTACCTATCCCCAGAATTTGAATATGGGACAATGCAAGGGAAAGGAAACAAATATTTTCATCTAATGCTGTTCATGGCAAATCAGCAGATGATTGCGCTAAAAATGGCAGACAGAAACTTTTTACTTTTTACAGGAACTTTTTACCATGATGTTTTGCATCACATTGAATTCCCATTGATTTGACTGGTTGATTTCTTCAATACCACACAGGATCTTGGTAAAAATTCCTCACCATCATCTTTAGCGCAATCGTCTATTGAGCTGCTGCAATGTGAAAAACTTCTCATGTGCTATCATTTGGCCAATTTTCAATAAGTGCACTTTTTCATCTCTTCATACTTTCTTATACTTCAAATCTTCTCTCTATATTTGTTGTGAGCAGTGTGAGATGAACTGTAAACTGTTCTGCTTTAGTAAAGTAAATTCAAAGAAGTTGTCCATTTACCTTCATGAGAAAAATTTATTGTTACTGTTGGACTTTTTTGTTTGCAGGACAATCCTTGCTGTTTTGCATTTCAATGAAAATATTCAGAGAGATAAAAAAACCACACAAACAGGAGAAAAATATCTACATGTCACATACCCAAAATACAAACTTGGTGATGAAGTTGTTCGTGAAGTGGCTGTTGATCCAACATACAGTATGTGTTTAAAATTTCATTTTGGAAGGAATTGAACACAATTTGCATTCTGAATCTATATCTTTCACACAATAACATGGTTTTCCTGCCAAAGAGTTCTCTAAGATTCTTAAGAATTCTTGCAAATTGTTGTAAAATTAATGTGTGAAAGGCTTGTACTGTAATACTGTCATCTTGTGTGTGATTTTCGTGGCTCTTTCAAACAACCGCTATCCAATGGTGGTATCAGTTAAGGTGATTTTGAATACAGTAGAAACCCACATAAAAGAGCCTAGGTTTTCTTGAGGCAGCCTGAATGAGGTTCTTGATTAACTGATGCCATACTCAAGTCCAGCCTGTATCTTAAAGAGGTGCTTATAGTTCATACAGTGCAAACGTGTTTTAATACATGCCCCAGTGCATTCCTTCTATGAATTGAATAGTTTTCCATATATTTCTTTTTGATAAAGTACACATCATGAAAGATTTTGCAGTTTTCAAGTAAAGTTCCATCTATCAAACTATTATATACTAAAAACCTTCAGAAAATTTTAGCCACTTGTTGGTTTTGTTTAAAAAATTCTAATCATTGAATTTCAGCCTCAAGGTTCTTATAAAACTACTGTAGGCCCTTTTATGTGGGTTTCAATTACTGTTTGCTCGTTCCTCTACATATTAACAATATGCTCAATTCTTTCCTTTTTAGATTACATAGACGAACTACGTGACCTTGTTTTCTCCTTGCCTTCTGATGTCTTGAAATTAACAATGGAAAAAGAGGAAGAATCCATGCCTGGCACATTAACAAGTGGGATTGAAAGCCGAGCAAGCAGGGAAGATGCAATTGCCACATGGGAAGCAAGGAAGCACGCAACAACAAATTTATTTCCAACTGGTAATTCAAGTTTTTAAAAAATCATACAGGTTTAAGTTCTGATGAACGTGTCTGGCTAAACAAAGCTTAAAATACTTCTAGCTACATAATTTATGCAAGAATAATTCCTTGTTTTATCTTGATTTATGCAATAGACACATACTTCAGAGTTCAATAGTGGACACCAGGGAGGGAGAGGGTATGGCTGGTTACCCTCTATTTGAAAGGAGTAGGAATAATGAATTTAATTAAAAAATTGCTTTGCCCCAGGTTCCCCACCACCATAGTATTTGGCATGTTTCCAAGTGATTTTAACCAAAACAGTTATAATTTGACAATTTTCCTTTCAGCTCATGAGCAAGGCACATTGGAAGAGCAAGCAAGACAGCCCACGTCTCATTTGCCACAATCTTCAAGAGGCAAACCTCGCTATTGCAAAAAGTGTGGGCAGCCAAAAATAGGACATCAAAGATCAGGATGCAGCAACCAAGAAGCTGGGGCAGCTGATTAACAAATTTAATATAATTTGATACAGTCATTATATTTCATATTTTTTGGGGTTTTTTCAGATATTTGAGCCAAACTAGTGAAATACTCAAAGTTTCAATGTTGAGAAATGCATAGTTGGTAAAATAGGCATTGTCGGCATTGAGGGAAAATCCTGAGGGGTTGCACTATATACTGTATATTCTGGGCATGGGGACATGCCATCAGGAAGGGTATTGATTTTTAAGATTTTGGTGTAGGGAACAGATATGTTTTGAAGTTTGGATATGTCCCCAACAAAAGTCTGGTCAAGGACATCCCCGAGGGAAGATCCCTACATGTACAAGCATAAATTGACCATGGACAAATGCATCTTACATATCAATGTAAAAAAAACAGCAATTGAAATATGAAAGCTTATCAATTACTCAATATTTCATGGGGGACCCCTGTACAAATCAACCAGAATTTATTTGCAATAAGCTACTGTACTTGCCATTTAATCTTGAAAAAGTATAATACATAGGTGCTACATATTGTGTTCTATGGTATACAAATTCAATGAGCCATATGCTCTCGCTGTTGAGTAGTTTTGTACCCTTTCTTTGTTCCACTCATAAATTTGTTGCGTATGTAGTGGTACACACAGGCTGGTAGAGGTCGAGTATTATCATACCCTAGGAAGCCAAACATCCATCGAACCAACCACCTGTAGGCAACAGCTCTTAAAAATCTACAAGGAAACAAAGGAATTGTTTAGGCATTTACCAAGAATCTAGAATGATGGACTGTCTTTGCTTGTTTATTCTACGGTTTGATTGTTCAATGACTTTAATTTTTTGTACCAATCACTTTTTTGTAATTTAGTTTATAGTAGTTTCTATTTTATGAGAGAGCCCTTTGAAAGCTACAGTAACACTTCTGATGAAGGACTCCAAAATGAAATGAAATTTCGCTTCATCACAATTATAGTTCAATGGTCAGATTATACAACACAGGGCCACAATGCAATCATTTGACTTGAGAAATAGATTTTGAAAATTAACTTTACTTACTCATTTTCTGACCGATTCCCACGTTTGTAATGTTTGCCTTCTCTTGTTTTAAACAATGGTCCAGCAAGTGTCAAGACAGCTTTGTTGGTTAATGCGTCAAAGTCAGGGTGGTTCGTGACGCAACGTAACTCTTCTGCCAGACCTTCAAATGTCAACTTCCCTATGGCTTGTGGCACCTCCCAGCAGCATCTGTGCTCTCTTGCTCCAGCTAAATTATCTGATGAGCATTTACCACATTCACACCTGAAACATGTAAGGTTACTGGTTGTTTCATGTAGAAAACTTACTGTATGATGATCCAAGTTGACACTTGAAATTGTACATATTTGCATTTATTTTTGCATCCTGTTATAAAAAAATTTATCACACAGGATATGGCAGATGAAGACATTTTGTAGCATCTCAAATAGGTTATATCTCATAATATGTCATTTAGAATTGAGTGTTTTGTGAATTTATACACTTGAGAACAGTGGACACTCATTTTTATTTTATAGGAAACAGCTTCTAAGAAACAGGCCCTGTTTTTAAAACTTGAAAAACAACCCTAGCTGGATTAAAAAAATTAGGAAACTCTTTATGATTTGTAGCTATTCTCCAATGTCACTCAAAGATGTTTTGTCACTGCATGGTAATAGCAACTGTTCTGACATTTTTGAGTGGGAATTATGGTATTACCTGCTTTGAGATCCTAATAAGTGACTTGAAAGAGGATCCAAACTGAACTAAATTAACTTTTCACTTCCAGCATAAATCATAAAAAATGTAAAAGAAATCATCTGGGAACTTTTGATTGCTGTGGATCATAGTTTCTCACAAAAAAGGAATGTAATGGCCTTATCTGCAATACCAGAAGAAATCTGCATCACCAAAAGAATTCAACAAACAGACTCATGAAAGTCTCCCACATATTGACAATTTGCAATATAGAGAAATTTAGTATTAGAGAAATTTAGGCCCTTATTTATGCCCTGTTCACCTGCATCCACACTTGGTCCCTATAAAAATAACTGTTCGTTGCTCTTTTCGTAATTGGCAACCAGTTTTAATTGCCGTTTATGTTCCTGTTGCTGGAAGAAAATACTCAACTTTCAGTCTACAGGCTTTCTGCAACGTCATCTCACTCTTGTTTATCATCGATATTGGGCCTAGGCAGCCCTTCGCCCATCTTACGAAAGTTGCTTGAATTTTGGACGATGGCTGGTGCTATCTCATCAGAAGAAACGATGAATAACGACATCAGAGTAGATAAAGTACACAAATTGTCTTACCACTCATCAACAGTCTGCCTTCTTTCATATCTTGCCTCGAGAGTTTCCAAAGGTATGCCATCGATATCTGCCTCGTTATCCTCAATTTCTTCGTCGCTGGAGGATGCAAGCGGCTCATCCTGGTACGGTTCTAGAGCAGTTGCAACTTCACCAAAACCCTCCCCTTCTTCCTCACTATGACCTGAAACATCTCCTTCGCTAGCAGTCTCGAACGAAGTGTCGGAATTCTCCAAATCAGACATTTCTTACGCGATATCTTTGAACGTTCCTCTTCCTTGCCACACCGAGTCACTGGGTTGTCAATATGTTTGTTTACGTCATACCTCAGGGTGACAACCAGACTACGTCACTCGCCCCATGCTCCTTTCCCAAGACCTACCCCCAGAAAACCCCCTAGCAATGCAACTTCCGCTCCTCAAAATGACAAATGAATGGTATCATTGAAATCAGCGATGTTCAATCAATAACAAACGATTGTGTTCTTAGAAAAGAATTTTTCATGTCAGTGGCACTTTAAGAATTCGACTTTGTACAAAGACTAACAAGGACAGATTTGGTAAGACAATAGCACGAGTTTGTTTTAATTGACGCCGCAATTCAAAGCGATTAGCGATCGCAGACAAAGGAAATTCTTTCAACCAATAATTCAAAATAAACGAAGCCGCAATAGTTTCTCTGAAACCAAGTTAGCTAACTCACCCGTTGTGCATTCCAGAAATAGTTTTTTAGAGCAAACATGAGCACAAATCGAGAGAAGAAGGATGTATCTACACATCTGCCATGGGCATTTAATTTATTTGATTCAAAAGCCGATTGGGAGGTGATTCGATTCTCTTATTTTTTTAGGTGTAATTAAAACACTTACTGCTCAGCTTCTGAACCAAAGAAATAAAATGCCCGAGGTAGATGTGTAGATATATTCTTCTTCTTTCGATATGTGCTCATCTTTGCTCTTAGAAACAATTTCTGAAATGCACAGAGAAACTTTCGTGGCTTTTTTTGTTTTTAATTTATGGTTGAGAGTATTTCCTTTTCTGCAGCCACTTATCGCTTTGAATTCATGTGTAAAGAAAAGCATCTCATGCTATTGTTTTACAAAATCTGTCCTTGTTACGAAGACTAAGATATTGATGACATTGCGAGCAACTCTTCATCATGGCTTGAGAGAAAATCCCTTGTAAAATCTTAAAGGAGTGACCGATTTCAGCAAGGAAAAATATTTTTCTCAATTGATTCAATTAATTTCAACTGATGCTTCAAGATTTGCAAAGAAATAGAGACCACGTCTTATTTTTATTTATTCTTTTTGAAGCAATGAATAATCTGCTTCCTGGTGTTGCATTTTGTGTAGGGAAAAAATGAGTCGTGCACCAATTATCCGCAATGATGTTAAAGATATGTGACAATTGCTCTGATTATGTGTTGCTCCGTGTTGCAGGGGCAATTGTAACACTTGACCACTGATTTCAAAACCATCACAGCGTCACAAAAATTGGTTGCACGTGATGGAAACTGAGGTCGATTTCATTCCAAGAGATGAAACTACAGTAGAAACCCGCATAAAAGAACGTAGGTTTTCTTGAGGCAGCCTGAATGAGGTTCTTGATTAACTGATGCCATACTCAAGTCCAGCCTGTGAGGTTCTTAAAAGGGTTCTTATAGTCGGTACAGTGCAAATGTGTTTAATACATGCCAGTGCATTCATGCTATGAATAGTTTTTCAATATATTTCTTTTTGATAAAGTTTACATCATGAAAGATTTTGCAATTTTCATGTAAGTACCATCTATCAAACTGTTACACAAGAACTGTTAAAAATTTCAGCCTTTTATGGGTTCTCGTTTGAAATGTTGTAATCATCGAGTTTCAGCATCAAGGTTCTTACAAAACTAAGTTCTTTTATGCGACTACTGTACAATATCATCAACCTCCAAGAGCGAAATTAATCATTATTTAGGCGATAAGATCAAGGGTGTTAGGACACGAATGTTTTGATTATGTATTTATTTACCTTGTTTTGATCTTTGTCTCATTTTCTTGCCTTGTTTTCTTCTCTGTTTCCTCTTAAAATTATGTGTGCAACTGTGTTATCTTGTGATTTGAATATATCTTCCTTGTATTCCTGTGTCTTAGCGCGCCTTCGCAGGAGAAAGAATTCAAACGCAATGAGGTTTGAAACTTTTCTTATGTGAAGGCGTGATAAGACACAGGAATTCAAGGAAGATATATTCAAATAACACGACGCATTTGGGCCTAATAAACCGTTCAGTTGCACACATCAGTTGAAGAGGAAACAGAGAAGAAAACAAGGCAAGAATACAAGACAAAAATCAAAACAAGGTAAATAAATACGTAATTAAAACATTCTTGTCCTAACACCCTTGATAAGACTGACTTTTAAAAAAGTATTGCAGTTGATCCCGGTCTCCCCTACTGTAAGAGGCATGTTCGCTATCCGTGTCCATACGGTACATTTTTTTATGTATTATCTTAATCCGTTAAATCAATGCAATGATAAACCAACAAATCTTGAATTTCTATAACCAAACCGTTGTTGATGAGATCAAGAAAATGACTTTGAAGATTAGGGACCTTCCAAAATCATGACCAAAAGCTAATTCCTATTCAATTTCTATGGTCAAACCCACTTCTTAATAGCCAACATATAATCTCACGATCTCACCACTTTTGGACTAAAAAACTCTTCCAAATTCTTGACACGTGCCCAGTGGCGCCTCCAGAATTTTTTATTGAGGGGCAACGAAGCCCTTGAAAATTCTCTGGACCACGCCCTTTTATTTGGCTATAGATGCGTAGACTTTTTGCATTTTATCCCAGCTTTCATTAGCAACGACAAAAGCTTTTTACACTCATATCGATTGAATTGAATGGCTCGCTCTAACAGGACTGAGCGAACAGGCTTGGACCAAATATTTGTAGGGAGTTGAATTGACGACGAACTGCAATATGTCTAATAAATGCGACCAACACCTTTTTCATAAATTGAAATGGAGATTGATTACTTTTTTTCTATAT
This sequence comes from Aurelia coerulea, assembly GCA_039566865.1. NCBI lineage: Eukaryota > Metazoa > Cnidaria > Scyphozoa > Semaeostomeae > Ulmaridae > Aurelia > Aurelia coerulea. Next base: position 13,448,022 of record CM076963.1, read on the forward strand.
TCCATTACAAATTTACTCTGCAGATGCCCTAGTGGGCGAAACTAGTCAGCACTGGAATGAAGAATGAAAAGCGCAAAGGACCAAATTGATGCCTGTTTTCTTCAAGTGGTTAGGCCCTCTTCAACGGTACACTATATGGCATTAAAAATTTACAGTATACCGGGTCAGTCAAAATAATTTTACACGCTTGGCGGGCTGTGTGATAAAAAGCATGTGACCGATATTCAAAACTAAGATGTTAATCTATCAGACAAATATTGACTTAGATGAGCAAATTTTGTTTGGTAAAATCACTCATCTTTAAGGCCCAATAATTAGAAAAATGCCTGTAAGGAGTTTGTATAGGAATCGAGAATTCAACCTTCCATTCTAGTCCATGATTTACGTGCTATTAAAATTAAACTTCTATTTCTGAAACTGACAATTAAATTGAGTTTCAATTTCAATGCAAAATAAATCATGTACCAGAATGGAATATGGAATTCTCGATTCCCATACAAACCCCTTACAGGAAATTTTCTATTTTTTGGGTCTTAAGATGAGCGATTTTACCAAACGAAATTTCCTCATCTAAGTTAACCTTTGTCTGATAGATTAACATCTTTGTTTTAAATACCAGCCACATACATTTTGTTCCACAGCCCGTCAATCGTGTAAACTTTTGTATTTGACTCACCCGGTAGGGTTTTGATGATGATACATACAAGCTACGCTACAATATGACAGAGATGATACCACGGGGAGCAAAATACTATGCCTATCCCACGGCCATGGCATACAAATAAGTAGAAAAGCTACGTACAACTTAAACCCCCACATATTAGAGCCTACAAAAATGAGAACCCAGAGCCTGTTTGTCCTCAATTATGCAACTTGCAATTAAAGACCTGTTTCAGTTTGATGGAAAATATGTTCTTATTGCATGGGTAGCAAAGTTGATTTTTTATTGTCGTTATTAATTTCATGTTTGTCCCAGTTGGCTGTTAAAGTTTGAATCTCCTCCTTGGCTTGTAAGCTTAGAATTAGTTATTAGCTCCGTAATAACTTTGCCAGAACAAATAGTACGGTTAAAAATTTTAGGTGAAGACTCTGAACAGGCCAACAAAGGCACCCTTTTGAATAAGAACCTACCGGGTGATCCAGAAAAAGTTCCCACTTTTGAAAAATCATAGCATCAAGAGTACTTCACAGATTTGGATAATTCAAATTCTTGTTAAAAGCCGAAAGATCAAAGTAGTTTTGTGATTTTTCTCGCTGTCTTACGAGCACTAGAAATGTAGGTAACTTCAACTTTACAAAAACTTCATGGTTGAAAAATGTCTGAAAAAGGGCCTAAAACACTGATCAAATCAAAAAGCACTCCTCGCACAGAACAATAAAGAAAATGAAATTTTTCATGGGTGAGAGATATCTTCAGCACATTTACTGCCATGGGATTTAAAATCTTTAGTATGCCAATTGCCAAGAGAGCTGAAATGCCAATTGCATATTGTTCTGCGTGAGGAGAGTATTGACGATTTGATCAATGTTTTAGGTCCCTTTTCAGTCATTTTGTAACCATGAAATTTGTGTAAAGTTGAATTTACCTATACTTTTAGTGCTGGTAAGACAGCGAGAAGAATCACAAAAATACTTCAATCTTTCGGCTTGTAACGAGAATTTGAATCGTTCAAATCTGCGAGGTACTCTTGGTCGGGCTCTTGGTGCTATGAATTTTCAAAAGTGGTAACTTTTTTCTGGCTCACCCGGTATATACCTTGAAATTAGTTTTAGTACCTTTAAAATATGAACCTATTTCGATCCTATGTGCTTACTAAACGATCCTATGTGCTTACTAAATGATGGTGTGGAAAATACTGAACATTACATGCTGCTTTGCCAAGAATTCAATCAGCAGTGAACACTCCTCCTTGGAAAGGTATCTGATGTTCTGTCTGAAATAGGAATCAATATAAACGATATATCTCAGTGTGCACTTTTAGATATCTTATTACATGGAAACTCTAGGATTAACTGCACCCTAAACAGACGCATTATCTACGCAACCTTAGAATACATCTTAGAAACTGGTCGAATGAGCTGAGCTGCATCCCCCTTCTCTTTCTCCCCCCCCCTCTCTCTCTATTTTTTGTTTTCTGTTCCTTTATTTTGTGTATTTCTTGTTTTGTTCTATGTCTAAATGTTGGCTGCAGAGGAGATGTGCTAGTCCACACCCCATGCAGTTTTCGTCTTGTGTAATTTTGTAGTTTTCTTGTGTAAGTAGTTACGGTTCGTAGTTATGTATTCTTGTAGTTTTGTAAGTTTGATTATTTGATATAAGAAAAGCCTATTTCAGCCTGGCTCTAAAAAAGGTCCTTATATGCGGGGATTTACTGTACGCATTACTACTGCAAGAAAGAAACTTTGTTGCAATATGATGACGTTTCTTTCTATGAACGAGAAAGCCTACCCAAAAACAAATTTTCGTATTATTAATTCAAGTTTAAGTTTTTCATCTTTTACTTTTCAATTTATTCGTAATTTGCTTTAAATTCCATGTCTGATAATTGATAATAGTGAGTGATGACCAACCAAAAATGCTTCATTTTTTATTTTTTAGGCTGTCAAATCTGTTGACACGCATTGGAAACTCTACTCGCTGCTCGATATCTGTAGAGGTGAGGATAAATATATTACGCACGGGGTGCACCAAAGTGAACTCCACATGTTTGAATATTTGCTATGCGGAGGATACTAGATAAATTGGAATGAATCGAAGTTTGGTTGACAGCCGAAAGGTTGAAATATATTTGTGATTTTTCTCTTTTTTCTGTGCATTGGAAATATGGGTAACATCAAATTTATGAAAATTCTATTACTTCGAAATGCGCTAAAAGGACCAAAGTTGCTCAAGAAGATTTTAAGGGCACTCCTTACATAAAGCAATTTCTAACTAGATTTCATTTCCCTCAAGGGTCAAAAAGTGATCTTTACGAAGTACTTGGATCAGCATGTAACTACTTTTACAAGGATTCCATTCTTAATTCTTGTGGGTGGTGGTTGAAATATTTTTGAGTGGAGAGATTCTTTGTGATTTTGATCGAGGCCTTAGGCCCCTTTTCTCGCATTTCAAAATGACGAATCTTTCTTATATCAAATTTTACCAACATCTCCAATGTTCAGAAAAATAGAACCAAAATCACAAAAAATATTTTCGCCTTTCGGCTATAAACCAAATTTTTATTGATTTCGATTTATCAAGTATTCTTCTTTTAACAAATTTTAAAACATGATAGGCTCTATGGCATTCGGCAACAAGGACAAATAATGTTACAGTAGGATCCGCTACTTTTTTTTCTATTCCATTAAGAATTTACAACAATATTACAAATTACAATACCTACAAGCTACGCTACAATACTACAGAGACGATGCCACAGGGAGCGAAATACTATGTCTACCCTGCGGCCATTCTAAAAATCATTTCTACTTTCTATTGACACTTATAGATACAAAGCGATTTGTGATTGCAGACAAAGGAATTCCATCCCGGTTGGTCAAATCATAAACAAAAACAAAACAAGCCACACAAATTGCCCTCAAACCCAGGTAGCTAGCTCGCTCGTTGTGCATTCCAGAAATGGTTCTTAAGAGCAAACATGGGCACATATTGAAAGAAGAGGGATATATCTTAACTTCTGCCTCGGGCATTTTATTTGTTTGGTACAGAAGCTTAGCAGTAAGTGTTTTGATTACGCCTGAAAAGTACGAGAATTGAATCGCTTCCCAATTGGCTTCTGCACAAATAAAGCAATTAAATTATACAGAAAATCCTTGCACAGATCAATGAAGAAAGTGCAATTTTTGCGGGAGAGAGATATCGTCTGTTCCTTCTGAGAGATATCGTCTGAAGAGATACTTTCATTTGACATCCATCGACGAGGTCTTCTCGCTGGAATTTCGGTAGTATTGCGACCATTTGTTCAAATCAACAGTCTTTCAAACAGCGCTCTGATACAACTTTTATTGTATGGTGATAAAGACCTTTCTAGCGACGTTAATAAACATGTACTTGGACTGACCCTAAAGTTCATTCACCAAACTGGTCGATTTAACTAAGGAAATTCACAGTGTTTGCGTTTGTTTACCATTCAAAGTCCCCAAGTCCCTTTGCTTCTCTTTCTTTTTGCTGTAAGTTTGTTTCACATTGTATGTTTGACTCATTGGGCACAAATCCATTCTAATTTGAAAATTGAACCTTCAGTTCACCCATTCTTGTGAAATTGACCTGACTGCCCAAAGTTAGCTCGATATACAGTGTGAAACGAACCTTAGTATTTATCAGTAGAAATTGGTCATGTGTATTTTTCGTAGCTGTACATTTAATTTTAGTTTAGTTACACGTTCTCTATGTTAATGACTGCGGAGTTGTCATGGTCTCTTGCACTCCATGGTATCGTCCTTGTAGTGTAGTAAAGTAGCTCGTACGTAGTGCTTTGAAGTAGTTTGTTTGTAAAATTTTATATTGAATAGAAAAAAAGAATATCGTCTGTACATTTATAGTAAATCCCCGTATATAAGAACCTACTTTTTTGACAGCTAGGCTGAAATAGGTTCTTATTTTAAAGGTGCTAAGACTAATTCCAAGGTATAAAGGTTATTATTTGAAGAGTGCCTTGCGTAGGCCATTTTAGAACCTTCCCCAACGATTTTCAGCCCTATTATTTGTTTTGGCAAGGTTATAATATACCTAATAACCAATGCTAAGCTTTCAAACTGCAGGGGAGGAGATTCAAACTTTAAAAGCCCACTGGGACAAAAATGAACTTAATAATGACAATCCAAAATCAACTTTGCTACTCCTGCTATAAGAACATATTTTTCATCAAACTGAAACAGGTTCTTAATTACAAGGTGCATAAGTTAGGAAAAACAGCCTCTGGGTCCTTATTTTGTAGGTTCTTATATGCGGAGATTTACTGTATTGCTATTGGATCAGAAATCTTAAATCTTTCTTTGAACATCTATTTCTTAGAGCTCCTGAGAGACTTTTTTCGTATTTTTCCCTGTGAGGAGATTCCTTACGATTTGGTCAAGTGTTTCAGGGCCATTTTCTTGCATTTCGTAACCAAGAAATTTCCGTAAAATCGATCTTACTTATATTTTCAGCGCTTCAAAAAAAACGTGAGAAAAATCACAAAAATACTTTGGTCTTTTGGTTTTAATTTGAATTTGAATCATTGAAATCCGCCTAGTACTCTTGGTGCTATGAATTTTCCAACCCTGGGAACTTTTCTGGCTCAGTGGTATTATACCGGTAGAGTCAAAAAAAGAATCCTCGTTTAGAAAGCCACTGCTCCCTAAATATCAAAACAATAATATTGAAAGCAGTCTCGTTTTATTGCCAATATGCTCAATTAGGTTCAATAATTTACCCGGCTTTAATCGCTTATTTCTTCCCGTGAATATGGGAGATTTTCTGCAGAAAGCCCCTTCCAAGAACCTGCAGAAACGAGTGAAAAAATGAGCAAATTTTCATTGGTTTTCCTTCCTAAAAATGATGACACTCATATGTATTCATGTATTTTGTCCTCTTGGGAGAAAGAAAACCCCTTAATAGGTTATTGATACCAGGGGGAAGACTTGTTTGTCCTACGAAGAGGATAGCACGTGCTAAAGCGGTGCAGGAGTCATTGCTGTTATGGGAAATTTGTTCGTGATTTTGAGCACGTTTTGAAGGTTTCTTGAAGAGGCTTTCTCGAGAAAATCCCTCATAATTTCAGAACGCAGTGACCGATTTCAGGCAGGTAAATTTTAAAATGGATTTGGACATGTGTACCTTTAAATTGTATACTTGCCGATATCATCATTTTGATATCCAGGTAGCAGTGATCTTTCAAATGGGGATTCTTTTTATTGGCTCCCCGGTACAAAAAGCCATCTTTATGAGTTCATATCAAATGATGAGTCCTATGTTTTTTTATATATTCAATATGAAATTTTACAAAATAAGTACTTAAGACACTACGTTAGGGTGATACAGCGGAGAGCAGGAAACCATCACAACTCTGCAGTCATTAATATCATCATCACCATCATCATCATAACATTATTTACAGTTGGTATATACATAGTTACTAAGACCTAAATTAAACCAACTATTTACAATATAACAAAATTATTTACGTATTAAACATTTACATCTTTTGCCATCCCATTCTTTTATCCCCCTTTTAAATCTTCTCAAGGTATCAGCTCTCTTTAGTCCATCATCTAGATTGTTCCACAGGAGACTACCTCTAAACGAAAGAGAATTTAGTCCATATCGATGTGACTGTGCTGATGGGTGCCTGCATAGCTCTTTGGTGCGGAGATTGTACGGTATATCCTGTTTAACAAAGAACTTCCAAATGTATAAAGGATTTCGATGGTTCATGGTCTTATAAATTTCAATCATAAGACTTCGTAGATTCTTTTGGTGAGCTGTAATGCTTTCAGCCCTGGCTAAAAGCTGATCAAATGATGAGTCGTAATCTCCATGCAAAACCCTCAAGGCACGTTATTTGTCCTTCTTATATCTTTGTTAGCAGTGTTGCTACAAAATAGCCATATCAAGGGGCAATATGAAAAGTTAAAGAAAACATAAAGAACGTGAAACCAAACTAAGATTAAATACACAACTACGCAAAGTATACATAATGAATTTTTACTAATATATACTAAAGTTGGTTTCACTTTGTATATCGGGCTAAATTTGGGCTAACATAGGTGATAATGCTGAACAACAGGACCCCAGCTGAGCGAATTTACAACCAAAACAATCACTCTCGCCATTGCTCCCCGTCCAGAGCCCCCTTGCGCTTAGGATCTTCAGCCCATGCAATCAGGCCTTTTCCACAAAGTGGGTGATCGGAAGATATTGCAATTTTAGTCCTAGGTATCTAGGTATCTAGGCGATCAAACTGAGTGGTTGGATGCATCATAAATGCAATTTATAACTAACTTGTACAGTTTGAGCGTATGCATCAAAACCTGGTAGCTCTCAAGGTGAGGAATTCCAACCAGCGCTAAATTACCAATAGAGTTTGCTATATTCGTAATCAATTTGAACCTTGACACAAATGTACGGCATGAAATGTCTAGGATTACTATTATTTTTATTAATTCTTTCATTTAAAGTTGGTTGAAAGATTATAGCTATAATTGCTAATTGAGGCTAACTTCTTACAACAGTACATACAATATTATAAGGAAGGTTTTTTATTTCCGGAAATAAGACCTAAACTAGGATAGAATATTTTACGTAATCTGTAGTTGCAGGCTTGGCATTTATGGGCTTTGATAAATCTTTATAATACGTGAAGGGAGTCTGAATTTTTCAGTTCTGGTGGTAGTCAACATAGGGCTCAAATCTTTAAAAAGGTCGGTGTAAAATGTTATTGCAGTTTTCTTTGAAATAAATAGCTTGTAAGGAACTTAGAGTTTTTTGCTGTAAATCTGCCGTGGCAATTTATTGATATCTTGATTAGTTTCAATATGGCGGCATTTATTAAATTTGAGACCATGACGTCATTAAATTTTTAAATCCTAAACTAGAAAAGCTACAGATTTCTGGTTGCCACCATATTGTAGACCTTCATAAACTATGGCTTTCTTGAAGGTTATGTAATTTTTCCTCTTTAAGTTTAGGATTTACGATGATTTTAATTTTTTCAAAATTTTTCAAAATTTTTCCATGAATTTTTTCAACAATAATCAAATTGCCGCCATTTTGAAAAAAATCTAGATATCAAAACATTTCCACGGCAGATTTACAGCAAAATACCATAAGTTCCTTTCAAGCCATTCAATTCAAAGAAAAGTATAATAGAATTTCACACCGACCTTTTTAAAGATTGGAAAGATTTGAGCCCTATGCTGTGGTAGTGTCTCCCATACCTTTTCCCCCATAAATCCGACCATATTTATTCCAATTCAAGTTGTTTTTCGCCTTCGGTAGTTGAAGTTTATCAGAACGCCTTAGGCATTTCTTTTTCCTCAAGAGTTTACTTCATGAAGATCGGCAAGATGATCAAATTTGTGCAACATTTTTTTCATCACCTGGAAAAAATGCCTTCTGAAGTTTTTCTCCAATCTTATCTTTCTTTCAACTCAACCAACAACTTATTCTTATATGTATCTGAATTGTAGGTATGAGTGTTGATAAACAGCTGGAAGGTGCTTTAAAAAGCAAGGTGCAAGGAAAATGCAAGCCGCTGGAACAGTGCTTCAAAAATGGACTCAAAGAAAGGTGAAATTGTCAGGATCGAAGGTATTTATATAAAAGAAAATACTCCTGTTTTAAGAATCACCAAATATTGATTCTCAAAGCGATGATATATTTTTTATTGGTTTGCCAATGAACCAAAAATAGTTATGGATGATAACAAACTTCTTTTCAATACTTTGAGGTTGAAAATTATTCGTTGTAAACCATTTTTTGAGCTGTACATTTTGAGAAAAACATGTTGGTTTTCAAAACTTTGAGGTTAAGAATTTTTCGTTGAAAAACCTTATTTTGAGCTATTCTTTTTAAGAAAAATAGTCCGTCTTGCCCAAGAGCCAAAATATTCAGATCTTGTATTGTCCGTTTAGTCTCCAATGTTAGGGTAAACGATAAACATTCCAGTGATGAATAAAGCGTCGAGGCATAGTTGCTATTTACTGTCAGGAAACACAATTTTCATCGGACCCGGCCTGACCCTAGCCAGCAGTGTGACATCTAAAATGATTAATCGACAGATAAAATAATCATGACAAATGGACGTTTTTTGTAATTATTTGGCCAAAATTTCCAAGCCATATCTACCCTAATCAATTTGCTTGTAGGCCCTGGAAACGAGGTTGCTTTGATAAACATCAAGGAAAACACAATTTTCATCGGACCCTACACAGCAATGTGACCTCCAAAAATGATTAATCAACATATAAAATAATGATGAAATATGACAGTTTTTCGCAATTATTTGGCCAAAATTTGTAAACCATATCTTCTCAGATCAATTAGCAAACTGTCGTCTTGACGGGTTGCTTCTCACTTAAAATTTTACACTTATTGAAGGCGGTTCCTTTATTCAGCCTCTCTGCAGGTTGTTTATTAGATATTTTTAATTCGCCTTTCGTTTTAAGGTGAAATTATTATACTTGCTATATTTTCTTTGAATCCTTTAACCATCGCGGATAATGACCAACAGCATGTTATTGTAAACAATACTTAATGCTATAATCCTAAACATTTTAGGTTACGGGAGGAGGGTGATTGGCCTAAACTATGGAACGAAGCCTAGAAAACATGGAACGTCTGATTGCAGAAATTATCCTCACGAAAAGCCTCGAAAATTTCACAATAAGCCTCATGAAATATTGAAACAACCAAGGACAACGTTGGGTAGGTAAGATCGTTTAATGTCTTCCTAGGGCCCTTGATGTAACCTTATCTTATCGGCCATCTCAAATGGGAAGTTAAAGTGTTTTTTATAAACAACACATGATGCTGTAGTCGTAAACATTTGAAGGGTAGGGAAGAAGGGTGATTGGGCTAAAAGATGGAATGATCGGAGGAAAACATTGACTTGTCCAGATTGACTTGTTCCAAAATATCACTCTACTTGTTGTTCTTCGTGTACTTTCTCTGAGGCAGTCAATCTTTGCATGTAATAAATAATGCTGCTGTAATCTTTGCCTATAGATAGCATGCTCGCAACATCAAAACTCCTCCGCGAAAGTGTTGAGGTTGTGCAGAGGCTGCCCGTTGATAAATCGTAAAAACTATCTCGCACAGAAAATGAGATTTATCCAGTGCATCCGTTCTGGAAGGCCATGGTCTACGAGGTCTCCGATTGTGATAAATTTTTTTTCAATTTGACTCGCTTTAGTTTTTAGTTAAATTCTCTAAATTCAAAGGTTGGCATAAAAAGTATAGAAGTTCCAATGCGAGATAGGGTGAAGCCATTGCTTAGAACGGAAAAGCAAGGTTTCGGCTCCTTTTGTCTGTACGTGTTTTTGAGGCAAGTTTCTCAGTTTTTGCCTGCAAAGTAAAAGCAGCTAGAAACGTCGCTAAATTTTGTTCAAACAGTTTTTTCCTGAAACTTCAGAAGATCTGTCCCAGAATATCTTTACGGATGTTTTTCGTGGGAATGTTCTATTTCGAGCCTTAATTTAACAGGCTTTAATTTCACAGATTTATCCATGGAGCTCCGGATTTAATTTAACTGACTTGCGAAAATTAATCCAAGATATTTCCCAGGTAAAAACACTCCGTTGTCCTTAAGCCTTACCCATCGCAACAGTTATCATTTACTATCCAATTAAAACCTCAGATAAAAATTTTTACAAAGGTAGAAGTTGGATTTTATTACTTTTGCATCCTGTTTTTGCAAGGCCTATTGTCTGAAAGGTAATCTGCAAGATAAGCATGGAGTATCAATAACATTTAAGAGAAAAGAAGGGTTTGAGTTAATCGGCCTAAAGATCTCGGCATTCTTTGGTTGTACCAGGATGCTTTGTTGATGCACTAAGAACTCAAAGCTTAGCATTCAGCTAGGATTATATCGAAACTGTATTTATCTTTAATTTGATTCGAATCATAGATTTGATATCTTAGCACAGTCTTATCCAAGTTATCCAGACCACCTAATCGATGGCCTTCATTGCTTCATCAATTGAAAGCACAACAAAAATGCCTTTACTTTGTCCCAAAAAGTATCCAACTTCTCAGTTTGAGGAAATATACAGGCTGTCCCAAAAATATGCCCCGTTTGTGTGCCTGCTGTGCTAGAGCTGTATCTCTAGTAGCCTGCGTGCAGACAATACCTAACTAAGGAAAAGGTATATACCTTTTCCTTAGGTATAGTCTGTACGCAGGCTATATCTTTAGTTGTCTCGGTTTCTGCACAGGTCTGTACGCTGGCTATATCTTTAGTTGTCTCGGTTTCTGCACAGTTGCATAGGTCAGGCTTCAACTTAGAGTTTGAGACCTTCTTTGGATCAATCTGATGAGTAGTTTTTTTATTCATATAAAACTTTACAATAAAAAACTATACCTTTCTAATTACTATACAACACTGCAGGGACGATGGCAAGGGGAGCGAAAGACAATGACTACCCCATGGCCAATAAAAAGACATGCAATGCTAAACTACATACAACTCAGTACACTACGAACAATTAAAACCTAATCTTACATTCTACTATACCTTCCTAATTACTACACAACACTGCAGGGACGATGCCAAGGGGAGCGAAAGACAATGACTACCCCATGGCCAATAAAAAGACATGCAATGTTAAACTACATACAACTCAGTACACTACTTGTTGAGGATACCGAGGACTGCCCCTTTTGTCTGAGCCTTTTGTTATGCTGGTAAAGTTCTAAGCACATCAACAGCTGGGAAACCTATTACCATGCGCGAGAATCTCTTTGTTTCTTTGCTAATCCTTATTTGGGTTGTGGTTAGGGCCTCCGCCCACATTCTTTTCACAAACCAAACATGCTTTCTGCGCATGATCACAAGTTTCCTTTTTGGGGGATAACCGCTGCTTGGAACTTTGATGATTCATATCCCCAACAACTACGAACAATTAGAACCTAATGGCAACTATACTAGATTTTGTCTAACATTAGATGGCCGGTCAGGTATGCGATTGAAATTAATATGTCAGGAGCGCAGCTCATCTTGATTGGTTTACGGACATAAACATATGCCTAAATGATATAATGAATATGCCTGGCATCTTATATGAAACAGAACTTACAAAGAGCCAGAAAAGTTACGTCGAGGAAGTTGGTGGTTGCTTGGTACCGGGTGAGTCAGAAAAAAGAATCCCCGCTTGGAAGGCCACTGCTCCATGAATATCAAAGCAATAATATTGAAAACTGTCTTGTTTTATTGCCAATAAGTTCAATTAGGTTCAGTAATTTACCCGACCTTAATTTGCTATTCCTTCCCGTCGATATGGGTGATTTTCTGCAGAAAGCCGCTTTCAAAAACCTGCAAAAACAAATGAAAACAATGAGCAAATTTTCCTTCCTAGAATTGATGACACTCACATGGATTCGTGTATTTTGTCCTCTTGGGAGAATGGAATTCCCTTGAATAGGTCATCGATACGAGAGGGAGGACTTGTCCATCCTCCCAAGACGATGGCATGTGCTAAAGCGTCCGCAAGTCATTTCTGTAAGGTCATTGTGGGGCAGAAATGTAAGGGAAATTTGCTCATGATTTTGGCACGTTTTGAAGGTTTTTTTGAAGAGGCTTTCTTGAGAAAATCCCTCATAATTTCAGAATGGAGTGGCCGATTTCAGTCAGGTAAATTTTATAGTAGATTCGAACAGTTTTACCATTAAATTATATATTTGCCGATATCATTGTCTTGATATCCAGGAAGCTGTGAGCTTTCAAACCGGGATTCTTTTTTCTGACTCACCCGGTAGTTGCTATGATTTATGGCAGAGGAAAGGTAGAATAAGTGGTTGCTTCAAAAGCAGTATTTTTATTGTTCTCCAGCATTATCAAGATCAAGGAATGTTTGAATAAAAGGCCCAAGAAAATGTTTCTCGGAGCATAGGGCTCAAATCTTTCAAATCTTTAAAAAGGTCGGTGTAAAATTCTATTCCATTTTTCTTTTAATTGAATAGCTTGAAAGGAACTTATAGTACTTTGCTGTAAATCTGCCGTGGAAATTTTTTGATATCTTGATTTTTTTTCAAAATGGCGGCAATTTGACGATTTTTGAAAAAATTGATGGAAAATCTTGAAAACATTTAAATCATCGTAAATCCTAAACCAAGGGAGGAAAAATCATATAACTTTCAAGAAAACAATAGTTTATGAAGGCCTACAATATGGTGAAAAGCAGAAATCAGTAGCTTTTCTAGTTTAGGATTTAGAATTTTGATGACGTCATAGCCTCAAATATGATCTATGCCGCCATTTTGAAACTAATCAAGGTATCAATAAATTGCCACGACAAATTTACCGCAAAAAACCCTAAGTTCCTTTTAAGCCATTTAATTCAAAGGAAACTGAAATAGAATTTTACACCGACCTTTTTAAAGATTTGAGCCCTATGTTGTTTCTCGGGTTTTCAAAATATTTCCATTCCATTTTAAGTATACTGAGAGATTTTAAATTGAAAGTCAATGAAATTCATCCTTTTTGGATCGCCACGCAGAATATTTTTACTTTTTTCATAAGACTGCCATGTCGTTGCAAATTATTCCAGGTTACAGCAGACTGATTTAATATTAATTTCTTTGAATCTTATGTTTCCGAAGTTAGAAGCAGACACAACAAAAGCTGAGATACATCTCAGCAGAAATATTATTTGGTCGTTAGAGAATCGGCATCCTTTTAAACTTTTTGAAAACGCCATGTTGATGCTACACCTAAAAAATCTTCATTTCAATTTGCAACAAATATTTTGACTTAAGATATAATCAAACAGTTGATTTGGTTAAACAGCCGGAGAATCGCGTTGGTATATAGATTTAACAACGAAAATATATGGCGTCCTTTTTGTGTTTGCACTGTGGTGGTATCTTATTTTGACTGGAAGTAAAACAATTTGCTTAAATAGTGGAAAAAAGAATGCTTTTTCTAGGAATTGTTAAGACGTGCCTACTTCGTTTTGTTTTTATTTCGTATTGGCCAATTATTTTGACAGGAAATGATAACCATTTGCTCGCTTATTGGCTAAAGCGAAATTACTTCGCAGGTATGGAATTACATGGAATTACGACCACTTGGATATGTAGATCTTGCAAATGAAGCTTTATTACAACTTTTATTGTATGGCAATAAAGATTTTCCCATTTCACCAAATAGACTTATTCTTAAGCCAACGCTACATTTCATCCATAAAACCGGTCGATTCGAGTGAATTTCTGTAGCCACCTACCCATCCCTTCATAAGTTTCGTTTCCTTTATTATATTTATTTAATGGCCTCGGGGTAGACACAGTCTTTTGCTCCTCTGGGGTTGATCGTCCTATTAGTATTGTAGAGTAATTTTGTAAGCAATGTAGTTCGTAATGTGTATTGTAAAATTTATTTTGAATATATTACATATATAAAAAAGAAAAAATACATACAACTATTCGATGTTTTTTTTCTAGTGATCTACAGCAAGTATCAACGGATAAAAATATTTTGGTCATCAAATACAGCTTCTATAGCGGTAAGCAAATTGATCTTTTTACCTTATATCATTTGTTTGCTTTTTGCATTTGATATCTTTCCGACGCGAAGTGGCAAGCACGTAGTTTAAAGGAAATAAAGCCATATCGAGTGAGCATAGGTTGCCTTGATAAAGTAAGCCTAAATTCGAAAAAATTCTGTATTTCTGATAAAACAAAATTAAAATGAATTTTTTCGGTCTACAGTTTCATAATGATTTCCCACAGGAATTAAACAGTTACCGTATCTCAAGTTAATTTGTATACACAACTGCACAAAAGATTGTTTTGAAATCAGAGCCTCATCAGATTTTTGTGGTTTTTGTAACAGGAACCGTTTGAGCCACCCAGTAGCATAGAGATCGACAGGGACTGTACCTTAACTGTTTGAAAACTTTGATGCAAAATTCATTTTTTTCACTGTCACTGATTTTTGCTGATATTAAGTGTTATCGAAATGTTTGCAGTTTATATATCGCGTTGTAGAAGATCAAACTGATCTATTTTTGTGTTTATCAAGCTTGAGTGCCATCTTTTGCCTCTAGATTCTAGAATTTCCTAGACTCTTCTAAATAACTTTCATATGAAATCTTGGTGCTCAGATCATATAAAACTTTTAGATAACTCCGGAAATAAATTCCTGGCTTTTTATAAGGAGCTAGAAAGTAAAAGTGCTCTGTTCGCTCGCGCTTCAAACTTTATACCCCTGCAGAACCAAAAATTTGGCTCAGATTAGTTTCTCGTTATATTGGAAACGGTGAACTCTTTTCTAGGGTAATAGAGTTAACTTTGGATGTGATGATTTATTTTCAGTTGCGGAGAAACAATTCTTTTGCATAGAAATGCACCAAAGATTCATTCTGGACTTTAGCTCCAAACAACGAATCTCGAAGCAAGGCAACGCTTGATATATTATTCCTTAGGTCTCAAACTCTTTATTTATCATTTGAGAAAGCTTCCGTCTCCAAACACTTCCTTAGTCAGATTGCACGATGAAGTCATTTTACGCAGTTTCTGCTCGTCTTGCTAAGGTAGTTATGTCTTGAAAGTTGATAAGACCACGGGCGGTAGGAAACGCTGAATTTAGAAAAAGCTTTACGGGTGATACATCGAATTATTCCTATCCTAATATATCATTCCATTCGTGATATATCGACTTGTTTCCCTTCTGTGTCTACCTATCCTGCGAAGGCGCCATTTTAATCCGATTGACATGACTTCAAGGGCCCTAGCGCAATTATGCCACTCAAACGGAAACTCCGTTTCATGCTACCACACTTGAGTGGCATAGTTACTCTAGGGCCCTTGAAGTCATATCAATCGGATTAAAATGGCGCCTTCGTAGGATAGGTAGACACCAGAAGGTAAACAAGTCGATATATCACGAATGGAATGATATATTAGGATAGGAATAACTCCATGTATCACCCGTAATGCTTTTTCTAAATTCAGCGTTTCCTACCGCCCGTGATAAGACGAACAATTTGATTGCTTAAATCACAGGTAATTTACGAATGAATATCATTCGGTCTTCGAAGCACACCTGGTGTATTCCCAAAACAGTACGCAGCCTAAAGTATTCATTGTGATTCACAGCGTCAGATAGTTTTCCATAGCGTTTTTCAGGAACCAAAAAACCAAGCGCATACGAGTAATGATAGTTTTGTCCGCTTAAAAAGCATAAATCGTTTAAATGAAATAAACATTGATAAAGGCTATTATTTATTGATAGGACATTCCCGTCCACCAGATGGTTTCAGAACTTTACTTTTGGCCATTGACTATGTTTTGACATGATCCCTGAAAGAATCAGCTCGTTTTGAAGTATCATAGCAGCGAAAGTGGTTGATCCATTTTTGCATAAAGAAGTCGATAGCTCAAAGATTAGATCATGACAGGGCTATGTTCACATTTCTCCGTATTTGTTTTCATCCGTTTTCATTTTGTTTCGTGTTACCAAGCCTTACTCCACAAAGACGGCCAACTTACACTCAAATCTCCTCAACTGTACTAAAGGAAAACCTCTCTGAAAAGAAATCAGTAGAGTCTGCACGCAGGCTAGAAATAGGTCGTAGTTGTAGCGGTATCAGTTCAGTCGAAGTGCGAAACTACGATATGTATTGAGTCTACATTTTGCCCGTTCACACGGCTTTTGTTCAATTCATTTCGTAAAATACAAGTAGCTACAATACAACGTCCCTGTATTCTCTGTGACTCAAGCAAAGCAATGCTTATCAAATTTGGACCACCAACGTGAAAGTCGAGAAAAGACTAACCTAAATGTGTGTACTGATAACATTGATACAAGCACGGGCGACGTGAAGATCAAATGTTGGCCTACCTTAGTTTTGGTTAGTTATAGCCTAATGCCCAAAAATCAACAACCTTTGCAGCATACCTCCAGCCCTTTGTTGACTAAAGCATGCTTAGCGTCTATTAGATTTTGAAAGCACTATGTTTGCTCTTCTTCTGTGTTCATCTGCTCTCGTGTTATCGAAACTGTCATTGCACACTGCAAGCGAAGCAGCCAGCCGCCATCACTCCTAGGCCTATAATTAGGAGGACAAAAGCTAAGGTAGGCCGACATTTTTCTTCATGTCGCCCGTGGCCGCCCGTGATACAAGCTGACAACAATAAGATACAGGGCTGTACGAGGTACATAAATTGTTACGTAAGAAATGGATTATATGATAAGTATGATGACATATGAACTAAGCTTTAGTTTGATGGCTAGATATACGCTGAAGTTTTCTTGACTTTCTTAACAAGACTATGGGGTTTGAAATACCTTTGATTAAGGTAACTCTGCTTTCCGCTCCAGTGAACAGCGAGATGCAGTTTCGCTAAACCAATCTCCTCAGAAAACAGTTACTTTCTCCCATATTATTCGGCCTATGGAAAAACGGTAAAAAGGATGTTGTTCTGTATAATCTGGGCAATTAAAAGATGTATAAGTCGCAATGTTTCCGTCAACCCCGGCTTCGCAAATCCTAGTTCAAATCTTTTTTGCTAATTTCAGAAAAGTGGATTTATCTCCAAAGCTACTCGAAAAATGTTCGATTTTTTTTCGTTCTATCCTTAGCTAGGTTGTTGATCTACAACTTTGCCAAGTCTGATTGAAAATGCTATGCTAGATTTCCTGTAATCGAATTTTATGTTTCTGTTTACTTTTCGACAGCGAAAGGGAGAAACCTTGGTCCACGGATTACCATGCTATGAAGCACGCTTGCAAAAGCTCAGGCTTGAAATAACTTTCAGACATGTTCCCATTGGAAAACAAATGAACGTCATCTATTGGGAATACCATACCCAAGTCTCAATAGACATCCTTAGTGTGCTCGTAAAAGTATTATTTGCATCTATTGATTAAAAGTTACTGACTGTTACCAGCAACTTCACAAAACCATGCAATGGGTGTCTTTCGAGACTTTCATGAGCATTCAAAAAATATCAATTTCTTTAAGATTCCACAACGAGCATTGATCTAAAAGTAAACTTTTTGCAAATGCTTCCAACTCATTTTGCATACTAATATGGGCTAATAAGTTGACCATCGCTTTTCCCCTTCGATGTCGAAAAGTAAACAGAAATATAAAATTCGATTGCAGGAAATCTAGCCTAGCTTTTTCAATCAGACTTTACAAAGTTGTAGATCAACTACCTAGCTAAAGATGGAACGAAAAAAAATCGAACATTTATCGAGTAGTTTTGGAGATAAATCCACTTTTCTGAAATCAACAACAAGATTTGAACTATGATTTGCGAAGCCAGAGTTAAGGAAACATAGCGATTTATACATCTTTCGATTGACCAGACTATACTGAAAAACATCCTATTTAACGTTTTTCGATCAGCCGAATAATATGGGAGAAATTAACTGCTTTCTGATGAGAGTGGTTTTGCGAAACGGCATCTCGCTGTTCACTGGAGCGGAAAGCAGAGTTACCTTAAGGAAGGAAGTTCATTCCTCTAGCGTGATCCTTTATTACGTATCATCTTATTCCTCTATGTCGTTTATGCGAAAAACTGTATATTCTTTACTTTGGTTTGTCGTATATTTCTGATTATTCCTATTCATTTCAAAAGATTCTTTGTAGACTTTGTAAATGTGTGTTGCCAACTTTAAGAGCTGGCTTCATAAGCTTGGCAAACAGACTATTTGCAGTAACATCAAATGAATCTGTTTTAATATATCGGCATCAAAATGTTTCATTGTAAAACTGATATGAGTTTTCCCACACCCACATCAACTGTAAAAGTTTTCTTTTGCCGCGACCACAGGCGTCTAGAAGCTTTAATAATAACTAGTGATTTATCCTTATTATCTTGAGCATCTCGGAGCTTAGCCCCGTCTCCACAAACGTGGAAATTTCCAAGTCAAAAAGATAATTTTGAAAAATTCTAGGCAACCACAAACACGAGGTGAAAAGCCTGTCAGACAGAACTTTGCCTAGTAACGATGAATTCTACGCGCACCAAAACTCATGTATTGTACCGCTACTAAAGTGTAAGGTCCAGCTGAGCTTTTCCTTACCCGTAATATGGCGTCTCTTTCACAACCAAGGCGAAAAATGCGGGAGCCATGCAATTAGAATCTAATCCAGGTTTAACTCCTTTCAGCCGGCGCACAGGTATAATTTTTCTTTTTATATTTCTACCTAACATCCGAAGGTAGTTTACGATACAGAGAAGTTAAGCAACGAAGCAGCACCATGGTCCTTCCTCTCGATGTGACCACATCTCGTGATTCCGTTTTAGGCAGGAATTCCAGAGATTTGGCGACCTCCTTCTTAGACGTAGTAGGCTCGGCAGGGCGGGCATTCGAACTACCAACCTTCAGATTGATAGTTATGCATGCTGCCACTGAGAAGCCACTGAGCCATTCCCGCGATTCCAGGTTAAATTTAGCCTCCCTCCTCTTTCTTATAAAGGGAGTCCGATACTTATCACCTTCTTGAATTTCAGTGCACAGCGAAATTATTGCAGCTTGCCTAATTCTATTCTGTTTGATTGTCTTATTCCCCCAATCAGTGCCACGACAGTATTTCTTTAAGGTAATTCTATGTTGAAAGATGAGATCTCATAGGATATAAAATGGCCTATTGTATTTGATAATCTGACGCGTGTCCAAGAAAAGCGAAGCCAAAGAAATAGTGGCGTCTTTTATGTTTTCTTTGTCCTATTTGTAGAGACGTGCCACACAGCTCAGTTCATCCGCTCAAAGTCTCTCTAACTCATATGACGACGTTATGCTCGTTCTGTATTTTGCACAAAGAGGAAAAACTCTACTGCGAGGGGCGTATCACTCAGTAAAAATCTCGCACTTCTTTTGGCAAATTCCTTTTGTTTTCAAGAAAGTTCTGTAAAAAATCCCTAAAAATCCCACTGTTTAAAAAATCTCATATGCCTTTTCGGAAGAGTGATACACCCCTCGCTCTACTGTATTTTGCACAAAGAGGACGAGCTTATGACCGTTCCGTGTTTTACTCATTACGCATGCAAAGAGAATGCATTGTAAAATTAATATCAATCCGCGTCACACCACCCTCAATTCACTATTGCAAAGAGAATTTTGCGATTGAATAATTTAGTTGAAATGCGGTTTCTGCGTTATGTCGTCCGATTCAAACGTTGAGACGTTGGCTTGCGAATCTAGCGGGTTTTATTGTTCTCCCAATTTCAATAGGCAAGTAGAAAGTGTTTGAAATAAAACTGATTTCAGCTTGTGGCCATATCGTGTATGAGTTTCGCTTATTTTCCAAAGAACTTTCAATTGTAAGCTTGTAAGAGAGACTTTGTGTGTGTTAACCAGTTTACGTATTACATGAGAGTACCTGGATTTAACTGCGGTGCACATTTGCTTTTGTACAGAGCTGCGGAGAAGACAATTCTTTGGCTTGGCTAGAGTTTGTTTTGGTCTCAAGAGGAAGAGACTTCACATGTCTTTAGCAGCAATACGAGAACAGGTATTTGTGATTTCTATATAAATGCTCAATATGATATGCATCCTATACAAATGGTCATGATCAACCGTTGGGACACTAAGCAATTCTTAACTGAGCCATACGCTCATAGTAAATTTTATTCCGAGACAGATTTTATCGATACGTACCCACCGATTTAATAATTTCTATACAAAAATTGTATATTATATTCTGTACAAATGGTCATGTTCATAAAATCTCTTAGAATGATACCATTGCAACACTCGGCAATTCTTAACGGAGCCATACACTTATAGTAAATTTTATTCCGAGACAGATTTTATCGATACGTATCCACCAAATTAATGATTTCTATACAAACATTGTATATTATATTCTGTACAAATGGTCATGTTCATAAGATCTCTTATGATGATACCATTGCAACACTCGGCAATTCTTAACTGAGCCATAAGCTCATAGTAAATTCTATTCCGAGGCAGATTTTATCGATACGTACCCACCGAATTGATGATTTCTATACAAACATTGTATATTGTATTCTGTACAAATGGTCATGTTCATAAAATCTCTTATAATGATACCGTTGCGACACTCGGCAATTCTTAACTGAGCTATACCCTCATAGTAAATTTTATTCCGAGACAGATTTTATCGATACGTACCCGCCAAATTAATGATTTCTATACAAACATTGTATATTATATTCTGTACAAAGGGTCATATTCATAAAATTCATTTTAAATGACATCGTTGGAGCACTCGACAAATCTTGACTAAATTATATGTTTGTGGTAAATCTTGTTTTCGGGAAGAGTTCATCGATATGTACCCGCCGAATTTGTGATTTTTATATAAATACTCCATACGAAATTCTATACAAAAACCCATATTCACAACATCCCTATCAATGGCATCGTTGGAGCACTCGTCAAATCTTGACTAAATTATATGTTTGTGGTAAATCTCGTTTTCGGGAAGAGTTCATCGATATGTACCCTCCGAATTTGTGATTTTTGTATAAATACTCCATACGAAATTCTATACAAAAACCCATATTCACAACATCCCTATCAATGGCATCGTTGGAGCACTCGTCAAATCTTGTCTAAATTATATGTTTGTGGTAAATCTTGTTTTCGGGAAGAGTTCATCGATATGTACCCTCCGAATTTGTGATTTTTGTATAAATACTCCATACGAAATTCTATACAAAAACCCATATTCACAACATCCCTATCAATGGCATCGTTGGAGCACTCGTTAAATCTTGTCTAAATTATATGTTTGTGGTAAATCTTGTTTTCAGGAAGAGTTCATTGATATGTGCCTGTAAAATTCTTTTTTTCTGTCTGACTCGTCATGTTGATAAAATTTCGATTTCCTTAATCATTTCGA
This sequence comes from Aurelia coerulea, assembly GCA_039566865.1. Taxonomy (NCBI): domain Eukaryota; kingdom Metazoa; phylum Cnidaria; class Scyphozoa; order Semaeostomeae; family Ulmaridae; genus Aurelia; species Aurelia coerulea. The sequence continues at coordinate 13,469,562 of CM076963.1, forward strand.
TTAAACTACAGTCGCGAGCCTTGAAAACTAGAGACTAGTTTAAATAAAAATATTCTATGTTTGAACAAGCCTCCTTCTCCATACCTGTAATACGGATGCAACCTGTATAACTCTACCACCTTGTTACCCTGGGAACTTTTTGTGCCCTTGAGACTTTGACCAATGAGTTTGAATGCTTTAATGTCCCAGGAAAGAGTTAAGAAAAATAAAGTTTACTCTTTTTGTGTCTGTTGTGGCTTGAGATGCTTTCTATTTTAGGTTAGATTCCTCTCTTAAAAGGGGTTTTAATCTCAATTTCAAATTTTAATGTAGTAGACTACAGAATTGCCCCCCCCCCACGGTTGATGTTGATGCTATCGTTAATTTTATTTATTTTTTTTTTATTTCTGTTGTTCCTGGATTAGAAGTTCCAATTTTGTCACTGCGCATACAGCTAAGGTTACACGAGCAATTTCCTTCTCACAATGACAATAAAGTGTTCAGAAATTATTTCGTCGCCTGTGCAGGCAAACATTTCTACGTGAAGCATCCCTTGCAAATAGCTACAATGCTGCAGAGATAGTTACAACTTCGAAGATTCCTGCGATTTTTTGCTGCTTGATACGTTTTCTCGCAAATAAAAAATGTTGCTCCCTTAGCAGCGGCTCGTCGAGGAGCTAGTAGAAGTAATTCTGTCCTTTAAAACGCCCTTAAAACGTCGTATTCAGACATGCAGTAAATCCCCGCATATAAGAACCTACTTTTTTGAGAGCCATGCTGAAATAGGTTCTTATTTTAAACGTATTAAGACCAATTTCCTGGTATAAAGGTTCTTATTTGAAGAGTGCCGTGCGTAGGCCGTTTTAAAATCTTCATCAAAGCTGCCCAGCCCTGTTACTTGTTTTGGTAAAGTAATTATGTACCCTATACCAAATTCTAAGCTTACAAACAGCAGGGGAGGAGATTCAAACTTTAACAGCCAACTAAGGCAAAAACCAAATCAACTTTGCTACCCCTGCAATAAGAACACATTTTTCATCAAACTGAAACAGGTTCTTAATTAGGTGTTGTGGCGCAGTGGTGTAATCCTCTGACTTTGCAGCCAGAACAATCAGGCGGAGTGGGTTCGATACCCGGTAGGACCCCACCACTTGAGCGTCATGACAAGGGGTCGCGGACTCAATTAGGTCTGCTCTATTTCTGCGATCCCAGCGCTTGGCGCTGAAAAACGCAACTTCACCTTCACCTTCAATTACAAGTGCACAATTTAGGAAAAATAACCTCTAGGTTCTAATTTGTGTAGGTTCTTATATGCGGGGATTTACTGTAACCTCAGATCTAAAAACAACTTTATGCTAATTTCTGGTCTCTTTTGCAACCATGCAAATTTCCTTCTAAATGGTTATTACAATGAAAACGAATTACCATAATAACATGACAATGATTACTAAGAATGTTGACTAAAATTCGCCACCTTTTAGCCTATAAAAGAGCTTAGTTCCTTTCATTCTGTGTTTTTATGTTTTTCTCGATGGTTTTTATGAACCGAAATATCATTCGATAAAGATGATCTTGTTAAGAATTTCATATCAAAATGGTGGTTTGTCTATCCGAAAATATGATTACTCAATGGTGACTAATTCCCTGAAGACTTCGTTATTGTATCTTTGATGATTGTCTCTGTTTTTGCAAAGAAGGGGGCATTGTGTTTGGGACACAATACAATCCTTCATACATTGCAATGTCTGGTGTTCCGATAAACTGTTATATATTTGAAAATTATTTTCAGTAATCAGCATAGTCTGGTACATAGGATTTACTAGTTATTTCATGATGTATTTTCCCAAGCATTGTTTCATCGGCATTTGCTAGAAAAGTACGTGATTCGTTATTTTAAGTCACTTCGACCATTGGACAGTTTTAACGAATCCAAAGTTGTCAGAGAAATCTTGTAAATTAGGTTAAAGCCACAATTAGATAGAGGATGAAAAATTTAACCAACATTTTGCGTTCATGAAAGTTGCGAACAAAATTATTGATACATTGAGGTATTGATGGCTGTCCATGGATTTATCTGTACTGCCTCGGCGAAGCTTATGTTCTCAGAAGATTTCAAAGTAATTGCGATCATTGTAAGGCTGTGAAGGCATGCAAAATTTAGTTCTCACTCTTAGTCCTTTTCAAGCTATTCCAAAACAGCTTCCAAGTAAAATGACCAATAACTTCAGACTCAAATGACCGATTTAGTAAAAATAGATTTCTACATCTAAATAAGCTCTTTTTCTATGATAAGGACCATAGGACATCAAAATATGAGGATTTGTCTTGACTATATATTCTGGCAAGCGTCTGTACTATTTTTTGATTCATCTGATACCTACAGTGCTCGAATTATGCTTCTATAACAAGGCCATGATTTTGTAGTCAAAAACGCCACCTATATCTTTGCCACATATCAGATGTATACAATTAAAGACGATTTCAAGTTCTTTAATTCATTTCTACCATTCCTCTACTCTCGACGCATTTCGACTCGGTGGTCATCATCAGGAAACCGTTTATCATGTATCATCTATCCATATATCATATATCCCGGCGTAACGAGGACACATTTTGCAACACAATATCATTAGTTGCTTTTGATTGACAGCGCAATTCAAAGCGATTTGCAATTGCAGACAAACGAAATTCTCTCAACCAGTAATCAAAAAAATGGAGCTGCAGAAGTTGCCTTGAAACCAGTAGGGCAAGCCTTCGCCTTTTGCACGCGAAAGGTTGTTTTTAAGAGAAGTAACGACTTTATAACGAATGAGAGGCATAAATCTAAAGAACTGCATGGCGGATTTTGTTTATTTGATTCAGGAACGATGTGGTAATTGTTTCATTCAAGCCCTAAATATGCGAGAATTGCTATGCTTTCTGCTTCACTCCTGAACCAAATAAACAAAATCCATGAGGTAGATCTATAGATCTATCCTTCTTCTTTGCTGTAAACTCGACCCTTATCTTAGAAATCATCTTTCGCGTGCACAAGGCGACAGTTTGGCCTCTTTGTATCAAAGAAACTTTTGCGGCTTTGTTTGTTTTGAAGTACTGATTGAGAGAATTTCTTTTGTCTGCAGTCGCTAATCGCTTGAATTGTGGTGTCATTCAAGAGCAACTTTTGCTATTGTCTTACAAAATTGGTCCTTGTTTCCCAGCGGGGGAAGTTTTAACTTTTCTCGATTTATCTGATAACTTCAATGTTTCCGTTTGCACCGATGAAGGAAAAGTCCTGGTAGCTTGCTAGCTGTTGAAAATCTTTATCATATTAGTTGCTTATTTACAGATCTACTGGTCCCTTACCAGTTTAAAACACATTTTTTTTGTAAAGCAGCTATAGTCTTTGCTTTTAAAATGTTTTCCTTATCTTCAGTCCGTTGTTTTCACAAGATAAATCTCTGACTTATAGTATTAATATTTTAAAGGAGCTGTACAAGCTAAACTTCCAAAAAATCATGGCTTTCTCTCCCTAATGCTGGCACATAGTAGAAGATACATTGCAAGCAAAGATATTTTCTATAGGTTTGAACTACGTAGAATAAGCCAGTGCAATCAGATTTTTCATACCATCAATGATTATGGAGATGCAGCTGGATTCTGAGTCCAAGTCTACTCCGTGGTCTATCAGCGCTAAAGTAATATATTTACCTCTGCGGAGGCGTACATAAGGGGCGACTGAAGGGCCCTGCGAAGGAGAAGCGATGCGAAGTCGCCTCGCTTCTCCTTCGCCTCGCTTCTCATTCGCAGCGCCCTTCGGTCGCCTCTTATGTACGCCTCCGCAGAGGTAGATATATCACTTTAGCGCTGATAGACCACGGAGTAGACTTGGAGCAAGTCTAAAATACATGAAAGACCACTGCAGGATTAAGAAATTCGACGGCACGTGCCGTTTGTTTACTAAAATCTTGTACAGCCCAGATATCTACAGATGTCTAATGGGTTAAGACAGCATTTCTTTTGAACGAACTATGACCAGAGTAATTTTCCTATATACGAGGATTGTTGTCTTTCAGCATTCTATTGTAAGGTGTAAGACCACACCCAACCCACAAACTATTTTCACTGTTAGTATTGAGGAAGCTTTGACCAGATATGTTTCGAACGAGGGAAGATTTTGCATTTTGCTCCGCTGTAGATATCTGAAACCATGAAGATCAAATGTTATCAAATGTTAGTTAATTATATAGACCTATCTTAGGTTTTGTCCGTTATGGCCTAATGCCCAAAAATCAACAACCTTCGCAATATACCTCATACCTCCAGTCCTTTGTTGGCTAAAGCATGCTTAGCATCAATTAAATGTTGAGCAAAAGTATAAATCAAGGGAGAATTTGTAGACGAAAGGTACAGGTCTGTAACATATTTGAGAGCTCCAAGGATAGTTTTCACGGCTTCAGCCAAGCCAACCATATGGAGCTTATTCAGAGGCCGTTCGATCGACTATAAAGTACAATCTGATTAACAGCCATAGAATGATAGATTAGCATACTAGACTGATTGATTGATTTCAAGATTGATCTCAACATTGATTTTAACATTGATTTGAACAATGCATGATCTTAAGATTGATTACCTCAATAATTGGTTGATTGTTTGATCTATGAGTTACTAGCTGATCGACAGCTTGATAAATTACTAGTGTGCTGATCCGTTGATTTGATTGATTGTGTGATTTCAAGATTCATTTTGAAATTGATTGATTTGATCACTGCTTGGTTGTAAGATTGATTGCCTTGATGACTGATTAATGGCTTGTTTTATGAGTTATTATTGAGGTTGATAAATTTTGATCACTGCTTGGTTGTAAGATTGATTGCCTTGATGACTGATTAATGGCTTGTTTTATGAGTTATTAGCTGATCGATAGGTTGATAAATAATTGATTTACTGATTCCTTTATTTTATTGATCGTTTGATTTCAAGATTCATTTTGAAATTGATTGATTTGATCATTGCTTGATTGTAAGATTGATTGCCTTGATGATTGATTAATTGCTTGATCTATGAATTACTAGCTGATCGATAGGTTGATAAATTTATTTACTGATCCCTTGATTTTATTGATTGATTAATTGATTGATTGATAGATTGAATGATTGATAACTTGATTGATGATTTGAATGATAACTTGACAGATGAGTTGATTGATTGACCTCGTTCTTTACCAACTAATTAACAAGGGGAACAAATGATAGATCAGTACATCATAATGATTGAATGCTGATTGGCTGACTGATTCGTTATTCTTTTTGCAATCTATTTTAAAACTGTTTCAATTTCAATTGTGTTTTTCATTTATAAGGTGTCATTGTCTCCACAAAATACCTCCCCAAACTTTGAAAATTTATTTACAAGTTCCCTCAGAACACCGAATCAATGCAAAAACACACCGCAGTGAATAGTCTGAAACAGGTAATTCCTGATTGGGATTATCTTTTTGAATATAAACAAACCAGAAAAATATTTTCTCGATTCATAGAAGATCATTTTTGATTTAGCAAAGATTTTCCCAGCCTATTGCCTTAATGGTCAATGCAACCAGTATCGTCAGGACAACATTAATTATCATTTGAGTATTGTCACTTGGGCATTCCTGCTGTTGACATTTGATTTAAATTTCTTTCCTCTTATTGCTGGTATATTTACCACAATGTTATTTTCACATATTTAACTATTCCAAAATTCATACTAAGGATGAATATGATATGAATGATGATTCCAGTGGTTTTGTTTGAAAAAAGTCGGTAAATGTAAAATCAGAATTGTCTCGCGTATCAAACTCTCTATAAATCAATTTCACTGAATTTTTCTTGTTATAATTAGTCTTTCTGGCACTCTCTTTAACGATCTGATGTTTAATGCGTTTGGCGATGTCTGGAACAAGGACAGATTTTGTAAGACAATAGCATGAGTTTCTTTTGATTGACACCGCCATTCAAAGCGATTAACAATCGCAGACAAATGAAATTCCCCACACCAGTAATTCAAAACAAACAAAGCCGCAAGAGTTGCTCTGAAACCAAGGTAGCTAGCTCGCTTGTTGTGCATGCCAGACATTGTTTTTAAGAGCAAATATGAGCATAGATAAAATAAGAAGGATATATCTACACATCTGTCTCGGGCATTTTATTCATTTGGTGCAAAAGCTGATTGGGAGGCGATTAAATTCTCTTATTTGTTTGGGTGTAATTAAAACCGTTACTGCTCAGCTTCTGAGCCAAGTAAATAAAACGCTCTAGGTAGATATATAGATATATCCTTCTTCTTTCAATATATGCTCATGTTTGCTCTTAAAAACAATATCTGGAATGCACAACGAGCAGGCTAGCTACCTTGGTTTCAGAGAAACTTGTGCGGCCTTGTTTGTTTTGAATCGCCGATTGAGGGAATTTCCTTTGTCGGCAGTGATCGCTATTCACTTTGAATTCAGGTGTCAACAAAAGCAACTCGTGCTATTGTGTTACAAAATCTGTCCTTGTTGATGTCTGGTAATGTTTAGGGACCATCCGAAGTGATTCGTTATATTTCGCCACAGTTACATCTCTTGAATAGCCGCAAATTATAGCGAACAGCCGAAAAGAGCGCTTGAAGCACTTGGATGAGAAAATATTTGCTGACCTCATGCCGAAAATTTGAAGTGCCGAATGTTACAATTCAATCTCCAGAAAAATTGGATCTATTTAGCTAATCTTTGAGAATCAGTCGTATCGTTCTCAAGTTACGAGCGATTTTTTCAAATTCTTGATCTCAAGATTAAGTTTGCTAGCAATCCAGCCTCATGATGATAGAAAATAGACGAAAGATGGCTAAATGGCCTTTACATGAATCAATTTAACGTTTGAGTGATAAGATAATGAAATACATATAAAGAGGCAAACTTAATGTAGAGAGGTTGCACGACAAAAAAATACTAATATATGTTTCAACACACTGAGGCCTTTCAGACTTGAGTTGGACGACAAAAAATGCCAAGATATATTTTAACACACTGAGGCCTTTCGGACTTGTGTCCTTATCAGAGTGTGATTTCAATTCGAAATCACACTCTGATGAGGACACAAGTCCGAAAGGCCTCAATGTGTTAAAACATATCTTAGAATTTTTTATCGCCCAGCCTCTCTACATCAAGTTTCTAGTTAAATATTTTACCAAGTTTTTAAAGAGACAAAAACATTGATGCTATGACACACCCGGTAGATTTTGGAAGAAGAACTGAGCAATTTTTAAGTTGGCGTGAAGGATTTGAAAATGTATTTTATAAATAGTAGGCTCGTTTTAGGTCACTGAATAGCGAGTTATTGTAGAAGAGAGATCAGTACTTCTAAAATTCATTCAATCAGCCTGTAGTATATACCACCTTCAAACTTTAATGGCAGTTTGAAAATTAAAATATGCTATGTTGATATAACATTGATTCTGATATATTCTAAATAATGTCTTTCCAGGTAGATTTTTAGTCCAGCCTTAATTCACCTCAATGGGACCTTGCCTGATGAGGCAGGTAGTATTAGCATTTCTATTAGACCATCGTAGGCATGGCAGGACTGTTTGGTCCATACATAGGTAGACTTGCTCCAAGTCTATTCAGTGGACTATCAGCATTAAAAGAATATAATTACTCCTGCGGGGGCGTATGGTACTAAGGTGACGCTGCGAAGGAGAAACGAGAAAAATTTCGTACTCGTTTCCCCTTCGCAGCGTCACCTTAGTATCATACGCCGCCGCAGGAGTAATTATATTCTTTCAATGCTGATAGTCCACTGAATAGATTTGGAGCAAGTCTATTACATAGGCGAAATGTTGCCAGCCTCTTACTGTCTTTTCATATTTCTGTCCTAACTTCGATTTCCATAACTGTGTATGGAATACATAACCATAAATACGCATATTTACGATTTTAGAAGTACTGATATCTACGATGTCTACCCATGGGTAGTTAGACACTGCTGGTGTGCTTCTATGGAGGAGCGCTGGATGATATGTATCTGCGGGGGAAATTTTTTGTAGTACTGCGGAGGAGATATCGAAAGGACGAAAATATTAATTAAACTATTAAAAGGAATTCTCTCTCTCTCTTCTCTCTCCTTCTCTCTTCGCTTCCGATATTTATGGAAACATTGTTACTCTTGTCTCCAAATACCATTAGATGGCATTTGTCCTCATTCAGCTTCATGCAGTTGTTTGGAAACCATTTTGTAATTTTAAGGGCATCGCTCTCTAATGTTTTGATGACACTTTCAATGTTGTTAGCACTCATAGATTGTCCATCCGCAGTCTTTCACAAACATGAAGAGATCATTTAGGTATATAAACAGCAGAGGCCCCAAGACCGAACCTTGTGGCACTCCAATTCCTCCCGCAGACCCATTTATCTTCACCCTCTGCTTCCTTTCACTGAGATAGCTATGGATCAACCGCAATGCACTCACACTGAAACCATAAGCACTATAAAACATTTCCCCCGCAGATATCTCCTCCGCAGTACTATAAAAAATGTCCCCCGCAGATACATATTATCCAGCTCTTCTCCATAGAAGCACACCAGCAGTGTCTAACTACCCATGGTCTACCATACGCATATCTACCATGTCAAAAACCATTCCTATTTGCAAGGCTACTATTGCGGCTATTACTGCAACGATATTTGCAGAGGTCCTATTTGATTGCTGGCATGTTCAATTAAATTTTATAATTTACCTCACTGAATGCAGTCACTCCTTTCTGAAATTCCTACAGATTTTCTATGAAAGATCCTTCCAAAAAAAAAAATAATAAAGCCGAAATTGATTTAAGATTTCGTCACTTAAATCACTATATAGAAAAATCAACGTGATATGCTTGCATTCAAGAATTGCAAATAATCAATGGGCGTTTTACTCCATCTGAGGAAATTTTCATAATCAAGTTAAAGAGATGGTTAAAGGGAATCTAAGCATATATAAGCCTTCGATAAAAATAACCTTGTAAAGACAATAGGCCGATACACGTGCCGCACCATATTTGGGCAACTGTTCTACGTCAACAGGAAATCCTGATATCTGATAGGCTAGAGTTTGACCGCAAGTGGCTTGAGCCACTTTTATATGCTTACATTCCCTTTAAACAGTAGGATATCTTAAGTTGAGAGATTTTTACAAGCTTTGCTGCTAATGTCATGCTTCACAAAACAAAAGATGACGGAGTCGTAATATTTTTTATGAAAGAGGTCCGGGCACAAACGATCAAACAATAGGACAACAGATAGTGATTGGCCTTCTATTGTTCTATTTTAAAACAAGATCGCTATTTGTCTGCCATTTGTCTTTAACGCTGTAGCGTTGTTTACGAGAATTCAATGTCCTGTGATTATTAACATGTAAACAGAACTTAAAACCAGCGCCTCAAAACTTATAAAATCCTATTAGAAATATATTATTTGTTGATTAAATATAACTTAAAAATATCTGGCACGCGTTCATACTTAAAACTGTTGGCCTTTCTCGTGAGTAGATATATTAATTTTGCTACTATGGAGTTATCTGGCTGGTTACCAGATTGTTAGTGAGTTATCTTGTGGAGCTTGAGTTTATTACATAAAGATTATAGTTTTGAGTCAGGTCAGGTCAGTTTGTAAGAAAGTCCTATGTTTGACATTGGCGAAACATTGTTTGTACAGTAGCCCCTAATTGATGGTTGGCCCACGCACACGTGCCTGGTCAGGGAAAACAATCTGAGGTCTTGATGTTCTGATCATCATAGGCTACCTGACCTGTTTGTCTAGCGGGGGATGGCGCTGTGGTAGCGGACTTGCCTACCAATGAATCAAGAATCTTTGCAAAGCTTGAAGGCCCTGCATTAATACAAAAAAGGGTGACTGAATACACTGTTGAAAAGCTTGAGAAACACCCAAAGCTGTACTTGTTGATTCTTGATTCTTGATTCTTGAACCAAACGATTCTTGATTCATTAGAATCGCTCTAGAAGTCATGATTTTAAAGGTCGGTAAACGCTGATATAGAACGTTGCAACACCCGATGATTTACATAATTAGTTTGTTATTTGAAATAAGATGCCTCAAAATAATGCGTAGTTCACAGATAGTCAGTCTTTCGGAACAGCTGAAAAATGGCTGCAGCTCCTGATCAAGAAACAAATAAAATGGGATAATTTGTTGCATTTGTGATTTGATGTTATACAGATTAAGTTTCAAGTATATTTGTTTCAGTATAAGATTATTAATGATACGTCAGGGCACTGATTTGCTCCATTTTGAAAGTTAACATACATAGGCAAGGAATTGTTCGTAAAATTCAAAGTGCCACAGGTGACTCTGGTTCAAAGAAACTTCTGGTTTTGACTTTCCTGCGCTTTCTTGCACCATTACTTCGCAAATTCGTTTTTGATTTAGTCAAAGTCTCAAACGCTACGTTGTGGTTTATGTTATACGATAGTATCTAAAATATTTAATATGGGAAAAGCATGGAAACTTAGATAACAGCTCCTCGATAGCGGCCACTCAAACGAGGAGAAACAAGGACAGATTTTGTTACAAATAGCATCAGTTATTTTAATTGACACCTCAATTCAAAGCGATTAGCGATTGCAGACAAATTAAATTCTCTCCAGTAATTCAAAACAAACAAAGACGCAAATGTTGCCCCGAAACCAGTAGGGCAAACTCTCGCCTTGTGCACGCGAAACGTGCTGATACTAAAATGTAATTTGTTAAAATGGGTGATATTGTTTTTCAAGTTCCGAGTTTTTTATAACAAACAAAGCCGCAAATGTTGCCCCGAAGCCAATAGGGCTAACTCTTGCCTTGTGCACGCGAAACGTGGTAACTTAGATAATAAAATGTAATTTGCTAAAATGGGTGATATTGTTTTTCAAGTTACGAGTTTTTTTTTATAACAAACAAAGCCCCAAATGTTGCCCCGAAACCAGTAGGGCAAACTCTCGCCGTGTGCTCGCAAAGTTTGCTAAAATGAAGTGGGTGATATTGTTTATCAAGTTACGAGCTTTTTTATAACAAACAAAGCCCCAAATGTTGCCCCGAAACCAGTAGGGCAAACTCTCGCCTTGTGCACGCGAAACGTGCTAACTTAGATAATAAAATGTAATTTGCTAAAATGGGTGATATTGTTTATCAAGTTACGCGCTTTTTTATAGCAGTGTTCCTCTCAGAAACCTTCAAAACGGGCCTAGCCATGAAAATTAAACCGGGTCGGGCTTTTTAGTGCCTTGGCATTTCTTTGTGCTCGCACGGTTTTTGCAGCCATCTCTTAGCTATTTTCATCATTGTCAGCCAGTCACGCAATGATAATCAGTTGTCTGACAAATATGCAACAAACTGCATGCTTTGAGACATTTTAACTCTCACAAATTCTCAGTGTCAAGATTACATACAACTAAACTTTCACAAATTCAAGCATAATTTTAGGGATACCATAAACCTATTGTGCCCATCGAACGATGGCATCGAGGATACGGAACGCTTTTTGCTGCTCTGCCCTTCCTTTGAAGTACCACGAAGAGATTTTCTTGCTGGAGTGTTAGCTCTATTACAACCAAATGGATATATCAATGATTCAAACGAGGCTTTGGTGCACGTTTTATTGTATGGTGATAAGAACCTTCCTAATGACTTCAATAGAGGCATACTTCTCTTAACCTTAAATTTTATCCACCAAACTGGTCGACTTAATTAGAAAATCTCAAGCTACACTACGAGTTCCACAACCACCATCGCCCGTTTTTTAGCTTTTATATATTGTACATGTTTTGGCCATGGGGTAATCATTGTCTTTCGCTCCCCTTGGTGTCGTTCCTGTGGTGGTGTATAGTAAGTAGATAAGTACAGTAGAAAGTAAGATTTATTGTAAATATTTTAAATGAATAGAAATAAAAATGTCAAGATGGTTCCGTAACTGTGAAGTTATACGTAGCTTTTAGAATTGGGAGTGTCTCTACTCATTCGATACACAACTGCTATCGATAAATCATTATTACTGCCTCTGACATATCAATCCGCGATATCAATGGCACACACAAGTAGCTTAAGATAACTATCCTCCAACATAAACTACAACTTCTTTCGCTTACGAGAGATTCCGTGATTAGTTAATCCTGAAAAGGTGACACGCTAGATACTGTAAAACAAGCCTTCTTCATTATGCAGATAACATCTCGTATTGTATTGCACCGGAAAACAAAATATTGATAAGAAATCTGATAGCTCTTTTTGATTGATCATTTTGTAGAAAGTATCGTTGCTGTCTTATGGATGGGTCATTGTTTTTTCGTTATTGCTCTCATGGGTGGGTCATTGTATTTTCTTTATTGTTCTCTTGTGCCATTGTACTTTCAGATGCTTTTGTTTGGCAATGCAAGGACAGCAGCTGTGGGAATATAGTATTTGTGGTTTTGACCTAAATGCCCCTATTATGCCTTGAATTGCTTTGCAAACCATGCCTGTTTTTGACAGACAAACATGTTGCCGTAAAGTTTCGCTGAAAGGTTTATGCGATACACACAATGTTGTGTCAACGAAGATTATTCATCGAAATAAAAATTCATTTAATTTTTCTATTTTAATTTTCTCCATAAAAAAACAAACACTTGAATAAGAAAATATCTACATTACCATGTCTCAAACACAAAGGGAGAGAACCCACGGTCACCTTGCTTCCATTGCGCATTTTACTTGCAATGGTAATTAGTGTGGTAATTACAATGGTAATTAGCCGCATTTAGCATCAACGAACATTGCAACAAAGACAGCAACAATAAAGGAAGCAAAGTACATTTTAACAATGATAACAGTGAACAATACAGCTAAAGACAAACAAAGGATACTTATACCCCGTTCACACCTCCAAGTCAAACAAGCCTAAACTAAACCATTATAAAATGTTGCGTTCTAATTGGTCAATCCAAAAAACATCGAGAGCATTTGGTTGGATGAAATTTGTGGGTTATTGTCTGAGTCAAAGTTTAATGATTTGTCGAATTAATATATGAATTCGCATGCATGCACGAAAGAATCCAGGGAAAGCATTCTATGTCAATCCTGTTGGGTTAGCACTGCTTTCAAAACTTTCAACTTCCACCACGAATGCCCAGCAAAGACTTTCTATTTTCAACAATCAGATGCGAAATTTTTACTTATCCGGTATCAAGGGCTTTAATTGTCCCAATGGGGTTCCGGTTACCCACATGAAATAGGCATTCAAAGAGACCAGTATATGCCAATCAATCAACCATTGTAATCGTAATTAGCTTATATTGATCGTAGGAATTTGCTTACATCTGGATTAGGGATAATAGCTCAGCACTGAATCATGAAACAACCGGATAACATGATTAAAATCAATGATATGCTGTTGCTAATCTAAGCTCTTGTTTGTTTTGTCATGATTTGCAATCTTGTGCTGTGTATGACTTCACCTAAGAGCACAGTGACCATTTAAGACCATTCATTTTTGCTCAGACCATTCATTCTGATTCGCTTTAACCGCACGTTACATATCTTCGCATATTCGTCATATGTTGCTTCTCGATGCGAGTTAGAGAGAAAACAGCTACATGTTTTGAGTTTCAGATGAAATGAAAAATTTGCTTCGTTATGTGAGGGAAAAAGCAATGAAATAGTGACAAATGCTTACCGAAAATAACATGCAATTAGACTTAACATGCTCTAGTTGTTTGAGATACATTTTCTTCAGCCATTGATTCGGAAAGATATGGGAGAACCGAATTAAAACTTTTTGATCCATTGGTGCCACACATGGCTGCAATAAACCAACGGGTAATAGATCGTTCCGATCAAAATACTCTCTTGGTGTTGAAAGATCAACCAAAAATAAGAACTTTTATGTCTGCAATCAAGATTGAAATATACATTTAATTATGATTAGCATTGAAAAAGAACTTTACTTCGCAAATTTAGGTTATCTTACCATCGTTTAGAGGTAGAGGTCGGTAGATATCACAGACCAAAAAGAATCCAGAAGAGAGAATATGCCCTAGATGCAAAATTTTAGAAGATGAAGTTCACTGCCTAATGGATGTAATAGGAATAGGGGAATCCGGGAACAACTATTTGAACAAATCGAGCGACAGCATCCTTTCTTTAGATACATAAATACGAAAGATCTTTTCATTTATCTAATGCAGAATGATGATCATAATCTATGTCCACTGATACAAAGCTTTATTGTGAATTGTGTAACAGCTTCATACGATCTAAAACGTTCGCTGAGCACAGCCCCAAATGTACAACCTTGATGATTTGCTTCGCCTTGTTTTTAGGCACGCTCTTTTACACCAATGGTACTGTTAATTCTTTATTGTATTCATTTTGTTGTAGTTTTTCCTGAGTAGATGCTTGAAATGTTCAAGTTTTCTTGTACTAGGTTATTGATGGAAACCTAACATCTGAAAATCTGAAATCATATGTTTTGTGGTCGTTAGGCAAATTGTTTACATTCTATTATTTGTCTTAGTCTCTTAGGCTCTGGCATATTGTTGGATTTGAACATTTTGAAGTCCTTATAATTTTGGGAAAATGCATAGAATCTAAGACAAGCTATGACCTCTGCCCTATTTATAACCTCTGCCCTGCCAACGTTTTCCTCAAAAGTTCTAGACAATATTCTGATGACATACAATTCTTTAAATGCGCTCGTTTATTTCAAAGACGCGAAGCTTAAATTGGCAGTCAAATTTTTCGCCGAAACTTTGCTTTCTACGGCATTTATCATCTCTGTTCAAGGTACAATTATTTTATTTTAAATAGTTATATTACGGCATTTATGGTTTGCGTTTTGCATGCACTAATGGCATTCAACATGTTACAAGAAGCATTTATATTTCACAGCAAGAATAAGTCAACGGAAATTAAAAATCCAACGATGCACATGCATTTCTTCTGAACACCTTATCCACTAACAGCAGGGTCGGAACACTAAGCTGTGAAACCTAATCTGGATTACGGGAAACACTTATAAGGATTTTAATTCAATTAAGTAAACATTGGATCAACATTGGATCACTCCCTGGAAATCTTTGGAAATTCTAGGAAAGCTTGTTTCAGGAAGTAAGCTTGGAGGATGATCACAGTGTGAAATGCGATGCTCCTACGCAATCTTGTTGCAAAAGGAGTATAATTGCGTTCATGGTGGAGTCATCATTGAGTGATTAACGTACCTGGTGCAGGATAGAGATTCCTGCTGATTCTGCTGATGAGAGTGTAAAGAATTCATGTTCATCTGAAGTACCGCAAGTCTTCTTACAATTCCCCGGGGGCTTATTTTGCAAAAAATATTGGTGGGGGGGGGCTTATTCGAGGGAGGGCTTTTTCGAGGGGGGGGCTTACTTAGTAGCATTCAAAAATGTCACCAAGATTCCTTTTTCTTTTCCTTCAGGCTTGTCAGTATGCTTGTAACAGCAGATATATTGGGATATATTGTTTTTGAGGCAATATCTAAACCCAAGTATGTTGAAAAGAACATGAAAAATTCAGTCAAAATATTGAATCAAAAGTAGTCACCAAAATGACAATCGATTAATCCCCATGAGGGCTTTATCAAGGGTAGGGGCCTATTCGAAGGTTGGGGCGTATTCGGGGACTTACGGTACACATTGATATCTGAGAAATATTGAATTTTCTTGTCAAATTGCTTTTTCCTGCTTGATCAACCAATGGAAACTTGTTTATATTGAAAACTTTTAGAAGGTGATAGCCTGAAAAATAGCCTGGATCGAGCGATATTTTCGTACATTTTTATGGGAGAGGTTCTACTGAGTAGCGTTGGGCCCCGGGGGGATACTTGACTAGGGAAGTGACGGGGGTGTGCGGAAACCTCTCCACACCCTGCACCCTGTCGCATAAAAAATAGACCAAAAGTACACCCTGTCGCATAAAAATTTTGCATCTCAAATATAGCGTAGAACGCAATTTTTGCTTGTGATACCCTGTCGCATAAAATTTGCATCTCAAATATAGTGTAGAACGCAAATTTTGCTTGTGATACCCTGTCGCATAAATCGTTTACCTATCATAATACCCTGTCGCATAATTTTCGTTCGAAAAGGACACCCTGTCACATAATCTTTACCGTAAATGGACACCCTGTTGAGCGGCACTTCCCGTCAGGTCAAGTATGGGAGTACCCCCCCCCCCCCACCGGGCGTTGGACCTTCCATCACTCTATTGTGCAAATGCGAAAACCCTTCAAGATGTATTAATTCAGATTCTTTTTCAGAATAGCTTTCATGTCGAGTCAGCTAGGTTAGAGTAGGGAAAGTGCCGGGGGGGGGTACATGACTTGTGGATGGACGGGGGTCTGCAGCCCCGTTTTCAGACAGCTACCCTCTTCTAATTACCGAAACTTGCCTTGGTACCCACTTTTTTGATGACTTTTGGCAATCATACTGCCCATTTTAAAACATTTTTGTGAATTTCAGTGAAACCCCAACCATGTTTATGGAAGATCTACCGAAAATGGGCCTTTGTTTAGAGACTTTTGGGCCCAAAAACCCACCCATATCGGTGGGACATACCCGTACCCTGAAAATGCTATGTATCCCTCCCGGGGGGAAAGTGGGTCAGAGGGAGGCAAACTAAAAACTACATTTGTCAGTCTAAAATTCAACATGTAAACAAAAGCAGAATCCTCAATGGATAGCTAAGTATAGCCAAGCGGTAAATTCACTTTGTCACAAGCAACTTTCAAATGCTTATCTAGAAACTTTAGCCTAAGCGTCGTCTGGCGAGCTAAGACCTAAAGTACATTCCACAGGCTAAAATTCAACATGTAAACAAACCGGAATCCCCTACGGATTGCAATTGTTCGTATAATCGACTTGTCCGGTAACAAGGTGACTAGGACGGTAATCCTTTATTCCTAATCTGGATTATTGTAAATACCAAAACTCAATGTAATCTCATTACGTAAACATTATAGTCCAAGATGAAATAGTTGTAGAATCCTATGAAAGCCAATTGCAGGATGAAAATACGGTATTCAGGAACTCGATGTGAGTCCACTTGCATTTGGTATGCGTTGTCTGTTGCTGTGGACTTAGGATCAGACCTCACCTAGCTTGGAGTGAGTGAATCAGATAATTTGGCCTAGTTTCTTTACTTTGGGTTTCAAAGTAGCTTTAGAGAAAAGCCAATTGCATGATGAAAATTTGGTATTCAGAATCTCGGTTGGACTTTTCTTAGATACGTTTTCTGTTGCACAGGATTTAGCTCAGGACACCTCGCCTCGCACAGAGTAAATGATTCATGCCTACATTTTGAGTTTTCAGTGTGATTGGATTTCAAAAAAAGCCAATTACATCTGGAACATACGGCACTCACGAGCCCGGTTGAGTTCGCCTACCACAGATATATGTTTATCCTTGTACTCTCGATATATGACACTGTCTTAGCCTCTCGTCGCATGCAAAATGTAGGAGTTAGACACACAGATTTCGCGGTGTTCTTTGCTTTATTTACATTGTGACGTGAACGGTTGTGAAGTGCTGTCACTGATCGCTTTCTACTGGCATGTCAATCAATGCAATAGATTCTATTTAGCCCCCTTTTACAGTATTTAGCCTGGAAATCTTGTCTTGGATCTTGTTTCTTTGAAAGCTAAAATTTGAAATGAGTGAGGATTGGATTTGTTAGAAATTAGATTTCAAAGTTGTGAAACAGGAAAGACGATATCGTTGTCTCTCAGGGGGAGCAAATGAGCAAGAGAAACAAAGGAACATATTATTGCCAAGTTATTCAAGCAGAAGCAACATTAGGTTACAGTTGCAGTTATGGTTCGTGAACTCCCAATAACAATTGTTCGTACTACCCTAAGACACAGTTTAAACATCGTTTTCTGCCGTGTCGAATTCAATAGATGTTGCTATAAACTTAGTATCAATCAAATTCCACATAAAAACGATGTTTAAATCACCTGCCGTTTTAAATTGTTAAAACGGTAGGAGTTCACCAGCTCTGCCGTGTTTAACGGCAGAAACACGACTTAATTTAAACATCGTATTTCTGCCGAGTTTAGTTAATCAATTCTAGAACATGGTCCGCGGTTTCTACGTGTGATCAACAGTTGCGCTTGTGCATTTTGAAAAATGGTCCTTTTAAGCATTTTTATTTCAATCCGACACGGCAGAAAACGATGTGTAAATCAGATTTTTAGACATGGCAGATTCTGCCGTTTTTAATACAGTTCGATTCGACACGACAAAAAAAACCATGTTTAAATCAGATTTTTAGACACGGCAGATTCTGCCGTTTTTGATACAGTTTGATTCTACATGACAAAAACGACGTTTAAACTAGGCCGAGCGCTGCATCAACTTTCATCTCTTCCTGCATGGTCAAATCTTGATGAAGTTTGATTGACTCATGCGATAAAGATCTGCAACACTTTATAAGATTCCGACTTCAGATTAATGAAGCCTTGGATAGTACTGATGGATTTTCAATTCAGATACTGATACAATCAGACAAAGTACTTCATTCTTTTTAAGCAATTATATTCAAAAGAAATATGAGATACATCCATCCTGTTGATATAAGTCGATATAGATATGACAGGTGAAATATTGAAATTAGTTTAGGGCATGATTTTCGACATATTCTTGCGATGTTTTATTTTAAAAGTTTGACCTGGTAAGAGTATTTTTGTCAGTTGTTATCTGGGATACCATAGGTCTGGGTATTGTCATTCTGAGTTCTTGAGATGAGATTTTGCCTCAAATTCAGAACGTAGTAAATT
The DNA here is from genome assembly GCA_039566865.1 of Aurelia coerulea. Taxonomy (NCBI): domain Eukaryota; kingdom Metazoa; phylum Cnidaria; class Scyphozoa; order Semaeostomeae; family Ulmaridae; genus Aurelia; species Aurelia coerulea. Next base: position 13,488,344 of record CM076963.1, read on the forward strand.
ACTATCTAAGTTAATTCAGGACCAGCAAATTTTTATTGTTCCCAATTACAAGCAGAAAAAATTTTGTTGATTGCATGGAATGAAGTGGCAGCTTCTTTGGATTTCGTTGCAAACGGTAAGTTTTTTGGCCTAAGCTCTCGAAAGTTGTTAAAATTGTGCCGCAATAATCTTCTTCGGAGACGAAGAGAACAGGGGAAACAAGGACACTATCCCCCTCCCCAGTTGCTAAACAAAGAATGGTGCTATTTTCCCCAAGATTGTCCTCCCATAATGGTGAGCTTATTGTGAGCATTCATTTGTGTACCCCTTTTCATATAAAATGAGACAATTTTCAGAGAAGTGCCCCAATTTTACTCTGTAGCAACTCTTTGTCGAAGATTGCTTCTTAGTTTGTGTAAGAATATACATCATGAATTTTCTCGTTATTTCATAGGAGAAAGTGCTAAATCATCTTTCGAAAACTTCAAGAAACGTTATTTGAAAAAGAGAAATGCCCTGAAGAAAACCAACAAGTCCGGAACATCATCTGCAGTTGTCGATAAAGCAAAAAAGGACATTGAGCCATACAAGTTTTTTTATCGTTATCAAATGTATGTATTTCAGTACGCCAATCTCCGTGCCGAAGAGTTCCATCGCTGTTTTCTGAATCGACGAAGCCAGTGGGGGTATACGATGCATTATTTGTTTTTCTAAGGTAGTTAAAACTTAGTGATATCCTTGAGAGATTTTTTATTAAAAACTTTGACCTGGTTTTATTGTTTCGTTGAGTTGTTATCTTGACTAATTCTAGGGTACCATATTTCATTATGATTTTTTTTTGTGAGGGTTTTATTTATAATTTAAAATTTTACTATTTTTGATGTTAGCATTTTTCATGCTAGCTGGACTGATTTAAGGGATGCTCGCAAAAACTTTCATATTGATTTTTTGCGATGGAGTATTGCTTGAAACTACAGCTTTTTGTAAAATAGTATCACTTTTTGGTGTGAGATTAAGAGGTTATCTGGGCTAAGACTAATGCAGGGTTATGGATGTCTGCAATGAGATTTTTAAAGCAATACAGTACAGTCAATATTTGAAGCCTGCTCAAAATTATCGAGAGACTCGTTTGAGGGCATATTGCCTTGATTGTGTTGTGATGCCAATCATCTGACTTCGCAACCAGAACAATCAGGCGAACGGGGCTCGAGCCCCACCACTTGAGTGTCATGACGAGGAGTAGTTGACTCGATTGTGCCTTCATTACATCTGCAATCCCAGCGCGTGGCACTAAAAATGCAACTACAACACCTTCACCTTGTATGTTTCAAAGGAAATGACTGTTATCGCAGTCGATGTTTTATTTTTCTTTTTCTTTTATTCAATGAAAACAATTAAAAGAACAAACAACAAGATTTAGAAACTACGTGCCATCCATAGCAGGACATATTGTCAGCCAGTTCCCCCTATGAATGACATTTGCAATTTTAGATACATGAAATTATTTTGACTAATACACATATACACATAGGGACTTACATACAAACATACACACAGATACATTCACACATGGTACACATAAACAGTACACTTAACAGATACAGTCACTAACATGTCGAGCACGGATTCTTTGTTTCCAGAGGATGCTAAGTTTCTTAATCCGCAAGATCAAAACGCTTGGATTATTGAATGTACTTTATTGTACCTTCAAGAATCATTCTGTTGATGATATATGGACATTCCACGTGTTCTTTCACGTATGAGTTAGCGTTCCACAATAAGATTTTCTACCGTACGTTAAGATTGATCGAGAAATTCAGATAATACCTTACTCACTTATGTCGTATAAGATTAAACTAAACTTTCATCGATTTCTCTTCCCTTGAAAGACATAATCATTTCAGTTAGGGCGTCCCAAAAAGTATACAGATTTGGTTGGGTCCAGCGATGTGAATTTAGCTTTAATCAATGGCTAACCAATTTTAAAATGTTCCTCGATAGTTACCTTGAGCATAGATAAAGAATATACAGAGTTGGTTGGGTCCAGCGATGTGAATTTAGCTTTAATCAATGGCTAACCAATTTTAAAATGCTCCTCGATAGTTAACTTGAGCATAGATAAAGAATATACAGATTTGGTTGGGTCCAGCGATGTGAATTTAGCTTTAATCAATGGCTAACCAATTTTAAAATGTTCCTCGATAGTTAACTTGAGCATAGATAAAGAATATACAGATTTGGTTGGGTCCAGCGATGTGAATTTAGCTTTAATCAATGGCTAACCAATTTTAAAATGTTCCTCGATAGTTAACTTGAATATAGATAAAAAATATACAGATTTGGTTGGGTCCAGCGATGTGAATTTAGCTTTAAACGATGGCTAACCAATTTTAAAATGTTTCTCCATAGTTGACTTGAACATAGCTACCTCATTTGTTGATATTTGTTCTTTGAGAGCTGAATATTAAACTTGAAAGCTCAAATTTGCCTTCACGTCCAAACCAGAGCTTTTTTTCTGGCCTTTTAGCCTAAGCAAAGTCCCGAAGCACATCGAAATGTATAACTAAAATTAAAGAAAAATGAAAAAATGCCACAATCGGTGACTTCTAGCAAACATAATCTAATCTAATTTAAGGTTCTTTTTACATTATATCCAGGATATTGTTGATTTATTTGCTTTGCCTCAAGAATTTGCCTGGGCCAAAACGCCAAAGCTCTGGTTTGGAGGTGACAGCAAATTTGAGCTTTCAACATTAATATCTCTGCTCTTAAAGGACCAATACGAATAAACGAGGTACCCATGTTCAAGTTAACTATCGAGGAACATTTTGAGAGTGATTAGCCATTGATTAAAGCTAAATTGACATCACTGGGGCCAATCAAGTCCATATAATTTTTCTGGGACACTATATGTACATTTCAAATTTCATGTCGAAGATGTAAGGACCTTTGCAACCCTATCATAGAAAAAAGCAGTAGTGAATTTGCGATTTTATGTCATTGAGATTTTGAAAATATTTATGAAACAGATATCTAGAACTTTAAATCTGACGTTAAAGAGTGAATAAAAACTGTGTTTTGCTTCGAAGGCGCACATAAATTAGGAAGGAAGAGATTAGAACGGACAACAGACCGCATTCCATTGTTCTCTTTCAGAACATTTCAACCCTACATAGTTGTCTTCGTTTTCTCTTGTTGTTTGTTATTGGTTAAACATTTTGTAAACATTTTCCTTCCCCCCGCAGGGTCATTTAGGCGTCATATATCGACTATTTATGAAATATGTATAGAAATTCACCTCAGCTACATCCGTGCTATTACACAATGGCCATACACGAAGATAAACAAAATCCCAGAAGGAAAATTTTAAGCGGATGTCCAACCAAACCCCCTGATGAATTACACTCTACTCACCTAAGAAAAGTTCAAACGGGATTAGGTTTAATGCAATAGAAGTTCTGAAGCAAATACTATAGGATACTGTGGATAACTTTAGATTGCTTGGATGTTACCCCCGCGATAAATGTAATAAGATCCACACACGACCAAAAGTTTATATAGCATAATTTGGAAGTATTAACCATTTGTAATTGAAGTCTTGGATGCTATAAAGTTGCCTAGTTGGATTCTTCGTAATAACATAAAATTATAGCGGGATATCGAATAAACACAATTCTTGATTCTGCTGTGATTTGTTTTTTAAACAGCTTGCAAGTGAATTTTGAATGGTAAATTCATTTTTGATGACCATATTTTGAAAAGCTGTTGTTCTGTTTAGTGATGTGGATGCAAGGCAAAGCAAGAAAAGGTGCTGGAGAATAAAATATTGGGCTGATTTGAAGGTATGTATATGGCAGATAATTTTCTCGCAGCCTTTAATTGCTTTTTATAGCCTCTCATTTTGTACTTTGAAGACGAGCGTCTTAGCTCCCGAGTGGTTGGTTTGAGTCTTATGAAATAACAGAGCACACATTGTAAGTGTGAGGAGAAGTTACTAAAAACTACCGTAGGGTCTTAGATTTTCCTGCAGGTAAACATAGGGCTCAAATCATTAAAAAGGGTCGGTATAAAATTCTACCCCAGTTTCCTTAGAATCTGCCGTGGAAATTTATTGGTATCTTGATTAGTTTCAAATTGGCGGCATTTATCACATTTGAGGCTATGACGTCATCAAATTTCTAAATCCTAAACCAGAAAAGATACATTTATCTGCTTGCCACCATATTGTGGACCTTCATAAACTATGGTGGTCTTGAAGGTTATAACATTTTTCCCTTATTGGTTTTGGATTTACAATTATTTTAATTTTTTTCAATTTTCCATGAACTTTTTCAAAAATAATTAAATTGCCGCGTTTAAAAAGAATCAAGATAGCACAGAATTACAGCAGAGTACCGAAAGTTCCTTTCAAGCCATTTAATTCAAAGAAAAATTCATATAATTTGACACCCACCATTTTAAAGATTTGAAAGATTTAAGCCCCATGCTCTGCAGGAATGTATTTGGAAGAATATTGTCTGAAAGACTTAGATCAGCGTTTGGTTGCTTTCCTATTTCGAAGGAAAGCCCCAGAGCCCTTGAATATTTGGCTTTAATAGCCTTAACAAAATATAGCGCAAAATATAGCTCACATTGTTGATGGGAAATAGAACCGTAAACTTAATTTGTTTCAGAAAAATTGCAACCAAACTATAATTAAGAATCTTTAAAAAATGATAAGATCTGAGTAGCTGTATTTTATACTGCCTGAAAGTACAGTTTTTCTTCGTCCTAATAACATGCAGTTTGGATACATTAATGAAATCATTTATCATTTAATTGATATTTTAGAACGTATGACCGATTTCAAATGCAGCATGCTTTAAGAGGAAAATCAACACCTTTTTACCGTAAAAAATTTCAGGCCGAGAAGCATTTGAGGTGATGCCGTAAAGTAAGAAAAAAAGAAATTTATTCCAACGAGATGCTTTTATTAAGAGCGATAAAATAAGCCATCTCAAACATGGATTTTCGTGTATGTAAATGACCTATCACTATCCACGTACGTGCAGCATAGGGCTCAAATCTTTCAAATCTTTAAAAAGGTCAGTGTAAAATTCTATCACAGTTTTCTTTGAATTGGATGGCTTGAAAGGAACTTATTGTACTTTGCTATAAATCTGCTGTGGAAACTTTATGATTTCTTGATTTTTTTCAAAATGGCGGCAATTCAATTATTTTTGAAAAATTCATGGAAAATGTTATAAAAAATGTAGATCATCGTAAATCCTAAACTAATAGACGAAACATTATATAACCTTCCAGAAAACCATAGTTTATGAAGGTCTACAATATGGTGGCAAGCAGAAATCTGTAGCTTTTCTAGTTTAGGATTTAGAGATTTGACAACGTCATAGCCTCAAATTTAGTAAATGCCGCCATTTTGAAACAAATCGAAATATCAATGCATTGCCAAGGTAGATTTACAGCAAAATACCCTAAGTTCCTTCCAAGCCATTTGTTTCAAAGAAAACTGCAATAGAATTTTACACCGACCTTTTTAAAGATCTGAGCCCTATGTTCGCACGTGCCGAAATCTCCAGATACAATTTAGGCTTGCACATGCAGCTCTTGAGCTAGCTATTTATCTCCGTCAGCAAAGTTAAATCCTTAACCCAGAAATGAAGCTCCGCGTAAGCGGTGCAAGCACGAGGGATTATTGAGCAATTTTCAGTTAAGTATCTTAATCCCTTGCCTAACAGACAAACATACACGGAATGCAATTGAGATTTCCCTTGTTAAACAACATTTTTGTGCTGTACGGAACGTCAACGATGATTTCTGTGCAATTTAAAACGTTGCTTCGAGATGTTTTGGTAACAGTCATGTTTTGTTTCTACTAGCAAATTACTTGAAGTGAACGACGCGAGGAAAATTTGCTCATAAAAATTGTTGTCAAAATGTTTACTATTGTGGTCGATAGCAACTTGTGCAGCCAATGCCTTCATTCAAGAATCCTCTGACGTCCCAAAATCATGAAACTCCAAATATAGTAACGGTTGCGTTACAGATTTTGTTTTCGTTATGCCAAATATCAGTACTGCGCATGCGCTGTTTCTTAGAGTAAGCCGCAGCCACTTTCACATTCACAACAAGTCCTGCAAAAATTTTTATAACAGACAGACAGACAGACAAACAAACGAGCAAACAGAAACTAAAGCTAGGCTATTGCGCAATAATTTATTCATTCATTGTTGCTATTTATACGCAATGCCTCTCCAGCTAGCTAAAAAACCTAATACAAGTTGTTCTAATTGGAAAGAAAATAATGCCTATGATAAAAAAGTGGGATGTTCTTCCAGAGGGTCGTGTTTTAATGTGTTTGTTTTGGCGTTCTCAGCTTGTCAAATGCGCTTTTAGCTCTTTTTTGAAGCGCCCGAGTGCTTGGATTTATCTGATATTAGCTGGAATATCGTTCCAAGCCATTAAGGCAGAGTAGCAAAGTCCTTTTTTGGCATGCTTTGTTTCAAGCTCAGGGATCTGGAGATCCTTACAGTCTCTTGTTTCGTAATTTGAGTACGCGGATCTGTATTGGTACTTATCCCAAAGGCTCTCCGGGCTCACCTTCGCAGCAATAAGAATGGGATGGTCGCAGACATGAAACACATTATTTTGTTATTATCCATCTATTTAAAGTAAAGAGCCCAAGCTCGGAAAAAAATGCGACACAGCTTAAATGGACAATTTTCTCCGTTCCATTTTTTTATATTTTCTTCAAACTGACCAAGTTATGTTTGGCTCTAACTTTCAAATCTACACTTGCAGTTACCGTACTTGATTGCAAGCTACCTTTACTTGTACCTTAGTTTTCCGTTTGTTTTTAAACATTCCTTTTATTTGTAGTAGCAGTTACGTGTAGTTTTATGTAGGTAGCTTAGCAATTATCTTTAGAATGGCCGCAGGGTAGACATAATATTTCGCTCCCTGTGGCATCGTCTCTGTAGTGTTGTAGCGTAGCTTGTAAGTATTGTAATTAGTAATATTGTTGTAAAATCTTAATGGAATAGAAAAAAAACTGACCAAGGGATCCCGAATTCCGGAAACAACAAGTGCTGTGGCTAAACTTTGTCCATGAATTGAGTGAAAAGACTGCACATAAGAACGTTATGCAATTTTGCTTCAAGTAAACTTACAATGAATTGTATTCCTGTTTCAATTAAATCGATTCATCTGCTTTTCCAAATCTGATAAGAGACGGGTAAGAGACAAATCTCAGATATCAAAGTTTCGCTCATCGCTATTTCGTCTTCAAAAAAGTAATCCTATCCAACTTTAAATTGTTTTCACTTGTGAAACTGAACCGAACCCAATAACTCAAGAGGCACAATTATAATCCAGTTACAACAAACAATGCCGATTTGGAATTGTTTATGATTTGAAAATGTGTAATTCGTCAGCCAATTATTCATTTAATGTGCAATACTGAATATCCGCGATTTGATACTTGATTCAAAGGACGTTGCCGGAACGTGCCTAAGGCCGTCTTTGCAACAGGTGGTGCTTTCCTTTTCGGCAGGGTAAGCGTCTTGAATTTAATATAGGTGTGAAGGATTTGGGGAAACTGAAAGTACAAGATATTTCAGATGAAGCGTTTCTTTTTTTATATATATTCAATATAAAATTTTACAAAACAAACTACTTAAGTAAGACACTATGTACAAACTACTTTACTACACTACAAGGGCGATACCACGGATAGCAGATTAAGTATGTTGAATTCGAACCAAAGACCCCTGATTTTGCATGTCAATGAATGATTTTTGGGTTACAGATTGCCCTCAGTGATTATGTCTTACTGACAATAAATGGCTATTATCAGTGCCAAATGTTGCTTTAGCTGTTAGCTATAGGAACACACGTCTGTGGATAGAAAATTGGCTAATTTCATTTCATTTTAATTCTTTTAAGGAGGGTTGCCCTTCAACGAGTTGATTTTCAAGGGGCCCTCCGATAAAAACATTAATTACAATCTAAAGTACAACGGTACAAAATAAAAGCTATTAATTAAATAAAACTATAAAACCTTATTTACAATATTTTTAATCTATGTACAATAATGGTCAAAATTACAATAAAAACGAAAGAAAGAAAAGTGCCTGTTTCTAAATAGTTTTCTTAAAACTATACAGAGAGGTTGCCTGTTTTGACTCGGCTGACAGGCTATTCCATAGTTTTGCACCTCTGTAAGAGAAACATCTCTGGCCATTTGCTGACCTTTTCATCGGCAACTTCAGGTCGGTCCCCGTATTGCGAAGGCTATATGATGAGCAGAGCGCATTTCTTGTGAAGAGATCACACAGGTATTGTGGAGCAAGATCATTCAGGGACTTGAAGACCATTGTCTTAGATTCACCAGTAACCAGCTGGTCAACGGTCTTCCATCCTAGCCCTTCAATAAGAGGTTTGCCTGGGGCATCGAAGTTGCTATTCGTTATTATCCTAGCAGCACGGTTTTGAAGTTTTTGCAACTGATTAATTTCAGTTAAACCGGCGCAGCCCCAGACAGAACAGCAGTATCGAAAGTGAGGCTCGACAATACCTGTGTAGAGAGTTTGCAATGTTTCTTTCGGAAGAAAAGACTTGGCATGTCTTAAAAAGCCAACTGCCCTTGAGACCTTGCTAGAAACTGCCTTGATTTGCTCTTTCCAATCCAAGGAGCAGTCGATTTGCACACCAAGGTATTTTGTCTTTTTGACTACTTCAAGCTCACTATCGCGAATTTTCAGATCCAAGTCTCTATTTTGATTTTTGAGGATCTTGTGCTTCTGCTTTGTAGAAATAAGCATAGAATGAGTTTTTGCAACATTCAGGGAAAGCTTGTTGCCTTGCAGCCAAGTGTCCAATTTCCTAAGGTCGCTATTAATAGCCTCATTCAGCCGAGTCAAATCGTGAGACTGGTAGCACAAACTGGTGTCATCAGCATACATGGACACGGTAGAATCTTCGACAGCTTGTGGGAGGTCATTGATATAGATGAGGAAGAGCAGAGGGCCAAGACATGAGCCCTGTGGAACACCAACTTCTATGTCCCCAATTTTGGAATCAACCCCATTAACCCTACAAAATTGTTTCCTGTTGGTTAGGTAAGATTTAAACCAAGAAAGTTCACGTTGTTGTACACCGTAAAGCTCGAGCTTTTTGCAGAGAATATTGTGGTTTACGGTATCGAATGCCTTTTTAAGGTCAATGAATACTAGACCCACAAGCTTTCCAAGGTCCATTCCATTGTACCAGTCATCAGTATTTTTAAGTAAGCATGTTACTGTTGAATGAAGGCGCAAAAAGCCGGATTGGCCAGATGAAAAGTGACCGTTATCATTCATAAACTGGTACAATTGATTTGTTACTAGTTTTTCAAAGAGCCTTGAGATGACGGGCAAGACTGATATTGGTCGATAGTTAGACTTTTCAGTCTTTTCTCCATCCTTGAAAATTGGAGTAACTCTAGCAACTTTCCATGAGTCGGGAAAGCGACTTGTTTCAATGGATGTATTGAACATGAAAGCGAACGAGTTTTCAATAAAAGGCAGCGCAAGCTTCAGAAAGTAGCTAGAGATGTTGTCAGTCCCAAAGCTCTTTGCTGTCTTAACTGTGGCAAATGCGTCCCTGATCTCCTGCACTACAATTGTTCTGAAGTGGAATGTAGCCTTTTGTGTGTTAATTTCATAGTCACCTGCAAGAAGGGGATTTGGGACTGGATTTATTTTGAATGGTGAGGATATCCACTATCAGAGCTGAAGGTCGTGAATTCGAACACCATTGATAGCGGGGATGGTTCAGTGGTATTGAACTTGGCAACCAAACTGAAGTCTGTTGCTTGAAGTCCTGTCAAACCAGCTACGTAGAGTGAGAAGAGTCGCCGACTCTCTGTACTTCCAGACAAAAGGAAACGCGAGGTGCGGTCACATCAAGATGAAGGACTGATCGATCGGTTTGGCTATGTCCTAAAATTACCTTTGGGTGCTAGATAGGAAAATATGATGAAAATGTTTGAAGTTCCAGATTCAAGTAGCGGATGCTTTCTTTGGGTAATGGGCTAATTTTCGACCGTAAGAGCGGACAAAAATACTAAACTAATTTGCTCGTAGATACTGGAACTCTCCTCGTATGTTCTACACAGGCAGCAAACAGCTAGTCTTTGGTTGCTAGATTTAACATGGAATTGAGCTTTGACTACGGATTATCCTACCAAAATCTGGCATCATCTTTGGTTGCAAAACATGGCTCACCCGTGAAAAACAAAAGGTTAAAATTGAAACCTTGGATAGAGAAAGTACTTAAGACGACTTGTGGTGTATATAAGGTGATTATGTAAGCGTTTGACTAAAACCAATGAAATTATGAAAATAATGTGTTAAGTGAGAGGGAGTGAAAGAATGGCAGAAGGAACTACTTACCAGCAACATAGGTTCCAAGTCGTTAAAAATTTTGATGCAAAATTCTATGACCTATTTCTTTGAATTGAATGGCCTTAACGAAAAGTTAGCTACTTTCCCATAATACAGCCATCGGACTGTTCAGATATTCTCAATATTTGTTTTTGAAAAACATGAAGCTATCGTATTTTCGAAACTTGTTGAGGGAGCATAGAATACCTTCCAAGAAAGCCACAGTTTACTGATATCTACAGGGTAGAAGCATTCTTTTTGTGGGTGTGTTGTACAATGTTTCTATTATAATCTAAACATTTAACATAAAATAAATTGTACATTGAATAATAGGTACCATATGCTAACTATATGGTACCTATAAAGCACATTTTTTCCACTCTTCTGGTTAGCAATTTAGAAATTTAAAGACGTGAGATCATGGAAAGAGTTGGAATATGAATACACTGTAATTTCGAAAATATTTAAGATCTTGGAAAAGTCCAGTTTTTCAAGACATTTAGTTCAAGGTATTCAGTTCAGTTCAGTTCAGTTCAGTTCATATAATTTAAATTCCACTACATACAATTTATAATCCCAACTACCAACTATACAAACAAATAACTAAACTACGAGGATAAAAGATAATGTTACAGAAAATTAATACAATAATACTGAAAATTAATACAATATACAAATACAAAGAGGAGCTAAATAAATTGTATGCAGGGAATTACTTAAAGGAGGAGCTCTCTCAATAGGTAAACTAATCGAGGAGAGAGCCCCCCCTATCCTAACATATTAACAGGTGGATTTAGATGAAGTTAAATAAATATTCATTTTCTTTTCATAGATTGATAGAAATTGAGGCAGTGAAGATTCAGCGGTTGACTTTTTCTAATAAGTAAATTTTCAATTTTCTTTTGAACAATATTTTTGATGGAGCATTTCGGAGTTCCACAGGTAATGCATTCCAAAGTTTAGCACCAAGATATCGAATTGACTTTAGACCATATTGAAGACTATTTTTTCGGGACATATATAAATCACCTTGACAGGCCTGTCTTGTGGAATATTGATGAACAGATGAACTAAATAAGAAAAAGTCATGAAAGCAACTAGGTGATGTTTTATTAACAGAATCAAAAACAAAAGTTAAGAGTCGGAGTTCAAAAATCTCAGAAAGTATCAGAAGTTTAAAATCATTGAAGATCGGAAGAGAGGGAGACATGCGAGGCTGAAATGATATAGCTCTGACTGCTTTTTTCTGTAATTTGAAAATTGGATCAATGTATGATGCGTATGTTTGACCCCAAACAATAACACCATATTGTAAGAAAGACAGAAACAAAGCATTGTACAAGCAAATTAAAACATCTAATGGAAGTAAATTCCTAATTTTGAAAAACATTCCACATGTTCTAGCTAATTTCTTAGAGAGTTCACTAAGATGGCATTTCCAGCTAAGATGCTCATCCAACAGGAGACCCAGGAACTTAACAAACTTAACTCTTTTAATATGTTTCTTGCCTATTTTGATATCAGAATCAGAGGGAACTTTGACAGATGAAGAATGAAAGATCATATAATTTGTCTTATCAATGTTTAATGATAATCTATTAGCATCAAGCCATTTCTTTACTAATCTCAGTTCTTTGTTGACAATTTTACTCAAGGCAGATAAATCTTTGAATTCATAGTAGATGTTTGTATCATCAGCAAAGAGATAAAAAGTAAGTTTCTTAGAAGCATTTGGCAGATCATTGATATAGAGAAGGAAGAGTAAAGGACCCAATACAGAGCCTTGAGGTACACCACAAGTGATTGAAAGCAAGTTAGAATTACTTCCATTAACAGAAACATATTGTTGTCTATCAGACAGATATGATCTAAACCACTCAAGGGCACATCCACGAACACCATAATGTTCCAATTTTGAAAGCAAAATTCTATGATTAACAGTATCAAAAGCTTTTTGTAGATCAATGAAAATACCACAACCAAATCTTTTATTATCAAGTGTATTTCTCACAGTTTCTGTCAAACTCACAAGGGCATGATCAATTGAGTGGTTTTCTTGAAATCCAAATTGTAAAGAATATAGAACATTATGAATTTCAAGGAATCTATACAGTCTTCTGTACATTAGCTTCTCAAATATCTTGCTGAAAATGGGTAAAAGAGAAATTGGCCTATAGTTTGATGGTAGTTCAGGATTTCCTTTTTTAAAAAGAGATATCACCTTAGCAATTTTCATTTTATCAGGAAAAATACCAGACTGGAAAGACTGATTCACAAGAAGAGCAAGAATTGGAGAAACCGAGTGTCCAATAATTTTAAGTAATTTTATAGGTATACTATTGGGACCTACAGATTTGGAAGGATTCAAAATATTTATTAGGTCATAAACTTCTATCAAAGTAACTGGAGTAAGGAAAAGTGAATTGCAGGTTCTGTTGGATAAATAGTCAAGAGGAGACTTTGGAGTCATTGGGATTGTCTTTGTTATGCCATCAGCAACATTGACATAAAAATCATTAAAAATATTAGACATTTTAGAAGGGTCTGATGTTACATTTCCGTCTTTGCCTTTGATTTTGTTAATTGAAGAAGAAGTGGAAGACTTGTGAGAAATGATTGTCTTGATACCTGACCACAATTTTTTCATATTTTGACTATTAATAGAAAAATAATTATGAAAATACCTTTCTTTACTTTCTTTCAACTCATTGGACACACGGTTTCTAAACTTCCTATACAATTTGAGATTATCAGGAGTATGTTGTTTCTTTAATTTCTGCAAAACTCTGTCTCGGATTCTCATCATCTTTTGTATTCTATTATTAATCCATGGTTTATCTTTCAGCTTCATTTCCTTTCTACTCCTCCTTTTGATTGGAGCATGCTTATTTGTCAAAGTATTAAGATCTTTCAAAAATCTATCAAATTTATTGTTCACATCCAAGTCACTGTTTTCTAAATAAGTGAAATCAATTTGATTGAAGTCATCAAGAAATTTGTCTTCTTTAAATCTAGAATAATCATATTTGAATGATTCAGATTTGCTATGACTAACATTAGTATTTTTCAAAATCAAGAACTGGGGAAAATGGTCAGTAATTTGCATTACAATATTACCACTTGTTATATTAGCATTGGTAGCATTAGTGTATATGTTATCAATAACTGATGCTCTATGTTCAGAAACTCTAGTTGGATGATGAATGCAAGGAAGGAGGCTGTGTGAGAAGAGGTTGTTGACAAAGTCACTTGTTGGTGTATGGGAAGCATAATCTAGAAGATTGACATTAAAATCACCCATTATAAAAACCTTCGCAAATAAACCACTTTCCGTCGAAAAGCCGTTGCAGAAAGATTTGTCCGAAGGTGTGGCTTTTTTGTTTTTAAGGCAAATCGACTTGCGTTCTTCTACAATTTTGATATTCAAGACAAATAATACTGAGAAATTTTTCATAAAATGATCTTTTTAATGAATCTATTTTGTCAATTATGACACACAACTCGATTACGTATAAAGCAGGCCATCAATTGATTTTTATCATGAAATCCTACGCTCGACGTACTTCACTCCACAATATATATGAGCATCTTTATGATTAGCTGTATCTAGCATATCTTCTCCCCATACATAATTTATTGCTCACATTCTTTAATAAGTTTCAAAACTCATGTGATTACATCTGACTACACTCTTTTTTTATAAGAAGAATGTTTATCAGAATATTCAGGCTCAGAATCATCCAATTTTTAAGAATATTGTAAGAATATTGCTCAGCCTCAGCTCGCACATTTTTGTCTCATTTTTTCAGCAGTTTCCTGTTTTGCGATGTTCATAACAGAGAATCGCATGACTGACATGAATACTTTGTCGTCAAACAGTAAATAAATCCGTAAAATTGCACGTGTCGCCGATTATCCATTGTTCATTCATTGTTCTCTGCAGTTTGTTTGGTGGCTTCACCCAAGCCACCAAAAAGCGACCGTTATAAATCCACTTATATCCGAGCAATCGTAGAAGATATGAATGTTTGGTTTGTTCCTTAATGAAGTACAATGATTAATGCCCAAACAACAACTTTCATTTTGAAAAAAATACGAAGATACTGTGTGATATCACCTTTCAAAAACTGCAAAAATCATCGTTTTGTTTACATTTTGACGACGGAGCCCCTTTAAGAAGATATTCAGGCTCAAAACGAAAATTTCTTAAGAATATCGAGGCTGGACAAAATTTATACTATTCTTATAAAAAAAGAATGTGTGGTGTGTGTCTGTAAGGGGGGAAACGGGGGATCATGTGTTGGATCCTAACGGGGAAGGAATCTGGAACGAAGGGTTCTTTTAACTTGGATACAGAATGGACGAATGCAGCTAGCATTTTTCATACTAACTCAAAGTCAAATGACCATACACTTGGAAAATCACCTCTTTATGTGTTGATACGGTTACACGCACCACGCTTTTCATGGCACGAAATTCCTAACTTGTACAAAATGAAAACTTCCTCAAGAGGACAATCACGTGATCTGATGTGGATATAAAGAACGTTAGCTGACTTTGTCTGATGCTTTCCAGAAGAAGCAACAATGCTGTGAAATTCCGTTTGTATAAGCTCCTGCATTTGAAATCTGAGTCTGCAAGCGAAAAGGTATTGCAGCATGGCGTATCGAGATGGATGAAAGTGGGTACAAATCAGAGAGCTATACATTGCTACCATTGCTACCATTGCTACGTCAACACACAAACGAGGTCGCATATCACATCGCAGACAGCGCCAGCGTGCGTTTCCTCTTCCGAAAGCTCCTTGGTACGAATATATGTTAAAGTTCCAAAAAGGTAAACTGTTGAGTTCTCCTTTTACGTATTCGTTATGCTCTTCTTCTTGCTAAAGAAAGTCTAGTATTCAGATTTGCAAACATTGCTGGTTTCCTATATACATATGTAATAAGGTCTTGAATAAGAAAGCGACGAAAATCATATGAAAGGCCCAGACGAGCAGATTCTGACATGGGACATGTTGCAGTTGATAAATAGTTGACAATTCCAGTTGATCTTATGACATAAATTGTTGATGTTTTAAGGCGTAAGCTGTTGTTTTTGGACTAGGTCCTGAAAGATTATGAAAGCATAAATTGGCAAATAATGAATAAGTGGTAGTTTCAGTTTTGCATTTTCTACCAAAATGTTATGAAATTGTAAACTGTTCAACCCCATGTTCTCTGGCTATTCCTCGATTCTCTGTTCTCATATTCCCTATTCCGCTGTTTATACATAGATTGCACCTGATGGTTTGTTATTCATTACGTTGAGAGTGATCTGTCAATATTGGACATGAATCAAATGATTTATGTATAACTACATAGCCTTGATTGCAATTGTGTCTCCACTGCTTTCAGGCATCGATACATTTATACTTTAAGATGATGCAATAATCCTTTGTGAAGGTAAGCTTGACGAAGAAATTACCGCGATGGAAAGTTGCAATGAATGGTTATAAATAATGTATCTATAACTAAATGCAATAATGTCTCCACTGCTCAGGCATCGATAAATCTATACTTTAAGATGATGCAATCATCCTTTTTAAAGGTAAGCTTGACGAAGAAATTATTGCGGTGGTAAGTTACAATGAGTAATTATAAATAATGTATCTATAACTAAATGCAATGATGTCTCCACTGCTCAGGCATCGATACATTTATACTTTAAGATGATGCAATAATCCTTTGTAAAGGTAAGCTTGACGAAGAAATTACTGCGGTGGTAAGTTACAATGAGTAACTATAAATAATGTATCTATAACTAAATGCAATGATGTCGCCACTGCTCTAGGCATCGATAAATCTATAAAGGTAAGCTTGACGAAGAAATTACTGTGGTGGTAAGTTTCAATGAATAATTATAAATAATGTACCTATAACTAAATGCAATAATGTCTCTACTGCTCTAGGCATCGATTCATTTATACTTTAGGATAATGCAATAATCCTTTGTAAAGGTAAGCTTGACGAAGAAATT
This sequence comes from Aurelia coerulea, assembly GCA_039566865.1. Classification (NCBI taxonomy): domain Eukaryota; kingdom Metazoa; phylum Cnidaria; class Scyphozoa; order Semaeostomeae; family Ulmaridae; genus Aurelia; species Aurelia coerulea. Next base: position 13,504,768 of record CM076963.1, read on the forward strand.
ATTGTGGTGGTAAATGAGTAGATATCAATAATTTATTCATAACTAAATGCAACGATGTCTCCACTGCTTAAGGCATAGATGCATGTATCTCTTGAGTTAATGAAGAAAAAAGTGAGGCAGTTGTAGCTGCAAGAATACATATCATTAAGGCAACTAAGACCACAAAATTTGGTATCGTGAAGTGTTTGTTTTATCTGGATTGCAGCAATGTCTCCCTTTGTTTGAGTATCGATACATTCGGGTACATGCAGGTATGCGATAATCTATTGTAAAAGCAAGCTTGATAAAGAAGAAAATTGCTGAAATGGTAAGCTGCAAGAATACACATCATTAAGGTTGTTCAAAATGCAACATTTTGAAATAGTTCAATGTTTACTGCAACTTAAGTTCAACAAGGTCTCCGCTGCTTATGTGCATCGAACATACATACGTCTATGCATGCGGTAAAGCATTGTAAAGTAAAGCCGCCGAATGAAGAAAATGTGTGAGTGGTGAGTTGCAAACACACGCATAGCAGGAAAAATTTGATATCGTTCAGTGATTTGTTGCAACCTGATTGCACTGTTTTAAGCATCGATCGATGCATGCGTTTACATGTGCCATATTATCATCTTTTATAAGAATAATCTTTGTAAGAATATTCAGGCTCAGAATCATCCAATTTTTAAGAATATTATAAGAATATTGCTCAGCCTCAGCTCCCATATTCGTGTCACATTTTTCAGCCGTTGCCTGTTTTGCCTAGCTGTTTTAGCAAAAATTCCTGCAGTTGATCAAACAGTAAACAAATCCGTAAACTCGCATGTCGGGGATTATCCATTGTTCATCCATTGTTCTCTGCAGTTTGTTTGGTGGCTTCACCCAAGCCACAAAAAAGTGACCGTTAAAAATCCACTTATATCCGAGCAATTGCAGAAGATATGAATGTTTTGTTTGTTCCTTAGTGAAGTACAAGGATTAATGCCGAAACAGCAACTTTCATTTTGAAAAAAATGCGAAAATCCTGTGTGATATCACCTTTCAAAAAACTGCAAAAATCATCGTTTTGTTTACATTTTGACGACGAAGCCCCTTTAACTAGCAGTGCTTGTAAGTGAACGTTGAATCTTTGAGATCGATTGTAATGATAAGTGATCACAAATGCTCCTTACTTGAATGCCATTTCCCGTCCGTGAAGTTTTCCCATTTCTGTACGTTACAATACAAGCAAAACAGTCTGTTTATCACCACTGTTGTTTAACCCAATATACAAACTTTGTTTAGTTCTATCCTCTTATATACTGATTTGAATTGCGGTGTTCTTAAAATGTTTTAAATTGGACGAATGACCGCCTTTTTGTTGCATGACCTGAATTTTATACAAATTAGAACGGAAGAACGTAGGCAAGTAAACACGACAAACCTATCACACGATTCTTAAAATAAATCAGTTAAAAGTAGCTTAGCTGGGGGACTGGGGAAATGTAAATATAGCTTATTGTATCTTGATGTTTTGATAGATAAAAACAGTAAGTGGCACGTGGCCTTCTGCTCCACATCGGATGTGTTATTATTTTCCAAAAACGTTGCAGAATGGCCTCAGGCAAAGAGTTTCGGTACACCTCATTTTGAAAGAATCTCTATGAAATGGCGGCATAGCCCCTTTAATGTACTCGCAAAAGGATTGCAAAACGTTTCCTTGACTTTCGTTCCGTGTTTCCGACGTTTAGGTTCATTGAATTGAGTGCGTGACCTTTCTACTAGCACAAAGAAAATACTAAATAGAAATTATAGCCTTTAAAGCCGGACGAAAAAGGTTTGGTCACTTTTTAAAAGATTTGAAATGATTTCTTTTTGCAGCTTATTGATGACTTTTTTTGCTTGAAATGGGATTCACAGTCTTAACCAAATGCTCCAAGTAGTAATGTGGGGAGCAAGGATTGTAGCCAAAAGGTTTCAAACGCTTTTAAAGGTCAATAAAATTTCAATAAAACAGCAACAAGACCTAAAACGAACTTTCTCCGAAACTGTGACCGTCTGAAACGTTTGGATATTGATACGGCCAAACATTCCTCTGTATGTATATTTCGTTAGGTACACCTACCTCAGTTTGTCAAGTCAAATAACTAGATTTTTCGAACTCCCTGTGTCATTTTTACCCTAGCGTTTGGAAACCAGCTGCTGTTGCCAAACTAAACCAAATTTTTGCTATGCTTCTTATAAAAATTACAAAACCCACCTCCAATGCTTGGCAAACAGCCGTGGATCCGTGACTTCGGTCTGGCACTGTTAGCATAGGTTCCAAATCTTTAACTCGGCGTAAAAAGGTGGGTGTAAAATTGAATGACTTATTTCTTCTGATTGAGTGGCTTAAGAGAAACTTTAGGTATTAATCTGTAATTCTACCGTTGGACTTTCTAGAAATTTTGAATGTTTTTTCAAAATTAGAGCGTATTTTCCATTTCAGCTCATTTTAGGATGTGACGTCATCAAATTTCTAAATCATAAAAACCAGATGAGTGACAGACTTTTGCTTGATATCACATTTTAGGCATCCATAACCATAGTTCTCTTCGAAATTACTTCATGTTGCGTCACACGGTTTAGAAATTACGATTGTTTTAAGTTTTTTTGACAATTTTTCTTGTATTCTTGAAAAAGAAGAAAAACACTCTGATTCTGAAAATATTAAAGATTTCAGAAAAATCCAACGGCAGAATTATAGAGAAATAGCTAACGTTTCTTTGAAGTCATTCAGTTCAAAGAAATAGGTCACTCAAATTTACACCAGCCTTTTAGAAGATTTGGAACCTATGCTGGCACTGTTAAGCCTACATCTGGATTCATTCCAATATGCCAATGAAATTAGGAAAACCCGTAAAACATGAAGATCAAAACATAGCCCATGAAATTACAAGAATTTAAATATGCAAGGATACATTAGTACGAGGAATCTCGCTTACATCGACAAAGGATTTTAAAATGGATAGACAGTAGAGGAAAGAGGTCGGAATCTTATGAAGGATCATTTTTCACAGCCAGTGGTGAATTTGTGATTATCCCAAAGCTTGTTAAAGAACTTAAAAGAAACGCTGAAATAGATTTATATTAACCATACGGTATTAACCTCTATATTGGATCAGAACCACGGGTAGGCATATAGGCAGTTGGTATCAAGGCTTCAAAATAGATTTGCCAATTATGTTGAATACGGTGGATTATTGATTGATTACAAGTAGTGTACTCTTGTGAAAGGTGATTTTAACAGTGGTTCGTCAAATCGAAGTTTGTTTATCATGCTTATGTGAAGATGAGTGCGTTACGCGTAGTTTGTCGAGTGTAAGTGATTTGTATTGGTTTACTGATAGCCCACTAAGACTATCGACTAATTAAGGGGCTGTACAAGCTAAACTTCCAAAAACCATGACTTTCTCTCCCTAATGCAGGTAAATAGCAGCAGATACATGGCAAATAAGGATATTTTCTGTGGGTTTGAACTGCGCAGAATAAGCTCGTGCGATCAGATTTTTTTATACCATCAACGATTATGCAGATACAGCTGGATTCTGATGTGTTTTCTCTAAACGAGGGTCCTTTTTCGGCAGATTTTCCATAAACATGGGTGTGGTTTCGCTGAAATTCGCAAAAAATTGTTAAAATAGGCAGTTTTCCACCAAAAATCACCATAAAAGTGGGCATCAAGAGCAAGTTTCGGTAAGTAGAAGAGGGTAGCTTTCTGAAAACCGGGCGGCAGACCCTCGTCCATCCTCAAGTCATGTACCCCCCCCCCCCCGGGCCTAAACACTGGAAAGCCTGCAGGATTAAGAGATTTTACTCCACATGCCGTTTGTTTACTAAGATCTTACACACCCCTTTAAGGCCTTTCCCCTACTATGTAGGTCTCATACTCACATGTTTTTTTTTTCAAATTTTCATTTGATTTCATTTTCAAGATTTTAAGGATTGTAGCCCTTCAGCAATGCTGACTTTCAAGGGGCCCAACATTATGAAAACTTGACAAATTAGATTTCTTTTATCAAACTCATAAAGTGCTGATAAAAGCCCTTGTTCTGATGTAAAACATTTCATGCCAGGCTGGAAATACCTTTCATTTAACCTTACTGTTTGCTAAAGTAAGCGAAAAAAGCTAATCTCACTGCTTCTGAAAGAACCCTGGAGGTTTTGCGTTTTTTTGAACAAATGCATCCTTTGACAAACTTTGACAATATTTTATAATCTGAATTTTCCTTCGCAGATTCATACAAAGGATCACAAGCAACGGCCCAACATGAGGCAATGGCGCCGAGCTGCAGTAAGCCATAGCAATGAGAAGCTGAACAGGAATTAAACGAAACTGCGTGATATATCTCATTAGATTCACACAAACAATTGGATTTTTCCTGTGGAATCCCTGTGTGTACCGACCTGTATTATTACGCGTGAGTTCGTACGACTTGGTGAAAGCAGGGTTGTTGCTTTAGCTTCAATATATTAGGCACGCGTAGAATTGCATTGGAAAAGATCTGGTAGAAATTGATACATTGGAAAGACTTTGGATAGACTGTGAAATAGCGCATGAAATCGTACGACTTGGTGGAATCGAACTTGTTGCTTTGGCGTCAGCAGATTAGGCACGCGTAGAATTGCATTGGAAAAGATCTGGCAGAAATTGAGACATTGGAAAGACTTTGGATAGACTGTGAAATAACGCGTGAAAGCGTACGACTTGATGATTTTGTCTTTACCATATGTGATCAATTTATTAGCCTGACCGATCAACCTATTAGCAGAACGTGGCATTGCACTTATGGATATATAATAGAAGAGCTAACCTAACGTATTGCTGGTTTCGTCTGTGATATATTGTGACCAACCTTTTAGTGACGTGTAGCATGGTACTGGCACAAATCTGGTAGCACAGCTAGCCTCGCAACTTGCCGATTTCGTCTGAGTTAAATCGTTGCAGACCTATTAGCGCTCGTAAGCCTTGTGCGGGCGGAAATCTGGATGTAATAACGCATCAGGGCACTTTAGACGAAGATTTCGCCAGTAGACACTTTGTATCAGAGGGAATCTGGCCGAATTCAGAATTTTGTATAACGATTGGTATTGCTACCTGTCTACATGTTTACACTGAATTAGTCGTCATATTTGCCATTCATTTCGAGAGAAGATCAGGGCTATTGAATGGATTTGAATCTCCCTGGATGCGTCATTTGCGATATGATATGCATGGAAGAAAGTCATAACAACTAGAGCAACCAATTAGATGTAGAAACGGTGAATTTGCTTATGAAGTGATTGTGTCAGTAATTATATGCGTCCCTGAGTTTCTCCTTCGTAAATAACATCAAATTATTGTGGGGTGTTCGAAAGAGACGTAGGATTCATCGTTTTAACACTATTGCCTGATTGTGGGATTTCACTTCGCTTGTAACACGGACATCATATTGTGTATGCTGTCGCTAGTTCCTGAACGAGGTCTACATGTCATCCGGCAATAATTACTCAAGACTGAATTGTGGATTTTACTGTGGTTTATATCGCCAGTTGATTGCCGTGATATAAATCGTAAAGCAATGATTATTCAAGGCAAGATTGTGGGATATCTCGTGGCTTGATTCCGAGCGAAGGATAACTCATTTGTGAAAAGCGAATCTCCTCAACGAATCACACACTTTACAAGTGTTTTGCAAACACGTTGTGGTATATATCATCAGTTAATTAACGTGATATATATCTTCAGGCAAAAAGTAATCCAGGCTAGATTGGGGAATATCTCACGGTTTAATTCCTAACGAAGGATTACCTCAACAAATCATACAGCTTACAAGCGTTCTACAAATTATTTAAGACTGTTAGCTACAAACTTACTGGGAGAGCCAATGTAATTGCTAATTTTAAGGCTACTATTACGGTGCAGAGGACGTGTCAATGTGTTATGTCATGAGATTTAATTACATTGCTAGGAATTAGTATTTTTCGGTCAAGAGGAGTGCCTTGCATTAATTGGATGCTGCGAAGACTACAGGATAAAGAACAGGAAATGATTCTTAACAGTTCTCTTAAATCAATACATGCAGAAATGATTTGGCATAATAGAAAGCTGCTTTGTCGGTGACACAAGGCATATTTGAGGTGTCGCAATTTTAGTTCCAAAGTTACTAGTAATCTAACTGACCAAGTTCCAGATATTTCAAGATGTTTCATTTTTGCTTGGAATTGGTCTCATTTTAAATGCCTCAGAAGGTTGCAGAGCACGGAGATACGAGTTCCAGATCTTAACCAGGAAGAACGAACATTTTCATTTGCTTGAAATTGTTCATATTTCAAACCGTGGTAGATTGCACAACACATATTTATGACTTGTCAAATGTTGAGTGACTAAGTATTTGGTTGCCAACGGGATAAACAATCATTTCATTTTGCTTGGAATCCTTCACCACATCAAACCTTGAAAGATTGTACAACACTGATATAGAACATGGTAAATCTTGAGACATTGAAGCTTTGGTACGAGTCTAAATATCAGAGGTAACGAGTGAGGTAACGAGTGAGGTAACGCTGATGAGGTAACGGGTAATTATATTGCCTGAAATTATACAGAATCAAAAGTAAACAGATTTCAGAGTAATTGGAATTAATTTTTCAATCCACGGACTGCAAAATGTGGCCGAAAACTTGGAATCTATGGACTCTCAGTTCCATTATTTGGACCATAATAGACATTTGTACCTGCCTGACTTTCCTAAGTGATTCAGACTCGTATGCGGAATACCGGACTTGGAACGCCAATGTGACCGGAACATTACAGTTCCGCTTCAAGACATTTAAACCGACAGCGGTTCTGCTGTACATCGATGAAGTTAGCAACCGACCGGAGGACGAAAAGAGCTATTTAGAACTGAGTTTAGAGCGAGGCTCATTAAAACTTGTGGTCCAAATGGGAGGTGAAGGTCGGCTGAGTAAAAAAGAAGGGAGGTTCCGGCCGAGGTTTTCAACCTTTAATGACATGAATTGGCACAAAGTGAAAATATTACGAAATCGAAGTAAAACGACAGTTAAAGTTGACCAATGGAGTTTTGAAGTGGTTAATCAAGGGAAAATTGATTATTTACCTGTGAATTCAAGTTTATTTGTTGGTGGTGTTTCGAAGATGTTTGAAAGTAAAATTGTTAATAGAAGAGTCTTTTTTACTCTATGGTAAGTCGCTGACAACTTATTAAAGTCTGTTTCAACTTCGCTGTCACGTGAGATCTGCGATAGCACAAAATCACTTCTGCAAAACACTTCAATTGTTGTTATTGGTGGGCATTTTCACGTGACATCTAATTTGAGATAAACTATAGATGTCACCTGAGATTTGCGACAACGCAAAATTCCTTTGCAAAACAATGCTATTGCTGCTATTCGCGGGCATTTTCACGTTACATCTAATTTGAGACGGAGTATGAATGAGACTTTATCCTAATTTTGAGTTTTCTTTAATAATTCACCATTAAAAAGAAGTAGCTAAGATTTCTTTAAAGCTATTCAGTTCAAGGAAATAGGTCATAGAATTTCACACCTACCGTTTTACGGCAATTTGAAGATTTGAAGCCCATGCTTTTTATGCCAAGACTATGCAGAACAACATTCTTTTTAACGCTTCTCGATAGTGGAAATTATATTGGAAACATCAACGCTTTTCTGAGGGGAAAGGTTCTACAAAATGGCAGCTCGCTGTTCACTGAGCAGAAAGCAGAGGGGAATCTAAACATATACCAGCCTTTGATGAATATAGCCCTGCAACGACAACTGGCCATGACACGTGGCAAACCCTATTCGGGTGGCTGATCTACAACACCAGGAAATGCTGATATCTGATAGGCTAGATTTCTACCTCGATTGCCTTGAGCCACTTCTTTCCCTCCTTTCTTACATTCCCTTTAAATTAAAATAAACACTGACAGCCAAACCTTATGGCTAGCCTGATTGGAACTGTTAAATCCATTCTTCAAAACAGTAGATCGCTTCGTTTTGTTGGAGTCCTGATTCTTCGTATTACAATATTTTACTCATCCTTGAAATTTTCATTCTTTGCTACAGGTTCGTTGGTTGTATAGAAGATCTTGCGTACTCAAAAGATGAAACGCCCGTAAAACCTGGCTCATTATTGTCAGCGGCTAGAGTAGCTTCCGGATGTGTTGACGCATGTGCAGCTAAGTCCACGGAACATTGTGCAAATGGTGGCAAATGCTTGAACCAATTCTCTACGTTTGTTTGCAACTGTTTAGGAACTGGGTACGAGGGAAAGAACTGTTCGAAATGTAAGTATTATCTAGACTAACTTCCTCAGTCCCAGTTTTGCTTCATTCATTGAATTGGATGACGGCACTACACTTCAACTGGTTATAGCGTAGTTATATTGATTATTAGTTTACCAAGAAGTGCAAATACAACATATAATCAGTCTAAGTATTGCCTTGAACAGTGGATCAGACTCTTCATTGATAGTTTTAAGCCTAGTTTTCATCATTCATATACCGGGTGTCCCAAAATGATGTATTATTGTTTGATTGTTTATATGTCCCTAACCAATGAACTGATTTTGAAAAACTTTATTTTATCCGATTGCCGAAAGGTTAAATTGTATTCGAGAATGTTGGTTGTGGTTTAGGCCGATGTCCTCATGTCGAAAAGAAGATCAATAAACCTGTTCAAATTCAAGCCTTAGATGGCATGACAAAGAAACGGCTCTACTTTCCCAGTCAACATTTTAGATGTGATGTAAAATGCTGAACTCATAAGTCGTCCACAGAATATATGCCGTTCTGAGAATATGAATCCAGTTAATACTGAGTTCAGAGAATACGAGTATGATTCCAGCCTTTTGTATCACATCTGTAATGTTGACTGGAAAAATAGGCTGTTATTCTTTCTCATATCGATCTTCTTTTCGACATGAAAACGCCGTGGTAAATCCACAACCAACATCTTAAAATATAATTTAGCCTATAGGCAATCAAATAAAACAACGCTTTTGAAAATCGGTTCATTGATTATTGACATGTAAGCAACCAAACGATAATACATCATTTTGGGACAACCGGTAGGAAGACATGTCACGTGACTTTGTCAATTCGTGCTCGAAAAATCAGGGTTTTGGTAAATGAAGCCATTGCAAAACGAGCATCTCACAGGGGTACTGAGACTTTCTCGTTTATTTATCAAAATTAAATGAATTTTAAAACCTTGGGAGCAGATCAGATCATGTTGTTTGTTTTCAATAATGGCTTATTCATGCAATTTTTATATTGATTTAGGCCCGAGGGTGAAGCTACCCGAAACCGGGGACGGGGACTTGAGTAGGCCATCTAGTCCCCGTACCCCGGTTTTGGGTAGCTTCACCCCCGGGGATTTAGGTCTGACTGATAATTGCTACTAACCTTTAGGTACTCAATATTGCGACGGAGAATGTGGAAGCAATTTCATGCAACTTTTTGCAAATTTTCTACCGAGACCGATAGACATTTTCTGCACAATAGACCCTTTTAGCTATTCTAAAAAGAATCAGAATCGAACAAAATTTCTGCTACATTTTGTAGAATTTTCGAATGTGTACAATAATGATAGAAGCTCCAAAGCCACTCCATCGATCGTCGCGTATCACTCGATCCAGGCTCTTTTGTAGTACAGCTAAAAGGTCTATTACCCCCAAAACAAGGTGGTGTCATGTTTTGAAAGTTACTGTGATATCTTTAAACTGATTACACGTTCGTAGGTATTGCTATTGATAGACGTTGCTGAAACTACCTCATTGGAGCGACAACAACAACATAATTCACTTCAATGAGATTTGCACAAGTTAAGGGTCCTTGTGTGGCAAGGCTATGATATCACGGTGTCTGGGTAAATATCCCTTTCCCAGAATTGTCTATCCAAACTACTCCAGGAATTGTGCACATCTGCGATGATTTGATTGTTAGAAATCTTTTTAAATGTAACAAATTGTATCAATTTGTGAAGGAAGCATTCATTAACTTTGAGGATGAAGCTAGGGGATTTAATTTCCAAATGCATTCTCTTTCTAGCATCTGAGAGCGCATATTTCCGAGGAATGGAATACCTAACCTGGTCACCGGTACGATCACAATCAGTTTCTGGACATCATATTATCATCCGGTTCAAAACATACTTGGAAAATGGAATATTGTTTACAGCCGGAAGCAAGCGTGATTTTCTGATTCTAGAAGTTTACAAAGGAAGTTTGAGAATGTCGATCAATTTAGGTGGAGGTAGGAATTGCATTTATCCCTTATTTTTCATCGCTACTCCAATCGGATTACTTTAATCGGGTAATGATTTATTCTCTCTCCTGTCCGAGAAAAGATGAAGATTCTCATTCGCTTGTTGGCTTAAATTGAGTCATTCGTGGATTGATTAATTCGTTCAGTCATGTGTTAATTGATTCATTGATTCATGCATCGATTAATTCGTTCTTTCATGCGTTTATTGATTCACTCATTCGTGCACTTCGTTCATCTTATCATCACTTTCATTCGTTCGTTCATTCATCCCTTAACCAATTCATCCGTGTTTCATTCATTCATTTTCTTATTCATATGCTGATTAAGTGATTCATTTGTCTACTTATTTATTCATTCATCCATTAAGAAAGTAGTTCATGGATTTATTCATTTCATTTTTATATTCGTTTGTCTTTCATTTCTTCCTTTCATTGATCAATTCGTTCATTGATTCAACCATTCTGTTATAACAATTAATCAATTAATGCAGTCAGACTTCCTTTTATTGATAAATTCGTTTCGTTCATGTTTTCATTCATTCTTTCTTTCTTTCATTAATTGATTCATTCATTCTTTTTTCATCATCAAATTCATTCATTCATTCGTCCATTCTTTCTCTCTGTAATTTCGCTGCTCAATTTATTCATGCATTCATCTGCTCATTCTTTCATCAATCCATTTCTTCCTTTCTTCATTCATTTCATAATTCATTCACCCATGAGCGATAGGATACATACAGATTGTGTGATTTGAATGGCCTTTAACCCTATTCCACCTGGGCTCTTTTTATTCAGTCCTCACCTGGGGGGGGCCATTATGGCCCCCCTAATTATTTCCAAAACCAATAGAGTTATGAAGTTGTAACTTTGTACACAGTATCAACAATCTTTTGTGATTCTAATTAAGTAATGAACGTTTAATTAGTCACGTGACATGTTGCTAGGCAACTAGATATGTTGTGGCCAGTCTGCAATAAGCTTATGTATGGTACTACAATAATGTCCTATATTTTAGAGAAAACAAAGTTTGTTCTTATAAACTGTTAAAAATATTGTACAACATCATATTTTCTCGCAAAATAATATATTAATTTTTAATTTTTTTCACACCTTTTCGAACAATGACGTCATAAATATATGTGACGTCATATGTCTAAAAAACTCTAAACATGAATGAAAATTAACAAACTATATATCACATGAAAGCCCTCAATGAGAGCAATCCAATGACACTAATTACAACAAAATCGAACAAGGATTGACTAAAATGTAAGCAATTTAGTGTTTTCTTTTGTGACATCTCTCCAAATAAGGGCATTCAGTGGTCACATGACTCATATGATTAAAACGAAATTTGTAGAATCTTGTAGAGCATTAAATTTTAGGAAAAGTCAGTTGGTACCAGCATTCTGTCTCATGTCGTTAAAGAGCTGTATATCAATGTTTGGTTGGGGGGGGCCATAATGGCCCCCCCAGGTGGAATAGGGTTAATAAGCTACTCTCACTCATCGTGTTCGTTCAGTTTCCAAAGTAGTTTATTCAGTTTGCAATCAACATTTAATGACAACTTACTTGTGTTCTTTTTTGTCGTTTCCTAATGTCGCAATTACTGTTTGAATCACATTTTCCAAGCAAAATACAAGCAGCACTGGAGCTTGCTTCTCTTCTGGCAGCCATTTCTTTCAAACTGTCGCTTTCGATTCGATACTTTCACTCCTCCGCAAGTAACCTTTCAAAAAACGCGCGCTACTGCGGTTTGAAAGAAATGGCTGCCAGAAGAGAAGTGAGCTTCAGTGCTGTCTGTATTTGGCTTGGAAAATACAGTAATTGTGACATTAGGAAACGGCAAAGAAGAACACAAGCAAGTTGTCATTAAATGTTGATTGCAAACTGAATGAAATACGCTGCAAACTGAACAAAAACACGATGAGTGAGAGTAGCTTATTTAGGCCATTCAAATCACCCAATCTGTATGTATCCTATCGCTCATGATTCACCTTGGAAATATGTCTAATGTGCAACCGTTTTTCATACAGATTAAGAAATATGTTGCTTTTACAAATCAAGATGAAGAACATAAAAATGGCATTCTACTTGCCAATTTTTGCCTTTCAAGACAAACACAGTCTGCAAACATAATAATCAGGCTATTCGTTTTCGTTCCTTTCAATTATGATTTTTCTTTTGTGTTAATTGCAAGGTGTCACTCATTGTGGGAACTGGCTGACTGCGTGTCCTTTTCTGCAATGAATGGCACAATAGTTATATTGTTGTATGTTTCTGTGTTTTAATTGATAAAAAAAGATACAAAATTAGATGTTTACTTTTCCGCCATAGGACCTCTTGATATAGTTGTTGGCAATGGTGAGCTTAACGATCGCAAATGGCACAAGATCGAAGTCATCAGGAGGGGGACATACTGTATTCTTTCACTTGATGACCGGTAAGCGCATTTTTCTTTTAGCTAAACGACCTAATTTTTCGTGTACGTTTTGTAAAGGAGCTGTGCAAGATTTTAGTGAGCAAAGATAAGATCTGCAGCCAACTTAATTGGTGCCCGGCGTATAATTTCTTGCACCTGCAATGGCCTTTCATATGTTTAGGCTAAACATATCTAAACCATATTTGCTAAAATTGGAACAATAACATGATATTTACATTGCATCTGCCATTTTGGTATCATTTTATCTAAACTATACGTCTCAGAATCCAGCTGTGTCCCAAAAATCTTTGATCTCGTCTTTGATGGCATGAAAGATCTGATTGCACTGGCTAATTCTACGGTGTTCAAACATAGAAAGAACATCCTCGTTTGCAATGTATCTGCTGTTATTTTCTTGTAACATGGGGGGAAAGTTATTGTTTTTCGGGATTTTAGCGTATACAGCCCCTTCAAACGCTTCTTGATAGAGTTGGAAAAATTGAAAATTCTTTGAATCGCAATGTTTTCAATTGCAAACCTAACGAAATAAGTGAATTGGAGTAAGTTGTGTTTTCAGTCAGAGGAAAGCTTGTTTATGTTCTGGCCTTCTGTGCATAAATAAAGCACACTGCACTTTAGGTTCAATTACATTGGATGCAAAAGGAATAGCTCATAGCTGAAATTGTTGGCTGACGGATGAAGAAACTTCACATTATTTGAAAACTGCTATCATCATTAAATATTTGTGGGTTTGAGGCATAGCCGCCCTTTCTTTGATTTATCTACCCTTAAACACCGTAGCCAATTCAACATCTTGTTTTCACATGTTAGTCAGTCACCGACCTGTCTCTATGCTGAAAGAAAGGCGCATTTCCTCTTGAAATATTATACATGTATCAATTCGAATTGCACATTAGAGGCCCTTTACAAGAGATGTAACTTGAAACTCATGCTGGTGGCAGATGATAAGAAATAGTACATTGTACAAGTCGCATTGATACACCTAGAATTTTTTAAGTGGAAATCCACCTTGACGCACATGTCACTGGACGTTAATGCGTTAATCAGATGAAGCGGATATTGCCCTATGATGTCTCCGTAACCACAAATATATCACTCTAATAGGAATAATATTAAAAATTCATTTATTCCTTGTCGATAGAATATAATTTGCTTATACATGTACAGTTCTTAAAAGCCTCGTAACAAACCTTCAATTATTTGCATTGAATGTACAATAACCTCATTTAGGTATTAAGATCAGAAAATAATGAAAGATGAATTAGCTCGACAAAGGATTCATTCTTTTCTAAATCGCATCATATTTAGCGATATTTTCGTGGCAAAGGATTCAGTTTAACGTTTTGTTACTTTTTGCTTTACTGTTGCAATTTTCTAAACCCTCTTAACATAACTTCAATCATGGCCATTGAATTCCCAGTAACCTTGTTAGGGTATTAAGGTTCAAAAGTAATGAAAAATCAATTAGTTTAACAAAAAGATGTAATCTTTCTTTGATCTCATCATATTTTAGCGATATTTTTGTGGCAATAGATATAGTTCATTTTTTCTTTAGAGTTTCCGTTATCGACCAACCCATAATTTTATAATACTTTAGCAAATTAGATTCACTTTTGGATTAAGGAGGGAAAGCCAAGGCAATAGGAGAGTAATTCGTTAGATATTCGGCTAGAATTAAGCTGTCTTGGTTTAAAGGCCATGCTTTGAGGAGCGTGTGATGTGCGATGGCTAAATATAAAATATCAGTGTTAAGGGTCCGCTTTACTGCAGGGGTGTAGCCATGAGGGATGCTGCCCTCCCCCTGGCCCAATTTTCGTTTGTCAGCAAATCTGTTGGCAATTCTTTCTTAATTTTTAAGAAAGAAGATTGCGACCAAATGGCAAAAGATTCTCGCCAAACTTTTATATGATGTTGCTCTTCAGGTGTTCCAATAAAATTTGCTGCCATCCCCGTCAAAATCTGTTGAAAAATGATGGAGCTTTGACCTTCAGCAGACCAAATTTGCCTGATGACTGAAACCAGTGGGCTGCCATCTTGGCGGTAAAGTTGGCCATGTATCTTTGTCAACAATCGAACCGGAGCCAACAATCAAACCAGAGAAACGCCAACTTTTGTGGGCAGCTTAGGGTTCTGCACCCCCTCTGCGTCAATGATTTTCATTTGCTCTACCCCAATGTCGTTCAAGAATATAATTCTGGAATGCGTTGTCTCCAGAGTATCAGACGCAGTATCATGTGATATCGCCATTCTCAAGACAATACTACTCTGTTTTATTTAGATTGATGAAGAATGGTACGACACCAGGAAGAAACAGTAAATTTGACCTTCAACATGTACTCCATGGCATTCCACATGAAAAAATGTACTTCGCTGGACACGACAAGCCAAGGGAATTGTCTATCTCAAGATCGAAACAAAACTTTGCTGGTTGTATGCAGCATATCTTTTACAATGAGGTAAGAATCAGTAGCAGCAGATTTAAAATTCTACAGTCGTGGCCTTAAGTTTAAGACCACATTTTAGTCGGTACCATTCTTAGTGCAACGAAATCCAATTCTATTGCTCTGCCTATTTCATTCTCTTAGAGTTGTGTCGGGTCAGTGACTCCATGTTTCGTGTTGATTCCGAATTTCGATGTTTTTGCATTTTGCACCTTTTCATTATGACGTCATAGTGATGTTTATAGAAATCCTTTGAAATTATAGAAGTCCTGCCGACAGGGTAGTTGACCCAAAAATGTGATACTCAGCTGGCTTTAACATCAACCCATGCACAATTCATTTCTATATTTTTTTGCAAAATATTATGTGCTATTGACTAAAATGTGGTCGTTGACTTTTGGCCAAGGTGGACTTGCCACAAGTCTATCTTTTGGTCCATTATCTTTTGGGTCCTCTCGCGTTTTCCGCTCCTCTCGTGTTTTCCGTCGCTTTTTCACGAACCAAAATAGAGACTTGTAACCAAAATAGAGACTTGTAGCAAGTCCATGGCCAAGGCTGTAATATGGTGGAAGACAAGACCGCTCGTAGTTTGCTGAATTTACCCAAATTGCTCCAGTGATTCTTCCTGAATTGTGCCGATGCATTGTCACAAAGCCACCAACAAGAGCAAACATTGTAACAATTGCATTAGTTACCTTTTATTGACGTGCCATTCAATACCTTATGAACTGACACGCCAGTTTTACTCAACTCATTTCATTATTTTTGTAGGTGAACATATTATTTCGCAAGTTTCATGTACGAAACATGCAATTATCTTCGGTTGGATATGTGCAGCAAGGTTGCCCTGTGGTAACAACAACCGAGACTCCAATCACAACAACGGGTAAGAAAGTTGCTTTTTGCCTGCTGACTGTGAGTGGTCAACAGACTGCTTGTAAATGACTGGTGTTGAATGATAATAATGATAATGATCATGATAATAATAATAATAATAATAATAATGATAATAATAATAATAATAAACTAAACCACCATCATGTGTTAACAGAAAATAAATATAAAAACACAACTGTTAAATGCCTCAAACGTTTCGATAAAAATCTTAGTCAGTGTGAGCTATTTACAGGGCAGCCAAGTATTTATAGTAAACAATTATTTACATCACAATACATACACTTTAAAATAAAATATAATTTACAATTGAATACATGATACATAAACAAGTTCTAAAAAAACACATAAGTCAGCCTAAAATCAATACCCAAAAGACCATTGTCGTTGTATTCTTAAGAAATGTTGCCATTTAAGAGCTGTGCATTGAGCTTTTGGTAGTTTAATTGAAATGTGAAGAGGAACTGGGAGCCTTTATGAACCACTTGAGACTGTGCCAACTTATTTCTGTGGCTCCCCCAGGTAACTTTCCATGGATTCGCTAATAATAATAATAATAATAGTAATAGCGTAATAATAATAATAGTAATAATAATAATAATAGTAATAATAATAATGTTCGAAATCTGCTAAGCGAGACAATGAAATCATGGAGAGTGGAAATGATGTGCAAAGATGAAATATTAGGAGAAGTAAGAATAAAGAGAGGGATCTTTCAAGGGGATGCCTTATCACCTTTGTTGTTTGTCATATCAATGATCCCACTTACAAGCATCTTGAGAAAAGCAGCACCTGGGTATGAGTTTTCATCAAGTAAGGTTAAGTTCAATCATTTACTGTATATGGACGATCTCAAGTTGTACGCAAAGACCCAAAAAGACCTAGAATCATTGGTACAAACAGTCAGAATTTACAGCTCAGACATAGGAATGGAATTTGGCCTCGAAAAGTGTGCATCACTTGTCATGAAAAGAGGAAAGATTGTTGAGTCTGATGGCATTACTTTGCCAGATGACAAAACGATCAAGAATTTAAAAGAAGACGAAAGCTACAAGTACCTAGGTGTTCAAGAGTTAGATGATATAAAGACGTCTGAGATGAAAGAAAGTGTCAGTAAAGAGTATAACCGAAGAGTGAGGAAAGTGTTAGAGACAAAGTTAAATGGAAATAACATCATTAAAGCAATTAATACATGGGCTGTTTCAGTGGTAAGATACTCTGCTCCCTTTCTAGACTGGAGGAAAGAAGAGATTCCAGAATTAGATAGACGTACTAGGAAACTAATGACGATGCACAAAGCACTCCACCCAAAAAGCAATGTAGACCGGCTGTATATTTCACGAAATGAAGGTGGTAGAGGACTTCTCAGCGTTGAAGATACGATAGAAACATCAAAAATTGGACTAGAGAGATACGTACAGGAGAGCAAGGAACGACTATTGAGTGCAGCTAAAAGATCGCACATGGAAGTGAAGGAAACAGTGAAACAATATAAAGATCGAAGAGCAAAAGAGCGCAAGGAAAACTGGAAGGAGAAAGTCCTGCATGGCCAATTTATTAGACAAACTGAGGACATTGCTGGAGAGGAAAGGTGGAAATGGTTGAAAAATAGTGGCATTAAGAGGGAGAAATAATTTGAAAGAGGGAGACCGAGACTCTCATCATAGCAGCTCAAGAGCAAGCCATTAGGAAAAACCTCATCAAAGCCAAAATCGACAAAACACAGGAGGACAGTAGATGTAGAATGTGCGGTAAGGTTGATGAAACTATCAATCATCTCATCAGCGAATGTAGCAAAATGGCGCAGAAAGAATACAAGAATAGACATGATTGGGTCGGGAGAAGAATCCACTGGGACATATGCAGGAAGTTTGGGGTACATGTAAGCAAGAAGTGGTACAACCATGAGCCAGAAAGTGTGGTTGAAAATGATACTTGCAAGGTACTGTGGGACTTTACCATCCAGACCGATCATGTAATTGAAGCTAGAAGGCCAGATTTAATTTTGATCAATAAGGAGGAAAACTACTGCATCATCGTTGACTTTGCCATCCCATATGATACCCGGATAGAGCAGAAGGAGAAAGAGAAAGTCGAGAAATACCAGGATTTAAAGAGAGAACTACAGAAACTATGGAATATGAAGGTGAAAGTAGTACCCATAGTCATCGGGGCATTAGGAACACCACCAAAAGACATCAAAAGGAGAGTAGAAGAACTGGGAATTGAGACCAGAATTGAAGAGGTGCAGAAGACTGTAATCCTGCAAACTGCACGGATCCTGAGAAAAGTCCTTGAAAATTGAGGAGACTTGCTGTCACCAATATCAAGGAGACATTACCGCTGAATGAAATGACATTTTATCAGTGTGCGATAATTCAATAATAATAATAATTACTTTATTTTAGGTTGGCTTCTGGTCCAGCTAAAGCTAATTGATGCCAACCAAAACTTGAATACATGTCGCTAATATTGTTAAAACTACGTTACAAGGATATCAATCTACAACCAGGCTACAACTACAGAAACCCTAGATTCTCAACATATCGTTTACATAATCTGCAGTTGCAAGCAAACTCGTGGCTTTTAATGTTTCTTTTGAAAGTGTTCAAAGTCTGAACACTAGAAAAGGAACACTAGAAAATGTTAGAAATGGGTAAATTTAATACGGTCTCTTCGCTTAGGCCGATATTCCGGTCAAGAAAATTCCTGCGAAATGTTATTCTCATGATATTGATCACTTGATAACAATACAACTAAAGTATGTCTCAAATTTGGTGTCACGTGAGATTTTTAATTTCGCAAAATTTCTCATGCAGAACACTTCAATAGACGATTACGGAAAGATTACGTCGAGGGGCATTTGACCCCTGCATTTGAACAAGATGCATTGCTTTCCATAATGTAATCGACTGTAATTCTGTAGAAATTCGATCATCAAACGCAATGCATTTTTGTCAAATACCCCTGACTGACGCCTTCTTTTCCGTGATCGTCTGTTGTTTTGTTCGCGACCTACTTTTAGGCAGACTTTAATTTGACTGGTTCTCCGCGTTGCCGTAGCTCTCATTCTCGAGTATTGTTTCATTGCAGTAAAATTTAGCGATATCTTTTTCAGCTGCACCAAATCCAAAAGTGGTAACGAAGTTAAAGACAACCCAGGGGCCTGCAGTTGTTGTCAACGGCAATGTAAGTACAGTGTCCTCCACTCTTATTTTGCAGACTCACAATAGAGCACGGAATGTTTCTAACACCATGCCCTTGGGAAACTTAGCAGTTGGCAGTAGAAAAACTGAAACGGAAAGTAAAATGTAAGATAGTTATAATCCATTACATAATTGGTTGATAATAAATAATTGTTTAATAATGATCATAATGATCAGAGTGCTAGATAATTGTAATGAATGATAATACTTATTAGTAGTATTAGTAATAATGATTAATAACTAACTATTGACTGATTTATAATTGATTTCAAGCCTATTTAAGTCGGTGTTTTAGAAATATTGCCTAATTTTGTCATTGTTGTATCACATTGCATGTCTAAGCTAACTTATTTCAAACTGATAATACTGTTTAGTTTTTTAAACACCTCACATAATTCGAAACATGTCTGTTTGCTAGACGAAAATAGTTTTTGAAACAGTCTGTGCAATTTTATATCTGTGAATTCCAGTTATTTCAGTTTTGCCCTTATTCCTGATTACTCTCATTTGGGCTTCATTGGGTCTTATGCTGGCTGTTTCCAATCTCGTACCCAGAGTGAGTTCGTTGCTCTACCTCTACTCTGGGATACCATAGGCAGTGCTACAATTTGATTGGCTATTGGAAATCAATAGCAAGCACCAATTATTTCTCCAAAACTTCCTAATTATTCAAATAACAACAATGTAATCTTGTCATTAAGCAACAGCCATTACAATGTTACTTTGTTGTTTGGAATCGAGGTCGCATAGTTAGCGTCTCCTAGCAAACTGCAAATCCATAATGGCTGCTGATCTGTCCTTATTGATCGAAGTGTACCAGGGTGTTCATTCGGCTTCGTGATCAGCGTATGACGTAAGAACGCCCTGGGAAGGAGGTTGGGCTATTTGAGCTTGACTTTAAAAGTGTTGGACTTTGAAATTTCATGTGTAAATTTTTATTACCCTATCCTTTCAAATGGATTGATAAAGGAAAACTTTAAATTAGGTAATTTTCCATAATCCTAGAGAGATCCTTTTGATATCATCATTATTTTCAGAATTACAGCATCTTTAAAAGTTGCTAGTTTTGAAGTTGTCAAACGTCATAAAATTTGTACATCGTTAACCATAATAGCCACATACACTTGCTTCCTACCATCATGTAGACCTTCAAAAACTGAACATTTCTTGTATTGGTCATGTTGATTTTTCTTAGTCGGTTTAGAATTTATGGTGCAATTTAATTTTTATCAAAGCTTTAAATACTTCCTCGAACATTCTTTCATGAAACAAAAAGATACTGTAATTCAAAAAATAATCATATGAAAAATGTCCTTTCTGGAATTATGGCAAACTGCTTGAAGTTCCCATCGGAACGCAATTCAGTTGAAAGACATTTACCGTAAAAGCTCTATTAAGCCCCCGGGGGGCTTATTTAATTTTGGACACTTTTTTTAGTTCTTTTACACCACCACATTTTGCGGTTTTGAACATACACTTTTACGAGTTAAATACATGAATTCGACACACTTTTATCTCAAATCATATCAAAATTAACATGCAAACTTATTTAGCTCAATAAATGGAAAATCTGTGGTAACCTCTGGAATTTGATATAAGTGGTGGGGGGCTTAATAGAGATGGGCTTAATAGAGCTTTTACTGTAATTTTAAAGTATTGCACACATTTGACGCCTATGTTGTCTGTTACACTGCTAAACTCTATATGATGGATTTAATTCTTTCTTTCAGTTTGGATCTCAAAATTCTGAATCGTCGAAGGCGGAACCACTCAGCAAGAGTCAAATAGCATGGATTACCTCAGGGATCATAGTTGGGGCCCTTGTTCTTGTGTTCACGACAGCATGTTTGGTTCATCGATGCAAAAGGCGGTATGATGGATTTTTGATAAGCAGTGCCCTTAAAAACAAAGACAATCAACCTAGGCCGAATCAAAGATACAAAGGTGAGAGAGTTGTGTTTTTGGAACACGGAACGAAAAAGGAACTAGAAAAAGTAACAACGTTCTAAGATTGGAAGTGGGGCGCAAATATCATTCTATCTTCCAAACTAGAGATTATAGTAAAGTTTTAGCTCTGCTGCTAGATAAAATAGAGCGTTTGTTTTGACCTAGGAGCTATAGTAGTTTTGAATCTAGAAAAAGGAACTGCGCACGTGCTGCTAGATCAGTGGTAAAACGGTGTCCTAGAACAAGAAGACAGAAAAGCGCTCACTGATTTTGAAACCAGGAATGATACTGCCGTCCTGATTTTTAAAAGGATATGTGAAGCATTGAATCACCGAATCACCGAATCGCTGAATCGCTGAATCGCTGAATCGCTGAATTGCTGAATCGCTGAATCGCTGAATCGCTGAATCGCTCTAGCTGAGGAACTATAATTGACAATAACAGTTCGCATCTGACATTTATATAGATGGGGAGAATTTTGATGGACCTTTTGTGTTGATTTGGCAGAAGAAGGGTACGAATTGAATCGCCGAATCGCTGAATCGCTGAATCGCTGAATCGCTGAATCGCTCTAACTGAGGAACCAGAATTGACAATAACAATTCGCATTTGACATTTATATGGATGACAACATACAGGGGAGAATTTTTATTGACCTTTTGTGTTGATTTGGAAGAAGAAGGATACATTTGATGGCAAAATGTTTGCATTTTTGAGGAGATGATATTGTTTTAATTCTATTGTGGAAGTACGTTTGGAAGCTGATCATGGATAACCAGTTGTTTCTTCGGCTTGGCTTGCGTTTTATTGCTTCACTGTATATGTGAGAAACATTTTGATGTCTGCTACCAATGCAAGGCTGAAAAACATTGTGATCTCACTGCTGCCAAGATAAGTTCACTGTGGTTGCTAACGCTGACGGCTAATAGTTATGCGCTTGGATATTGAGCATGGATATGGAAGGTTTAACTTAGATCCATGTTGCTGTGGAGAATTTTCCTTCCAAATTTTCCAGGCATCGATGGTCGTTCGTTGATCAATATGTTCACACCGAGGAGGCTGGCGGTTAGTTATTATGGCTTGTGGATTTACTGCAGATACTAAATTCTGCATATATGCAAAATAAAAAAATGAATAGAAGAATATATGAACCAAAGGGGTATGATGACATAGTCTGAGGACCTCATTACAGGGGAACAGCAAACCTGAACTTCTGGAGCAAGCTTATAAATATTCTGATAATTTGAATCTCCAACCGACGACGCATTATTCGTGGAAACGGACCTCTTTAGCTTGGGACTTTGTGAAGAATGGAAATTTAACGAGATAGAATTGGATTGGATCGACTATTCACCTATGAAAAGAAGAACGAAGCACGAGAAATTATATGAAATTACACTGCTTCGATCATACCCCGATTATCAGGATCAGATCAAGAACCTGAGAATATATTGCTGCCGAAAAGCGAAATTATTCAGCTGGTATAGACATGCTTATGACTTGAGTTTCCCGTCGACGAAGAGATTTATATTATTAAGTCTGAACACGACATATGATTATAAAAACTATGAATTGTGTTTTTAACAGATTAGTTGTAAGTAGATGTAGTAAAACTAGACTTGCAATTTACCGGTAGCATAGTTTGAATGACGCGATGATAATGCCTCAGAAGGGTGCATTTTATATATGGTTCGAAAGTTTTTTCTGTTTGATATTGCAAAGCGCATGAGAATATTTTGTCTCAAGTAGCATAACAGTGAAAGGAACATTGATCAATAGTAGTAAATAAACTTTTATTGCTGACAGTGTTTGCTGCTTTAGTCCTGTGGATAGATTGTATTCCTGTGGGTAGATTAATATGATTGTTTTGTGATGTTGAACTGTTCGCAATTTTGGCCTTTTTCGTATGTACATTTCCGTTCTTCCACTCAAAACGGGGTAGTCTAGTGCAGGGAGATATAGATATGACAAGATATGATAGATATGATAGATATAATATAGTTTAGTGCTCTGTGATTTGAATAACTGCAGAGTGATAAAATAGAGTTTGAGGCAAACTGATATGCAATTTGACGAGGAATTATTTTGTCAATTAAGCATTTTTTAGTCACTGTAACGTTCCTTTTCCAGGATACCCAACCATTTCCATAGATTTGAAAACCATAGATTCGATATTATATCCTCCATATTTAACAGAAAAGTTGTTTTAAAGGCATTGAATCGTGGTAAATAAACCTGCTTTGCCGTGTATCATGTGAACCATGTGATAAAGACCAATTATCACTCCTAACAAACTAAAAGGACCTGCTGTTGCGCAATACCTCTCATGTGATCAGTTTCATTTCACACGAATGTTAGCCAATCAGATGCGCCATCGAGAACCATGAATCAGCAGACTCTTGAAGTTTGGTGTCTACTTGACATGACTCAATGCCTTTAGCCTTTTTCTCTGTTCCTTTGAAGCTTTGTTTACTGTCATAGAAGAACCAGCTCGGTTATTTTGAACTTCACAAGTGGTAAGTCTCATGGGAGATCAGGAAAATTACACAATCAAATCTTGAATAACTCATGATCAATAAAAAGTACCTTCGACATTCGTAAAATCTCAAAACCAACCACTACTACGTATCTTTATCATCAGAGTAGGTGTGATCATGAGCGATAGGACACCAAGTGTGTGAAAGTTTTATTGGTAGCAAGCCACCTTAACCAATTGTTTTGTGTGTGTTTTTACCTAATTTTCATTTGGTAATGAGCCACCTTATCGCTGTTTCTTCATTTTTGAAAATTTAAGGTGGATCTGCACTTAAGGTGGCTCACTACCGAAAATTTCAAACATGAAGAAACAGCGATAAGGTGGCTCACTACCAAGTAAAATTAGGTAAAAACACACAAAAACAATTGGTTAAGGTGGCTCGCTACCAATGAAATTTTCACACACTTGGTGTCCTATCGCTCATGGTGTGATAAATTCACACGTGTATGGTAAATTTGTTTTCTTGTATACTTGCTTTCCGAAGTTTTCTGTGTTGATTGTCGTCCATGTCACAAAAACGTTCCATAACGCGTTGCGCATATTTTTTCTCTTTTTGCGGGTTGCAAATGAGTGTATTAATGAACATTGCTGTGGAGTTGTATTTATTTATTAGCACGGTAATAGATAATGTAAATTTGTTGCAATTAGGATAAGATGAAGACTGACATATGATATTAAACATACAAAGTAGTTTTCTTTATTTGCCTCTTGCAGACTAAACCTCAGTTCACACTTATTCACACTTGTTCGCTCTCGTTCATTGTTGTTGCTGCCAACAAGATTGGCCTTGCGCTTCATCATCATCATCATCATCATCATCATCATCATCATCATCATCATCATCATCATCATCATCATCATCATCATCATCATCATCATCATCATCATCATCATCATCATCATTATCATTCATTTATTCACAATTGGCAAGAATGAAAGATAGCTAATTTACAGCAAATTAAAGTCTACCATATTACATGATTTACAATTTAGAAAAAGAACTAGTAAACTGGGCGATATATTACAGGATAAATACAAATTAATTGTCAATCCTGTTAGAATCCCAACTTTTGGAATACATGCTTTACAACTGATAACTATCAACTGACCGTTACTTTTGCAAACTACCTCTGCAGCGTCCTACTAATTTGACTTTGTCTGTCCTTGTGTCATAAATTTGTTTAGTTTGCTTAACCCCCTGTTTTTCTTAAACTAACTTCAAAACGCTTATTTTCACAATTGATTTTATAGTAGTTTCTATCTGTAGTCATTTTGCAAAATCTGACGCATGTGCTAAAAAGTCGCTGCGAAGGAGCGTGTAGTTAGGCCTGGGTTATCCGTCGAGCTAGCGTCACATCGCGCTTTGATTTTTATTGGGCATGGCGATGGTGCAAACTCAGCATGGATCGTCTGAGAATGCAACACCTGAGAATGCGCTGAATTTGTGGCTTAGGGCAATGGCTCCCGCATGAAGAAGATTTGCTGTGCCATGACAGGTTAATCAATTGTTTGGAGTTACCGGTTATCACACGGAAAAAATAACGAAGTAAAGATCAAATTAATCTGCACGAAGCTGTAAAGCCAGCAAAGGAATGCTGATTTAGTTGGCCTTAGGCCTAATCCTCATTCTGCATTAAACCATTGGTTTAACCTGAAATATTGCAATATGCACAAGTAATAGATTTAGATGCAGACGTTGTTTTTGAAACAGAATGAACCCTTCAACCGATGCATTCTTCTAAAGCTGTCAGCAATTCGGAAGCCGCGTCTCTTTAAACGAATAATGTGCTTAGGTATTCGTGACAATTTGTCCTCCTTAATGCGTTTTTCGAGAATACACTTTTATTGCTTTACTTAGCGAAACTTGATTTTTCTAATTGACTATCGCGCTTAGTATGGATAAGGACGTAAGAAGTATCAAATTTTACGCGAAGGTCTCGTAAGAGGTAACACGAGTCAGGGTTGTTATGATTGTATGATTAGCAGTACCAGTACAGAAAGCCAGGGCAGATTTGTAATACAATGGCATCAGTTACTTTTGATTGACACCTCAATTAAAAGAGCGATTAGCGACTGCAGACAAAGGAAATTCTCTCAACCGTGTCAACCAGTAATTCAAAACAATCAAAGCCGCAAAAGTTGCCTTGAAATCAGTAGAGCAAACTCTTGCATTGTGCACGCGAAAGGTGGTTTTTGATAGAAGATATGTGCTTATAACGAAAGAAGAAGGGTGAATCTAAAGTTCTGCCTGACGGATTTTGTTTATTTGATTCAGGAGCTTTGTGGTAATTGTTTCATTTAAGCCCTAAATACGCGAGAATTGAAATGCCTTCTGCTCGGTTTCTGAATCAAATTGTAACAGTTTTGGAGAACGAGGTAACTGCTGTATTTGAATTTGAATCAGCCACATATTTTGACCTTTTTAATGCCATAAATCACACACCAGCTACCATATTGACTCCTTATGAACTCAAGTTTAGAGCTAGTGACATGGCTTCATTTAATTGAATTATTCAAGCTAGATAGGCGTTGAAACAGAAATCTCCATAAGCTACTTTAGCATGTAATCGAGTTTGAAATAACAATATGCAAACATCGATGTTTATCCAGATGAGTGGCAATATGTTTAATTATTGATGGATGCATCTTGAGATATTAATTAGAAAGGTAAATGTCATTATACTTAGAATAGGCATTGCGTAAAACATGGAACGTTGGAGAGGAGTTATGAAACCATGAAACGAAGCCAATGTGATTGCTGAACAGGAAACTCCTACCAGACGACCAAAAAAATAGAAATTACCAAAATTTTATCACGTAAGAAAATCTTCAAAACTTCAAAAATATCAAGAGCCAAATTGGTTTCAGAAATGATTCTTTGTTTAGTTACACATCATAGAGACTTAACAACATAGTTTAAAAATACGTTTTAATCAATGTTATCTATGTCACAAAACATCGTATTTTACTTCTAAAAGTTCATCTTTCGTGTTTTACTAATGTACAACTAAATACAGGCAGGTTAATTTTGTAACCTCTTGTGATTTTACAACATGTTTCAAAACCTGGTAGCTTGTAAGCGCACGAAGTGCCATGAATTTAAATCAATATCAAGACATAGTAATACTCTCAAATTATTGTTTGCCTTGACACAAACTCATAAAATGAAATGATCAAAATCAGCAAAATATTCTAATTTTTGTGATTTGTTGTTCATTTTACCTCATTTCTCTTGGTCTCCCATCTTCTGTGGGCTATTGTTTAACGCAGAGACTTCAATACCTCTGAGGTAGCTTTTCTCCGAAACATGCCTCACACAAATCAAGTCTCTCCTAAATTAGATGTCAATACTCATGCAAAACTCTTCAATTGTCTTTATTAGCGAGCCATTTTCACGTGACATCTGATTTGAGAAAGACTTAAATCTTCCTGTCCTCTGGTCTCCTTACCACAGTTTAGTTCTTTTTTGGTGCACAGTCAACTGTAGACCTTCCTACTCCTTCTCTCGTTGAAAACAGTAAAAAGATCGACATATTTCCCTTCTTAGGTTTCTTTGTCATTTCGTTCCACGGTTCCTTCACTTCGTGATTCCGTAATTCACAGATTACCATTGATTAGAACATATCATAAAGACACAAATTAAGGAATCAGTCCATTATAAAGATTAGGGATACATCTGGCGAAAGGAGGGGCAACTGTGGTCAACAAATTCAATCAAAGAATAGGCAGACCTGGCAGTGGGAGTCGCTTAGGCCAAGATTTTAGTGGAATTACCGCAGAATTTTAAAATATCCAATTGAATTACAGGCAGCGGGAGTCGTTTAGGCCCAGATTTTAGGAGAATTACCGCAGAAAATCAAAGCATCAAATTGAATTACAATTTGACGCCATTAAAATTCTATAACTCTGATGACTTAAGTTGCGTCTGGTGTACCTCCTTAATATAATTATTAATATATAATTGGTGTACCTCCTTAATATAATTAGCTGCATCATTTCTTAGGTATATCATCTGTAAACATAATTTCTTGTCAAACGTGGCCTACAAGATGTCTCAAAAGAGTTGTGTCCCGTTTGTACACCAGCTGTAGAGGAGCTGTAACATAATTGCCTAATTGTTGGAAAATTTCACAGGATGGGCTTCAACTTAGAGTCTGAGACCTTGTCTGAGTCAATCTGACATGGGGTTGCTGACCTATGGCACAGCAAATTCAAAACAGGTGTTTAGCAGGCTTCTTTTAGCAATGATACGAAAATCAAGCAGATATTGCAAGAGAAAGTTGTGATATTTTATAAATTTGTTCAATACATTCTATAGAATTTTCGAATGTGCACAATAGTGATAGAAGCTCTGACGCCATTCGATCGAACATCGCGCTTAAAAATGTATAAAAATAATGCTCGATCCAGGCTCTTTTGTAGAATAGCTAAAAGGTCTATTCAGTTAGGTTCGGGAAATAAATGAAAAGCTGTTGTGCAAGCGGCGATCAAAATGGCATCGAACTAAGTGTAACACAGGCAAAACACGAACAGCAATCATATAAACTTTATTCAACAACACTCTTACCTTCCAAATGAGCCACATTGTAATATTCGCTGTTTAGGGAAGGCAAGAGGGAAGACACAACAAGCTACATTGCTCTTGATCATTGGACTGAATAATTATACATGAACAATAGTATTTACATACGCACAGTACAATGGCCAATATGCTAAATACTACGGTACCCACTGCACCTTCATTGATCCAATATTACGAACATTGGTCCAATGATCTTACTTTTTCTGTTTTAATTGTGTACCAGAATCATTTGCGAACGGCTCCCCATTCATTATGAGCGTGACTCACCTTCCATTGCGTAGCCTTTCATGGCAATGCCATGTGGCATGTACAATAGTTTCGTATGACATCATCGACATAAAAGCAAGGTCAATATGCTAAATACTACAGTATCCGCTGTGCCTCATCGGTCCATTTGCAAAATTTTTCTGTTTCAATTATGTGCCAGAATCATCCGCGAACGGATTTGTTTTAACGTATCCCATTCATTACGAACGTGACTCACCTACCATTGCGTAGCATTTCATGTCAACGCCATGTGGCATGTACAATAGTTTCAGATGACATCATCAACATAAAAGCAAGGTCAATATGCCAAATACTACAGTACCCGCTGTACCTCAGCGGTCCATTTGCAAAATTTGTCCGTTTCTATTGTGTACCAGAATCATCAACCATTCATTATGAACGTGACTCACATTCCATTGCGTAGCCTTTCATTGCAATGTCATGTGGCATGTACAATAGTTTTATATGACATCATCAACGTAAAAGCAATCCTAATTAAGCCTCATTATCATGCAGCAGCTCAAACATAAACAGGCCAAGCACATACTGCGTTTATTCACTTCTCAAAATACCAATGTGGTCAAATTATCTGATTTTGAAACCTGCTCTTGCGGATTACACTGAAATTACCAATGGTCAAAGAGATGAACGTGTTGATCCTACTAGAAACATATGCTCTAACGCGTCTCGACTTTGGTGCTAAGAGCTTGCAATCCTACTACAGCCCCCGCTGTATATATTTTTAGTATAACAATTTCCTCTAAACTCTAATGAATTAATTTCCTCAGCTCGCACAGGACACGTACAAAGCTTTAGTCTTATGTTTAAATGATTGGAGTTTAATGCGTCTGCTAAACTCCTTTACATATATTAACTAAAGTTTAGTTCACCATCTGTTACAAACTACTGCATTATTAATTGTGTATGGATCTTTGAAAACGAATTTTCTCATAGATGAAAAGGGTTTGGATTGATTAAAAGAACGTGAAGGTGATAAATTATGACATAGCTATGAGTAATCAACGAATCACTGGTTAGTTTAGCGCTCCTTACTTTTATATATAGTTGCAATGCTATGATGACTGGTTATGTAATTGGGTGTTGTCATTACACAACGTCATCGTGGAAGTCACACGCCTGCCTATGCTAATCCTGTGATTGTGTTTGCTCGTATGAGTACAAGAATGAGAGAATCGTTGAGATAAAACGCGCAGTTAATAACTTGGCTACTGTAAGATTGTCACGTAAGACTTGTACGATAAGTCAAGAACGCTCAAGTCTATTACGAGATATTTAACAACGATAATTGGCATTGAGTTAGCAGATTTTGAATTCACGTCATTCGTAGAGCAGTAAATTAACTTTCAAAGCTGTGTACGTAGAATATTGTTGCTGTTTCAAAAGAGTTGGATAGCTAAGTCTATACCCAGTCTGGACTGTTGTTTCATGGGCAATTAGAAGAATTTGGCATTCACGTTACCTCGAGAGCAATAAATTCACTCTCAGAGCTGTGTACGTAGAACATTGCTACTACTTAAAGAGAGTTGGATGTCCAAGTCAATGGCACGTCTGGACTACTGATATTTCACTGGTAGTGGCAAGAATTTGACATTCACGCCGCAGTGGAAACTTACTTTCAAAGCTGTAGAAGAAGAACATTATTGCTGCTTAAGAAGTTTTCGACGCCAAAGTTTAGCACACTTTTTAGCTAATATTTCACTCGCGGCAACAAGAATTTAGCTTCCAATTGGAAAGCTCACCTCTAAAATTGTGGACTTAATCTATCGATTAATTCTCGGTCATTAGAAGACGTTCAAATCAGAGTGTCCGGTAGATTGGTTGCTACTTAAAGTGTCCACACAGATTAATTGTTACTTACCTCACCCATTTTTTGTGTAACTTGCAATAACGTTAGGCCACGCGTCACTCTGAGGGCGGTAGATTCAGTTTGCAAGCTGTAGACGCAAAGCAGTTAAAACGGTGCTGTGAAATAATCATCGATCTAGATTTGCAATTACCTACCCATATATCCGAAACTTGCAGCAAGGTTTAGCTACACGTCATTTTGAGAGCGGTACATTCATTCTTCAAGCTGTAGACTCCCAAGAGTTAAAACTGTTTTGTTAAATAAGAAATTGCGACGCATTATTTTTCGCCATTTATTGGGACCGTTGGGTTTTTGTCGAAATTTTTGCCATCTTGATGAAGATTGCTAGCCATACTGTTGGAAGAGGGT
This sequence comes from Aurelia coerulea, assembly GCA_039566865.1. Lineage (NCBI taxonomy): Eukaryota > Metazoa > Cnidaria > Scyphozoa > Semaeostomeae > Ulmaridae > Aurelia > Aurelia coerulea. Next base: position 13,535,587 of record CM076963.1, read on the forward strand.
TCGACAATATACCAAAAAGACACACGTTTCTGATTCAAGAAGGTGCAATGCTATAGATACGACTGTTTGCGAGTGGCGTCAGTGATAATATTCTTGATACACTACAATAACTCTGTCCAACGTTAAGAAGCCCAAGTATTCGCTGAATTAAGAAAACAATTGATTGGCACAGTCAACAGAGAATAACAGAAGGTAAAAAGATACAGTTGATACCCAGGCTGACCTTGTAGACAAACACAGAGTCTAGCAAAGGGAAATATTAGTTAAAGGTGAGTGAGTTAAAAGATTCAGCAGAAATTCTAATTCGCCAAAGAATCTCCTTCAAATTGAACACAATAAAGACCTAAAACTCTTGAAAGCCTTCGGGCTGAAATTCTTGAGGAAAATATTCTGAACTCCTTCAACTCTAGAATTTTTTTTTTTTTTACCGTAAATTTTGACCAGAACGCCTTGCACTGAGAATTTAAAGAGGATATGTTCAGTATATGGGAGTGCCAACTGAGGGACCTGGCGAAAAGTCGCCAATATACAAAACAGCTTTAAAATGCAGTTCCTTCCCTCAACTGTATAATTTTCTTTTTTGTCATAGATTTTGATACGGCAGCTGTTAATTGAGAATCTTGAAAAGGCGTCATCAGTTTACTGGAGCCTTCATTGAGAATCCTCATAAAAAGTCATCCACATACACAGCAACTTAAGAATGGAGACACAGCAAATCATGCGCTTAATCGTCTATTTGACACTGTCATTGGTTGGTCGATACACTTGTTTCGAAAACATAATAACATATCTCGGTCACAATGACATGCATTCAGCATCGTACGTAAAATACACGTCATGGAACTCCGAATCTAAGGGCATTATTACATTTAGCTTTATTACAAGCAACCCAAACGGACTGCTACTTCACGTAGGAGACAGCAATCTAACAGAATGGACACGTAATTATTTCGAAGTGCGAATACAAAACGGCATGCTGAATTTTATATCGAGGATAAAGAATGGCACGAATATGAAAAAATGGAAACGAGTCTGGTATATTAAAGATGTCGATGACTTGAAATGGCATCGTGTTCAGATTAGAAGAGATGGCATTAATGTCATGGTGGAATTGGATGGAGAGCAGTTGCTTGTGCAATTTGGCGTAGAGAGGATGCAGCCAGTGAGACTCAAGGGTGTGCTGTATATTGGAGGATTACCGCATGGATCTGTTGGCCACTGCGATATCAATGATTTATCTCACCAGTAAGTAATATGAAGCTATTGTTTTGTTTACTGTGTGAAGGAGTACAATATTTCTGAGCAATTGAATGCTCCTCAGGTCAAATATTGTATAACGGTATTTGTTTGTATTGAGGTTTTTTTTTATCAATCTAAAACTTAAAAACAACAAGTTAATGCAAGTTACTGTGGCATTTGCAGCGAGGAAAGACGCATGGTCACCGGGTCCTCACTACAAATGCCACTTACAATTTTCTAAGTACTATCAACAATAAATTAATAATAGAACACAAAAAAACAAAAACAAAAAAATAAGATACATATGCACACTAAATCGGGACAAAGTCAAGGCCAAGGCAAAATTGAAGTACCTCCAAAACCCGCACAAACAGCCCACCACCCACCAAACCACAACCACGAGCGCACCGGCAGGGAGAATGAAACAAAGGTTCAAGGATCCAACCCCGAGGGGAAAAAGACTTTCCAATTTATTGAGCGAGAGTGTATTGAGCGAGAGTGTATTGAGGTGGTGCGATTCGTCATGATTATGGGTCAGAGTTAAAGGAATAAACTACACAGTGAAGCGTAACTTTTTGCCCCGGTGAAACTGATAGGGTCAGCCAATCCAAACACAGATCCTTCTACTGCTCTTGTTTAGGCATGAAGTTAAGAAGAAAAGGTTGGGAAGGTCTGATATCAATCGCATTTTCTCTGAAACAAACTCGTATTGTAGGCAATAACTGTCTTTGATTGTCTTTAATTTGATCGACTACTATGACGGAAGCACAACAGCTACATTGCTACAATGACGGAAGTTTAAGTGTGACTATCGCTATTTGCTGCCTTTTAGAGCGCGCAACACCTTCGACTGTTGTCCAAAACTATTTTATGGCTTGTTCCGTTAAAGGCAGTCTGTCACGTATCTGATTGGCCGCATCAAAGTCAGAGCTCAACTAGCCTGCGCGCAGAGAGTTTTGCGAGAGTTCTACATGCAGACTAAGCTCTACACAACGGATGTTTTTGTGAGTACATGAATTCGAAACAAAGGAGGGCTGATTGTTCTAACTTTCTACGGTCGTAGAAACTCAGTAGGATTAGCAGCCACTCAAATTTCTTATTCTATGTATTTTATCATTATTACCCAATCAAGTGCGTGACAGACTGCCTTTAATGGAAATATCTTGTAATATGCCAATCACCAAAAGATGATATGTGGATATCTAGAAATCTGGTGTTATTTTTCAATCTTCTTAGGTTCGTTGGTGCCATCAAGAGCGTCAGATATTGTCCCTTATTCAATATCGACAGGGGCTACGAACGATTACTGAGTAGGCAAGGAGCCATTTAGGGCGAGCACAACCCTAACATTACTTTCTATCTCCTTAGGTTTGTTGGTGCCATCAAAAACGTCAGATATGGTCCCTTATTCAATACCGACGGGGGCTACGAGCAATTATTGAGTTGGTAACCATAACCCTAACATTACTTTCTAACTCCTTAGGTTCGTTGGTGCTATCAAAAACGTCAGATATGGTCCCTTATTTAATATCAACAGTGGCTACGAACGATTACTGAATAGATATGGGACCATATGGGGCTACCAAGACCCTTGCACTAAATTTAGACAGAGGAGAGGCATTTGCCATCATGGTGGAATTTGCGTCAATAAATTCAGTAATTATTCTTGTGATTGCCTTGGAACTGGATACGAAGGAAGAAACTGTAACATTGGTAAGCTCTATTTTTTTAGTTAGTTTTTTTTTATACCGGGTGACCCAGAAAAAAGTGACCCAACGCACATTGTACTGACCTCGCTGCGTTCCGTACGTCAAACTGCGGTCCAAATATTTTCCAGCATGGACCTCGTAATCGTTTAATAACCGCATAATCTGCTTTAGAAAAAGATACGTGGCTGATGGAAATGGCTATCTTTAAAACGGGGAACGGGGAACGGGGAACGGGGAACGGGGAACGGGGAACGGGGAACGGGGAACGGGGAACTTTAAAATGGGGAACTTTAAAACGGGGAACGGGGAACGGGGAACTTTAAAATGGGGAACTTTAAAACGGGGAACGGGGAACGGGGAACTTCAAAACGGGGAACTTTAAAACGGGGAACTTTAAAACGGGGAACATTGGGAATTACCATAGCCATTTACCTTTTCTTCATGGCACAGGCATACACGTATTTTTATAAGAAACTAAGAGTTTCGGCCAGTACTGGAAGTTTCTTAAAATTATCAGATTTTTAATACTCAGAGTTTCATACGAGTTTCTTAGGGGTTCCATAACAATCTTCATGTTCACCACCTGTGCCCATGAATGTTCACACGTTTCAAAACAGAGTCATTGAAGTCTTTTCAATGTTTAGACTTCACTCAGGTACCTTTCGAGTGGCTATCTTTAAAACGGGGAACTTTAAAACGGGGAACGGGGAACGGGGAACTTTAAAACGGGGAACTTTAAAATGGGGAACTTTAAAACGGGGAACGGGGAATGGGGAACGGGGAACTTTAAAATGGGGAACTTTAAAACGGGGAACGGGGAACGGGGAACGGGGAACTTTAAAATGGGGAACTCTAAAACGGGGAACTTTAAAACGGGGAACTTTCCAGCCGTATATTTTTCTTGGTGGATATGCATTTCTCAGCTGTAATTTTTCCTCCACCTTCCCTTTCAATTTATCTACTCACATCAGTTGCTCTGGTCTTCAGATGTCACGACTTCAATACGGCACAGTTTTAGTTTTCGGCCTGTGTACGAATGTTCAGTCGAGGACACTTACTTTATTCATAAGTCATGTCCAACACGAATTTATTTCAAATATGAAAAATAATCGAGTAGAAATGGCAAAATGTACTCTAAACTAGTATTTCGTCTGTTTCTATCTTATGATACTGTATAGCAACATTAAGAACAGATGTAAATTCAGAGCATCCAGAACATGCAACATTGGGCATTATGACAGTCATGTACCTATTCTCACAGGACCGAATGCTCGGAATTTTTAATATTTTAGTCCCACGGGCCTAACTTTTCAAAATCGCCTATCTTGGGACTAGTCCTAGTCCCCACAGTCCAAGGGTCATATTTATACCTTTGTAGCAGTCAGTTTTAGCCCTCTTCAAGAAAAAAACGAACATCGGTGAACTCGAAATCGACCCACCCTCCTCCCTCAGTGGCAGCGCACGTTTGATACCACTCTCCTTACCACAACAGCAAAGTCTCCTTCGCACTCCCCATATCTAAATATTTGGTAAGGAGAGCATAAGGTCTGTGAGAATATAACACTTTTCCTTGTGGCACAGTCATGTAAAATAGCTGCGATGGAGATATGATAGCTGCGAGGGGCACCCTCATTGCCATCAGGTTTTACGGGGTTTTTACCAACTGCTTGCGAGCGCACCTTTGCAACTATTTCAATTTCCTCCCGTAGCTAGCGACATAAAATCTGTCCTGGGTATGGTTTCCATTTCCCTTCATTAATTTCAGAAGATTTTTAATTTTTAAAGTTCTTGGCACAGCCCCCTGAAAATCAGTCATACTGACTGACTTGGATAAATAATTTTAAAATGAAATGAACTGAAAGCAAGAAAAAGACTCTAGATTATTGGACAATTTAATCTGATGCTATGAAACTGAACAAAACTCTGAATAGAACTAGCTTCTAATAAAAACAAAATAAACAACAGATAATTGTTGAATGTTTGAATGTATCTAGCTATTGAATGTTTCTTGAAATTATCAGATTTTGAGTACTCTACTTTAAGATTTTCCTATGTTTAGACATTACTCAAGCACCTTCTGAGTAATGTCAAACAGGAAACAAGTGAAAATAAAACAAAAAGATGTCAAGGATTTCCTTTTTCCCAGTAGTGGAGTTTCTTAATTTTTGGTGATCCGAGAATTGAGATTCTTATAGAAAATATGCAGTTTCTTGTAACAAATACGTGTAAATTCAAATATAAATACCACAATAAGGATACCGTGCTCGTTTCAAATCTGAGGATGGTGCTTTCAGGCAAAGAAGCCCAAGTTCCCCATCTTAAAGTACCCCGTTTTAAAGTTCCCTGTTTTAAAGTTCCCCGTTTTAAAGTTCCCCATCTTAAAGTACCCCGTTTTAAAGTTCCCCATTTTAAAGTTCCCCGTTCCCCGTTTTAAAGTTCCCCATTTTAAAGTTCCCCGTTCCCCGTTCCCCGTTTTAAAGTTCCCCATTTTAAAGTTCCCCGTTCCCCATTCCCCGTTCCCCGTTTTAAAGTTCCCCATTTTAAAGTTCCCCGTTTTAAAGTTCCCCGTTCCCCGTTCCCCGTTTTAAAGTTCCCCGTTTTAAAGATAGCCACTCGAAAGGTACCTGAGTGAAGTCTAAACATTGAAAAGACTTCAATGACTCTGTTTTGAAACGTGTGAACATTCATGGGCACAGGTGGTGAACATGAAGATTGTTATGGAACCCCTATGAAACTCTGAGTATTAAAAATCTGATAATTTTAAGAAACTTCCAGTACTGGCCGAAACTCTTAGTTTCTTATAAAAATACGTGTATGCCTGTGCCATGAAGAAAAGGTAAATGGCTATGGTAATTCCCAATGTTCCCCGTTTTAAAGTTCCCCGTTTTAAAGTTCCCCGTTTTGGAGTTCCCCGTTCCCCGTTCCCCGTTTTAAAGTTCCCCATTTTAAAGTTCCCCGTTCCCCGTTCCCCGTTCCCCGTTTTAAAGTTCCCCATTTTAAAGTTCCGCGTTCCCCGTTCCCCGTTTTAAAGTTCCCCATTTTAAAGTTCCCCGTTCCTGATGGAAATGCTTCAAACGTTGTTCTGTCGCTACAAGACTACCCTACATTATGAGTATTTTTTAAAATTTTTTTTGTCGCTGTAAATTTCCCGAATTAAAGATTTTGAGAAAACGGGCAAGCTTTTAATCCACAAAAAGTCGTCAAAAGCAGGGGATCGATTTGGAGCTACTTCAGATCTTCAAAAAAATGAGGACGATGTTTCATTTCAGCCTGGGAATAGGAAACTCAGCTAAAAGTTTCCAATGTACTGGAATACACAATTAAGATTTTTATCGACTTTATTTCATTCATCAAAGGGGACAGATTGCCTTTAAGCAAGGTCTCAAACTTTAAGTTGAAGCCTGACCTATGCAACTATGTAAATACCAAGACAATCAAGGCTCTTGCTCCTCCACAGCAGCCTCACAAACGGGGCACCATCTTTGAGACACCCTGAAAATTTTACCACATAACTGATTAAGAATGTTTTAGACTAAAATAGGCAATGATGGACAGCCTCTTTTAATTGAAGGATCCTGGTATATCTCCTTTGTGGTTTACCTGCGTGATATTTGAAAATGTGATCCACTGCACAACCCAAAAATGTATGCTGTAAGGTCTTTGATAGTATTGCCTCAAAATGATATTAATTAGATCATTCCACCAAATCGCAATTTAAGTGAGATACCACGTTCACATCTTTTGGCAGCTGGTTCCAATTAACAGCTCCCATAGTAGCAAAGCCTGATTATGGCAGAGAAAATGCTTTTAAGCAACAAAAAGTTAACTAAGACCAATAATTGCATGATTTACAAATGTTGTGCTTCTACCTTGGTAATACCACTATAAATTATAAGCTTCTTCAATTACTATATAGAATTAATGAATATCTTTAAAAATAAAGAACTAATGTTTCGCATTCGCTTCCTCTGGACTAACCTTACAGTAATTAAGGGCCTACCTATCAGGTGTCCCGAAGAAGTACTCCCTGTTAAAAAATCTCAAAAATTCGTTTATGAAACAAATATTTCAATACCTATTGCTTGACCACGTGACATGCCCATATTTGGAGAGTAGCCATCAAGAAATCCTTTAAAATGGTTCTAATTTCTGCCTTTGCTATTGAATCTCAACAATATACATATATGCCATTTGATTTGTTTCGATGAGTACTTTCATTTGATATATAATTTATTTTTTTTTTGACATTGGCAATTTATTAAATCTATGACATTAGCAGTCTTTGTGACGTCATGTTTCTAGCAAATCTATTTCATTTCTGAATTGCAGTGTCAACATCAGTGAATTTCAAAGGCCTTGATTACGTCGAGTGGAAACCACTACAAAAGCGAAGATCATCAGAGGCAAACGAAATTTCTTTGAGATTCAAAACGTTAGAGCCATCCGGAGTTCTCATCTACATTGGAAATTCGACTAACTATCTTGTCATTGAGTTATACCGAGGCCAATTACTTGTTGGATTGAGACTTGATGCAGGTAAGCTGTTAGGGCCTGTTAGCTTTACCTGCTAACATCAAAGTGTTGCGGCGCAGTGGCGTAATCCTCTGACTTTGCAGCCAGAACAGTCAGGCGGAGTGGGTTCGATTCCCGGTAGGACCCCACCACTTGAGCGTCATGACATGGGTCGCGGACTCGATTAGGTCTGCTTTATTTCTGCGATCCCAGTGCTTGGCGCTGAAAAGCACAACTTCACCTTCACCTTCAGCTTCCTTAAGATCTACAGTAATGTGATGATCTCTGCGTACTTTTACAATTTATCCGAGCCACCGTGCTAGTAAAGGCTTCTGCAAGAACCTGCAAGCAAAGGAGGCACTTGACGTGCTTTATACCAATATGAATTACATCACAGAGCTATATCCACTGTAAGAATTGTTTCTTGCAGACTAACTGCTTATCTTGGGAACAGAATCCAATAACGTCCACTCTTAAGAGTGGTTCTTCAAAGCGAATAATTAGAGTTAACGGCAATTGACGGGGATTAGACTAAAAGAATCCACATGCGCATCTATTGTCTCTTTGTCTGGATGTAGGCACGTATCTGTGATTACAATAACTTTAAGATGCAATTGGCTTTAGCCACTTTTAGCTCCATCAATTACCCTCAAAAGTGGAATATGCCAATCGCCTACTTGGATGATCATAAGAGTTTGCTCTCCATAGATTTCAAAGGATAGGACAAATGCTAAATTTGGCCTTCCTTCTAGAACAATGGGAAATTGAAGAAAATTTCACTTGATTTCCAACCATTTTTATTCATTCAGAAGTTAGGATGGTTTCAAGCCATAACTCTCGGGCTGGCTAAGATCTTTGCAGGACCTTACTTTTATCGGTTTGTTCTATCAATAGATTTCTCTTAATAGCTTCCTTTCTGTCTGTTCATCTAGTTTAAGCCTGGTTTTCATTAGATCGTAATTAATCGCCGGTGATTGTCTTACAGCATCGGCGATCTCTAAAAGTGCAGCAACATATTGTGAGTGCACTTATATACTTTATAATACGGTACTTGCATTGTTTTAAAATGCTTTGTTATGCTTCTGTTTCTAGAAAAGCTTACAGTGTCTGCCAGTAATACAACGTTTAATGATAACCAATGGCATTTGGTTCAAGTTTCAAGAAGAGAAATGAATCTGAAAGTTTCCTTGAATAGAGCGTAAGTTGAATGAATTTGTTTAAGAAATGAAAGCCTGTATCAAGGGCGCCTACCTTGTATGAACTGTATTTATTGTGTCCTGTGACCCAGTATACAGAGTATCCCAGTACTGTACCGTGACCCAGTACACAGAGTCAGTCCTGTCAAGGTCAAGACGATGTATGAATAACTTTGTTTTTTCAAATTCAGGAGTTCATGTAATACGAGATCAACTGTTCTACGAATTGGCCACATGGAACCAGACAGCTTGATTTTTGATTCGTCAAAACTTACAGACGTTACTATACCAACACTCCAACATACTTCTAAGATTAAAAAATGAAAAAATGTTTTATAAACAGCAAGTTGTCTGTCATTGGCTAGTTTAATTATGTTATTTTTTTCAGAACATTTATTTCAAAAGGGCTGAAAGGAATTCTAGCTATTTAAAGCTAATTTAGGCCCACTATGCATGCCGCATCCAGGCATATAGGACCCCTAGTTTAACGTCCCTTCCATATGATGGCGAAGTGAGTTGCAAGTTCAGGCTTCTGAGAGGTCACCCATCCGGAATTTGACCTCACTCGACCAGCTGCCACATTCTATTTCCAAGGAAAGCTACAGACTCGATTCCAAAGGACGTAGTGCGTACTTTTGGAAGTAGCGTGTCGGTCCCATGCCTCAAGTCGTAGCCAGTGTTCCGCTGCGTGAAAATATCCTTCATAAAAGTTGGACTTAGATCTAATTTTGTTTTAAAAATCTCAGTCATAAGCAACTGTAGGTTTCTTATATGAATGGGCACTGAATTTGTTTGCTCCAGGAGAAAACCAAAATCATGTTCGTAATCTTTCTGTGCAATGCGCAAAGCCCTTTCGTGAACGTGATTTATTCTTTGATTCAAGTTTAACTTCAGTCACCTGACGGAAACCGTTTAAGCCGCTCGGCCACTCACCCCACCTCTAAGTTAATCTAAGAATGAAAAATTCTTCTTTTTTATCTGCCTTCATAAGGAAGAGAGGTCTACTAAAGTTGCTCACCTTTTTACGTCAGTTAGTTTTATTCCTTAAAGTTTTGTTTTCATCTTCTTCTCAGAAATACAACTCAGTCAAGAGTACCTGGCAGCAGCCTTCGTCGTCATTTGAAAGATTCAAAGATATACATTGGTGGTAAAGGATATTTACATTGGCTACCTGGAACCCTGTCAAAGCAATTCTTCATGGGATGTTTGCAACAGATTTATTACAATGGGGTAAGTATTTTTATTTCAGCTCAACATACGGAGTGAGTAGAAAAAGCTTTCAGCTTCTGAAAATCATCAAAATTTGAAACTATTGCAGATCATGAAACTTTCTTTATGCGAATTTGTGTAAAGTTGCATGAATTTTGATCATATTGCTAAGTCTTGAAATGGCTTTGAATTTGCTACAATCCATGCTTTTGAAGGTATTTGGTTTTAAAGCAGGTTCTAAAAATCACAACGGATGATTATCAAGCTGATTTTTGATGCTTCATTACTACTCGAATTGGTTTCTCGTCATCTTTATGAAACTACCTGGTGAGTCAATAAAAACAATCCCGATTTGAAAAATATTACTCCCTGAATATCGAAGCAATAATATTGAAAACTTTCTTGTTACAATTAGATTCAGTAATTTAGAAAAGGTTTCTAATTTAGGAAAGCCTGAAAAATATTTTTCTTATTGCTCACTGTTTAAAGCTTTTTTCTGCGAAGGCGCACTAACACACAGGAATATGAGGGAGTTATATTCGAATAGCTGAGAGCGGCTTTAGGCCTAAAACCACGTTCAGTTGCAGACACAAGTTGAAGACGAAACAAAGAAGAAAACAAGGATCAAAACAAGGTAAATAAACATCTAATAAAAACATCCGTGTCCTAACACCCTTGCTCTAATTTGCATTGCAATTCTTTATATACAGGGCAGTGTCATCAAGAGCATCGTCAACTCCTACAGAACGAAGAACAAAAGAAGAACAAAACATGGGAACATTGTGCAGGGATGTCCCAGCAGGGCAACGAAAGCACCTTTTACAAGGGGACCACGCAGCAGAAGTAAGCATCGAAATTTGAAGTGAATTGATGTTCTTGTCGCTCCAATAGTTAACTACAATAACAAAAAACGTGTAATCAGTCTGGCTCGTGGTTCTTAAAAAGCTTTTAGATTCCTATAAACTGTGTTATTCCTATAAACTGTGTTATTCCTATAAACTGTGTTATTCCTATAAACTGTGTTATTCCTATAAACTGTGTTATTCCTATAAACTGTGTATTCCTATAATGGTGGCATCGCCCTTGCTGCTCTATGAGATGTAACTCTGAAAAAAACGTTGTGTGGCTTTGCCACGTTATATCGTTATAAACTGTTAATGTTTCAGTTGCTAACATATCAGCTTAGATAAGAAAATTTAGTTTGTAGAAATCGGTTATATCATTCTCAGTTTACATGTACTTTTATGAAAATCCTTCATCTTGTGACCCTGTCCCATTTCTTACATAATGGTCTATACGTCTGGCTTCATATATTTGTTTCTTTTCCTAGGGTACCGTCCAACATTTGCAGGACATACCAAACAACGTGGCAACATAAAAGAGGTATCTTATTTGAAATTTTGATGCAATGCATTTTCACAATAAATCGCGAAAATTTTTTTTGCAACGCTATGTATTCCAGAGGCATTAAATATCCTCTGCTAACCATTTGACTTTGCACGCCACGCATAACAAAACAACACGAACACAAGCCAAGCAATGGCGGTTGTAAATGTTTGCGGTTCTCCTTCCAGGCTTGAAGAAGGACTCGGAGAATAGACCACTCTGCTTTCCTCTTGGAGTCTTGGGCAACCCATTTTCCTCTGTGTTCATTGTCACTTGATTTTTCTCTCGTTTTAAGAGTCGCGAGTTAAGAGCAAAACACTGGCCTAGCTTCACAGACTTTCTGATAATATGAAAGTCCTTTTACAGTGCATTATTGGAAAGCAACAGCGCGCAAGGCCTCATGGTTAACACAGGGTCTTTAAAGCACTGTACTTAAAAGGTAGTTTTTGGTAACAAGGGCAGATTTTGTAATACAATAGCAACAGTTGCGTTTGATCTACACCTCAATTCAAAGCGATTAGCGGATTCAGACAAAGGAAATTCTCTCAACCAGTAATTCAAAACAAACAAAGCCGCAAAAGTTTCCCCGAAACTAGTAGGGCAAACTCTCGCCTTGTGCAAGTGAAAGAGGGTTTTTAAGAGAAGTTATGTGCTTATAGCGAAAGAAGAAGGGTAAATCTAAAGTTCTGTCGCTTAGATTATGTTTATTTGATTCAGGAGCCGAGCAGAAGGCATTGTAATTCTCGCGTCTTTAGGGCTTAAAATGAAACGATTACAAAACAGCTCCTAAATCAAATAAACATAATCTAAGCGACAGAGCTTTAGATTTACCCTTCTTCTTTCGCTATAAGCACATAACTTCTCTTAAAGACCATTTTTCGCTTGCACAAGGCGAGAGTTTGCCATACTAGTTTCGGGGAAACTTTTGCGGCTTTGTTTGTTTTGAATGTTTTTAGTATCATCTTGATGCTGAGTTTTTTGCAAATTTGATCGAGAATATTAGGCCCGTTTTGAACGATTCTGAGAGTGAACAAGCTTTTAAAGTCGCTCATAGCTAGGGAACATTGTGACCGATATAAACCTATTAAATTTTGCTATCTAAGTTGAAAATTTATCTGTACAAAAATCCTATTTCTCTCCCTAATGGAGGCAAGTAGCAGCATATACCTTGCAAATGGAAATGCTTTCTACATATTTGAACCCCGTAGAATTCGCCAGTTCAATCAGATTCTTTATGCCATCAACGATTATAAAGATACAGCTGGATTCTGAGCGACGAGTTTCAGATGTGTTGAGCCTAAACAAACGAAAGGTAACTACCTTTAATGATTAATTTCCAATCTCTCATTTATTTCAAATAGCGTCCAAGCAAGCCTTCAAGCAGAACGAAGACAATAGGAAAGAAATCGAGAACAATGCTTATTGTTGGAATTATAATGGGAGTTATTGTTTTGATCGTTGTGATTGCAGCAACAGGACATTACCTCAGGAGTAAGTACAGACGCGAGATTGCACTCACAGCCGTTTACACGAAATCACCATATGAAAATGGTGCTAGTGCAAGTTGTGGAACAATGTCAATGTATATTTCACCATCTTCATCGGGAGAGAAGAGCGACAGATTACGAGGTATTGCAGAGTAGTTTCACATGTCTTTACTGTAGATGGTTTCAAACAGAAAGCACGTTGTGGTCCCGAATACGTCAAAATAAAGGGAAATGCATCGTGAAAGATTTTATTGAGGAGTAAGCGAAAGGCAATGCTAATTTTGAAAAGTTGAATTTGTAATATCATAATGATTTATTGTAAATAGCTGCCAGTAGAAGTCGACGCTGGGAGACAAGTAGGTAAAAATACAGAGAAATGTATCACGAAGGATTTTGCAATCGACGAATGATCGAGGCAATGCTATAAATTAAGCAGCTGTCGACTGGCTGAATTTGTAATGTTTTAATGCTATATATTGTAATTGATTTGAAGAAAGAGCGCATCTGGACCACAAATACATCAAAATCGAATCGCAATGGATTCTACCAAAAACAATAAATAAATTCAAATGCAAGGGCAGGTTGAAATTCAGTAAGAAATGCGAAGACTGTACATTTGTGATATGACCAGGTTTAAGAGAATTGACTGTTTGTTTGTTTGTTTGTTTGGTTGTTTGTTTGTTGATATAGAAAACAACACAAAACTGCGGAAAGGAGCATATTTTGCGGAGTAAATTCAAGAGTGCAATGCAAAAAGTCGCTCATGCAAGCTTGCTATTGAAATGCAACAAGAAAACAATTCATGTATCTGACGTCTTCAAGAACACATATTTGACCAACTAATATGGAATGCTGAATCGATTGCTGGAGCCACCCCGGATTATTTATAATTCACAAGAATACTGGAAGAACTTGAAAGAGACGTTTGGAGAAACTGCAATGCAATCTCGTCCCCAGAGTGAGTTCGTTGCTCTACCTCTGTTCATTCGGCTTCGTTATCAGTATATGACGTCAGAACGCCCTGGGAACGAGGTTGACTGCAATGCAGTTTTACACATTGTTAGACACAACATGGAAGATTTTTGCTGACATTTCATGGTAGTTGCATCAGATCAAAATCCAATTGGAAATTAAACTGCAAAAGGACAGCATACAACCATTGAAGAGAAAACTGATAATCAAACTAAATGAATGGCTATGTGCGCATTGTGACACTTTTGGAGCAGTGTAGACTTATCACTTTCTATCTAGTTTTCGCTGTTATTGACTGTCATTACTTTAAGCTAGGGCTCATAATCTTACAGGCACAAAAACTGCGACTATTTGTTCGGCTGTTTTGGTTCTCTTTTGCAGTAATCACTGCTATTTGTAGGCTGATTATTTCAATGCTGCTTGGTTTAAGTCGCGAAAAAATGCCATTTTAAGGACCCTGTCTCCCCTTTCACCCAAGCTACCAAAAAATGCTAGTTAAAAAACCACTAATATCCGAGCTATCGTAAATATATGAAGGTTTGGTTTTTTCCGCTGTGAAGTACAAAGATTTATCTTCAAATGACGCTTTCATTTTCGAAAAAACAGGTAAACGTCTGTGTGATACTGCCCATCAAAAAACTGCAAAATCACCGTTTCAACCGTGAAATCTGGAGACGGAGCCCCTTTAATACTTGCTTCTTATGTTTCTCATATCAAAGATTGTTATTTTTCATTGCAGTAAATTCAGACTTGTAAATATTTTTGTCTTTACATAAAGTTACATTTATCCTAATAGATGCTAGAGTGGTTGTTATAAGGAAATATAATTTTTAGTGTTTGTTTATCAAACATGGATAACCTAACATGCCTCTTTTTTAGCTTCTCTGAAGGCTGCTTCCTACTACAGGATGAACTATTATCACTTGTCATCATCACCAATATTTCAATTGGGCAATGATGAATGTTTGTCTTGCACCAATGACGTATGAAATGCACAGCTCCGTTCTTATAATTCCCCTTCAAATCGTAAGATAACCCCGAAATGACTGCGAAAAACAGGAGGCTACAAAATAGGACAACAAGTTAACCGAGAAAATTAGAATGTTAGGGAAAGTAGAAGAGCAGGGAAAGTAACAAGGACATATTTTGGAAGACAATAACATGAGTTGCATTTGATTGACATTGCAATTCAAAGCGATTAGCGATCACAGACAAAGGAAATTCTCTCAACCAGTAATTAATTAAAAAAATCAAAGCCGCAGAAGTTTCTCTGAAACCCAGGTAGCTAGCTCGCTCGTTGTGCATTCCAGAAATTGCTTTTAAGAGCAAACATGAGCATAGATCAAAAGAAGAAGGATATATCTACATTTCTGCTTCGGGCATTTAATTGGTTCAAATGCCCATTGGGAGGCGATTCAATTCTCTTATTTTTTAGTGTAATCAAACACTTACTGCTCAGCTTCTGAACTAAAGAAATAAAATGCCCGAGGTAGATGTGTAGATATATCCTTCTTCTTTCGATATATGCTCATGTTTGCTCTTAAAAACAATGTCTGGAATGCACAACGAGTGCGCTAGCTACCTGGGTTTCAGAGAAACTTTTGCGGCTTTGTTTGTTTTGAATTACTGGTTGAGGGAATTTCCTTTGTCTGCAATCGCTAATCGCTTTGAATTCAGGTGTCAACAAAAACAACTCATGCCATTGCGTTAACAAAATTTGTCCTTGTTAGGGAAAGTAAGATATGATTGATTCTCTCTGCAAGGACAAGTAAGCATAGCCTCCAAATCTTTTCTTTTGTCCGAAGTTCCCCTGGGACGCTGACTCATCCTCTGATCAGATTGCGTTTTCTCCTAAAATTGACCAATCAGGTGCCGGCATTTCATTACTTCCGCGTTTCGCAGCTAGATTTAGGCCATTTTGGGTACCCCCCAATAAAAAGATATTGCACGCTCGAATAAATCGATTTTTTTGAAAATTTCAACGGGAATAGAATGCTTATACATAGGACCACAAGTGTTCATGTAACCCCCTTGCCATCACCTAAGATTGAAAAATTACGGCGATTTAAATGTTTGTTCTTTGGTATTTTTCAAGCAGGTAGCGGCATCATGCTCACGCTCCCCCCAAAAATTAGTTTTTTAGCAAAATTATCAAAAATATACATATTTCCATGAATAATTCTTCCAAAATTTCCGAAATTTGCGCTTTACTTCGTCTTGACTAGCGAATTTGCGACACCTCCAAACTCTGTCCTTCTTCCCTGTATAGCAACTTATGCCTCTCTCTGGTCTGGACCCAACATAACAGGAAAAGGCGGGAAAAGAAATCTTTAACGGTGGCGGTGTCGTCATGTTTTTATTGGTAAAATCTTTTATCGTCTCAAATGTTTCTTCACAAATCTATAAGAAGATTTTCGATTACCATTGAGATTAAAGCAATATCGAAACAACTGCCAATATATTTAATTCCCGCGCTTGGGATGGAGTGTGAGTGAAACCAAACTTACAGCATTGCAAACAATTCTCAAAGAAGACGACGGCATTTATGCTGATCAGGAGCGATCAAGATCACGATGAAGTAAGTTTTCCTTCTACCTTGTCTTGCAGTGAGCGCATTTCAAATTTTTACATTTTTATCAAAAGACGATTTTGACAACGATTTCCGCTCAATTTTTACAAGAAAGAAGCCGCCTGTGCTGTGTGAAATTGTAAAATTCAATTTTGTAAAAAATTAAGAAATCTAGGAGAAACTTTTACCCCGGGAAGAACTGGGGTCAAACTAAACAGGTCTAATCTCAGAGACCAGTTTGTTGTAAAAGTTTGTGCATGACTGAGTTTAGTTTATAAGAAAAGAAAAATTTGGGCCAGTAGTGAATTAAGATTATCAGATTTTGAGTAGCTACTCAAAGTTTACCTGTGCCCCCGTGAACATATCAAAACAAAGGTTTTTGAAGCCTTTCCAATGTTCAGACATTTCTCAAGGTTCTCAAGTACCTTCCGAGCCCCCTCGGAGCAACATGATATAATAACCAAGCGAAAATAAAGTAAAAATATCCCAAGGATTTCCTTTAATAAATAGTTTCTTAACCTGTATTTTCCCAATACACGTACACTCATCTTTTTTATAAGAAACTAAGGTCCGGGACTGGTAGGCAGTTTCTTAAATTTTTGGGCCATTTTCCTAACAAAAGTTTCTTGCGTGTTTCTTATACTTTTAATGCCAGAAGCGTAGAGTTAATCTTGTTTTATCTAAAGGGTTCCCAAATTACTTAGAAAGGTCTCAAAACAAGTCAATAACATAATTCGCACTCAAAATAATGTTCAAACAGTTACTATAACTGTATACAGTGTCAAAACATTTTTGACTGCGACAGGAAAAATTTTCTTGAAATAGATGTGAAAAGGCTGTGAAAAGGTACTTGAATAATAATGTCCAGGCACGAAGGAAGCATCTCAAATTGATCGTAACGTCTAAAGATCGGAAAAGGCTTAACAAATCTTATTTTGAAATGTTGACGAGGGCACAGGTAGTGAACATGAATATTGTTATGGAACCTCTAAGAAACTGGCAAGAAACTCTGAGTACTGAGAATCTGATAATTTTTAGAAACTTTCAGTACTGGGCCAACTTCTTAGTTTCTTATAAAAAAAATACGTGTAGTCCCTTCATTTGCTGTTAGCGGCAATTTCTTCCTTAAACATTTCGAGATGCAAAGATTGCAGTCTGAGCTTCTGTTTACTTTTCGGTAGCGAAGTGAAGTTGAGAGTTTCAAGCAAAACTTGAAAAGGAAGCAGCTTTAACTGCGAGAGAAACATGCCATTCTTTATCAATTCTTAACTCTTGAAGACTTGAAAAGGCCGGGCTCTTATTAATTTTGCAAGTCTCTGTGTACATGATTTTCTAAAGGATGTTTTCAGGTACATCGAAAGCAAGAAGTGGATCGACTTCAATTTCAGTAAATTTGCAACAAAAGCTGTAAACATTTCGAGCAGCTGTGGACAACATTTTATCGTCTTGAAAATAGGAGAATCGAGGCTGCAAATTACAAGATCTTGAATGGTTTCTTAAATTGTTCAGCTTCTCAGAAGCAGTTTCTTATTTTGAAAGTCAAGGCGAAAATGACGGGGCTTCTGCAAATATCTGCAGTTAAATTTTCCTTGCAGAAAGGTTTGGGGAGGCCTTGCAAATCCAAGGCGGCGAACCAGCGATGCAATCTTCTATGGAAACTGGATGAGTGACTGAGAGGTAACCAGGGAAACTGAACGTGGATTGTCAATCACTTCCTTATGTGCAACCAATCAGGCCGTTGATTCTCCCCATAATAGATTGAAATTGGGATCATTATTGATAGCAGCCTTTTGTTTGTTGCCCCTTGAGCTTAGTAAGGCTTTGTTCTATAAAATTCATTTCCAAACGAAGTCTGCAAAGACCATGACCTGGCGATGACTGAGAATTACGCCCGAATTGCATTAACATTGAAGCGTGCGCTGTCACTCAAACCTCTCCTCAGCCAATCAGCAAAGTCCCTGCTCCTAGATACTTGGAAATTGGCATCATAATTGATTTGTGGTTTAGGCTAGCATCCTTATGGGAATTTACGTTCTTTGTTCTCGTACTTTGTTTTCGTGCAAGCCAAAAAAGATATTTCAGTTGGAAGGAGAGAATTTGCTGGCCGGTTGTGCAAGAAACATGCTCGTACGAAATGACGAAGACGGTTTGCCGCGCTTTTTAAATTCGTTGGAAAAGGTTTCAGGAAACGGAGAAAAATAGGTCAAATGATACTGGAAGATATTTGGCAAGGTAAACATGGACATGAGTACTATTTCCAGAGTTATTCCAGAGCAAATTTACCAATATCCACGAATTAACTTGAAGGATTTGCTGCACAGAGATTCATATTTTGACGACCGTCTGCCGCGCTTTTGAATTGGTTGGAAGACGCCGCAAGAAACTCATGATATTTAAAGGTAGACAACAGACTAAATGATATCAGAAGATACTTGGGAAAGTAAACACAGACACGAGGAATATTTCTAGAGCATATTTACCAACTTCCACAACTGAACTTGAAGATTTGAAGCACAGAAATTCTTTTTGAAGCCAAAGGTCGCTGAGAGATTATTCACTTCTGAGGGCTTTCAAGATTCATTGTGAACAAGAATTGTGTCATTGCTGAATGCCCTTTCCATGTTTCAAAGGCTGCTTTCTTGGTGAATTCAGCCAATTTCTCGATTTGGCACGTGAGTCAATCATTTTAGGGGCAAACAGGGGGAAATTCGGGAGAAAATTCATTTAATTCAGGACAGTATCTTTCTCTCGGTAACCAAAAGCATGCTGTAATGAAGAAATTTTCATCAAAATGGCGATATTCTGAATTTCTTTTCACCCAAATACCCCTTGTTTGCGTTTCTGTTTCTCGCGTTGCACAGGTAAAACAGATATAAAATACAAGAAACAGTATTAACAATGAAATGCTGCATTTATCTGCATCCATGCAATAACTCCTTGAAAACGTGGTGCAACAAATGTCACAGTGGCCATGTTATCCTACACTTTTGTTGTATCAGTAATGGTGTGAGATTCTCAGCGCGAAATGTTGCATTGTTATAACTGCGTTGTATTTCATGGCCATTTTACCTGTGTTGAGAAACAGTTTTTTATTTCGAAGGCCGGGTTCTCCAAAGCTGATTTTATTGAAAGCGTTTTCCTTGCCGCTTCTCAAATAAGGTTGACAGTGCGTACAGCGGAGGAATTCAAGTTTCACGAAAGACGAGCCTTATCTTGGCAGCCGCAAGAAAAACGCCTGCAAATTGAAACCATCTTTAAAGAACCTGAGCTATGTTGTTTCTATTTGTTCTTTTCATCCGACAATGGTAACAGCAAATCATCAAATTATCCCAAAAAGAAGAAACAAGAATGGATCGAGTACAGCGCATTTAAATTTGCCAATTAGAGAGCGCCAATCATATTTTCAAGTAGGTAAGTTGCGCTTAAACGAGCAGTGTCAGACGAAATTTAACTAATTAGAATATCAATGGACTTTCTGCTCGGCTTCTTTCTAATAAAATGCACTTTGATTATCACCTCTTCTCCTCTTTCGGATCCTAACTGGCGACTTTCTGTGACCAGTGTCAGATGAATATTTTTACTGAATTTAGAAGTATCATATCAGTTTTAGTCAGTGAATTTCAATTTTCATGAGCTGCGTATCGTTATACGAGCTTCAAGCGTTCTTTGGTTTAGTTACGTAGCGTTGTACGGACTTTAACAAAGAGCGCTTTCAAAGATGGTTTTTAGTCAGTGCAATTTCACAAGCAGGGGGGTAATTCAAATGCACTCAAACTCCTGTTTTAACAGTTGATGTGCAAATTCACAAAAGCGTATTCAATTTAAAAAGACAGCATTTGTCCATACTCGACACGAATTTCCTTCTTGCTTGGAAAATTTGACTGATTACAAAGCAGCCTTTAGGTATTAGCTGAAGTTAGGACGCTGTCCTGAAACGACGTAGAGTTTTACGGACCGAAGTGTGAATTGAAATCTGTTCCCACGCAGTGTTCCATCAGTTTTAGTCAGTGAGTTTAATTATCATGAGCTGCGTATCGTTATACGGGCTCTAAGTGTTCTTTGGTTTAGTTACGTAGCGTTTTACGGACTTTAACAAAGAGCACTTTCAAGGATGGTTTCAAGGCAGTGCAATTTGACAAGCAGGAGAAACGTTCAACTGCACACTCCAGGACAGCGGATGTGCAAATCCACAAAAACGTATTCAGTTTGCAAAACTCAACATGAATATTCTGCTTGCTTGGAAAAATTTGACTGTCCAGAAACCATCCTTTAGGTAGGCCTATGATAATATCATTGTCGGTCCCATCTAAATGCTCGGTTTTACATCTAGTTCCACCTAAATGAAGGAGCTGTCATTTGTTCCAGCATCTTTTAACTCCACCGCTTTGCGCCATTGTGCCATTTTGCAGAATTTTTCCATTGCACCTCGCGTTTTTTCGGACGATAAGCACTGAAAAGTGTCCATACGCCTTTTTGGCAAGAGCAGTTTGATTGCAGCAGCTAATGGCGCCCTTTTCTTTTGCGCTGAGCGCTTTTGTGGAAACTGACAACTGAGAAGTATTGATGCTATGTTGTGCTGGGACTTCGAGTGGTGGATCACATGACCGCAAATATTATTGAAACGCAGATATTTTTGGTAATATATCAAGTCATACAGCAGAATTCTTATCATTTTCTATTTATTTGCAGTTGGCCAAAGGAATGGCCTATTTCATAAAAAAAATAGGATTTTGCTATTTTTGCATAAATGATAAATCACGAAAATTCAAATATTTAGAACAGAGATTGGTCACTATTTTAAAACTGAGATTACTTTTATTTTCTTGCAGGGGCAACTTGTGCTTACCATATTGATGCAAAAATGGAAATAACGTAGGAAACAACCCTTGGCATCACCCAGAAGAAGAGAACGCTTGGACTAATTCGGCTATTTTTTCCTCTTCACTGCGAGTACTGAGCTGAGAAGTTTGCGTACAGTTTTAGTTATAGGCGAAAGAGGCTTCATCGCAGCATTTACGGCATATTTTCCTTTAAACCGCGTGCAATGTTCATTGATCCAGCTTGCGACGCTTTTCTGCGGTTCTGCGGTTCTGCGGTTCTGCGGACACTGCGCGCTTTGCGGACACTGGAAGATGAAAAGCATTGGTGATGCATTTTTTTCGATTTTCGAAAAAGTCACATGGCCGAAGACGATGAACAAACGCTGTGATTTCCGGTAATATATTTGGATAACTATGGTGGTATCATTATTCATTTATTTGTAGTAGGCCTGAAAGTCAAAGCTAATCAAGGCCTTCTTTGGAATGAAAGTGCTGTATTCTACTCAAAATGGATATACAAATATCTTCAATGCCTGCCAAAAGTCTTGGAACACCTTTGCTATTTTGCATTTTTTGCGATTTCCCCCTCTCCCCCTCAGAACAATGCTGTTATGTGATGACAAAATGGGGATGGCAGGACGATTCGCGACTCTGATGGAATGCTAGGACAATAACCTTGCAAATCAACATTGTTTTGGGGGTGAGGGGTGTTTAAGCCTAATCGCTATGGTTAGAACTGCGGATTGTCAAGAAATGGCCTAAGTGTTCCAAGGACTTTTTGCAGGCATTGTAGCTATTTACAACTGAGTCAGACATTTACACTCTCGACGTAATCCTTGCATTCGTTGAATATTTTCAATCCGATCATTCAGTACAACTGTACAATTCAATGAGCGATGCTGAGACTCATGAAATAAGTCTATAAGATATTGTGTCTGAGTGGAAATAGATTTATCTTTCAAAGTGAAATTATCTTATCTTTTGCAGGGGCACATGGTCTGGAACAGTTTGAGGACGAAATAGAAACAGAAGATATCCTGATTTTTTTCATTGAAGAATCCAATAATGTTTTTTGGGTCATCCGTTGCACTCTTTTGCGTGTTTTTGCAGAGATCGCGGTATTGTTTGCTTCTTGATTGCGCGTTATGTGGCTCGTGGAGATATGATGCTTCATGGTAGTAGCAGGACTTATGCTGGAGTTTTGGTCACAATTCCAATGATAAGGGAAATGATTCATGAATGATCATGTTCAAACTTTTGGTATTCTTACTTCAACCTGCTTCGTGTTTTTTATTTGTTGCGTTTTGTAGATATGGCATTTTGCTTTTTGCGCAAATTCATAATTCAAAGGGAGCTGCAGATTCATGTTAATGTGAGGATATAGCAACAAGCATGATGTTTTTTGGTGACGACGATCGCAAGGGTAAGGGAACAAATTCATGAAAATAACTTTCAAATTTTCAAATTCAAATTTTGCAATCTTTATTTATTGTGAATGGCAATTCATTTCTTAAGCAAATTGCATAACTGCAAGTGTTTATTCTTGGAAGAATTCCTTTTATCCTTACTTTTCAACAATATCATTGGCAATTTCTTCGTAGCTCATTTTCACTTTCAAGGAGAACTGGCATAATCGTATGAACATGAAATGAACATTACGGAGAGAGAGAGTCGGAGAAAGTCCTGAGAGACAAACAAAGACGATCACGAAAAGAAAATCTCTTGCATAGATATTCTAGTTTCAACTTATCACCGACCGTAGAGCGTATAAAATGTTGATGTTTAAATTAGAATAGCTTCAGAGTTTCATATAGCTTCATGAACTCATTAAATACTTTAGAGTTTTAAGTATCTATTCAGTTTTATGGACTCAACATAATCTATAAAGTTGTCAAGTATCTGAGCTCTTTGATTTGAAGTTAGAATAGCTATAGTTTCCTGAACTCATTAAGGACTCTCCAATTTAAGTACTTTAGATAATTTAGAGTTCTAATCATTTACAACTTTTGGACGTGTAAGTTAGCAGAGCTTCAGACTTTTGATGATTACTTTTATAGCCTCATTGACGACTTCAGAGTTTTAGATCTCCAAATATTTTAAACGTGTATTATAGTATATATTGCATAAAATTTGATTAATAGTTTTTATTGATTCGTTAAAGACTTTAGAGTCTTAAGTATTAACAACTTCGATCATTAAGTTATGATGACTTTAGAGTTTTCATAATTACTTTCATAGAGTCTTAGGTATCTAACGTCTTTGATCGTGTATGTCAATGTTTCAAATTAGATGTCATTTGGACATACCCGTGAATAAGAAAATATCTAAGAAAAACTTTAGAATATGTAGCTTGCAATTATAGTCTTTGGTTGAGAGTTTTGATAGTTAGT
Source organism: Aurelia coerulea (assembly GCA_039566865.1). Classification (NCBI taxonomy): domain Eukaryota; kingdom Metazoa; phylum Cnidaria; class Scyphozoa; order Semaeostomeae; family Ulmaridae; genus Aurelia; species Aurelia coerulea. Next base: position 13,559,076 of record CM076963.1, read on the forward strand.
TTCAGGGAACCTTGGGTACCAGACTCTCTAACATAATGTTAGAGAGTCTGGTACCCAGGGTAGTTTCATGGACTCATTTAGGAATTTAAAATGTAGAACAGCTTTATATTTTGATAATTAGTTTCATGGACTCATTAAGGACGTTAGAATTTAAGGTATTTAAGTACTTTGATCTTACAAGTTAGAATAGCTTAAATTTTTATTCATTAGTAGGACGATAGAGATTTATGGACGCATTGCAGACTTGGAACTTCTAGTATTGAGCATTAGTTTTGATCCATCAAGTTAGGTTAAACGTTTAACAATTAAATCTATAGACATCAGAGTGTGAAGTATTTAAGTTGCTTGATTGTGCAAGTTAGAACAGCATAAAATTATGTTCATTTATAGTTTGATGGACTCGTTCAGGTCTTCAGAGTTTTATGGACAAATTATTGACTTAAGACTTTAAGTATTGTTTATCAATGTTGATTATTCCGGTCAGCTGAAACTTTTAACAGGTTTTTTTATGATGGAAGCTAGAACAGCATGAACTTTTACGGGATTAGTTTATGGACTCATTTTGGACTTTCGAAATGTAAATATACTTTTGCTTTTTGGTGAATTAAGTTACAGAAGATCAGACTCTTAATGATAAATTTCATGGCAACATGGACTCGTTACAGATTTCAATATTTAACATCTTTGACCTGGAAATAGAACAGTAAAAACCTCTAATGGACTGCTGCCATTAACCTGAAGAGCAAACTCCCTCAAGATGCTTTAGGACTTATTGTACATAACTATTCATACGTTTTTATGGCAGCGAAATATCGTATATGACACTCTTGGGATGGAGGGGAGTGCTCACATTATTGCCTGATGAGGAGATCCAATCGGTTTGAGGGTCTTGAAGAATGGCTAATAAATTGCCCTACTTGTAAAACACATGCAACAAATGTGGGGGGGGGAGGGATATTCTAAAATTCTTTGGTAGTAACGAGATTCCATCTCAGGACGCTCCACGAGGACTATTGTTGAGTCTCCAAACAGGGAAATAGTTGTAGCAATGTTCGTCAATAAATTTGAAGTTTTTCTGCTCTGTTTTGTAAGTTTTTGCTACTGGATATTATCAAACCAATTGATCAAACGTATCAGGACATAATGATATGTGTATGCTACCAGTTGATAAATTTCTTGGTCCATGAACTACCATTCGTGATTTTTTGTAAAAACTTACTACAACGTGAGCGTAAGTTCTAAATTTTTTTACTTTAAGCCCTGGCTGGATCCTCCCTGTTTGGCCATATTGGGGGACCCCTTCCCTGAGGTTGCACTTTTAAAAAAGAATTAGAAAATTTTGAAAAAATCGCAAAAAGTTAGAACTGAAGGACATGAAAGAAACTGAATACCAAAGAAGAAAAATTGAAGATACAAAATTGAAGATACTCCCAAACATGAAATTTCTACATTTCTCGAGCATTAAGAACAGAGATTTCTTGTTCAATGTGCAGAAGAAGAACAGTGTATTTGTTGAATGCTTGTCCAATGTTTCAAGGCTACTATCGTAATGAATTACTATAAAGAATCAAGACAATGCTGAATACCTGCTCCATGTTCGACAGGCGAAGTGCCAAACAGAATTGAGACATTGATGAATGTCTACCTTATTTGCTGAGAGGCGGAATGCCATAAAGAGTTGTGAGATTGATAAGTGCCTGCCCCATGTGTCGATAGGCAAAGTGCAGCAAAGAATTGAGACATTGATAAATGCCTACCTTATTCGGTGAGAGGTGAAGTGCCATGAAGAACTGTGACATAGCTGAATGCCTCAACTATACCCCCATGTTTCTATTGCTGCTCTTATAAATATATGTTGTTTGGCTGCATTTTAATCAAGAGGCGAAGTGCCATAATTAACTGAGACAATGCTGAATCTTCCAAATTCACTATGTTTATACATCTGCTTTTGTAAAGAATGAAGACATTGATGAATGGCTGCCCCGTGTGTGGAAATGTGATGTTTCAAAGAATTTCAACAATGCTGAATGTGCTGAGTGCCACGAAATGACTCGTGATTCTAAGGCTGTTTTCATGCCGAATTCAGCTAATTTCTAATGTGGTACGTGAGTCATTTGTCGTATTAAGTTTCTCGTTTTGAGCAACAGTCTCCTTTTGTCTGTATCTAGGGAAGGCAGGGAAATTTAGAACAGGAGAAGTTTATGTTCAGCAAGCGAATGTTAACTAAATGAGACGAAACCTTTCCAAAAATGATAGCTTGGGCTCCAGCTATTCTGTAATCAAAATTATTCGTTTATAAATTCGAAGCACGCTGCTTGTAAAGACTGCTTATGTATTTCAAAGCTGAGGTAATTGTTTTATATGGAATATAATTTAAAGTTTACCTCAAATTAGATGTCACCTGAGATTTACTATAACGCAAAATTCCTTTGCAAAACACTTCTATTGCTATTTTTCGCGTGCATTTGAAGGCGAAATCGGATTTGGGACAGACGTTAGTAACTTTATTTTGTCGTACATTGCAAATGTTTGTTTATCCTACACAGGAATGAAGCGTTCTCTATGCCGCTTCTTAAATAAGACGCATTGCCTGCGACAAATGAAACCAGTTTTCACAAAATGCTAGCCTTAATGGCATGAAAATCGCTGCAAGTGTGATGTCAGCTTCGCTAGATACTAGTCACAGAAAAGCATGGGATAAGAGAGGAAACGAAAGGAAATAAAATGAACTAAGTTTGAAATCAATTATGATCAGAGAGCCTTTGAATCTTTATTTCGAAAAGATGTTTATTTTGACCAGAGTGTCCGAAGAAAATATTCACCAAATTAAACTCTACCTGATTCCTATATTTCGCTGATTCTAAATCATTTCATCCTATTCATTGCCTTTAATTCTCTTTAAGATCTGGTGATTCACTGGCCAGTGTCAGACGAAACATGTTCACTTCGGGCATGAGGAATATATCCTGAGCAAGTTTGCGATATGTCCAAGATCAAATTTGGAGGGGAGAAGACTGATTCATTTTGACCTAAAAGTACGTTCAAGATTGTCACAAAGAATTTGTCATTGCTGAATGCCTTCCCCATGTTTCCAAGGCTGCTTTCTTGGTGAATTCAGCCAATTTTCGTTTTGGCACGTGAGTCAATCATTTTAGGGGCAAACAGGGGGAAATTCGGGAGAAAATTCATTAAATTCAGGACAGTATCTTTCTCTCGGTAACCAAAAGCATGCTGTAATGAAGAAATTTTCAGCAAAATGGCGATATTCTGAATTTCTTTTCACCCAAATACCCTTTGTTTGCGTTTCTGTTTCTCGCGTTGCACAGGTAAAACAGATGTGAAATACAAAAAATGGTATTAACAATGAAATGCTGCATTTATCTGCATCCATGCAATAGCTCCTTGAAGACGTGGTGCAACAAATGTCACAGTGGCCTTGTTATCCTACGCTTTTGTTGTATCAGTAATGGTGTGAGATTCTCAGCGCGAAATGTTGCATTGTTATAACTGCGTTGTATTTCATGGCCATTTTACCTGTGTTGAGAAACAGTTTTTTATTTTGAGGGCCGGGTTCTCCAAAGCTGATTTTATGGAAGAGTTTTCCTTGCCGCTTCTCAAATAAGGCTGACAGTGCGACAGCGGAGGAATTCAAGTTTCACAAAAGACGAGCCTTATCATGGCAGCCGCAAGAAAAACGCCTGCAAATTGAAATCATCTTTAAAGAACCTGAGCTATGTTGTTTCTATTTGTTCTTTTTCGTCCGACAATGGTAACAGCAAATCGTCAAATTATCCCAAAAAGAAGAAACTACAATAGATCGAGTACAGCGCAATGAAAGTTGCCAATCAGAGAGCGCCAATCAAATTTCTAAGTAGGTAAGTTGCGCTTAAACGAGCTGTGTCAGACGAAATTTAACTGATTGGGATATAATGGACTTTCTGCTCGGCTTCTTTCTAATAAAATGCACTATGATTATCATCTCTTCTCCTCTTTCGGATCCTAACTGGCGACTTTCTGTGACCAGTGTCAGATGAATATTTTACTGAATTTAGAAGTATTATATCAGTTTTAGTCAGTAAATTTTTATTTTCATGAGCTGCGTATCGTTATACGAGCTTCGAGCGTTCTTTGGTTTAGTTGCGTAGCGTTTTACGGACTTTAACAAAGAGCGCTTTCAAAGATGGTTTTTAGTCAGTGCAATTTCACAAGCAGGGGGGTAATTCAAATGCACTCAAACTCCTGTTTTAACAGTTGATGTGCAAATTCACAAAAGCGTATTCAATTTAAAAAGACAGCATTTGTCCATACTCGACACGAATTTCCTTCTTGCTTGGAAAATTTGACTGATTACAAAGCAGCCTTCAGGTATTAGCTGAAGTTAGGACGCTGTCCTGAAACGACGTAGAGTTTTACGGACCGAAGTGTGAATTGAAATCTGTTCCCACGCAGTGTTCCATCAGTTTTAGTCAGTGAGTTTAATTATCATGAGCTGCGTATCGTTATACGGGCTCTAAGTGTTCTTTGGTTTAGTTACGTAGCGTTTTACGGACTTTAACAAAGAGCACTTTCAAGGACGGTTTCTAGACAGTACAGTTTTTCACAAGCAAGAGAATCGTTCAACTGCACACTCCAGGACAGCTGATGTGCAAATCTACAAAAACGTCTTGCAAAACTCGACATGAATATTCTGCTTGCTTGGAACAATTTGACTGTCCAGAAACCAGCCTTTAGGTAGGCCTATGATAATATCATTGTTGGTCCCATCTAAATGCTTGGTTTTACATCTAGTTTGACCTAAATGAAGGAGCTGTCATTTGTTCTAGCATCTTTTAACTCCACCGCTTTGCACCATTGCGCCATTTTGCAGGATTTTTCCATTGCACCTCGCGTTTTTTTGGACGATAAGCACTGAAAAGTGTCCATACGCCTTTTTGGCATGAGCAGTTTGAAAGCAGCAGCCAATTGCGCCCTTTTCTTTTGCGCTGAGCGCTTTTGTGGAAACTGACAACTGAGAAGTATTGATGCTATGTTGTGCTGGGACTTCGAGTGGTGGATCACATGACCGCAAATATTATTGAAACGCAGATATTTTTGGTAATATATCAAGTCATGCAGCAGAATTCTTATCTTTTTCTATTGATTTGCAGTTGGCCAAAGGAATGGCCTATTTCATAAAAAAAAATAGGATTTTACTATTTTTGCATGAATGATAAATCACGAAAATTCAAATATTTAGAACAGAGATTGGTCACTATTTTAAAACTGAGATTACTTTTATTTTCTTGCAGGGGCAACTTGTGCTTACCATATTGATGAAAAAATGGAAATAACGTAGAAAATGGGCATCACCCAGAAGAAGAGAACGCTTGGACTAATTCGGCTATTTTTCCTTTGAACTGCGCGTACTGAGATGAGAAGTTTGCGTACAGTTTTAGTTAGGCGAAAGAGGCTTCATCGCAGCATTTACGGAATATTTTCCTTACACCACGTGCAATGTTCATTGATCCAGCTTGCGACGCTTTTCTGCGGTTCTGCGGACACTGCGCGCTTTGCGGACACTGGAAGCTGAAAAGCATTGGTGATGCAGTTTTTCTTGATTTTCAAAATGGTTACTTGGCCGAAGACGATGAACAAACGCTGTGATTTCCGGTAATATATTTGGATAACTATGTTGGTATCATTATTCATTTATTTGTAGTAGGCCTGAAAGTCAAAGCTAATCAAGGCCTTCTTTGGACTGAAAATGCTATATTCTACGCAGAATGGATATACAAATATCTACAATGCCTGCCAAAAGTGTTGAAACACCTTTGCTATTTTTGCATTTTTTGCGATTTCCCCCTCTCACCCTCAGAACAATGTTGTTCTGTGATGACAAATTGGGGATGGCAGGACGATTCGCGACTCTGATGGAATGCTAGGACAATAACCTTGCAAATCAACATTGTTTTGGGGGTGAGGGGTGTTTAAGCCTAATCGCTATGGTTAGAACTGCGGATTGTCAAGAAATGGCCTAAGTGTTCCAAGGACTTTTGGCAGGCATTGTCTGAATTTTATTTTGATTACGGTGACTTAAAGAAAACAGTTTCGAGCATTTAGGGGTTTTCGGTGGTGCTGATTTCATTGGTCATAATTAAAAGTTAATATTTCATACATGTGACGTCATAATTGAGCATTGTATAGAATTTCATGGATTTTACTGTGATACCACACTCAGAATTCCACCAAATAGTCAGTGTATCCAGCTATTTAGACTTGAATAGGATGATAATGATAGGTTATTAGTTTACCGATCGATCTGCAATAAGAAACCCGAATTTTACATCTTTTCATTGCCAAAGAGTAAGTGAATTTATCCTACATGGAAACGAGGCTGCCACTTTTCATGTTTCCCTTTTCTGCTCCTGGCGTTACTTCCATCGACTCATTTGCAGTTAGTGGTTAAAGGCATTGTGAAATACTCTGGTACAGCTAGGAATTGTTATTGGCACATTTACCTGCAATGGCAAAACTCGAAATTGTCGACAGACACAGATCACAGTCATATGGCGAGATGTGCCCTCAGATGTATCCTTCGGTGTTGTCCTTCAGAGCAAGTCAGGCGATCGAAATTGATTGAAATCAAGTCGAGCATCGAAATTGCAAGGGGGTTATCCGTTACCCTTTGTGTTCAGCTGCAGGCCATTGTCAACAACAATATAGCAATTTGCGAATTTGCGGCGATTTATATGTTCAGATAGTCGTTTCCAATGTGTTTCAATTTAAGCGCATGAAACAATGCAGGTAGACAATAAGAGACGTTACGTTGCCAAGTGAACACAATAGTATCGAATTGTGGGTCATTTAAATCCCGCTCGATTTTCGTGTTAAAATCGATCTTTTAAGGTTTTCTTATTGAAAATTTAATGAAGAATCCAAAAATCAATGTTTCCAAGAAATATTTTTTTACCATTTTTATGTGACGTCATTTTTCCGATGACGTGCTGTGACGTCATATTCTCGCACTCGGTAACATCAGTTTGTAGCTAATTAAACAACCCTCTTAGCTATGTACAAGATGTACTGCCACGAGCTCTTGAAGGATTATCCTGATTTGGTAGCAAGACACGACCACACGACAGCAATAGAACGAAATCAATCACTCATTTGAACACTGCCTGCAAGCTGCAAGAAGCGGAAAGTCTGCAGATTCATCATTCGGACGTGAAGAGAGCCATGGCAGAACTCAATCTGGTATCAGCAATGAACAGTTTCCCAAAAGAACGATCTGGTAACTCAATGTTCCAAGTAATCAAAACATACATGAACATGGTAGAAAGGCATCGAGAACCAAAGACTGGGCAATGCGATTTGCAGCCGGAGAAGACCTCATTAAAGATTTTTTCAGCATGGACAGAATAAATCACAGAGGATTGATGCCTATCTTTATCGCAAATATGAGGGCCCTGGAAGGTGATGAGCCAGACATTTGGAATGCGATGAGAAATGGCCATTCAGCGTTCAAAAAAGGATGATTCCATTCACTAGCATTAGAGTGGATCATGTTGGTGAACAGATAAATTAGTTGATAAAAGTTGATGGTGGTCTGAATGGCATTTCAAGCAATGAAAATGCTTGAGCAAGGTGGATGCTGATTGCTCCAGTTGTGCTGAAATTTATAGACAACATGGGAGGATGCCCTATTGATTCACCAGATAGCACAAGAACGCATCACCAACTGACAAAAGGATTTGCCAAGAAGCAACATGAAGTAGCGAAGAAGATGGTGTCTCAGCTAGAAGCAAATGAAGAGCTGTTTAGCAAAACCAAGGACAGTTGGCCGTACAATTTCATTACGAAATCAGAAGTACAGTAAATACATAGAAGGAATATCCTTACCTGTGAGTTTATTGGTCAAGCAAAGTATTCGGAGTTCGTGAAAGAGCTTATGGCGCCAGATTCAACAAAAGGGATTGGGGGGCCACTGAAGGTGCTGAAGTTGGAAACGTTATCGTCAATGAATAAGAGAACGAAGAGAACAATCGAGTTGCAGCAATCTCGTGGCCTCCTTGGAAGACTTGCATTGGTCTGCAAATCTAGTCGTGAATTTGATATGACGGAAATTATTGGCACATACGAATTACAGGTTGTCGCGCATGGTTTTAATGATGGCAATTTGCATCCTGGTCACGAAGGTAAATCATAGTTGTTACAGAGTCTAGAGAGGTTGTGCAAAGAGAAAGAAGAAACAGATTCTGTTACATCCGTTACATCCAAAGGATAGAAAGCATTGTGATCATTGATGCGATGGTGATTGTGCAGAAAGTGCTCCTAAAGCCATCATGGATTAAGACAGTTGAAGATATTTCGAAGATATTCTTGAATAAAGTTGACTTTTTTTTCCTCGAGAATTGCATCAGAGATTCATCTCGTGTTTTACACCTACAAAGATGGTTCGTTGAAAGAAAGCACCCGCATGAAACGCAAAAATGTGACCAAGTAGAGATTAATTTCAGAGTTGAGGACAAAACGAACATTAGAAGATCTCGATGACCAAATTTTTGTTAAGTGAGCGAACGAAACAAGGCTTTTCTGGATATCTTGCCAAAAAAGCGATCGATCATTTCGAGAAAAAGCCAAGCCTGAAGTTTCTTGTGAGCGTAAATGGAGAGACAATGGGTAACATTGACTGTTGCAGGTCGAAAAATCATGAAGAGGCTGATACACTTCTAGTGGCTGACACACTTTTGGTGTGGCACGCAATTCTTGCCAGTTCTTTACACGAACAAGATCATGAAATATATAGACATTCCCTTGATACAGATGTGCTCGTCATTCTGGTCTCATTTGCCGACCGACTACTCAAAAGAACAATGTTTTCTGAGCTGAGCCCAGGAAGAAACATCTCAGTAAGAGAAATATTTGATGCCCTTGTGGAAAGAGATCAAAAGCATCAATCGCTTTCACGCCCTTATGGGATGTGGCACGACGAGAAAATTTCATGGGAAAGGTAAAGGATATTGGTTTTAAAATCCACAAACGTGCTCTACGTATACTTTACAATGATTATGAAGCCTCATTCGAAGAGCTTCTACAAAGAAACAATGAGCAGACAGTCCATGTAAAAACCTCCATAAGCTAATGACTGAGGTCTATAAGTCTTTAAATTGCCAAAATCCAACATTCATGTGGGATCTGTTCATAAGAAAGGAAGTGACTTACGACCTTAGAGCAAAAGATCTATTACAGCTACCAAAAGCTAGAACTGTTTTAAACGGCTTAAATTCAATTGCCTTCAGAGGCAGTATTCTTTGGAACGCTTTACCTGATGAGATAAAGTCAAGCCAATCTATAGCCTCGTTCAAAATACATGTCAAACAATGGAATGGAGACAGTTGCAATTGTAATATCTGTAAGTAGCTGAAATTGTTAATATTGTATTTTTGTAAATAGTTGGTTTGAATTAGTTGCCCTATTTATAGAGTAAACTAAACTTTGTATCCAACTTTAAATAAATTCTTTATTATTATTATTATTATTATTATTATTATTATTATTATTATTATTATTATTATTATTATTATTATTATTATTATTATTATTATTATTATTATTATTATTATTATTATTAAAGTCTTTATAAGTTCCAAGATGATACAGTGTCAGCTGCTTGCTCCAAACCAAGCAAGAAAAACAGCAAGGCGGACTTTGTAGAACAAAAAGTTGCCTTTCAGAAGAATAAATTTCACACCTCTGATTGCACTCAATCGAATGGATAAAAACAAAGAAAGCAAAGCATTATGGCTGACTGAACAGAAGGTGTGAAATCTATTCTTGAGGCTGCCAAATCGTTTTGTCTAAATCAGACAATTATTCCTTTGTTTTACGAAATTCGCCCTTGCTAGGGAATCATAGAATTCAATTTTTGATTGACTTGAAACGTTATCTTTCATCAATTGATTTACTAGGGTCTGCTATCACACGAAAATACTTATAAACTAAATTTTAATGTTAGCAATATGAACCGCAAGATTGTCTCCTTTCATGCACTCTGCGTTTGATGCATGCGGTGCAATTTTCTATCTTTTATCAAGGAGCTGTAACAACATCTCATTGAGCGACCATTATCATTTCTTGATGCATTGGGTCGCTTGACAAAGTCCAGTTTTTCTTGCACTTCCTTTGTACTGTCCATACCTCAGTATATCCACCTATAAAAGAAAGCATCACTTTTCAAATTCAAGGAGAGCCCGAGAGAAGGGGTACATAATATAATATGTCGAGCATACGGTTATGTGCTGCCCTTGTGGGTAGGCTTTAGGCTCATGCTTCTCTAAACAAGGGTCATTTTTCAGCAGATTCTTTTAAACATGGCTCGATAGCAAAGCATAGTTAACAATAGATGTTTTTCCGCAAAAAATTATCATGAATGTAGTTACGACCGGCTACGACAGTAAATTTGGCGAGTGGAAATGGGTAGCTTTCTGAAAACCGGGTGGCAGACCCCATCCATCCACAAGTCTTGTGCCCCCCCCCCCACCACCACCACTGGTAGGGAGGCCTTTAAGCAAAATGCAGCACTCTACTGCTTTCTTTGTTGAAACGTTAATGCATAGAATAGACATTATTTCATTACACGTAATTATTTTATACGAAACTCACTAGAAGATTTTTGGAGGGCCCCTTGAAAAACAGCTTTTGCTCCGAGGCAACTCTGCTAAATTGAGTGAGAAATGTAAATATGAAAGAATGGAAGATCAACCTTCAGATCATAAGAACTCATGAAGCTCGAATGCTGGATAGGCTCAAATGTTACATAGCCATACACAGCTCAACATTTTCAGAAGACAATGAAGGAAAATTTCCCAAGACTTGCCAAAATCTCTGCAATTTCCACCTTTTCATATCGTATTTGGAGCAGAAGCTTTAGGGGTACAAATACCTTTGCTGCCTCGGTGTTATTAGGTACAGCCTTGTAATATTTTGATGGGAAACACAGCCATGTTTCATCTCTCTCCTTTCCGATCCTTTTTTTTCTTTTTTATAACACCGTTTGTCTCTTGAAATCAATGTATAATTCAACCAACATATTTGAAAAAAATACCATTTACGTACGTTATTGTAATGAACTTGCAAGAGGCATCCACAAAATTTTGTTTGACTAAATCCAGGAAATATCTTTGCCGTATTCCATGCACCTCCAAGATGGACACTGTCAACAATAGCGTTATTATCATCTTGTGATTCGAGGACCTTCGATTCTTCAAATCTAAATTGGAAAAAATAAGGTGACTATGATATGGTCGCATTCCGCGAAAAAGGAAGAAAGGATTAATTGTGTTGTCGATTGTAAAATTCCTGTATGCGCATTTGTATCAAAGACTGAATTAGTTTCAGGAATTATCTCTATTTCATTCCAAAGAAAAAATGGAAACGGAATTGTTGTTTAAAAATTGTTTTGAGCCACTGGGTGGCATTCGGTGCTCCTGGTGTTGAAAGTATTGAGGCGCAGTGGTGTAATCCTGTGACTTGCAGCCAGAACAGTCAGGCGGACAGGTTTCGATACCCAGTAGGGCCCCACCACTTGAGTGTCAAGACAAGGGGTCGCAGACTCGATTAGCGCTTAGCTACTTCTTTGATTCCAGCGCTTGGCGCTAAAAACTGCAATGTCAGCTTCACCTTCACCCTGGGGTGGACTCCTTATCAGATTGACCGAAACAAGATCGCAAACTCTGCATTGAAGCCTATCCTATGCAACCTCGTTCCCAGCGTGTTCAAACATCATACGCTTTGTAAAAGCGAGACAATCGAAGTTACTGTACCCCCACGGCTGCCTCACAAAACGAAGGGTCGGCAAAATTTGTGGACACTCCGTAAAAAGTAATGCGAGAAGAAAGCATAAAATATTTGAACAATGAAGATAAATTTACCTTTTATCAAGTATCACTCTCACTTCTTGTTCTCTTCTTGTGACTCTAATGAAGTGCCATTTATCGTCATTCACCCGTTGGCTGTTCACTGTTATTTCTTGATTCATACCTTGAAAAAGAAAAATTGGCATCCACAGTTTGAAAAAGTGTATAAGAAGAGCAATGCAACCACTTTGTAAAGTTTGGAGCCCGTCATCTTACTGAGGCTTCGCTGTAATTTCCAAGGTTTTTCTCATAACTTACGGTAACTTACAGAGGCTGTACAAGCTGAACTTCCAAAAATCCATGACTTTCTCTCTCTAATGCAGGCAAGTTGCAGCAGATACTTTGCAAATGAAGATACTTTCCACATGTTTGAGCCCCGTAGAATTTACCAGTGCAATCAGATTTTATATACAAAAATCTTGTACAGCCTCTATAATGTGCAGTATTTCCTTCTGAAATTAGGAAATAGACTCAATACAAAGTCCTAGCTATCACAACAACAACAACATGTTTTATAATTGAATTGAATTGAATTGTTAATGAACTGACATGTCATGCTCCTGCGCAACAACGCATTTCCGTTGTAGTGATCGTAGCGTAAAAATGGAATGGAGTGAAAATATTGGAACGAATGGAGTAACTAATTAGGAAATAGTCAAAAGTCATACTTCCCGATATGCCGAAAGACAGCAAAACGAGCTTTTCACTATAATGTAAATTTTGAATTTAGATTCTCAGCATTGACGAGAAAGCATGATTACAATTCAACATTTTCCATATAATTAAAGGCAATGAGTGAGTTTATAAAGCACCATCTTCCCATTTTAATGGTTGAAAAGTGGATTCAATTGAGCCACACACTTATAGTTTTAGCAAAAAACCCATGAGTTAAACGCCCAGTCAGACAACGGAGTTGTGACTTTTCAGTTTGGTTGTATACCTGTTTAGTATGATTGTTCAAAAAGTGGATATATTTCATAAAAGAGCTTCTTTTAATCAAAGCCTGGGTAAAGACAAGTAATAACTACCTGTTCTGAGTTTCACACTGATTCGAACTTTCTCTCTCACTAGCTCCATTACAAGATGGCTCAATGGATCTCCAACACCGAATATAATGCCATTTGCAGCTCTGGTTTTGAAGCTCAATGCAATGTCAGTGCCGTTTGCAACTGTCTTATTCACAGACTCAATATATCCAAGTCCATCTAGAGTGACAACCAGTGATGCTAAAAGGTAAGTAAACAAGTTGTTGAACTTGTTGGATCTAACTCAGTAATTCACTCACTCATTCACACACACAGCTACTTACTCACTCGCTCAAAAGCGGGAATTAGGCAATCAGTGATGCTAAAAGGTAAGTAAACAAGCTGTTCAACGTATTGACTCAGTACTTCAATCATTCACTCACACACTCAGTTACTAACTCACTCACTCAAGAGTGGCAATGAGTGATCCTAGAAGGTAAGTAAACAAGCTGTTCAACGTATTAACTCAGAACTTCAATCATTCACTCATACACTCAGTTACTAACTCACTCACTCAAGAGTGGCAATCAGTAATGCTAAAAGGTAAGTAAACAAGCTGTTGAACGTACTAACTCAGTAATTCAATCATTCACTCACACACCCAGTTACTAACTCACTCACTCAAGAGCGGCAATCAGTGATGCTAAAAGGTAAGTAAACAAGCTGTTGGACGTATTAACTCAGTACTTCAATCACTCACACACCCAGTTACTAACTCACTCACTCAAAAGCGGCAATCAGTGATGCTAAAAGGTAAGTAAACAAGCTGTTCAACGTATTGACTCAGTACTTCAATCATTCACTCACACACTCAGTTACTAACTCACTCACTCAAGAGTGGCAATGAGTAATGCTAAAAGGTAAGCAAACAAGCTGTTAACTCGATCACTCACTCATTCATTCACTCACTCGCATACCCAGTTACTAACTCGCTCACTCAAGAGTGGCAATCAGTGATGCTAAAAGGTAAGTAAACAAGCTGTTCAACGTACTAACTCAGTACTTCAATCATTCACTCACACACTCAGTTACTAACTCACTCACTCAAGAGTGGCAATCAGTGATGCTAAAAGGTAAGTAAACAAGCTGTTCAACGTACTAACTCAGTACTTCAATCACTCACACACCCAGTTACTAACTCACTCACTCAAAAGCGGTAATCAGTGATGCTAAAAGGTAAGCAAACAAGCTGTTAACTCGATCACTCACTCATTCATTCACTCACTCACATACTCAGTTACTAGCTCACTCACTCAAGAGTGGCAATCAGTGATGCTAAAAGGTAAGTAAACAAGCTGTTGAACGTACTAACTCAGTAATTCAATCATTCACTCACACACTCAGTTACTAACTCACTCACTCAAGAGTGGCAATGAGTAATGCTAAAAGGTAAGTAAACAAGCTGTTCAACGTACAACTCAGTAATTCAATCACTCACACACTCAGTTACTTACTCACTTGGCAATCAGTGATCCTAGAAGGTAAGTAACAGTGGCGGAAATTATGGGGGGGGGGGTTGGAGGGGCAATCTAAAGTTTTTATTCACTTTCATTTATTTCATAAACGAGAAGAAAGTTCTTGGGTATGGGTTAGTTAGAGAGCAGCAATATTTCCGCGAGATGTTGGAGCTTTGGGAGAGGCATCCTAAGCCAATGTAAAGGGTAGAGTTCTCAAAATTTTCCTGGACGCGACATTAACACAAACTATCAGCGAATTGTCAAAGTTTCCATGTTAGGGGCGGGGGCAGGCAAAACCTGAATTGCGAGAAGCGTTCTAAGACAAAGGAGAGGTTCTTCACGCAGAACTGTTTTGAGAATTGGTTGTTCATATTATCAAATATTCTAATTTGGCACTGGCAAACAATGGATCCAAGAGCTCTCCTTAGCCCAAATAAACTATCTGATTACCCAAAAAATTTCCTTGGGATGCTACTCTGAAAAAATGTTACAACATTGTCAAAATCTCAATTCAGTACTGGCAAACATAGGGTCATGAAAGGCATTCTAAGCAGGGAGTGATAGAGGGAGTGTCCTCAAAAATTTTCCTGGGGGCTTGGCCCCCAGCGTCTTCGTAGCTGTTGAGCCTACCAACAGTACGTTCATAATACATTCTTGCCTTTTTTTATCAACTGCTGAATATAAATAGTTTTGAAATCTGGTATACAATGACCTTGGCACATTTAAGGACGCTATTTATGTCAGGTCTAAGTCTTCCAGCGAAATGCCTGAGAACAAAAGCATTTCTTCTGACTCGAAAAATTTACGGCTTGCCCCCCCCCCTCCCACTCAAAAAGTTGAATTTCCACCACTGGTAAGTAAACAAGCACTTGAAATGCCATCGCGTAACTCAGCCAATGAATCGATCAATCACCGATTCAATCACTCACTTTCTCTGTAGCCTAATTATTCGTTAATTCCTTTATTTATTCCTTCATCCCTTCCTTCATTCCTTCATTCACTCATTCACTCATTCATTCATTCCTTCATTCATTCATTCATTCATTCATTCATTCATTCATTCATTCATTGCAAAAGTAATTTACAGACCTATTTTCAGCCATGATCCTTTATGGGCCGAATGAAAAGCAAGGCAAACAGGGACTGGGCCAAAAACGACTTTGAGATTATATGAAAGTTGACTTTGGCTCCACAAAAGATCATGGTTAGCAACAGGTCTATTTGTGTTGCATGAAGCAACCTGTCTTTAAGCGTTGCTTAATTATGCTTGGACTTGCTACAAGTCTCTCTCGCGGAAAAACGGTGGGAGGAAAAAATAGTGAGAGATATTCTGAGATCTCTCGCTATTTTTTCCTCCCCCCGTTTTTCCGCGAGAGAGACTTGTAGCAAGTCCAGATTATGCTAATTTCTGACATTTAAATCAAATAATGATGTTTAATTCACGGAAAAAATTATCTGAAAATCATATGTACATTTTCGTAGTGTGCTGCAAGCCCAGGTTCGTTTCAAAGCAGCCATATTTGAAGTATCTAATCTATCAACAAGAAAATCTCTGGGCAGAAAAAACATAATTTGGCCATTCATCTTCAAAGGGGCCGCACAAGCTAATATTCTCTAAAATTCTAAACTTTCTCCCCCCAATGCAGGCAAGTAGCAGCAGATACATTGCAAATGACGATGTTTTCTACATGTTTGAACCTCGTAGAATTTGCCAGTGCAATCAGATTTTTTATGCCATCAACGATTACAAAGATACTGCTGGATTCTGAGCGACTAGTTTCAGATATGTTTTGCCTGAACACACAAAAGGTATCAGGCACAGGCAGGCTGAAGAAATGGTACGCTATGCACCAATTAGAGAGGAACTTCTCATTGAATCAGCTGACCTTTATGTTTGTTCACAAAAATCTTGTACAGCCCCTTTAAAGCCAAAATTTATAGATTGATATTGGAATCATATATTGGAATCACGATTTGGCGATTTCTCAAAAGTGTTTATATTTTTGGGACGCCCAGTGGTAACGAGCATAGGTTCCAAATCTTTAAAAAGGCTGGTGTAAAATTGAGTGACCTATTTCTTTGAACTGAATGACATGAAAGAAACTTCAGCTATTTCTCTATAATTCTACCTTTAGACTTTTCTGAAATCTTTAATATTTTCAGAGCTAGAGTGTTTTTTTTTCTTTTTCAAGAATTCAAGAAGAAATTTCAAGAAAACTTAAAACCATCGTAATTTCTAAACCGTTTGACGTAACATAAAG
Source organism: Aurelia coerulea (assembly GCA_039566865.1). Lineage (NCBI taxonomy): Eukaryota > Metazoa > Cnidaria > Scyphozoa > Semaeostomeae > Ulmaridae > Aurelia > Aurelia coerulea. The sequence goes on from CM076963.1 coordinate 13,575,713, forward strand.
TTATTTCGAAGAAAACCATAGTTTGTGAATGCCTACAATATCGTATCAAGCAAAAGTCTGTCATTCATCTGGTTTGTGATTTAGAAATTTGATGACGTCATATCCTCAAATGAGCTGAAATGTAAAATACGCCGTAATTTTGAAAACTATTCAAAATTCTGGAAAGCCCAACGGTAGAATTATAGATAAGTATCTGAAGTTTCTTTCAAGCTATTCAATCAGAAGAAATAGGTCACTGAATTATACACCCACCTTTTTACGCCGAGTTGAAGATTTGGAACCTATGCAGTGCTAACGTTTCTCTTTCATAAAAATATTGTTTGCTTACGTTTTTCACAATGAACTCCTTCAAATCCAGTTCCAAGGCAATCACATTTGTATTCCAGGAAGAAATTTCGACAAACACCTCCATTACGACAGATGTCGGCTGGTTTACATGCATCAAGACACAGTTCTCTTTGGTCCACATACTCAGATTTCAGCATATGAGGTGGTGATACGTAAGTACCTTCACCATAGCCAAGGTCTTTTATGCATCCCAGAAATCTATAACAAGCAAAAAGATTAGATTTCCCTGCTTAAAAGACTACGCTGTTTGTTTGACGAGGTTTTATGATGTCAGGCACGAGGAAGCTCAACTGTTGAGCTTCATTACAGGCCTATTACAGATTCAATTACAGGTTCATTTACAGGCCCACTTTTACATGGATTCCTATTCAAATGTGTTGTTGCAAATTACTTAGTCATTTCGATTGGATTCTGTTTATTTCAGTGTGGTTGCAGGGCCTTTTTTAACATACAGTACTAGCTGGGTGGGCAATTGCCCCCCTAATTCCTTCTTTAGACCTATTGTTTTAGCTTTTCAAACAATAGGCCTTTTATCCATTTTAAACAAGGAAATGACAGATTGCCCCCCCCCCAGTCCTGGTCCCTTAAAAGAGGCTCTGTGTGGTTGTCGGTTCAGTATGATTTTTTGCGGTGAAGCATTGAAGCGGTATTGTTAAATTGAAATGAGCGTTGGGATCTTAACATGGTGTGACTTGAGCTACTCAATATCTTGAACAAGTTAACATCTCCCTTGATGGCGCATACTATGCTAAAACACTAAAATTACTAGGACTCAAAGTAATAAGTCTCTAAGTGAGTAAAGGCTTCATCATTGTTTCCATATTGAATGATAACAATTTTACCTTGGAAATTGCTGTTTCATCGATTTACAGCCATCTTTGAGATATTCCTTTGGTATTCCTCCTAAGTACAACTGCGATGCAATCCTTAGATTACTGATCCTATCAGCTAAGTGCAGAGTTGCAGATTCTTCATCAACTTTTAGTATAGTAATTGCACCTTTTCTCTCAATACCTATACCATGCCAATTGCCATCGTTCTGATTTTTCCCAAGTTCTATGCGCTCTTCAATCTTATTTTCTTCATGGTCATGAGTAAAATAGTGAACCTAAAGTGAAAAGAATCATGTCGATCAGGGACATCTTTTCTAGTCGGGAAGATGTTGCATGGCCATTACTGTGCATTGATGATCTCTATTTAATACCTTCCGTGTTCAAAAAGCCCTTCGATCTTTATTTCGTAATGACATCTGATAAAGAATGCCTGCCGTGTTATGTGATAGGATTTGATTTGTTTCCATAAATACTTTGATACATAGCTGTTATGTCGATGATCTTGTCGAAATGCCACCTCAAAGATCCCTATATAAACGCTTTACCAAAAATATATAAAACGACATTTTTTACTTCCCAAATAAACTCAAATAGGGCATGCCCTTGTGATAATATATTTATCCCTGTTTGTATCAGCAAGTATAGAACAGTTTATTCCACTTGACAGTTTTCCAAAACAGTTGAAAAGGCACATAGAGTTGGATTTGGTAGCTGTTTGTTGTGTTGGTGAACATTGTTAGGAAATTCAATCAAGAATTTCCGGCCTTTTTTTGAAAGATTTTGAGATGGAAAATTTCAATAAAAGTGCGTGTAACTTGAAAGAGATACAAATGACTTTGACCAACTGATTTTTTGCTGCTAATTTGTCATTTTTGCTATACAGTAGTAAACAGTCTAAAGAATGGATCGAAAATTACAGGCAGAGGAGGGGGGCGGGGGATCGTAACAGACTGGTCCAAAGCAAGAAACTTGGCACAGTTGTTCAATTGGACCCAATGAACTATTCTAGGAGGGGTACCACAAAAAATCAAAATCATTTTTCAAAATGACAGCAACAAATCTTTAATGATATCAGTTATATTCTCAAGATTTTTTCACAAATTTTAATTTCAAGTGATAGCATTTCAAAGAGCTCATACCTTATCCATGTCTTACTCATGATTCAATGCGAATGGTATATTTGAAAGTAAAACTTGTGGAAAAAAATGTTAGAACTATCTTACAGACGTCATCAAACATTTCGTTGCCACCATTTTGTAAAAAAATGGAATATTTTGTGGCACACTTTCTGGAATAGCTTATTAGGTCCAAATGAACACCTGTGCAAAGTTTCATGCTTTGCGCCAGTAAGTCCTGATTCCCCGAATACATGACCCTTTTCTTCAGGAATACATGACCTTTTCTTCTTCTTTTGGTCCCATACCGTATAGCTTGGGCGATCATGGACTTCCATTGCCCTTTATCTCGGCAACTGTGAATCACTTCGCAGCTCTTGTCCAGTTGCAACCAATCTATGATGTTGTCAAGCTGTTTCCTTCTTTGTCACCCTGCCTGTCTCCCTTTATTGTCTTCTTTGTGACCCTTATCTACCAGACTATAGTCATTTTCAACTCAACAGGTTATGAAATGCAATTTATTACCTGAGTTACCAGCACGACTTTCCCCCACTCAAGTTTCAAATACATATAGTTCCCAGCTTTGCTTGGATCATTATGGTCCCCGACATAGAACAGTAGGCCGTCAGAATCGAATGTTTTAAAGTTGAATTTGAGTGTGCCGGTTCTTGATGCCATCCAAGGTTGGAATATCCCGGCTGATCCGGATTCATTCACAAAATTGTAGGCAACGCTGAACTCCAGCTGGATTGATTGATGAGTTAGTGCAAGAAGTGCTAAGAAATAGCAGTATGGTTCCATCTTCTACGAAAGAGAAATAAAAAGGAAATCTAGGGCTCTTCCCACACCAGCACAAGACAGGCTTAACTGGGAAATCATTGTATGCAACTTGGAACTTGGCCAGTGGAGGAGAGTAGACACAATACTGAAGTCTGCTTTGGCTTTTTAGACCATCCGCAACAAAGATGTAACGTATAGGATCAGCCTACCAGTTGCACTGTTTCTGCAAATCCGTAACACTTTGCTCCTTCTGCACCACAGAAACATTTTGTTCTGGAGCAGTGTAAACGCTCTTGAACCGTAAAAACTTTGTAGCGGGACAAAACTGTACAGTTTAAACGTGGTGTTAATGTGCCAAATAAGAGTATACCATATTCAAAACATACTAAATTTTTCTATCATCATTAGAAAGTGTACCAATATCTAATTATTTCATGGTAATAGCATTAACTCTTTTCATTATCGGGGATAGGCAGACAAGTTGCAGTAATCGTTTTGGGGTCCTCAACTATTTCTGAAAGCATTCAAAAAGCAATATTTTAAGAAGATCAATGATTTTGGAATGGAATTTCCCATTAAAAGGGGTCTAGTTTCAAATCTATATCAAGACGTTTACCACCTTGCAAGCTATCTAATTATTTGATAACGTGGATCTCTGAGAACAGGGAAGACATTTTCACTTGACCGGTAGTTTCTTTTTTGTACACAATCTAAAAAGGTACAATTTAACAAAAACATCTTTCGAGAAACGATACCATTGGGGGCATGATAGGCGCGATGAAAGGCATGGCTACCCTAAATGATCTTAACAAGTAACAATACAGGTGCTTATCGCTATACCAAACTTTCTGTTGGTCTCTCCTTAGGAAGAACCGGCTTAATCAGAAGATATGGCGACACTACTGCTTGGATCAAAATTGAAAATTGACAGATTTTGGCATAGTCTTTAGGAACTTAGATACATTTACTATACATATATTATGTTATAGGAGTTAAAAGATTAATAGAGAAGGATGAGATCGGTAGTTTGAACCGCTTTCAAGTAACACCTATCTCTTCTGGAGACCTAAGAGTGGTAAGCAACAAAGCCACACTTCTAAATTGACACCTATCTTTTTATCATATTTCTTTGAATGAGGTAACGAAAGACTTTTCTCTAGTGCAATTTATATTTTCATATTTTTCGAACGTAAAAAGACACTTACCTTTGGTCTTTATATTACAAACTCTTGCTCTTTACAGCAAAACGTAGTTTTCGACAATATAATTCTCCCAACATATGGTCAAGCTACCATCTTCAATTATTTATCCAAAATGTAGCATATGGTGTTCTAAGCTCAATTGATTTGAAAAGCATTATAATTGGCTTTTCAAGCCATAGGAAATGATTCCAACCACAATCCCACTGGCATAAGGAGTGAAAGAAGGCTCATTGGATTTGCCTAAGGCCTATTGGAAATATAATTCGCTGCTAAAGCATGAGAAGGTAGACACTGGAATCGTGGTTGATCGCCATGGCTTCATGCTTCTGCGGAAGAAGAATTTATATTCTGCTACGGAGGAGGTACCACAAATATATTCCTATCTGCAGGCTATCAATCACTATCAATCACTATCAATCACTATCAATCGGCTATCAATGCAGTGGCAAAAATTATCAAGGAAATGACGATCTGCTAAATTGAATCTGTGGAAATGATTGTCGTCTTGATATATGTTGACGATAGGGCAAACACCCTCCTTTTGCATTTGATAAAGACTTTTGACGTATGCGAAAACTGACTACTTCAGTCCCCTGTGACCAGCAGCGAAGATTACTCTGCAGGTGCAGGAGCTAACTGCGCAGGCTCCAATGATCTTAAACGGGGGACTTACGTTGGCAGTATCCCGAAAATACACCACAGTAAATTAAGCATTGTTATATGTTTGTATGTATTTGTCTTTCATCTGGCGTGTAGAGCATTTATTGGTGCTTCGTAGATATAATGCACAATCCCTGTGATTCAATTCATGTCAGCTAGAAGACAGGTTTTGAAAGATTTTGAACTGATTTCCCGGGGGTCATTCATAGCAATGTCACCTATACATGGAATCGAAAATATGCTTGGGTGATCTGTAGCATGCCTTATGAAGAGCTTTTTGATTTCTCTTCACAATGAATAATTTATCATTGACCTGGCAAATCATCTTAGCTGCATTCTTGTTGAAAGCATCTCTGGAGAGTCAATGGCAACCAAGGTTCACGAAGAAATTTTTTTCATATATTCCATTAAAAATTTACAAACATGCTACGGATTACTCTACCTACAAACTACTTTACAATACTACAAGGACGATGTCATGAGGAGCAAAAGACTATGACTACTAGACTTATGACGATGAGTCTCTTGTTTCCTTATGCTCTTTGACTTCAAGATGGCGCTTCAGTCAACAGAGACTCATAATATTACTCTGAAAAACCTGACCCTATTAGGCCTAATATGCTGGGATTCCTAGCATACCAATCAGATTGCGAGATTTGGCAAAGAACAATCAGTTTCGAACCTTCAATTCGATTGACGCAGCTTACTAAATTTAAAGTAAGTTGCTGCGGCAGGTACTTGAAGATTTCTCTGATATGTTTTGGTCTTAAATTGCAGCATTAAAAGACTTATTTTGCACTCACCAGGTAAAGTGAACTTCCTTCTTCAGATGAATACCAAGTTTTGTTGATTAAGTGTCTGCTTACCGTGGTTTCTATCGCATTTCCTTTCTGAGGAGTGACCTTTGAACAGAGTCGAAGCAGTCGTTCGATCCAGATTCGATCAATCGAATGCAGAAGATAGGGTCAGGTATTTAACTGTTTCATTATGAGTCCCTGTGAGCAAGGTACCGCAGGGATACAAGGGACTCATCGTCATAAGTCTATATGACTACCCCATGGCGTTGTTTAAAAAAGCTGAACCACATACAATTTACATAATGCTACATACAATTAAAAAAGAAAAACGATAAATACTGTACTGTAGTCTGTCTAACATTAGATGTCAGGTTGGGGCTGTAATAACCCATAACCCAAAAACTGTCACGAGAAAAACTCTTCTGTTCATTTTATTTTAACAGGATACCTGACATCTAATATGAGACAGAATTTAAAAACAAATATAACATTTACTTTGAGGAAGGGAACTTGGTGGCTGCTTAAATGAAGAACTTATCATCATTTACATGTTGCATGGAAATTCAACCAAATTTGCTCTACCCTCGGTTGTTTTCGTCATCCCCTCAGAAAAGACTTATCTTTAGGAGAAGGTTATCTGATATGAAATAGCTTTACATTGCTCTACCCTGATTTCTTTCACAATGTAGCTCGTCTCCTTACTAGCTAGAGAAGAAATCAAAATTATCATGACGCTGTCTGCTTCTTTTTTGTTTTCTGTTGCTCTACCCTCAGTTGTTTTCATCATCCCCTCAGAAAAGAATTATCTTTAGGAGAAGGTTATCTGATATGAAATAGCTTTACATTGCTCTACCCTGATTTCTTTCACAATGTAGCTCGTCTCCTTACTAGCTAGAGAAGAAATCAAAATTATCATGACGCTGTTTTTTTGTTTTCTTTCTGTTGTTTTTATCATCCCCTCAGAAAAGAATTATCTTTAGGAGAAGGTTATCTGATATGAAATAGCTTTACATTGCTCTACCCTGATTTCTTTTACAATGTAGCTCGTCTCCTTCTACTAGCTATAGAGAAGAAATCAAAATTATCATGACGCTGTCTGCTTCTTTTTTGTTTTATGTTGCTCTACCCTCAGTTGTTTTCATCATCCCCTCATTAAAGAATTATCTTTAGGAGAAGGTTATCCGATATGAAATAGCTTTACAGTGCTCTACCCTGATTTCTTTTACAATGGAGCTCGTCTCCTTCTTACTAGCTAGAGAAGAAATCAAAATTATCGTGACGCTGTCTGCTTCTTTTTTGCTTTCTGTTGCTCTACTCTCTGTTGTTTTTATCATCCGTTCAGAAAAAGAATTCGCTTTTGGCTACCTGAAGGTTATCTCATAATATGAAATCTTTACGTTGCTCTACTTTTAGTTCTTTCTCAGCTCTTCCTGACTAGCTTAAATAGAAATCAGAATTATCGTGACCCTATCTGCTTTTAAATCGCTTCACGTCGCTCTGCCCTCAGTTGTTTGTACAACCAGCTGCGAATGCAGGTTATTTATCGCATACAGCTGATCATGTTTAGAACATTACCATGACAATAGCTCTGCACCTGTAGAATTCGTCTGGACCTCAATTATGCAGAGTCTTTGCGGTCGCAACAGAACTCGGTTTGATTGTTTGCAGGTTTCTAGGCAACATGAAAAATGTATAATTTCTCTGTAGGTAAAACTATATTTGCAGAGTGCATACATCAGGAGAGATTGGAAATTTTATATTTGCCGATAAAAGGCAGGTTGAATATTGTTCTAGCTTACTGTTGGAATTCAAAAGAGCAAAGGTTTGTAATAGAATGTATTAGGTCTTGAGTGTATACATTACTATATATGCGTATCATATTAGCCACTGTTTGAGACCAGAAAATAGGAAGACATCAATGAATTGTCAATCTTTGCTATGATGTAAGAGAAGATTTTAGTTCTTGATTGGTAGCAAGATATTGCACTATTTTTGGAACGTTGGAATCAACAGAACATAAAAAGGTAAGTAGAACTTTTCAGTAGGTAAAACTGTGCTTGAAAATGAATTCATAGACTAGACCTTTGATTTTTTTTATGTATATTGAACTGTGTAATAATAGAGGCGGGTTTAATATCTTTAGATCTATAGCTGCTGGACGTTGGAGTAATAATAATATAATACGAATATTTTAACAGGATTTAAGCTTCAACGAAAATTGCTGTTTTCAATGCCTGTCCTGCATTGACACATTTGTCAAGGAACGCATTAGTTCTCATACAAAGCTATACTCGCATATTGTACTTGTCAGTGTTTCAAATTAGAAAATAAGAAGAAATTAAAGAATTTTGATTGCCTTAGGAAAGTTTTCATTGGCCATCTATCTCTCATAATCTTGTTTTCAAGATTTAAGGTTACCGTAACCCTTCCGGCAGTGATTAAGAAACTCTGTTTACCACGGCCGTTCGTCAAAATATATCAGACAAACTTATGTATCATTTGAGGCAGAATTAACCGCAGAATATCAAAAAATGTATGCAGTTCATTTAATAAAAGCACAAATGATTTATTCCAGATTCTAGGTGAAATCGACCGCCTTTGCGAAAAAACTTTTTGGTACCCCCAGCAAGCATTGTTGGACCACGACTATCTATTTACCGAAAACTTAAGGTCCTGAACTGCAAAAAGTGTCACAAATTTTATATATAAAACGTACTGGCTAGAAATAATGCCATTTTAAACCTGTGTTAATTTCTGAAATGTCGTGGTTAACTTTCAAGCCTTAGTCGGACCAAGATTCCATCAAAAATCGCTGACAATCATTCGTAGTCATATGCTTCGTGACCCAGTGTCCCAAGCTTCAAGCGATTTGATTGGCCCGTTGGGTGCACAAAGATTTATCAGTACCCATCAGTACTCCGGAATCCTGTTTCAGGAAATCAGGCATCTATAAAATTCAGGAAACATAATTATACTTGTCAGTGCATTCATAAAACCATAGGTCAAGCAATCAAGCTTAAGTGCGGTCTTGGTAAAGCATTGTATAAACAGAATAGCAACACGGGATGTTATGAATGAAGCTGCAAGGTCAAATGAACCTACTTTAATCCTCTAACGTCTATTCCCGCAATTTTTGAGAAACAGGATGCTACTTTTAAAATGATTAAATTTCCAAGTTATTGTGACTATTTCTGGAAGTGAGTTGGTTCAAACTGTACTCAAATACTTAATCCATTAGATTATGACTAAAAACAAAAGATCGATAATTTCTAGTCTGAAGGGTTACAGTAACCCTAAAGCCCAGTTTAAATATCGCTTTTTTGCCGTGTCGAATCGAGCCTCATTAAAACGGTATAATCTGCCGTGTTTAAAAATCTGATTTAAACATCTTCTTTGTCGTGTTTCTTTTTTTAATTCATATTAAAATATTACAATAACTCTTACATTCTACTGTACTTTTCTAATTACTCTACAACACTACCGGGATGATACCATGGGGATTCCACAAATTCAAGCATAATTTTAGGGATACCATAAACCCAATGTGCCCAACAAACGATGGCATTGAGGATACGGAGCACTATTTGTTGCTCTGCCCTTCTTTTGATGTTCAACGACGAAATCTTCTCGCTGGAATTGCTGTATTACTACGACCATATGTGCAAATCACCGATCTTCCAAATGATGCTCTGGTGCAACTTTTAATATATGGTGATCAAGACCTTTCTAATGACTTGAACAGAAGTATACTCGAATTGACGTTACGTTTCATTCACGAAACTGGTCGGTTTGACTAAGTTCCTTTGTAACTTCAGTACCAAGCAACCACCAAATCCCTTAACTTAAATGATCCGTTTCTTTGTAAGTTCTGTTTCACATTAGATGCCGGGCATAGTTTGCGACCTCAAACCAATGGAGAGTTGCGCTCGTGACATTTTAAATTTCATCACAAACCTGACCCGACATCTAATGTTAGGCAGAATCTAATATAGTATCCATTAGGTTTTAATCGTTCGTAATCGTAGTGTACCTAATTGTATGTAGTTAAACGTTGCGTGTCTTTTCTATTCGCCATGGGGTAGTCATTGTCCTTCGCTCCCCTTGGCATCGTCCCTGTAGTGTTGTACAGTATTAGGAAGGTATGGTAGAATGTAAGATTTATTGTAATATTTAATATGTATAAAAAAGTACCTTGGGGAGCGAAAGACAATGACTACCCCATGGCCAATATGAAAAGACACGCAACGTTAATCTAGATACAAATACACTACGAACGATGTAGAAACTACTGGATACTATACTAGATTCCGTCCCACAACAGATGTCAGGTCAGGGTTGCGATCAATGCGAGCGCAACTCGTTCTAGTTAGTTAAAGTAAATCAAGTGCCTGTCATCTGATGTGAAACAGAATTTACAAAGAAAAAGAAACATTTACGTTAAGAGACTTGGCGGCTGCTTTGTGCATAACTGAGGTTTGAAAGATCTTAGTCAAACCGACCAGTTTCGTGAATGTAATGCAAAGCTATTTCGAGTAGATTTCTGTTCAAGTCATGAGAAAGGTCTTGATCACCATATAATAAAAGCTGCACCAAAGCATCACTTGAAAGAATGGTGATTTGTACAGATGATCGTAATAATTCAACAATTCCAGCGAGAATATCTCGGCGTTGAGCATCATAAGAAGGGCAAAGCAACAAAAATTTCTCCACGTTCTCAATGCCATCGCTTGTCGGGCACATCGGGTTTATGGTATCCCTAAAATTATGCTCGAATTTGGTGGAAATTAAACTTGCTGAGACCAGCCCTAAGTTGAGTAAGATAGGATAATCCCTTTGGATCGTGAATTCCAAAAACAGATTTTGCAGGGGGGCGGATTATTGAAAAGAGCTTTTTCTTAAAAACCGCAATAGAAGGTGCAAGTCTCAATTTAGGCTAAAGCTTATTCCATTCAGATAAAAAATTAGGATAGAAGGAAGACTTGAATTTTTCTGTCCTTGCCTTTAATCGCCCAATGACATCCTGGTTACGAAGACGGTACTGCGACTGATGAAGAGGGGGAATTTTGCCGTGTCATGTCGAATTGAAAATGAAATGGTTAATATGGCCATTTTCTAAAAATGCGCAAGTGCAGTAGCTGACGCAACCGCGAACCATGAACTAGAATTGATTATTTAAATGCGGCAGAAGTCCGACCTTTAAATCAAGTCGTTTTTTTGCTGTTTGATACGACAGAGGAGGTGAAATCCGGCCCGTTTTATCCTTTCAAAACGGCAGGTGATATTAACATCGTTTTTATATCGAATTTATTCGACATTTAGAAGGTTTTAGCAGCGTCTGTTAACTTCCACACGGCAAAAAACGATGGTTAAACAAGGCATAATTGGTAAGAACTAATTTCGCTACTTTCACAGGGTCACATGAAGCATCTCAAACTTGGAGAGGGGGCATAATATTTCAAGGCCATTTTTTCAGTAAGCTAAAGAAAATGGTCACTTTCTGAAAATAAGAAGAGCGCCCCTACGCTTATAGCAAAATCTTGGAGGGTGGGACGTGCCCCCAGTGCCCCCTGGTAACTACGGCTATGTTCTTTCAAGACTTTTTGCGTAATAACGTATCTTGTTTTCACTGGTAGCTTCAGTTTTTAATTCACTACTATTTTTTAATTTATCAGCAAACATTGACCTGGCAGTAGGAAAACCCTAGCAAGGAGCAGGAATACTTAATTGCAGATTATCTAATCCTATCTGTTATCTGCCTGTCGAAAACGCGTCTTATCCTGTGTTACGGTAATCGCAGCTTTGAGCAACAACCAGACCGTTATGAACATGATCTGGAAATGTAAGTCAGCAATTCTAGGTTTCAACAAATTTGCTTCCAAATGTTTCAATAGTAGACACCACCACAAGGGCATGGCAGACATAGCTCGTTCACTGATGCACGCGGTAAATCTCATCCATTCAATTGAATTAAATAGCTAGTCAGCTACAAATTGCGCTCTCATTGTAAAACGTAAAGATTGCAGCAATGGTCTATTACGCTAAAATGGCTGCGAGCAACTTTTTACCAAGATGCATTGCTTTCTAATTACAAATCTTGAACGATGCTATATGGATTTGATTAAGGAACGCTATGCATCATGGTAAAAAGTTCCTTGTCGCCATCTTTAGCATAATCATCTATCTATGCCCTCAGACACGGGGGGGGGGGGGGTTCTTCCATAGTAAAGGTACCTGGGGATGTGCCGCGAGCAAGGGTATACTTTTTCGGACTTCTAGTCTAGCCAAGGGTATACTTTTTGCAATTTTGGCCAGCAACGGTCTAGCCAAGGGTATTATTTTTGACAATATTGGTCTAGCGAACGGTCATGATATCATATTTGGCACAAATTTGACAATATTGGTCGAGGAAATGGTCAAAATTGGTCTAGCCAAGGGTACCATTTTCGTAAAATTGGTTCAGACAATGGTCAAATTGGTCTAGCCAAGGGTACCATTTTCGTAAAAATTAGTCTAGCCAACGGTACCCTTTTGAAGATGCTTGCGGCAGACCCCTACCCAAAATTTGGCCAAGAACCCCCCGTGCCTTCAGACCACAACAAGAATGCTATTCAGTAAGATGCATGGCATGCAAATCTACCATCGTTTATCAACTAAAAATGGTCTGATAACATTCAGCTTCTTAGATGAATAAAAACAAAATAAGATGATACATTCAGACTACCCTGGGTATCAGAGCCTTATAAAAAGTTGGGGGACGAAAATAGAACAAAATAAAAAGGAGGGAAAGAAGAAGAGTCCATTTCATTTTCAATCCGACATGACACGGCAAAAACGATTGTTGAATCATATTTTTAAACACGGCAGAATCTGCCATTTCAAGAAGGTTCGATTCGACACGGCAAAAAACGATGTTTAAACTGGGCGTTAGGGTTACTGTAAACCTTCAGACAAAAAGTTATCGATCTTGCGTTTTTGTCATAATCTAATAGATTAAGTATTTGAGTACCATTTGAGCTAATTCACTTCCAGAAATAGTCACAGCCTCTTCTCTTTCTCTCCTTTTTATTTTTCTTTATTATTTTCGTCCCCCAACTTTTTATTAAGGCATTGGTATCCAGGGTATATTCAGACGAAAGAAAGCAAACTTAGGCTAAAGAATTCGGCATTTCTATTGAAAGAAACATTTGACACATCAAAGCAAATAATACGATTCAGATAAACCATCTTGGTGGTATTCAAACATGTATGCGTTACCACCAATCTGAATATTAATGTTAATGGTCAACAGAACAGGTAGGAGTATTCAGAAGGCGAAAAAACAAAAAAATCTTATGAACCACAGATAAAAATACTAATCAGGAAACTATATATGTTTATCATCAACGATAAATTAGTACCAGTTTTGAAGATAAGATTGATAAAATATTGCTTTAAACGAGTTTTTAAAACGTCGTAGAAAATTTACACTAGCGCCCCTGGATAGACTATTTGCCAAGTCATAAGGCCATAAGCAACACATATGGTGTCACACTTTCAACGGATTATGGCTAACAAAACGTTGCTTCACTTCAAAATGTCCATCTCAACCGTTGACCTCCGGAAAGTCCATAGAATGATTCATTTGAACCAATCGAAAATATCCTGAGATGAGGTACTTAAGGGGGTTTTGTTTTTGCTTCATTTTAGAAGTTTTCTGTAGTTGACATTATCTCATGAAGGAGCTCTTTCTCTATATGGTACCCCCTTACGACACAACTACCTTTATTGAATGTAATTGTTAAATGGTAGCTGCACAGGGTGTGATAGACTCAACGTGAAAGTTTCATAATGCACATACCAGTGACACAGCGTTATATAATATAAGGTAATATAAGATCAGACAATTTGTTGAGAGCTAGAAGCCACCTGCAGGAAGATACTTGAAAAGTTCTGCCAATTATTCAACACTATTTAAGTTGAAAAACCTCTCTCAACAATTTATTCAACACAGACATTAAAAGAAATCCGCCATAATAGGTGAGTAGCATATCATCATCATCATCATCATCATCATCATCATCATCATCATCATCATCATCATCATCATCATCATCATCATCATCATCATCATCATCATCATCATCATCATCATCATCATCATCATCATCATCATCATCATCATCATCAGCATCATTATTTGATAACCAACTCATTTTATGTTTACAGGAAAACACTTTTGACTGATATCAGAACTTTTGAAACTAGTGCATACTTCTGCCAAAGCGCCATCCTTTGAATATTTCTGAAATTCTAGCCATGTTCTAATGTCATTTTGAATGCTGCTTCATATTTGGTTGCATCGTTGCTTACTTTGAGATGAAAATTTTTCTGTTCTTAGCTCATAAGTTGTTGTATAAAATTTGAAAGTCTCATTCATGAATCCTGGGCTAATGCACGGGGGGGGGGGGGGGGGGGGGGAGAAGGTAACGTCGGCAGTTCCGAAAAAGGCGGGAAGTCACCCAATCTCGTTTGCATGTGGCGCGAATCGTCAAAGTCGATATCGGCGAATCGGCAACACTGATAATGGCCGACCTTCCAGTTTGTGTGCTCACGAACATCTTCAAGTTTCAAAGCTATTTGGAGAGGAAATACACATCAAAACTTGTATGCAGACAATGGAAAGATGCAGTGGAAGATCCAGTACTGTGGAAAGATGCTACTGCTTTCATTTGTCCTTCTGCAGCGGCTTGCACGGACATAAAACGATGGGCACAAAGTCTGGTGCGAATGGGCCTAATTCGGTTCAAGTTTCATAAATCATGCTCTCGTCCGCTTATTTTTCATGTGTGCTTAGCTGCTGCTCAAAGCATCAAGGCTGTATCTTTAAGTGGCTCGGAAAATATTATGACTGAGATTATTGCTTTGGCACCCAATTTGGAAATGTTAGACCTTTCAAATTGGTCTGCAAATAGTTCCGATGCACTTGTGAAATTGCAGTCCCTTCCAGCGAATGCATTGCATTCGTTAAACAAACTAAACATTGGACATACATACATTGATGTACCTCTGGTGATAGAAATGTATAAAATGCTATGCCCAAGAAATATCAAGTCTTTGGGCCTTTCTAACGTACATATTGAAGGTGAAAAAGGAATTAGCAAACACTGCTTGATTTCATTGATATCTCAGTTTCAGAATCTCAAGTCAATTGACCTTTCATTTTTGAACGAAACAAGTGATTTTTTCGACCAATTTGCATTACTGGATTTGCCAAACTTGGAAGTATTCCAAGTAACAAGCTGTGGTCTATTTAATTCTCAGGCCCTTGCGAGCTTGTTAAAGCAACACCCTAATTTGAGAGTTTTGAAAATAGACAAATCATGTCTTCTAGGATATGATGATGTCATTCTCATGATTTCAACCTTACGAATCAAGCCAGAAACTTTGCATTTGAGAAATTTGGTGTACGCGGAAATGAAAAAGACAAAATTGGACATTGGAAAGTGTTTTCAAGGAAAGAATTTTTCATTGATCAAATCTTTGGATTTGTCATTTTTTCCTTTAGTTAATGATACTGTGGTAGAAGTATTTTGTCACAATTTCATTCAAATTGAAGACCTATCTATTGCTTGCTGCAAAATAACTGATCATGCAATCCACATGATTTCAAGGCACCTCACCACTTTGAAGAAACTTGATATTTCAAGTAACAGAAACTTGACTGATGGTGCGCTAATTGGTGCAGATGGAAATTTAAAAACTGGTACAAGTTGTGAAGAAAGGAAAGGAGAAATAGAAAATAAGATTCAAGATATCTCAAACCTCCAGGAACTTGAATGGCTATCATTAAATCGTGTAAAAATCACAGAGCATGGAATAGCACCACTGTGTAAGATGAAAAACTTGAAAACTGTGTCATTGCAATTGTGTGCAAAAATTAGCCCAGATGCCATCACAGAACTATGCTGTCAACTACCATTGTTATCTGAGCTAAATATCGCTAGCCTCAAAATAACTGATGAACATATTGAGTTGATCACCAAGGAGGCTATGTATCTATCGTCACTAGATATCTCACGATGTTTAATCGGAGATGATAGCCTTGAGTTCATAGGTGAAAACTGCCATTGCCTCAGATATCTGAATTTATCTAATTGTGTTGAGCTAACAGAAAGTAAAGTTAGAGACTTTGTCAAATCTTATGGCAGTAGACTGTTTGATTTCCAGCATTCCAAGAACATTGTTTGGGAACTAGTTTAGGAAAGTGGAATAAATGAAACATCCTGAAAACATTGATTGATAGCTGGCTTGGAAAAGTTGAAAAGATGAAACATTCTGATAATATTGATTGGGAGCTAGTTTAGTAAAGTTTAACAAATGAAACATCCTGAAAACATTGATTGGGAGCTAGTTTAGGAAAGTTGAATAAATGAAACATTCTGAGAACATTGATTGGGAGCTGGTTTAGGAAAGTTTAACAATTGAAACATTCTAAAAACATTGATTGGGAGCTGGTTTGGGAAAGTTTAATAAATGAAACATTCTGAGAACATTGATTGGGAGCTGGTTTGGGAAAGTTGAATACTAAATGAATATCTGAAATCATGGTACTAGTCCACTGTTTTTGAAGAAATCTTCTTGAGCTTCTCTATTGATGTCTACCATATCCAGGTGAGTCAGAAAAATTGGGTTGTTTTTGCCAATTTACTGCTGTGCAGCACATTATTATTATTATTATCAATTTATTTAAAGTAGGCCTACATATATATATATATATACATACAAGACATAGACATAGACATAGACATAGACATAGACATAGACATAGACGTAGACATAGATGTAGACATAGACATAGACATAAACATAGACATAGACATAGACGTAGACATAGACATACACATAGACATAGACGTAGACATAGACATAGACGTAGACGTAGACATAGACGTAGACGTAGACATAGACATAGTAGACATAGACATACAAGACATATATACATATAGATACAATAGCTATAACTAAGAGCTAATTCAAGCCTACTATCTAAGAAAGTAAAATTTGTAAGAAAAAATTAAAAAATAGATAAAATTCCGAATGATTAAATACAGATACATTTTACAGATTTTTACAATGCTTTTAATATTTACAATATTTTCTTCTTTTTTTTCTCGGTAAATACAGAGCAGAAAATTTAATATCAGCTCAAGAGCCCAACCTGTGCCATGAAAGGTCTGCATATTCTACAATGACATTCCTCTCCCCTCCAGGCTTTGATTTTCCTTTTGAAACTGGAGAGAGTATCTGACTGTTTTTGGTCATTGGGAAGTGCCTGCCATAATCTACACCCAAGAAACGATATTGTCTCTAAGCCATAGCACGTAGTGCATGCTTGTGGCAAGGATAGGTTATGGCAGCCTCTTACCTATCCTTGCCACAAGCTGCACAGCATCACATTCCCAATTGACGTTTACGCTGAATATGTTGGCAGGGGATTTTATCATGATCTTTGTTTACCATTCATTGAGAAATTCATTGATCTTATTGGTAGATAATTATTATATGGAAGGATCAAGATAAAAAGTTCCCTTTCTAAATTTCTTACATTATATTTTTGCGAATGAATATGAAACTGTTATCAAAACTCAACTCTCAGATCACAAAGAAATTAAGAAAGTCCAACATGGAAAAGTCATCTAAGAAACTATTCATTAGTCAGGGAAAGCATTAGCATCCTTCTGCTTTGTGTTCACTTGTTTCCTGTATCACATTACTCAGAAGGTACTTGAGTATTTCTAAGCATTGGAAGGCTTAAACAACTTTATTTGGAAATGTTCACAAGGGGACTAGAAGCAAACATGAAAATTCATATGGAAGTTGTGAGAAACTCGTAAGAAACTCCATTTGCTCAAAATCTGAAAATTTTAAGAACCTTTCAGTACTGGCTCAAATTCTTCAGTTTTCTTATGAAAAGAAACACTGGTATTGCACTTTTTCCTCTCCCCCCATCCCAAGGGAATTAAGCTTGATATATTAATGCTCATTTGCAGGGAAATCTCTACTACTTTACTCTAGTGATTTGAAATAGGTTTGTCTTATAGCTCCAAAACATAAGCTGAGTGCTCATTGAACAAAATGTTTATTATACAGTAGCATGCTGCTCAGATCACAACAGGATTACATAATTAATTATTTAGAGATCCCCTGAGACATTGAAATGATAATTCATATCAAATTTACAAATTTACTAACTGCACAGAAGAAATCTTTAATTTTTTATAGGTTTAAGTCTCAAATTTTATTGGAAATTTGCCAGATACGTTGGCCTTGTTTGAGCAGGTTTTGTTGACCATGAATTCCCCATGAATAGTATTGACAACTTTTGTTTGTGTGTGTACATTCAAAAATACAATTATGTAAATATCTCTTTTCTAAATTTAACCCTGGTTATTTGATTGACAGGTTTTTCATAATAACGTTGATAGACAGTGCAGTTCATTGGTAACTTAAAGGGAATCGACAGAGTTAAAAGCTGGCCCGGGCCAAGTTCAAAATATAATCTATTGTATTCAACAACTTTGATGCCTGCTGTTTCATTGTGTGGCGAAGGAAACAATGGGCTTGTGGGCGTTTCTTTTGCCTACTTATAGCAGCTTGTCGATATAGCTATGTCTTTCCCTTTAACTTAAGAAACAAGGGCAGATTTATAACCATAACACAATAGTATCAGTTGCTTTTGATTGGCACCTCAATTCAAAGTTTTTTTAAAGAATTTTTATTGTTACTTACAGACAACACTATGGAGTTTTAAGTGGAAACTTCCCTAGGATGTTGTTGGTGTTACGTAAGCAGATAACTTGGGCCCCATAATTTTTACCAGCGCATCAATTCAGCTCTCGTTAAATTGCTTACTGCAGTTCTCCCTCATATGCAGTGGCTTAACGGAGACACTCGGGGCCCATAGGATTTTGGTAAGATGGGGCCCTTATGTTGGAAGGGGGTTCGGGGGAAAATCAACAGTAAATTTAGCACATTATATGAATTGCGTTTCAAAAGCTAAGTAGTTTACATAACAAATTGTTGCTCTTCGGTATGGAATCATATGATATCTGAATCTTTTTTAAGAAATACGGCAATATCGAAAGGTTCGGACGGTCCTGTTGTGCTGTTTTGATGAACATTACTTTGAACACAAAAATTCTACCAAAAGTATCCTCCATGGCAGGTTCTTTGGCTTGAAGCCTTGAAAGCTTCTGTGGATAGTATTAGTGCAGACTAAGTGTTCTCCCTTTATACCTGAAAGTTATCCATGTGAATAAACACAATAGGTTTAAAAAGAATTTTAGTAAACATAATGCAAAGTCACAGTATGTTATTAGGTGCTCTTGCTCACAAGAATAAAGTTTTGAGACAAATTATAGGGAATGAATGAAAACGGAATGAAAATCCAGTGTTGTGTTAGCAGACTTTTAGCACAGTATGGCCAAAAAGCGCACAATACGAAAAATTTGTTGGGGGCCCCTTTTGATCGGGGGCCCTTAGTTCTTCAACTAAGGTAGCCTAAACTGCGTTACGCCACTGCTCATATGGAGTGTCCACCATAGCGTTTCATAAGACGCGCCACGGTAGGCACTTAGCGCATCGCTTTCACTGCTACGCCACACCACCACCATTTGTGGAAAATGTATTATCGTATTTCTTGTGGTTCATTAAACGAAGGTAAGATTTGATAAGACTATGTTTCCCCATCAGACTGTCATCAATGTTATATAAGACATTATCATTTACAACCAACACGCTTTGCCAGTACGAAATGAATACGGTATGGCATGAAACTGTGCCGTTTTGGCTCCCCGTTTACACTATGCCGGCATAGTTTTTACTTGAATTCGGCACGAAATGAATACGGCATGTTAACTGGCTTCGTCGCTCAACCGGCATAGTGTAAATGGCAAATACGGCATCATTTCATGTCGGATTCACATCGATGCGATAATTTGGCAAACGAGAGCATGCGTCTTGACAAATCCTCGACCTGCGCATGGTCAAAACCTATATCGTATTCATTTTTGCCGGTATAGTGTAAATGGCGATTCCGTTTTAACAGAGCAACCAATGCGGCACAGTTTTCTGCCGTATTCACTTCGTACCGGCATAGTGTAAACGGGGCTTCTATTATACTTTTTTAACAGCACTAATGTTATATTTATCAGACGTTTTCATTAGCTGCTGGTAGCAGATTCTGATTGAGAGAATTGATACATTCAAGACTGATTAAGAATGTCACTGTTACCATCGTTTTTATCATGGATCAATAATACCATGCTTGACTACGGATCTGAGACTTTTTAATACTGCTATTGATAATAATTATGATGATAATGTTGATGATGATTTTCGAGGGTTAGAAAGAGAAATATGTTCATGAATTTAGTCTCTTAATTTTTTTTTCACACACAGGCTAATGCAAGTGAAATGAACCTCAGAACAAAGCACCAGTAATACCTGCTGTTAAACCTGGAATTCTGGAGAGAAAAGAACTAGATTTGCACCTGCAGCAGTTGGGATTTCTTGAAACAATTGGTTACAATCGATGTTTAAAAGAGAGTTTCACAAAACAGACTGAGTGAGCTGGATTGTGGCCAGAGAGGATTTGCATTTGGCTTAACAGCAGTTATAGAAACCGGAGATTTTATCCCGCAGTCGAGTGCTCCTGGAAGTTATCCACCAAGAAGATTGTTTACCTGTGCTGAGGTGAGTTTTACTTCCTTGAAAATCTAATTTCTTATGGATTAGTTAATAATGATCACCCTTAGCTTTTCCTTAGAAGTATTTAATGAAACCTAGGTTTGATATGTAGTCAAGTGCAAGTGCTTCTTGGATTTATTAAACGAATAAACTTCTTTACATGTGCTTCTCGTTTAGGTGGGTCTTGCTTCCTTTGCAATCTAATTTCTAATGGATTGGTTAATAATTATCTGATTTTGCTTTGCCTTAGACTTAGAAGAACCTGAGTTTTTATTAGCAGCCGAGTGCTCCTGAAATTTATTGAATCAAGAAGGTTATTTACCTGTGCTAGTAGCAATTTTTTCTTCTTTGAGAATCTAATTTCCTAGTGGACTGGCGTAGTGATCTGGCTTTGCTTTGCCTTAGAAGGGCCTGAGTTTTTATTAGCAGCCGAGTGCTCCTGAAATTTATTGAATCAAGAAGGTTATTTACCTGTGCTGGTAGTAATTTTTTCTTCTTTGAGAATCTAATTTCCTAGTGGACTGGCTGGTAGTGATCTGGCTTTGCTTTGCCTTAGAAGGGCCTGAGTTTTTATTAGCAGCCGAGTGCTCCTGAAATTTATTGAATAAAGAAGGTTATTTACCTGTGCTTGTAGCAATTTTTTCTTCTTTGAGAATCTAATTTCCTAGTGGACTGGCTGGTAGTGATCTGGCTTTGCTTTGCCTTAGAAGGGCCTGAGTTTTTATTAGCAGCCGAGTGCTCCTGAAATTTATTGAATCAAGAAGGTTATTTACCTGTGCTAGTAGTAAATTTTTCTTCTTTGAGAATCTAATTTCCTAGTGGACTGGCGTAGTGATCTGGCTTTGCTTTGCCTCAGAAGGACCTGAGTTTTTATTAGCAGCCGAGTTTGCCCGAAATTTATTGAATCAAGAAGGTTATTTACCTGTGCTGGTAGCAATTTTTTCTTCTTTGAGAATCTAATTTCCTAGTGGACTGGCTGGTAGTGATCTGGCTTTGCTTTGCCGTAGAAGGGCCTGAGTTTTTATTAGCAGCCGAGTGCTCCTGAAATTTATTGAATCAAGAAGGTTATTTACCTATGCTGGTAGCAAATTTTTCTTCTTTGAGAATCTAATTTCCTAGTGGACTGGCTGGTAGTGATCTGGCTTTGCTTTTTCTCAGAAGGCCTGAGTTTTTATTCGCCTTAATCGTAGTCGAGTGCTCCTGAAATTTATTTACCAAGAATTTTTTTTACTTGTTCTGTCACTGTATTTCAAATCATTCCTTCACGGCATATGAATCCTATCTTAAAAAAATTCTGCACGATTGGTTGACGCATATTTCATTGATTATCTGCTAAAGTTGCCAAAGGAACTTCAGGTATGTCGTTGGAAGTCTTAGAAGTGTTCATTGGGAATCTTTGATATCTGGATTATTTCCAGACTTAGTGCATTTTTCTTTTTTTTCAATGAATTAAGAAAGCTTTGAAAAAATTAAAGCTGTTATGAACCCTGAAGGAAGCACAGTACAGTCAGAAAACCATAGTTGTGGCAGTAAGCAGAAATCTGTAACTTTCGTGGTTTACGATTTATTAATTACACGCGAGATTGGAAGCTTGACAAGCACCCCTCAGAGTAAGCTTCTTCTCCAAAAAAAAAGAGATTCACTGTTTGCCATCATTGAGTTGCACCTTGTAGGATTTTTTAATTCGATCAAACCTCGATCAAATTGGCTAACTGCAGGAAACTGGGAGGTCAGCGTACCGGCCCACGTTGCCTGCTCGAAATTTCGTCTTTAGGGTTTTAAGGCTGGTGATTGCCATTGAAATACCACATTTCAGGGCCAATACACCGTTCCACCGAGATTGTAAGAACAGAAAGATAATCGGAAGAAGAAACAGAGAAGCAAGGACAATATCAGAGGTACTGGGCAGGGGTAGCGCCAGGAATCTTCCAACAGAGGGGCTGGAGCTTCCGACAAGGTGGCTAAAATGGCTAGAAAATGCAGTTTTCATACGTCATTTTTCCAAATTTCCTCCGACAAGAACCCAAAATGTCCTCCGACGAGTAGCCTGCGTGCTGACTCTACTGATTCCCTGAAGGAGGAACCTCACTTCTCTTCAGGGAATCAGTAGAGTCTGCACGCAGGCTACCGACGAGGGGCTAGATGCTTCCGATGAGGGCATCTATATACTGAATGCCATCGGTTGCAGGTCAAACGACATATCTGCCTGTCTGGCAGCTGCTTTTTTATTTATATTCACAAATTTGTTGTTTAAATTTAGCTGTAATTTGTTTTCTTAACACTCCAAGTGTTATTCTTTCGAGCGTCCTTTCGAGAAGCCTGAACTTGGCAATCTGTCTCATTCATAATTGGCGGAAGATTGTACCAAGGGATTAAAGATTTGTAGGGCAGGATTAGCCTCACTACACAAGGACCCTTTAGTTACGCTCATCCAATTGAGTTGAATTGTTGCTGTTGTTGTCGCTCCACTCAGCGCCATCAGCAAGTCAAAGAGGACATGGAAACGAGAGACTCATCGTCATAAGTCTAGGGCAGGATCACCAGAAAGGAATTGGAAAAGAGGTCGTTCCGAATTGACCTGCATTTTTATCATGCGAAAAATTCAAAGAGTCTGGGCTCTAGCTCCTTTCCTTTGTTTAAGCTTTTTTCTCTAAACCAATCTCCTGCGAGAAAGAGTTCCTTTTAAAACGTGCTGCTTTAGCACGTGTGCTATTCTCTTGGAAGGAAGAAAAGTCTTCCCCCTAGTACGAATGGCTCATTCAAGGGGATTCCACCCTCCCAAGAGGACAAGATACATGAACACATGTAAGTGTCATTATTGCTATGGGGGAAAACAAAGGAAATTTTGCTCGCCGTTTTTGAAGGTTTTTGAAAGGGGCACTCTGCAAAAGATCTCCCATGTCAACGAGAAGGAATGACCGATTGAAGCCGGGTGAATTATTGAATGTAATTGAACATATTGGCAATGAAATAAGATATTTGATAAAGTTATTGCTCTGGTATTCAGGGAACAGTAGCCTTCCAAACGGGGATTATTGTTTCTATTTACTCAACCCACGTAGAGTCTTTGCTCCAAATTCCATCTTCCCGCCAGTCCATATTTCGCACTTTGCAAAGACATCTGCTCTCAAGCTGATGACCTCTGATTTCTTGATTGATTCGGAAGTGTAACTTTCCGCACTTTAAATTGTTCTTTCATATTGCAAGATATTCGTTGATAAAACATCTGTCAGAAAAAATAACAGCAAAAAGATTACTCTCGACTACCAAATAATCGTGCCCCTCCCCCCAGTTTTATTCCAACCCCTCTTTCATTAATTCTTGAAAGATTGAAATGATAGTGAACATAATTTTTGAATAGTTTTTACATAGATATAAAAAAGATACGTTTTTAACTAAGAAAACAACTGTTTTTCATTTTTTCCAACCCCCCCCGCTTATTCTAACCCCCCGTTTATTCGGTACTCGAGAGTACACTTGAGGTGGCTATCACTACCAACATGGGCAGATGATATTACAATAGGATCCACTACTTTGGATTGACACCTAAGTACAAAGATGTCTGTTCGGTCAACTTATAAACAAAAACAAAGCAAGCCGCAAAAGTTGCTCTTGAAACCCAGGTAGCTACCTCGCACGTTGTGCTATCCAGAAATAGTTTTTAAGAGCAAACATGAGCCCATATCGAAAGAAGAAGGATTTATCTAAACATCTGTCTCGGGCTATTTATTTATTTAGCAAAAATAACTGATTACTCAGCAAAATAATACTTTATCGCCATAGAGAAACGAAACTAAACGTATCGGGCCGTGCCCTTCGTCAGTAGTAAAGGAACTTAGTAGAAGCGAAGATTATAGAAAAAGAAAGAATGTTTGATAGAACGCTAGGATCGAGCAAATAACGGAAGAATTAGACGAGCGAAAATAGAACGCTCAAGAGCAAGAGGAAATACAATCATAAAAAGGAAAATTGCTTGTTAAGGCCTTTCGGAACACGTGTGTCCAGTTTAAAAATTATTCTTTTCTCGAGTGTCTTTCTTTTTCGCGAGTCTATGGGGGCATCCAACAGTCCAAGAATGTTCATATCATGAATGGAATGTCCTGCCGAATTGAAATGTTGCGAGACGTTAATGTCGCCTTGGTCCTTCTTTCTTTCATCCTCGTGAAGCTTGTGCTCAACGTTCCTCATGTGCTCTCCAAATCTTTCATTTAATTGTCGGCAGGTTTCCCCAATATATAAGATTTCACACTTGCTGCATTTAATGGCATAGATTAGGCATGTGGAAGAACAAGTAAAGCGTTTGTGAACAGTGAAAGAGTTACCAAGATTTTGAATTACAGGGGTTTGAAAAACATGGTTGCAGGTACGGCATCGTGGATGTCTACAAGGGTAGGTACCAGGGTTTTCTTCTTTTTTCTTTAATTTTGAACGAACCAAAATGTCTCTTAAGTTTGAATCACGGCGAAATGCCATCAATGGTGGTTTTGCAAAAATGGCCTTTGTGTCCTTGCTCGTCTGCAGGATGTCAAAATTCTGGTAAATGATCCTCTTGATAGGCATTGATAGAGGGTGATAGGTAAGAGTTAGTGGGATCATGTCTTCGCTGGTTTCGTTAGGCTTGACTTGTAGGGCTTGCTGCCGTGAAATTCTTGATATGCGTTCAAGTGCGTTGTCAATTACATTTTTCGGATAACCACTTTCCAGGAAGAATTTGCACATTTCTTTTGCTTTATCTGCAAAGTCTGACTTGTTGGAGCAAAGTCTCTTGAGGCGTAGTAGTTGTGAGAAAGGAATTGAGTTTTTACATTTGACAGGATGCGAGGATGAATATGAGAGATAACGATGAGCGTCAGTCTCTTTATAGTGGACAGATGTGGAGATGATATTGTTTTTGATTGATAGTGTGATGTCGAGGAATGGTATGGATGTTTGCGTGATCTCTACTGTGAATTTGAGAGCTGGATGGAAATTTGATACGAAATCAATGAAAGCTTCAAGTTGTTCACGTGGAAGGGAAGTGGCGCCAATGATGTAATCTATGTACCGTTTAATGAGGTGAGGAAATGGACCTTGGTATTGTTGTGAAATGAGGTGTTCTTGGTATCCAACAAACAAACAGGCATAGCTTGGGCCTAGTTTACTGCCCATAGCTACCCCACCAACCTGTACATAAAACTGTTGATCGAAAGAGAAGCCATTGGTGGTAAGAACCAACCACAACCACATTTTTCCACATTTTACCACATTTTACCACATTTTGCCACATTTTATTTATTTGACGCAGAAGCCAATTGGGAGGTGATTAAATTCTCGTACTTTGTAGGGGTAATTAAAACACTTACTGCTCAGCTTCTGTATCAAAATAAGATTCCCGAGGCAGAAGCTTAGATATATCCTTCTTCTTTCGATATGTGATGATGCTTGCTCTTAAAAGCAATTTCTTGAATGCACAACGAGCGATCTAGCTACCTGGGTTTCAGGTCAACTTCTACGGCTTACTTTGTTTTGGTTTATGACTTGACCAACCGGGCATGGATTCCCTTTGTCTGCAATCACAAATCGCTTTGTATCTAGGTGTCGATAAGAAATAGTGAATCCTATTGTTACATTATCTGGTCTTGTTCCTCACTACCAATAAAAATCATATTACAATCAAAGCAGAAGAATCGTAACATTTTAAATTCGAAAATTATATGAAAATAGATTTGGATAATTGCATGATCATTCGAATGATGCTTCTGTTATTGCTTCCTTTTTATTCGAATATTGCTCTATATTCAAAAATATAGAAATTTTTGCCTCCACACAGTAGAAAATAGTCGTACCTGCGGTGTCTTGGTGCACGACTGGTGCCCTGTTGCTTATGCTGAAAGGCAACGGAACTTTTCTTCTCTCAGTAGAATGAATTGCTTTAGGAACAGGTGCAAGGGGACATCTGTTGTATTTTCTTATCTGTTTTAGACACGAACGCTGTTCAGTTCATAAGAGCGCTCGATTTAGTCTTGAAAATGTTTGATTTGGTCGATCGTGTTCATTGACCTGCGAAGAAGTCATCCAGATAAAATCTTTGATTTTCTCTTCTAGACCAATTCAAATTATCTCTGGGTACAGCAATATGCAAAGACGGAATTCAAACTGGGCATTTGTTTTCGTGTAGCTGAGAACAACGCAGGTGGTCCTTGCTATTACGCTGCAATGTTTCTGTGAAGTCGTCGCTACTTGCTCATTCAACGTTCCTGAATTGTTCAGAAGAAGCATTTTCGCGGTTTGGAGCGGTAACTAAATATTCTGTCTACGAAGCAGCTTCTATTCGATACAAAATTTTTGATGTAGTGCTGAGAAGCAGACTGAAACTCTTGCAGCTTGTTTCAAGCAGAACTTCTGCAGTAACAGATGCTTGAACGTTGTTGAAATCTACCAAATTAAATGCACGTATCACGATTTCTGTAACTTCAGCCATCAAATCGTTTAAGGTGAAATACCCAGTAAACAGCAGGGTATTGAAATGCTGTTTGGCCTTTCCAACCTTGGTAATAGAACGCTGTTGATAGTTTTATCCTGGGTGCTACCTATTTTGAAATCTGACGATCGATGGCAAAAGACTCTTATGGCAGCAGTTGAAGAAAATTCTGATTATTACAGCTGAAGAAAACACATTGAAGTTTGCATCGACTCTGAAAGTTCTCGACGCTCGATTTTTCTGACATGCTGCCTGCATGAAAGAATCCTTTAAAGAGAAATAAATTTCCCATTGAACTGAGTTGATATTTCAGGCTGCACAGAAGCTTTTCCGAGAAGATTTATACAAGAGCAAATGTAGCAATGAAGATGTTTCTTGGCGTTCAAGCACCAAGAGGAACTTTTGAGACGTAAGTTCGAAGCTGCGAGAATACGAAGGCAAATTAAACACAACACAAAAACAATGTATCGAAACGACGTTAAAAAAGTTCGATTTTTTCGAGACGGTGATGCGAATTTCTCAGGAGTTAATCTCGCAATATCGAGATCACGATATCGTAGTTTTGACTCACTGTTGAATGACCTGTCTCGTAGAGTGCCGTTACCATTTGGTGTTAGAACATTGCACACGCCAGGAGGAGTTCATCATGTGTATGACATTGATCAAATCGAAGATGGGAAGGATTATGTTTGCTCTACATTCCACAAACGGTAAGCGACATGGATTTTTTGAAGAGTAGTGTTGCCCAGAGCATATGTTCCAAATCTTTAAAAAAGTTGGTGTGCAATTTTATGACCTATTTCTATGAACTCGATGGCTTCAAAGAAACTTTAGCTATTTCGCTATAATTCTACCGTTGGAATTTTATTGAGATCTTCAATATTTCAGATTTTCTTCTCGTTAAGAATAAAAAGCAAATTTAAAAAAGAAACTTTAAATCATCATAATCTTTTAAACTTTTTGAAGAAATTGAACTAATTTCAAGAGAACCATAGTTTATGGATGTGTATAGTGTGGTATCAAGCAAAAGTCTATCACTCTTCTGGTTGAGGGTCTAGAAATTTGATTATGTCATATCCTAAAATGTGTTGAACTATATATGCTGTAATTTTTGAAATATTCAAGATTTCTGAAATGTCCAACGGTAGAATTATAGCAAAATAGCTAATGTCCCACTCAGGCCATTCAAATCACAGGGAGCCTCCTTAAAAAGTAGCCGAAAGCAAACGAAATGCGGCGTCTGCGAGTGAGACACGGCGAAAAGCGGCATTTCTTCTCTCCTCCGCAAATCCGCAAAGCCCACATCGTTCATTCCTCACTGCTCCTCCACAGACGCCGTGACTGTAACTTAGCTATTTTTAAATGCCTCCTATAAAGAAATTAATAATCATAATAAAAGAAAGGCAGTTACACGTGGAGTACCATATTTGGGTAACTGACCTGCGTCAGCTGGAAATACAGATTTTTAATTGGCTAGCATTTGATTGCAAGTGGCTTGAGCCACGTAGATATGTTGTGATTGCCATTGAGCATTGTCCGAATTAGCAAGGTTTAACAGCTTGGGGATTCCATGCAATTTTAGTTACACTCACCGCAGGTGGTGGAGAAAAGTTCATAGTTCAGTAATAGTTGTTATTCATTTATTTAAATGTAAATGCACTACCTCCATATGAGATATGGTTGTGAATTTTATGAAATATAATCTTACCTGCCAGTTAATTGCTCTTGTGCCTTCTCTCTATCAGTTTGACTAGAGAGGCTTCGCCCTAAATGGTCAGGTTTCGCAACAAAATTGATTTGAAAATATGGAAACGCCCTAAGACTGGGCAAATCACGGTAAACATGTTCATTAACTCTTTCTGAAAGCTAAACTTAAATATAACGACTAGCTTCTTGTTTGTCTTGGTAAATTTTCAGTTCAAACGCGAGCCGGTCTGAACGGCCCAATCTTTGGCATGGCGTCTAATTTGGACGTACCCTTAATTCATAACGAGGCCTTCGCAGTTACCTGGTTGAACTTATCTCGTCGCAGCAAACCTAAGCAGGATTTTTAAACTGTGAGTGCCGGGGGGAGGAATAAGGAGGTCTATGGGATATTTTTGAAAATGAAGCAAAGGGAGGAGGGGTTTGCAAGAAGCATGAATTGATATGGTTACATTTAAAATTATTGATAGATAAAATGATGAAATTGACTACAACGGAAAGTTAGTTCGTGAATGAAACCTTACACAAATGAAATCAACAAGGCAGTAATTGACAAAAAAATCAAGATTTATAATTTTATCATTATCTTGAGGATTATGACTTTAACCTTATGACTTCTAACAGTGTGGTTGATAGGGGGGTCAGTAAGGGAAGTCAGAATCAACAGGCTGACCAATAGGGGCGCAGGTAGGCCAGTCTGACCACAACCGAAATAAAGCCCCCGGCTTTTACATTCAATGCAGATTTCTGAGATTTTTCTTCAAAAATAGCCTTTGGAGGGTTGGAGTTGCCTGAAAACAAACTTTAGTTGTACTTTATACAAAATCCTGAGGCAACGCGAAGAAAGCAAATATTTGGCTTGGAAAACAACAAGGACATAAAATACTCTCACCTTTATCCATTTCAGGTAAGTGTTTTAAAAACATCCTTAAGGACAAGAATAGGCGGTACAAAATGAAAACAACAAGACAAAATCTTAGATCTGGCATCAGCGAATAATTTTGACGCACTTTCCTGCAAAATCCAGGCCCGAACTCATTTTGAAACGAAGTTTTTGCAGCGCGGTCAGATATGATGAAAAACGTTAGCTGACCATTTAGGGCGATGCTCCTCTAGTAGTTCGAGATCCATCTGTTTTTGTTGTATCGGAATCACGACAACAACAACAAGGGCAGATTTTGTAATACAATAGCAGCAGTTGTGTTTGATTGACACCCCAATTCAAAGCGATTAGTGACTGCAGACAAATGAAATTCTCTCAACCAGCAATTCAAAACAAACAAAGCCGCAAAAGTTTATCTGAAACCCAAGTAGCTAGTGCGCTCGTTGTGCATTCCACAAATTGTTTTTAAGAGCAAATATGAGCATATATCGAAAGAAGAAGGATATATCTACACATCTACCTCGGGCATTTTAATTCTTTGGTTCCGAAGCTGAGCAGTACGTGTTTTAATTACACCGAAGAAAGTTGGAGAATTGAATTGCCTCCCAGTCGGCTTTTGAATCAAATAAATTAAATGCCCGTGGCAGATGTGTAGATATATCCTTCTTCTTGCGATATATGCTCATGTTTGCTCTTCAAAACAATTTCTACGATGCACAATGAGCTAGCTAGCTACCTGGGTTTAAGAGAAACTTTTGCGGCTTTGTTTGTTTTGAATTACTGGTTGAGAGAATTTACTTTGTCTGCGATCGTTAATCGCTTTGAATTGCGTGTCAATCAAAACCAACACGTGCTATTGTCTTCCCAAATCTTTCCTTGTTGACAACAACACAATAGCATCGTTGGTCATGTGGGCCTAAATATAAACAGATGGATGTTGAACCACTGACCGAACTGATAGAGAGCAAGAGCAATTTACTGGCAGGTAAGATTAAATTTTATAAAATTCACAACCACATCTCATATGGAGGTAGTGCATTTGCATTTGAATAAATAAATGACAACTATTACTGAACTATGAACTATACTCCGCCACCTGTGCACTCACTTGATTTTGTTGAAATCCGTAGAAAATACAGCGGAACTGTGCAGATTATTCACGCAACACATGCCATCCAGCTCCTCTGTCACAGACAAACTGCTTGAATAATTCATCGTACCCTTGTTTTTGTGTATTTTGCGCAGTGCCCTGGCTCCACCTCGTCGTTAACCGCTGATGTTGTAACGAAATCCTTGTTTCTTGCATAAAATGGCTGTTCTGTTGGTTCAATTATTGATTCTAAGCCCATGAGTTTTAAAGATCGCAAGCGTCGTCAATAAGAAAAACTTAAACTGTTTACAAGATTGGACAAAATCCTACTAGGTGCGCCAAAAAAGTTCCAATGTTTGAAAATCGTGTTACCAAGAGTACTTGGTGGATTTGAATGAATTGAAGTTTGGTTAGTAACAGAAAGACTGAATTACCTTAGCACGGGTATTATTCTAACGCGGCGGAAATTTAAGCGATCATAATTTAACACGAATTGTGAAGCTGCCGGGTGTCCCAAAACAAGTACTCTTGTTTAAAAATTACCAAAACTTGATTATCAAACCTTTGCTAAAATTTCCTTTTTGAGCCATTTTGTGAAGGATCCAAAAATATCCACAGATGATGAAATTTTTGCTTTTGATACAGCAAGGTAGAAAATTTACACGTTGAAAAACCTTATTTTGGGCAATAGTTTTCAGGCAAAATACTCAATCTTGCCTAAAGAGTCAAAATTTTCAGATTTTTAATCATCATTGAAGCCTCTAATTACAGCGCACATTTCTTCCAGTCATTTATGACCAAACTAGAAGCTTTGCATTCACAAAGAAATCGATCTGGCAATCATCAGTGCTTTTTGCAGCATGATTCAAAACCAGGTAGCCCTAAAAAGGAATTAAATCTGCTAATTCTTAAACCAGTTACAAGATCAGCTATAATTTGGTCCTTGATCTACTTCCCAAAAGAAGAAAATTTAAGATCGGCCGTCAAATCAAATTTTGGTGATTTTTCAAACGGAAGCACTTTTTTTGGGACACCCGGTAGTTTCTCAGGTGTGCTATACTTAACGCAAATTAACGTGATCTTAATTAACGCAGTGGAAATTTAAGCGATCATATTTTAACGCGAATGGTAAAGCTAGTTTCTCAAATGTGCTCGACTTATATGGTTGTAATCAACGGTTGGTGTCATAAGGTATTTTGCGAGTTTTCTTGTATTTTTGAAAATGGGCACGTTATCAAATCGTAAACAAACTGCTCACATGGAACAGTACAACTCTACTGGGTGTGTCAGAAAAAACGTGGGGTGTTTGGCGGATTGTGACGTCGCGTTCAGCCACCCGATCGTAGCGAACTAAATTTTTTCTTACAGCCAGAGGTCTAACTTAGCTCGTAAGCCTTTCCCCATCGAAATCGGTCACTTGATGTATTAATCAGAAACTTTTTTTTCGTAAGACGTTGTATGGGAGTTTTTCAAACTGATGAAATATTTGATAGAGCCCCTTCAGCATTTTACCCTTGCCAAAGCTGTAGGTACACGTGGTATTATCAGGGGAGAATGAAATAGTTTTGTCATGAAACATTGCGTGGATCTTGTTCAAAGAAATCTCTTTACAACACAAAGAAGTATGCATTTTTACTGTCTCTCAAACATATTCTCTTCGCAGGACAAGTTATGACGTGAGAAGGCATCCCACGGGAGAAAAACGCTATTTCCGAACTGTTTCATGCTCCCCAGATAATATCACGTGTACCTGCGGCTTTGGCAAGGCTAAAATACTGAAGGGGCTTGGTTAAAGGTTTCCTCAGTTTGCAAGACTCCCATACAAAGTTTTAGGAAGAAGATCTTTTTTAAATAATGAATCACATGACGGATTTTGATGGGAAAAAGTTTATGATCTAAGTCAGATTTATGGCTGCCCGAAGTAATTTAGTTCGCAACGGTCGGGTTGCTAAATGCGACGTCACAGTCCGCCAAACACCGCACATTTTTTCTGGCTCACCCGGTACCATTTTTCACGATTATCGGCTGTCTTCAGAACATCCTGTAATTTGAGAACGAGACGATCGATTTTGACACACTAAATTTTCTTATCCATGTTGATATATTAGCTACACAGATATGATCAGTTTTTAAGAGTCAGATAAATGGTTTGTTTGCAACAACCTTTCAAACATCTAAGCATTTTTCTGACTTTCTTGGCAGCATCTGTAACTCCTATAGTGAGGTGTTTTATTTTCATCTAAGGCCCATCAAAAGAATCAACTATGCCAGTAGCGCTAACCGAGGTGGTTGGAGAGTCCCTCAAAGACGAGGCGATGAATCTTTCAGATCTGAGAAGAAAATAGATTCAGGTGAAAAACTCTTTCAAGTTAGAAATGTCAAACCGAAAACTATAACAGTGATTGCAAGAGAGGATTCAGCGAACAGAGCAAAAATGATTCTCAACAGACGTACAGCCATGACGTATGACAGCGTGCTACAGACAGTGAGTGATATATTGCAGCTTAACAGTGGACCAGTCAAGGATTTGTACACGTTTGAAGGAAAGAAGGTATTGTTGGTGTTGTTGTTGTCTTCACTATACTTTTTGTCTTTAGGGCATAGGAATCAAAATTGTAATTACAAGAATATAAATCACCTTGTATCTTTCTTGTGTTTATCTTTCTCTTTACCTTCTGAGGCAGCAAATAAGCTTCTTTCAGGTCTAATACTGCGACATTCACCTTGGCTAGGCCCACCTCGTTGTTGAAATTTGACACTTTGGCGGTTATTTTCAACAACGAGGTGGGCCTAGCCAAGGTGCTAGGAAGGAGGTTTTGAAATTTGACACTTTGGCGGTTATTTTCAACAACGAGGTGGGCCTAGCCAAGGTGAATGTCGCAGTATTAGACTTGAAAGAAGCTTATTGGCTGCCTCAGATGGCAAAGAGAAAGATAAGCACAAGAAAAATATTAGGTGATTTATATTCATTATTTAATACCTATTTAGTTCATTATTGGGAACCTAAATTTATCCCACAACCCATGGAGGAACAAACCAAATACTCATATGTCTTTCGATTGCTCGGATATAAGTGGATTCTTGACAGTTACTTTTTGCTGGCTTGGGTGAAGTGAAGCCACAAAAGAGGCTTCAGATAACAATGGACTCGTGCTTGATATAATGGTGTTTACAGATTTGTTTACAATTTGATGACGGAGCCCCGTTAAAGGGGCTGTACAACCCATCTTCTCTGCGTGGCACTGCGAGACAAATCATCGATTGTGTTTAGGCTAAACACAACCAATGACGATTTCACACGTAGAATAGTAATCCAAAATATCTGCGACAATCTCTGTAACCGAAGCTTTGATGGAGGATTTGTTTAACTGGTACTACGCTGAATATTTGAAAGGTTTAATCGAGATCAAAAGTTCCATTACATTTCATAGACATAGACAACAAAACACTGCGATTAAACTTACGTAGACGCTGCGATGAAACTGGCCGCCATTGAATTTGAAGGCTATGGTCACATGCGCAAGTTGTTCCGTACTTTCCCATTGTTTGCAAAAGTCTTGTGCAGCCCCTTTAAGTGAAAACGACGAACGGTTTCCAATGGCAAGAAGAAGGATGTATTGAAACATCTGCAGGCTCGGTTAAGGAGCCATTGTGACCCAAGCTCCTTTGTGGGCAGACTATCTGAAAATCAAATTTGGCCTGAGCAGAAACAATAGATCAACACTGCAAATAGTTTAACCAATAGAACGGCTCAACTAAAGCAAATTGGTGGGGAGACGAGATACGGTTTGTCCGAGGAAACTTATGTGTCCCCCGTGCAGTAGGTGGATGCTCATGCGCAGTTGCATTTTGGGTTGGAGTTCTAACGGGCGCATGAGCATCAACCTACTGCACGGGGGGACACATACGTTTCGTCGAACAAACCGTGTCTCGTTTCCTCAACAATAAAAGTTTTCTATCAGTTGAACGAGTGCAACCTGGTTCCAAGGGCCAGCTTCCTACGTCAGTACTGACCCTGGTACCGGGCAGGTCAAATTCGCAATCTGATTGGCTATTCGGTAACAAAGGGCTCATTAATTATGCCAAATTCCAAAGACTAATTGCTTGGCAGAAAACCGGTCAACTTTGTGTCGCTGTCACGGGAAAACGAGACAAAGAATTGAAAAACCATTTTCTGGTAGACGGAAAGTCATAATGTGCCCCAGTTGATGGGGTTTGAACCCCATCCGTCTGCGCTTGCGGGAGAAATTTGCCGTATTTGGTCATTTTGAGGCCCATTCCTATTGAGTCCCATTCAAAAATGGCCTCCATTTGATCGCTATTTTCAAAACTTCAGTAACATTCATGGGGCAGATGAAGGTTTGAGTGGAGGTAAAAGACCACGGCGCAGCCGAATTGTGGGGTTTCAAGAAGTTTTGGGGTCGTTATGGCGTCATGAAAGGGAGTTGGAAAAAAATGTTGCGATTTTCCGACCCGAGGTTACTTTTGGACTTGTTGCCTTATGGTTACTAGCCTGATTTCAAAACAGTAAAAAGTTTACAAGAGACTACTCGTTTGCGAGTCTAATAACGCAATTTGGGGTTCAATATCGCCCCCAGGGGCTGCGCGCGGGGGCCACAAAAATGGGGCAAAATTTTTGCCTACCCCATTTTGGGCCGTAACTCCATTTTGTGAGAAGAAAACGGCTTCGGCATGCCAAAAATTGACGGAAAACCGTATTCCTTCTCTAAAACACTTTTAATGTTGAATTCATCTCCAAAATTCGCAGAATAACGACCCTTTCTTTCTTCAAAGCTGTGGGGGAAATTCTCGAACATTTCCACTTAGGCCCTTTTTCCACCCAAACGGATCGTGCTCGTTTTCCTATTAAATGCACTTGCTAACCCCGGATTAATGCTTAAATACCTTTAAAAGGGTTGAAATAACGTCCTCCAAAAGTTCGTTTTCAGTATTTCGAATCATCTACTGCATTATTAGCGTTAGAGGAACGGCCATTTTTCGTTGCATTTTCATACTTTTTCCTCAATTTTCCGGACTTATTACATGGTATGTTATGGATCAAAATCAGCTGACATTCTGTCAAATCTGTCAGGCTCAGTTGCCATATGGAGACAATAGAGTGTTTGTAATAAACTGCAATTGATAATTTATGCAAAACAAAATGGCGCCCAAATGGCCACTTTTGCGGCAACCGGTACCAGGGCCAACATCGATGACCTAAGGAAGACAATGGTGGGCCTGGGAACGAGGTTGGAACGAGTGTAGTATGGATTTGCGTTTTCCGTTTAGGCCAAATTTGATTTCAAACAGTCTGAACTTGCAGCGTGCCCCAAAGGACCCTGGGTGACGCTGACTCTTTAAATATATCTTATTTAGAAATAGTAAGTAATGCAATCGATCTTTAGCTATTCTACAAAGGAATCTGGATGGGGCGATATTTTCATACGTTTTGTTGAGATATAAACATTTTTGAATGCGCAAAAAAGTGATAGAAGCTTTAAGGGCATATGTCATGAAGCTGATTGGTTCATGCACTACAATTATCTCTATTGTTTATTACAAATCACAGGATCGAGGCTGAATTTTCATTGCAATAAAAATTCATGAAACAGAAATAAAAAGTCACGAAACAATGGAATTCCACTCCAAACTTGTTTGTTGTATTAACCAATTGCTAATTTGACATATGTGCTTTAATGCCACTAAATCGAACATTTCGATTAAAAATGTATAAAATGATGTTGGTTCTCAGGTTAAAATTCTTTCTTTGCTTTGTCCATCCCTTGAGACAACGAATTTTCTTTTTGATTGCATCTGATTTCTTATAACTTTTCGTCATTGGCTCCAGATACAAATTGTTGGCAGTTTTTGTTCCAGATTTATGCATAAAAATGAATCTCTTATTGGTTCAGGTTGGCGGGATCGCAGACTTAATCCATGGACCTGATGTATTTTTGGCTTCTGGTAGTTTTTCTGGATCTGTTTCAGCAAGAAGCTTACCTTCAAGACTTATCAAAAGTTAGTTTATCACTGTCTTCCAAAGATATTTCCATCCTTCGTTCTTTTTCAAAGTTACATTCTTCAAAATTCTAGGTTTGCATCGCCGAGTGTAACTTTTTTCATATTTACAGCCAAGTAATTACAGTAAATCCCCGCATATAAAAACCTACTGTTTTGAGAGCCAGACTGAAATATGTTCTTATTTCAAAGGTACTAAGACTAATTCCAAGGTATATAGGTACTTATTTGAAGAGTGTCGTTTTAGAATCTTCACCAAAGATGTTCAGTCCTGTTATTTGTTTTGGCAAAGCTATTGTGTACCTAATAACCCATTCTAAGCTTACAAACAGCACAGTGGAGGAGATTCCAAGTTTAACAGCCCACTTGGACAAAAATGAACTTAATAATGACAATCCAAAATCAACTTTGCTACCCCTGCAATAAGAAAAATATTTTTCATCAAACTGAAACAGGTTCTTAATTACAAGGTGCATAATTTAAGAAAAAAAGCCTCTAGGTTTTTTATTTGTGTGGGTTCTTATATACGGGGATTTACTGTAACTTAATGAAGAAAGAGACATTGATTTATTGTTATCGATCAGCTCTCAAAAGCTCTCAGACAGCTCTCATAAGATCCAAATTCTGCTGATATGAATCTTAAGTTACTCAAAAATTCGATAGAATATACTGAATCTTTCAAAGAATGTAAAAGGGCTAAATTTAATGGATTTTTAGGTCTGTATGAAACTTTTTTCAAGAAAGCTTCTTTCAGAATGACATCTTATTCTAAATACATCTTCATTGGTGGTCCTTTAAAATACTTTATATATTTATTAAAACTGGAAGATGATTCACGATTTTGCATTTCGCTCTATATCAAAACGGATAAATTTGATCAGCAAGTCCTGAATTGGAACAATTCTATTAATTTTATATGTATGATTTTCTCTCTGTCATAGAAAAGAGTGCTACCAACTCACTTTCAGTCTCATCAAAGAATCCAAGTAAAAGTGCTGCAAGTCAGAATCGAAAGGGTGCCAAGAAATCATCACCATACACTCAACCAATTTTCAAGAAGAAGGAGAAGAAAGTCAAAGGTATTCATCATTTTTGAACTGAGTTTGCTAGATAGTTTGTAGGTGTCGTAACCACGACGGTTGCAACTGGAACGCAGTGTTGTTCTTTGTGCAAAACATCAGCCAGAAATAACCATATTGCTCAAAAGCCCAAAGAAACGGCAAACATGAAAGGTGAATCTATGTCAAAGAGCTACTATCCCCGAGGGGTCTTGGAGAAAAACAACGGGGATGTGCCTGCCAAAAGAAAATTTTATGACCCTGTCCTGGAATAAATGTTTGAAAACATAGTACCTGTCCTGGACAATACAAGTGTCTTTTGTAAGTTACCTTAATTTTGCATGTCAAATCTGACCTGTCCTTGGAAAAAAGCTTTAATGAACATGCCTGTGCCGGAATAGATACACAAAAGGTATAATCCTGTCCTGGAATTTTCAACCGAAAATGGGGCCCTATTGGCAGGCAGATCCCCGGGTGCTCAATGTATTAAGTAGACCCCCCGGGCTATTATCATTCAGAGTTCTTTGTAGGGCACGCTGCAACCTCTCACTTGAATTTAAAATCATGCCATTACGTTTCATGTTTTGCAGGGAATCCTTTTGTATTCACTGTGCGAACAAGTGACAAAGAGAATGCTGGAACAGCAGGGCAAGTCAGTGTCGTTGTTTGTGGGGCGAAGGGATGCACTGGAGAATTAATTCTTGGACCACCAAGCTCAAAAACCTTTGAACCAGGCTCCAACGAAGAATTTGAAGTAAGCAGTCTCTGCTTTTTATGTTTCTTAGGCTCAGTTTAAACATTGTTTTTAGCTGTGTCGAATTTAATAGTTGTTTCTATCGACATAAAAACGATGTTTAAATCAACTGCCATTTTAAATAGATAAAACGGCAGGAGCTCTGTCGCATCAAACGGCAGAAAAACGACTTGATTTGAACATCGATTTTCTTCCGCGTTTAATTAATCACTTTTAGGCCATGGTCCGCAGTCTCTACGTGTGATCAGCCACTGCGCTTGTGCATTTTTAGTTTCAATCCGACGCGGCAAAAAACGATGTTTGAATCAGATTTTGAGACTAAAGGAATCACGAGGTATGGTCAGTGGTCACATCAACTGGACAAGAACGCTGCTTCAATAAGCTCAGCTTCTCCGCGTCCTAAAGCTACCTTCGGATGCCAGGAAGAAGTGTAGTGACAAAATTACCTAAGGTTCCCTTCAAGCATTTCATCATGTGATCAAATGCCTGTCAATGAGCTCTCCAAAAGCCACCGATTTTGATAAGATGCCCGAGTGCTTGACAGAGGAAATTAGTTTACCTATTGAGAGAGCTCCTTCTTTAAGTAATTCACTCCGTACAATTTATCTCATTTCTCTGTATTTGTATATTGTATTAATGTATTTGTATGTATGTATGTATTGTAATGTATGTATTGTATGTATTTGTATTAATTTTCCGTATCAATGGATTAATTTCTGTGATATCTAATTTCCTTGTAGTTTAGTTATCTGTTAGTAGAGTAATTTGTAAATTGTATGTTGTGGATTTAAAATATATGAACTGAACTGAACTGAACAGAGGAAATTCGATAACTGGGATATTTTTAACGTAAAAATTTAAGGATTTCCACAGCGTTCCACCTGCAGCTGCAATAGCATAGATATGAATAAGCTTAAATCAATATATCTTTCAAAATTAATTTTTGATGAGAGCCCGCAAGCGAATTGCTCAATCAGGCACATTATATCGAAGAGAAATTGGCACCTGGAGCTGTAATTAACGTCTAAAATCGCAGGAATGCACCGTTTTTGCTTATTGGGATTTCAGTATAGTCCTGCCTTAATAATGGGGTCTTTTTCCTTCCTTCTTGCTTGATCTGGGCTTGGCCTAAATCAAATAAAATTACAGCTCTCTTTCCCACCTCTGTCAGCACCTACGCAGTGATTTTCCTCATAGAAGAGGCTAATGTACGAAAAGGCCTCTCCGGCTGTCTCTTTCAC
The DNA here is from genome assembly GCA_039566865.1 of Aurelia coerulea. Taxonomy (NCBI): domain Eukaryota; kingdom Metazoa; phylum Cnidaria; class Scyphozoa; order Semaeostomeae; family Ulmaridae; genus Aurelia; species Aurelia coerulea. Next base: position 13,615,383 of record CM076963.1, read on the forward strand.
TCACTTGTTTTTTTTTTATGATAAATTATGATCTTCCCCCTGATTAAAGACCCCGTATTCTCCGAGATCCTGTGCGGTCTCACAATTGCTTCGTATTGTATGAAAGTGATTTTGGCCTAGCAATCGTAAGACTATATTGCCTTTGCAGTCTTCAGAAGGAACGTTATTATGCCTTCTCTTTTCAACTCAGATAACAGACATTCCTCAAACTCGTTGACAGCTTTCTCTGTAGCCATGCATTCTCCCGTTATTTTGTGTTCAAAATATTATATTTGTGCCCAATATGGTGTTTTAAACGCACACTGTCGTGGCTTTCGTTAGGTGAAAAAGACAATGCAAAGAATAGAACAAGGCAAGCTTCAGTAAGTTCGATGTACATCGAAGTTCATGAAAATGATAAGGATTTTACTCCCTTTTTTAGGGGAAGAAAGCCTGATCCATTTGCACGCAGCTTGTTGAATACCCAATTACTAGATCTTTTGTTATTTATTCTTGCTAAGGATCTAGCCAATTACATCCACGAGTGTGTCTTCAATGCTTCGTGTTCATGCAAAGGATCATGGTTAGCACAGGGTCCTTAACCCTCTCAGGCGCTGTGTCCCACTTTTGACTTTTCTCATCCCACTCATAGTGAAAAAATCAAAGTTGTCAGAAATCAATGAAACTTGGCACGATGCTCAATTGCAGGGCCCTGATTTCAAATCTGCTTTCAATTTTTGAAAATTTTGTCACATTTTGTCTCTACGTGGCTCTAAAAATGGAACAAATAACAAATACCTGGTGAATTGACAGCGATGGTCAAACATGCTCGAAATTGCACGAAACTTTACAAAAAACACATTTCTTGGCCACTGAGTTAAAACCTACTGTCACTTTTTGAAATTATTGTCCCTCCATGTCTCCATGTGGCTCTACTAGTGGAACAAACAGCAAATGCACTGTTGAATTGGGGCCAATTATCAGAATGGCTCAAAATTGCGGGAAAATTCGTAGGAAACATAGTTTTACGTCCCTGGATTTGAATCTGCTGTCACATATTTAAGATTTTGTCACCTAATGTCTCTATATGGCTCTAAAAGTGGAACAAACAGTAAATGCACTGTCGAATTGGGGCCAATTATCAGAATGGCTCAAAATTGCGGGAAAATCCGTAGGAAACACAGTTTTACGTCCCTGAATTGGAATCTGCTGTCACATATTTAAGATTTTGTCACCTAATGTCTCTATGTGGCTCTAAAAGTGGAACAAACAGCAAATGCACTGTCGAATTGGGGCCAATGATCAGAATTGCTCAAAATTGCGGGAAAATTCGTAGGAAACACAGTTTTACGTCCCTGGATTTGAATCTGCTGTCACATATTTAAGATTTTGTCACCTAATGTCTCTATGTGGCTCTAAAAGTGGAACAAAGAGCAAATGCACTGTCGAATTGGGGCCAATGATCAGAATGGCTCAAAATTGCGGTAAAATTCGTACGAAACACAGTTTTACGTCCCTGAATTTGAATCTGCTGTCACATATTTAAGATTTTGTCACCTAATGTCTCTATGTGGCTCTAAAAGTGGAACAAACAGCAAATGCACTGTCGAGCAGGGGCCAATTATCAGAACGGCTCAAATTTGCGGGAAAATTCGCAGGAAACACAGTATTACGTCCCTGGATTCGAATCTGCTGTCACATATTTAAGATTTTGTCACCTAATGTCTCTATGTGGCTCTAAAAGTGGAACACAAAGAGATACACTTGCACAATGGGACCGATTTTTGGAAGTTCTCAAAATGATGCCAAACTCACCAGAAGATACATGGATGCAGCGCAAAAATCAAATCTGTTTCCACTTGTTGAAAATGTCGTCACCATAGGTCGTTATGTGCCCTGAATGTTGCACAAAGAGCATACACATTGGCCAATTGGGACCAATGATCAAAAACACTTGAAATTGCCTGAGAAGTTGCAGAACGGACCGTTGATTGGTGCTAAATTCGTATCTATTGTCAATTTTTGAAAATTTTGTCACCTTTTGTTTCTATTTGGCCCTAAAATTGGAACAAAAGTAAACATTTCGGAGCAATATAAATTAATATCAACAAAAGCACAAACTTGCAGAGTAGACAATTTCAGTCCACCAAAATTTAATCTATTGATACTTTGTAAAAATTTTGTCACTTTTGTCTCTCTTTGGCGATGAAAGTGGAACAAAAAACAAATTGGGATGCAATATTTGGGCAAATATGCACAACACTTTAAATTACATGCGATTTTACAGAAAGCACAATTTTGGAATGCTGAATCCAATTCTGGTATCAATTTGCGCGAAAATATGGTACAAAGTGTCTCTAAATGGCACCTAGAGTGGCATAAGCTGTCGTTTCATTTTCTTGAAATTCAACGAGACACTAATCAATAACATATCGCTCAAGAAAGCAACGAAGCTAAAAACAGAGATCTACCCTATCAATACCAACAAGAAATGAGAAGCGACTAAACTTGAAACTTTGCCTGTTGTTTCACTTTGACCGTTTTCTATTGTGACAAAATGGGAACTTTGCAAAACTTCTTTTCATCCAAATGAAACATTGTTTGAGAAGATAAACTTAAAGCAAAACCATGAACATGAAGTCACATCAACAAGTTTCAACAAGTCAGTCTTCCATTTACTGTTCTTGCGATTGACTGCTTGGTACATCATATGCTCTCTGGATATGGTAATAATTCCAGCTAGACCTCAGTGGAGATAACTTGCAGATCGCAAATGATTCCTCTGGGTTGGAACATTTATCAAACTTGTATGACATTTTCGTCTTGCAAATTATGAAAACAGCAAAAGGGGAAAACAGCAACCTGCGAGCGAAGAAATTTACAAGTGCATCATTTCGTTTTGAAATTATCCGTATTGGCATCCGGTTTTCAAGCTGCACAATGGGCGACAAGAGATCCTACATTTCCCTAAGAGACAGCCAAGAACAAGAGGAAATGTTGACACAGTTATCCTTTCACCAAGAAAAGGTGCGAAAAAAAAACGAGAAAAAAATCTTGTTGACTAAATCTTAACCTTTTTCCTTGTAAAATTTACCAATGATAAGAGCCTTTGTTGAGTAGCCAAATGGGTAATGGCAGATTTGTCAATGCATTTTACCAACACTTTTGTATGTGCTATACAAAGGATACTACGAGTGTGACCCCACTGCATGTAGCCAATCTCTTTGCTTGTGCCTAAACTATGGTAATTCTGTTCTTGCAACATAGATTTCTCACACATTTCTTTCTCGTGCAGGTAGCCACAGGTTGATTCGACTGGAGAGAACAGATACAACTGGAGACAAGCGGCGATTATTGCGTTGCAGAATTTGCAAGAAGAAAACGTCATACAAGCAGATTCTGCAAATTCTGCAACGCAATGATCGCCGCTTGGCTCCAGTTGCATCTGTTCTCTCCATTCGAACCAACATGTGGCTACTTGCGTTGCAGAATTTGCAAGACGAAAACGTCATACAAGCAGATTTGGTGACAAAATTTAAAAAAATTGACAATAGATACGAATTTAGCACCAAGCAATTGTCCGCTCTGCAACTTCTGAGGCAACTTCAAGTGTTTTTGATCATTGGTCCCACTTGGCCAATGTGTATGCTCTTTGTGCCGCATTCAGGGCACATAAAGACATAGGGTGACAACAGTTTCAACCGGCGCTCCCTGGTTTCAACAAATGGCAACAGATTTCATTTTTGCGCTGCATCCATGTATCTTCTGGTGAGTTTGGCCTCATTTTGAGAACTTCCAAAAATCGGTCCAATTTTGCAAATGTATCTCTTTATGTTCCACTTTTAGAGACATTAGGTGACAAAATCTTAAATATGTGACAGCAGATTCGAATTCATGGACGTAAAACTGTGTTTCCTTCGAATTTTCCCGCAATTTTGAGCCATTCTGATAATTGGCCCCAATTCGACGGTGCATTTGCTGTTTGTTCCACTTTTAGAGCCACATAGAGACATTAGGTGACAAAATCTTAAATATGTGACAGTACATTGGAATTCAGGGACGTAAAGCTGTGTTTCCTACGAATTTTCTCGCAATTTTGAGCCATTCTGATAATTGGCCCCAATTTTTTCTTTTTTTTTTTATATCACAGTTAAAACTCAAACTATATACAAATGCAATATTCTGTGCCGTCCATAGCAGAAATAGACATGACGTCATCTGGTTCTGGCTATGAACGGCACTTGACAATTCCTTTAACAGCAATCTTATTAAGCACTTTGTGTACCATGGCACCATTCCATTTTGGCAGACGTTAGCATACGCCAGCTTAGTTTAGTTTACCGGGTGTCCCAAAATGATGTATTATTGTTTGATTGCTTACATGTCCATAATCAACGAACCGATTTTAAAACACTTTGTTTTAGTTGATTACCTAAAGGCTAAAAATGTAATTTAAGATTTTGATTGTGGTTTTACCAGTTTTTGAAATTTGTTTATCAGTTATGGACATATAAGCAATCAAACGATAATACATAATTTTGGGACACCCGGTATATGACTTAAAATCATTATCTTAGCAAACATGTGAAAGAGTTTTCTTACAATTGAATTTAGTTTAGGCCCCAATTCGACAGTGCATTTGCTGTTTGTTCCACTTTTAGAGCCACATAGAGACATTAGGTGACAACATCTTAAATACGTAACAGTAGCATATGAGTCAAATCTTTCAATAGGGCACAGGGAAACCCGCAAATCTTCCAATTTCACGCTTATAAGCCAATGATATCGTCGTATTCCAATCACATGACTGAAAATAAGGCTTCCGAGATAAATTTTCGAGTACCTTCACGAAAATAAAAATGGATATTCGAGTAATAAAGATACAGAGCTGGTTTTACCACGAATCGATTCGAGAGGCCCCACTCCACATTTGTTTTTCTGCATTTGGTTAAAATCTTATCAGGAACCGGCGTTACATCGAATTTTATTCCTTTGAAAATTGGCCTATGTTCAAGAATTCTTCAGGAACGCTACAAATAAGATATAGCTTTCAAAATTTCACATGTTACGTGAATTATGTCCAGGAATAACATGCAGGTATTTGTTTGTGTGATTTTCAAAAATCCTAGAGGAATTAAAGCTATTTGCTGCGAAGAAAGCTAATGGGCCTACCTTCACCCGCCGCAGAATCCCAGTAATCGGCATTAAATCACTCTTTTTCGCAATAATAACCAGCGGATACATTAACGAATAACTTCACCACAAATTCAATTTCTTTCCACCATTTTATCATCGATAATTTCGATAAAATGTGACAAGACTTTACAGCCTCTGCAGCAAACCGTCCAACTACCGTCGATTCATAGTTTTCTTGTTGCAAACACCAGGAAAGCTTGCATAAAACAAAAGGTTGTGCAAGGCTCAGATCTCCCATATGACACAGCAAAATGTTACCATTGATAATAGATTGTACACCTTTGAGAATGGATTGCAGGGGAAATTTCTTTACACAAATTATGTACTTTTCCGATTTGACAAAGAAATTTGCAATCTTTGAGAAATGTTTTATTTTCTCTTTATTTTGCAACGATAGAAAGACTTTAGGAGTGTGCAATCTATTCTCAAAGGTATCATTTTGCTGTGTCATATGGGAGACCTAAGTCTTGCAAAACCTTTTGTTTTATGCAAGTCTTGCAAGACTTCCAACGTGTTTGCAACAAGAAAACTTTGAATCGACGGTAGTTTGGACGGTTTGCTGCAGAAGCTGTAAAGTCTTGTCACATTTTATCGAAATTATTGATTATTAAATGGCGGAAAGAAATTGGATTTGTGGTGAAGTTATTCGTTAATGTATCCGCTGGTTATTATTGCGAAAAAGAGTGATTTAATGCCGATTACTGGGATTCTGCGGCGGGTGAAGGTAGGCCCATTAGCTTTCTTCGCAGCAAATAGCTTTAATTCCTCTAGGATTTTCGAAAATCACACAAACAAATACCTTCATGTTATTCCTGGACATAATTCACGTAACATGTGAAGTTTTGAAAGCTATATCTTATTTGTAGCGTTCCTGAAGAATTCTTGAACATAGGCCAATTTTCGAAGGAATGAAACTCGATGTAACGCCGATCCCTGACGAGATTTTAACCAAATGCAGAAAAACAAATGTGGAGTGGGGCCTCTCGAATCGATTCGTGGTAAAACCAGCTCTGTATCTTTATTACTCGAATATCCATTTTTATTTTCGTGAAGGTACTCGAAAATTTATCTCGAAAGCCTTATTTTCAGTCATGTGATCGGAATACGGCGATATCATTGGCTTATATGCGTGAAATTAGAAGATTTGCGGGTTTCCCTGTGCCCTATTGAAAGATTTGACTCATATGCTCGTAACAGTAGATTGGAATTCAGGGACGTAAAGCTGTGTTTCCTATGAATTTTCTCGCAATTTTGAGCCATTCTGAAAATTGGCCCCAATTCGACAGTGCATTTGCTGTTTGTCCCACTTTTAGAGCCACATAGAGACATTAGGTGACAAAATCTTAAATATGTGACAGCAGATTCGAATTCAGGGACGTAAAACTGTGTTTCCTACGAATTTTCCCGCAATTTTGAGCCATTCTGATAATTGGCCCCAATTCGACAGTGCATTTGCTGTTTGTTCCACTTTTAGAGCCACATAGAGACATTAGGTGACAAAATCTTAAATATGTGACAGCAGATTCGAATCCAGGGACGTAAAACTGTGTTTCCTACTACTTTTCTCGCAATTTTGAGCCATTCTGATAATTGGCCCCAATTCGACAGTGCATTTGCTGTTTGTTCCACTTTTAGAGCCACATAGAGACATTAGGTGACAAAATCTTAAATATGTGACAGCAGATTCAAATCCAGGGACGTAAAACTGTGTTTCCTACGAATTTTCCCGCAATTTTGAGCCATTCTGATCATAGGCCCCAATTCGACAGTGCATTTGCTGTTTGTCCCACTTTTAGAGCCACATAGAGACATTAAGTGACAAAATCTTAAATATGTGACAGCAGATTCGAATTCAGGGACGTAAAACTGTGTTTCCTACGGATTTTCCGTAATTTTGAGCCATTCTTTTAATTGGCCCCAATTTGACAGTGCATTTGCTGTTTGTTCCACTTTTAGAGCCACATAGAGACATTTGGTGACAGAATCTTAAATAGGTGACAGCAGATTCGAATTCAGGGACGTAAAACTGTGTTTCCTACGAATTGGCCCCAATTCGACATTGCATTTGCTGTTTGTTCCACTTTTAGAGCCACATGGGGACATATAGTGACAATAATTTGAAAAAGTGACAGTAGGGTTTAACTCAGTGGCCAAGAATGGTGTTTTTATGTAAAGTTTCGTGCAATTTCGAGCATGTTTGACCATCGCTGTTAATTCACCAGGTATTTGTTATTTGTTCCAGTTTTAGAGCCACGTAGAGACAAAATGTGACAAAATTTTCAAAAATTGAAAGCAGATTCGAAATCAGGGCCCTGAAATTGAGCTTTGTGCCAAGTTTCATTGATTTCTGACAACTTTGATTTTTTCTCTATGAGTGGGACGAGAAAAGTCAAAAGTGGGACACAGCGCCTGAGAGGGTTAATCAAGCTGACAAATGCTCTCTTTATATCGAAGGTGAACGTGGGCAATATTGGAAAGATATACAAGCTAAGAGTGATACACAGTGTAGAAGATGATGAAACAGGATGGCATTTAGGAGAGGTGAATTGCATAATTCATGTTATTCATATTTCATATTTTTATCATGCATTAAGAATCTAAATTATACCCCGGGGGGGGGGGGGTACTCCCATACTTGACCTGACGGGATGTGCCGCTCAACAGGGTGTCCTTTTGCGGTAAAAATTATGCGACAGGGTGTCCTTTTCTAACGAAAATTATGCGACAGGGTATTATAATAGGTAAAAAAATTATGCGACAGGGTATCACAAGCAAAAATTGCGTTCTACACTGTATTTGAGAGGCAAAATTTTTATGCGACAGGGTATCACAAGCAAAAATTGCGTTCTACACTGTATTTGAGAGGCAAAATTTTTATGCGACAGGTCTACTTTTGGCCTATTTTTTATGCGACAGGGTGCAGGGTGTGGAGAGGTTTTCCGCACACCCCCGTCACTTCCCTCGTCAAGTACCCCCCAAGCGGAATTGGAATGCCAATTCTTCCCCCTTTTTGCTGACACAAGGAGTTACTGAGCCATCCAGGCCTTGAGCTGTCTTTCGAGGTCCCTTTCTTTTAGTTTGCGAGCTGACTGCTGAGATGAAAATGACGATAAAAGTTAGGGGAAAAGTGTCTCTGCATTAATATCCTTGATATCCTGAGCTTTATAAAGTTGATGAAGCCACGATAACTTCTAGCTCAGATAAAAATGCTGCATGTTCGCTTTTATCTCACAGTTAAATTCATTTCTTTTAGATCCTAATGACAAGTCTAGCACGATCAGGAGAAGAACATATATTTGAATGTGGTCAATGGTTCTCCAACAAAGAAGAGGGTGACCAGTCTGTTGTCGAGTTGCCTGCAATAAGAAAAGGAAGCCCTGTTGCAAAAGGTATGGTAAAACGTTGTCAGAAATTTGTGGTGCAGGATGTCCAACAATGTTGCGACTCTTTTTGTGGCTGCTTTGGAGGAGCTGTGAGTCACTTGAACTTTGAGCTATTCTTAAAAGACTCTTGATCGAACGACGTTTTTATACTTTTTCAATGAATGTCGAATGTGCACAACAGTCATCGAAGCTCTGATGCCATTTAATCAAGCCGTTCATATAGAACCTTTCATCATGCTTTCTTGTATAAAACATCACTCGATCCAGATGTTTTTAGAATAGCTGAAAGGTCTATTGTCCAGTTTTTTATATGGTTGCGTAGGATAGGACTCAACTTAGAGTTTGAGACCTTGTTTGATTAAATCTGACAAGTGGTTGCTGATTTATGGCACAGGAAAGGCAAGTAAGTCGTTGCTATAAAATAGCACTTCTTTGTTTTTCAGCGTTGTCAAAGTTAATTACAGTAAAAACCCGCACATAAGAACCTAAGATTTTGAACTCAGCCTGTTTAGGTCCTTGTGCCACGAGGCACATGCAGTAATCAGGCTGTAGGTTCTTAACATAGGGAAATATGTGAATCTAAATCTTAGCGAAACTTATTTACACTCTTGGCCCTATATATTTCAACCCAAGCTTACTTAGTTTACCCCTGCAGGCCCTGCTTATCACAGTTCTGTAAGTAATGTTTTGAAGTTCACGAAAGAATTTGATTGGCAAATAGATTGCATTTATTTCCCAATGAATGAATGAAACGCTTTATTAAGAACCTAGTTAAGATATCAGCCTGAAATGGTTCTTATTTATTGGGTACAGAATATAATATTTCAGGCTGTAGGTTCTTGATAAATGAAGGTTCTTATATGCGGGTTTGTACTGTATACGAATAGTATAAACAAGTCTTTTAGCCTATGTATTTTTATTTTCTTGCAACATAAATCAGCAACCACTTGTCAGATTGGCTGAAACAAGGTCTCATCTTGAAGTCTATCCTTCGCAACTATGTAGAATGTAGGACAATTGAAGTTGCAGCTCCTCTGCAGCAGTTTTAGAAAGTGGGTACAATTTTTGGAGCACCCCATACTTCCTACATGCGTTTCAGTTTCTGTTATTCATTCTTGCTCATCATGGCGTACATATGGATGAAGGATAGATTGAGTAAGCAATCAAGCTTATGTACCCCGAGAAAGCGGAATCCAAAATCCAATTAGTAGCATCAATAGCTCCTCCTTTTTTCTGTTTCAATCGATTAAAATTTTATTCCATTACATCAGTGATTGGATTTCACCTGGAGCAAATTTTGACGGATTTCAAATTTGTATCAAATTCGAGGCGTGGATCCGTTTTACATATTGCTTCTTTTAAGCCGGAATTCTTTTCAAAAGAAGCCAATTTGAGTTTCTGACTTTTATCTCCCTATTGGCTATATCTTTTACGTTGTTGGTCTTTAACTTATCAAGTATGCGGCGAAAGAAATTCTTTTTGGAAGTTTTCATCTTTGTATCAAATCTAAAGGGTGAATCCGTTATACATATTGCTTCTTTAATTTATCAAGAACTAGATGGCTTGAATTCATTATTGAAGAAACTTTATAAAGTTTTCGGCCATGTATCAAAATTGCAGGTGCAATTCCTTTTTAAGCATTTCTTCTTTAGTTCATCAAGCCCTAGGTGGCTAGCATTCATTTTTAAAGACAAAATTGACAACATGTTCATATCAAGTAGAATCTTCTAAGCTGTTTTTTTCTTCGTGTCATCGGGTACTGGCTGAGAATGTCTTCCTGAAAGGAAATTTATAACTTTCTATTTTTCTACCGGGTGACCCAGAAAAAAGTGACCCAACGCAATCTGCTTTAGAAAAATTAGTACGCGGCTATTTGAAATACTTCAAACGTTGTTCTGTCGCTAAAAGATTGGCCTACATTATGAGTATTTTTTGGAATTCTTTTCGGCAATATTAATTTCCCAAATCAAAGATTTTGGGAAAACGGGCAAGCTTGAAATCCACGAAAAGTCATCAAAAACAGGGGATCGATTAAAAACCATTTCAGATCTTCAAAACAATGAGGAGGGTGTTTCATTTCAACCTGGGAATAGGCAACTCAGTTAAAAGTTTCCAGATCAAGTTTATGATCCCTAGGTACCTAAACATTTGGAGCTGAGCATAAAATGTTCTTTGTAAACTTGTGGAATTTCAAAGAAATTCAATTACCACGCAAGTCGAAATGTTCAAGAATTGCTTACAGAAAAGCAGGAGTATCCTTGTCCCTTGAGACAAGAATATTTAGGTATCTAGGGACTATAAACTTGCTCTGACGACATCCGATTGAGTTGCCAATTCTCAGGCTGAAATGAAACATGCTCCTCGTTACTTTGAAGATCTGAAAAGGCTACAAATCGATCCCCTGTTTTGGACGACGTTTTGAAGATTTCAAGCATGTCCTTTTTCTCAAAATCCTTAATTCGGGAAATTTACCATGTCGAAAAAAATTGCGAAAAATACTCATAATGTAGGCTAGTCCTTTAGCGACATAACAACGTTTGGAGTATTTCAATCAGCCACTTACTTTTCTTTCTATGAAAGATTGCGTTGGGTCACTTTTTTTTGGGTCACCCGGTATCTTGTTGATTAGATTTCTTTGCACCTGTTATTAAACGTTGTGTTATAGAAAATGAACAGATTTAAAAGATTTCGAGGGGAATTTAGCAGGATTTCATTTTTTTTATCTTGTTAAAGGCTGTAATCCTTTTTAATTATTTACAGGAGTGCTCTTGGAAGGAAATTGATAAGTTTGTCATCTTTTTAACATTTTAAAGGCTTAATTTGTCATTTTTCATTTCTTTCAGTTATCAAATATGAAGTGACTGTAATGACTGGTGAATTTCCATCTGCTGGTACAGATTCTAGTGTTTTCATTACCATATTTGGAGAGATGGGTGATACTGGTAAACGGTGGCTTAGAAATACAGAAGATGGAGAAGCGCCCTTTATGAAAGGAAATGTAAGCACTGCGATATATTTTCAGGAAATGAGCTGGCTTTGAATTCACATGGTTATCGTCACGGATTAAAGTCTGTCTCAAATTAGATGTCAGCTGAGATTTGCGAAAACGCAAAATTTCTTTGCAAAAAACTTCTATTGCTGTTATTCGCGGGCATTTGCAGGTGACATCTAATTATAGATTTACTATAATTTGATTTTTTTTTGGGTTGGTACTCAACCTCGCATTTTGCTGTGTAGTTTTATCTTTTGTAAACAAGTAGTTAAGACAAATTAGTGTTGCTACCGTACTGGCTGATATTCTGCCTAAGTCCTTGAATTGGAAAGAACTGAGATCTAAACTTAACTGAGATCTGAATGAGAACTGAGATTTATCTAACTTGGCGGTGATGTTTGCAAGTAATTGCTAACTTATGAAGAGAATCGTGTTCATGTAATCCTTGGAAACGTCAAGCATGCTTGTAGGAGTTTAGTGCTGGATTCTTTTGCAACTTATTCTTTGCTGAAATCAAGTTTGTATTTATTGGCAAGGTTTTAGATAATTTTTGATACAGTTACGTGCAGTTTGCCTACGCTTTTTTGCATCCCTGATACCATAATATTACCATAATGTTACCATAATGCTACCTGCCTGTTACCACAATGATACCTGTTTTTGTTGTTTTAAAAGGTCAAGTCTGTCTTACGTAGCTGGAATCGCAGTGGCACTAAAATTCATAGACACTGAATGTAAAAAAGACATGGTTTCAAAACTTTTTAATTCTTTCCTGCAGATTGATGTCTTTACTATTGAAGCTGTCTCTTTGGAGAAGATAAACAAGATCTTGATTGGTCATGATAACAAAGGAGATAGTGAGTATAGTGTTTGACCTTGAGATATTTTCCATGTCATGAAAGGTCCTTTCTTTAAAGGAGATTTTCTGCTTTTATCGAGACAAATCTTAATAAACTTTTTGCTTGAATCCGTTACGGTATCCAGCTATAAATTCGACAAGAATAAGCTGCCTTTCTCATTGACTACATTGATATCTGCAGTCAGGAGTTACTTTCAAATTTCTCATATGCGTCTCGATTACTTTGCTTATTTCTGGAAGATCTTCAAAGAAATTCTCAAATGTAATTGGTTAGATTTTCAAGATATCTTACGTTTTAACGATATTTCACTAATTATTCTTTCACATAGCTCCTGGCTGGTATCTTGAAAAAGTTCTGATAAAAGACACTGAATCAGATGCAGAGTACTCATTTCCATGCAGAAGGTATGAAGAATAAACTTTACTGTTTTGTCGACTTTTCTTATCTAGCATTTGAATATTAACATTTTGCTAATACCATGGTATTAGGTCTGTAATCATCAGTGAATATACCGGGTGTCCCAAAGAAAGTACTCTTGTTTAAAATATCACCAAAAATTGATTATCAAACCTTTGATAAAATTTTCTCTTTTTCAATGACCCAAAAATATACATAGATGATCAAATGTTTGCTTTTGATACAGCAAGGCAGAAAATTTACGCGTTCAAAAGCCTTATTTTGAGCTATGGTTTTTAAGCAAAATACTCAATCATGCTTAAGGGTCAAAATCTTCAGATTTTTATCATCATTCAAGCCTCAAATGATAGTGCGCATTTCGTTCTGTCATCAATGACCAAATTAGAAGCTTTTACATGCACAAATAAATTGATCTGGCAATCATCAATGCTTTTTTGCAGTATGATCCAAAACCAGGTGTGGCCCTAAAATGGACTAAATTTGCTAAATTTTAAGCCAATTACTAGATCAGCTATATTTTGGAAAATAATTTGGTCTTTGTTCTACTGGACAAAAAGAGAAAATTGAAGATCGGCCGTGTAATCAAATTTTGGTGGTTTTTCAACCGGGAGTACTTTTTTGGGACAATGGGTAATTCTACTTTTTATGCAAGGGACTATACTTCCTTGGACATTCAAGTTTTGTTTCATTTTACAGATTTTTAGATGAAGACGAAGGAGATGGTAAAACAGAAATTGTCCTCAAAGCCTCGGTTTTGTCAGGTATTTATATGTTTGGCAATAGATACATTGTTTAGACTTTTTACTTTGAGTCCTAGTAATCGCTACCACCCACCCACCCTACTCGCTCATCTATATATTCTTTGCATCCACACATATATGCTATTGTTTCTTCGTTGTGTTGAGGTGCTTCTACCCACAAACCTTTTCATTGGTTCGTCACCGCAAGCATCTTCGGATCCGACGATCGACGTTGACCTGTCCTTTTTTTGATGTATTGAAATGTTTCCATTTTCCGTTAAGATGTTTGTATCTCCCTATGTCTTCTACTTTCTAAAAGAGTCTCTACATTCATACTAAATTCATATTTGGTGTATCAGTGGTATATCACATTTTTGTATATCACAGTGATGCAAATTTTGTGATATTTCATTTCATTCTATTTTTAGATGCTTTCATGTCTCCAGAAGAGCTGGTTAGTATATTGTCTTATTACCTGACTGACGTTTCAAAAACGAGGCAATACAAGAATCCCGCCAATCCCATTGGCTAATCGCACATTTCCCGCGGTTTTCCCGTAGCCTTGTATAATACGATACAAGGACGCGTTTTTGTCACCACAGCAACTAATTTAGGCCTGTGAGATTTACAATGAACTTAAACGACATAACAGTAACAAAATGAGTTTGACTAAATGGTATAAGTCAAAATTAGAAGCTATCAGGTAATAAAACTCATACTAACCGGTTTTGTAGTTGTACAGGACAATATAAAGCCCGCGGTCTTATTGCACAGACCTCGCAAGCTCGGTCTGTACTTTTAAGACCTCGAGCTTTATATTTTCCTGTACAACACAAAACCGGTTAGTATGCGCATAGTATTTTCTACTTACAATGATTCTGTGTTCTGTTCATAATGAATTAAAACTAACAAATATAGATACTATTGTACTGCTCTTGGCGTAGGAAAACGCAAGGTCATCTGGCCTCCACCAAAAACTATTCTTAAGTTTTGCAAATCCAACTTATCAAGACAAAAAGAGAAACAAAAAGACAACATACAAACGGTCAAAAGAAAATTTCATGCTCAGCCACGCTGCATCTCTAACCCTTATATATCATGGCTTTTCGTCAGTTTTGCATCATCAAATCGCAACGGGACGGTGGTATAATGACGACGATAATTTTACAAGTTTCACATTGTTTTAAAGGCAATCTATCTCATTCATAATTAGCTGAAGATTGTATAAGGGGATTAATGATTTGTATGGTAGGATTAACAGAAAAGAATTAGAAAAGAGATCGTTTCGTTTGCATTTTTATCATGCAAAAAATTCAAATAGTCTAGGCTCTAGTTCTTTTCTTTGTCTAAGCTTTGTTCTCTAAACCAACCACCTGCGTGACAGAGCTCCTTTAAGACTTTTTTATATATATGTTTGGTATTGACATGCAGTCGAAAAATTCATGAATATAACTGTATTCTAGTGGGAAGCAAATGAATGGAAGTTCCAAGATTCTAATGAAACCCAACTGGTCTCCATCAAGAATGGAAATGGCCTGAAAGTCGATGTGTCAACTGGAGAAGTGATAATCGATGAAGAAAATGAAGAGATGAGTGAGTTTCAGATTTGAATTTTTGTCATGAACTTTAGTAGAAAGGAAGAAAGGAAACGTAGAAACGTAGAAAGGAAGTTTAAGGGTCGTCAGAATTAATCGATTTTTTTGGCCGAATTCTACCAAATTGAATTCTATCTGCAATGTAAGTATTTGGTTATTACAATTTTGGAAATTAGTTATTTAATTTAGCAAATGAATACGGCTGTTCAGGAAGGAAAAGCTGAATATCGGCCAAAAAGATCCAATTTTTTTATTCCAGTTCAGTTCAGTTCAGTTCATATATTTTAAATCCACAACATTCCGGGTAAATCAATAGAAAGAAACCCCTTTGAAATGTCATGACTCCCTGGATATAAATATATGTCTTACATAAGAAAAAGAACTACAAGAAGCTTCATGTTTCAATATCCATTGATAAAAGTTCGCAATATTTCGCTGTATATCCATACGGCATCATCAGGTCAATGAGTAAAGCGTAAACATCTAAAATCTATATTACAAACAATTGAGAATCTACATCCTTAAGGGTTTACAAAGATCAGAATCTAAACTTAAAAATTCAAATCAAAATGAAAGTTCCTGGCTAATTAAACAGTTTCAATGGGTATGATGTCTCTTGTGTATTCATTGTAGGCACATATTCACTAATGAATAGCGATTCACTGATTTTTCGTTTAGTCGTCAAGCTATAATTTGAACCTAATATTTTGAAATTCTTTGTCCAAACATGTGGGTGTTTCCTGTCCCTAGAGTGATGTAGGACGTGCAAGAATCTATCTCGTCTATTATGATAAAGTATGTCTTACATAAGTATGTCTTACAAATAGTATGTCTTACATAATTTTTTCACTTTTACTCAGGCACTTTTGCCGTAACCAAAGGTGGAGATCCCAATTCGCGCATCTTCACAGTTCAAACGAAAACGCAGGACTTTCATTTGACACTAGACGATGGCAAAATTAATACAAGAATGGTAAGTAAAAGTTTGATGTTTGCTGACTAAATGTGTTGTCAGTAGTATACCAGGTGTCCCAAAAAAGGACGCCCGTTTGAAAAATCATCAAAATTTGATTACAAGGCTGATCTTAAATTTTCTTTTGTGTCAAGTAGATAAAGGACCAAATTAGTTTCCAACAGAATGAAATAACAAAATCCGCCAGACAGAACTTTAGATTTACCCTCCTTCTTTCGTTATAAGCACGTAACTTCTCTTAAGAACCACCCTTCGCTTGCACAAGGCGAGAGTTTGCCCTACTAGTTTCGGGGAAAGCTTTGCGGCTTGGTTCGTTTTGAATCATTGGTTGAGAGAATTTCCTTTGTCTACAATTGCTAATCGCTTTGAACTGAGGGGTCAATCAAACGCACATGTTGTTATTGTATTACAAAATCTGCCCTTGTTCTTTCGCGTAGCAAAGACACTTTGAAATTCAGAATTTTTTGTAAATAGATTGTGTCCTTGTTTTTCAGGGAAGGCCTGGCCTTTTGTCTGAGTTCTACGTTGAGGTACAAAAGGACAATTCTGTCACACTTGAATCCGTGGTGCATAGAGGATCATATTTGTCAGTTTCGGAATCTGGACAAGTGGAACCTGCAAATAAGGACTCTGATCAACGAAACTTATTTGATGTCCGTGTCAAGGTAATGGTAATGTTGTTTGCAATACTCTTTGACCTCTGTCGCTTGATGTAAACAAATCACTTAGTCCATTTCAGCTACTTGTGTCTATTAAAAATTTTGTTTTCTAGAATATGGCCATCCATTTTATTCAATTGAGTTCAAAAGTTATGAAGCTACAACTTAAACATGCCTAGCTGTAGCCATTCGTACGTCATTTGAAAATTCGATTTGAGTAATGACAACGAAGACTTGTTTCTTGTTGGAGGATTTTAATGAGTTTGTAGCAAAGCACCATTGAAATGAATGTCAAACTCCAAGTGTGACGCAGCAGGAAGTCTTTCAGCTATTTTTACTCCAAATCATGAAAGATAAGTCGGATGCAGTGACTGGCCAAAGAGGCGGAAAGTTTCGATATGCGCGTAATTAGTAACTGCCAAATCTGTTGACCTGTAGTGCGTTTAAGGCTGCCTTTCTGATAGCCTGGGTTAATACCACGTGTCCCAAAAAAATGTATACGGATTTGGTTGACTCCAGCGATGTGAATTTAGCTTCAATCAATGGCTAAACACTCTCAAAATGTTCCTCGATAGTTAACTTGAACGTAGATACATCGTTTGTTAGTATTGGTGCTTTTAGAACAGAAATATCAATCTTGAAAGCTCATATTTGCCTCTTCCTGCAAACCAGAGCAGCTTTAGCCTTTTGGCCTAAGCAATTTCTTAAGGCACAGCGTATAAATCAGCGATAGCCTTGATAGAATTTGAACGATATTAGATCTTGTGTTATTCTGTTTTCCAGAAGTCATTCCCCAGTCATCCATTGAGAAGTTTCTTAATTTTTCATTAACTTCAGTTCTTAATTTCGATGTGCTTCAGGAATTTGCTTAGGCCAAAAGGCCAAAGCTCTGGTTTGCAGGAAGAGGCAAATTTGAGCTTTCAAGATTAATATACCTGCTCTCAAAGCACCAACACCAACACCAACACCAACACCAACACCAACACCAACACCATTGATTAACGCTAAATTCACATCGTTGGAGTCAACCAAATCTGTATACATTTTTTTTGGGACATCCGATGCAAAAACGGGTTAAAAGTTATCCGTTTTTAGAATGAGTCAATGAAAACGCCAGTTTTACTGTGAACCCATTTTATTCGTTTTCAGTGGTCGTTTTTAGTCATTTTATCTCCCTTTTTATCGTTTCAACTTAATTTGAAGTGCCAAAAGTAGAGCATGCTGTCGCTGTTGCTGCAACTGGGTTAACAGTTATCCGTTAATGCCTTTCCAGTAACCCACAGGTAGGTGGGATGCAGGATACGCGGGTTAAAACTGATCCACACTGAGACCTGTTTTTAAGCTGATCCCTTTATCAACTGGGTTAGTCCATTTTTGTTTTAATCCGGGCTAGTGGAAAGGCGGCCTATGATTCTTGACAAGTCACGTGTTTTTCTCCAGGGATCATTCCGGAGCCTTGGCCGCATCAGGATAAAACCGTTCCAGAGCAACCAAACAATAATAGAAAGTAATGGAAATTTGTATGGAGATGGAGAAAATGATGATGATGGAGGTGAGGTATCTCTGAGTTTGCAAATAGCGAGAAAAAAGCAGAGTTTATTGAAAGGCTATTTTACTGCAAAGTAATTGAGCATAAAGACCGGTTTCCAGTCAGTTGAATTTTCCGAGAGTGTAGAAATTCCCTTTTTTAGGAAAGAAAATTTTGTTTGGTGATTGAATAGAAATTTTTGGTTTGAATGACTTTTCATTGTGTAAATTTCGCCTGCTTGGACAATTCCACTGACTGGAAACCAGCCTTAGTACCTTTGTTTAATGGTCGGTCGTTCATGATACCTATAATATATAGAAGGTTAATGAAGTCATGATTTCATGAACCCTTGCTAAAAGTACCTCACAGAAAAAATGTATAGTACACGTATGGCAATCGTATGATACGTTTAAAAGGGAAGAGAGAGATCTCTTTAATTGGTCTGTTTCATCCAGCATGCCTTGCACGTGCTGTCTCTTGGTTGGCCTTAGTTTTCGCCATTGTCATGGCCCATGAAAATGGCTACAACAAAGGACAACCAAGAAACGGCACATGCAAGGCATGCTGGATGAAACAGACCCTTTAAACTTACTTACCATGAGAAGATTGTCGTAGCGTTACGATCTTTGAGTATGTTAGAACGGATTCTTTTTTAACTACGATAGCAAACATCAAATACAGAAGATTTGCCCCAGAGTTTAAATAAGGCTTTAGACGATGTGGCCAGATTTGACCAAATTATTCGATTTCATCTTAGCTGAGTTTGTGGTTCACAAAGTTGGAGATAATACCAGAGCTTTCCAGAGTGCAGCTACCGACAAGTTTATTTCTATCAAGCCAGATGACATTGATTGCAAGGTACTTTAAATTGATTCATCTTTTTTCCTATCGAAACATTAAACAATTCTTCTAAGTACCGGGTGAATAAAAAAGAATCCCCGTTTGGAAGGCCACTGCTCCCTGAATATCAAAGCAATAATATTGAAAACTGTTTTATTCTATTGCCAATATGTTCAATTAGGTTCAGTAATTTACCCGGCTTTAATCGGCCATTTCTTTCCGTGGATATGGGAGATTTTATGCAGAAAGGCCCATCCTAAAACCTGCAAAAAATGAAAACAATGCAATGAGCAAATTTTCGTTCGTTTTCCTACCTAGAAATTATGACACATGCATGTATTCATGTATTTTGTCCTCTTGGGAAAATTGAATCACCCTGAATAGGTTATTAATACCAGGGGGAAAAGACTTGTTCATCCCCCCATGAGGATAACATATGCTAAAACATGCAGAAGTCATTGCTGTAAGGCCCGTGTAAGGCAGAAATGTTAGGGAAAGTTGTTCGTGATTTTGGGCACGTTTTGAATGTTTCTTGGGGAGGCTTTCTCGAGGAAGTCCCTCATAATTTGAGAACGGAGTGGCCGATTTCAATCAGGTAAATTTCAAAATGGATTTGAACATGTCTACCATTAAACTGTATATTTGCCGATATGATCGTATCGATATCCATAGAGTCGTGACCTTTCAAACTGGGATTCTTTTTATTGACTCACCCGATATAATTTTGGTAATCTGAACAGTGGCAATATATGCAGGAGTTGATAAAATGTCATCAAACTCTGATGCGCAATTTCGACAACTTGATTATTTAAAACAAAATACAGTGTTTTGAAAAGGGTTCCAGTAAATTTTGCAAAACAGAAAACTGTCAAATATTCTATATTAATGAAAGAAAATTGGTGGAATTTTCAAGAAGATGATGGTATATGAAGGATTACAATGTGGTGGTAATTACGAATCTGTCCAAGGAGTTGGTATGGTACAAAATCCTTTTCGTGCATCCCCGTAAGATGAATCTATTGGTTTCTATCTTATCTAACGATTCGACGTAACCACTGTCACATGAAAGTATCTGTTTCTTAAAGCTGCTGTCCACTTCTGTATGCCTTGCATAGATTTCCTGCAGGAACAGACAAGTGTCCAGCGTGCAAAAAGAGTTTAGGATCCAGAGATAGCTATGCAATAATATTTAACTGGTTTATGTAAATGCACACCAGGCAGCAAGAAAACAAATTGAATGAAGTTGGGAATGATAAAGCTGGGAATCTAGTATTTGCTAATCTTGCAATAGACCTTTTAGCTATTCTACAAAAGAACCTGGATCGAGCGTTATTTTTATACATTTTCATACGCGACGTTCGATCGAGTGGCTTTAGAGCTTCTATCACTATTGTACACATTCGAAAATTCTACAAAATGTAGCAAAATGTTGTTCGATTCTGATTCCTTTCAGAATAGCTAAAAGGTCTATTGTTGCATACTTGCAAATCACTTGGTATCAGTATGAGTATCTGTGAAATTATGCTTGAAACTGTAAAGGTATAATCTTATGAGACCAACCCTAATCTATTTAAGATACGATCGACGTGGAAGAAAGAGCTTCCTTGCTCTGAAATATCAATTTGATTCAAATGCAGTTCGAATAACAAAAAGATGAGGTACAAAAGAGCAGCATTTTCTAATTTTAGACTCTCTTTTGCGCCATAATCTCTGAAAATGATTGTGAAGTAATCTTCTTCGCCTGACAGATGCTCTAAGCAGCTGGACGTTGCGCAAAGTTTTATTGCAGTTAGAACAGTTCAACTATCATTTTAAACAATGAAGTTTTTTGCAAACCTGCCCATAATTTGAATAATATACGCCTCCTGATATGATACCTTGATTGCAAATTGTACCAGAGTTGCAGTCTATGTCAGGTGACCTTTTTTTGACTTTATAAGTTGCTTTTTTTAATGAGTAACAGAATGATACATGAAAGATGGATATATGTTGGAACATTTCCTTCAGCTCATTATGAATTAGAAATTTGTTTCATGCCCGGATGCCTTGATATATCAAAGTAAGCTCTTGAAAGGATGTTTCAACCTGAAACGAACATTTTGGAAATTTATTTTCAAAATATTTTTCAATGCAAAATAATTTGAAACTTGCTACAAAATGCATAGAAATTACTGGAAAACCAACTTCAGCTTGTCTTCCTACATCCTTCAGAGGATGCAAGCAACAGATAACAACCGAAATATCTTTTTAAGTTTAATGTAGGACAAAGCCATTTATTCTTCAACCGAGTGCACCAAAAGAAGCTATCAATTTTTGACAATTCACCATAAATCGTACATAAGAGCAATTTCAAAGATCTATACATCTATGACGTAATCTTTGGTAAACAGTCAGAATTACATTCTCGGGTTTTTCGCACTTCCATTCCTTACTGTTGCCAGAGCTATAAGTGAATTGTTGAAATTTTTGTTTTGCAAATACTGAAAACCATCATAACATCAGTCAAATTTTCTGCAGACTCAACATGACAGAGAAATTTGTTAATTTTGAGTTGGGAATTAATCTTAGTCTTTGGAAAATTTGGTGCTTTCAAAAAGAAAATTTTAAGAAATTTGTTTACAGCTCTAGAAGCGGAAGACCAAGAAATTTGCTAACGATCATAGAATCTAATTCAGGCTTTGTGCTAAAGATTAAGTCATGATATCTTCACAATTGGTCCAGTGTACGATTGATCATGACCTGTCAAAAAAGTGGGTAGCTTTTTAGAGCACCCGGTGTATTATCACTTGAAAAATGTAAATTGTCACTCAAAACCATTGCTTCCAATTATCGTACGGAGCCAGCTCAGTAGACAAAACTGGATAAATGTGTGATGTGAACAAGAACCTAAAGTTTAACAGGAGACAATCATTATGACAACATTATGGTAATTTTGCACAGATTCGTATGTTTCTAGGTCACATTATGGGTCTTTCTTGAAGTTAACTTGAAATAAGAAAGTCCGGCAAAAGTCCGGCAGATCTATCTGAAATCCGGCCGGAACCAGATGTCCGGCAAGATGGTAAAATCCGGCTAGCCGGATATCCGGTACTTCCCTGTACCTGATATAATTTTTCTTTATCTCTTTACCAGGGTGAAGATAAAGAGGACTCAGAATGTCAGTTCAGAATTCACAAAGACAAGAACACAGGCTTAATTCGACTTGAATCTGTCAAAATGCCTGGGGTATTTTTTGGAATTGGAGAGACTGGGAGAGTCAAACATGCTGTTGATGCTGGGGATAAAATGTCTGGCCTCAATATCGAGATTATTTCATGTGAGTTTGATTATTTCATACGCTTCCCCCCTGATGTTCATGTAAGTCGTTGCTAGTTATCGTAGTCCCTCTCAAAGTAGTGTTCAGTTTGAAAAATACATTGATTCGCTTCAATCGATGCTCGACCTGGTTCAAAATGAAGGACCTCATGCTGTTGTTTTAACGGGCGATTTTAATTGTCGATCATCGCAACGGTGGGATTTGGATATGGACAGTCCTGAAAGATCTGCCCTAGATGAGTTTATTGAATCCAACAGCTTGCATCAGTTGATAGAGGAACCTACCAACATTCGGGATGATAGCATGTCATGGTGATGCGAATTTCCGAAAGTGAAAACCTTTTTTGGCCCACCCATTATAATTTCTCATTGTTTTTTCAGTTGGTGATAAGAAACCAAAAGCCCCTACACCTGAAGCTGAATCTGATTACGAGGATGGCTTCGAAGAAGATGAAGATAACCAAGAAAGGTCTTCGAGTCCCGGCTCAAGCGAATCCGAGGCTGACGAGAAAGATAGATCATCAAGCCGAGGTTCACATGCATCTGAGGCTGATGTTAATGACAGGTCGTCAAGTCGAGGCTCACATGCATCTAAGAAATCAAACTACGAGGAGGATTATGATAATGATGATTACGAAGACGATGTATCCCAGCCTGCCTCACAAAAGAATGAATCTCGACCAGTTTCAAAGGCCTCTTCAAGGGGGAACAGTGCTGCTTCATCAAGACCAGGCACTGCGACTTCAAATAAGGCTGAGAGTAGGCCTGCTAGTGCGAAAGCAGAGTCAAGGTCCAGCTCACGACAGTCTAATAAATCGGAGGAGGGGACCCAGGAAGAGGGCACCAAAGAGGAGGACAAGGAAGCGAGTTCGAAAGAAGAGGGTCCAAAAAGCGATGGTGAACAGGACGAGGCTCAGTCAAGGCCAGCCAGTACTGCCTCGTCGAGGAAGAGTAGGCCAGTCAGTGCACGGTCTGCATCAAGGGCATCGAATAAGTCGGTCAGGGAGGATCATGACGAGGAGACCGGTGAAGGTGATCGGGATGATAATCAGGAGGAATCTGCGTCAAGACGTGGTAGTGCAGGATCTAAAAAGACTGATAGCAGAGCAGGCAGCGGGAGATCAGAGTCTAAATTGGAAGCTGAAGGAGATAAAGATATGGACCAGAGCAAGGAAGATGAGAATAAAAGTAAAGAAGAAAGCAAGGAGACTTCGAGGCCTGCTAGTAAAGCTTCAAGTAAGCATGCCAGCAGACCCACTAGCAGCAGATCAGTTTCTCAGACACCAGAGCAAGACGATGAAGCAAATGAGGGCACTTCAGAGGATGTTAAGGAGACATCCAGACCTGCTAGTAGCTCCTCTAAACGAAGTGCTAGCAGACCAGCATCAGGGAAGTCAGAACACGAGGTGACCAAGGAAAATGAGGCAGATGTTGGTGATGAAGAAAAGAATGGCGGTTCTAGGCCAGCAAGCAGCTTGTCACAGAAAGGTAGTAGTAGACCTTCGAGTAAAGCTGAAACTAGGCCAAAGTCTAGTCAGTCAAAGCAAGAGGATAGTAATAATGATGATAAGCAAGAGCCTGGTGATTCCTCCAGACCTTCAAGCAGGAAAGATGACAGCAGGCCAGCAAGTGCAAAGCCTGAGGAGCGACCAGAGACACAAGAGCCGACAGAGAATGCTGATGATAGTAATGATAAAGAGGGTACAGCTGACAAAGGTGATGAAAACGAGGTTGTGAAAACTGATAGAGATGAAACACCCCAGGCTGAGAATGATAGACCAAAAAGTGCTGAATCTAGAAAAGACAAGGATGTGGAGGAGAACGAGTCTAGAGCAAATTCACCAGAGCAGCCCTCCGCATCACCAAATGTGGATGAATCTACTAAGAACGGCGAAGATGACAGACCAAAAAGTGCTGCATCTGAGAAGGATAAGGACGAGAAGAACTCCAAAGCAAATTCGCCAGAGCAGCGTTCTGAGTCGCCAAATGGTGTTGAAGCAGTTGGCAAGAGTAGCGAAGAGAACGCTAGTGAAGAAGCTGCAAGCAAGGATACTGCTGGGGAAGAGACAGTTTCTGCAGGAGCTGAGGAAACTGCTAGGAGTTCTTCTAGGCAAAGCACGGGTAGCAACGGGGAGCAGTTAGAAAATGATACTGCCAATAAAGATGCATCACGCCCAGCATCAGCTGATCAAACAAAGAGCAGTGCAAACGATGAAACAGCAGAGAGTAAAGGAGGGGATGAAGGTAATAGTAGTAAGGAAAATGAATCTACAGTGGCTAATGCCGAAGACGAAGCTGGTCAGGCTGTGGTAAGCGAAGAGAAGAATGAGGAGGGGAATGCTGGTGGGGATAAGGAAGGAGGGGAGAATACAAAACCGGAAGAGACTAATGGGGAAGAAAGGGTGGAAAAGAATGAGGAGGTGTCGGAAGCAAATCCAGAAAAGGGTGATCAGGCACTTAAAGACGAGAAAGAAGAAGACAAAGAAGGAGCTGGACAAGCATTGGCTGCTATAGCTGATGATTCAGAACAGGCTGATAAGGTAACTGAACGTGAGGAAAAGGAGGGCAAAGAAACAGTTCCACCTGAATCACCCTCTAAAGCGGAGACTTCACAAGCAGCAAACGATGACGATGCAAATAAAGAAGACACAGGTGGTGATGATGTTAAGCCAAAAGGAACACCAGCTAAATCCATTTCAAGAGGGAACAGTGCATTGAGTAGGAAAAGTGCCACGTCAAGGCCGGGATCAAGTAGGAGCAGGCCGGCATCACAGCGATCGAATGCTGGGGTGTATGAAGGTCTAGTTAAGGGTCAGTCACCTCCTATTTCACGAGAAGGCTCTGCTGTATTGATAAGGAGTAGTCAGTCATCAAGAAGTAGTTTTAGGAAATCGGCAAAGGAGAAGAAAGTGGTTGACGAGGATGATGCTAAGGCTGGGGAAATAGAGGAGAATGATAATGCTGGTGTAAAAGAAGATAACACTGATAACAAAGATACGCCAAAATCGACCACAGGTGTCGAGGAACACTCAGAAGAGGTCAAGGTTGAAGGTTCAGAGGAAACGAATCAGGAATCAGAGGTGAAAGGTAATACCGCAGAAGCTACTAAGGTTGAAAATGAACTAAAAACTGAGGAGGAGCAGAAAAGGGATACTGACGAGACTAAAGATACTGAAGAAAATGAAAGCAAAGAAACTGATAAGGAAGGGAACAGAGAGAATATAGAGCAGGAGAAGCAGTCTGCTAAAGATATCGAGACTGAATCGAAGGAGGATTCACAAAATGGTTCAACCAAAGATGTTTCTAAAGACGAAGCAAATGAGGCTGCAGGAGGCAAGGAAGAAGGAAAGAATGAGGATGGTCAAGATAAGGAGATTGCAGAAGATTCTTCAAAGTCAGATGAAAAGGGAGATGAAGGTGAAGTTAGTACAAAAGGAGATACAAGTGATCTTAAAGACCAAGAGAAAGAGAAACATGGGGATGACGAGAGTGAGGTTAAATCTGGAGATAACGATAAGAAGAACGAGAATGCTGAACGTGACAAAGAAGGGGGTCAAGAGAATAATGAAGAGAAATCAAGCCAGGATGAAAATCAGCAGGAAGATGGAAAGGCGAAAGAAGTGAAGGATGGGCAAGGAGATGACACGAAGACAGGTGATACTGACGAGTTGCAGAATGAGGCAGAGAGAAAGGAAGATGCCAACGAATCAAATGACAGTCAGAAGGATGACAAGGATCAGGAAGGTGCAAATGACAAAGATGACAAGGAGACTGACGGAACAAATGATGACGAGATAAAGAACGAGAGTGCGGAGAACACAGAATATAAAGACCGAGAGGAGAGTGCAAAGGATGCATCGGGAAAAAATAATGGCTCCAGGCCCGCAAGTGCACAAAAGCAAGGAGAGGAAGAGCAAGCAGACAAAAACACTTCCGAGGATAAAACTACAGGGGATAATTCGTTAGCTGTGGGAGATAGCGGAAACAAGGATGAATCTAAAGATACGACATCTGATTCGCGTGCTGGCTCAGCTCGGGGTACTGCATTGTCACCGACGCCTCCTAAAACACCCAGGAGTAGTTCTGCTGCAAGAAGGCCGACCTCGAGGCTTTCAAATCCGAATGGTTCAAGACCAGGATCAAGAACATTTGTAAAGTCGCCAAGTAGAAATGGAAACAAAGAAGAAGAAATGCCGGGATCCGAGGAGAAGGACAAAGGTCAGGATGCAAAAATCAAAGGACAGGAGACAAAGGACGATGGAACGGAGGCAGAGGGCAGAGGACAAAATGATGAGGTCAAAGTTGATAAAACTGAAAATGAAGAACAAGCAGAAGCAGAAAATGAACTGAAGGAAAAGGATGAGGAAAAATCTTCGAATTCAACTGAAAATGATAAGGGTGATGAAGAGAAAAAGGACTCTTTAGAACCGGAGACTAAACAGGGGGAAGATAACAATAATGTGGAAGCCGAGAAAGCTACTTCAGCAAGTGAAACTGATTCAGCAATTAATGACAAACAGGCAGATACCAATAATGAGCCTGTTACTCAATCGTAAATGGGGCTCTTACATGAGATTTAGGTATAAATAATGAGCATTATATAACAAATTTGCTATTGTCACAGAAGTGGCAGCTAGATGGCAGATTATATCACAAGGGATTGACGAGGCTTCACTATAACGACTAACAGACTTCCTGCCATCGTGAGAAGAAGAAGCAGTTCAGCAGAACGCAATGATAGAAATCAAACTTGCCAAGCAGACTTACATTGTTTTCATTCTCAGCTGTAGTCAGTTAAAGGGGCAGTCAGACGCGAAAAGCGGGTAGCAGATTCTGCGTGTCACAATCCAATTCGTATAGGCCTAAATACCAAAACATGTCTGCTGTACCTCTTTGTTCGCTGTAATTCTGAGGAAATTAAATGAGCAATGAATCCAGTAGTGTTTGAGAAGGTTCTTTTCACCAAGCATCATGAATCTCACTCAAAACCATATTCTTTGGTGAGTTTCTTGCCCATTTCGACTTGTAGATTATCTCTTCGCAGCTTCAAAGTTGCTTCGGCAAGATCGTTTTTTACGACTTTCAGGAATTTGGGATAGACAAAATAACTTTGCAAATACATGAAATCGACATAGACGAACAGTATCCGTCAATTAAATCCTTGAGATTGTCAAGAACAATGTCGATGGAGATGGATTGAAATGTGCGATAATCTCTTTTAAAATCTCCATTGACGAATCGATGCTAAGCCTAAGCACTTGTCATACAAATACAATGACAATGTCCCGCGCAACGTCACGTCTGACTGCCTCTTAAACATAGCATTAATTGATGGAAGGCTTGTAGATATTTGCGAAAAATGAAAAGGGGTAGCTCGTAGTTGATTTGGAATTGATCAGTTAAGCATAAGTTTCAGGGAACAGCCGTTCGAAGATCAGGATCCAAGCATTATTTTATCACTTGAATAACTTTTCTAGGCTACAAACCTATTTCAGTTGTTGAGGTAACAGGGGCATTTATGGCTGGCCATAAAAACGTCTTCATATTTTCACAGGAGGCAAAGCAAGGTTCCAGTGCGATGATAAAATGAATTTTTCAAGATTTGAAAAATTACATTGGCTGCGGTCACATTACTGTATTTTCCCGTTGTAATGTGAATTGCTTCACTTTCTTGCAAATGATTTTAGTCGTCAAAAAGTACGGCAATATAATGGTACAATGACACCCGGTCACACAGTGAAATGATTTATCATGTGACAACGACGCAAGGCTGCAATTAGTTTATTCTCCAAAATAAAACGCTAACATATAGCTTTGGACCTTGTTTTGCCCGTTGCTTTTAATCTGATAGTTTTCTTATGGAGTCAGCTCTCGGGAACAAAGCGCTGTATTCACCTAAATTCAAAGCGATTAGTGGTTGCAGACAAAGGAAATTCTCTCAATCAATAATTTAAAACAAGCAAAGCTGCAAAAGTTTCTCTGAATCCCAGGTAGCTAGCGCGCTCGCTGTGCATTCCAGAAATTGTTTTTAAGAGCAAACATGAGCATAAGTCGAAAAAAGAAGGATATATCTAAACATCTACCTCGGACATATCATTTGCTTGTTATAGAAGCCAATTGGGAGGCGATTCAATTCTCACATTTTTTTAGTGTATTTAAAACACTTACTGCTCAGCCTCTGTACCAAACAAATAGAATGCCCGAGGTAGATGCTTAGATACATGCTCCTTCTTTCGGTTTATGCCCATGTTTGCTCTTAAAAACAATTTCTGGAATGCACAACGAGCGCGCTAGCTACCTGGGTTTCAGGGCAACTTTTGCGGCTTTGTTTATTTTGAATTATTGGTTGAAAGAATTCTGCAATCGCTAATCGATTTTAATTCAGGTGTCAACAAAAGCAACTCATGCTATTGTGTTACAAAATCTTAGCTAAAGTTTCTTTTGAGCCATTCAGTTAGAAGAAATAGGTCTTAGAATTTTACCCAAACCTCTTGTTAGCACCAATCTAACGATTTGAAACCTATGCTGTCTTGAGCGACCTCTAAAAACCAATTTCATACAGCATGAAATTAGGCCAGAAAATATGGTTGCAATACATGCCTGTTTCCCAAGGGCTTTTAATGAGAACTAATATCCATTGCTTCAATGGCAGATGCTGCAGGCACCAATCGGTTTGAATCTTTATCCAGAACGTTAGAATCACTTGTGTGGATCAGTTTCACGTTCTGAGCGTCGGTATTTGTAAATTATACTGTTGATAGCTAATTGTAGATAACAGAATTTTAACATGCTAATAATTATTGTTGTAGTCACAATATACTTAGCTGTAGATAGTGGTTGCACCAAGTAACGTCGTATGTATATATGTCCACAGAATCCCCCCCCCCCAAAGTGTACCAACTTTATCAGTGCTGCTCAAATAGTAGCCTAAAAAAGGACTAGGCATATCTAGCACATGTTCGTATACTCTTCTCTTTAAACGCAACGTGCTAAAATTGAACTTCCTGTAATGCATAGCCTGATTGCGCAGGATTCTACCGGGAAAAGGGCATTGTTGATAAGTCTTAAGGAGCAATGGTCTGTAGTGTACATCGTGTGGAATGCAAGGCAGATATTACTTTCCCAAATTCTAGTCAAGTATCGCTCCAAGATTTGCCGCTCGGCGTTCATTTTAGAGACGTAGGAACCGGGGGGCACTGGGGGCACATGCCCCCCAAGATTTTGCAATAAACAAAGACTGCCCTTTTTTCATTTTCAGTAAGTGCCCCCTTAGCTTAATGAAAAAAGCGCTCTTGGAGTAGCGTGCCCCCCAAAAAGTTTGAGATGCTTCCTACGTCCCTGGCTCATTTCCTGCCAAAATGACTGCATTTTGTAAAAAGGTCCCACTTATCTATGGGTGATATATAGGCTGAATGAATCAAAGTGATGTATTTCATTGTACTTGTAATAGAGTGCAAATAAAATTGTTTTGAATCTCAGGAAAACTCCAAACCGTGCAGCTCCCCCTTGTCCCCCTTTCCCTGTGGTCTTGCCACGTAGTAATGATTATTGTAAAGAGTAAATGCTGTTTATTCGTTAGATAAATATTTTGGTGGGGGTAGTAAATATAAGTTCGTATCGTTTGGACTATTTTCGCTTCTCTTTAATTCAAAAATCTTCAGTGAACCTTTTTCGTCCAGCCTTGGGGCATTTCGCTTGCCATGAAGAAATATGCTTTCATTCCCGGGGGGGGGTAGTTCTCCATGGTACGGGGTTGTGCCGTTTTTTAGGGTACCTTTTTTATGATAGAGTCCGGATTTATGGGTATGGTTTTCAGCGATTTTTTATTTTTATATTTTCCGGATTTATGGGT
Source organism: Aurelia coerulea (assembly GCA_039566865.1). NCBI lineage: Eukaryota > Metazoa > Cnidaria > Scyphozoa > Semaeostomeae > Ulmaridae > Aurelia > Aurelia coerulea. The sequence continues at coordinate 13,645,712 of CM076963.1, forward strand.
ATACTTTTCAGAAATTTTGCGGATTCATGGATATACTATTCAGAAATTTTCCAGATTTATGGGTATACTTTTCAGAACATTTTCCCGATTTCTGGGTATACTTTTCAGAAATTTTGCGGATTTATGGGTATACTATTCAGAATTTTTCCCGATTTATGGATATACTTTTCAGAAAATTTTACGGATTTATATGGGTGGTAGTTTTACGTTTGAATGGCACAACCCCTTATCATGAAAGTTAATGTTACCCCCGGGCTTTCATTATGAAAAAATGCTGTTGCTTTCCCCTTCTTACCTTTGCGCCCTGTTTTTTACATTCGGGAGACTGGCTGTAAAAAATGGCTGAGATTGCACAAGTCTATCACAACCACAATGAAGGGAAAAAACAAATCAAATAAAAACCTTTTGTTATATTCCATATTTTGTTTGCTGCATTGTTTCAAATTTTCCACTGTTTTCACACCTCGCAACAATGAACGCTGCGACAACGAAGTCCCACGAGACCATGCATTCCATTTTTGAGTGCAAAAACTCTTCTAGCCTTGCATTGCCAACCTATTTTATCGACCATGCTTAGTCGATGAAATGAAGGCTAAGGCGGCAGCAAGCAAGGCAGGTCATGGCGATGAAGGCAGCAAGCAAAGTTTGTGTGGCAGTTTGAAGAAACTCTTGCAGAGCCACATCCAACGAGAAACAAGGAAACGGAAACTTCAGCGATGAACTGGCAAAACATTCACCCGTCACCCATAGAAGGAAAAACGGCAAAAGCCGGCTAAACGGATGAGTTACATCAACTTTCGATGAAACATGACATGAGAAAAATCTCCCAGAAAAATCAAAGCGGCAGAACGAAGCTGAAGAAATTCGTAACATTGACAAAATCCCTACAAATTTAGGGCCTCCGATCAACCAAGAACAGATAAATAGTTTATCAGGTGAGATAAACTTTTCTCTTTATTTTGTCGAAGAAGCTTTTCAATAATTCATAGGCCCAATATATTTAAAGGCGAGTTGAGTAATAGTATTGGTTGATTATTTTCCCGAAATTATGAGCGATAGAGGTAAAATCTTTGTCTCCTAAAACACGCAAAGGCGTCTGCAAACCTTGATCAAATCCGAGTTACTTTCCTCCTTTAGCAGCAAACAGTTCAGTCTTGGGAGAATGAAATGCGCCTGAATGAAATTGATAGGGATTTCTTCTGAAAGGAGTTACAGTATTACACTTTGAAACATGGTTCACAGAAGAGTAAATAGGGGTTATCCGACAGAAAACAGTTTCGAAATTATTTTTGCGTTAATTTGATATTTAGATGGGAATAAGGGGTTTTTTATTCCATTTGGTAGTGATAACTCGCAAAGAATACGCTTGAAATAAGCTTTCTCCAAACCTGGGAAAGCAAAAATCTACCCTGGGTACCAGACTCTCTGACGAGAATCTAGTACCCAGGGTAGCAAAAATCTTTCTATTGCCAAGAATTTCGTTAATATCATATTCCTTTACAGAATTTTCATAGAATTACAAGATGTAAACAAATGATTTGTGGTACATAATTAGAAAACAGCCTTAAATAACGGACTCTTCATATTAAACCCATAAACGCAACAAAAACACCGAAATCAGTAGAAAGAAGACAGTTAACTCCTGTAAAAGAACAGGTTTATTTTGGTTGTTGTTTCTTTTACAGGAGTTAACAGTCTTCATTCTACTGATTTCGGTGTTTTTGTTGCGTTTATGGGTTTAATATGATGAGTCCGTTATTTAAGGCTATTTTAAAACTGTAATAGACCGATCGGTTCCAGACTAATTAACAAGTTCTGTTTCTGGATGGAAGATAGATTTCTGAAAAGAGGCTTTCTGTGTTCATTAGAGCGGACAGCACTGCTGTCGCAGCAGAGTTGCTTGAACGTCGTTTGTGATGAAACATGGCAGTTTGTTTATTGGGTCTATTGGGAATTGGGATAAAATGACTAAAATGGGTTGCTGGAAAACGGTAGATCCGGAACTGATAAATCAACATTCATTATTAGACTCACGACGTAGTCCCAGTTATCGCAACAACAACAATAACAATAACAATTTTTTGAGCGATAACTACGAGCTTGCTATCAGTCTAGTTCACTGTGTGAAGGAGGATAGTTGGAGAGGTTTTGGTTCTAGCCAGAGGAAAACTCCGAACAAAGATTTTGGCAAAATTTATCCAAAACTTTTCACCCTACCCATTTTACCCCAAACTTACAAACATTTTACGCCCTGCAAACCATAACGCGTGACGGGGTGCGCAAAAAAGAACTTTACATGTTTGAAAACTAATTACACGTTTTTTCATAAAAAAAAACTACGAATTTGCGCGAGTACTGGAAGTTTCTTAAAATTATCAGATTTTGAGTACTCAGAGTTTCTTACGAGTTTCTTAGAGGTTCCATAACAATCTTCACGTTCACACCTGTGCCCTCATGAACATTTCAAAACAAGGTACTGAATTTTCAAAGATGTGAAGTTCTTTTGAATCCATCCAGTACACATGAAATTCAATTAAGGTTGTCAGCCATTCTGCAGCTTCAAAGAAGGCGATTTTTCAAACTTTTCATGCGGGTTTCAAACTCAGATTTTACATCCAAGATAAACAACAATCGAGCGTACAGTTCCGTTTGTAATAATATGATATAGAATAAATTGAATTAGAACAAAATACAAATTTGTAAAATATACGATCAACCAAAATAACCATGCTTTAATGAATGCTGGGTGCTGAAGACGCAGTAGTGAGGACATTTTAAAATAATAGTCTTAATTTCAAACATACATACTGCAGGGTAGGCCAGGAGAAATTGGACCGAAATGAGGATACAATGACTCATTCACTTTTATACTTCTAAAAAGTGGCCGTGTCTAATTGTAAAATCATGAATAGATGAATAACGTATGGTGCATTTATATGGCATTAGGGTGTCACCAGCACATTTCCAACGTTTAATAGAATATAAAAAGTATCGATACTATGAACGGGTTCCATGGTAAGATAATCTTGTCCCCAAGATCGTAAGATTAATTTTAGACACCAGATTCTAACAAATCCACTGAAAATTCACTGAGGAACGAACAAAAAAAGCCCCAGGCCACTGTCACTGGAATTGCTAATGGGCAGCCTCTGGTTTCAGCTTCCGCACAAATTTGCACTTGAAAAGCTCGTAACTCCGTGAATATTCAGCAGATTTTCAAGACTCTAGTGTCTGAAGTTAATTTAAGATCGGAGGGACTGCGTCATCTTACCATGGAGCCCGTTCATAATATCCATATTTTTTATATTCAATTGAAGACACACTGTCGTGGTGCAGATTGAAGGAAAAAGACAATAATAAAGAATAGAATTAGGCAAGCTTCAGTAATTTGGCTGTGCACTGAAATTTATGAAGGTCATAATGATCTTACTCCCTTTATTCTCGAAACAAAGTATGATCTAAGAGTATAAAGGCTTGGTAATTATTCAGAGGCCAGGTCCACAGCCACGACAGTGTGCCTGTAAACGTCGCAAATGTTTTTGTGACACACTATGCCCTATAAATGTACAATATGTTATTCAGCTATTCATGATTTTACAATAGACCGTGCCACTTTTCAGAAGTACGAAAATGAATGAGCCATTGTATTCTCGCTTTGACTCAATTTCCCCTGGCCTACCCTACAGTATGTGTCTACAGTCAATTCAAGATCGGAGGAGCTGGGTTATCTTTCCATGGAGCTCATTCATTATATCTTCATTTTCAATTTTTAATCAAAACATTGAATATTTGTTGGGACAACTTGTATATTTGAATTTTACGTGCTTCATATAAAATCCGCAGGTAAACAAGAACTCCATAGAACTGTGACCTTGAAACTAATGCCTTGATAAAAACATAACGTAGAATCAAAATGCAAACAAAACCAACAAAACACAATTCACCCAATGCGATTTCAGCTAACCAGTCTTTGAACTTAAAATTTCTTCATCGTTTGACCACTCTGCTCGGTTCGTCTTGCTGGGCGGCCTCGACAAGCACTTAACACTTTAAACAAATCCCCCAAAATTTGATCCTGTTGTTGTCAGAATTCAGATATGTCCGGTACTCTGAATTACTGCGAGCAATAACAATGGTTTCGTTTCTTTGTGCGAAAAGAGTATGCAATAATGGATTGGAAAGCCTCATATGGAGTGAGGCTTTAAAGCTTTGAACGAATAAGCTTTAAAAACATGTGATAATTTTTACCAGAGAGTTTCTGCATTACATCCAAGCTACATTCTCAAATTACGTATTGACGACTGGCATTCCTTTACTGACAATGTTTTGGTGAACAGTGGCATTAAAATTCCAAGAAAATGTATGCAAAAACTAGTGACTAAACGTTTTCATGTTAGAAGGTAGGAATAGGAAAATGATGGAATTTTTTCTTACATCTTTTGTGCCCATTTTTAGAACTTTCAAAAAATGCAGCTCATAAACGCAAAAATTTGGCATATCAAAAGCTATTACATTTCAGTGATTCTTTAAATGCCCAGGTTCATTATTACATCTTTTGCAACTCAAAGGCAAAATGATGGTGCACTACAACAGTGAAATATTTTTTTATTATTTATTAACGATTAATCATTTATCAACGATTTGCATTTCAGTGGTATGTTATATTTCCTCTTGCACGAAAAGCTGTCACATGTGCTAAAACTCTTTCTAACGAAGTTGCTTGTCATCTTAACCTACATGTTGCATTTCACATCAATTTTACCTGTGATTGCCCTATTTACTTCATACTCATTCTAACTCTTTACTCTTTTGTTCTTATGACATTGTTCTTTGACTTCATTTACGACCTGTGTACTTTCACTCTTGTTCTACAGTGCACTGGATTAGATGCAATGTGTGCAGCCATGATACCTGAGCCGCTTATTGATCAACTTTTTGCCTCTTCTTGGGTTTTTCCTCACTTTCCGTTTCCTTGTCTAGTCTCTTGCGGCTTCCAGCCGCATTGGTGATCTGTCCATTTCCAAAGAGAATGATGATGCAAGTCATATTGTCACAGCCAGAGCCATCTCCACTAGTGTCTGGCGCGATACATTTATCGAAAACCTGAATATAAAAAAGTGATTGTCAACATAGTAGACGGATTTCACGTCACATGGCTAGATACCGTGAAATGTTGCAGCTGTTTAGCATCTTCGTCGACATATTTACACAACAGCTACGTTATAGCCTATTCAAATTTGCTCATTCAACCAACTTAAACTAATTCAGGTTATCGAACGGGGCCTTCTAATCTGGCAGTTCAATGGATAAAATGCACTTGATTGGTTGAAATTTAACCAGGTTCAGATAAAGTTGGTTTAACTTCGAGAGTGTGAATGGGATCTTCGTTGCCTACTTTAGGCCTATTGCAAATCGTCGCAAAAATTAATCATTTTCATTCGGAAATTCTTTACTATGGTTGCCTCGGTTACTCTATGATCTAATACTTTGGTAACACAATTAAATCTTGTTCTTTCCTTTGTTCATGACATTGATCCCTGATTTGGCCAGATATATAAATCGATACATAATTAGATATCCGTAAGGGAAGATACTCCCAAGAAAAATGTTAATTCAGTCGCAAGCTCATCTTTCACATTAAGTTGATCATCTCATGAAACGCTGAGTAGAAACAAAATCTTTGGGTTGATCTGAGATGGCAAATAGCAACCAAACAAGGGGAAGAGACTAGCAGATCAATTTAAATATAAAATTTTAAAGTCTTTCTTAAATGAGATGTCACTTGAGATTTGCGATGACGCAAAATTATTGACGCTGAACATCAAATTGCCTCTATTCGCAGATATTTTCACCTGGCATGTAAATTGAGAAAGACTTTAATTCAGACGATAAATTCAAGTTGACACGGTCGCATACCTGTTCGCATATTTTTGATAAACAGATGCTTCCATTTTTCCTTTGCTGGTCCAGTTTTTCACAAACAAAATCGACTGCTTCCTGACTGGTCATGATATTCCTATAAAAGAGGTGATTTTGTATAATATTTGCTAAAAATCACAACATCAAAACTGAAAATTGAGGTGAACACCAGGCAGCTCATTTTCAAAAACATTTCTCAAGAAAGGTACCTTCAATACTTAAAGAGCACATATTACTTTATTTAAATGATTTCGACATATGGAGACTTTTCGAAAAATTGAGAAGAGAGGTACATGGTCGAAGGTAATACTGCTGTAGAAGTCCGCACAACAAAATCAGTATTTGACATCTTGATCATATAACCAATTTCTCCCATTCAAAATGCGATCAATTTTTCACGTTTTATCCTACACCCTGGTGTAGGGCCGATGTCAAAATTATTGATGCTTTGGATACAATATAAACAGATAATTACCATATTCCATCACACGCCATTATCATAAATTGATCCTCTCTAAAAAATGAAACAAAATCCTGTGAAGTTACTTCAACAAACAACAGAAAGCACAAATGTTGGCAAAGATCAAAAGAAGTGCACATCAGTTACAACAAACGAGGACATCTCGTATCGGGGACATCTTCATCTTGCGCCAGATCCAAGCTGCATTTGGAAAATGAATAAATACTTCATAGAAATGTACTTTGATGATGTAAACAAGAATAGGTCCTAAATATTTAAATCAGTGTAAATAATGGGTGTAAAATTCCATCACCTATTTCTTTGTGTGCAATGGTAATAGGCTTGTCTGTAAATAGAACAAAGAAAACATCCAGACACAGTATTGTTTCTTTAGCGTTGTTCCATTGCGACATCAATTTGAATAGGATATTTTTAGATTTTTTTGCTCTTTGCAACAGCAAGCATTTATTTAACCTTGCACAAACCCTTAATTAAAAGGCTTGAAAGAAACTTTAACAACTGATCTACAATTTTTCAGGCATTTTGAATAGTTTTCGAAATTACAGCATGTTTTATTTTCCAACTCATTTGAGGACCTGACATGATCAAAATTCCAAATAGCAAACCAGGAGAGTGACAGATGTTTGCTTGATACCATATCGTAGACATCCATAAACTATGGTTTTCTTGAGAAATATTTCATGTTTCGTCAAAAAGTTTAGAAGCTACAATAGCCTCAAATTTGTTTGGTCAATTTTCTTGAATTCTTAAAAAAGGAGAAAAAACTCTAATCCTGAAAATATTGAAGATTTTGGAAAAGTCCTACGGTAGAATTATAGCAAAATAGCTGAAGTTTCTTTGAAGCCACTCGGTTGAAAAAAGTAAGTCATATTATTTTGCACCAACCTTTCTAAAGATTTGGGCTCTATGTTATGTAAGAGTAAGGGTTACAAAAATTGCGTTACAGGACCACTTACTTTGTAATGGTTTCTTCCTTTATATCTGGGACTGCCGTGATAGCTTGTTCGTGTGGCGATAAATCTTCATTGACTTTGTAGTTATGATCTCCTGCAAGATTAAGAATATAGAGTTTAATTAATGGCGAATTGTGTGCTCTTGGCTGTCCCTCTCTTACGACTATTCTTGGAACGATTTAAATTTAAATTGTAAGTGCCATACATAGTGGGAACTCGCTGACTGTAAGTCCTTTCCCATTATGGATGGCACGTAGTTAATTAGCCTTGTTGTTTTTGTAAATAGTTGTTGTTTTTAAATGAATAAAGAAAAAAAAAAGAGTTTAATCTTTAAGAAAAACATGGTATCAGAGTTTGACTTTGAATGCTAATTTCTCTCCATTATGGAAATATAAGCATGCAATAAAATATACCCTTGCAATGGAAATATAACGTTGCAATAAAAATAAACACAAGCAATGTAAATCTAATTCTAACGAGCAATTAAAATTGGACACTGACATGTTCATATGTGCATAGCAATGAAAATATAACAAAAAATTGATTTTTTTTGCATCTGGCACTCTTAAAGCAAGTGTGCAATGGTAAATAAGATCCTCTATAAATAGAACAAAGAAATAACCCAGACACAGCATTGTTTCTTAGCAAGATGAAAATCTCATTCTTAGGTTACCCTTTGTTGACATTGTGTGCAACTTCGATTTGAATAGGGTATTTTTAGATTTTTCTGCTCTCTGCAAATGCAAGCTTTTTACCTTGCACAAACCCTTTAACTCGGGTTATTCACTTTGAAATTGACTCGGAGCCAGACGTCAAATTTACAGTTTTTCACTGCCAGATCAATTTAAACATACCAATAGCCCTTGATAGATTCAGTCCACCATTTACTCGTCCATCCCCGGTTATTTTCCCTCCTGCTTTTGTAATCCTCGCAGTTTCACCTTCGTCTTCTGGTTTGTGATCAACTGACATATCTACTGCCTTTTTCCCTCTGCACAGCACGCATCTCGAATCACCAACATTTGCAACAACTAACTGGTCTCCTCGTTTCAACGCCACAATTGCCGTAGATCCGCTGTCTTTGCCAACCTGAAGGAAAATATTGGTTAGAACTGCCTCTTAAGAGGGACCTACCGATCAATGGATTGGGTGAGTCATGAAAAATTATGGTTTTTAGAATGATCTACATTAAACTCTAAATGTTTCGGATGGAAAAGTGTTGGACAAAAAGGTTCGGAGACTTATTGAAAAATCAGAAATAAGTTCCCTATTTGTAGCATATTTCTCGAATATTTCGCTTGACATGTGTTATATTTGCATAGATAGAAGTAAGCTGATTTTAACCAAAGGTCAGCAACGAAAATTCCTCTGTTTGTTGAGACATACATCCTACATTGTTCTGTATGTCCAGAAAACTTACATCATATGTTTTTCTGCTACCATCCTGTCCTTGCATATGACTGAACAGAAGCAAGCACTAGTGTCACATAATCTGACATAACTGTGAAAACAAGGGGTCTGACACAGCTCCTTGTGGAGCAGCTAAGGCCGTTACAGGTAAAAGAGCTATCAACTTTGCTCTCTTGCACCATTTGGGAAGCAACTGCAAGCGAGCGTCAGATGTGTGACAGGCTGAATTTGACTTGATGTTCACTAAGCATGAGCCTTAATTCAGGGACCATCATATAACTATTTTAAGTGGGCTAAAAAGGAATGGCTAAATTACAGCTAATCAATGCCTACAAATGGTGATATGAGTCATATTTAGAATAGGACAAATGAAACTATGTAAAGTTTGAATTCAGCTTAAAAATAAACCAATCCAGCTAAAAGTACACATTACACATTACAGATTCATATTACAGCCCTGAATGAGTCCTGCATGGCAGGACGAAATATTGGCATCGAATAAATTCAACCACTTGCTGTTATTTTTGTTGTAATACGGTGTTTCTGCCTTCAAACTTATTCATTCTTTCGTCACCGCAAGCACCTTCGGATCCGACAATCAACGTTGGTATCGTGGCCTTTCCTTTCTCAAATTAGTTAAAAGTAGCTTTGCTTGGGGGACTGTGAAATTAATATAGCATATTGTATTTGATGTTGTTGCTTGATGAAACCAACAGGAACATAAATGACGACTTCACTATACCTCCATTCGTTTACTCTGATGCTAGGATAGGGTTAAAATAAAAACAAAAAGGTATAGGTTAACGTACTTTAGTAGCTACAATTCATATTATAAAGCGTAATGCACTGATCGTTCTTTAAAACTTTAGTTCTGCCAATAATTTTTTCTTTAGCACTATATTAGTGCTGCTGCAACCATTCTTGGAATCATTAATATAGACATTAGTTTTTTCACTAGTCTCCTTTTAGCTTTACTGCATAAACAAACATCGATTAATTAAATGTTTATTTTCTCAATGAAAACAAAATATAAACACAAAAAGTGTGGATTAACCTACGTTAGTAGCTACAATTGATATTAAAAAGAGTATTGCACTCATCGTTCTTTAAAACTTTTCCTCTCCCAGTAATTTCTTTTATAGCACTATATTAGTGCTGCAGCAACTATTCTTGGAAACATTACAATAGACATTAGTTTTTTCTTTAGTCTCATGTTAATGCCTTTAAAAAGGTGGGTGTAAAATTCTATAACATTTTTCTTTGAATTGAATGGCTTGAAAGGAACTTATGTTACTTTGCTGTAAATCTGCCCTGGAAATTTTTTGATATCTTGATTTTTTTCAAAATGGCGGCAATTTAATCATTTTTGAAAAAACTGATGAAAAATTTTGAAAAACTTTAAATCATCATAAAACCTAAACCAATAGAGGGAAAATGATATAATCTTCAAAGAAAGCATAATTTGTGAAGGTCTACAATATGGGGGCAACCAGAAATCTGTAGCTTTTCTGGTTTAGGATTTAGAGATTTGATGACGTCATAGCCTCAAATTTGATAAACATTTCGTCCATATTTAGTTTGATGCTATAAGTATTTTAATAGTGAAACGATAATTCTGTTTATCCAGCCAGCAATTTTTATCAGCACCAGTTATCATCTACCATCATCATTATAACATACCTCATCTGATTCAGGAACACAGACTTCATCATCATCCTCATCATCACTATCCTCTTCCTCCTCCTCATCGTCCCCCTCCTCCTCTGCACTGTCCTCTTCTCCCTCTACTTCCTCATCTTCAGAATCTTCCCCTTGCTCCTCCGTTTCCTCCTCTGCTTCTTCTTTGCTTTCTTGTTCCTCACTCTCTGCATTCTTTCCCTTCCCTTTCTCCTCCTTCTGCACATCGTTCATTACCTTCTGTTCTTCTGCCTGTGCATTACTTTCTGTTGCTTCATTGTCCATTTTGTCATCAGTTCTCTGCATCTCTGTTTTACTGCTTGAATCTAAAATGAATTGTGAGTGCTTTAAAGGGGCTCCGTCTCCAAATTTTGGTCGAAACGTTAAGTTTGAAGTTTTTTGATGGGCAATATCACACAAAGTTTTACCTGTTTTTTTTTTTAAAAAATGAAAGCATCGTTTTAAAGATAGATATGTGCACTTTACAGAGGAAAAAGCCAAATATTCATATCATTTACAATTGCTTGGGAATAAGTGGCTTTTTAACCAGCATTTTTTGGTGGCTTGGGGGAAGCCACCAAACGAACTGCAGAAAACAATGGAGAACATTATGGACACATGCGATGCCTTCAGACTCGTTAACAGTTTGGCGACAGAGCACCTTTACAGCGCCATTGTCATCCAGGCTTGTTGGTGGGCATGCTGAAATTTCAGATCATCTGAAAATCATATTTGACCAGAGTGAAAATCGTTGACTGAAAATTTCTGCAGCAGTTGAACTGATGGAAAGATACTTGGTGTTCCTTCCAAAATCACCAAGCGAAATTATTTAAATAATTCAATCACCGCCCCAGCCTTCTAAAAAGATTCCAGCAGAATCAAGACACTGTCACAATACAAATTGAATTAACTGCCTTGAACAGATTTATAACCACCTGCATTTTCAAATTCAAACATGAACTGATGCTGTTATGTGTCATTTAACAGGCAAGTTTACCTTCCTTATCTCCATTCACTTTTTCTTTTGAAGGAGATGCAGATTCTTCGTCATCATTTTCTTCTTCATCATCACTGCCAAAACCAAAACCATTTCCATTGCTAGCAACTATCTTTTCAAATGCAGCTTCATTTTTTCCCTGGAAGATTAGAATTTACTGGTAACTGAATTAATTTTTTGATAAAATATTGAGTAAATTAAGAAATCATCTGGCCTCTCAGAAAAGGCCTAATTTCTTTATTTTCCAATTGTTTCAAGCTTTGCCCATTTATAAATATTTGCCTTGTCTGGTATTCTTGTGAAATGAACATAATTGGCCTATCGGATAGATGTTGGCAAGGTTATAGCAACTAATCTCTTTCCTCTATATTTCTAACTAGGATCCAAAGGTAGCTTCAGGAAACTGATAAGGCTAAGATGATTGAAGCAGTGTCCTTCCTTTCGATGTCCCCACACCTCGTGATTCCTATAGCCTGGAATAATACAGAGCTGGCGACTCTCCTCACTCTACATAGCAGGTTCAACAGGGCAGGGAATTGGACCACCAACCTTCTAATTGGTAGCCAAGTGTGCTACCATTGATCCATCCTTACTGAATTCAAAGTACTTGCCAAAAAAAAATTGGCATGCTTTTGTTTTGCTTGTCTGGTAGATTTACAAAACTATCCTTTCTGCTGAATAATTTTTTTCATTACCTGTTTCATTCTTTTCAGTAGTTCCTCGATGGGCAGCATTGCTTCTTCTGATAACATGGCTGCCTCATCTTCCTCTTCATCATCTTGGTCCCCTGCTAATTCTTTTAGCTCTTTGATGACCTGGAGGGAGAATTAATCAAACTGATTAAAGACAGCGGGCCTTGCCAGGAGAGGCATTCAAAGTTGATCAAGCACTTCTACACAAGTTTCTTTGCAAAGATTTTGATAATATTTGTCATTTTCTTGCCATCTTTCTTCTTGTTGTCTTTTTTGCATTGACATGTAACGTGTACATGAACAATATTTTTCTAAGGCAATTAGCAGGATTATACGAAGCGCTCATGGCCAAGAGCTGGGTTCAAAATTCATCAAAGTTGTTGAAATTGATGGCATAAAAGCACACGTGTCTGGGGAATCATTAAGTCTCTTTGGTCTGGTGAAAAATACAAAAGGTGATCAGAAAAACATGTGATGTGTTGTTTTGCATTATATAAAAAAATACTTTTAATGGCTTTTTGCTATTCTTTAATAGAACTTTTACTAGCTATTCTATAAAAAAAGCCTAGAGCCTGGAGACAGGCAATAGAATTCATTGAAAGCCTTAAGCGCAAGAATACTATGCTGCTCTGTCTATGCAACATACCTCATCTGTGAGTATCGACTTGTCAATATTTAAGAAAGCTTCATTCAGTGATGTTTTTAGATCTCCATTTTTGTATGCTTCTGTATCTTTGATGAAACTTGCCAGTTTCTTTGAGCAGTATTGTGCTACCTCTTGTCCTAAAAGATTGATTGGAAACTAATTGTGATACTATCGAATATAGGAGGATTTATATACATGGTTTCTTCAACAAGATACCTCTGCTGAGTGAAACCGATGGGTTCACATCAACGAAAAAGTGTCACGAAAGCCATACAAGCTAAGAATATATACACATATTCTTTATAAGAAACTGCTATTTATATCAATCTTTTTGATTGTACAGTCTTATCCAGGCTAAATAATTATATACATACATACTGTACATGCTTATAAGAAACTTACAGTAACTCTCAGACTGCCAAACCTTAAGAAACTCCAGTATTGGGAAATATAACATATCCATTGATAAAGAAAGTTCTTAGAATAGTATGAGTACTGACAAAGACTTTTAGTTGAAAGGCTCCAGATCTTAATGGTTGCATTTTAAATTAATTCATTCTGCCATTTATTGATGGTGGTTTAGTTTAAAAAGTTTAAAAATTAGTTTAAAAATTGAAAAAGGTACTGTATGGCACTAAGAAGTAAACCCTGTCATAGAGGAAATTGAATGGTTGATAAAAATACCTCCATGTCCATCATATACAGCAAACATTGCAGTTGATTCATCTAAGTTTGGCATACAGGTCCAAGCATCCTTAAAAACAGAGAACAAATAAATGAAGGGAGATTATTTGGGGGAGTTGCTGGCCAAAGGGGTTGGGAATTTGACAATGGAAAACTAAGAAAGTCATATTCCTGGGAGTTCCATGGGGGGTGGGTCATATCTATATGGGCTTCAATTCAGATCAGAAGTTTGCGGCCAAATTCTGCTGCTCATGATGAAATGGATTTTTTCACAGCCCCTAAACTAGGGTTCATCAACAAACAATTTTTGTCACAGTTAAGAGAATTGGGTCGTTAACAGCTGCCCCCCTCCCCCTCTTAAAGGACCACTAGATTTATCACTAAATTTTCTCGTGTCGTAGGCTAGGTAGGCCTCTACTGCCACCTCTCGGTTGGGGCCTAAACCTGTAACTTTTTCACCTTAGATCACAATTTCAAAATTGCCGAGTCCCCTGCCAAAGATTTACTGCTACCAGTTATTCTTTAAAGATTGATAATGAATATTACTTAAAATTTCAATTTTCATCACCAAGGTAGAATTTTTAATGGATTTGAGCTGGACCCCTCCCCCCCCCCCCCCTAATGGCCCAATTCCGTTAACTGTGACGAAAATTGATTGCTGATGGTCCCTTAAATTTTAGCACAATGCTTTCGTAGCCTTAACAAACATCAAAGTTTCCGACAGTGACCCACGCCGAGTCAGATCTCCAATCTAAATTAGGCCCATCATCATCCTATTGCATTGGTTGACTCATTGCATAGCTACCTCCATCGAAACTCGCCATCCTTGCATTTCAGAGACTCCATAAATCAATCCATTGCCTTCCCCATCATTTGATGTCTTTTCTATCAATGGCTGTGATCGATAAGCACCCATTTTCTTATAAATCAAGTTCCAATTTCAATTCTTTAATCTCCGGCGTGCTCTGTAATACTTGACTCTCAAAAGGCTGATCACAACATCGAACATCAACCACATGCAGCAGGCGAGGTTTCTTGTTTCCCTGTGATCTGTGCCGCGCTAAATGTTCGCGTTTTCTACTTTCGCGAGTTAAAAACATTGAGCTCTTGACCAAGAAAGAGTGGCTTTAGCAAGGGAGCGTTCTCCAGTATAGGGCTTCGTTATGGTGAGAATTTTCCGTAAAAATCCGTTTAACCGAGAAACTTCATGGAATTCCATTGTGCAAAAATCACGAAAATCGCGAAAATCACGAAACTGAATGACTACCTCGACCTCAAAAAGAGGCAAATCGGCCTAAGTCAACATTCGGTAACTTCTGCTCACATGGATGTTGCAAATCACTGAAATCTGTCACTTTGAAACCAAGAATCAAGCATTATAATGCTCTCAATTCTTGTGCACACACAGTCGTTGCGGTTTGCATTTCCTGCCTTCGTTCTTGTTGGCGTTTCGCCGCATTTTTTCGTCAGTTGGCTTGCTTGGCGCATACTTTCTGGTGTTTTCCCGCGTCGAGTGTACGAAAAAGTTGACGAATATGCCTACGATTCCTACCAATCTCTGGTCACGTATTTCTTTGAGACATACTCAGGAACAAAGGTAGTAATATAACGTTCATGTAATTCATTTTATTTCCATGAAACGTGCGGGGCATCTTTTAGTTTTTTAACATATTCATAATTATTACATACACCTTTTGTTTGGCGGGTACCCAGTCTGCAGAGTATGGCATGTGCACACCGGAGATATTTTTGTCCAAAACCTGTTGCACACCGGGTATATTTGGGTGTGGCAAATAAAATGGGCGTGGCAGGGTGTGGTCCCATAGAAAACAATAGCGAATAAAAACAAGTAAAGTGTTTTGTATGAACAAGTTTGAGATAATCACTGAAGAAAATTTCATTTGGTGCTCAATTTATAGCCACTACAACGTATTCTGTTCTGAGCAGCATTACATCATAGTCAGTGGTGTAGAGCTAGATTAATAACTAGGGGAGCTCATATAGAGAGGTGCTGAACAGGGGTGAAGTCCCCACGAAGAATGCTGGGATACGGAGGTATGACCCACTAAAAACCTTTGAGATCGGCTGGGACCCTCCTAGAAATATGTTTTTACATCATTAACCTTCTTTGGATTTAAGCACTTATTCGACTGAAATTATGTTCTCCTCAGCCAGCGGCGTGGCCAGGGTAAATTAAGTGGGGGTCATTTAAATGAGGGGGTCTGGGGGCAAAGCCCCCAGGAAAAATTGTGGGGTCACACCCTTTACTTTGGCTTAGAATGCATCTCCCAATATCATGCTTGCAATTAGCGATAAGGAAGCTTCTTGTACAAAAATACAAGGCTAAACTTGGCCTTGTACATGCCAAGTTTTATCCTTGTAGAGGGGATTATGACCTTGTTATGACCTTGTACTAACCTTGGAAGAAAATTACAAGGCTATCAGCAAGATTCCAAGCTGCAACCAGTCTAACACAAGGTTTCCACAAGGCTTCTACAAGGCTAATTAGCATTTTTCAAGCCATTTACAAGGTTACAGCAAGGCTATTCCAGGCTATAACAAGGTTACAAGGCCATAACTATACAAGGCTTGTACATGGCTATTACATGGCCTTGTATTTTCGTACAGGTTTGATAGTTTTGTAACAGTTTTCCTATAAATGGGAGCACGAGGAAATTTTTTGAAGAAAAATCCTTTATTCTGGCTTAGAATGCATCCCCTGATTCCATATTTGCCAGTGCAAAATGGAAGATTTGACATTTCTCGGAAAATTGTTACCCAACCACCTATACCCAGCTATTTTCTCTTCGGTTTTAGAGGAATCTCGAGGACCAGCATTTGACAAAAGTGGGGCAATTAACTAGGGGGGCTAAAGCCCCCCAAAATTATGGAGAAAATAACTAGGGGGCTGAGTCCCCCTGAGCCCCCAGCTCTACACCACTGATCATAGCTCTGCACTAAAATACCCTGAGAGGCTGACTATTAAACCTTCCAAGCATGACCATAAAAGGTCCCAGCCTTGCCTAAAAAATGTACAAATGAGTTGGTTCAGCCTTATTTGTTCTTTTGAAATCAAAACAATTGTTTATCTTGAGAAATTAAGTCTTTAAGTGCTTTATTGTCATCACTGGTTTTCCTAAATTAAAGACATAATGACTCCCGAGATAAAATTAATGATTACCTACTGATCCAAAAATAGGCTGCAAATTTAATTTTTATTTCCAAACAATTTACAGACATGCACAATCTTTATTGAGTCTCCCCCACTGATAATGGGCGGCTATTGGAATGACCAGACAAACGGAAGAAACAGCAACAGAAAAGGGGCCTAACCACACCAGGGAAATAGTCGGTGCACACCAGCACACCAGAAATTCTTGGTGGTGCACACCGGCACACCGGCAATTTTGCTCTTGCACACCGGAGATCTCGTCGAAAAGTGCCATACTCTGCAGACTGGGTTCTCTTTTTATTGTAATTTCATCTCCTATTATGCTATGTTAAATATAGTTTATTATTATCATTTATTGTGAATATTATTACTGCTTTTGTTTGAAAAAAAATCAGAAATTTTCATATTTCTAAATCAGTGGAGAATTAAAATATTTCATCAGTTCATCAATTTTTGAAAGTACAAAGTTTTACATGAAAAATAGCTCCCAAAAAACTTATTATTCTGAAATATCTTATTTTCTAGATTATCTTTTATGGTGACCCACTACCATTGGACAAGAAAGAAAATGTTGTTTACATCAGCAATCACCAGTGTGCAGGTAAATCCAAGGAATTAAAACGTTTAACACCTTGCAGAAATATGAAGTTTTATATATAAATTGTCAAAATCAATTTAACCAAGAAGGCTTGATTCATACGTAGTTGTCAGACTCCTAAAAATTATTTCATAAAAGTATACAATGGTTGATTAAATGAAGGACTTAAAGAGAAGATGCAATATTTTGAATTACTTTATACAGTAAAATGTAAAAAAAATGTGTGACGTATGAAAATAGCCTTACATAACGGACTCATCGTACTAAACCCATAAACGCAACAAAAAACACTGTAATCTGTAGAAAGAAGGCCGTTAAGTCCTGTAAAAGAACAACAGCCAAAAGTAAGCCTGTAGATAGAGAGAAAATGGTTGGTTATTTTAGATATGTCTGCTCTCTGCAAATGGAAGCTTTTTTTATAGTTTGCTTTCTTATTTATGTTTGATTATTGACTATTGTATTTTAGTTGACTGGGTTGTCACTGATATGATGGCAATCAGACAAGGAGTTCTTGGCAGAATAAGATATGTCTTGAAAAGTGGCCTGAGATATTTGCCACTGTATGGTTGCTACTTTGCACAGGTATTGTAAATCATAATGATATATATATCTACTAGATTCTGTAGCTTTGGAAATTTTGTTGCCAACTTTTATCCTTTGTGACTTTTATACTGTAGGGTCATTAACAAGTGGTGTATGGAAAAATTCAAATAGCAATATTGCTATCAACATGTGAAATACAACCTTTTTACTTGTTAGAAAAAGGCTTTAATCAAGCATCCAAAGCTGGCAAAGTTTGAGAAAAAAGAAAGCATGAAATCCAATTTTCAGTAAAAACACTGCTAGCTGTAACACACCAAAATCAGTTAATGAATGAAAATAGCAATTAGTTGAATTGAATAGAACTTGCCTGTGTATAAGCTGAATTATTCCTAACTCAAATAGGGTAAAGCTATCAATGGTTAGCTCTCTGAAAAGTGTTCCAAGATCTGAAGCAACATCTTGCCACAGCTAGAGTTATTTCTACTGAGAGCAGGGGTTGTGCTTTCGTTTTCCTTCTCAAACTACTGTATACCAAATTTGGATGCTTGATCCAAGCCTCCTTTCCAACAAGTAAAAAGATTTAATTCCCCTTTGCTTTTACTGATGGTGGCAAAGTTAATTTTTATTTTGGATTCTAATATTGCATGGGTCTTGAGTGTATTTAGTAAGACTAATAAAGATATAGAAAATAGAGAAGTTGAAAACTTAACATTTTTCAGCATGGCTGTGTTTATGTCAGAAGAGGAGGGAAGAAAAACGATGAATGGATCAGAAGGTAAGTTCTTTATTTTGTCAACTTCCCAGCCCTATTTGGGTCTAAGAAAATTGTTAGATTAGGCTATTTCGAAGGAAGAATGATATTAAGCTTTTAACCCCCAAATGTTGTGGTGTGGCTCCCCCAATATTGGTTAGAACAAAGATCACATCAACATTGTCCACATCAACATCTATGTTGCCACTCGTAGATATTAACTGCTTTAACAAAATATAAAAACACCACTGTTTATTTGAAAACGTTTCGATAAAAATCTTCTTCAGTTAAACTAAACCAGCTTTAACAAAATTAATATCTTTTGTTTGAAGACAATAGAGATAAGCAAATTCTTTTAACTGAAACAATGGCATTGCCTCTTCAATATTAGCAAAGGATCTGCCACTGATGTACTGTAAATATGCCAATATTGAAATTTACCAAAATAACTTCTTTAGGTGTGATTCATCGTGATTCATAAAGCCATTATTGAATTTCTCAAAACCTACAAAAGGAACTAAGTCCATCAATGTATCCAAGTGTTTATGATTTGCTGCAGATTTCATTTTTGACTGTAATTTCAATTGATTTGATAACTTAATATGAGATATTTAAAATCAGTGTATATCATATCCAATCACTTACCCAACTCATTTAAGGAAAAAATGGGCTTGCCCTTCGTAATATGTCATTGCTTTGAGATGAAAATGTGCCATTTTGATGACATTGGATACTTCCATATATATCCTTGTAAGAATTATGAAGTGGGTGGCAATAACAAATTGTTGAATTAGGCGACAACATTCAAGGAGAAAATCATACAACGATAACCGAGGGCTTCTTAGCATCTCGATTTTTGAGAGAGATTCATACAGTACTTTGTACACTGTTCGACCTTTTCTGTCCCATTTAGGCGGATGCATCACTTTATCAAGAATAAAACACCGGTAAATTTATTATATATCCCATCATCTCAAACATTCTTTCCTGTGAGCTAATCGTCATCAAAAACAAATTGATTTGTCTCATCTTTTGATTTAAGATTTTGTTAAAACGACAAAGATAATTCAAACTCCGTTTTGACTTAAAAGAATGTTTTGTTTATACACAATCTAAAAATGTACAATCTAACAAAAACATAAAGTATTTAAAGAGACGATACCATTGGGGAGCATGATAGGCATGGCTACCCTAAATGATCTTAACAAATAACAATACGGATACTAAAGGCTGTACCAAAGTTTCTTGTGCGGGTGAGGGGCCGAGTGGCTTAAACAGTTTCCGTCAGGTGACTGAAGTTAAGCTCGGTCGAGTGAGGTTAAACTCCGGATGGGTGACCTCTGGGGCCTGACCTCGCAACTCACCTCGCGCCGTCCTTCGGAAGGGACGGAAGGGACTTAAACTAGGGATCCCATGCCTGGATGCGGCATGCATAGTGGTCCTAAATTAGCTTTAAATAGCTAGAAACCCTATCAGCCCACTTAAAATAAATTACTACTACTACTACTGTTGGTCTTTCCTTAGAGAGACCAACAGAAAGATACGACGACATTCCAACCAGCGTAATCGAAAGATACGACGACATTCTTGCTAGAATGAAAATTTAAAATTTATAGATTTTGGTACAGTCTTTAGTAACATAGATAATTTACTACACTTGTATTATGTTATAAGAAGTTAAAGATTAATAGAGAAGGATGAGGCAGAAGATTAAGTTACCTAGGTTTGTGTTTGCTGGTGCTACAAGAAACGCTCTGATATATGAATGAATTTTTCCGTTGATTCCAAAATTTGTTTATTTTGATTATGAGAAAATCTTTTATCACCATGCAACATTATTTGCACAAGGGTTGGATTCGGCAGGTTTAAGATGTTATGTAGTTCGAATACTTCGTTAATCGTGCCTAGGAGATCACGCCTTTGATCATCATACGCATGGCATTGCAGCAAGAAGTGTTCAGTATCGATAGAAGTCTGTATCTGCTATTTTGATGTGTCTGTACCAATCTATACCAAAATGTTAGAAAAAGGAATGCTGAAATGTTACGCTGGACACTAGTAATGTTTTGTTCAACATTTAGGATACAAATTCTGATTCTGAAATTTATATTTTGTTAGTATTAAGAGTGCAAGATCCATGTTCTCTTTAACTTCTATTATAACATTCTTTTCTAGGTTTGGCTTGTAATTTTCCCTGAGGGAACTAGATATAAAGTTGACAAAAAGAATGTAATAAAAGCAGGCCAAGATTTTGCCAGATTGAATGGTGAGGAAAACTTAACGTCATTACTTTTTTAAGCACTTACGAAGGCCCCCAAATTAATGATCAGTTTCAAATCTGTCTGCGGATTAAGACTACGGTATTTCAGGTTGTGTTTAATGATTCTAAACCTACCAAATTCTGAAAATATTGGCCTTCACAGGGACAGAAATATATTTTCCAATTTAACACAAAACAGTCTTAAAAATTGTACAGTAGGTTCCATATTTACCTTCGCGATTTGAAGTCTGTCAAACCTTCTGCCTTTTGGAACAGAAGATTCAAATGCTTGAGAAGGTCTCCCAACCCTACCAAGTCTACCCACAGGAGGCCAGGCAGGTAAATGAACAATGATGTTTGAAATTTCAAATAGTTCATTGTCATACCTTTGTGTCTTATTTGTTGCACCCTCTGCGTCTGTGTTATGTCTCCTTTATTGGCTTCTGTACTGCGTAATTTTTCCACTGCGAGAGTTCGATGTGAAGTAACCAATACATTAGCAAAGCCGTAGAGAGGTGCAAAAAATAAGACACAAAGGCATTACAATGAACTATTTTGAATTGTCAAACTTATTATTGTTCATTTAACCAAATGGGGTTCCCCTGGTCTACCATTTTTAGAATTTTTAGATCATTCAAAGTTTCAAAGACGCCCTTCGACTGATGATAAATCATGCTGCTGAATGATGAACGATGAACGGAGGGAGATTGAACTTATACTTAACCAAAGGTTTTGATGAGCTTGGCCAGTATCAGACTTGACTCGCCAAATGAGGGGGGTGTGGGGGGTGTGACACCCCCCCAATAATTTCAAAACTCGGTTCGCGATAAAATTGATCTGGCTCTGAACTTGAACCTGAATTTTTCAGGAATTGATGCCTTCTGAGCCAAAGTAGAGGATGTCTCTTCAAAAATTTTCTTCGTGCTCCAATCTATGGGATAACTGTCACAAAACTATCAAAGTTCCCTTGTTGCTAATGGTAAGCATGATATTGGGAGATGCATTTTCTTCATGCTCCGATTTTTAGGACCAATCTTTCAATTCAGATGCCTTCCTTGTTGTAGGTTTGCCAGTGTTGGAACATGTGCTAACACCAAGAACTAGAGCTACCGAAGTAAGTTGTGCCTTATTGTTGAACTTCCTTGCCAGGATGATACCACCCAGGGCGGTTAATTCAATGATTTCAGAATTTATGGGTTGCTTTTGAATGCCTCTGCCAGGATCTTCCCAATAATGTCTCTATCTGAATATCACAAATAATGGCTCTATCAGACCGAATATATTATTAGTTTTATACAAATTTGATCCACAACTCTTGAAGTAGACAAAATATGCTTGATCGAGGAGATCGTTCATAACTTTGATCAAGAATTTTGGACCTCTGTTGGCGCATTTCGAAGTTACGATGTTTTGTGTAAATTAAATGTCACGAGTATTTTCATCACTTAGCAAAATGGAACAAAATCACAATAAATACCTCAGCCTTTCAGCTACCAACCAAATTTTGATTCATTCAAATATACCTCGACTATTATCTAGACCTGGAGTCCCTTGTTTCCCTGTGCTCTTTGACTTCAAGATGGCGCTTCGGTCAACAGAGACTCATGAAATTACTCTGAAAAACCTGACCGTATTTAGGCCCATACAGACAGTTATCAGGCAGACCAATCAGATTGCGAGATTTGTGGATTACTAAGTGACGGCCATCATGATGAAACTTTTGATTCGATTGAACAACTGTGATAACACTCGGACGAGATTCGAGATTGAGGCCGTTATTTGAGATTTGACACCGTAATTCCATCGTGAGTGGACTGATGAATGCCTATTACAGGGCCAGTTTTTCACAGTTTCATTATGAGTCCCTGTTGAGTAAGGTTTACCGTAGGGATACAAGGCGCTCATCATAATCAGTCTAAGTATTATCCTCATGACGAATTTATGATGGGGGCTTATTTAAATTTTGGCTCAGAGGGGAGGGTCTTATTAGAAAGGGGGCTTAAAGGGGCTCAGTCGTCAAACAGTAAGCAAATCCGTAGACTCGCACGTGTCGGGGATTATCTATTGTTCATCCATTGTTCTCTGCAGTTTGTTTGGTGGCTTCACCCAAGCCACAAAAAAGTGACCGTTAAAAATCCACTTATATCCGAGCAATCGTAGAAGATATGAATGTTTGGTTTGTTCCTTAGTGAAGTACAAGGATTAATACCCAAACAGCAACTTTCATTTTGAAAAAAAATACGAAAATCCTGGCTGATATCACCTTTGAAAAAACTGTAAAAATCATCGTTTTGTTTACATTTTGACGACGGAGCCCCCTTTAATGGAGCTTTTACGGTAATATAAAATCTGTTTCGTTTTTTAGTTTTGTAATTACTTCATTCGTATGTCAAGATTCATGAATCAGCCCAATCATCCAAAGTGATTCATAATTTCCTTTTTCACACACAGCTGACCATTAAAGAATTATGGCCATACCTAGATGCAGTATACGATTTTACAATTGCATATAGAGATCCTAAGAAACCTGTCTTACCAAAGCAAAAGTCTCGTAGTCTCACAGGTAAGTCATTGGATCAATTAAAGGTGACCTGAAGCGAAAATTTTTATTGATGCAAATGGACGGCACAGTCTAATGCTGAAGAATCCTGTTTAATTTCTTTGCTATCTCATTTCATTTTCAAGATATCCACTGATATTAAGTTGCAGCTGATGACGTCATTTTGTTTGCAAATTACTAGGATAACATATGGAAATATAGCTGTATCTGATATTTGAAAGGTTACAGTTATAAGAAATATTTCAGCTGAGCTGAATAGATGTTATATAAATTGCCTCATGACTTAATGTGATGTTTAGAAAGGCATGTTGACTGTGCAAAGTTTTTTAATTAGGTTTCTCTTTGGAAACATGGCCAACCTTGTATACTTTCTTTACATTTTGCAAACAAAATGACGTCATTAGCCAATCGTACACAGTAGTGGATAACTCGAAAATGAAACAAGGTATCAAAAAACTTTAAACGACATTCTTTATCATTCAACTGTGCTATTCATTTGCATCAATAAAATTTTCGCTTCACATCACCTTTAACCAATGGAAATCCTTTTTATTATCTTCCTCTGCTCGAATTTCCTCGAGTTTTTCATAAACTAGGCCCGACTGTGGCTACATTTGGAGAACCTTCAAGATTGTCACATCTCGAAGCCCCACAATAGCTGCACCTCTTTGCTGCAATATGATAAACATTACTATTGGAAACAATTCTTGAGGAACAAGGACAGATTTGGTAAGACAATAGCACGAGTTGGTATTGATTGACGCCGTAATTCAAAGCGATTAGCGATCGCAGACGAAGGAAATTCTCCCAGCCAGTAATTCAAAACAAACAAAGCTGTAAAAGTGTCTCTGAAACCCAGGTAGCTAGCTCGCTCGTTGTGCATTCCAGAAATCGTTTTTAAAGGACAAGTCCGGCATTTCCACAAATTATGAAGCATTTCCTGTAATTCCTATACTTTGGCAATTTAACTCCAGAACAGGACCCATAGTTCATCAACATGTCTGAGAACAATACGCATGGTTTGTCAATTTAAAAAAAATACCCTCGTAATCTAACACATCCCAGGAACACAAATATGAGCTCCCCCTGGATGAAAACCCTTTGTTACAGCTATCTGTCCACCCAGCAATTGATTATTTGCAATAACGAGTTTTCGTTTTCTATCCCTTAGAATTTTTATCAGTTGGTGGGAGTGAAATTCATATTCATTTGCAACGAATTAAGCGGGAAAATCTGCCACAGGTAAGTATCAACTGTCTTGTGCTAGAGCAGCTTATTATGATATCTGTTGCTTTAATTTCGATTATTTTGGTTCTTATCTTCTATTCAGTAATTCATATCTACTTGATGTCCCATCGGTGTAAAAAGCTAAGATACAAAACTTACAAAGTATGTTACAGGGTATGGGCTAAGTTTTAATTTAAGCTAAGTTCTGATCTTCCTGGGAGTCGTGTTTTAGTTAGGGTCTGCCGAACTCTTTCAATGCGTTTTTAAATGCATTATGTCATATTAAAGAAACTACGTATACTCAAACCTCAAGAATCTACCAACTCGTGGCACTCCAAAGCGCATCTGATCGGGTAGCGTTCATTTCATTTTCATTTTAAATTCTTTATACATGGTGGCCCCATCAGCCAAGACTGGCTGCTTTTCAGGGGGCCGTGGCAAAACCTAAGTACAATGTTACTAAAATAAGAAGGAATAAAATAAGATAAGAAGGAAGGAATTGAGAGCTAAGTGGGCGCGAGACCACTTATTTATTTGAAAACAATGGTAGCCTTCTCTTGATTGATCATGTCTTTGGACTGTCGGCCATTTGTGAGCTCTTTTATCCAGTTTGCTGCTAGTGCATCATAGCTACTGTTGGTAACTATTCTCGCAGCACGATTTTGTAACTTTTGTAGCATTGACAGGCGAGAGTCTCCACAGCTACCCCACCCAGAGCAACAGTAGCAGAAGTGGAGTTCAACAATACTTCTATACATCTGACTAAAGATAGTGTTTGGAACAGATTTCTTTAGTAAAGCCTTAAGTATACTCAATACAAGATGTTTATCAAGTTGTACTCCCGAGTATTAGCATTATCTACAGCATCAATATGCGAGTCGCCAATGGTGAAAGACGGGGAACATTCATGTGAAATGAAACTGATCACATGAAACACATTGTGTTACAATAGCTCTCTTTGTTTGTTAGGAGTGATTCTTGATCTTTATCACATGGGTCACATGATACATTGCAGAGCAGGTCTATTTATCAAGAACCAATGCCTTTAAGTTTCTTTAAAACTGATAGAGCAAGGGCAAGATCCTTTATTTCAATGGGTATTTCATGCCAAAATTTCAGCCACAAAGATGGAAACCTTTTTTGTGTATTCAAGTTTAAAGTTTGAGATGTCGAGATTTCTATCGTTTCTTGTGGTAGATGTAAAAATTTCACTCCTGACTATAGTTGTTCCAGAGGCTCTGACGGCATTGTTCATTGACTATCTGGTGTGTTATGATAGATTCGAATCATTTTCTAATCATACCTGTCTCATAATGTCCTCCTAGCATTCTTTGACATAAGCAATTCTTTATTTTAGGAGGAGAGAGAGATTAAAGATTGGCTGCATGGCCAATTTGCGAAAAAGGACAAGTAAGTTTTTTTATTATTTTATCTAGATTTTAGCACACATGTTTTTTGTTGCAAGTTGAAGATGAACAAGACTGGAATGCTTGTTATACATTTTACGATACGATAAATCAAGAATTGATCGACGCAACAAGGGGGGTTGAAATTTGCGAATTTTTGCGCATATCCATTCAATATAGAGCTTACAATATATGGCAATAAAGAAACAATGAAATGGATACTATAAGAGCGGATGAAGAACAACGAGAAATAGAGGAAAATTTGATGTTTTTGAGCACACTAAGGCCTTTCAAGTTATTACTATCATCTGATGAATAACTTGAAAAGGCCTTAGTGTGCTAAAAAACATCAAATTTTTGTCTATTTCTCGTTCGTTCTTCATCCGCTTTTATAGTATCCATTTTACAATATATGTATGCAGGTAGAGGTGAAGGCCCACCCTGTGCAGTGTTTAAGATGGTTCCAAAATGTCACATTTTATGGGCCAAAAGTCAGATTTTGTGGCCCAAAGAGGCTAGAAACCATGGATTTTTTCCCAGGTCTGATGTTCGGGAAATGAGTTTCATTTGTTGGATAAGGTTCTTTGTCAACTTGGACCAATTTCTTTCGTTCCACCAAATGTCAATTTCTTCTGAGCGGCAGATCATTTTGCTTTAAACAGAGCCAATGAAACTGTATCATATTCATCTGATAAATCGTACAAGCGCTCGGATGAGCAACATGGTGTACATCATATGTAACTGCCAAGTTATGGAATGATACACCTGCAAAAATTTGAGAGCTACCAACATCTGATCATTTAAAAAGCAACGTAGAGCGCATGTAGGATGTAGAAAAAACCGATGTCACAACGTACATGTACAATTTGTAGGGATAATCCATTGGGCAATGAGGTCCATTTCATAATTGGATGCTCAGAACCAAGACTTGTTGAAGCTAGAAACAAGTATTTTGAAAATATGAATGGCTGCTTTGGTAGTGAATGGGATAGGGTGGACAAAGAAATTTTTATCAGAATGCTTGGTAGCAACAAGGGCAGATTTTGTAATACAATAGCATGAGTTGCTTTTCTTGACACCTCAATTCAAAGCGATTAGCGATCACAGACAAAGGAAATTCTATCAACCAGTAATTCAAAACAAACAAGGCCGCAAAATTTTCTCTGAAACCCAGGTAGCTAGCTCGCTCGCTGTGCATTCCAGAAATTATTTTTAAGAACAAACATGAGCATAGATCGAAAGAAGAAGGATATATCTACACATCTGCCGCGGGCATTTTATTTCTTTGGTCCAGAAGCTGAGCAGTAAATGTTTTGATAACACACAAAAAAAGAAGATAATTGAATCGCCTCCTAAACGGCTTTTGAACCAAACAAATCAAATGCCCGCGGCAGATGTGTAGATGCATCCTTCTTCTTTCGACCTATGCTCATGTTTGCCCTTAAAAAAAGTTTCTGGAATGCACAACGAGCGTGCTAGCTACTTGGTTTTCAAGAAACTGTTGCGGCTTTGTTTGTTTTGAATTGCTGGTTGAGAGAATTTCCTTTGTCTGCAATCGCTAATCGCTTTGAATTGAGGTGTCAACAAAAGCAACTCATGCTATTGTATTACAAAATCTGCCCTTGTTCTTGGTAGCATCTTGCACATCACAACAAATACCGCAACCATTATGTTTTTGCGCACAGAGTTATGTGTATATGTCAAGATCTTCCGGTTGATACTTCACGTGTAGCAACGGATTAATGCCCTCACAACTCTTCTCATTTCTCAATGCGTGGCTAAAGTTTTGTTTGTTTGTACTTATACCTTTAGATGTTGCATTCTGTTTAGTCTCGAGTATCCTGTAAGCATTCAGCCTATAGTTTTTTATAACTCCGGCGTTTGCCGTAATACTTACTATTTAAAGAGCCTGATTGTCAAACATTACTCTCTGGCAGAGAAGCAATTAGCAATAAGAATTTAGGATTTACAAGTTAAGTGTAGGTTTTTGTTCTTCAAAGTTTATTTTTGTTCGTTATAAACTTTAATGTGTAAAAGGGTGTATTTATCAAGAATATTGAATGAAAATATTAGTATGTAAGGCATTATGTTGAAAACCTTTTTTGAAGCAGAGAATCTTAACAAAATAACGAGAATTCTATTTTACAACTTCCTACCCGTAGGCTCCTGTCACACTTTTACAACAAAGAAACTGCTGGCAGATTTCCAGGAAATGGAGAGACTATTGTCCTACGAACTCGCAGAACACTTCCGTATTTTATCTTCTGGGGTGGCTTGCTTGCAGCCACCCTTTCCAGTGAGAAAGGTCGTTCACTTTACATCAAAAGCTGGTCTGTCATGGGAGTGTCTTCTGTGTTGTATATGGCTATAATGTACGATTGGTTGCAGGCATAATGGATTTGGATTGCACATGCATTTATAGTTTGAGTCGATTGTAGAACTAGAATAGATTAATTTATTGGACAAGAATTGCATTTAGGAGGCTTGCACAAGCCAGAAGATGTAATGGATTGAATAGTGTTTAAAACTAATATTGTCTTTTTGCACATTCAATTTTTCGATTTTTTCGGTCCATCTGTAAGAATGATCAATCTGCCATAAGCTATGAGATTCAAAGCTGCAATTTCAGCTCGGGAGTGCCACTTGAAAAGAATTGGAAGACTAGAGAGAAGAACTTCGCTCCCTGAGGAGCCAAAACCCATCTCTTCAAGGAAGATCTGATCGGAGAATAATGAATTTCTGCATTTTAACGGGCATTGCGAAGGTCGTTAGGAGCCAATCTTTCCATATTTCGACTTGTGATTGCATATTTCAAAAATGTGATCTCCCAATTGTTTGTAACATGAATCGTCAGCCTCCATTGGTTAGGACACACAGCCCCTTTTCGGCAACTTCCATGTGAAAAAAGGGAACGAATTTATGTGGTTGTCACACACAAACAGACGTGACAAAAGTTGATTTGTACAAATACTAAATGTTCATGTCATTTATTTTCTTGTCTTATATTTTGACTAGTTTCTTCTCTTTCTTATATTATATATCTATATGTTAATGGCCTCAGGGTAGACATTGCTTTTTTGCTCCTTGGGGTATCGTTGTAGTAGTATTGTAGGGTAATTATGTAAGTAGTGTAGGGTAGCTCATATTGTAGAGTAGTTCTGTAAGTAGTGTAGTGTAGCTCGTAAATATATTGTATCTTTTTATTGGAATATATAAAAAAAATACTATAAAACGTGTAAGGGTCAGAAGCTTCCATCCACCCTCTAGAAGAGCTTATTCGTGCAATTTATGACCAAGTTGGCAATTGTTGGCAATTGTAATACATCTATTAGTTACTTTATGAAAATCTATTAATTGTATCAGAGAAGAACACAGATAAGGAATAGCACATATTACTTTATGCAGTATGTTTATAAAAAATCTACAGAAAGTATACACATCCAAATTAAGTTACTTCTCTCCATTCATTACTCTAACATCCACCCAGAATATTCTCATTAACGATTCTATTTGGTCAAGATATTCTTACTCCAGAAATTCCCATACAGTATGTTAAGGTTGAGCTTCTTGAAATGAAAATCATGTGAAGTCGTCATGTTTCCTGAAATGTTTTATTTATTTCCTATTTTTCGTTTTTGATTCAATAGTAAATTGTGATTCTTAATTTGTTCTTGATATCCTCTACACCAAAAGGCTCTTGGGGGAACAAAGGCTCTCGATCTTAAAGGGGATGTACAAGATTTTTGTAAACAATCAGAAAGAATGGAGAACCTGCGCGTGTGACTAAATCCTTGGGTTCTAAATGGCAACTAGTTTCATCGCAGCTTCTACATAAGCTTCATTGCAGTGTTTTCTTATCTATGTCTATGAAATGTGATGGAACTTTAGATATCTGTTAAAACTTTCAAATATTCGGCGTTAGAAAAATAGAACAAATTGTCCAACAAAGCTTCAATCATCA
The DNA here is from genome assembly GCA_039566865.1 of Aurelia coerulea. Taxonomy (NCBI): domain Eukaryota; kingdom Metazoa; phylum Cnidaria; class Scyphozoa; order Semaeostomeae; family Ulmaridae; genus Aurelia; species Aurelia coerulea. The sequence continues at coordinate 13,675,649 of CM076963.1, forward strand.
AAAGATTGCTGCAGATACTTTGGATTACTTTTCTCTGTGAAATGTGATGGAATTTTTGACATCTGTTAAAACTTTCAAATATTCGGCTTTAGAAAAATAGAGCAAATCGTCCAACAAAGCTTCAATGATCAAAAGGTTGTTGCAGATACTTTAGATTACTTTTCTCTGTGCAAAATCGCCATCAGCTATGTTGTGTATAGCCTAAACACACTTGATGATTTGACACGTAGAGCCATGCAGAGGGGACAGGTTGTACAGCCCCTTTGAAATATTTAAGAGCTACAATTTACTTTAGAAATACTACATAAATTCATCGTTTTTACTCTTTAACTCTAAAAATAAATAAATTGCTCAAAGAGTCTTATCTAACTTCTCCGCTAAAGTATTCACTTGCTCATTTACATTTTGTTCATGCTGCTCTTCAGGAACATTTTTCACTTCTTGGTCTGTACCAGTGCCCCTTTGAGCAGCACCAACTTGACCCTCTGATTGGTACTTCAGTCCAGCTACCCCCTTTTTGTCAGCTTGTGCCTTGTCCCTTTTGATGCGTCTCCTGCGAGTTGGGTAGTTCTTCCTGTATTGGACCATATTCTCTATATCAACGATATACACAAATCCAGCAATTAAGATTTCAGTTGTTTGCTTCTCTGTGGTGAATGCTTCCTCTAACTGATCTGAAGCCCTGTCCTCGTATTGCCACCATCCATTGCGGCCTTCATAGAACCATTTGTAAATAGTTGTGTCATGGTTTGGTGAAGAGTTTAACACTGCTGGGCAGCTTTTCTCTGTGCTTATTTTTACCTGCAACAACAGAAGATTTATTAGCCTTTTGCAAGTGCAAATAATGAAAGCCTTGAAAGGTAAATCTGTTCTCTGCAGACAATGTTCATGGTATAAAAAAATCTGCTAATGTCTAAATGATGTGAAGCAAATTTAGATGAAACCAGTATTTGATATGTGAGCCAGTTAATGTTATATTTGTGCAAGCCATGTATTGTTTGCAGGATCAAAGCTGTATAAATTTAGTATTTAGATACTACTGTAGATATACAGTACTATAAATGGCAGGAGGTATGTATGGAGTGCAACAAGTTATTCATTATATACCAGGTGCTTTCTGTTGTCAACGCAAACATTTCCATTTGAGACAATGATTTACCAAATAAATTTTGTGGGAAATACTGTACAAGTATGTACTGTTGATAAAATCTGATGGTGGCTGCTGGCTGGGAATTTATCATGCAAAAGTCTGGGATAATATTATAACTGGTAACAAAAAAAGCTTTGATTTAAACCAAACATGCACAATTGACGTGCTGAAGCACTTACCACAATGGGGTTTTCAAAGTAATCTTCTGGCACATCTGCTCTGCATAAAGCACATTTGTGACTCCTTGCTGCCACTCCTTTCACACACAGAAAGCAGAATATATGACCACATGGCAATTGTACAGGGTGATGGCACATTTGTAAGCATACAACACATTCTGGATTTGAAGGTTCATAATGGACTCTTTCATCTAAAAAGAGAGATATGTAACAACCCCATTTTAAAAACTTTCAGATGAAATGACTTTAGAGAAAACTCAACTGGTTTTTTCTGGGCATGAGATGTAGTGGCTGAGGATATGGACCTTTTGAATGCCTACTTTGGATCTTACTTCCCCAAAAAGGAACAATAACATTTCATAAAAAATATCTTTTTTGGAACATTTGAGTTGAAAATGTTGCTTTCTTCAAAAAACCTGTCACAGCAAAGACTTTTTCAGCCCTAGGTTGGAGTCTTGTACTGCACATCAAATAATTTTAGGGCACACAGGCAAACAAAAAGCTGATGTGATGCAAATTGTAAACAATTGGTGCATGTACCATGTGGTGCATGCATGACAGAAATTTCAGCAATTTCTGCTAGGCTAAAACCATTTAAACTGATCAGTTGGAAAGCATTTTATAATTATAAATATAGACCTCATTTCAAAAATTCAGTCAAAATGTTCACTTTTCCCCCTCTCCCCCTCCTCCATCCTAATGTTGGTTTTTCGTGATGAGTAGGCTAGTCATTGCAGGTATCAGATTTTACAATATCTCCACAACTCCACAACACAAACAACATTGAACTGGGGGAGCAGGGTGTACTGAGACTTTCTTTCACAACATTCTTCTCTTACACTTATTCATGGCAAGAGGCCCTATACATGCGGCCTTGTGCATATTGGGGGGGGGGGGGTTGTGCTAATGGGTATATCGTAAGACTTATCTACCTCGCTTGATCAAATATGAGAAAATATGAATGAAGTTTTGATTTTAGGCCCGTTTTAATCACCTCTCTCCGCTCCAGGCTCCGTTCTGGTCCGTTCCTTCTTCGCATTCTTCCCCGAATCTGCAGACTCGTCGCTCTCGTCTTCATCTGGTATGTTGCCTGATTCATCAGGTATAAGGGAATCATCATCGACATGCCTCTCTGCCATTCTTTTAGCAGAAGATAACCGGATTTCAGTCCATATTTGTGACACACCAAAGAAGATTTAGGCCAACTTATCTACTCCTCCACCTTAATTTGCTGCGCAGCAACTAAACGAATTGCGGAGGAAACTTGCCTTTTGGGCTTTTTGGCCAGCCAAATTGCCTTCAAAGCGTAGAATTCAGTCATGTTTGTTGTATATGACTTGCTTTAGTTTTTGCATCATTTTCATTTCCTACACTACTCATGGCTATGTGTATCCAGTTTTATTGGTTTATGTAGCTCCTTTTTGTCATTTTGGAGATCAGGAGTTGAAGACTTCTTGTCCTTTTGCAAAAACAAACATCATATCATATTGTAATGTCTTTTGTTCCCTTGAAAGTTTCCCTTGAAAGTTTAGAGTTCCCTTCAGAGTTTCTTGCCATTTGAAATATTACTTGTTCCAAAATTCTTCAATTACATTTCATTTGGCTATCTTATCTTTGGGGGTATGTATATAGCATGTGGGGTGGGCCTGGGAAACAGGCAAAAGGGATAAACATAAGTATCATTATTTTCGTTTGCTAAGTAAAGTATATACCAATTTTTGTCATTTTTGTGCATTCTATCACAATCAACGGTGCTGTGGGGAACTTCCACTGGACTCCTCGCCAACTGAAAGCAGCCATAATGAAAGAAAGCATGGTCATTGACGTTTTCAGTGTGAGAATTTGGTCCCTGTCTTGCCCCCTGGCAAGAAAAATCATCGTGCTTCCTTTGAGGAGTTGGTTCATGAAAAATGACGAAATTCCAATATCGTATTTATGACGTCACTAACGTCCGCCTCGGAAGCCTTACCTTCCCATCGTCCACTGCGCTGTTACTACGAATCTCTTGAAGCTATTAGGCCATGACGATGTTGTAGAAGAAAGCTGTGAGGAGGAAAGTTGGCTGAAGAAGACGAGACCTTCAAACGAGATTTGGTTAATCTTTTGATTGATATTTGGTCAGATGCTTTTCAAATGATGTGTGGATATCCTGAACTCAAAACAAAAGGCGGTTGACACAGGAGGGACGCGTTGGAAGCAGGTTTTTGACTGCTGTGCTGGGTTTTAACAAGAAGAGGGCCTAAAAGTTAGTAGAGGCCTCTTGCCTTGAGCATCATACAGCGAGACTCCACTTTAGTGGTGCTCGTCTGTGACAAAGAACATAAAGGCAGGAATTTGAATTGTTCATCCTCTTCAAAATGTATTGCTTGCAGTGGTTATTACCGTTGCTTTTAATTCCCAAGCCCCCGAATGTTGCACTATGGACAAACAATGCCATTTTCATGATACTTTATGTGATCAGTTTCTTTCTGGAAAGAAAACCATGCACGATTTGTACGGTCGTCTTTGCTGTTGCAGTTATACTTATATGCAATAGTGGTCTAGGTAACTGTCTGTTTTTTGCTGTCTGCGAAGGAACAAAGACGTGATCTTGGATAAAGCCCACACTAACGCAAATGGCAGTAGAGTACCTGGGTACCTGGCAGCATAGTCGTACCTTGCATATGGTATCAGGTTGGGATTTTACCAAGAGGACAGAGGAAGTTAAAATCTCTAGTGAAATGATAACTCCTGATAAATAGAAAGAATGCATGAATTGAAACTGTTGGCTTCAGATTTGAGACATAATATATTAGTTTTAAAGGTTCAACTTGCCCTTATATCCCCATCCTCATTTGGAGCATGAAGTGCAAAATGCCACGCAAGCATCATTAGGGATACATGACATCTTAGTGAACGAAAATAGAAAATTGAACTTTTATTGACAGATTAGAAATGTTGTTGGTATTCTTCATGTAAAAGTTCAATAATCCGAAATATGTTGTATCTAAGGGCCAGAAAGGACAATTAATGTTTCAAGCCATCTCACAAGGCATAAAATCAATGTGGATGAAGTTAGTAGGCTAAGAGCAGCCCAATTTGGTCTATTGCAGTAAAATGGGTAAGCTTAGGGTAAAAGGAGCAAGGCAAAAATGTGAATAAAATAACATGAGAATCATCAGATACAGATGTTCTCAAGGTGCAGCTTTTAGAACTACTCTCCTTGAATGTATGTTAATTGAACAGTCTTATACCAATATGATGGTGTATAATGGGTATTTGATGCCAGAGATTTAAAGGCTCCCCAGGGATTTAAGCTATGGGATTTTGGGATTTAAGCTATGGGATTTTATCTTGGATGTTCCTATGACAAATTCTAACCTATTTTTTGGTTGGGAATGCGGCGCCCAAGTTTAGAAATAAACCTGTGCGTTATAACAGTTTCTGAAAAATGGCCTGCTTATTTGTTCTTTGTGCCAAAATAAAGAAGTGAACGTTGTTTCTGTTCACCAATAATATCATTAAAATCACGATACTGTTTGCGATACCAAAATTATAGGCATTGATACTGTACTACTCCTTAAAAACAAAATTGTGAAAATGATACCCTTCCTTATGGCACATCCCAAATACCCAAAATATGCATGCTGTAGTGCCCCTTGGGCAAGTTTCCTTGCAATCAGTAATGATGTACTGTATGTATTGTGCTTTGTTGTGCAATTAATTGCAACTAAAACAAATATAAGATTTAAGTAATTTCAATGCTGAAAAGTTTCTGAAGATTATTTGTAAGAATTTAAAATTGTAATTATTGAGAATATTGTAAAATTTTCTTCCTTGCATATTTTTTTATCCATTGTTTCCTGGACCGAATGCTGATATTGAATATAGACCTACCGGGTGCGCCAAAATAAACTATGCACGTTTGGCAGGCCACAATAAATTGTACACAGGTCCGATTTTGGAAATTTATGACTTAATCGTTAGCAGAAAGCCTGAATTAGATACTGGGATTTTTGCAATTTTTTTCATTTTCAGGTTTTAGAGCTAGAAGCGAGTTTCCTAAAATGTTAGTTTTCGAAAAAGACTGAAAACGATCAAAAACATCGATCAAGTTTTCCAAAGAATCGACATGAATGGGCAAAAAGAGAACTTGTTCGTGGTGATTTGGGATTTAAACATCGACCAATTGTAATCTGCTGTACGAGAATTCGTACTAAACCCCCAAATCCCCCTGAAAACGTTTTCTCTTTGTTCATTCATGCTGAATTTTTCAAAATTTGATCGATGTTTTTCGATCGTTTTCAATGTTTTCGAAAACGACCATTTTAAGAAACTCGCTTCTGGTTCTAAAAACTGATAACCGAAAAATTTGCAAAAAGTCCTAGAATCTAATTCAGGCTTTCTGCTAACGATTAAGTCATAAATCTTCAAAATCGGTTCAGTGTGCGATTTATTGTGGCCTTCCAAACGTGCATAGTTTATTTTGGCGCGGTATTATTATAGATCGAAACAGATAATGCCAAATAGTAAATAATGCCAAATAGCAAATAATGCCTATGGCAATAATAATGATAGTGAACATGTTCAAATTGATGTTAAGATTTACCTGCCTGAAATTGACCACTCCGCTCTGAGATTATGAGGCATTTTCTTGAGAAAGCATCTCCAAGAAATCTTCAAAAATGGCGTGAAATCCCGATCAAATTTCCAAATATTTCTGCCCCTCCAGCAGGGCATTTTTTAACATACTCAGTGGTGGGGGAATTGCCCCACCAGGCCCTATGACTTCCCCCACCACTGACAGGAAAAATGCTACTTTTACCCCAAATGCCTAGGCCACTAAGTGGGCCCTTTCCAAAGAACGAACATAATGCAAATGTGATTAAATGGGCTGGCAAATAGAAACAGAATATTCCCTTTTTCTATCATCATATGATGTTTTGGTGAAATGGTTCCACTACTAAGCCTGGAACCCTAAAGACTCAATCCTAAACGTTAAGTCGGTATCAAAACAGCGTGATCAAGTCATAAAACATTTTACAAAATGTAATAAATTGCAAACAATGCAAAGATTCAAGGCAAAGATTTAAAGTCCTCATCCTGAAGCTAAATTGCTAATTTCGCTTAGCTAATGCGTGGGGGGGGGGGCAAATCTTCCATTTTAGCACTAGCAAGCATGATATTGGGAGATGCATTCAAAGCCAAAGTAGAGGATCTTTTCTTCAAAAATTTTCCTCGTGCTCTGATTCATAGGGTAACTGTCACAAAACTATCAAAGTTTTCTTGTCGCTAATGGCAAGCATGATATACTGGGAGATGCATTCTAAGCCAAAGTAAAGGAGCTTTCTTCAAAAATTTTCCTCCTGCACTGATTCATAGGGTAACTGTCACAAAAATAACAAAGTTTTCTTGTCGCTTGTGGCAGGCATGATATTCGGAGATGCATTCTAAGCCAAAGTAAAGGGCGTAGCCCCAAAATTTTCCGGGGGGCTTCGCCCCCAGACCCCCTCATTCCAATACCCCCCACTTAAGTTACCCTCACCACGCCGCTGAGCTAATGTCCTTGGTAAGAACACACCTTAACGAAAAAAAATGCCTTCAAGATACATGTTTGAAAACAACCCAACTCGCCCTTGCAACAATACTTGGATTTTTTAGCGTATATCAACATCTAAAGCACCTGTCTATAAACCCTGTACAATTTCTGGTGGTGAGCGTGGGCTCTTTTGAAAAATGCCCCACCACTCAAAAATCCTTAAAAAATGCCCTGCCCTCCAGCAGTGACTTCAACACGTTCTAGCGCACGTCATCCTATTGGGTGGGAAGATGAAATCGCCCGAAATGATTTAGTTATGCTCGGGTTATGCTTGTAGGGATGGCACTTTCATCCTGCCAAAAGGGTGATACACGCCAGAAATGGTAGGAAAATTAAACAAATCGACCAGTTTTATGGATAAACTGCAAAGTTAATCATCTTTTGGTGTCCATCGTTTGTTCAAGTTTGCCTCTTTTCGAAAATAAGAAGCTGCCCTTTCAGTATAACAACTTGGAAATCCTATTTCTATCTTTCTGTACCCAACACCAAGCAATCCCAACTGCAATGATTACAGACAAGGGCAAAGAAGCTAATAGAGGACGCTAAGTATAAGGACGGTTGCCCCAAGTCTATTTCGTCAAAAAAATTGAAGAGAAGAGTGAAGAGCGAAATACTTTCAGATAGACTTATTACAGTCCACGAAATGAACTTGGGGCAAGTCTATCTGTACCCCAGATGCACGTCTGCGACGTTAAACTCTCTTATTGACTGTTCGTTTTCAAAGAAAAAAGATGGTCCTCTGGAATTCAACCAAAGACAGAAGCAGGTTTCAACAAGGCCGTTTGAATAACATGTAAAATGAAGCGTACAGGAAACAATACGTGGTTTGCAGGATTATATTCTGCCTGAATTAAAGGCTGCATCTAGACTGATTACGATGAGTCCCAGTAATCGCTATCCAAAACGAGACTATTACGCCAGACCGAGACCGCTCTTACTGGGACTCATAATATTACGGCAATATTTTTGGACTGACTTTTTTCACTTTTGAACGCCCTTGGGAACGAGGCTGCTATACACAGTCATGTACTAAGTATACAACCAAATACAACGCCATTAGAACCTCTGCAAATTCGATTGATTGATGTTGACCAACGGAAACTCGAAGCTCAAAGCAGAGTTTCAAGGAGCTTGGCCGGACAGAATAAAGTCTTATGAACAAGAATACCATGAAAACAGTTTGCGACAATATCAAATTTTGTACGTAGGTACTATTTTGCTGCTTTCGCTAAGCATTAACTGATTTATTGTGAAGTCTTCAAATCAATGTGTTTCATTTGAAAACTACAAATGTTTATGCTTTTCTGCCTTAGGCCCTTATCGAAACGAGGCAGTCATAGTCATTTCAAAATAATGGCGTTTGATTATGAGTCGTAGTTAGGAGCGTCCGGCAGTATTTCAATAGCGATAACTACGACCATATCATCAGTCTAGGCTGCATCCAGTCATTTATGATTTTTCGAGGAGAGATACTTTAATTTAAATGGTGTCATGGATTTCATGGTACAGTTTATTTGGAATTCTGAAACCATTAAATTGGGGTTTGGAGGCCTAAAATAAGCACTCGGTGAAGAAGACGCGGAATGAAAAGAGTCTGGAACTAGCTAAATTGTGACGTAAACTGAGTCGTAACACTGTGTTATCCTGTACTATGAACACCCTATGACAGTGTATTTGCTTATTAGCATTTACGTAAATAAGCATGTCGTGGAAGTTAAAATCAGTTCAGTACTACACAAGCTTGTAGCAGGTCATTGTGTTCGTACCCCTCGCCTCCCTACATCAGGGATATTACAAATACTATTAGTGGCGTGACTATTCGACACAAGAGTTCCTAACTTATTGGCTGTACACCCTATCAAAAATAGAGTTGCTTGCGTTTTAGTAGTTTAGTACGCAAATCCGAGTTAACTGTGTAAAGCAAAGATACAGTTCTGTTTAAGACAAAGGGATTGGACAGCTTCAAGAATAGATCTTTTTTTATATTCACAATCTAAAAATGTACAATTTAACAAAAACGTAGTTACAAAGACCATACCATTGGGAGCATGATAGGCATGGCGACCCTAAATGATCTTTAACAAATAAAAATACAGATACTAAAGGCTATACCAAAGTTCTGTTGGTCTCTCCGTAGGAAGAACGTGGGAAGAACGCAGGATCTATTCTTGAGAAACACAAATGGCTTCGTCTTTTCGGAAATCTAAACCTTCTGCTTTACAAAATTTGCCCTGAAATATTCAATTTTCAATAGGATCCGATCCAATAACGTTATCTATCTCGCCTTTAAGAATACAAAACAGCTGCTGATCGACTCACCAGGCCAAAAAATATGTTAATCTACACCACACACCCGACATGTTCCTTTAGGACAATCAGGTCTCATCTATGATCGAAAAGACATCATTTTGCTAAAGACATTGGTCAATAAGGAAATTCATTTTCCAGCTGCAGAGCCTCCTTCAGCTGTTTGCTTTCCAAGGAGAAATTGTAATTATTTGGAAACGTAAAGAGTAGTTTTTATTTGAATTAAATTTTTGTTTCTCACGATTTGCGTATTCTGTTTGAATGAAACTTCAGAAAGTGGACAGCTTTGAGGCATTAAGGCGTGTATGACTGCTGGAGATTGTTGTAGATGTTTTGCATGGATCCTCCTCCCACTTGCTATTGCTTGTACAGTAAGAACCCGCAAAATAGAAACCTGTTTTTTCAAAACAGCCTGTTTAGTTTCTTTTTGAAAGGTCATTAATCTGGCAACAGGCTGAAAGGTTTCTTATCACATGGTTAGGGACAGGGCAAAATTTATTATATTACGTGGCCGGTGGAGAACAAAAATTCTTACAAAAAAAATCTGCTCGCCCTGTATGAAATTATTGCCAAAAAACCAACTGCCCCGTCACCCTGTCATTAAAAAATATATCTGCCCCGTATTCATGAACAACTAATGTTGTATTGTACCACCGATGAATTAGCCAAAGACCATAACATCCATAACAGACCATTATCAATTCTTGCCTTCACGAGACTTTGTCAACGAAGTAATCCATGATCCAAAATGTTGTCCTCAAAAGGCCTCAAAATGAGCCATTTCACATTTCAAACTTCATCTTGAGCTTATAAAAAGGTACTGCCCCGTTCATATTTGCTTTGTAAAAATTGTTGACCCATAGTTCTGTACAAGCTAAAAAAAGTAGTTGCCCCGTTACGTTTTGCACCGGCCATGTTATAAAATAAACTTTGCACTGTCCCTTAAGAAGCCTTCAGTGGTAGCAACTTAAATATTTAATCGAACCCGGAGCAAAGTCTATCAAACGGTATGTTCTTGTTACCTCTAAAATTACTCAACCATATCATAGCATAGGGCTCAAATCTTTAAAAAGGTGGGTGTAAAATTCTATTCCATTTTTCTTTGAATTGAATGGCTTGAAAGGAACTTGTAGTACTTTGCTGTAAATCTGCCGTGGAAATTTTTTGATATCTTGATTTTTCTTAAAATGGCGGCAATTTAATGATTTTTGAAAAAAATTGATGGAAAATTTTGAAAATATTCAAATCATCGTAAATTCTAAACCAAAGGAGGAAAAATCATATAACTTCCAAGAAAACCATAGTTTATGAAGGCCTACAATATGGTGAAACGCAGAAATCAGTATATTTTCTGGTTTAGGATTTAGAAATTTGATGACGTCATAGCCTCAAATTTAATAAATGCCGCCATTTTGAAACTAATCAAGATATCAATAAATTGCCACGGCAGATTTACAGTAAAAAACGCTAAGTTCCTTCCAAGCCATTTAGTTCGAATGAAACCGTAATAGAATTTTAAACCGACCTTTTTAAAGATTTGAGCCCTATGTTCCATATCATACATACCAAGTATATAGATAGAGATGCTTTTGGATAAAATCTCTAAAAAATGTTTGGCCCCTGATTTTAACAAAGATAATTCAATTTGAATTTATTTGGGTTCCTTCAATAAGAAACCTTCTTAAAATCAGGCTGAGAAGTTTCTTTTATGAAGGCACCATTTCTCAAAAAAATCAGTCTGAGTTTTCTTATAAAGTGGTTTCTATTTTGCGGGTTCTTACTTGGGCTGATAACCAGACCCAATTTCAAAAGAAATAAGTTTCTTTTGAAATCGGGTCTGGTTATCAGGCTAGTTCTTACTGTATTTCGTACTCTAATAAAAATTGAATTGCAGCTGTCTTTGGTATTCTATAATCAAGATTAAATGAACAGAATTCTCAAGTTGTAATTTAGACATAGCTTGAAAAACATAGGGCTCAAATCTTTAAAAAGGTCGCTATAAAATTCTATTACAGTTTTCTTTGAAGTAAATGGCTTGGAAGGAACTTCAGGCTTTTTGCTGAAATCTGGCGTTGGAAATTATTTGATATCTTTATTAGTTCCAAAATGGGGGCATTTATTAGATTTGAGTCTATGACGTCATCAAATTTCTAAATCCTAAACCATAAAAGCTGTAGATTGCTGTTTGCCACCATATTGTAGACCTTCATAAACTATGGTTTTCTGGAAGGTTATATCATTTTTCCTCTATTGGTTTAGGATTACGATGATATCAATTTTTTCTTAAATTTTCCAAGAATTTTTTCAAAAATGATTAAATTACCAGATATCAAGATAAAAAAATTTCCACGGCAGATTTACAGGAAAGTAGCACAAGTTCCTTTCAAGCCATTCAATGCAAAGAAAGATGTCAAAGAATTGCTTAGCTTGAACCCTGAGCAGCTAAGATTAGACATACCATAGTTTACCAAAGATCTTTGAGTTTACCTACATATAATTAAAAACCAGCTTGCATTTAGTAATTTCATACTGAGCAGAATATTTCAATTTTGGGGATAACAAGCTTTCACTAAGGGCAACTGCAAATCTGCGTCAAAAATGCAAACACCGAATGAGAAGAATGCAGACAACATCCCATTATATCTCTATGATATGATTCTATTATTTTCTTTTTGATAATAATTGTAATCTAATATCTATAAATAAATATTTAGAAAAATATTATCAGTCGCTTTTTAAGCATGTGTCCGTTAATTACAAATATCTTTCAAGCTACACTAGCAAATGTAATTTTTGTGATATTAGCCTTGGCTGTTGATTGACAATCCAATTCTAATGACGATCCAATAACAGTCAGATTCTCGAGTCATAATCTAAACAAACGAAGTTGTCTGGCAAATTGTAATTGTCTCATCACGCTCCTTCGCAGTGCTGTTACTTTATAAGGGGCTCCCTGTGGTTTAGATCTTTATTTTTTTCCGCATGCGTCAGATTTCGCCAAATGACTACAGATAGAAACTACTATAAAATCAATTGTGAAAATAAGCGTTTTGAAGTTAATTTAAGAATAAAAGTGGGTTTAAGCAAAATGAACGAACTTATGACACAAGGACAGACAAAGTCTAATTAGAAGGACACTGCGGAGGAGCGTAATTGTCTCATTGTACATGCAAAAACGGATCGCTGAAGCCGGATCTCCACTAGGCGGAAAATGTCGATGCGGAAAAATTTCCGGCAATCTAAGTGGTTGATCGAAATTGTCCCTGCGGCAAATTTCGGGCTGTGGAAAGTAGGAATACGCTCTACATTTCGCGGTTCGACATTTTTCTGCAAGAAAACAACCAACAGAAATCTTGTATTCTCTGATGCAATACAACATCAATGCAGACAGAGAGCATGTGGAGAGCATGTCTTTCTTTCCGCCACGGAAAATTACTGCAAGAAAAATGGCCCGCGACGACATTTTTGCGCCTAGTGGAGATCCGGCTTAAGAGAGGACAGTATCATAGATCAAAAGAGGAAGGTAAATCTAAACATCTGACTGGGGAATTTTATTTATCTGCTTCAGAAGCTTTGTATTAAAGGACATTTGTCATGTTATAGCAATTGGTTAATACAACCCCACAACAAACAAAGCTTGGAGTGGAAGCAATGAAAATTGAGCCTCGATCCTGTACTTTGTAATAAACAATAGAGAGAATTGTATTGCATGAACCAATCGGGTTCAGGACATATGCCCTTTAAGTGTTTGGATCGCTCCAAGAATATGCGATAAAATGCCTGATGCTCAAAGCTTTGATCGAAGGTTTCACTATGTTTTTACGAGCTATAATTTCTGACAAGGAGTTTTAGTTCTAAAATTGAAATTTTGCAATTCATTGAGACTTCCATGGCCTTCCATGAAAAGATGCTCCTGTATCAATGAAATTTTCAAGGCGCTCTATGGTTACTGAACTTTTCACTACTGTATTTAAGAAGCAAACGTTTTAAATGATCCTATGGTTTGTCTTTGGACAATGCCAGGCCTCAGGTCATTTTGCATAAGAAGGAGGTTTGGAGAGCCTTGCAGCATAGAAAGGGATAGAAATTCAACGGTGCCGCCATGCCTGGACAATTGATTGAATGTGTCCCAAGGCAGAAGGCAGAGTAAGCTCAGAATCCTACTGCTTAGACGTTTGTTGTCATTTAAGAAGCAAAATGTATGGACGGCCTGACAGTCCTCATTTTGGTTTTCGACAAAGCTAAAATCCCAGGCTGTCTTACATGAGAAAGGGACTTGGCTAACCATGGGAGAGAAATTCAACGTTACAGATATACTTGTACGGATTGATGTGGCGTCACCGTTTGAAGGTGAAAAGACAGCGAATGTTGTATGCTACAGCTGTAAAGTTTGTCTGACATTGGATGTCAGGCGAGACTTGCAACAACGCAAAATTTCTCATGCATACTACCGAGCGTTGTCGTTCGCTGGGACTTTTTACCTGACATCTGATTTGATTAAGACAGACTTTAGCCTGTTTACAACACAAAGTCCTATAGTCTGTCTCATATTAGATGTCGCGTGAAAAGGCGAATAACAACAATTGAAATATTTTGCATGAGTAACTTTGCATAATCGCAATTATCACGTGATATAATTTGAGACAGATTTTAGTCCACTGCGCTTGGTTCTTCGATTCTACTATTACCATTATTACTAGTAGTGTTATTATCACAAATAAACAATTTAACAAAGTACACACGGAACCTCTGCCGGAATATGAAGTATATCCCTGGGTTTAGCAAACTGTTCGTTATTGTCAAACAAAGAGCTAAGCGCCTCAGCCATGTCACTTTCAATGCTGTTCCAACTGCAAAACAAAGCCTATAAACCGCCAACGGCGTCCAGAAAGCGACGAATGATGTCACAACTAATACGCAGAGCAAGGACGTTTGCCGCAATTCACGGTTCTTTTTTCCCGTGCGGCTTCGTTTCTTTTCAGCAACAGCATGCTTCTTTCGGCTTTCAGGCGTATCCGGGAAAGTAATACTTGACATCTCCACTTGTTCTGTGGCAACTCCACCGAGCGTGACCGCATTATCTGAACCGGCTAAGTGTCCAATTTTGTCTTCTTGGCCTATTTCACTGATTTGATTTCGTTTCGTGGCGGACGTCTTCCTTGCAGATTTCTTCGTGGCAGAGGTATCTCTTAAAGATCTTAAAGATAACATGGCCTCTTTTTCCTTCACGTATTTCCTAACCCCTAAATACAGCACGAGGTTGGAAACAATAAGAGTTACCACGCCAACGCTGAAGAACACGGAAAAAACAATCCCTCTCACCATCAACTCTTTGTCAGCTGATGCTTCTACATAAATGATGGTCTGCAGGATGTTAACTAGTAGAGGTACCACCCAGGTGGCTGCGATCATCTTGATATTCAAGCGGTTGTATTCGGACGTTCCGTACGCGTGCGGTCTCTTTAAAGCAACCAACCGGTCTGCTGTTAATATTGCGAGCGAGCTAACGGATGCAAACATGCAGCTAAACAATGGGATGTTCCCGGCAAGTTTATAATAAATCTTTGGACTGTCTGCAGATAACAATATTCCAAGGGTCGCCCCAAAACAACCAACAAGGGCATCCGCTAACGACATTGAGCAAAGTATTCGGTTATGTGTGTTTAATCTTAGAAGTTTCTTTCGAAATTTGATGAACATAGCGAACGTCAAAAAGTTAATTATTGCAGTGCATGTTGAAATGATTACCAAGCAACTTTTGAATATTGCCGTTTGTAAATCCTTAGACATTGTGACTGGCTCCCTTTGATGCGTATATCGTTCAGTTTTCTCCGTGTCGTGATGTCATTAGAATGTTTGTTCTGCTGACCCGTACAATAACGATTCAAAGACAAGGCAGGGCAACTGGAACGGTTCTACCAGAGTTTAGCACGAGCAGGGTGCGTAAAGCCAAAATCAGGTCAAGTATTCTCACGTCTCGAGTAGTTTTCGAATTTATAGTGCTCTCGGCGTCTGTGTGTTCTAAATCGTTTCCCGTATTCTGTTTGTGTAGCTACGTCTCGAACTGCCTACAATACGCAACCGTGCGCGTCAGTTGCTCACCAATTTTCGATAATTTTGGCAGATCTTAATGGCAAGATAATCTTTCAAAAACCTGATGTAAACTTTGGATATTCAAAGCACACACGAATTCTCTTTTATGACTCTTGGAATTCAGAGTTTGTTGACATTTCTTGGCTGCTAAAATCGTACAAAATCTCCCAGTAAGTCTTCAATTTCAGTCCTCTATGACTCTTTCAGAACCTGATGTAGATGTTGGCTTTTCAAAGCAAACAGGAATTCTCATCCAAAGCTCTGGGTCTCAAACGTCTATCTACTTCTTTCTGCCGTTGAAATCATAAAAATCTGCTAACAATTCTTTAATTCCAGTCACCTATGGTTCGTTTACCAATCGAGGTAATCTTTCAGAAACCCGATGTAGACTTTGGTGGATTTCCAAATTCAAGAATTCTCATCTAAAGCTCTGGGTCTCTAACGTCTATCTACTTCTTTTTGCCGTTGAAATCATAAAAAAGCTGCTAACAATTCTTTAATTCCAGTCACCTATGGTTCGTTAACCAATCGAGGTAATCTTTCAGAAACCCGATGTAGACTTGGGTGGATTTTCAAATCATTTAGGAATTCTTATCTAAAGCTCTGGGTCTGAAACGTCTATCTACTTCTTTCTGCCGTTGAAATCATAACAAATCTGCTAACAATTCTTTAATTCCAGTCACCTATGTTTCGTTTACCAATCGAGGTAATCTTTCAGAAACCCGATGTAGACTTGGGTGGATTTTCAAATCATACAGGAATTCTTATCTAAAACTCTGGGTCTCAAACGTCTATCTACTTCTTTCTGCCGATGAAATCATAAAAATCTGCTAACAATTCTTTAATTCCAGTCACCTATGTTTCGTTTACCAATCGAGGTAATCTTTCAGAAACCTGATGTAGACTTGGGTGGATTTTCAAATCATACAGGAATTCTTATCTAAAGCTCTGGGTCTCAAACGTCTATCTACTTCTTTCTGCCGTTGAAATCATAACAAATCTGCTAACAATTCTTTAATTCCAGTCACCTATGTTTCGTTTACCAATCGAGGTAATCTTTCAGAAACCCGATGTAGACTTGGGTGGATTTTCAAATCATACAGGAATTCTCATCTAAAGCTCTGGGTTTCAAACGTCTATCTACTTCTTTCTGCTGATGAAATCACAAAAATCTGCTAACAATTCTTTAATTCCAGTCACCTGTGTTTCGTTTACCAATCGAGGTAATCTTTCAGAATCCCGATGTAGACTTTGGTGGATTTCCAAATTCAAGAATTCTCATCTAAAGCTCTGGGTCTCTAACGTCTATCTACTTCTTTTTGCCGTTGAAATCACAAAAATCTGCTAACAATTCTTTAATTCCAGTCACCTATGGTTCGTTTACCAATTGAGGTAATCTTTCATAAACCCGATGTGGACTTTGGATTTACCAGCATACAGGAATTCTCATCTAAAGATCTTGGTATCAAACGTTTATTTCTTTCTTTCTACTGCTAAAGCCGTACAAAATCTGTTAAATAATCCTCCAGTTTTCATTCAACTGTGGCTCGTTTATCCATCAAGATAATCTTTGAGAAACCATCAAGTTTACATTCAACATCTCCTTTATAGCCCTTGTTATTCAATGTTTATTGACTTTTCTCGGCTGCTAGAATGGTACCAAATCTTCAAATAATGTTCTAATTTCATTCACCTTTGGCTCATTTACCAATCAAGTTAATATTTCAAAAAGGCATCTGTCTGTTTGGGTGATTTACAATCAACAAGTAATCTCCTTTACTTTAGCTCTTGATGTCTAAAATTTATTCTCTTTTTTTTTCTGCTAAAGTCGAACAACATTTTCCAAATCGCTCTAATTCAGCGAAGGGCGACAGTAACTGTTTCCGAAGCCCATCAGTTTACAGTTGTCCACAACACAAATCTACAATTGTCTACAACACGAATCTTTGCTTTCTCTGAACTTGACTCACCAGTTGACACTTTTGCAATAGCATCTAGTGATTCCCATCATGTTTCTCGTCATAAAGCATTACGTATCAAACAAAACGAGTGGCCAAGTCAGGGCGACTGTGATCAACGCTGCAGCCCGTCAGCCTACGAATGTTTACCTCTCAAAGTGATTCAGCGTTTGCTTGATCACATCAAATAGTCCATAGAATCCATAACAGGTTATCTCATCACGGGGCATTACGCAAAATCAAAGCACGTCAGGGAGACTAGAATGAAAAAATAGAATCATGAATCCACAGTGTCGTAAATTCTCTTCCTTTCCTGGTTATCAATTATTCATATTCTGGGTTGGGTAACTGTCGTTTCTGGTTTCTTGTTGATGTGCTGTTATTTACAGATGGCAGACTTAATTCAAAGGCTGACGTTTTTAGCAGTTTCTGCTTTGGGTAGATGTAGTGTGTTGTTTCCTAACAATGTTCTCGTATTTTATCAGGATGCACTGTATTACACAGATGATATATTTGATCGATAGGCTACTGTTTTACCAGTTTCTGCCTTGGGTACATGTAATCTGCTGTTTCTTACTGATTCCCTCTTCTTTTAAAGATTTAATCGAAATGTTTTACTAGTTTCTGTTTTGGTAAAGGCACCCTGCTGTTTCGTATTGATGCTCTGTTAGCATATTTTGATGTAAATAGTAGAATTAATCGTAAAGCTAATGTTCTAGCATCTGCACGCTTTGAATTCTCGAAACCATCTCTCTCTCTCTCTCTCTCTCTTGAGCTTCTTTATAAACTTGTGCTATGTACTGCTATGTTAATTTCAAACCAGACTTGTGAGGTGATGCCTGTAGATTACGCACCGTTTCTAGGCGTGTCAACTTCTTGGAATGTTGCCTGGAATGTCACCAGAAATGATTCCTTTCTTCGCTTATGTAGCTTTCACTTGTTTGTAATTATTTCCCAGTTCCCATCAATGTCGCAATAACTTCAAATTTACACTTTGTCTTTCAAATAATCTTTGTGAAAGTCAAAGTATCGTCTGTCAAGTTTCCAAAACAGCACGAATAGATCTTAATATTTCCAGAATGTGTGAACAATACCAAGTTTTTAATCCTTAATAAAGATGTGCAAGTTTATCAACACTGAATACACTTTAAACCATAACATGACAGGTTGCCTACTGGATGTATTTCTTTTCCTTTCTATATGGAACATCGAACTAAAACCTTGTTATCTTGTCTCCTTTTCTTGTGTTCTGCGTGTTCAATAGGGCGATGTATAATTCATGCAGCCTATTTCTTTTTCTAAACAAAAATACATCACTTTATATCAGTCAATTGAACCTCTAGTCATAACTTTTGATAACTGTTCGATCAAATTCCTTTCATCTTCACTTTGAAAAGTCCACTCGCCAAATGCAATCTTGCGGGCTGCGCAAACTTTGTTGCTCGTGCAAACAGAATTTAAAATTTTCCGACTGAAGTTGATTTTTGTAATTTGAGAAATCTTTTATGACACTTGAGACTCCGTTGGGAAATTAATTTCTGAGTTTAAAATTTTCCGACTAAAGTTGATTTTTGTAATTTGAGAAGTTTGTTATGACACTTGAGAATCCGTTGGGAATTTAATTTCAGCTTAAGTCTTTGTTTAGCAAGCAAACTAAAATGAGATTGAACGCAGATTTCAATTTTGCAAATTTTTAATTAATCTACCAGAACTTTCGTAAAGCTTTCTGCGTGAAGCAAATTGCCAAAGAACTTACTGTATTCTGTGGAAGTCGTTCTAAAAGCGCTTCTAAATATTACAGGAGTGCTTCAGCAATAACTTTAAATTCGCAAATGTGTAATTTCAGGTAGCTAGTTTCAAGTTCTCTGTTGAATTGTCGCCCTTGCTCGTCATCGATAACAACAGCATTGTTTGATTCAAATTTTGTGAATTTAAAACCCAGAGACGCAAAAACGAAAATACTGTGTACTTGCTTGCTTCTTTAGCTAGCTTTAGCTAAGTCAGTAACTGTGTATCTTCTCATAAAGTTTATAAAGCATACGCCAAGTTCACCGTGTGTCGAGCATGAAACTTGAACAATTCTTATCGACACAGCGTTCCAACCACACTCAATTATTTGGTTATTTTCACTCAAAGAAACTTGATGACTGGAAGGGTTCATGAAACACAAGCCAGCTCAACATGTGGCGAGCTCAGAATAGGGCAATTGTTACCGACACAGCTCCAACGCTCCAACCACACTTGATTCTTTGGTTAATTTCACAGAAACGAACTTGATGACTGGCTTTTTGTTGGAAGACACTAGACACTTTAGTTTAAAGTTCTCAAGACACGATTTCAATACTCGTAGATCGCCAAATACGAGCTAGCACACTGTTTACTGAAACCAGCAGATGAACCAACAGCCTTAACGTTATCAGGTTTCTGTAGGTTTCTGGTAACACAAGCCTTGTTTTCTTTCGATAATCCTTTGTTGAAAAGCTTCACGAATTTCCTGTTCCTTTCTGGCAAAGAGCTTAAATTCAAGATGATATTGCTTGTGAAAACAGCAACTGTAAAGGAAGTAAAACATAGATCAAAATACTGCCTCAAGCATATCAAGTATTAACTTTCTAAAAATAGTAAGGCTGTTTGTGAGCATATGCCTCACTCGCAGCAACGTTTCTGTAGTTCTGCTGTGGCTCCAGACTAATTGTTTGGTAGATATTGGCTGGAAAATAAAACACAAAATATGAAAAGTCATTCACACCGTAGTATGAAGTAATTAAGTTACAAAATTTCAAGGCTTCAGGTTGCCTTCTTTAGTTCAGTTTCACAGCTTCAGAAACCACGGGCAACTAACGTGAAGATGAAATGTTGGCCTACCTTAGTTTTTGTCCATTATGGCCTAACTGGGCCTAATGCCAAAAAATCAACAACCTTCGCAACATACCTCCAGTCCTTTGTTGACTAAAGCATGCTTAGTATCAATTAAATGTTGAAAGCACCAT
Source organism: Aurelia coerulea (assembly GCA_039566865.1). Classification (NCBI taxonomy): domain Eukaryota; kingdom Metazoa; phylum Cnidaria; class Scyphozoa; order Semaeostomeae; family Ulmaridae; genus Aurelia; species Aurelia coerulea. The sequence goes on from CM076963.1 coordinate 13,695,904, forward strand.
GTTTGCTTTTCTTCTGTGTTCATCTGCTCTCGTATTATCGAAACTGTCAGTCACACTGCAAGTGATGCAGCCTAATTTTAGAATGTATTGGCGGGTGGGTAGCTGCATCGCTTGCAGTGTGACTTGACAGTCTCGATAATACGAGAGCAGATGAACATAAGAAGACAAAACATGGTGCTTTCAACATTTAATTGATGTTAAGCATGCTTTAGCCAACAAAGGACTGAAGGTATGTTGCAAAGGTTGTTGATTTTTGGGCATAAGGCCATAACAGACAAAAACTAAGGTAGGTGAACATTTGATCTTCACGTTGCCCTTGAGCAAGGGTGCAAAATTTTGCAGACTCAGTCAAATTAATTTTAAATTTATATTTAAAAGTCGAGCTTATTCCCCATTACCTGCAGAACAAAGAATAATTGATACTTGTTCCAAATACTAGGCAAACAACTGAAGTTATCAGGGAAAGCCTTTCTAAAAATCAAATTTACTAAAGAATAAACAGGAATAAACAGTTTCTTCGATCTTTCAATTTCTGCTAAATCTGCAAAATTCTCAGCCAATGCCTTTCAGTAGAATTCAAGCACTTTGTTCTTGGTAAAAAATCTAGTTCGATGTGTAGAAATTACCAAGAAAGCACACTGCTTTCCAAAGTACACGTATTTTTTTTTGTATGAGAAGCTAAGAATTTGGGCCAGTAGTTTCTTAAAATTATCATATTTTGAGTACTCAGAGTTTCTTACGAGTTTCTTAGAGGTTCCATAACAATCTTCATATTCACTACCTGTGCCCTCATGAACATTTCAAAACAAGGTTTTTTAAGCCTTTCCAATATTTAGACATTATTCAAGTACCTTACAAGCAACATGATACAGGAAACGAGTGAAAGCAAAGTAAAAATATGTGAAGGATTTCCTTTATCAAAATAAATAGTTTGTTAACTTGAATATCCAGTACTGGAGTTTCTTAATTTTTTGGCGATCTGAGAGTTGAGTTTCTTATGGGCAGTTTCTTATAAAAAAAATATGTGTATTTCCCCTGCAGAAAAAGCTATTGTCGATGTAGGGGTTCACAGCTACAAACGATACCAATAATGCTATACATTCGATATTCCTGGGCAGTTCGTATTACATAGAACACACACCAAACCTGAAAAATTTACGTGGCCAACGCAGTATGCAGTATGAGGAAAGCATATGAGGTATTACGGCTTCACAGCTTCGAGTTTAGTCAATTCGTGAGTTGTACTTTCCCATCTTTTCCACGATAAAATTTTCCCTGTGAAAAACTTGTACTTTTCCCGGTGAATGACTTGAAGCAAGGCCAGTCTATTTCTGAAGAAAAACAAACTGGATCCAATCGATTCTTTGTTACTTCCTTCCTGGTAACAAAAGTCGTCAGCTGCTAAATGATATTTCAAACCAAATGTGTAGGCAACTTTTGAGCAAATGGAGCAATTTAACAAGCAACGGAGTCCAATTTACACCTTGTTGACAACTTCAATGAAATTTGAAAGTGAAAGTGGAAGCAAACAGATCTGTGAATCATCCGAAAGTAAATACGTCACCTTTCACCTCAACCACGTTGTGTGTCAAGTGCAAAACTGCAAAATACAATGCAAACACAGCATGCACAAGAGAAATATATGCCGCCAATGGCCGCCATGTTACTTCTTCCGTATTGTCCACTGAGATCATGGGTAGCTAGACACTGCTGGTATGCTTCTATGGAGGAGCGCTGCAACTAAAATGTGTTTGCGGAGGAATAATTTCTTTCGTTCTGCGAAGGAGGTACTTACAAGAACTTCCTTGATGCCACAGTATAGACTGATTGCAAGTTCGTAGTTATTGCTATTGATAGGCTGATGGACGCTATAACTACGACTCATGGACTTTCGCATTGAAAATTGGGACGAAATTGTTTCCATTGACGTCACGTCCGACATGGAAACCATAGCAACACTATACGAAGAGCCCGGCAATGGCGGATAGGCCTAAATTGTCGGCTCAATCCTCAGATCATAAAACGCCTCAAAATCCAAGTTTTGAGTGTTGTTAGCAATGAACATAAGCCACAAGTATTCGCATGAATGTTTCTTTAATACAAGAGTGAACAAACCTTTCAGTTTCAACAAGAATGTCCTCATTTTGAAGGTCTTTTTATCTCCAGAAGGCTCATCACAGCTGAACGAGCATTTCCAACTGCCGAAGGTTGCCTCGTTTTGAATTAACCTCGTTTCAAAGGGAATAGAAAAATCTGTTCCCCCATTGTTTATTTTCGTCCCACTCTTTGATGTGAAAGTCCATAAGTCCCAGTTTGAGCAAAAATATATATTGTTGTTGTTGTTGTCATTGCTGTTGCTGTTGTTGTTGCGATAACTGGGACTATTTCGTGAGTCTAGCCACAGTATTCCTTTCCTAAAGCAGTGTTGTGCCTCCTTGTTTCCCTGTGGTCGGTTTTCGTTTCTATTCCTTGTATCCCTGTGACCTGAACCATTTAAACAAGAACAACCTCCGAGCAGAAAACTATTATAGGAACAACCTTCACGGGCATAGGGACACCGAACGGAAATACTGCTGTGGGAACAATGACCACATTTCTTAAAGTTTTACTGTAGAAAATCAAGTACACGTTTAGGCCTACAGAACATCAAGTAGAGACAATTTAAAGGGGCAGTCAGACGCGAAACGCGGGTATCAGATTCTGCGTGTAACAATCCAATTCGTATAGGCCTAAATACCAAAACATGTCTACTGTACCTCTTTGTTCGCTGTAATTCTGATGAAATTAATTGAGCAATGAATCCAGTAGAGTGTGAGAAGGTTCTATTCACCTTTCGGTTTCACCTAACATCATAAATCTGACTCAAAAACCAGATTCTTTGGCGAGTTTCTTGCCCACTTCGACTTGTAGATTATCTCTTCGCAGCTTCAAAGTTGCTTCTGCAAAATCGCTGTTTACGACTTTCAGGAATTTGTGATAAACAAAATAACTTTGCAAATACATGAAATCGACATAGACGAACAATATCTGTCAATTAAATCCTTGAGATTGTCAAGAACAATGTCGATGGAGATGGATTGAAATGTGCGATAATCCAATTCAAAATCTCCATTGACGAGTCGATGCTAGGCCTAAGCACTTTTCATGCAAATACAATGGAAATGTCCCGCGCAACATCACGTCTGACTGCCCCTTTAAAGTTGCAGCAGACGGCAAGCAGCTTGGAGATCAATAAACCTGTGGTAAAAGTACATTGAAAGCATTCAAGGTTGCAAAGATGATTTCTTTTTGCTATAAAAAGATTGATCGATTCAGGGTGTTCAACTGATTCAGAACGTTTGTTAGTTTACAAAGTTTATGGCAGCTGACGTAAAGGCTAGGCAGACTATTTCTTAACAACACATGCTTTTCTCGTGGTATTTGGATAAGACTTCACCAAGCAACTCCAAAGGATCTTTTATCTAAACGACGATCAAATCTGTGTTTGATTCTTGATTACCGAGAGACCAGAAAGACCAGGCGCTTGAAAGGACAAACAGACAGAGATTTGCCATACTGGAAAATTGATTAGTTGGGTACCTTTCTCGCGGTTAGGATTACACAAATTTTGCGTCTCCAGAAAAGTCTCCTCCAGATTTAGAAAGCCTCCAGATTTAGCTTAATTAGCAGCCATACTTGTGCAATTGATATTCTTCGTAGACTCATAACAAGTGAAGATTGGATAAGTTTCGCGTCTTGAAGAATGCCAAAGGATTCTTACCACCTAAATAAAATCGATAATCTCGGTAGACTTATAACAAGTGAGGAGTAACCAATTTGTGTATCCCAGAAGCGAAAGATTAAACTCAGCCACTAACGGAAGAAGATTTGCCATTGGGTGCGTTTACAACAGTGACGATTGGAAATATTTTTCGTCTTGAGAAAAGCCTGAATATTTCGTTCAATTATTTACAGAGAAAAAACATATGTCATACTTGACCATACTTGTGAAACTGATGATTTGAGTGCGTTTATAACGGTGAAGATTGGAACAATTTTTCGTCTTGAGAAAAGACTAAATATTTCGTTCAATTACTTACAGAGAAAAAATAAATCATACTTGACCATACTTGTGAAACTGATGATTTGAGTGCGTTTACAACAGTGAAGATTGGAAATATTTTTCGTCTTGAGAAAAGTCTAAATATTTCGTTCAATTATTTACAGAGAAAAAACATGTCATACTTGACCATACTTGTGAAACTGATGATTTGAGTGCTTTATAATGGTGAAGATTGGAAAAATTTTTCGTCTTGAGAAAAGCCTGAATATTTCGTTCAATTATTTACAGAGAACAAACATATGTCATACTTGACCGAGTATTTGACCATACTTGCGAAACTAATGATTTGAAGATCGGACAAATTGTTGTCATGCAAGTTCCATAGATCTACGTTATTTTATTCAAGCTACAGTATAATTATGCTGGCCAATATGATATTTCATCTAACAAAACATGTAGTATCCACCTCCAACAAAATGCAAGAAGCAAAAGGAAATAGAGTTGAAACGACACAAGCTAAATTTTTATTCACCAGATAATGCTGCTACGACAGGAGTTCTTAAAATCACGTCCAACTCTTTTTCAACATCATAAGGACAACGCCTATAGAATATTCTGAGGTCAAATTTCTACAGAACTGAAAACTTGTCACATCTAATTCTTTAAAATGTCAGCAATCAAAGAAACATTGGCCTTCAAAAGCTCCTTGTTAATCCTATCAACATTTGCAGCCATAATCAACTTTTCGACATTCTCCATGTTCATAAAATTTCGAAAGACACTTCTCAAATCAAATACGCACAACCGAATACTTTGCTCGATGTCTTTAGCAGATGCTTTCGTTGGTTGCTTTGGAATAACTCTGGGAATATTATTGATCATTGATTCCCCCCAAGATTATTATAAACTTGCAGGAAACATCCCTTTATTTAGCTCAATGTTCGTGTCTGTTGGTTCACTCGCTTTACTAACTGCAGACAGGCTGGTCGCTTTAAAGAGGCCACATTTTTACGGAACTGAGTACTACAAGTGTTTGAATTTAAGGCTGATCGTCCTGACTTGGGTAATACCATTGCTAATAAACATCCAGCAGACCGTTATTTACTTAGAGACTGGATGGAAGAAGGAGCTGCAGGTTAGAGGGATGATTTTTGGAGCATTCTTTGGCATTGGCGCGACAACTCTTGCGGTATCAAATATCCTGCTGTATTTTGCCGTCCGAAAATATTTAAAAGAAAGGGAAGCAATGTTACCAAAGAAAGAGGTCAGCGAAGCTGATTTTAGAAATGATGAAAGAGCCGTCTTAAACCGTTCTAATATACTCGGAACAGAATGCGAGGAAAGCTTTGCAATGTCTATGGTAATCGATCCGGATACGTCAGAGAGCCGTATGCAACATTCCGCTGACCGGAAATACAACCGCACCATCAAGAAGAATCAGGAACTGAAGCAAATAACTTTTCTTTGCATTGTTGTTGTGTCGACCTTTGTTGTTCTCTGGACACCACTGGCGGTTTACAGGCTGTATCATGCGGCTGGGAGGTCGCTGGAATCGGAATGGCGCAAACGGTTGGGTCTATGCTTTGCTGTAACTAATAGTTTATTAAACCCTGGAATATACTTCATGTTCAGGAAGAGGTTCCGTGAATGCTTTTTTCAGTTGCTTACGTGTTGATATCACCATAATCAAATATGAGTTCAAGGCCTAAGAAAGGAAATACCAGGTGTTGCCCAATTTTGAGATGTGTTGCAGAGAGCAGAAGACTGAAAGTTGCCATTATTCGCGCAAGTTGAATTTATTTCAGATGCCTAAAATTTGGCCAACATGGGCGGGTACACACTTCCACTCTGATACTGCTTGTCCTGGACGAACACCAGCAGATTCAAATGGAATGCGGAGACGCGACGAAGTCGCGCCGAGCAGGACTAGTTATAAACATAAGCAGTGTTCTATGTTTATATTTTGAACGAGCATCAGAACAGATTTTATAACACAATAGCATCAGTTTCCTTTCATTGAATCCCCAATTCAAATGCGATTAGCAATTGCAGACAAATAACGAAGCCGCAAAAGTTGCCCTGAAACCAGGAGGGCAAACTGTCGCCTTGTGCACGTGAAAAGTGGTTTTTAAGAGAGGTCATGAGTTTGCGATGAAAGAAGAAGAATAAATCTAGAGATCTGCCTGGAGCATGTTGTTTATTTGATTCAAAAACCAGACAGAATGCATTGCAATTCTGGCATATTAAGGATTAGATGAAACAATTGCTACTTCGCTTCCGAATCATATAAACAAACTCCGCCAGGCATAACTTTAGATTTACCCTTCTCGTTTGGCTATTAGCTCATGACTTCTCTTAAAACCACCTTTCACGTGCACAAAGCGACAGTTTGCCGTACTTGTTTCAGGGCACCTTTTGCTGCTTTTATGTTTTGAATTACCGCTTGGGAGAATTTCCTATGTCTGCAATCGCTAATCGCTTTGAATTGTGGTGTCAATCAAAAGCATCTGATGCACGGGGGGGGGGGGGTGGGGTTCTTCCATAGTAAAGGTACCTGGAGATATGCCTCGAGCAAGGGTATACTTTTTCGGACTGCTAGTCTAGCCAAGGGTATACTTTTTCGCAATTTTGGCCTGCAACGGTTTAGCCAAGGGTATCATTTTTGACAATATTGGTCTAGCGAACGGTCATGATATCATATTTGGCACAAATTTGACAAGATTGGTCCAGGAAATGGTCAAAATTGGTGTAGCCAAAGGTACCATTTTCGTAAAAATTGATCCAGAGAATGGTGAAATTGGTCTAGCCAAGGGTACCATTTTCGTAAAAATTAGTCTAGCCTACGGTACCATTTTGAATATGCTCGCGGCAGACCTCTACCCAAAATTTGGCCAAGAATTTCCCCCCCCCCCCCCCCCGTGATCTGATGCTATTGCATTACAAAACTGTTCCTGGTATTTGCTGAAGTTTCGCTACTTCTCCAGATCACTTCAAACCTCACAATTTGCTCCGGAATATTTCTCTCATGCATAATTTAACTTCTAACTGATGTTTAGAAAATCTCTATATCACATTGTCTGGATTTTTAGTTTCATACTACAACAAAACAACTCTGAACAAAAGGATCGCTTTTCTTATTTCATACCGAAATATGTTTTTAATTTTACTGCAATATGGTCAAATGCATTGCATTGCAGGTATCTATTAGCCTGCGTGCAGATACAACTCCGCACGCAGGCTTTAGATCTATCAGACTTACAGAGTAGGCCCTCGCAGAGAGGATCAATCAAATTGGTACAATTGTGTTTTTAACCAATCATGAGTCACTAATCAGGAAGTTGTTGTTGTTGCCTACGTGAATCGCTTCATGTCACCCTGAGTTCTCGCAGCTGTGGCTGATTATTGTTTGTATACAGGGAGGAGCATTGCTTGAAGGGTATGTATCATCAGCAATGAGAAGGTTAAAGGAAACACAATTCTTTGTACCACATTGACAGTTTTTTTTCAAATCTTCAAGATCTGTAAGAAATCAAAGAGCATTGGGAAACAAGGGATTCAAAGTCATTAGTCCAGGTATCCATTTCTTAAGCTGAAAGTTTGATCAAAATTCATATGTTTTTAATAGGTACTAGACGCTTTTAGGCATTTTCAATGACCGCTCTAAATCAAAATTCAAACCATGGGTATTGTGGGCACGATTTGTGTCGATCGTGTTTATCGTGTATACCTGGTGTAAATATTCCTAAATCAATGAATAAAGTTAGTTAGGGTAGGGTGGGATAACGTGGGTCTAAAATGAGCAAAATCTCAAAATGGATAGCTGGTAAAGCGAGACTAAAATGCAAAACATTTCAAAAGTTTCGTTCAATTGACATTCAGTGCTTCTTCTTTCTTGGGAAAAAATCTCAGCTCTGACAAAGGCAGTTAAATATTTTTAAAAAATTTTCTATTATGGCAACTAAGATAGGCCCGCTTTTTCCGACGAGCGGGAAAAGTGGGTCTATTTTCAAAACTTGTACAAAATCGGAAAATGACAGACTAAATGATTAAAAAAATTAATGAACTTACATTTCCCAACTATTCTCTATTCAAGAAAATCACAGTCTTTGCGTTTTATCGCAAGCAATCCCGTTCCCGCGACGAAAATAAGACTACGGTCATTATGCTGTGATCCACCATCGTTGCGACTGGCAAGTCAGTGATCGAATTTGATAATAACAGTCAAATAAAGATGTTTGCAGTATGTTTACTCCAATTTAGTGGTTACAAGACAGCAACTGCGGTAATAGGAAACCCGTTTTCGCATTTTAGACAGAAAACAACGTGGCAAGATGAATATAAGTGCGAAAATTTTAAGCAATTCAAGGCTTCGCTGAGTTTGAATTATGGCTGAATTCTCAGTAGGCCCACATTACCCCACCTGGTAAAAAAATAAAAATAAAAAGAACAATCGCGTCAATGACTTCGAATTAAAGGTTATTTCGTTTGTAAAAGACCAAAGTCTCACCTCATGGACCAGAGAAGCAAAACAACAGTTTTCTTGGGCTTTGAAATTCTTGCACAATAGGCCGTTCAGTAAAGTTATTTTATAAAACGAGTGGAGATACATTTAAGACGAATATTTTATGTAAAAAGGCAGTTTATTATGCAGACATTCAAAGAAAAATAGCCAGCCTTTCTTCCATTAACGAGACAGGATATTTCTAGCGAAAAGCTCAGTAGACCCACTTTACCCCGTAGACCCACATTACCCCCACCCTACCCTACCTTGCTTGTCTTCATTTCATGAGTATTTCTGCTCTCTTGCTTCGGCAGTCCATCCTTGCTTACCTTCGGCTGTTTGTGATGGCCTAAGGTTTGAACCATAGAAATTTGAACAGTACCGCGCTCTGAAAGTTATGGCCTGAGAACTAGTTCCCAGATCGACCCAGCCTTCGACACGAGATGAAGAAATGAAATGAAGACAAGCAAGGTAACGAACTAAATTTATTCTTTTGGGAATATTTAGACACAAAGAGGTGAGGTGTCCACGATGCCATGATCAAACTTGCCAATGAAAATAGGCGTAAGTAGGATACAGGGGGCTGGGGACTATAGCCTCCCCCGACGTTGCAAAAATTTTCAAAAATCGGCCATAATCCGGCAGAAATCCGCCTTGAGTCGGGCCAATTTTTGTAAACAATGGATTTTTAGGGCCCCTCAAATTTCATCTTTCCCTACGCTCATGCCAATGAAGTCCATAAGATAAATGACCGGTTTTCAATTCATTTCATAATCGTAGATCTCGGACCACATTGTAAATTTTCTTCCGGTTTTCTGGAGACATTGAGTCACGACAAATAGACCTGCTCCGTCGTTTATCATGTGAAACATGAGAAATATAGATTAAAATATATAATAAACATAATACAATTTCCTTTTGAATTCTTTATGTTTTTCTTATTACAGTCATTAGTTTGTTTGAAATACTTTTATGTAGGACACACGGAAATTGATCAAAACTGAAGAAAAGGCAAATGTCTAGCCTATCTCATCTCCGTTTTTCTTTTATTATTTATAAACTGTTGAAAGTTAAACTAACGTAACGTGGAAAATATAACATGGACACTGACTATCAAGGTCTAGACAACCCGCAAAACAAACCTCTGTACATATTAGTAGTCACAATTTGATTCAATTCATTCCAGTTTCATGCTTCTGTTATTGTGTTATCCACTTTCGAAAGCTCCCTTATGATGAGTCACAAACTGGCCTAATATACAGTAGTTGAGTTCACTAAAACACTGCTTCTATCACAAAGTCTGGATAAAACCAAAGACCTGAGACTAGTGGATATCCAAGCCTACACAAAGAGCAATTTCTGTTGCTATATTCATCGATTGAGAGTACTCAATATATGCTCAATATTCACAATATTTGCAATCTTCCAAAGTTTGTGATAGCAACGGTTGAAGGTACATACAGACTATGCTTGACAGAAAAGACATTTTTCAAGATCACGAAAACATTTTTATGCTTGATTCTAGAAAGAGTAACTATTGCAGGACAGATAATTCAAGATTCTAGACTCCAAAGAAATGTTGTCATAATAAATGCTACATTTATGCTTGATTCTCAGAAGACTATAAAGCTGTGTTGAAGGACAGATATATACAGAGATATTGAAGATTCAAGACTGCATTGAGGGATATTTGCAACACTTGATGATTTGGGCGCACTTGTAACAAATGAAGATTGGAAACTTTTCGGGTTTAGACGACTTGCAATACTTGTAAAATTCGTCTTCCACATGCGTCATTGAATGAGAGTAAAACATTGGAGAAATTTGACATTTTGAAAAGAAATTTGAAAGTAAATTTCTGCTACCTCCAGGAAGAGGCTGACGTTGTCCAGGTATAGAGTCCCTCGATGATGCGCTTCATGATCATATTCCTACAGAATCGAAATATATAGTTATTGCCAGTAACCTTCCCAAAATGTCGGCATCTGAAGAAACATTGGTCTTCAAAAGCTCCTTGTTAATCCTATCAACTTTTGCAGCCATAATCAACTTTTTGACATTCTCCATGTTCATAAAATTTCGAAAGAAACTTCTCAAGTCAAATACGCACAACCGAATACTTTGCTCGATGGCTTTAGCAGATGCCTTTGTTGGTTGCTTTGGTGTAACTCTAGGAATATTATTGATCATTGATTCCCCCCAAGATTATTATAAACTTGCAGGAAACATCCCCTTATTTAGCTCAATGTTTGCGTCGGTTGGTTCACTCACTTTGCTAACTGCAGACAGGCTGGTCGCTTTAAAGAGGCCACATTCTATGGTGCTGCATATTATGATCGTTTAAACTTGAAGTTGATCGTTCTGACTTGGGTAATACCACTGCTAATAAACATCCAGCAGACCGTCATTTACGCAGGGACCGGATGGAGGAATGAGCTGAAGGTGAGAGGGATGATTTTTGCTGTGTTCTTTGGTATAGGTGCTTCAACGCTTGTCGCCTTGAATATACTGCTGTATTTCAGTGTCAGGAAGTTTTATAAAGAAACAGAAGAGATGCTGTTTGCGGAGGAACCATCTGCTGTGAAGAAAAGCGTTAACAGCGAGGTAGACAATGGAAGTGACGAAAGGGCTCGTTCTTCTACAAATGGGAAAGACTGTGAAGAAAGCTTTGCAGTGTCTATGGCAATTGTTCAGGATTCGACTGAAAACCCAGAAAACCGCAAGGAAAATTCCGCTGACCGAAAATGTAACCGCGCGATAAAGAAGAATCAGGAGCTACGGCAAATAACTTTTCTTTGCATATTGGTCGTTGCAGCTTTTGTTGTTTTCTGGACACCGTTAGCGGTTTACAGGCTGCACCATGCGGCTGGACGGTCGCTGCAATCAAAATGGCGGAGACGGTTAGGTCTATGTTTTACAATAACTAATAGTCTATTAAACCCAGGGATATACTTCATGTTTAGAAAGAGGTTTCGTATGTACTTTATCCAGTTGGTTACGTGCCATAAAGATTAGCCGTATCTCAGCATGACTTGAAAACCATGAAAAATGTGATGGGGACGGTAGCAAAATTTTAGCTAGCGTTCTCACGATACCAGCACAATATGAACATAGTAGGAAATTTAACAGTAACAAACTCGAGAACAAACTCATTGCAATCTTCCCAATAATGTGATGCCAAATGAAATATACCTACACCTTAAAGAATAGATTTGCCTCGTTTGTAAAGCATCCAAAAATGTTCCGTTTTCATTGTTTTCGAGTGTTCACACGATGCCGTTTTCAAAAAGGTGCCGGTTAGAGTTCCTTTTCAAAATTACCGTTTCCATAATCTGCTGGCAAAAATGTGCCGTTTTCATCGTTTTCATGCGAACAGGAAGGCCTATCCGTCACATTTTTCACTGTTTCAAATTGTGTGAACGCAGGGGAACGCAGTCTCAAATTGGATGACATGGTGATAACGTCAAATTGCTCATTCCAAACACTTCAATTGTTGTATTCGCGGAGATTTTCGCATGACTTCTAATTTGAGACAGACTTTGGTGGTGGTTTTTGTCTCTATGTGTACTTGTGTAGTAGCTTCGGGATAGACACAGTCTTTCGTTCTCCATGGTATCGTTGTAGTATTAATGTATGGTAATTTCTTTGTAAGTAGTGTAGCTAGCAAGGACACATTTTGTAAGACAGTATAGCATGAATTGCGTTTGATTGACACCATGATTCAAAGTGATTAGCGATCGCAGACAAAGGAAATTCCCTCAACCAGTAATTCAAAACAAACAAAGCCGCAAAATTTTCTCGGAAACCCAGGTAGCTAGATGGAACGTTGTGCATTCCAGAAATAGTTTTTAAGAGCAAACATGAGCATAAGTCGAAAGATAAAGGATATATCTACACATCTACCGCGGGATTTTATTTCTTTCGATCAGAAGCCGATCAGTAATTGTTTTCATTACACCCAAAAAATAAGAGAATTGAATCGCTTCCCAATCGGCTTGTGAACCAAACGACTTGCTTTAAATACCGTATTTGTGCTGCGCTTAATTGATCAATTCTAGGCCATGGTCCGCGGTTTCTACGTGCAATGAGCCACTGCACTTGCTTAATTTGAAAAATGCATATTTTAATTTCAATCCAAAGCGGCACAAAAAATAAACGATGCTCAAATCAAATTTTTAGACATGGCATATTCTGCCGTTTTAAATACAGTTCGATTCGACACGTGCCAGAGCCTTTGTTTGTCGAGATATGGTCCTCGGGATTCCTTTTAAAACCGAAGAGAAAATAGCTGGATATAGGTTGGGTAAGAATTTTCCGAGAAAGGTCAAATCTTCTATTTTAGCACTGGTAAATATGGAATCAAGGGACGTACTTTAAGCCAAAGTAAAGGACGTTTCTTCAAAAACGTTCTTCGTGCTCCGATATATAGGAGAACTGTCACGAAGCTATCAAGGTTTCCTTGTCGCTAATGGCAAGCATGATATTGGGAGATGCATTCTAAGCCAAAGTAAAGGATCTTTCTTCAAAAATTTTCCTCGCGCTCCGATTTATAGGAGAACTGTGACGAAGCTATCAAGGTTTCCTTGTCGCTAATGGCAAGCATGATATTGGGAGATACATTCTAAGCCAAAGTAAAGAGTGTGGCCCCAAAAATTTACCATTTCAATGCTCCAACCTACTTAATTTACCCTGGCCACGGCACTGATTGTGGTACGCTCTATTCCCATACAGTTATAGCGAACTAATCTATATTATTGCTTCGATTGAATGCCAGATCAGTGTCTTGCTCTCTCTGTCTAAAAGTCATTTTTGTAACCAAACTGCGCATGCGCATGATGACGTCATTAGTTTTGACGTCATCATTCGTCGGAAAATCAGCAAGTTGTGCCCCCCCCTGTCAATTGGTACCCACGACGCCCCTGATTCGACACGGCAAAAAACATGTTTAAACTAGGCCTCAGTTTTCCAAGTCCTAGCGTTCATTGTCTTAGTTTGGGTCTTCATTTTCTGAGTCTAGTAGGCTTGACAAAATATTGAGATATTTATGTAAGCTTTGGCATTGCATCATTGAAATTGAGTAATAAATCTAGGCAAATTTACGATAAGCTTATGCTAGATAAGATAATAAGCAAGATAATAATGCAGTCAATAAATTGATATCATTACAAAATTTACAAAGATTAAAGAAATATTTTTATCGCTTTTTGGTTGTCCTTTTTCTTCGTAGATCTTGACGAAATTACAAGTGAAATCCTTCAAAATAGCCAACATTATCATTAGCAGATACCCCTGTCTTTATTCCACTGAGTTCAATCTTTGATCCATTACAAGGAAGATTTTTGTACACCCGGACATGAATGAAATTTCCATCTCCAATGTCAACCTAAAGACAAACAAAAGTAACTTGAATGAAATATACTGGGTGAGTCAGAAACAAGTTCACACTAGACTGATTACTTGAGTCTCAGTTTTTTGCATTGAATTGGATTATGTTTTATGGCTTCAAACTGATGAGTGAAAATATAAACATCAGATTGAAAATGTTGAAGGAAGACAAAGAATCACTTCGTCAGTCAAGTGTGTTTGAAAATTCATGGAATTAAAATAATGAAGATTCCAGAGTCTTGGGATAATGGGAATGTGCTGCCCAACCCAACCATTTGAGAGACAACCCATGTTTAAGGATTTTTGGGCAATTTTCACGCTTATTTTCAAGGATTTTGGTCAGGAAGAAGCCTGTTGAACTTCCCATTAAATCAAAATCCATGTCACTTTAAACGTATAACTATGAAGATAAAATTACCGCTAACCCAGTTTCATTAAAGAAAAAAACCCAAAACTTTTTGTTACTGTCCAAAAAGCTTCCAATAACTAGTGGAACAGTTACATTTTGAGAGCCATATTTAGGGATTTTCAAGCTTCAAAATGCACCCTTATGGTTAGCACATACCCGTTGCCCTGTATGTGGAAGTTACCCTCCATGGGACATCTTCCACCCCTTTTACACTCTAAAAGTGTCACCATAGTCACTATGGTGTCACAGATCAGCCCTCCATTTACATTGTTCCTACGTAATACTCTTTTTTCTTCGATTTGTAGAATAATTTTGTTCTGGAGCAGTGTCAAGGCTTGTGAACTGCAACAACTTTGTAACAGATCAAACCTGTATTGGTATGGCAAAAATTTTGATTTAGATGCATTCTTAGAAGATAACCATACAGTAGATGCCTTTGGTTAGTGAATGTACAGCATTACCACAATGATTTCCACATTCTTACTTTTTTAGACAAGGCACTCAGGTGAAATGTAAGGCTAGCTGCATACAAGAGCTGCCTGCATTGTTGAAATCTTAGATGCAGTCTAAGAAACATCCATTTTATGTGTAGTTCTCTAAGGTCAGTGAATGTATTAATTTCTGCATTCTTACTTTGACAAAGTAATTAACACCTGCAACCATCTGTCTTGCAACTTGCACAGCCTTGAATGTTGTCAGCTGTTTTTGCAGTTTTTGTTCAACATCAGGTTTAGCCTGTAAATTGAATTAGTAGTGTTTATAGGAAAAATTTGAAGGGTTCAACAAATGAATTTACTAATACGTTGATCAATCCACCTGTAGAATATTTCCGAATTATGCAGCTTTGGAGAAATGTTTGGCAGGGACAAGAAATAAAGAGATAAGGATTGGATTATTAAACAATGTGAAAGTTAAACAACACCTGTAAATGATAAACTGTGCGTAGGTTGATAGCAGAATTTTTTTCTTCTTTTTTTTGTAAAATGTTTTATTCTATTTTAGTAAACAGCAGGTCCACATCAGCTTTATAGTTGCGTTTATAGGCAACCTGCTTTAAAAAATAGCAAATGTATGAATGTATGTATGTATGTATGTATGTATGTATGTATGTATGTATGTATGTATGTATGTATGTATGTATGTATGTATGTATGTAGCAAAACCCTAATTATTTCCAATTCCGTTTTGTTTCTCCCAGTTCTCAAACCTGCAACACTCCTTATCAGTAGCTTACATTAAAATATATTTTTTTTATTAGTTCTTCTGTATGTAACTGGGGCCCAGTATGGAAAGTGGGTCAATTTTTGCCGAGACCTCAGGTGTGCAAGGAGGGTCTTCTATTGTTTATATATTGTCTGCTTTGAATACCCCATTGTTTTTCTTGGGTTTGCAAGTACCACACTTTCCACACAGGACTGGGTCCATTGCAGAATATGGCCCTTCTTTTAACAAGAGCTCTGGTGTGCGTGCACAAACAAGGAAATTATTTTTGTCCTCTATTGTCTATTTTGAACATCCTATCAAAAATCTCTGGTGTTCAAGTGCAATAATCTGCACATCTGCCTAGGGTTATAAATACCCTTGGCCTTGGGATGGCTGGGCCGGGCCTGATTAATAAGCCCTTCCCTCCCACCGTGCAGGCACTGCCTGGTACCCCTGTGAAACCCTTTTTTTGTGAAAGGATAAGAGGGTGGTGGCATCTAAGTTATATCAGTTTATTCTAGCAATCTTAATCAGTTATTTACAAATGGTTTGCAGGCAAAACAGATTCAAATCGCCTCAACTCAACAAAGCCAACTCCCAAGATACGAAAGAGAATCAAGGGGTCATCGACAAACAATTTTCATCACAGTTAACGGAATTGGGCCGTTAACATCTCTAGTTGCACAGCAAAGAATGCTCGCAAAGAATGCTCGCAAAGCGTCTTGGTTAGCAGAGGGTCTTTAAATTTATCACTAGATTTTCTCCTGTCGTAGGCCTACCGCCACCTCGCATTGTAGGCCTATTTGTGTCTTCAGTTGGGGCCTACAGCCTACCGCAACTTTTTCGTCTTGATCGCGACGTCAAAATTACGTAGAGTGCGCTGCCAAAAAATTTACTGCTACTTGTTATTCTTTAAAAATTGATAATGAATATTGCTTATTTCAATTTTCCTCACAAAAGTGGGATTTTTAACGGATTTGAGCTGGACCCCCTCCCCCCCCTAACGGCCCAATTCCGTTAACTGTGACGAAAATTGATTGTCGATGGCCCCCAAGAAAGAGGATGGGCCTAAAAAACGTAAATCAACCCCTTGAACAAACTTCAGACACATACTTCATTTATAACTTGCTGTGTCTCTTCATCTGCAGGTTGTGCACCAGCTGTTCCACCGCACATCATCTTGATTTCGGTTTAGATCTTCCTAAAATCCTAAAAGGGGTGCAAAGAACTGGTCAGATCTCTTCTTCCTCTTTCTCTCACAGCTCCAAGAAATCTTGTTTTATTTCTCGCGGGTATCACGAGGTCAACCTCGTTGTCAACAATCTACATGAATTCGATTTTGCAATTTTGCGTCGCAGAATGTGAATTCCATTCATATGGGATTCATATGCTATTGGAAAACGGTAACATCAGTGGGTAACATGCGAAGTTTTACCTTGATATGGCATAAAATGACTATTGCGAATGTCTCATTAGCTCCAGAGCAATTTTTGTCGAATTTACGTGAATTTTATGACAAACTGTGGTTCCATTGATCGCGAAAATTGCGAGTGCCAAGACTTATTTTAAGTGTATTTAACATTTAATTTAATATGTTTATTGAATTGAATTACTAGATGGAAGATTTATTTTTGACGGAATGCAATTCAACTCAACAACTAAACGAAAAATCAGCACCCAGGTAGAAGGTAAATTGCGAACATAGGCCCTGTGAAGAACATGGAAGCGGCTGGAGGACATCGCAACAAGACTGAGTAAAACGCTGATTTTTTGGCTGAGGGAGCGATTTAGAGATGGCAGACAAGACATCTCCGAGTCAAGAGAATCCTCAAGATTCGGAAAGTGATGATGAAGAAGTTGTAGAAACAAGTCCATGCGGAAGATGGGAGAAGCACAGGAAAGAGGTAACTTCTATCTAGTTTTTAGGCCATCTTTCTAACACATTTACACAGGACAGAAAGGTACAAGGGCCTGATGCCTTGTGTCACCTTCGCCTTTCTCTTGTGTTGACCCTTAATTTTTATCTATTTGCATGTCTTTATGTTGATGGCCTTGATGGGAGAAGTCATTGCCTTTTGCTACCTGTGAGGTATCGTCTCTCTATCATAATCTACAGTAGATATCTATATCTAGTAGTGTCGTCAAGTTCTGTCAAGTTTTGAATATTAATTTAGAGAAAGTATAATAGTAGAATGTAATGGAATCTAACATGTATTGTAATATTTTACATGAATAAATATGATAAAAGGACTTCATATCTTGAAACATAGAATACAGGCTAAATTTGGATTTGAAAGAAGAGATCACAGAATATCAAAGATGGTATTGCAAATGAGTAATTTGCATGTTTTTTATAATTGAAGGTGAGCCAGAAGAATGTGCCAGGCATTGATTCATCATATCTTGCAATGGATACAGAAGAAGGAGTGGAAGTTGTATGGAATGAAGTGCTGTTTTCAGAGAAGAGATCATGGAAAAACAAAGAGGTATTTACAATACAGGCTGTGTGCATGTGCACATCAGCATGACTTTCTGTAGATGAAAGGCCAGTCTGCAATGTGTGGTAACTGCACACACATTGTTTACAAAATTTTTTTGTGCATGCTGATTTTGAACAAGATCTTTTGTTCACTACTTTTAAAAACAAAGCATGCAATCAATCAAGCAACATTTTTGTGTTAATGCAGGCTGGGGTTATAGGCAGCTATACAGTTGATGTGGGCCTGCGGCATTACGGCCTCTCCCCCCAGAGTTTTTGCCCTCATCAGAGATGGAATCAAAGACCTTGCATGCAAGTATGCCACTGCCTCATGGGTCTGCATGCACAAGATCTTGTTGAGAACTGCCATACTCTGCAGACTGGATGAAGGGTTGAATAGAAAACTCTCGTATGTCATGCTGTACATATACTGTACTTATGCAGTTATTGACCATTTCTACATGAAAAATTTTGTGAAAACAGTTTTAATTTGTTAAATGTATTTCATTTTGCAGCAAACCTTCAAGAGGATATTTGAAAACCTTACTCAGTTGGATGTAAGTATGATACAATAGCATCATCGTAAATACCAAATCAATGATTTGGCAAATGTCTTGTTTATTAGATAAATTCAATTAGATAAGAAAAGTTAGCTTGCTTAAATTTGCCTCACCTTTTCGCAATCAAGGGAGATTTTCTTGATAAGGTTCATTCAAGAACATTTGTCAGTTTTGACACCTCACAGCAAACCTGTGTTATCATGTAATACTCTGTTGGGTGGATACTACGCTAGTGCGGATGAATTTTTCTGTATCCCAAGAAGGTAACACATGCTACAGTATTTTCAAGTAATTACTGTAAGGTAGAAATCAGGGTAGAAATATTAGGGAAATTTGATTGTGAGCTTTGGATGCTTCTTAGGTTTCTTGAAGGAACCTGTGAGAATCATTTGTAAGTGCAGAGTGGAGTGATTTACTTCAGCCAGTAAAAAGTCTAAAAACAATTAAAAATCTTGGCTACTCAAACAGTTTATTACAAAATACTGTATTATTGCTCTTGACAATTAGGAAGCAGTGACCTTCTCTGTGCCTTTTTTCTAACTCACCCAGTGGTATATTGCAAATGTGTTCAATTAGATTTAATCCAACATTGATCAGTGTGTTTTGAAGCTAAAGGGGGGGGGGGAGGGCTTTTTTGGAATGAAAGCAATGAAGTGTTCAGGTTTCTCTTTGTCCAATTTATAGATGGACGCTATATAGCTCAGGTCATTCAGTTTAAATATTGCCTAGCATGTGTTATCCTCTGATCTGATCTGTGTATATAGCATCATAAAAATTGTTCAATGGCATTCATCTTGACATTTCATCTTAGTTTCTTAATGGTGCCCTCTTCCAGAGATCCTTGAATGCCTTTGAAAAAGAACTGCCTACTTAAGCCAGCACCATACTGATTCTTGCCAAGCTACAGTACTAGCTACAGAAATTTTAAACATCCAAACGCATGAACTGTGTAGCTACAATGTTTTATTGTTACTAAGCTGTTGTATGCTATTGCTTCTTCACAAAGAACCCATCGCTATCATAATCTATGAGAAAACATTTCTATTTTCTAGCATCCAAATATTGTCAAATTTCACAAGTACTGGGTGGATCTCAAGGGTGACCAACCAAGGGTATGTGAATTTACAGTTTGGTTTCTATTCAATTTGTTAAAATTTGAATGATTTCCAAGCACTAAAATCGGCTGATTCAATAAGTCTTCTGATGTATTTGAGTTATCAGAAAAGCTGTTCTAAGATTTAGTAAGATTTTACGATGTAATGGAGACACGTGTGTGTGTGTGGTGTATGTTTATCTATACTTAATGAAGAAAGGCAAAATCTAGTTTGCAAAGTTCCAGTAAATTGATCTGCACCAACAAAGGTTATCACTGGCAGGTACTTGGGGGAGCGAGAGGGTGTGACTCCCCCACCAATGTTGGCTATAACAAACATCCTTTGTTTGAAAACAATATGAATAAACGATGCTTTTTGACTAAAATAATCTCCTCCCCCTCAATATTTGGCAAAGTGTCTGCCACTGAATGGTATTCAAAAGTTGTCTGAGAAATCTGCTTTCTTAGAACAATTTCACAACATGGAAATTAATCTTGATAATGATACAGTATATAAGCATATTTTGAGCATAGTATTTTTTTGTTATTTGTTGATTATTGAACTGGCGTACTTTACATCATTTTGTCAGACCTGGATGTAAGGTTTGAGCAGGAGGGGACTCTGCCAGTAATATTCAAGGGAATACAAAGGAACCAGCAGATTTCTAGGAGAGCAATTTACTAAGCTATTTAGGGGGGGGGGGGACTTGAGGACAAGAAGAGCTGTGGCTCTCCTCAAACTGTTGGACCTGTTGTTACAAGGCAAGATTTGTAAATGTTTACTCGGGAAGTCTAAACATTGCCTCTTATGATATACAAATACACAAAAATTGCTGTTCTAAGTAACTGTACACTACAAGATAAGGCAATACAATCTACTGTAGGATTATACAAACTTGCAAGGAGAGTTTGGTATTTTTGCTCAGTTTCTTGTTGCTTTCACGCTTTGCTGTTTTGCCATGATACACACTTTGCTGCCTTCTTGTCCGCTATCAGGTGCATTTGCATACATCTCCTTGTCTCATTTTTTCTCTCCAAGCTCCAACCTTGCTGTAAGTAGGTCCTCACCAACTGAGAAAATGTTACTCTGTGTTTCCTGTTTCAAATGGAAGAATTCTCGCCCCTAACGCTGTTCCATCATTCATTCAGTGTAAAGGATATCAATGTAGTTTTCATGAAGTTAGGTTTGTGAACTAACCGATTTTCTCTTTTGTACTTTCATCAACAGCTGATCTTCATAACAGAATTCATGACATCAGGGTCATTGATGCAATTTCTGAAGAAGACCAAGTCAAACAATAAAACTCTTAATTTGAAGGTATCTTTTTTATGGGATTTTATTTTGTCTTGAAAATTTACTTGAACTATTTACATGAAATATTCTGAAGTGATCAGTGACATCAGGACACAAGTTTCCTTTAGTTGGATTAAATCTAGTATGCTGTTGTGCTTGAGAGGATCAAGGACTGTATTTTGAATTATTGCATCGATATATTTTTTCTTTCTTTTTTGACCTTTATTTAAAGAACTTTTAGACTAAATGTAGACATGTACTGTAGGTTTTTAGATTTAATTTCTTTCCCAGGAAATTTTTACAGGTAAATTGTAAGTTTAGATAAAGATGGATGAGATTAAAATAAGATTATTAAATAGACTGTCGGATTATTTTCATGTCATTTGCAAGACTGTTCCATATTTTTCATTCCCAAGCATTTTTGCTTCATATTTCATTCCTCTGTAATTTGATGTCAGAATACCTTCCGATTCCTTCAAAACTTATTCTTTGCTGCTGTAAATAAGTCTTTTGCAACATGATTTACTAAAATGTGCGATCAATTTTGAGGTGCGAATTTTCGTAGGCTTGGAAAAGATGGTGCAAGCAAATATTATCAGCTTTGAGGTATGAATCATGATTTCTATTTCAAGATCGTCTTCAGGGTTAGAACCTTAGTTGAACAGACAGGCATTCTTACTTCAGACATTTTGATGGGAAAAACAGGAAACAATTTTCTTTGCAAAAAGAAGCTCATGTCTCCCAAACTACTTTCAAAGGCTGGATCATAAGTTTTGGCTGTTTTTGCAATTGATTACACGTTTTGATAGCGCAGTGATTTAGAAAATGTCTTGTAATTTCAAATCAAAATGTCTAACTTTCAATGCATAGCTCTTCTATTCGTTTATTGTTTGATATTATTTCTTGGTAGAGACTTTATCAAGTTAATTTGTTTCTAGAATTTAAGGGTGTTAAAATGGAATGTTTTCATGTGACTGTCTGTGGTCTCATTTCTACAGTATCTGCGACTTTAATCCATTCAAAATTGTCTCAGGGGCTACTTACCACCCCTCGGACAATTTCGAATGGATTAAAGTCTCAAATCATCAAGGCAACTCTGAAATACATTCATGCATCAGAACGTTTCCGATAAATCGCTGCAATTGTTTCCTCTCGCAAACAGTTTCCTTTTTTTTTCATTACGTGATTTTTCTTTTATAGTCTTGTTATTTGTTGTTGTCAAAGTCTGTTCCAAAATAGTAACAGGTAAGGCTTTCTCCTCCGACAATCACTATTACTCATGCATATCTTGATATTCATTGAAATTTTCCGAATGTCTGGCCTGGCGTCTATTTTGGGACAAACTTTGAGTTAATTTTAAATGGCCGCAGGGTTGTTGTGAAATTCCATGCTCCCTGTGGCATCGTTGTGTAATCGTATGTGATTGTGTGTATGTAGGTTGTATTTGTAGTTTAGATATATTGTAAATATTATGAGCATAAAAAAAAAAAAAAAAAAAGTCTCAGATACTGTAGAAACAAGACCAAGAGTAGACTGGACTAAAATACAGGCGTCACAAAGATGTATGAAGTTCATTGATTGATTTGAGTTAAAATTTGGTTTGATTTACTTGATCTTTTATCTGTAATTTCCAATTGCAGGGCAGGGCAGTTAAATTTACTGATCTGTGTTATCTATTGTTTTCATGTGTTTCAGCTATCTTCATGGTTGTGATCCACCAATTGTCCATGGCAATCTCAACTGTGATACTATTTTCATTCAACATAATGGACTAATGAAAATTGGCACAGGTAATTGTCTCACCTTACTTTTAATTCTAAACTACCTTATGTTATTTGGTCTAGCAATGTTTTCAGCTAGATTTGTTCTATACTGCTTGAATTCACTTGTCTTTCTCAGGCAGTATTCTTTAGAACTCTATATGTGCAGGCATCGCTAAAGTACGCGAGCGTACGAGCGCCGCTCGCAGGCACATTTTTAAATCCAGTGAATATCTGCAGGCACATTTATTTAAAAAATGATCTTTTCTAAAATTTGTAACGATCAATTGGTAGACATTGGGTAACAAGATATTGTTAACCTTTCAAAATTATTTGAAAGGTTAAGAATAATGAAACCATAATTGATTTAGACATCGAGCTAATCTTTAAACATCTCACGTCCAGTTAGATTTGCCCATAGTTAAATGAGCTATCAGTTAGACCCGTCACTAGCAACGATATTTTCCGAGAGTTTTTGAGACGTGTAGAGAAGCAGATTGCAGGTTACAGTCCAAATATTGAACATGCGGATAGTGTCACTTATAATTATAACAGTATGAAGCAATATTGGAAGGAATCTGGGAAAGGGAATAAAACTAATTGGCATTTCGCATGTCACTTTGATAAAGTGAAGGACTTTACTGCACTCAAAGTTTTAGAGCGAATGAAAAAGTCACAAAGAGATCTGATTCAAATTCAACTCTGTAACCAAACCATGATTAATGGAAAATTTGTGATTTGAAGGAAACCTCATTCCATTGTGTACCAGATGAGTTTCATTGTTTTAAAGCAAAGAAACAACTGTATACGATGTCAATCGTTGAAATGGAAGTATTCCTAAACAAAGCCAAAGTTTCATATATATTGTCTAAGATAAACGTTTATTGCATAAGGCATTATCCAACTTTTAGAACCAAAATTTCCCTCGCTTTATCAAAGTTTCCTTCATGTGATGCACAGAAAGAATTTAAATCCTAGATGATATACGTTAGAAAAATTTTGCAGGCACATTTTTGTGGCAATTTTGCGCTCGCAGGCACAAAAAACTTTTGGTGAAGTCTGTATATGTGATTAGATAATGCCAAGCCAATCTATAGTCTTGTCCGAAAAACTAAAACTCATGGAATGGGGAAAACTGCAAATGCAACATCTACATTTAGCTGACATTGTACCGGGTGAGTCAGAAAAAAGGAACCCCCGCTTGGAAGGCCACTGCTCCATGAATATCAAAGCAATAATATTGAAAACTGTCCTGTTTTATTGCCAATATTTTCAGTTAGGCTGAGTAATTTATCTGGCCTTAATCGGCCATTCTTTCCCGTGGATATGGGTGATTTTCTGCAGAAAGCCTCTTCCAAAAACCTGCAAAAACTAAAAAAACAATAAGCAAATTTTCATTCCTAAAACTGATGACACTCACATAAATTCATGTATTTTGTCCTCTTGGGAGAATGGAATCCCCCTGAATAGGTCATCGATACCAGGGGGAGGACTTGTTCATCCTCCCAAGGGGATAGCACGTGCTAAAGCGTCCTCAAGTCATTGCTGTAAGGCCAATATAAAGCAAAAATGTTAGGGAAATTCGTTCATAATTTTGGGGACGTTTTGAAGGTTTTTGAAGAGGCTTTCTCGAGAAAATCCCTCATAATTTCAGAATGGAGTGGCCGATTTCAGTCAGGTAAATTTATAGTAGATTTGAACATTTCTACCATTAAACTATATATTTGCCGATATCATTGTCTTGATATCCAGGGAGCCATGACCTTTCAAACGGGGATTCTTTTTTCTGACTCACCCAGTATATTTTTGTAAATCGCTGGTTTGAACTTGCTAGTTACTCTGTTCTCAGAGGAAGCTATGTTTTGTATCCAAGTTTCTAAATATATTATTTCACTTTGTTATTGCTATGGTCAAAAATGCTTCAGAAGAAATTGTGATGTCTTGTTGGAAGCTTTTGTAGATCATGATTTTGGTAGATCGTGATGTCATTATTTTCATGCATACACTTTGGATCTGAAATGCAGTCTTATCCAAGTCTGTTATATTTTTAGTCGCTCCTGAGTCAATTCATAGACATGTAAAAACCTGCAAACAAGAAGCAAAGAACAGGCATTTCATTGCTCCAGAATATGGTATGAATGTGAATTTTGCAATTTCTTTCATCTCCTTTCTGACAATGCTCTGCTTTATTACAGGCATAACAAACAAGCATAGGTTCCACATCTTTAACTCGGCGTAAAAAGGTGGGTGTAAAATTCAATGACCTATTTCTTCTGATTGAATAACTTGAAAGAAACTTTAGATAATTATCTATAATTCTACCGTTGGACTTTCCAGAAATTTTGAATATTTTTCAAAATTGCAGCGTATTTTAATTTTCAGCTCATTTGAGGATGTGACTTCATCAAATTTCTAAATCATAAACCAGATGAGTGACAGACTTTTGCTTGATACCATATTGTAGGCATTCATAAGCTATGGTTTTCTGCGAAATTACTTCATGTTGCGTCAAATGGTTTAGAAATTACGATGGTTTTAAGTTTTTTTGAAAATTTTTGTTGAATTCTTGAAAAAGAGGAAAAACCTTCTAACTCTGAAATTATTAGAGATTTCAGAAAAGTCCAACGGTAAAATTATAGAGAAAAAGCTAAAGTTTCTTTGAAGTCATTCAGTTCAACGAAATAGGTCACTCAATTTTACACCAGCCTTTTTAAAGATTTGGAACCTATGCTTAACAAACAGGCCACACGAGCGATAATTTGACATATACTGCAACAGGGTGTTATGCCCAATGCTGTGGCTTTTGTGAAAGTGTCTCGAACCTCCTGACTTGCCGTACCAGAAGTTTTTGGGATCAGGAAAGATACTTGAAAACTACTACGTGTTCACAAAAGTCTAACATAACTCGACGCAGACAAATGCTGCGTTCAAGTTGCATTCTAATTTCGAATACGGTAGTCTTTCAATTTTCAACTGAAAACAAACATTTTAGTGTCCTAATGTGTCGACTTAAGGCAATTATCGAATTAGATATGTAACCCCCTGTTTCTGCGATGAAACTAGTACCAACAGGCTTTTGATAGGAATTACAACTCATATTGTGTAATATATACTCCAATCAGTAGTTTAGTACCAGAGTAAAAGGTTGTACTAATGAAATTTTTTCTAGCGTGTGTATCACAGGTTTTCTCAGCAGCAGAATGCTTGCATCCAAACTCTTTTATGAATATAAATTAGACAAGAGTTTTAGGTGATAATGAGTTCGTTTGCTACTTTTCAAGTAATGCTGTTTACTTACTAGCCAACCTGGAAGAAAGCAAAGAGCTTGATTTATTCAATACGAGACTCGATCCGGATGCTGACAGAGCAGAAACTGCGTGCGCACACTCGATAGGCCAAGGCTCTTTGCTGCGTGATACGCTTTTGCTGTAAGATCAAAATCATACATTCGCTGAAAGATATTATTAGTAGCCCCAAGGGAAATGGTCTGTTACCTTTTTCAAGGTGCATTGTGTAGTAACATCTTTTTGATATACTAAATCACTATTTAGCGAAACTTATGATGGTCAAAACTTTTTGCAGGACGTTATGGATATGTTTTATTTAAAATTTCCGACGTAGTATTTCGAGCACCGTTAGGAGACAGTTTATAGAAATTTCAAGACCAGACTGGCATTGACCTTATCCAACTAGTTTGGTAGCGGAGATACTTATTATCATATCAGACAAAAACCAACAAGACAAGAATATTTTTTGAAGGAAATATGTGTAACAGTAATTAGTGTTTGAAAATTGTGTTATGAAGTTGGCTAGGGAATTAAAGTTGTTTTAGTTTTGCTTCAACCAGAATTGCTTAAGTTTATTGTGAGTATGGCGCAGTGGTAGCGTGAAACCATAATACCCCAGATGAAATGGAATGCTGTTCTTGCTAGGGATCTTGCCTGAGGGATCATTGCCGACTTTGCAAGAAATCCTTTTGAAAGTGTAAACGAGGGCTAGTTTAGTTGTTCAATGGAATTTCATTGCAAACTGTGACACCAGGGAAGCTACTTTTTGAAAATTTCAAATTTCTCCGTGGTGCTTCGATACTGGCAATCTTTCTTTGAAGTTGACGGGGCACAAATCATTGGTTGTCTCGTAGTTCATTATTGCCCTGTCATATCTAGTTAACCTTGAAACAGAGAGCCAAGTACATCTCCAGCCATCTTTCAGCCTCTCACTCTCTCTCTCTAAATCGCAATAGATATAATTTATAACTTGCTGAAACAAGAACAGATTTTGTAACACAATAGCATGACATGCTTTTGTTGACACCTGAATTCAAAGCGATTAGTGGCTGTAGACAAAGGAAATTCTTTCAACCATAAATTCAAAACAAACAAAGCCGCAAAAGTTTGTTTGAAACCCAAGTAGCTAGCACGCTCGTTGTGCATTCCAGAAATTATTT
Source organism: Aurelia coerulea (assembly GCA_039566865.1). Taxonomy (NCBI): domain Eukaryota; kingdom Metazoa; phylum Cnidaria; class Scyphozoa; order Semaeostomeae; family Ulmaridae; genus Aurelia; species Aurelia coerulea. Next base: position 13,723,077 of record CM076963.1, read on the forward strand.
TTAAGAGCAAACGGGAGTATTTATCAAAATAAGAAGCATACATCTACACACCTACCTCGGGCATTTTATTTCTTTAGTCCAGGAGCTGAGCATTTAGTGTTTTACTTACACCCAAAACAAGAAGAGAATTGAATCGCCTCCCAATCGGCTCTTGGTCAAATAAATTAAATGCCTGTGGCAGATGTGTAGATATATCCTTCTTCTTTTGATCTATTCTCATCTTTGCTCTTAAAAACAATTTCTGGAATGCACAACGAACGAGCTAGCTACCTTGGTTTCAAAGAAACTTTTGCGGCTTTTCTTGTTTTGAATACTGGTTCAGAGAATTTCCTTTATCTGCGATCGCTAATCGCTTTGAATTGCGGTGTCGATTAAAACCAACTCGTACTATTATCTTACCAAATCTGTCCTTATTACTTGCTAATATGTTAAGATGTGTGATTCCATTTGTGATTTAAACCATATGCTCAAAAGTGACAAGTGCAGAAAGGACAAACTTCATCGGGAGGAACAAAATTGGATCATTCTTACCATCTTTACGATAGAATATTGCCTCTTGCAGAGATATGATGCTAACCTTAAAATTAAATGTAACAACAGCTGATTCTGCTAACAGCTAACTAAATTCAAGCATGGCCTGGGGACCCTAGAGGATTAGCTCAAGGAAGCCAGTGCTCCTAAAATTAGAAAATATATGTAAAAGTCGATATTAGATCTTTTCTGGTCTCTCTTATCTTTTTCCAGTCCATTTTTCTGTTTTATTTTTGGGCAGTTTTACTTCTAAATTTTAGAGGCTTTGGTGCTAAAAATCGGGATTATATTGATTAAAGAATGATGAAATTGACAGTTTAAGAGGAATGGGTGCAAGGGTTAAATGCATGTAGCTTAATTTAGATTAGATTTTTTTCTATGTAGTGTAAAATATTCTTGTAATTTTGTGCAATGTTCTTTCTCAATCAGATGGCCAAACACTGTATACGGCACTGTCATCCCCGGATTATGGTAGTATGATTTTAATCACATTTTAACGCTTACATCGCGTAAAGTACTTATAAATCTAAATTTACTTATACCTTGTTACTAGATACACCGTGTGGATTGACAAATACCGTTCCGGGGTTTATGAAATCAATATAAAAAACAGCCTTGGCAACGGCTGAATAATGATTTTTAACTTTTTTTGACATTTTGACTTCCATAACAGCAGAAAATTCGTCAAACATTTTCATCATAAGCTAAGGCAAATGTCGTCGCCATTATGCAAGAGTACACGATAAGCAGCCTCGTTCGCATTTAGCTTGACGTCAGAATGCTCTCGCTCTGGCCATTTTGTCGCAGATTGTGATGCGTATTTTCGCAGAGAAGAGAAAAAAATGTTAGAAAAAACTTATGTTACACTTTACGATTCATTTTATCATCATACCACCCCCGGAATTGTCCTTTGATGTGTTCTATCAACTGCACAAAAATATTGAAAAAACAGAATTGAATCGCAGTTGTTTGATATATCGCCATTCGAACGTATGGAACTCTTTTTTGGCTCATCTGATAGAATTTAGACTATGATGTACTTTCCCTTATTTCACTCAGTTAGACGCATTCACACGCACTCACACGCACTAACACACACTAACTCACATTTACGAGCATCCCCGTACACAAGTATGCACCACAACGTTACGTCTAACTTTTCTTCATATGGATTCTCAGCAAAGGCATAAAATCTTGAAAAAACATTACACGAGTGATTTAAGGGGATGTAAGCATACATTAGCCTTTGATAAAGATAGCCATGCAAAGACGGTAGGCCACGAAGCGTGTCGAACCATATTTGGGTAACGGACTTACTTCAACAGGAAATGCTGATATCTTATAGGCTAGAATTTGACCACAAATGGCTTGGGCCACTTTGATGTGCATCGATTCCCTTTAATGCATCTTTCGTTTGATTTAATGGCTTGAAATGGACTTCAGGTACCGGGTGTCCCAAAAAAAGTACTCCTGTTTCAAAAATCACCAAAAATTGATTATCAAACCTTTGATAAAATTTTCTTTTTGAGTTGTTTTGTCAAAGGCCCAAAAGTATTCATAGATGATAAAGTTTTTGCTTTTGATGCAACAAGGTAGAACAATTACACGTTGAAAAACCTTATTTTGAGCTATAGTTTTTAATCAAAATAGTCAATCTTGCCTATGAGTCAACATTTTCAGATTTTTTATCATCATTGAGGTCTGCCATGATTTTGCGCATTTCTTTCTGTCATTTATGACCAAACTAGATGGTGTGCATGCACAAAGAAATTGATTTGGCAATGATCAGTGCTTTTTTGCAGTATGATTCAAAACCAATTACAAGATCAGCTATATATTGAAAAATAATTTGGTCCTTGATATACTTGACAAAAAAAGAAAATTGAAGATCGGCCGTGAAGTCAAGTTTTGGTGATTTTTCAAACGGGAATACTTTTTTTTGGGACACCCGGTACTTTGCTATAATTTTTTGCTGGTAATCAATGATAACTGGATTATTTTCAGAATTATTGTCCTTTTATTGAATGAATTCACAAAACCTTCGATAAAAATTAAAATCACCGTAGATGCTCAATCAATAGAGGAAATCTGTGCAATCTTCACGAAAAGCATGGTCCATGAAGGTCTACCTGGTGAGGCAAATAAGGCCCGGTGTTTGAGAGGTTACTACTCCCTGAATATATAAGCAATTATATTTTGCAATATCTGATTGGGCAGCTGCCACGTTCAACTACTTTCATAATTTTTCCTGGCTGAAATCGGTCACTCCGTTCAGGTTTTACAAGGGATTTTCTAAAAACAGTCCCTTCAAGAAGCCATAAAAAACATGATAAAATCACGAGCAAGTTCCCTTATATGTTTACCTTACAGCAATGACTTGAGCACGCTTTAGCACGTGCTGTTCTCGTGGGGGAATGAAAAATCCTTCTCCCTAGTATGAATAGCTTATTCATGGGGATTCCATTCTCCCAAGAGGACAAAATATATGGATGCACGTGCGTGTCATAATTGCTAGGGAGGAAAACAAAGGGAATTTTTGCTCGTCATTTTCATTCATTTTTGCAGATTTTCGAAGGGGGCTTTCTGCAGAAAATTTCCCATATTGACGGGAAGGAATGAATATATGATGAAAGCCAGGTAAATCACTGAACCTAATTGGACATATCGGGGATGAAACATGACAATTTTGAATATCATTGCTTTGATTGCCTGTGAGCAACATTTTTTTCTAACGCCGTGCTTTTTAGTGACTCACCCGGTATAATTTTGTGGAATCTGTAGTTTTCTGGTCTATGATTTAACAATTTGATGACGTCACAGAGTGAAAACTGGTTTAAACATAGAATAACGCTATAATTCTAAAATGATCGAGATAATAAAGATTGCCAATGAGAAATTATAGCATCATACCTGAAAAACCTTTGAAGCCATTAAATAAAATGAAAGATGCATTAACCATTCACGAAATCTATTTTAAAGATTGGATGCCTATGCTTGGATCATTTAAACGTTTTGCTTGTGTATTGTACAATAATCCAATAAAATAACTGATAAAACTAGCTGTTAACATAGTTAAGTGACTGCAGCTTCAAGCAAGATTGAAAGATCTGCCTTACGCGCAATCTATTTGAAACAATAGCCTATTTTTTGAGAAAAATGAATTCTTGCAAATAGACCTTCAAAAGGATCGGGATCGAGGAACATTTTTAAGCATTTTTATAAAAGAGGCTCGATTTGAATGGTGTTAGAGCTACTATCACTATTGTGCACATTCGTGGATTCCAGAAAATGTATCAAAATATCTTTCGATTCAGATACTTTTTAGAATAGCTAAAATGTCTATGTGCCAAAAATGAAATTTACATTATAATGCCCTCTCAGGGAGCTGTCTCCAATGTTCTGAGGTCGAAACATTAAAAAAATGACAACGGTTTCCTCATTTCAAGACAGGTTACCACAATTACAAAATCCATTATAGCCAAATGTAATACTGCTCTCAATTACTAAATTGCAAATTATCAGGTACAGGTACTGTAGTTAATGTTCATAGTTCAAAAGTTCCTGTGGACTTTATTCTTTTAAACTGCCATGGATGGCACTTCACAGTCACTGGCTTTGACCCTTGCTTTGCAATTAGCTTTTCCTTGTCGTTCATTGTTTGCTCCATCCAACTGAATTGCAGGAATAATGAAACGGCTGTATCATCACAACAAATTGTTCAATGTCTAATTCCAAAAATGGAGAAAAACAGGTTTTATATGAGTGAAAAACGATCATGATGGAAAAAGTTCATAATGTGCAGTGCAGTGTTTAGTCTGGACAACTGTAATGGTCCATCCCACTGTGTTTTACTTTGCATGAATGCAAACCAGACCTGAATGCATTCATTACAGGAATTAGAACAGGCAATTCTTTGGTCCTGCAACAAAAACAAAAACTGAATAAGGTTTTATTTAATGTAAACATAACTCTTTTGCTGTATGAACAATAACCGGTGTCAGTAAATACATTTCCTCCTGTAAGCAAAGACATTACCCCCCGAGAACGTAGACGCGGAAGTGTCGAATTATCTTTGTTGTTGAGAAGTTTGTTGTGATCTTGAAACGAATATGAAGAGATATTATTCTCAAAATTTATGAAACCACACCGTGCCTTTTTACTATCTTTTAATACTAAGATGTTGGACACGTTAAACCTACGATTTGTTGCAAACCTCCGGTGTCAGTTTTGAGCATTCCTTCTTCATCAATCCCCTGCCGATGGCAACCAGAATATATTTGTTTGTGCAAGTCAAAGTTACCTCGAGCTAGCTAGGCCTTGGAATCATAGGCTCCCATATCGTCATGTTGCTGTCTTTGAACAAGATAAGCTGTAGAAGCCATTCTGTGAGTATGGTCGAAGCAAGACAGGATAAAACGAAATTCTCGCATATTTGTAATAAACACATGATGTGATATACATAAATAATCCACGATGGGCAATTTGTCGCGTCTACATGGCCGCTTCGCAGGCGCTTCGCGCCCCCGCAGCTGCAATTATTTGAATTGCCAAAGAACAGTGTTTAATATGACATATTAAGCTCTAACTCCAACGGAGTGTCCCAAAGTTTAGTTATAAAGGGTGTCCCAAAAAGTTGTATCTTGTTTGTATGGGTGCTGTGAAGGTGTTGGGCGTCCAGTTGTCCCGTTTCTTACACAGTTGCATAGGATAGGCTTGAACTTGGAGTTCGAGACATTGTTTGAGTCAATCTGAAAAGCAGTTGCTGATATATAGTACAGGAAAGGCAAAATGACTGAAGTTAAGCTCGGTCGAGTGAGGTCAAACTCCGGATGGATGACCTCTTGGATGCCTGACCTCGCAACTCGCCTCGCCGTCCTTCGGAAAGGCCGTTAAACTAGGGGTCCCATGTCTGGATGCAGCATGCACAGTGGGCTTAAATTAGTTTTAAGTAGCTAGGAATTTTCTGGGCCACTTAAAATAAATTAATGAAAGAAAATCACTAAATTTTGAAGTAAAAGGTCTTAGCGTTTCTAAATATGAAATAGGGCTGATAATGTCGTATGTTGTTTGTCTATAAGACAACACTATTAACATTTATACAAATGTTGAAAAATTGATTTACAAAAATGTGATCTTTGGGTAGCAAAGCTTTCTTGATTGCATCATTAAAGATCGGTCGTAGACAGCCAACAAACTGTAAATCTACGCTGATGAATAGTTCAGTCGACCGCTGTCCTCAATTTGCACAGAACTAGGCGTGTCTCATGCCCATTATCTTGTGTCTATCAAGCATTTTAACATAATGTTTACCAGGTGTCGTGACAAGTGGTTTTAACGTTTGAGGAATATTTTGTCTTCGACTACATGTTTGGGCGTATGAGCAGGTGTAGAGATAAGAAAACTACAGTAAACTGGTCTCCGTTGAAGTTTGCGACAATTACTCGCACCGCATTGTAACATGGGTATTAAAAACAGTGGAATGTGTCATGTGGAATTATTTATTGTTGTCAAGAACCAGAACTATTAGGCCTACTTTTGTGTATCATCTGTATGTCAATAATATCTTCTGTCTTCTCGATTTGGATGTTCAGGAGGCTGCATTCCCGTTTGATTCCATTTCTCAAAGTTCCATGTTGATTAAACTGGTTGCACTTGGTTTTGTAAAGCTCATTAAAAGTGCAGAGTGCGGAGCTTCCGCGGAACATCCTGGCAAGACGGGATGGCATGAAATTCCCATGTAAACGCAAAGTGAATATTATATGTGTTCCTATAAGCAGCTGGGGTATCCCAGCTAGGCGAGATATCCCAGCTAGGCGAGATATCCCGGCTAGATGGATCATGTAAAACAGGCCCTGAGCTGGTTTTCCAAAAGGCGAATTTTTTCACGGGAAGCATGTGCAGTTGAAATTTGATTTAGCAGCAGAATTTTCTGGTTGTTCGCTTCAGTCAAAAAGATAGCTAAGTCTGTTAATACTATCTTGCTCGTGCTCGTAAATGGCTAGAAAGAAACATGAGCTACCTATCTATAATTCTACCGTTGGACTTTTCAGAAATCTTGAATATTTTTTGAAATTACAGCCTATGTTATATTTCAGCTCATTTGAGAATGTGACGTCATCAAATTTCTAAATCATAAACCAGAAGAGTGACAGAATTTTGCTTGATACCAAATTGTAGACATCCATAAGCTATGATTTTCTTTAAAATTATTTCATGTTGCGTCAAACGGTTTAGAAATTACGATGGATGATGGTTTTAAGTTGTTTTCAACATTTTTCTTGAATTCTCGAAAAAGAAGAAAAACACTCTTATTCTGAAAATATCTAGAATTTCAGAAAAGTCCAACGGCAGAATCATAGTAAAATAGCTGAAGTTTCTTTGAAGCCATTCTGTCCAAAGAAATAGGTCATTGAATTTTACACCAGCCTTTTAAAAGGTTTGGAACCTATGTTGCTATCATCGCCTTCCTCGTCGTCAATTTCTCAAATGCGATAAAATTCATCTTGCACTAGGAACTAAAGCCGGATTCACACTGGTCGTGTAGGATCAAGCTCTACGGTTAGATATTGTTCCGGTACATGATGAACTTTCATAGCATTTGAAAAATTGGTGATGAGGAAAGCGATTTTTCGTTTATAGCCTAGTAGGGGCCAGCCTTTACGGTCACTAGAAATTCTCTTTGGAAGAGCTTTCTTATCTTCCATCCTACCAAATTCAGGATAGGATTTACTAAAGTCTGTTTCAAATCAGTTGTCATGTGAGATTTGCAACAACACCAAAGTACTCATGTCAAACACTTCAATATACCTTGTAGCTATTCTGCAAAAGAGCCTGGATCGAGCGTTGCTTTAATACATTTTCATACGCGAGGTTCAATCGAGTGGCGTTAGAGCTTCTATCGCTATTGTGCACATTCGAAAATTCTACCAAATGTAGCAAAATATCGCTCGATTCTGATTCTTTGCAGAATAGCTAAAAGGTCAATTGACGTTGTTTGCAGGCATTTTCATTTGACACAAACAATCTTCTTGTATGCGTGTTGCACAATGTTTCATTGAAAATAAACAAATAAAGTATTAATAATTGTGCTACGAACGGAGCTTTGTTTACAAAGCTCTGTTCGTAGCAACAAGGACAGATAATGTTACAATAGAACTCGCTACTTTTCATTGAAACCTAGATACAAAGCAATTTGTGATTGCAGGCAAAGGGAATTCCATGCTCGGTTGGTCAAGACATAAACAAAAACAAAGCAAGCCGCGAAAATTACCCTGAACCCCGGGTCACTAGCTCGCTCATTGTGCATCCCAAAAGTGGTTTTAAAGAGCAAATATTAGCATATATCGAAAGAAGAAGGATATCTCTAAACTTCTGCTTTAGGCATTTTATTTGTTTTGTGCAGAAGCCAATTGGGAGGGGATTCAATTCTCGTACTTTTAGGTGTGATTAAAACACTTACTGCTCAGCTTCTGTACGAAAAAAATGAAATGCCCGAGGCAGAAGTTTAGATATATCCTTCTTCTTTTGATATTTGCTAATATTTGCTCTTTATAACCATTTCTGGAATGCACAACGAGCGAACTAGCGACCCCAGTTTCAGGGCAATTTATGCGGCTTGCTTTGTTTTTGTTTATGTCTTGACCAGCCGAGCATGGAATTCCCTTTGTCTGCAATCACAAATTGCTTTGTATCTTGGTGTCAATGATAAGTAGCGAGTTCTATTGTAACATTATATGTCCTTGTTTTTCGTAGCACAATTGTTAATACTTCATTTGTTCATTTTTATTTGACATCTAATTTGACACAGAACAGTGTCATTTTACTATTCACGTTCAACTGTAACCCTTTAATGCACATTATGATAAGTGTTTAAACTTTCGAATAATCTTCGAGCTAATACATTCACACATTGTCGAGTTTTTATTTGGCTGATATTTCATAAAATCTGATGTATTACTGTTTTTTCTTTGTAGGGATGCCAGGCACTCAGGTCAACTGTGCTGCAGATATTTACTCATTTGGAATGGTAGCACTAGAGGTAAGCATAGGTTCCAAATCTTTAAAGAGGCTAATGTAAAATTCATTGACCTATTTCTTTGAACTTAATGACTTCAAAGAAACTTTTGCTAATTCTCTATAATTCTACCGTTGGACTTTTCTGAAATCTTCAATATTTTCAGAATTAGAGTGTTTTTTTACTTTTTCAAGTATTCAAGAAGAATTTTCAAAAAAACTTAAAGCCATCGTAATTTCTAAACCGTTTGACGCAACATGAAATAACTTCGAAGAAAACCAAAGTTCGTAAATGCCTACAATATGGTATCAAGCAAAAGTCTGTCACTCATCTGGTCTATGATTTAGAAATTTGATGACGTCACATCCTCAAATGATTGAAATGTAAGATACGCTGTAATTTTGAAAAATATTCGAGATTTCTGGAAAGTCCAACGGTAGAATTGACTAATTAAACGCAACATAAATGCGATGTATGAATCAAGTTATTTTTCCGCCCTTTGTGAAAAAATATTTTAATTTCTGGGACCAAAAAATGTATTGAAAGAAATTTCTGGAAGAATCGCACAGCATTTGAAGACTGGTTGTCAATCTTTAATCACAATTGTAAATGATACTTGTTGGGCAAACTTTGTTTATTTTTCAGCTGACCAATTCCAGACTTATAAACAGTATCTTTCGTATGAAATTCCTAGGTCTTGTAACAGCCTAAATTTACATAATAACTGCTACTAAGAAAGAGAAACTGTTTTATTTTCACGTATAATTAACTTTCCATCTTTCACTTTTCTGTCTTTATTCCTTTTCCTTTGTTCTTTCTATTCTTTCTGGAGAACTGAAAAAATTTCTGGGACCACTGGTGCTGTGGTCCGCTATGTTTTCCACATCTGCCTTTGATGCATAAGAGCTGGTGAACTCCTGCTGTTTTATCTATTTAGAACGGCAGGTCATTTAAACATCGTTTGTATGTCGAATTTAATTGACACTTGGAAGTTTTAGCAACATCTATTAAATTCAACACGGCAAAAAAAAACAATGTTTACATTGGGCCTAACTTTTAAAATTCGTTCCTTAGCTGGCTGCTCTAACTCTGGATACCGTGGATGGAAAATTTGTGACACCAGAATCAATACAGGAATCAGTAGAAAAAATCCAAGATGCTAGGCAAAAGGTGAGATAATTTCACATTAATTTTATTTTATACAACCTCGTTCTAAGTGTGTTCTTACGTCATACGCTGATCACGAAGCCGAATGAACGTCCTGGTACACTTTGATCAAATCTTCCCAAAATGGGCAAATTAGCAGCCATTATAGATTTGCAGTTTGCTAGGCAACGCTAACTATACGACCTCGATTCTAAACAACAAAGCAACATTATAATGGTCGTTGCTTAGGCAGAAGTTTAGATGTATCCTTCTTCTTTCCATGTGTGCACAACGAGCGTGCTAGCGACCCGAGTTTCAGGGCAATTTTTGCGGCTTGCTTTGTTTTTGTTTATGTTTTGACCACCGAGCATGGAATTCCTTTTGTCTGCAATCACAAATTGCTTTGTATCTAGTTGTCAATGAAGAGTAGCGAGTTCTATTGTAACATTCTCTGTCCTTGTTTTTTACGAAAGCAAGGACGCCCAAGTGAGGAGCATTGTCTTCAAAATAGAATCACCTGCATATATTAAATTCTGATGCAAACAAGTCATGAGACTTGACGTGCCCAGTTTTAGCCACCTTCTGCTTGCTGATTAGTCAAACATATGGTGATGGATCCACGATACTTAGGAAAGTTTAACCTCGGTGTACCTATAACTGCTTAATTTTATTTCCGTCAGGACTTCATTCGCAAGTGTTTGCAAACAGACCCGAGACAACGACCATCCGTTAAAGAGCTGCTCTTGCATCCTGTTTTACTCGAGGTTTGTGTCCTTCTTGTTTATATATTTCTGTGCCTTCATCAGGGCTGTGCATTGTATCAGCTGGCTATAACGTAACAGAGATGATTGTGGATTGGTGGGGGAGAGTTGTTTTTAGTTGCGTCTTGATCATTTAAGTTAAGTAATGAAGATTGAAGATCAATGTCCAATAGTCTGGTCTATGAAGTAAAAGGGTAAACTAATCTTCATGTATCAAGGATGAATGTACCGAAGCCAACAAACAGGCATTTTGCAAACGAATTTTCGACTTTGACCTTTACTTTTTATTTTTGAAAAGATTTATACCTTGAATTACTTCAATTGTTCTTGAAGTGACTTTTCTTTTGAGGAAACGGTCCTTGCATTGCATTCGAGTGTTTTGTATTAAAGAAGAGGAAAAGGAGCACATGCACGCTTATTTCGGAGATGTGGCACGACTTTGTCACTCTTACCACATTTTTACTATATTTGTTTAATCAGCGCCATGTCCATGCATCTTTTTGTTCTTTTCAAAAGCAAAACATGGAAACTTAAAGTCTACAGGTAGTTTGAAAAATGTCCACAATACAAATCATGACTAGGCCCTTTTTCAAAACTTCTGGTTTTGGATGCACTCTAAATTTTGACTTTGTGAACCTGTATCTCTGGTGTTTGGTGGACGATTTCTAAATGCAAGGTACTTGCATCTAAGTTGAACATTGATAAATGTAGCTGTGAAGTCGGGGAGCAATGATATCTTATTGCTTGGTTCCTATTTCCAGCCAAAAAGGGTAGTTTTTTCCGAGACACCCGGTATATGATATATAACATGTCTATATCATATCATGCAGAATTATTGAAGGTTGGTTCATTCAATGGTTCTGGTAAAGAAACTGATTAAAACTAACTGGGCCGGTTGCTCAAAACTGGTATTCGGCTAATACTTGATTAGGACTATGCAAATGACTGCAGAATTATGCTTTTAATCCAGGATTAGCGCTAATCGTGGTTTGAACAATCCGGCCCTGATTAATATACAACAGTAAACTGAATATTTAAAAACTTTACAGCATGCTTCATATGCAGATTCCTATCAACAGTTCAATTTATTTCCAAATATTACTCATGTACTGAGCATCATTCCAGGTTCTGATTTTTTTGCTTGAATACAGGCAAGCTCCGAGATGTTCTAATATCATCACTGTAGGTATTCCAAAGGAGGCCTAAATTTCAACGAGTTTGTACCACATCAGAGAAAGCCGCGAAGATAAAGAATCGAATGTCTTTACACCCACTCAATAATATTTCTTTTTATTGCTGAACTTGTCATCAATTTTGCAAAAATTGATTTTGTTGTGGAAACTTTGGTTAAGTTTCGCTTTCTAAATTGAGCAATGAAAAATTGTAAAAATTTAATTTTGCAAAAATTGTTTTGTGGTGGAAATTTTGGTTAAGTTTCGCTTGCTAATTTGGTTAATCAAGAATCGTTTTGATAGTAAACGGATCGATAAACCTGCATCATCATTTCGCGACGTTTTGAGAAAACATATGCGATTCTGTTTGTATGTCGCAGCTAGCATCTTACGCGCACTGTAATCCAATTTCAATAGCTAAAGCTTCTGTGGCTTGTGGCCTAATCTATTATTGATAATTCCACCTTCTTTAACGTGAAAATTAACTTAACCAGATATTCTAAACTGGTCTTTTGCAATGTTGAGATTCCCACGTATTTACCAAGTATTGTTGGTTGCATTTAGAGAATGACGTTCTGCTGTCAGATTAGTTATTTCAAGCAGTAAGCTTATTTATTATTGCATGTCGTAGAGAAGTGTCGTCGAGGTGTGTTTACGCCAAAAGATAACTGCAGCGTCGTTGCAAGCTGGAGACTGTTAATAATCTGCTTTTTAATGTCGGAATGAGTAATCGAAAAGTACTGTCGTTACAGCGTATTTGCTCCGAAATATAACTGCGGTTTCGTCGCAAGTTGGAAAGTAATGATTGGCTGTTACAGATCAGGCAGGGTAATAGCACAAAGTCAATTGTTTCAGTTGAAGTAGACAAACGTATTTGACAGAGTTAAGTATCTAGCGACTGTGCAGCGTGGCTGGTTCAAAGAGACATCTCCAAGTAAGCATTTCTCTATTTCTGCTGTTGTTTACTCCTTTGTGTCAAGTCTAGCTCAGGTCTTTTTGGCTCATGTTCTTTCTCCTTTCTTTGAGCCCTGTAATTTGAGTCTTAAAGTTAAGTGTCTAATGCCTGTGAAACGTGGCTGGTTTAAACACGTAAGCTTGCCTCTATTTCTGCTGTTGTTTACTCCTTTGTGTCAAGTCTAGCTCAGGTCTTTTTAGCTCATGTTCTTTCCCCTTTCTTTGAGCCTTTGAGTTCGAGGAAGCTGTAATTTGAGTCTTAAAGTTAAGTGTCTAATGCCTGTGAAGCATGGCTGGTTCAAACAAGTAAGCTTACCTCTATTTCTGCTGTTGTTTACTCCCGTGTGTCAAGTCTAGCTCAGGTCTTTTTAGCTCATGTTCTTTCGCCTTTCTTTGAGCCTTTGAGTTCAACGAAGCTATGTATTGAGTCTGAAGGTCCCGGGACAACTTTTTGATTCAGTGTTAACCCTATTTATTGCGTGTCGTAGTAACTTTGCTGAAACATATTTATGCCTAAGATCTAGTGTCAAGGAATATGCACTAAATGTGTATCTTGTACCTTTACTTTTGAAGAATGTTCTACCAGAGAACACAGATTGAATTTTTTGGTACGCATCGCAGCAAATTGCATTGCCCTACCGACCAAAAACTGCACACTGTCTCCTGAGTTTGAAAGACGTATGTTCTGTCATCAAAAGCTACGTTAAATGCAAAAGATTTCGCACAAACAAATGAAAATGAAATAATTTGTAGCAACATTTTTGAAAGTTTTCTTAGGACAAGTATTTCGGATGGACGCGAATGGAGTTTACAGTATTTACAGTGTATACTGTACTTGTTTCATATTAAAATATGTTACATGTTAACAGATCGTTTTCATTACAAGCTCTCGATGGAGTTCTTGTCAGGAATTTCCATTCCACCAGAGAGAAAAACGTTTGAATATTTACTTTAGAGGATAACGAGCTTGATTGCTGAGCTAGATTTTGTTGAAAAGATATCATTTAGTTTCACTCAGTTAGCGCACGAAGCGCTTTAGTTTCCTTTGCAAAACAAACATGAGCAAGATATTGCTTTTTTGACAGTAAAAGTGCTTTCCTGTGGTTTCATCAGGGGCAATAATGCACCGTTTATGTGGTCTATATTATGATCAAAATTGTAGTCTTACTCACTGTTGTTTCTCTTCAACGGGATTGCGAGAAAGGGTTGATAATGGTGCTTTGCCTTCGTTCTTCTCTTGTCACAGCAAGGATTGAATGCCGCCATTCAGTATTCAAATGTGTTTTCGCGTCTACGCAGCGATACATCTCATTTCAAGTCGCAATCGTCGACATCATCATCATCATCATCATCATCATCATCATCATCACCATCACCATCACCATCGCCATCACCATCACCATCACCGCCACTATTATCATTCAGGCACGATAAAAATCCTGATGCAATTTCTTTTAATTAATGGAGGAGAACTAAAATTTAAGATGAAATTGGCTGATCTGCCAAGGGGCCTGTGTTGGTGTATATTACAGTCTTTCCGAATAGTGAAAGCAAGACCCTGACTGCAAGACCCTTTCCTCGCATGATTTTTGATGCAGCTAGGCTTAGTGAGGTTTGCAGTTATGTTTTTTTAATATCTACGTCGAAAGATACAGTGCAAGTACAATGAATTGAATTTAATTAAAAGACCCTGACTGCAAGACCCTTTCCTCGCATGATGTTTCATGTAGCTAGGCTTAGTGATGTTTACAGTTCTTGCCTTTCTTGAATATTTACGTCGAAAGATACAGTAAATTTATATAATAGAATTTACAAAAATATGCAATGGTATCATTAAAGTACGCAATACGAAGTATTCTTTCATCGGATTAGATCAGTTTACTTCATTTTTCTCGCTTGATACTTCAATAAAATTGAAAATAAGATTATAAAAGAGTAAAAATGGCTTGAAATTCGTGCATATTTATCAAAACCACACCTTGGCGTAAGCTTATTACTTATGTATACACTGATTCAGCCTAATCAAAGTCATATGTTTTCATTACTTGTGATCTTGCTTATTAACAAGGATTATAGCTGAGTGTAACACATGGAATAAAACATGGAACGCGGAATGAGCACGTTTTTACCATAAATTCTCGAATTATTACTCTGGGGCTTATTCGTAAAAGTGAATCTTATGATGGGGGTTTATTCGAAGATGGGTTTATTTGAGGGGGGGGGGGGTTATTAAACAGTAAGGTAGTTGTGTGATAATGCTCCCATTCTATCTTATAAAGGTATGGAAAAAGTGAAAAACATATCAAATGTTGAACTATAATTCACAAGGAAGTGATTAATTCAAAACAAACCATTAATTCAAAACAAACAAACCGCAAAAGTTGCTCTGAAACCATGAGGGTAAACTGTCGCCTTGTGCATACGAAAGGTGGTTTTTAAGAGAAGTTATGTGCTTATAACTAAAGAAGAAGGGCAAATCTAAAGTTTTGTCTGGCAGATTTTGTTTATTTGAGTTAGAAACCGAGCAGAAGGCACTATAATTCTCGCGAATTTAGGGCTTAAATGAAACGATTACAAAAAGCTCCTGAATCAAATAAACAAAATCTGCAAGGCAGATCTTTAGAATTGCCCTCCTTCTTCCGCTATAAGCATATAACTTACCTTAAAAACCACCTTTCGCTTGCACAAGACGAGAGTTTGCCTTATTGGTTTCGGGGAAACTTTTGCGTCTTTATTTATTTTGAATTACTGGTTGAGAGAATTTCCTTTGTCTTCAGTCGCTAATCGCTTTGAATCGAGGTGTCAATCAAACGCAACTGTTGCTATTGTATTACAAACTCTGCCCTTGTTGCATTGAACTATAAGAACCTTCAACATGATACCAAGACAAAGAATGTTTAGATTTCTGTGAAATTCACCCTTTTGTGGACTTAAAATACCCCCGTAGGGACTTATTCAAGATATTTGTTTTCAAGATATTCACTCTCGCCTTACCAACATCATTCCATTCCGCCATCGCAGTCTGATTTCATACGTCTCTCCATTCCAATGTTTCTTCATATTGTTCCTTCGTTATACTCCCAAACTTCATTCCTGCAATCAACCCCATCATCATGCATTCCATGTTTTAGATATAGCAATAGAATTACAATGTCGATCAAGAAGTGCCGTGAATAATGGGAAATGAGCACCCCTTGCTGAGCTTGGGCAGTCTGCAGACTACCTATGTAATCAAGAAATTTGCAGGAGGTTGTGCCATTTTTAGATTAATGACGTCAAAGTCAGCGGTTGATTCAACATATACTAAACCGCCGTGTGCTTACTTTATTTTGCGCAGTAGTCTTCTTCGTTCGTTGTTGTTGAAAGGGGGAAAAGCATCGATTTATTACGCCTCGTTTACAGACAGTTTGTTACTGAAGATGTAGTCAGTTGACCCCCTAACACTGGCCGTTTTTGCACTAAATATAGTGTCAAAATGATGAACATGCAGGGTGTGGCTGGTATGGTTGTTGAACGTAAAAGGTAAAACGATGCAAATGTGCTATCAAAACAAGGAAATTTGTAGCAAATACATGATGGTCAAAATGTCGAAACAGTGAGATGTGAGCTTCATATGGCATGGTTGCTACTGATTTCTGTAGAGAAGAAGGCAATGAGGATATGTACAATGCAAGTGCTTTTATAGTTTTAATATCGATTACTTGATTACTTGATTACTTGATGGAATGATTTGCTAAACACTCGAGGTTTGCTTCTCAAGTTGATGCTATGTATCTATCATTTCCTTTGGATGCTACTAAATTCTGTAGAGAAGAAGGCAACAAGGATATGTACTGTGCAAGTGTTTGTCTAGTTTTTATATTGATTACTTAGTTACTTAATTACTTGATGGAGTGATTTGCGTCTCAAGTGAATGTTATGTATCTATTCTTTCCTTTGGATGCTACTGATTCCTGCAGAGAAGAAGGCAATGAGGATATGTACAATGCAAGTGTTTTGTAGTTTTTATATTGATTACTTAGTTACTTAATTACTTGATTACTTGATTACTTGATTACTTGATGGAATGATTTGCTTCTCAAGTGAATGTTATGTATCTATCCTTTCCGTATGCTACTGATTCCTGCAGAGAAGAAGGCAATGAGGATATGTACAATGCAAGCGTTTTTATAGTTTCATATCGATTATTGATTATTGATCGATTATTTGATTACTTGATCATTTGATAGAGTGGCCAAACAATTGAGCATTTTTTGCTAATTACTTTAAGTTTACTTCTCAGGTGAATTTTGGGTATTTTTGTCATTTGGTTGCTGCTGATTTCTGGAGAGAAAAAGGCCATGAGGATATGTACAATGCAAGCGTTTTATAGTTTTAATATCGATTACTTGATTACTTGATTACTTGATGGAATGATTTGCTAAACGCTCGAGGTTTGCTTCTGAAGTGAATTTTAGGTATCGATCCTTTCCTTTTGATGCTGCTGACTTCTGTAGAGAAGAAGGCAACGAGGATATGTACAATGCAAGTGTTTTATAGTTTTAATATCGGTTACTTAATTACTTGATTACTTGATGGAATGATTTGGTAAACACTCGAGGTTTGCTTCTGAAGTGAATTTTAGGTATCGATCCTTTCCGTTGGATGCTACTGACTTCTGTAGAGAAGAAGGCAACGAGGATATGTACAATGCAAGTGTTTTATAGTTTTAATATCGGTTACTTGATTACTTGATTACTTGATGGAATGATTTGGTAAACACTCGAGGTTTGCTTCTCAAGTGAATGTTATGTATCTATCATTTCCTTTGTATGCTACTGATTTCTGTAGAGAAGAAGGCAACGAGGATATGTACAATGCAAGTGTTTTATAGTTTTAATATCGATTACTTGATTACTTGATTACTTGATGGAATGATTTGCTAAACGCTCGAGGTTTGCTTCTCAAGTGAATTTTAGGTATCGATCCTTTCCTTTGGATGCTACTGACTTCTGTAGAAAAGAAGGCAACGAGGATATGTACAATGCAAGTGTTTTATAGGTTTAATATCGGTTACTTGATTACTTGATTACTTGATGGAATGATTTGCTAAACACTCGAGGTTTGCTTCTGAAGTGAATTTATGGTATCGATCCTTTCCGTTGGATGCTGCTGACTTCTGTAGAAAAGAAGGCAACGAGGATATGTACGATGCAAGTGTTTTATAGTTTTAATATCGGTTACTTGATTACTTGATTACTTGATTACTTGATGGAATGATTTGCTAAACACTCGAGGTTTGCTTCTGAAGTGAATTTTAGATATCGATCCTTTCCGTTGGATGCTGCTGACTTCTGTAGAAAAGAAGGCAATGAGGATATGTACGATGCAAGTGTTTTATAGTTTTAATATCGGTTACTTGATTACTTGATTACTTGATCGAATGATTTGCTGAACACACGAGGTTTGCTTCTGAAGTGAATTTTAGGTATCGATCCTTTCCTTTTGATGCTGCTGACTTCTGTAGAGAAGAAGGCAACGAGGATATGTACAATGCAAGTGCTTTTATAGTTTTTATATTGATTACTTAGTTACTTGATTACTCGATTTCTTGATTACCTGATTACTTGATTACTTGATTACCTGATTACTTGATCATTTGATAGAGTGGCCAAACAATTGAGCATTGTTTGCTAATTACTTGAGGTTTGCTTCTCAGGTGAATTTTGGGTATTTTTTTCATTTGGTTGCTGTTGATTTCTGGAGAGAAAAAGGCAACGAGGATATGTACAATGCAAGCGTTTTATAGTTTTAATATCGATTACTTGATTACTTGATTACTTGATGGAATGATTTGCTAAACGCTCGAGGTTTGCTTCTCAAGTGAATGTTATGTATCTATCATTTCCTTTGTATGCTACTGATTTCTGTAGAGAAGAAGGCAACGAGGATATGTACAATGCAAGTGCTTTTATAGTTTTTATATTGATTATTTGATTACTTGATCATTTGATAGAGTGGCCAAACAATTGAGCATTGTTTGCTAATTACTTGAGGTTTGCTTCTCAGGTGAATTTTGGGTATTTTTTTCATTTGATTGCTGTTGATTTCTGGAGAGAAAAAGGCAACGAGGATATGTACAATGCAAGCGTTTTTATAGTTGTAATATTGATTCTTGATTATTGATCGATTATTTGATTACTTCATCTTTTGATAGAGTGGCCAAACAAGTTGGCATTGTTTGCTAATTACTTGTGGTTTGAATTTAAGTAGCTATCAATCCTTTCCTTTGGATGCTGCTGATTTCTGGTAGAAGAAGGCATCAATGATATGTACAATTGATTATCTGATTAATAGATTACTTGATGGAATGGCCAAACAATCAGGCATTGTTTGTTGAAGGCTTGGGGTTTGCTTCTCAAGTGAATTTTGGGTATCGATCCTTTCCTTTGGATGCTGCATATTTCTACAGGGAAGAAGGCAATAAGGATATGTACAATGCAAGTGTCTTTTTAGTTTCAATATTGATTACTTGATGGAGTGATGAAGTGATGTGGTGATGGAATGATTATTTGATGGAATGACCAAACAATCGAGCATTGTTTGCTAAATATTTTTTGCGACGATACTATGGTGCAATGCGGTGTGCTTGGCAAAGTTGAAGGAATGCAGCTCAATTGTTGCGTTTCAGTGTGTTTTTTAATTGCCCAACTCCACAAGATGCGATTAGAATGTAGCCGCGAACGGTGCGAAATGTTCCGAGGTTGTTTTAAAGGAGGTTGTTTTGAAGGAGGTTGTTTCACTTGTTTGCGAAAGCAGGATGTTTTCTATTTGTATAAGAGGTTAGGAAATGAGGAGCGTATTTTAAGAGCATTCTCACTCTGGAATCCATCTTAAAAGTTAAGAAGATTTGAGGCTTAGACTGAGCAATCCAAGTTATTTGAAAAAATGCTTCTGAAACAAGCTCCAGGTCACTGCACTTCTCGCCACAGAGGTTTCATTTGTTCACTCAAGTCTGTCTCAGATAAGATGTCTTTTGAAAATTCCCGCGAATAAAAGCAATTCAAGAATTTTGCATGGTTGATTTAGCGTTATCGCAAATCTCACGTGAGACCTGATCTTAGACAGACTTTACAAGCTCATGCTGCGGTACTATCTAACATTTCGACTGAGTGTCATGGTCCCCAGTTGTCGCTAACCAAAACGACACTAAGAGCCTGTTCATATGGAGAAAGTTTCCACGGCATTTTCCCGGTGAAGCCTCATATAGCTTAGACTTGCTCCAAGTCTATTTCTTTTTTCGTCAGTGACTCCTCTTTTTTCGTCAGTGATTCTTCGTTAGTAAATGCGAAGGAGCATGTGGATGATTGAAAACGAGGCCGGACGGGGGTAGGAAGGAGGGACAGGAAATTTCCTCTATTTCTACTTCTATTTCCTCTCCCTCCTTCCTTTCGTTCCTTTACCCCGGTCGCATGCTCCTTCGCATTCCTTTATATTTCGCATTTACCAACATTTACCAACTATCACTGACGAAAAAAGAAATAGACTTGGAGCAAGTCTACATATAGCTTTATCACATAAAATAGAGCGAGCGTTCACATGAGAAAACATTTCCCCGGCTAGCCGAGATCTCGCTTGAACTCTATCGGGATCCCGCCTAGCCGAGGAAATATTTTCCCATATGAACACATTTTCCCGGCTAGGCCGGGAAACTTCTTTTGTTTATTGATAATCCTTTCGAATCCTTTGGCGTCAGAGGCAAAGCGCTATTGTTTTATTTCTCCGGCTTGCCGGGGAAACTTCTCTCATATGAAAGGTCAAGGAATATTACCTCGGCTGAGCGAGTTACCCGGTGAAACGGGAAAAAGCCGAGAAACTTTCTCCATATGAACAGGCCCTAACACCGAACTGAGATTGCTCAAACTGGGACTAATACAGTAGTTTATGACAAATCGATCAGTGATATTAAATGAAATTTTCCGGACGTAAATGATCATGGTAATATTATTTCCCTGAGACTGTCTTCATCGTTATCGTCTATGATTCTGGCTGTCTTCATCTTGCCTCTGCGGAGGAGAGTGGCATCACTTTATTACGAAGTCATGTCACCATAACCTGTGGACTTCCCGATGAAGCAATACCATAAGGTGATATGCACGTCATAACAACAAGCATGTGAGGTCAAAGGCTTGCAAAACAATGGGATATTTAATTGAAAAACAAACGCAAGCACAACTTGCATTGAAGATGACAAATCAGCTTAAAACTTATAGTAAACAAACACACAAGAGATTGAGCAGGGAGAGAAAAAGACAGCAACTTCTTGTTTTTGTTTGGCCTGCAAATTGTCCAATTTCAGGGCAGGAAATTTACCAAAAGAGGATTTACAGACTTCCAGGTAAAAAGCATGCTTCATAGTCACATTTGTTTTGAGTAGAGTATTGAGGGAGTACCGTCCATAGTGCAAATTGGTGTGTTTCTAATGGAAAGTATATAGTATGGTTGTGTTATGAATTTATTTTGTATTTGCCGTTTCTGTTGGACAGTGACTTCCTGGTTGGTGTTACTTTGTCTTGTCTCCATCTTGTAATCGTAGAAGGGTTCACTATTGTGCTACCTGACGACCCAAGGCCAGAAACACATTGGTGAAATATAGGTGAAATACAATTATTATGTACTTTGAAGGAGGAAGGCGCAAACAAATCAGGCAGATTCCGAACAGAAAGAGTTGGGATTTGTTTCAATTCAGTTTTCTAAACCGTTCCATTTTTTGCCCCTCTATAAGCAAAACAATTCTGTTCACCACTAATTTTCAGAAATGGAACTCTCAGGTCACAATCATCATCATCATCATCATCATAACATTTTTTACCGTTGGTAGATTCATAGATACTAAAAACTAATTTAAACCAACTATTTACAACATAACAAAATTATTTAAAAATTAAGCACTTCGATCCTTTGCCATCCCATTCTTTGATCCCCCTTTGAATACTTCTCAAGGTATCAGCTCTCTTTAGTTCATCATCTCTGAACGAAAGAAAATTTAGTCCATATCGATGTGACTGTGCTGATGAAAGCCTGCATAGCTCTTTGGTGCGGAGATTGTAAGGTATATCCTTTTTAACAAAGAACTCCCAAATATATGAAGGATTTAGATGGGTCATGGTCTTATATATTTCAATGATATGACTTTGTAGATTCTTTTTGGTGGACTGTAATGCTTCCAGCAGAACAAGATATTTGTAATTTGATACTTTCGCGGTTATTTTGAACAAAATGATGTGCGCCTAGGTGAATGTCGCAGTGTTGGACCAGAAAGAAGCTTACTTGCTGCCCCAGAAGGTAAAGATATAGCCAATCACAAGAAGGATACAAGCTGATTTATATTCTTTATTTAACACCAATTTATTTCATTCATAGAGCCTAAATTTATCCTGCAACCCGTGTTTAATGGAGGCTTGTTATGATTATTTGATTTTATTATTTGTTTGATAAATCATCAAAGTCTCGCCTTCCAATTCTGTCGTTGCAACTCCATAGTGGAATCCCAGAATTCTGATAAAATTGCTTTTCTTTGTAGGTTTATTCACTCAAAGTATTATCAGGACATTGTATTGTGGATGAAAACGGTAAGTGTTCAAGGAAAAAGGGCTGGGTCACGTAAAGTAAACAAACGTCTTTCGAAACGACGATTTTACAGTTTTTGATAGGCCATATCACAGAGATTTTCTACTATTTTTCTCAAAATGAAGGTGCTATTTTGAAGATGGACTCTTGAATTTTGAAGAAAAAACAAACGAAACACTCATTTTTTATGATTCCAGAGATATTAGTGGGTTTTAGTTGTAGCTTTATTGTGGATCACCCCATTCACCAAGATTTGTGCAGAACAAAATGGGCACTTGCGGGCAACAATATAGATTATAGAGATAACAAGTTTGTTTACGGTTACGTGACCCAGCCTCTTTAATAGTATTTTTTTAAGGTTACTGTAACTGTTCAGACGACAAATTTTCGATTTTTGGTTTTTGTCATAATCTGATGGTAAAAGTATTTGAGGACTGTTTAAACCAACTCACTTCCAGAAATAGTCACAATTACTTGGAAATTTGAGCATTTTAAAAGGAGCAATACTGTTTCTCAAAAAGTGCGGGAATAGACATAAGCGGATTAAAGTAAACTCACTTGACCTTGCAGCTATGTTCATGACATCCCGTGCTGCTGTGTTATTGACATATTGCTTTACCAATACCGCACTTAAGCCTAATTGCTTGACCTTTCATGCATAATCGTATTTCCCGCAATTTTTGCTTCATTTTGATAAAAGCCTGATTTCTCGAAACAGGATTCCCGAGTACTGGTGGGTAATAAAAAATCTTTGTGTACCCAACAGGCCAATCGAATCGCTTGAAACTTGGCACACAGAGTCACAATGCATATAACTACGAAACCGTGTCAGTGATTTGTGATAGATCCACTGGTCCGATTTTTACAAGGGTCTGAAAGTTAAAAAAGACATTTAAGACATTTACATTTATTTAAAATGATATCATTTCAAGGCAATACCTTTTATCAAAAATTCGTGACACGGTTTTGCAGTTCAGGGCCTTAAGTCTTTGGTAAATAGAAAGTCGTGGTCCAACGATTATCATTGGGGTACACAAAGATTTTTTCCCAAGGGTGGTCGATTTTGCCTAAAATCTCGAACAAATCACTCGCGATTTTATTGAATCAACTGAATATATTTTCATGATATTCTACGTTTAATTCTGCGTCGAATGATGCATAAGTTTGTTTGGTATATTTTGACGAACGGCCGTGGTAAACGGAGTTTCTTAATCGCCGCCTGAACCGTTACAGTAACCTTAAAGTTATTTTTCAGCTGTTTCTGTTGTCTCGTTACTTTTTCCATAAAATGTATATGATTTATTTTGTTGTAAAATGTTTAGATAATGTTTTTAAAAATCTACGAGTGTTGCAGGAAGATATGTTTAAAAAGTTATTGAAAATTTTTCAGGAACGCAATTGTTTCCTGAAACCTCATGATTTGATTTGATTTAGAGTTGCTATTTCTCTGTGAGTGATAATACGATATCTCCAGCTCTGAAAATCGGCCAGTCAAACAGCCAACCAAGTTTACCCCCCCCCCCCCCACTAATATTTGCCAAAATTGTCTGCCACTGCAGGCAACCAGCTGACTGCTTCCTTTTTCACGGCAGATTTTGAATGTAGATGACAGGCATTTGTATCTTTAGCAAACAAATGTATCTTGAAAGGCGCGAGTAGAAATAGTTTGTTAAAGAGAAAGAATCACCAAGGGAAATCAATTTTGATTCCTTTGAGATTTCATTGCAAAAGTGACAATTAAAAAGTTTAGCTACGTACGAAGGCTGATTGCACAAGAGCACTTATTCATTTTGATAATTTCACACAGTTCTACCCATCTTTAGAGTTCCTTTGCTATGGACATTTTTCTCTAGAAGTAACACTCTTGTAACTCCTTGTTTCCAGACATCCGTGCCATATTGCGGAACAACCTAATTCTTCGGAAAATATTGCCCTCATTCTTTGAATGAAATGCCTTGTGTTTCTTATTTTTTCAATTTCTAATTTGCAGTGAATCATCCGGAATCATTAGACGAGGTTGATCCAGAGAAAGTAATGGCCGAAATTTGTCATCCTAATGGAGAGAATGTTGAATGGAAGTAAGTAAATCATTGTTGTAAATGATTTTAACTATAGTAAAAACACGCACATAAGAACCTAAGATTTTGAACTCAGCCTGTTTAGGTTCTTATACAATGAGGCACATCCAATAATCAGGGTGTAGGTTCTTAACATAGGGAAATATGTGAATCTAAATCTTAGCCAAATTTATTTGCACTCTTAAACTCTTGGCCCTATTCATTTCAACCCAATCTTACCCAGTTTACCCCTGCAGGCCCTGCCTATCACAGTTCTGTAAGTAATGTTTTGGAGTTCACGAAAGAGGTCGATCGGCAAAAAGGTTACATTTATTTCCCAATGAATGAATGAAGCCCTTTATTAAGAACCTACTTAAGATATCAGCCTGAAATGGTTCTTAATTATTTGGTACAAAATATATTATTTCAGTCTGTAGGTTCTTAATAGATGAAGGTTCTTATGTGCGGGTTTTTACTGTACCGGGTGTCCCAAAAAAATGTATACGGATTTGGTTGACTCCAGCGCTGTTAATTTAGCTTCAATCAATGTCTAATCACTCTAAGAATGTTCCTCGATAGTTAAATTGAACATAGATACCTAGTTTGTGTATGTTGGTACTTTGAGAGCAGACATGTTAATCTTGAAAGCTCAAGTTTGCCTCTTCCTGCAAATCAGAGCTTTAGCCTCTTAGCCTGAGCAATTTACTAAGGCACAGCGTATAAATCAACGATAGCGTTGATAGAATTTGAATAATATTTAGATCTTGTGTTATTCTGTTTTCCCGAAGTCACCCCCCAGTCACCCATAGGGAAGTTTCTTAATTTTTCATTAATTTCAGTTATTAATTTCGATGTGCTTCAGGAATCTGCTTAGGCCAAAAGGCCAAAGCTCTGTTTTGCAAAGGGAAGCAAATTTGAGCTTTCAAGATTGATTTTTCTACTCTGAAAGCACCAATACCAAAAAAACGAGGTGTCTATGTTCAAGTTAACTATCGAGGAACATTTTGAGAGTGATTAGTCATTGATTAAAGCTAAATTCACATCGCTGGAGTCAACCAAACCTGTATACATTTTTATGGGACACCCGGTATATCATTGAATTTTGAACCAGTCTTTGGGATCATTTCATTTATTTCGGAGGTGCTAGATAGTCTAAGCTACCGAAAACCAAAGCTCTATGTAGCCCCCCAGAAGGCTGATGTAATTTCGGAGACTCACAAAAAGAAGGGCTTATTAGAGAGGGGGCTTATTCACAAGGACATAAATGATAGCTTTGAACTTCTTTTACCCCGTTTTTGTGGAATCAAAATACAATTTTTCGAGTCAATACACAAATTCGTCACTGTTTTGATCCCTATCCATATCAAAATTAGCATGCAAACTTGTGTTCAGGTAGAAAAATTGAAAATCTTGGGTAGCCTCCAGCATTTGATATAAGTGTTAATAGAGAGGGGGCTTATCTAAAATTTTAGCTTAGAAAGGAGGGGGTTTGATAGAGAGGAGGCTAAATAGAGCTTTCTTGGTATTTAATTTAAAAACGATGTATTTGATTCCTCTCAATCATTAATCTACTCGACGTTCCTTATTATTGCCTACCAGATCAATAGAAAACAATCCTCTTTTGAAGGGCCGCTTCTCCTTGGATATCAAGGCAATATTATTGGAAAGTATATTATTCAATGGTGGACATGTTCTAATATCGTTACAAATTTACCTGACTGAAATCGGCCACTTCGTTCTGAAATTATGAGGGATTTGCTCAATAAACCCCTTCAAGGAGCCTTCAAACAGGCCTAAGATCATGACAAAATTTCCTGCGTCACAGCAATGACTTTTACATGCTTTAGCACGTGTTATCTCTTTGTGAGGACGAAGGTGTCATCCCTGAGATCATAGCAGCAATATTCCGGGCGATTTCATCAAGGGCGCCGCCGGTGTCCTGTGATCCAGTCCTGTTTAACTGTGATTTTCAAATTCTAGCGTCTGTTAGTGTTGACCAATCAAAAATCACGCTGTCTGATTTCCTGTGGCCAACTCGTATAACAGTTGATTTCGTATACATAAACACTGCAATTTGAAACCTTAAAGTTATTCATACGTCATCTCGACCTTGAAAAGACTGACTCTGTGTACTGCTGGGTCACGGTACGAGAGAGTGTCCCAGAGTACGGAGAGTGTCCCAGAACCGTACCGCAGTGCGGTTCTGGGACACTCTCTGTACTGGGTCACAGGACACTAATTACTCTACAGTACTGGGAATAAACACACTTCCTACAAGGTAGACCCCCTTGATTTCATCCTCCGAAAAAGGATAACACATGCTAAAGCGTGTTGAAGTCTTTGCTGTAAGGCAGACATAGGAGAACAATTTTGTCATATTTTAGGCCTGTTTTGGAGGTTTCTTGTAGGGTCTCTCTCGAGAAAATCCCTCATAAGTTCAGAACGGAGTGGCCGATTTCAGTCAGGTAAATTTTGAGATGGATTTTAACATGTTCATCATTAAGTACCATATTTGCCAATATTATTGTCCAGATACCCAGTGGGTAGTTGTCTTCCAAACGGGATTTGTTTTTATGAAACATATATTTTAGAATTAATTATATTGCATTGAAATTATTGATCCTTGTTTTTAGATATTCAAAGGCTCAGCCATTAGAACTAGAAAAATTTATCGAAGAACTACGGTAGGCTTGAGTAAAATTCAATTCAATTCAACTTTTTTCATAGAATACAGGACTAAAAGTTATTACAGGGTATTTATAAAGAGATCTGTATCCTATACGACCAAAGTAAAGCATAGCTTATCTAGCTTTGTCCGTTAAATTGAAATGCAAAAAGAAAAGAAAAGAAAAATATGAGTAAACATCGAAAATTACAGCATTGTCACAGTAGATATATAATGATGAAAGATTAATTGTTCATAAAATAATAATTCTGATTTGAAGTTTATGATTGTTAATATTTAGCAATTTTAAACGCTTTAAGGCTGGTAGTATACTGTTTTATTTTTTTAATGTTTTTTATTGATTTTGGCAGATTGTTCCATAATCGGGCACCCTTTTTTCGAAAAGTTTCATCCCCCCAAGTTTTACACGATTTATATATTCGATAATCTATCGCTTGCCTTGTAGCATATTTGTGTAACCCTTCATTTGTCATAAAATAATTTTGGAATACATCAGTCAGTTGATCTTTATTATAGTGGATGTGATGCATTAGTTTTACTTTTAAAAACCATAGCTGACTCTGGATCTACTCCATGCATAGGTTCCAAATCTTTAAGGAATGTTGACATAAATCCTGTTTCCCATTTCTTTTAACTGAATGGCTTGTAAGAAACTTCAGGTACTTTGCTATAATTCTACCGTCGGACGTTGCTAAATTCTTCAACATTTCAGGATTAGAGTGTTTTTCTTTTTCAAGAACGTAAGAAAAATTTGGAAGAAACTTAAAACCATTGCAATTTCTAAACATTTTCAAAAAACATAGAATGATTTTTAAGGAAGCCATAGTTTATAAATGTCTACAATATGGTATAAAGCAAACGTCTTTCACTTTTCTGGTTTACGCTTTTCAATTCAGGTTAGGGTTGTTTCTTAACTTTCGAAAAATTGAGCCTAACATTTCTTACAAACAGTTTCTTATAAAAAAAGAATGAGTGCATTTTATCGAATCTCGTCAATGTTTTCGCTTGCTATGTTGGAATGTAAAGTGCAATTTTTGTAATTTTGTTATTTTTAAAAGAATAATGAGGAACTTTGATATTTTTAGAATTGGCTTGTATCCTTTGACCGGAATGCAGCAGTCAAAAAACAAAAAAGAAAATATTCCTTTACTGAATCGAGCAAGGTTTGTATTTCTTATTTTTACTAAGGGTGTTAGGACACCCATGCTTTGATAACATATTTATTTACCTCGCCTTGATTTTGGTTCCTCTTTATTTCGTCTTTTTTTATCTATTCATAATAAATTAAAACTAAATTAAATACATTTCTACTGTACCACTCTTGGTGTAAGGAGACACAAGGTCATCTGGCCTACACCAAGAACGGTACTTACAATTTGCAAATACAACTTCAAGATATATATATATAAGAAAAAGAAAGAATACAGCAATACGAGGAACCAAACAAAACAAGAAAACAGCACACAAATAGTCGATTTATTTCGTCTCAACTCATGTCCTCGATTGAACGTAGGCCAACCATTTGTTGTTGTTGTTTGGATTTGGTCATTCGAATCTAACCCCTTTGTAAAACTTGGTGAAATATAACTAAAAAATTGATGTAGAGAGATTGGACGACAAAAATACTAACATACTAAGGCCTTTTTGACTCAACTGCTCAAAAAGGGACAACTATTTAAGATAGCACGTCCTCATACCACAAACATGCTAAGCCCTCCTCCCTAGCAGTATGTAGTGTATGTTGCATATACATCTTCAGCAGCAGCAGCTTACATGGCCCGCTATTTTCAATATTGATTATCTCTATTTTTCAGGGCGGAAGTCCCGGAACGAGAAGAAGTAGGTTCGACACCCAGTCCGGAACCAGAAGAAGAAATTAGAACTGTAAGTTTAAAGCCATTTTGTACCGGTTGTCCCAAAAAGCAAGTACTAAAAATCACCAAAATTTGATTGCTTGACCGATCTTCAATTTTCTGTTTTGTCAAGTAAAACAAGAACCAAATCATTTTCCCTGACAAAGCTGATTTTGTAATTGCTTTAAGAATTAGCAAATTTAGCTCTTTTTGTGACTACCTGGTTTTGAATCATACTGCAAAAAAGCACTGATAATTGCCAGATCAATTTCTTTGTGCATGTAAAGCTTCTAGTTTGGTCATAAATGACAAAAAGAAATGTGCACCATCATTGGAGACTCAAATGATGATGAAAAGTCTGAACATTTTGACTGTTAGGCACGATTGAGTGTTTTGCTTAAAAACTGCTGCTCAAAAAGAGGTTTCTCAACCTGTAATCTTTCTACCTTGTTGTATCAAAAGCAAATATTTTCTGATCTAAAAAATTCTTGGGTCCTTGACAAAACGAGACAAAAAATTATTTTTATTAAAGGTTTGATAATTGATTGTTGGTGACTTTTTAAACAGGAGTGCTTTTTTGGAACACCCGGTATCTTAGCAAATATTGGGTATTTTAGAAGAATGTTTAGTTATTTGAAAACCTGTAGCCCTTAAGCCATTTATCAGATTCAAATACACTGGTAATACCTTGCTTTTTATCCTTGGAGTGGGACAAAGTAGTGCCCAAAAATGAGACGGCACACCCATTGTCCCAGATGAAATACGAGAGATCCCTAATATCCACTAAGCATGAAAGACAAATATATTTAGACTGCATTGGCCATTAAGATGCGTCCGTCTTTTCTCACCCATTGAAAAAAAGTTTTATATCGAATTTTTCTTTCAGGTTACAAATATGCAGTGTAGTGTTAAATCATTGGACGAAACAACGACAAAACAAGTAAGCCATGAATATTTTGTTTTATATCTGTTGGTCGCTTTATCGGCAATTATGCTAGGCAGTTAGTGTCCAGTTAACAAGGGCAGATTTCGTAATACAATAGCCCAGGTAGCTAGCTCGCTCGTTGTGCATTCCAGAAATTATTTTTAAGGGCAAACATGAGCATAGATCGAAGGAGGAAGGATATATCTACACATCTGCCGCGGGCATTTTATTTCTTTGGTCCAGAAGCTGAGCAGTAAATGTTTTGATAACACCCAAAAAAATAAGAGAATTGAATCGCCTCCTAAACGGCTTTTGAACCAAACAAATAAAATGCCCGCGGCAGATGTGTAGATGCATCCTTCTTCTTTTGATCTATGCTCATGTTTGCCCTTAAAAACAGTTTCTGGAATGCACAACGAGCGAGCTAGCTACCTGGTTTTCAAAGAAACTTTTGCGGCTTTGTTTGTTTTGAATTGCTGGTTGGGAGAATTTCCTTTGTCTGCAATCGCTAATCGCTTTGAATTGAGGTGTCAACAAAAGCAACTCATGCTATTGTATTACAAAATCTGCCCTTGTTTGTCCAGTTACTATATTTTCAGGGATGGCCTAATGTTAGTGTACTCGACTACCAACCTGAGGGTTGATGGTTCGAGTCTCCACCCTGTAAAACTTGCTTCGCAGAGAGTCGCTAACTCTTTGTAATATTCCAGGCGAAACGAATCATGAGGTGTGATCACATCAAGAGGTATTGGTGTCCTCCACCTCCTCCCCTTCTTGTCACGATATCTACTGGGTGATTCAAAAAGAGTTAACACGTGTGATATATATATAATAGCTATTGGTGTCCTCCACCTCCTCCCCTTCTTGTCACGATATCTACTGGGTGATTCAAAAAGAGTTAACACGTGTGATATATATATATAATAGTTTTCTCTAAAGGGAAGAGTAACTAATATAAAACCAACTATTTCTGCTAGCAACATAAATGTCGTTCACTAATGTTATCCAACTTTGTCTTTTTTTCGCCAGCAGTCTAAAACTTTCAAGATCATTGATTGATTTGAGCTGATTTATGTTGTATTTCTTTTAGAACTTATTATGTTTCTTTAGCATGATTATGTCATTGTGTAACGTATTTGGCAGTGTAGTAATTCGCCTTCCACGAAATCTCTTTGAATGCGATTTCTCGAAGTAATAGTTCATCGCTTTTGAACATATCCCACATAGAAATGATTTTGGCAGTTGAGTGTGATCGTAAAACATGTCCAAAAAGTTTCCATTTATATTACACGTGTGATAGGCTGTGGAATATAAAGTATATGCAAACTGAAATGTTGATCTATCTGTCAGGGTTGCTTAGATGATAAAATTTTTTGTTTTGTAAAATTATTCATTAGGAGATCCAGAAATTAGAAAAATGCTGGCAAGGGGTTTGTATGGGGACGAGAATTTCTTGTTCTATTCTGGTCCATGATTTACTTGCCATTGAAATTTAAATTCAATACAATTGTCAGTTTCAGAAAGAGAATTTGAATTTTAATGGCAAGTAAATAATGGACCAGAATGGAACGTAGACTTCTCGTTCCCATAACAACCTCTTACCAGCATTTTCCTAATTTCTAGGTCTCAAAGACGAATGATTTTTACCAAACAAAATTTCTCATCCAAGTTAGCCTTTGAGTGATAGATTAACATTTCAATTTTGGAGATCGGCCGAATATGTTTTATTCCATAGCTCGCCAAACGTGATAACTTTTTTTTAATCACCCGCTACTATTTCGTACACTTTATTATCGGGTTGTCCTTTTCATGAAGAACAAATCTATAGTGGAGCAAGACTTTGTGGTGATGCTCTCACATGATTATTCATTGAGAATAAAACAATTAGAATTCTGCCTGTGTGTTTTTTAACCCTAGCCTTTCAGAAAAAAATATCTAAAAACAAGAACTTGACATATTTCTTCGTTGATCAGGCATTTTCTAATTTTCAACTCATTCTCTTTTCAGATGACACTGCTGCTGAAATTCGATGATCGAATGAATCGTCAGCTCACATGCGAAGTGCAAGTTGGTGAGAAATCTGACGATCTAGCTGAAGAATTAGTCAAATATGGGTTTATAAATGGGGTACGTAGCTTAGGGCTCAAATCTTTCGAATCTTTAAAAATGTGGATGTAACATTCTATGACATTTTTCTTTGAATTGAATGACTTGAAAGGAACTCATGGAACTTCGCTTTGAATCTGCCGTGGAAATTCTTTTGATATCTTGATTTTTTTTAAATGGCGGCAATTTATTCATTTTTGAAAAAATTCATGGACAATTTTGAGAAAATTTAAATCGTCGTAAATCCTAAACCCAATGGAGGAAAGATTATATAACCTTCAAGAAAACCATAGTTCTTGAAGGTCTACAATATGGTGGCAAGCAGGAATCCGTAGCTTTTCTGGTTTAGGATTTAGAAATTTGATGACGTCATAGCCTCAAATTTGATAAATGCCGCCATTTTGAAACTAATCAAGATATCAATAAATTCCACGGCAGATTTACAGTAAAAAAACCCTAAGTTCCATCCAAGCCATTTAATCATAGTGTACGTAGCTTGCTTCAAAGCCAGGAAGCTCTTAAAGTTAAGAATCCCAAAACAGTTAGGACAAGTCCTCGGTATTCAAATAAGGGACGACGTGTGCACAGTGACGTCATCACGTGCAAAGATCTGGGAGGAATCTGAACATGATGACGTCAATACGCACCTTCCAAGCAACTCACTTCGCCGTCCTTCGAAAGGGACGTTAAACTAGGGGTCCCATGCCTGGATGCGGCATGCGTAGTTGGCCTAAGTTAGCGTTGAATAGCTACAGTTAAGCCCGAAATTATTGATACCTATGCCAAATTTTGAATATTTTCAATCGTTATATTTGCTAGCCAATTCACAAGATATCTCCTGCTTACAAATTTATCTCAAATAGACCAATTTAGCTAACACAGCTCCTGCACAGCAGCTGTACAAGCGGGACACAATTTTTTTGGAACACTCTGCACGGATGTATGGCTTTCGAAGCATTCGGGGTTTTATTTAGTCACCTGTAGGAATGACTGTCAACGTATTTTGTAATTTTAGGCTGATCGTGATAAAGTCTCAGCGATGATAAATGACAATCTCCAATGGTGACATTAAGTAAGTATTCTTCATCTGTAGTCATTAGCAATGACTTTTTGTTCAAAAACAATGGAAGTAAACAATGGCACTCTTCTCTTTTCATTTTTATCATATATTTTTCTTGGTTATTGTTTGTTGATTTTTGGGATTCCTACTTATTGATATATTTACGATTTCTTGAATTTTTTTGCCTGCGGACTGCCCAAAAAGATCGAAAAACAGTGATCAATTTTTCTAGAGACTGAACTTGGCAGAATAAATGAAGTGCTCCTCGAAATGACTAGGGAATTTGGAATGGATTATGTCGCACGAGCGGTCGTTTAATGATTGCACAACATTGGTATCACTGTTATCAATTTAAAAACGTTCGATTTTTTATCATTTCTTTGAAAGGATACTTGATAGCTGCTGTAGTTTGTGCATGTAGGGAATTAGATAGTAGGTCTCCGCAGCAAAAAGTCCTAAATCTACACCCTTGTTTGAAATATTTTTTAATTCCGAAAGTATGTGAAACAAAACTGCTCTAGGAAAGAATAACCCGTGCTGGAATCAAAGTCCATCTCAATAGTTCTTTGAAAGTAGTGTTTGCTTATGGAAGATAATTGTTGGTCAACCACCAATGACGTACTTGGGGATTAGGCTTGACTTTTGTGTTGTGGCAGGGCTGCAGGAGACTATTTGTTTGTCACTTATAAGTTGGAAATTATACGACCGATCTTGACAAACTAAATTGCTTATGAAAGTTGATATACAGTGGTGTCCCGCATATAAGAAACACATTTAAGAAACGCAGACCCTGATTTTCAATATAGTACCCCATTTTATAAGAGACTAGTATAGGTCTGAAAAAACCTTGTTTTTTATTAAACAAAACTAAGCAAAAAATTGCTTCCTGGAATAATTATATCATTTCCTGGAAGTGAAAATTTACAAATGCAAATCAAAATAATATGTTATTTATCACAATCATAAAGCTTGTATCTGAGTAGTTGATGGATAGTGCAAGACTTTTCTAATAAGAAACTTTACCCTTATTTGAATATTACCTCATTTTATAAGAAACATGTTACACCTGAAATTGAAAGATTGTTTCTTATATGCTGAACACTGCTGTAGGTGCACTGGTACCATCAGCATATACGAATCTGATAAAATATTTGAGAATTACAGCCTTCCGCATTTCTCTACTTTTCTGATCCACCTGCTATACAAGTAGAAAAGAAAGCTTTTTTTATAATATATATATTGGCTCTGGTCACACTCCAGTATTTTCCCATTATGATGTGAATTTGCTTCACTTTCTTGTAATTAATTTTTTTCGCCAGAAAGTACGGCAATATAACGGTACAACGACACGCGGTCACACAATGATATCACGAGTCACGTGACTACTACGCAAGGATGCGATGGGTTCTTTCTCTAAAACAATGCTAAATATAGCTTGGGACCTTGTTTTTCCTGTTTTTTTGTATCTAATAGTTTTCTTATGGAATCAGCTCCCAGGACCAAAGCGCTGTAACAGAGTTGTATGTGAAACGAAATGTGGTCACATATCACAGCGTAATGCGCCCGTTGCTTTGGAGAGATACAACGAAGTAAAAATGGTCAGTTTGACCGCACCCATTATGTTCAGTCGGAACTTTTACAAGAACAAATTACTTAAAGAACGCCGGTCAACCGGCATCCTTTGCGCACGTCGCATTTTGCCTTTCGACTGCGGCAGCCATTTTCATATGACATCGTACATGGCAGTGCTAAGCAAAGCGCGACCGCAAATGATGCTGGTTGACCGGCGTTCTTGAAGACACTGCTTATGAACTACCTCACGAAACTACGAGGATGATACCATGGGGAGCAAAAGACAATGACCACCCCGCAATTTTCTCAATATTTAAAGTTGGTATTTACAATAGTATGAAGAAAATACTAATTCAAACCAACTATTTACAAACATAATATATACAAAAATATATGATGAGAAATTATAATCAGTGACATATTTTACAGGTGCATGTTTCTCCACCTGTCTTTGGTTTTCTTTTTAAAACACGCTATAGCGTTGGTTCTTGTTTGATACTGTCACCAAGAATGTTCCAGAGGAAACTACTTCTAAAAGACAACGATTCTAGTCCAAAGCTCAATGTCTGAGTTGTTGGCAGCTTGCACAAGTTCTGTAATCTTAGATTGTATGTTACATGTTTCTTTCATGAAATTCCCATACAAGCGAAGGATTTAAGTGATTCATACCGGGTGAACCAGAAAAAGTTCCCACTTTTGAAAATTCATAGCATCAAGAGTACTGGATGGATTGGAATGAATCAATATTTGCTTGACAGCAAAAAGATTGAAGTATTTTTGTGATTTTTCTCGCCTTCTTACGAGCACTGGAAAAATTGGTAACTTCAAGTTTACAAAAACTTGGTGGTTGCAAAATGACTGAAAAAGGCCTAAAATACTTGATCAAATCATAAAGGACTCCTCGCTCGGAACAATAGAGAAAATGCAATTTCTCATAGGTGAGAGATATCGTCTGCACATTATTGCCATGATATTGAAAATCTTTAGTATGTGTTTGAGAATCTAGGTCTTATAACTCTTGAGAGAAATGAAACGCTCGTGAGTATTGTTCTGTGTGAGGAGAGTCCTAACGATTTGATCAAGTGTTTTAGGCCCTTTTTCAGTAATTGTGCAACCATGAAATTTTTGTAAAGTTGAATTTACCAATATTTGCAGTGCTCCTAAGAAGACGAGAAAAATCACAAAAATAATTTGATCTTTTGGCTTTTAACTGAAATTTGAATCATTCAAATCCATGAAGTACTCGTGGTGATACGAATTTTCGAAAGTGGGAACTTTTTTCTGGCTCACCCGGTAGACTTGTAAATCCTGTCATCAGTTTCTGTAAGTTCTTGACATGAATACTGTTGCTGCCAGTTCGGGTGACGAATACTTCAAATGACGATTCGTAGTCTTAATCCGCAGCATATTTTCATATTTCATAGTTGATTCATTTAGGGAGGGTTGCCCTTCAACGAAGTTGTTTTTCAAGGGGCCCTCCATTAAAAACATTTACAATATAATCTAAAATAAAAATAGTTCAAACCTAATTACAAGAGAAACCATAATGTTAAAACCTATTTACAATAATCGATAATTTACATTGAAAGAAAAGATTTACAAAGAGAAAACAAATTACAATCTCAGGGCAAGGGCAGACCATGCAAAGCCAGCATCAGCCACCCCGATCGACTTGCCAACCCAAAGCGACTGACAACCGCAGATCTGGCCGCCAGTCGCTCCAACCAGGCCTGCCAACCAGGGGCACCCGACACCCCGCCGCAAGATCCACCCCTGCCCTCATCTTTAGATAGACCTTTTAAAGCTATTCAGAGAGAGCATAAGTTGAGGTAGCTTACAGCCAAAATGATTCTAATTTTCTTCTCTCTCGTAGAAACTCAATACCTTCTTGCATACATTGGTCGATCATCCTCCACGTGATGTGTTCCAAGAAATCCTTCAATGAAGATGACATGACGAACACTATGTAAAGGTTATGTTCCACTTAATTCTTTATTTAGTGGCCAGGTGTGCCCGTACAGAACTTGTCTTCAGCGTGTTCCAAAGAAAATTGTGCCCCATTTCTGTTGCTGCTGTGGAGGAGCTGTATGTTTTATTGTTCCATTGTTGATACAGTTGCATAGTATGGTTTCAAACAGTAACACTTCTAAGAGTACCGCATTGGTACACAAATTCGAGTGCAAAAGAAAATGAGTCTGAAAATGGAACTGCGCGATGTCATTAGTTTTGGTCAGGCCTAAGATTAAGCATAGACTTATAACATCGTCGTAGTTTTGCTATTTGCCTGATTTAATATATCGTTACAACTGCGACTCATGATCTAACTGTTACTCGAGACGACAACCTACATGTCTAAGCTATTTGAATGAAAATACTGACGCTTGAATGCTTTAAAATAAAATGCAAGGTTCCAGGACTTGATCTTGGAAATACTAGTCTGCAGTACTTAAAAGAATGTTTCCTTGATGCAAAAAGTTTAACTACCACAAACTTTCTGCAATAATCTTCCTGTTTAGAGGCAAACAAAGATCCGGCAAATCTGCTCAAAGCTGCGAGAGTCAATGTCTGTCGGCATTGTTGTCACAACAACTTGATCAACCAAGCAGAGCGCTTTATTTGAGTGCTATTCGCCCATATTTGGCTGTCGAGTTTCTCTCGACTGCAAATGATGCTTTCTGATTGGTGATAAAAGTGTCTCGGCTGTCTGCCTCAATCAGCAGTTAGACTATGAGACAAGATCAAGCATTTAAGTGTTTGAAATTAGATATTTGAACTTACTGAATAGATATCGACGTACAATTTGCCAAGAACCCAAACAAATTAGTCTTTTCGTTTGAGATGAAGATAGAAAGATGAGAAATAGAATTATTCTAAGGTCTTTATAGTTAGCTGTAGAGTAAGAAATCGCTAGTAAGAACGACAGGCTGTTTCTTAGAACTTCCTGAAAATGCTCAGAACACTTTCAAGAACGAGGCTTGAAAGCCTTGATTTAAGTTAAAGGGCATATGTCATGAAGCTGATTGGTTCATGCAATACAATTATCTCTATTGTTTATTACAAAGTGCAGGATCGAGGCTGAATTTTCATTGCAATAAAAATTCATGAAACAGAAATAAAAAGTCACGAAACAATGGAATTCCACTCCAAACTTGTTTGTTGCATTAGCCAATTGCTAATGTGACATATGTGCTTTAAGCTCATGTCTAATGAAGGAGTTTCTGAATCTGATTTTTTCTGACACTATCAGCAAGGGCCTTAGGATTGATTTGCACTCATGGTCTCTTCTTTGCAAACCTTTGGAAGTGTTGTCCCAAACAAAAACACTACTATAGCCGGGTACTACAAAAACGAAAGCATCAACTCTTTGAGATATATGCAACGATCATATTATGCGGAACAACAGAAATACCTCTCAAAGTTGCGGCATGGTCCATTTTCTAGTTCCGTTTCCTTCTGAGAAGAGGTTTTACGTCCAGTTTCATTCCGTCACAAGGAAAACCCGTCGATCTTAGGAAAATCTGAATATCGAAGGGAGTGGTCCTTGCTGATCAGTGATGGTCAAAGTAGTCAAAGTGGTCAAAGTATAAACCCGCAAACCAGCTTCTTGATTTCAATGCAATTTCAGAAAAAGAAGAACACTTATTGGATGTATTTCAAATGTCAGCCTGAAAGGTAGCTGCTGATGGGTTTTTAATATAGCTTACCGTGTGAGTCAAAATAAGGCCCACTTGAAGGGATACTGTTCTCGATATATTTAAACAATAGTATTGACAAATGCTCTACTTGATAGCTGGCATTTTAAATTACATTTATAAATTTACATGACTTAGATCTGTCACCCCGTTCTGAAATTATGAAGACTTTTTGGAGTAGGCCTGTTCAAAAAATCTTAAGAAACTGCTAAAGAACCCCTGGTGACAAGGGCTCTTCAAGAAACTAAATAGCCTACCTTTAAAAAAGCTGGCTCCCCATTGGTGTGTTCATGCTGTAATCAAAATATCATAAAGTCGTAGCATTTTCATTATCGTAGTTATCAAAGTAGTGTAAACAGTAACGTTATTATGAATAGAAATGTTATCCCAGAGGGGTGGGCACTGGGCACTCATTGCATGCATAAAACGGGAGGTCAGTCGGATATTTTTTGCGTCAGAATAGCACCGATAGCGATGTTTTTGGGTCCAAATAAATAAAAATTGCGCTTATGATATTTTTGGCATCAAATATAGTTTTGCCTACATTTGTGAGTCCTTTACAACATAGGTTCCCAATCTTTGAAAAGGCCGGTGTAAAATTCAATGACCTATTTCCTTGAACTGAATGGTTTCAAAGAAACTTCTGCTAATTTGCTATGATTCTGCCGTTGGAATTTTCAGAAACCTTAAATATTTTCAGAATAAGAGTGTTTTTCTTGTTTTCCGAGAATTCAAGAAATTTTTTCACAAAAACTTAAAGCCATCGTAATTTCTAAACTTTGTGACGAAACATGAAATGATTTTCAAGAAAACCATGTTTATGGATGTCAACAATATTGTATCAAGCAAAAGTCTGTCACTCTTCTGGTTTATGATTTAGAAATTTGATGACGTCATATCCTCAAATGAACTGAAATATAACATGTGCTTTAATCTAAAAAAATATTCAAGATTTCTGAAAAGTCCAACGGTAGAATTAGAGATAGGTAGCTAAAGTTTCTTTTGAGCCATTCAGTTAGAAGAAATAGGTGATAGAATTTTACACCCACCTTTTTATGCCGATTTAAAGATTTGGAACCTATGCTGTCCTTTACTGCAATGCTAATATATTTTTGAATCGTTGTAGACTAGGTTTTGTTCGTTTGCATGTGTCGAGTTCAATATATGCTCATGTTTTTATAAAGGAAACTGCTAAGTTGATAGTTATGGGTTGCGTAAAAATTTGTTGGGCTTGCACCCCCATGTGTTTGTGTACCAAGTGCCCCTCCCCCCCTGCGGGAGTGTTATATGGACCGAATTAGTTAGACTAGTATTGTTTTTCTAGAGAAAGTTTTTGAAATTTGATTAATCGAAATTGTTACATTTAAACATGTATGATGCCGATGGAAGAGATTTTTCTTTGAGGCTATATGTTTCTAATACGTAATAGCTGCAATCAATCTCGCAGAAGTTGGACTCCGCATGCAATAAAGGCCAAACATTTTGGACGAATAGATTTTGGACAAAATATTTTCGGACGAAAAATTTCGGATGTTTTTATCGAATTTTGGACGTTTTTACAGAAATTTCAGACGACTGAAAACTATATATTTACAGTTCAATTTTGCTTATTTCATTTCATAGATCGGTCTGAGTTTTTCATGTGCGGGTAGTCTAACTGCAAAGCTTTTTGCAAAGGTTCAATGCCTATGCTAGTTACAACGCATGTAAGCTACGATTGGCTGTAAACAATCTTCAAAGACTCTCATATTGCAATGGGCGTGACCATTCGTCTGAATAAAAAGCAAATACACCTGCCTTGCGTTGTTATTGACAGGGAGTGTTCTACAGTTAAACAAATCGCTCATGAATGGGTCTTTTCATTCAGCAAATAATCCGATAAGAAATTAGCTTGCTTTTCAGTTGTGCGAAGATATGTTAACCCATAGTTGTAAATGACCGACCCCTAAACTGTTTTGCGTACCGGCAGCATGCGTAGCACACCGGGTGAACCAGAAAAAGTTCCGGCTTTCGAAAATTCATAGCACCAGGTGTACTTGACGGAATGCCGAAAGACCAAACTATTTTTGTGGTTTTTCTCGGATCTTTATGAGCTCTTAAAGCTGCAGGGTATCCCAAAACATTGTGCCCCATTTGCCTGAAGATTATGACAAAACGGCCAATGATCCTTTCCAAACTTCTGTATGATATTGCTCTTCAGATATTCAATTAAAGTTTGCTACCATCTCCTTAAAAATCGGTTGAAGAATGATAGAGCTATGACCTTCAGAAAACCAAATTTGCTTGATGATTGAAACCAGCGGTCGGTCATTTTGTCTTACTATTTTGCAGCGATAAATAGCTTCATGTGAGGTAAGAAATAGTTTCTGTGAGGTAAGAAATAGTTGAACTCTCGATGATTCAAGAAAATCATAGTTTTCGAGGGTCTACATACAATATGATGCCAAGCAGAAATCTGTAGCTTTTCTGGTTTAGGATTTATAAATTTGATGCCGCCATTTTTAAACTAATCAAGATATCAATAAATTTCCATGGCAGATTTACAGCATAAAACCCTAAGTTCCATCCAAGCCATTTGATTAAAAGAAAACTGTAATAGAAGTTTACAACGACCTTTTTAAAGACTTGAGCCCTATTATTTGTAGACTTGCCCCAAGTCTATTTCGTATACTTTCAGATAGACTTATTACAATTGACGAAATAGACTTGAGATTACATGTTAAAAATTACTCGAATCTCTCGCCTTTCAAGCAGACTTCAATTCATTTCAATCCATCATGTACTCTTGGTGCATTGAATTTGTAAACATGGGAACTTGTAACTGGCTCGTGCGATAGGTTCCAAATCGTTTAAATTCGTGTAAGAGTCTATCAGGTCTTGAAAACGGGCTTTATAACAAACAGTCTGCGTTTTCAACAGCAAAGAC
The DNA here is from genome assembly GCA_039566865.1 of Aurelia coerulea. Lineage (NCBI taxonomy): Eukaryota > Metazoa > Cnidaria > Scyphozoa > Semaeostomeae > Ulmaridae > Aurelia > Aurelia coerulea. The sequence continues at coordinate 13,764,141 of CM076963.1, forward strand.
GAATGAATATAAATAGGGAGCAAGTGTGAAGACATCCTAAGTTATGCTCCTTAATCGCAAACCCACATCTCTACAGTCAATAGCTTTGGCGGTAGAAAAGTTCCTCTGTGGTTTTTTAAACCATTGAGCTGATTGACTGACGAGCAGGAAGTCTTCCTTGTTGTGGTGCAGAAAAAACAGCCTTTCTCCTGACAAGTCATCAACACATTTATGGAGTTTTATGGAGGTCCAAGTGAAGCAGACTTTAGGCTCCTCTTTTCTTTTATTACTTTTGCCAGCGCAGCTTGCCCAGGTTTACACTTAAGGTGGCTGATCTGTGAAAAGATTTTCTTTCATGGATCAGCGATAAGGTGGCTCATTTTTGATTAAAGATCGATTCCAAACGCATACACGATGCGCTAAGGTGGCTATCTACTGATGCAAATTTACTCTGCTACACACTGTGACCTATTGATCATAGTTAAAGGGTCTTTTTCATCCAGCATGCCTTGCACGTACAGTCTCTTTGTTGTCCTTTGTTGAATGGCGACAACAAAGGCCAACCAAGAGACGGCACGTGCAAGGCATACTGGATGAAATAGACCCTTTAGAGAAAATTGACTTAGTTAAAAGCTGGCCCAGGCCAAGTTAAGAATATGGTCTTGTATTTGGTAACGTTTGACACGGGCCACTTCATCATATAACCACAGAAACAATAGGTATATGTGCATTTATTTAGCTTATTTTTGGCGGCTACTCGATATAGCTATGTTTGGAGTACTGTAGAACAATGAAAACACTCAGACACAGCATTGTTTCTTTGGCTATCGATTGTTCACGGCGCGTGTGCGATACAGTGGCGTAACGGAGACACCCGGGGCCCTTAGGAATTTAGTAAGATGGGGCCCTTATGTGGAGACCGCGAAGCGAAGTGAGCTCTACGGGGGAAGTGGGTTCAGGGCAGTTTGAAATTTGTTGAAACCATTCCCTTTAGAACCTCAAAAAATGCACGCTATGTGGAAAAGAAATTTTTACATACATAGGAAAAACCAACAGCAAATTTAGCACATTTGTATGATATGCGTTTCAAAAAGTAATTTACATGATAAACTGTTATTCTTCGGTTTGGAATATATGATATCTGAAAAATGCTTTCAAAGAAATACGACAATATCAAAGGTTCGGATGGTACTGCCTTACTGTTTGATGAAGATCAATTTGAACACACAAAACTGCTACCAAAAAATATCCTCCATGGCAGGTTCTTTGGCTTAAAAACTAGGTTTAAAGTTTCTGCGGATAAATTTAGTGCAATGGGTGCAGTAAATTTAGAGCAGGCCAAGTGTTCTCCCTTTGTACATGAAAGCTGTCCATGTGAATAAACACAATTATAGTTTATGAACAGAATCTTAGTAAACATAATGCAATGTCATAGGATGTTATTAGGTGCTCTTGCTCACGAGTGATAACGTCTCAGAAATAAAGTTTTGAGATAAACTATAGCGAATAAACAAAAACGAAACGAATGAGGGCCCCGGGGGGGGGGGGCACTCCCATTATGGCCTAACAGTGGGGTCCAGGCGGTTTGAGGGTGTTACAAAATGGCTACAAAATGGCCCTATTTGTCAAACTCATACTACCAATTAGGGGGTATTTCAAGATTCCTGGCAAGTTATTAGATTTACATTCAGTATGCTCCTCCGCATGGCAATATGGTTGTTGCAGTAATGATTATCAATGAATTTTGAAGTTTTCTTGCTTGTTCAATCAGTTTTTCAACAGAAAATTTTGAAAAACTTTAGGAAATTTGCACTACTAGATGCTATCAAATGGCCCAATTTCGGTTCCACGAACTACCATTTGGGGATTTCTGTAAAAGATCCTACCATTTGATTTGAGGGCATTTTTCAAATTTTTTGCTTTGTCCCTCTTTAACCCTGACTGGACCCCCCTGTTAGGCCACAATGGGAGTACCCAACCCCCCCCCCCTCCTGTTGTGTTAGGCACACTGGTTAGTAAGGGTTTGGGATAGCCTTATGAAGCCTTTTAGCACAGTATGGCCAAAAAACACAATGCAAAAAAAATTTTTGGGGGCCCCTTTTGGTCGGGGGCCCTTAGTTCTTCAACTAAGGTGGCCTAAACTGCGTTACGCCACTGGCGATATCAATTTGAATGGGATATGTGAGACAAATGATGCATGCCTGAAATTATTCATACCTATGCCAAATTCTGAGTATTTTGCATCGTTCTATTTGAGGACCAATTTTACTGTGGCTGAAGTTTCGTAAGAATATGATAAAGGCTGAAACAAGTGCTACAAGAGACATTTCAAGGAATGAAATATCTTGTGAATTGGTTAGCAAATATAACGATTGAAAATACTCCAAATTTGGCATAGGTATGAATAATTTCGGGCTTAACTGTATATAGGGTCTAGTTGAAAAATAGAACCAAAGATGCCTATAATTGTCCAATTGATTCGATCAAATACAATGGAATACAATAGGCTATCTTAAGATTGCCCATACCTCTAACATCAAGTATCTTTTTATCTCCGTCATTTGTCTTTAAGATTGTTTTGCTGTTTGCAAACGCAAGCTTTATGACTTTAAACAAACCCTTTAAACTTTGCAGACACTATTTTCAATCCTTTATAGATAGGCGTTGTAAACCAAGCACTGGGGTTTTTAACCGCAATTTCCGTTAACGGAAGTTCTGGTAAAGAGTCTGAGAGCTATCAACATTTAGACGGCTGTATTTGCACCAAACTGATACTGCACAGTGACCTTTACAACCCTGCAGGGAACCTTCTCCTTTGTCTAGCGCTGAACCCTTGTTGGGGCCAGGTGCAATAAAGACAAGTGTGGAGAACCATCTCATTTTCACTCCTGAGCTCTTCAAACACTCCTCTAACGATATCGATAATACACGAAATGACCATCATTTCACCAACTTCCTGTGGTCCTACTTTATCTTGTTCGCAAACACCTGACAACAAATATCATTCATAAGTTTAAAATAGATTATTTTACATAATAGGGTACTTGAAAATACACGTGCCCTTGTTTGCCAATTACAAGGTCAATTGGCAGGGTGGGGCTCAAGGTTTGACAAAGAAAAATCGATTTGGTAACGTAGCAAGGGTGAATTTTGTAAAACAAATGATGCAGGCCTTGATCACGACAAATTGATTTCCGAGGCTGGACCTGTACTGTTATCTTTATGGCCCTCTTTATGTCCACGAGAAGAAATAACCTACCCAGTTTTTGGAGAATTAGTGCGATCTGCTGTCAAAAGACTGGTTCTGGGGACGGATATTTGCAGTGACAAACTTTGCTAAACTACATGTGTTGTAGCTCTTTTGCTCACCTTCATATGAACATCCACGTCTCCCGCCAGATTGATTCTACCTTTATCTTGCAAGACGCCCTTAAAGATACCCAGTCTCTTGAATAGAATCTCTTCTACCTGTATGTCCACCACCAGTTTTCGCATCACTTGCCTCCCTCAAGTAGTGTGTCCGAAAGTCCATAATGTGCCGTTTTGTCCTGGATTTTTTGGAGAAAAAAATTGGTTATTGCAATGTAGGGATTGAGGATTGTCAGACACATTTTTGTGAGCGTGCTCTGTACACCAAATTGATGAAAAATGGTCCAGATTTTGCAGGCATTAATTCCGATGTTCCGATGATGGTTCAGCGTTTGGCAAAAAATAGATCCAGTTTTAGGGACGACATATGAATTAGGACAAAATGAACCAACTTCTCGGACATACAGAGGATTACTATCCCCGAGAGGGGGGGGGGGTACTTGGCCTACGAAAATTCGGAGAGGTGCCGCTGTAAAAACTGAAAAAGTACCCTGTCTGTCCTGGAGTAAAATTCCCGAAAATGATACCCGTCCCGGAGTAAAATTTGAAAAACAATACCCTGCTCATGAGCTTTTTATACGAAATTGTAGGCTGCCCCAGAAATTTGTTAGGAATCTATCAGAAAGTGCGGAAATGTTGCCATCCAAACGATTTAAACATTGATAATCTCTATGATTTAAATCACACTCGCGGAGTGCAAATGGCTCACAACGACCTTACGGAGACAAAAGCAGACAAAAGGAAATTCTCTCAACCAGTAACTCAAAACAAACAAAGCCACAAAAGTTTCTCTGAAACCCAGGTAGCTAGCTCGCTCGTTGTGCATGCCAAAAATGGTTTTTAAGAGCAAAGCCTAGCAAACCTGAGCAAGTATCTAAAGAAGAAGGATATACCTAAACATCTACCTCGGGCATTCTAGACTGTTTGTTTGGTTCAGAAGCTTAACAGTAAAAGTGTTTCAATTACACCCAAACAAATACTAGAACTGAATCGCCTCAAAATCGGCTTCTGAAGCAAAGAAATAAAATACCCGAGGTAGATGCGTAGATATATCCTGCTTCTTAAAATAATTTCTGGAATGCACAACTCTAGCGCGCTAGCTACCTGAGTTTGAGACACACTTTTTTGCAGCTTTGTTTGTTTTGAATTACTGGTTGAAAGAATCTTTTGTCTGCATTCGCTAATCGCTTTGACTTCAGGTGTGAAGAAAAGCAACGCATACTACTGTGTTACAAAATCTTTCCTTGTCGACATGCCCACCCTTTCTTGGGAATTTAAATAGAAACAAAGGTCATGGGAGTTTTAGCAAGGGTAACACTTCCGCGCCTTTTCCCACGCGAATGCGCGCACAGTCTCGTTTTCAGGTAGAGACCAACCAACGAACCGGAAGGGCAGAACTAAAGTGATGGTTTTGGTTTCATTCCATTTCACAGCGGAACAAAAGTTGTTGGCACAAATGTCATAATTTTAGATGTGACGCGCGATTACCTGATGATATGTGGCTACACACCTAAGGTAGTAAATAGACAGCACAGCACCAGCATGATGAACGGGTTGGTCATAATTTCACTACTACTCACAATATTCACGAACTTGTGCGAGGGCCTAACCCCAACTTTCGTCAAGATTTTACCGCCTTGGCGGAAAAAATACAACCAGCTGAATACTGGGATTTCATGCACGTTCAAGTCGACGTTGCCGATCAATGTAACTTGGTATAAAAACAATGTTTTGTTGCGAAAAAATCGGAGGATAAGGTATAATTTTGTGATTTTATCTATCTGTTAGTAGATAAGAATTAATAAAATGTAAATTGAGTCTGTCTGTCTATTATTTGATACAGGGACGTAGGAAGCATCTCAAACTTGAGGGGGCACGACACTTCAAGGGCATTTTTTTCATTAAGCTAAAGGGGCACTTCCTGAAAATAAAAAGGGCACTCCTTTGTTTATTACAAAATCTTGGAGGGGCACGTGCCCCCAGTGCCCCCCCGGTTCCTACGTCTCTGATTTGATACTGTAATATAACATCATTCCGCATCCAGCTGACACGGTGAAATATATTTATCATAAAGAGGGCTCAATAAGAATTCTTATCGTAAAGAATTCCATTTCATTATATTTCCTATCTTTGTTAAAGAGGAGGGCCCTTCTGAGTTCTGCCCACACAAGTGCTGGTTTTCCTTGGTTTTCCTCCCTTCCTTATTAGCAAGTAGTCGAAGTGAGTTAGTTCCTTGTTTGGAAAATACAGTTATCAGTCCACTTCCGATCTGTTCATCTTAGGAAAACTAACAGTTGAATCCAATGAGATTGGTGGTAATTTTTTAGTTACATGTTTGTTTTTATACAAGAACTGGTTTATAGGAAACTAGTTAGTGCTACAATATGGTGAGAAATTGAAGAAAGTCAAGTTACTAGTATGTTTGAGAAGTGCTACTGCTAAGAAACTTTCAAAGAGCCAAATCCAGTAGCAAAATCATTGCTGAGCCTTTGTTTTTGAGTAATTTGTTTTGACCCCAAAAGAATGGTTGATTGTAACTTTTCAGTTCTTTTGTCTCATATTTTACAGATTCAACATTACAATTTTACAAGTCAAATACACACATTTTTTTTTTAATTCTTTTTTTTATATAATCAATTAAAATACAAACTCGAAAAATACATCTACTGTGCCTTTAGCGGGAATAGACACTACAATCTCTTACAAAAGTGTTGGACCCCTATTGAAAAATTTGAATGTTCGTTCCCCCCTCCCCCCGTTTCAATGTTGATTGCCTGGCAAAGAGGTGTTTTTCATGCAGATCCACCAAAAGATTGAAGGTGTTGTGGGGCAGTGGTGTAATCCTCTGACTTTGCAGCCAGAACAGTCAGGCGGAGTGGGTTTGATACCCGGTAGGACCCCACCACTTGAGCATCAAGACAAGGGGTCGCAGACTCAATTAGGTCTGCTCTATTTCTGCGATCCCAGTGCTTGGCGCTCAAAAACGCAACTTCACTTCGCAAAGATTCGCGAATGCAAGCAACATTGAAATGGGGGGAGGGGGGACAACATTTCCGAAAAACATAAATTTTCATAGAGTCCAACACTTTTGGAAGAGATTGTAAGTCATCAGAGTTCCCACTATGAAAGGGACTTACAATTCAAAAATTACAATACACTAGATTGAAAGAACAACCAACTAAAAGAAAAAGTTAACTGGCAGAAGGCCCCTCGCGCGGCAAACAGCCGCTGCCCCTCACCACATGTGCCACCCCCACCAGGATAACACACCAAACCAAAGGGCAGCAGCCGCACATACACACACATTTGACACAGTTTTATCCCAAACCCCATCAAAATTAACATGCAAACTTGTGTAGCTAGATAAATAGAATTTTTTATAGCCTCTGGAATTTTATTTAAATTGGGGGGCTTAATAGAGAGGGGGAGCTTATTTAAGATTTTCGCTCATAGCGGAGGAGCTTATGAAAGAGGTAGGCTTAATAGAGAGAGGGCTAAATAGAGCTACATGTAAGATACATGTAATTTTCATAAGAAACTTAGAACTTTAGCCAGTACTGAAAGTTCCTTAAACTTATCAGATTTCATGAACTCAGAATTTCTTATATAAGTTTCTCAAATTAAAAAAAAAGTCTTCATGTTTACTACTGGTGCACTCATTAACATTTGAAAACAGCTCTGAGTTCTAATAAGGAATTTTTATGAAAAAAATATGTGTACACCATATTAAACACAACCAATGTGCAGTGGTGGACACTCAAGGGGCAAGGGGTGCCATTACCCCCAACGTTGGCTGGCACAAAGATTATTCTTTGGAAATAATAGAGGCACAAATGATTCTTTTTAACTGAAACAATAAGCTTTGCCCCCCCCACCATTAGGAAATTTTTTCGCCACTGCTTGGGAGTTAGAATATTCATCCATGTGTGATTTTTATAACGGAGCTCTTTATCTTTTTTTTTATATATAATCCATTAAAATATACAAACTCAAAAATACCATCTACTGTGCCTATCATGGCGGGAATAGACACTAGGTAATCGGAGTTCCCACCATGAAAGGCACTAACAATTCAAAAATTACAATATACTAGAAAGAAAGAACAACAAACTAAAAGAAAGAGTTAGTGTCTGTCTCACATTTGATGTCAGGCAATGACATCAAACATTTTATAATTTGGAGAGAAAATGGATGCAAGGGAATGAACAGAGGGCCCCACGTGCTGACAAACAGCCGCCACCCCTCGCCACATATGCCACCCCCACCGAGATAGCACATGAGCTAAAGGGCAGCAGCCACCCATCCACACAGCAGGACTCCATCCACCCACCACCAAGCTCTTTATGTCAACCCTCACATCACCATAAAGGTAAGAAACGTTTAGCAAGAAGCATGCCTTGTCTTCTTTTTGCTGTACTAGAGAAATGTCTATCCAGATGCAAAGGTTTCATAAAATTATTTCTTTGCTTCTTATGAAATATGTGTATATTATATACTGTGTGTATACTAATAGTTCTTTTTCTTTGATAGCATATACCTGAATCAAGCGAAAAAATCTGGCTATATATATATAAGGAAGCTTGTTGCAAGTGACAGTGGCAACTATACATGTGTTGGGAGCAACAAAGATGGTGTGGGTGGTTCTGGTACCTCTCAGCTTCAAGTTATTGCACCTTTCCCTCCTAAGCTACTGCCAAATAAACCACCATCTGAAGTGACACTATATGAGGGACAAGAACATGAAATTGAATGCAAAGCTGATGCTTATCCAATAGTTGACAAGTACAGCTGGGGCATGAAATCAGGAGATATTGACAATATGCCTAATGTTCAGGTAAGATTGCTCCACTCCTGTAGGTTGAACCAAAATGGGGTAGTTCATAGTCTTCAATAGTTGTATGAGGATCAAGTCTTTGTCAGCTTCCGACAAAGAACAGAGTTGATCAACATACGTGTGTAAACATAATGAAATTTTTCAAAGGAACAGCCCCAGCTTATACTGATGAAATATTCCACCCAATCGACCAAAGCCGAGTGACACGAAGGTCCAAGTTTAAATTGAGCCTTCCTTTTCGCAAAAGCAACACTGGCCAAAACTGCTTGTCGTACTTGGGGCTAAAAATATAGAATAGCCTATCTTCTGATTTAAAGTCCATAACTAATATCGACGCGTTTAAGCACAAAATCAAAGAAAATTTTTTCCAAAATATACAGAGAGAGGAAAACGACGTATATGTGTTCTACTAAAACCACGTCCTCTCACACATTCAGGATTCCGGCCTTTTTTGAAAAGCACATATTATATATATATATACTTTTTTCCCAACCATCTCTTAAGGGGACCATTATGGAATAAGGTCAACTCGATCTTTTAATGCTATCCCTGCCACTATGATTAGGGGTGTTTCTTAATTTATATTAAATGTATTGTTATGTAAATTGCGTATTTTAATTACTCTGTATTATTTTAAATTGTAAATATTTTAATTTTGTGGTGAATCCAAACATATACATACATACATAGCAGTTCCAAATCTCGAAATTGGTGTAAAAAGGTGGTTGGGTAAAATTCTGACCTATTTCTTTGAAATGAATGGCTTGAAAGGAACCTCGGCTGCTTTGCTAATGATTCTGTTATGGGACTTTCCAGAAATCTTGAATATTTTTTTAAATTATAGTGTATATTTCATATTTCAGCTCATTTGAGGATGTGACACTATCAGATTTCTTAGTTGTAAACAGAAGAGTGAAACGCTTTTGCTTTAATACCATATTGTGGACATTCACAAGTTGTTCTTTAAAATATCCTGTGATTCCTCACAAAGTTTAGAATTATGATCTCGTTTTAAGGGCCCTTGTCAACATTAAGAATGCTTTGCAGCCTTCGGCTAGTATCAACATCATCTACAGCTAGCCAACGGCTGCTTGGCGAAGCGGTAGTCTTTTGCTCCTCTTGCGCACTCAACGCGAGTTTGAAACCTTTTGGTAGTAGTTCCTTTTTTATACTTTTTCCCTCATGTCTCTGTTGGTTATGCTAGGCAATCTGAGGAATGGAAACCATTGATATCACTGTTTGAAACAAACCGCACAGGTCTATTGAAAAATAAGAAACTTCAAATGCGATACTCTGGTGGTTTAAGAGTTCATAAATCGTTGCAATTTGTTCATTTGATTCCTTTGATTTGCCCTGTTATTAAAAATTCTTACTGGATACTCTGAATTACTGTATCCTTTCCACTGCGAGCTGCCATATAAGTTTCTGAACATCAGAAACTCAAGAACATAGGGTATCGATGGTGGGTTATGCGTGCAAAGCATTGATGTTGACCAGGGCCCTTTAAGTTTATTTGAAAAATTTTCTTAAATTCTTAAGAAATAAGAAAAACATTTATTTTTCTAATTCTGAAAATTTCAAAGACTTCAGAAAAGTCTTATACGGTTTAGAATTATGGCAACATACTGCAGCTAGAAATACCTTTGAAGCCATTCAGTTCAAAGAAACATCACATTTTATTCCAACCTTTTTAAGGGTTTGATACCAGCCATGCTGTCTTTGTCAATTTTCTATGGCTGATTGCCAAATCTTTGATAATTTTTAGACTCCAATTATTCTAAATTACTGTCAGGATATCTGATACCTATCTGATAGCAACCTCTACGAAAATACAAGGCTGCGTACAAGGCCAATGTAATTGGCATGAACAAGCCTTGTAGTTGGCCTTGTAACCTTGGTTCTAGCCTAGAAAAGGTGAAAAGCCTTTTCATTGATTATAAAAAAAAAAGGTGAAAAGCCTTGCTGTAACCTTGTCCTCGTAAATGGCTCGGCAAATGCTAATTAGTCTTGTGGAAACCTTGTGTTAGACTGGTTATAACTTAGAGTATTACTGATAATTTTCTTCAAAGGTTAGGACTACACAGCCAAGTTTAGCCTTGCATTTTTGTACAGGAAGGATGCCTGCAACACAAGGGTAAAGATCGCTTTTTTCTCAACACCTTATGTCAAGGATTGTAGTCTGAGTCACCAGATCTTGATCATTATTTTCTTTGCAGATAAAAAGATCCTTCATTCTTGTCTTCTCATATGCTAATCCCAGTGAAGCAGGGGAATACTACTGCATAGCGGAAAACAATCAAGGCCGGACTCATGGAAAGACAGTTGTGAGCGTTGTGGGCAACCCATCATGGAAAACGAGGCCTGCAAATGTGACGGTCAAAGCAGGAGAAAACTTTAAGTTGAGTGCTTCATTTTATGGAAGTGAAACATCGTTAAAAGTCATTTGGTATCTGAACAATGCTAAGCAAAACGAGAAATTTGTATGGAAGAAGGTAAGGAGCTCTCAGGGGCCGTTTATATTAGAGCTTTCAGCCCAGGCTGGAATTTCAGCCCTGCTAGCCGGGCTGAAAACTCAGCCCTCCTCTCCAGTTTTCTCTTTTTAAAACTGAGTTTGCGATTACTGAGAAATTTTCAGCCCAGGCTGAAAAGCCAGCCCGGGCTGGAATTTCAGTCCTCCTTGAACTAGGCAGGCTGAGATTTCCTGCCCGGGTAAACGGGCTGAGATTTCTCATGTAATCGCAATTTTGATTTTGAGGATTTAGGACTTAATCTTTAGCGAAAAGCCTCAATTAGATTCTAGGACCCTTTGCAAATTTTTCCGTTTTCAGTTTTAGAGCTAGGAGGGAGGTTCTTAAAATGTTCTTTTTCGAAAACATTGAAAACGATCAAAAAGTGTCGATCAAATTTTAAAAGATTCAACATGAATGAACAGAGAGAAAGCGCTTTCAGGAGGACTTGGGGTTTAGTACGAACTCTCGTACAGGAGATTACAATTGGTCGATTTCTAAATCGCGAATCACTACGAACAAGTTCTCTCTTCGTCCATTCGTGTCGATTCTTTAGAAAACTTGATCGATTTTTTTGATCGTTTTCAGTGTTTTCGAAAACAAAAATTTTAGGAAACTCGCTTCTAGCTCAGAAAACTGAAAATGAAAAAATTTGGTAAAAATCTCAGTATCTAATTCAGGCTTTTTGCTAACGACTAAGTCATAAATCTTCGAAATCCGTCCAGTGTACGATTTATTGTGGCCTGCCAAACGTGCATAGTTTATTTTGGCGCACCCAGTAGACTGATAGACGCTATGACTATAAGAATCACAATTAAAGAATAATCCGAGCAAGTTATTCCAAATCTTGCATCCTGATTGGTCGCAGCCGAAAATTGGCCCGGCAGGAAAGTTTTTGCCGTTTTGAGAAAACTTTGGCAATAAAGCCCTCACTGAAGTGACAACAACAACAACATCAATTCATTTCAATGAGTTGAGCGTATGTTGATGGTCCTTTAGACTTATGACGATGAGTCCCTTGTATCCCTGCGGTATCTTGCTCACAGGAACTCATAATGAAACAGTTAAAAACCTGACCCTATCTTCTGCATTCGATTGATCGAATCTGGATCGAACGACTGCTTCGGCTCTGTTCAACGGTTACTCCTCAGAAAGGAAATGCGATAGAAACCACGGTAAGCAGACACTTAATCAACGAAACTTGGTATTCATCTGAAGAAGAAAGTTCACTTTACCTGGTGAGTGCAAAATAAGTCTTTTAATGCTGCAATTTCCATGTTTTTAAGACCAAGACATGCCAGAGAAATCTTCAAGTACCTGCTGCAGCAACTTCCTTCAAATTTAGTAAGCTGCGTCAATCGAATTGAAGGTTCGAAACAGATTGTTCTTTGCCAAATCTCGCAATCTGATTGGTATGCTAGGAATCCCAGCATATTGGGCCTAAATAGGGTCAACTTTTTCAGAGTAATATTATGAGTCTCTGTTGACTGAAGCGCCATCAAGAAGTCAAAGAGCACAGGGAAACAAGAGACTCATCGTCATAAGTCTAATGGTCCTTGTGTAATGAGGCTGCGAAGGACCCCGGATGACAATAGCTTTTTGTGCTCAGCAAAACACACCTTGACGCATATGATATCTGTGACCTGATGAACCACTTTCGCCACAAAATACGGGAACCATTCAGTTTATTAGCATCCTAAGACGGCCACAATTGTTAATTGTTGAATTAAACCATCTTCAATGTTGTCCTGAACTATATTTCACTCCGAAGGCATTCTGGGTGCGCCAAAAATAGTTGCAACGTTTGAAAATTCACAATTACAAATACAGTTGTTACATTAAAGCAAAAAGTCATGTTAATGTAGTGACCGAGGGGTGTAGCCCATTTAAAAGCGTTCTGTAGCCTGAATGAAATGCAGTGTTGCCTCGATTAGTTTCTTGTTGAGGTCAATTGTTAACCTTTCTTCACCATGCAAAACAAATTTGACCAAAGTTTCGTTTGAAAGGGAAAAACACCACGAGGTAACAATATTGCGTCGACACTATGGAGAGGATAAGATCAAGGCCGAATGTAAGAATGATAAATCAGCAGGCAGTGTTCTATGTCCTTCACACCATCATTTGCAGGACACAAAGGGTTGACTTTATCTCTAAAGTTATGCCTAGGTTTTTGAAAATTTAGTTTACTGAGTCCTACTCTTACCTGAGTAAAGATGGATATGCCTTTTGGATTATGAGTACCGTACACTAGTTTAGGAGTAGGTTGAATAAGCTTTGAAATTCTTTTAAAAGTGCTCACCGAGATGAAGCTAAAAGGATCATTTCAAGTTTAGGTACGGTATCAAATGGCAATGAACTGTCAAATAACGAAGCGTTATTCTAGTTCGCCCGGTAAAAGAACAATTATGCACATACTAACCGGTTTTGTGTTGCACAGGAAAATATATAGTCCGAGGTCTTTAAAAGTACAGACCGAGCTTGCGAGGACTGTGCAATAAGGCGGAGGACTTTATTTTTTCCTGCACGACTAGAAAACCTGTTAGTAGGAGTTCTATTACCTGATAGCTTCTAATTTTGACTTGGATCACTTAGTCAAACGCATTCTGGTACTGCTGTGTCGCTTAGGTTTATTGATCATCTCACAGTCCTTTAATCAGTTGCGCTAGTGACAAAAACGTATCCCTGTATCGTATTATACAAGGCTACGGAAAAACCACGGGAAATGTGCGATTAACCAATGGGATTAGCGGGATCTGTGTATTGCCTCGTTTTTGAAACGTCAGTCAGGTAATAAAAGGAGGTAATAATCGATTTTAAGTGCTTTGTTATCTGTATGACTTTTTTTTAAACTTTCAGAATGGCTCAATTTTAACAACTGAGTATGAAATAAAGAATGCCCAAATTCAAAGTAATGGGCGATACATGTTGGAAGTGCGCAATTTCAACTCAAAAATCACTGCAGAGGTACGACCATTTCATTCTACATTTGTGGTTATTCTGAGACAAGTTTGGTTATTCTATGACAATGCAATAGCATCTCTCTCTTTGATTAGCCAATTAGAACTTTGAGAAAAAACGCTTTTAGAACATCACTTTCAAATCGAGAAAATAGGACTAATTTTAACAGCATACCTAGGGCTCAAATCTTTCAAATTTTGAAAAAGGTGGGTGTAAAATTCTAAGACATTTTTCTTTGAATTGAATGGCTTGCAAGGAACTTATGGTACTTTGACGTAAATCTGCCGTGGAAATTCTTTCTTATTTTGGTTCTATTCAAAATGGCGGCAATTTGATAATTTTTGGAAAAATTCATGGAAAGTTTTGAAAAAATTTCTGTCATCGTTTGTATCTGAATGTTTTGTGATGACAATTGAAATCAGACAAACCAACATTCCGCAAGACAATAGACAATAGACAGATTAAGAAAGCTTTGTTAGCACTGACTTTGGACGTTCATGATTGTGTGATCACAATAGGTTGTTTACAATCAAAACGTTTCACCCCCGCTTTAGCCTTGCAGCGGATTTTTCATTCATTTCATTTTAAATTCTTTATACACGGTGGCCCCATCAGCCGAGACTGGCTGCTTTTCAGGGGACCGTGGCAAACCTGATTGCAATGTTACTGAAATAAAAAGGAATATTTACAATGTTAAATTAGAATAAATGTAAAAATTTGAAGCTATTTTCTACTTAGTCTACATTTAAAGTAGACAGAGAGGGAGCTAGCTTGACCTCATACTCTAATTCGTTCCAAACCTTTGATCCACAGAACGAAGATTCTTGTTGGCCATTGCTCGTTTTCATTCGTGGAGCAAGCAAGTCAGTCTCACAGTTTCTCAAATTTACAATCTCCCGAATCAAGTTTTTCGGAAAGATCATAGAAATGAGAAAGACCCATGTACCCATGTAGCTATCAAGCAACATTTGAAGCACTGATTTCAATTGATTACTCTAATATGCGCAAAAGACTTTCTCGGCTCACCTTTTATCCGTTCACCCGCTAGTTCAAGGGGCAGTCAGACGTGACGTTGCGTGGGACATTTTCATTGTATTTGTATGAAAAGTGCTTAGGCTTAGCATCGACTCGTCAATGGAGATTTTGAATGGGATTATCGCACATTTCAATCCATCTCCATCAACATTGCTCTTGACAATCTCGCAAATTTAATTTACAGATATTGTTCGTCTATGTCGATTTCATGTATTTGCAAAGTTATTTTGTTTATCACAAATTCCTGAAAGTCGTAAACAGCGATCTTGCTGAAGCAACTTTGAAGCTGCGAAGAGATAATCTACAGGTCGAAGTGGGCAAGAAACTCACCAAAGAATATGGTTTTTGAGTCAGATTTATGATGCTTGGTGAAACCGAAAGGTGAATAGAGCCTTCTCAAACACTGCTGGATTCATTGCTCAATTAATTTCATCAGAATTACAGCGACCAAAGAGGTACAGTAGACATGGTTTGGTGGTATTTAGGCCTATACGAATTGGATTGTGACACGCAGAATCTGCTACCCGCGTTTCGCGTCTGACTGCCCCTTTAATCCCATGCCTGACATTGCCATTTTTTCCACAGGTAAACGTCGTCGTATATTCAGTACCGGAGGTTGTAATAGCTGAAGGACGGGAACTTAGCGCAACAGAGGGGGAATCCATTCACATAACATGTGAGGTACAAGGATATCCCCCACCAAGTGTGTCATGGCACAGCGAAGGGCGTCTGTTAGGAAAAACATTGGTACCTTCGAAAACAGACATGCGAAGAATCAAATCCAGCCTTGTGTATTCAATCACTGCAGTAAAGGGCGTGGAGCTGTACAAATGCATTGGCGAAAATGATAAGGGAAAGGATACGGAGGTTATTATTATTATTGCTAGTGTTATTGTCAATTCCTTTCAATGCTCGCTGTCTACAGTGTGTTCCCAAAAATTGTGCCCCTTTTGTGTCCTATTAAGCCCCCCCCACTTTTATCAAACTCCAGAGGTTACC